>OW804096.1:67961363-69438238 GCA_942159475.1 Sthenelais limicola
CGGATGAATGAAATAGAAAATGGGTCTACATCAAATCCATAGAGCTTTCCTATTTATCACAGGGCAGCTGCTTCAGAAGCAATGAACCCAGCGACCTCTTTGATAATATTTTTATCTTATCACGTCGATATAGGCCTAAGAAATTATACCCGCATTCATTCATTCATGTTTCGATATAATTATATAGATAGTGTGGCACATTATTAAAGCCAGACACGTAACCAATCATTGAACGATCGCATTAGGCTTGTATAGGCAAATCCAATAATATTCTTTTGCCGAGAACCTTCATTAAACCCTAAAGATCCCAGCTTCCCTATTCACTTTAATTTATTTTGTATTTCCTTAAATTTCATGACATATGAAGCGCACATAGACAAATGGGGTTGTGGCAACGGATGACTGCCGTCGTGGATGAAGTGATGTATTATATCTCATTCGTTATAATTAATCAGATGAATAGACGATAATAAGATCTCATTTTGAAGCGCAATATGGATTGCTTTTACGACGCATAAATGATTCAGTGTGGCGGACTGGTATTCAAAATCGATGACTTCGCTTTTATTTCTGAAGCTCTTATCTTGAATGTTTGATTATTTACTCCGTATGTAGCAGAAAAAGAACTAGAATCGAGGTGAAAACGAAGGTTCTTTGTCGCAATCCGACCTGTATGCCACCTATCACCTCTTCAGTTGAAGCACGTTCTTGACTTCATTCATTTAATTACAAAGGAGTAGGTTATTACGTGAAGGAAGATGCATTCAGGGGTGTGGTTCAAATATACTTGTGTGGTTAGGCCTCATAGGAAATGGGATGCTATTACGAAGAAAGAATGAACTCAAAACTAGTGCACTATTGCTAGGAAATTATTACGTATAATAAATGGCCATCTATATACATGTCAAGCAGTGGTACTCCCTTGTTCCTCACCATAGAGATTTAATATGGAGATAAGGCACTTACCTCTATCTTTATCAACAATCGATATATTTCACACAGGAAAACATAGACTGTCGTTCATAACTTCATAGATTGTATACTATATTGTATTGGGTTATTGAGCTCGAAGAGAGTATCTGATGTGTTCATTTTCCTTAAAAACCTGAATGATTAATGTTAAAAACTTACTTATTTACTAAGATTACTATGCGAAACTTATAGATGCTGTACAACAATATTGATATTTGTTGAATATTTATTTGTATCGCATGAGAATATCGGGACTTGTCCACGAAATTGTATGCAATAAAAATCTTTAAAAAAAAGTGTAGAAATAATGTCAAAGGGACTGGTTTGAAAGATATAAAAGTGTATGAAGCTAATATCATTGAACCTATTTCTTGCGCTTTGTGTTCCGATGGAAATTCCCTCTGGTTGGACTCGAGTCCAACCAGAGGGAATTTCTGCACCTAATCAAATTACAAAATACACCCCGATTCACGGATTCGATTCGTGAAAAGATTTCCAGCCGGCACATTCGAAGAACACGAACGGTGTGATAAATCCAATTCATCAAAAGATTACGGTAGCCACTCAAAGCTCTAATTTATCACGATATGTAGTAGTATTATCACAACATAGCTCAGCATATTCTACATCCGTCAATATCAGCCATCAATTAAACCAATAAAAATCCAGAGGTCGCTAAACACCTGCGCATGAGCTAGCGTCGGGACGGGACATATCTGTCAATAAACACTGAAATGTAGCAAGGATTCGGGCGACCAAACAACCCATTGGCTCAACAACATCGGTTCGATATCTGACTGTGTGACGATTCTAATAGACTGCAATATCAATAACTATATATGATGGGTGGTACACAACCTTGAAGCTTGGTTATTTTTATATCTCATTAAAATAATCCCAATATGAATTAGACACAAGAACCTGGATATGGAAATCTTATTTTTTTACTCCGTGAGTGGATTATGTAATTTAACTCCAGCATTATAGTCTTGCAAATAATATCAATACATAACCAGAAGGTAATTTACTCTCCACAGACAATTAAAAGAGATATTAGGCAATATGTGCATATTAGATGTAATTACTCAAGTGCTATCACACACCTGGCAAATGAGGTCAAGAATAATGGTACACGAAGCAAATTGATTACCAGAACATAAGTTTTCTAAGCACTTGTGTACTGGTAGCTCATGGGATCCAACTAAGCCATAGGTCAAGTAGACCAGACTACGTGCATACAAATTACACTATTTGTATCTGAATATATTATTCATCGGGTAAACCTGACATCTATGCTTATATCCCTTATAGTATGTTATATTCTCAGGGTTCAATTTGATAGTTTAAGTGTTTTTGTCAAATAATTTGAGATTGAAGCATGCACTGTTTCGTTTGCTCAATTATGTCTAGTTTCGTATAAAAATTATGGGATACCATATGTTGTAAATGTTTCAAACAAAAATGTTTAAACACGGATAAAAATAAGCACAAATGTATGTCAGGTCTCTAATCAGTAAATCAATCATTATCACACCTGCGATATATTTACATATCTTCTGCAGGTGTTGCTGTTTCGGATCTGGGATCTCGGGCAGATTGAAAGATAGGAATACATTTTAATATGGGTAGTTTAGCAATTCATGGGGGCCCCTTGTTGGATCATAGATATTCACGAAGAATGGTTCCACCATTCTATGCCTTTCCTGCCGGCTGTGCTGGGTCACTCACGTTAGAATATTATTTTTAGAGTTATTGTTATGTGATCGGATGTGGAAATCGCATTGAAAGATCTCATTCTTGACATTTCTTTCACTAAAAGTTAATTTCGCAACCACTTTTGAGCAATTATTATTTTAGAACATATATCTACGCGCTTAATTTGTGCCCGAACGGTCAGATAGTACAGAAATTAATACTAACATGTAATATTGACCTACTTCGCAAGAAATTTAACCTGTACATGTATGAGTTCCTGGTTTATAAACATAGAGTTTAACTGAACGATCGTTCTGAATTATTATTATAATACATTCTTGAGAATCGTGATAAACCTATGCCCACACAACTCCAAATTTATTTTGGACTTACGCCCTCGATATCTGCTTTCCTCCCCACCTACATGTACGATGGTGTTTTATTCATTTTTCTTTCCACCCACCGACCAGCTTGTAGTTTGATGGCATGGCTAAGCTTTGTGTCTTCGCTCCGAGCCTTTAACAAAATGGTACGACTTCTGTACAGATTTCATATGTACGAACTTAATAAAATATAGGCCAAACATTAGATAAAATAGCGACCCTAAATATTTGTAATTTGTATCTGGAAGCGTGTTACACACAGCCGTGAGACAATCGATGACAATGTTTTTCATGTACAATATCTGCATGTGTGCATATGCCACCCACGGTATGTTAGCGTCAATATCAAGCCACACACCGTTCACAACTTTCGTCAATAATGTTACATATTACGTTGACCGCATACAGACGGTATCTGTGTGCGCTGCCTGTATGTATACATATGTATATTATATGGCTGCAAATGATGATTTCTTGTAAGCTCAGGTACGTAGGCTTACCTTAGCAATCGAGTCACCTGCATGGGTTGTCCCTTCTCTTGACCGACAACCTTTAATATACTACAACATGACTTCATGTATCAGAGTGGAACCGATACAAGTTTAATAGCAGACATATGCGGGCTTAATCACCTAACATACAGAATTCCGTATTACTTGGGCTGATATCCTTACATGCATAATAAATGTACCTCATGCGATGGAAGATGAGCAAATGGATGGGGAAGTGAGGGGATATCATCAGGGGGTGGGGGCGGTACAAAAGTGATGGGTAAAACAACGAGGCGGGGTTACTGTGCGACCCACCAGAGTGATATGTCCTGTCGATTAAAAAGTCGAGGAACATGTCCCCCACAAGCTCAGTGCGTGATGTTGCCTGACACAAACGCCCATTGCGGAAAGTGTAGTTGCAGTTGGGGAGGAAGGGATAGGAGGAGGAGTAGGAGGAGGAGGGGGAGGAGGAGGGAAAGGAGAAAGCCTAGCGTCCATGGTCGCCACTAAAGCATTGGGAGTAGCAGCATTGGATCTGCGCGCCGCGGGTCCGCCAAAGTAGAAGCAGAAGCAGCAGCAGCCGCAGCGACAGCAGCAGCAGCAACCTTCGCTTCCAGTTCTTTTTTCCAGGTTGAATATTCCTGGTGCGCTGCTGGCTGAGCGGAGAAACTACAGCAAGGGAGTAGTATGAGTGTAGGAGCTTGCCGCCGCTGTATTCTTCTGGGTTGAAAAGCAAGTATATTTGAAGAAGAGTTGAGGATTGAAAAGTAGTCATGTAGGGCGCAACGGAACTATTAAGCTTTGTCTGCGCGTTTGACTGATTCCATGGAGACATTTAGACCAGGCCTTGAGCGATGCGATGGAATTTTTCCTACTGCAGGAATTGGAGAATTGTGAAAAGGGCTTAGAAACTACGAAGCGCGAGAGGACTGCACGCCAAGCAGTTCAACGCTAGGAGTATGATGCCATGTATAGTCACAGCTGTGTTCTCATCCAGTGGCTTGCAGATAGTGGAAGCTATGTTTTAACCACGCCTGGGCGAGCTTTGGCGGTCCTCTCATACAAACCACATCCAACTTATAACGATGACGGTGGTGCGGTCATTCTAAGAAAACTTTCTCGAGCCGTTTTCTCCGAGTTAACTCTGGAACAAATGCAGGATTTACTTGAATAAGGTGACAGATAAGAGGCGGCGTCGCCTCTGTCGTCATCAATGACGTGATAGCTGTTCTAGGAGCGCGGTGAGCTGCGCCGTAAAAGGAAAGAGCGAGAGAGAGAGTGAGAGAGAGTGAGAGAGAGAAAAGGGCGCTCTTGGCCACCTTGCCAGCGATCAACAAGTGTGGTGCGCTGACATTTCGAAATACGGGTACATCTTTTCACTATTTTATCTCTATTTTCATCAATGTTGTGTATTTTACCTCGTCCTTTGAAAACTATGGACATATTTACCTTGACTACGGAACATTTCTGATGTTGTGAACAGGATATATTTCTTACCGAATACATTCCATTGGGTTTTCTTCTCCTTTTCTCAAGAGAAAAAGGGTAAACGATATATATATTGCATATACTTATATATTCAACCAATTGCTCAAAGCAACGTAAAAGCAAGTGATCTGCAAAATCTAATGAGAGTTAACTGTTCGTTACTACTTATCGGAGTATTTTATCTTACTTATGACGATTGCATACGTACATGTAAATATGCGGATTCATTAACCTTCGCTGTTCTTCATATTCTACTGAGACTTGCCTGCAGATAACGGGCATCGTTAATGAGCTTTCTTGTTGGCAATGGGATTAAAGAAGGGAACGCTTATTCTGCCTGTTCGCCACTCGTGGCGCTCATCTTTTAGCCAAATGGATTCAAAGTAGCATTTGACTTTAATCCCAAGTGCGTGGACCATGAGAGGAAGAAAAAGGAGGTAGCAGAGAAAGAAAAAGATAGCAGCTAAATGCCACTCCCGAAAGCTCGCCATTCTCAGCACCATTTGTGTTCCATATAATATGTACAAATAAAAACATAGGCCGCGCCATGAGGAGAAGATCCGACCCGTAGTATAGGTCGTGGTAATATATTTGCAACACAGGTCGGAAGAGGCACATATGGCGCCATGAGTCGCTCATACAAGGATAAATCATTAATTTTCCCCCGACATCCATAAGCTTTGAACAAGCGAGGAATCCCTCTTGTGGATCTTTTGATTCTGTTTCGACAATCATCTGCGTTTAAACCATCAACATGCAGAAGACGGTGCGAATAACCGAATCGCAGTTACTACATCTAGCTTCCAAGGCTCGGCAGGAGAACACCCTCTGTGGTTACCTGCATAAGAAGAGTGCCGACACGGGAAAGTGGCAGCTTCGCTGGTTTGCTCTCTACCAGAACCTGCTCTTTTACTACGAAAATGAATCTACTGCCCGACCATCAGGGGTGGCTTTACTTGAAGGTTGTTTCTGTGAGCGTATCGTCACCCCACCTTCCACGAAGGGCAAGGACAACGAGAAACAGGTAAGGGGGACTCTCTATGTTCCGTTCTCTCCTCGTTAAAGTTATATTTAGAATATGTGTTATAGATAGTGACAAGAGATAGAAAGTGACAAACGACAGTTGAAATGGATGGCTCCAGGAGCACGTCATTTTGTCATTTGTTAAGTTTATTAATTTGCTCTCTGTCTTTCTGCATTTACCTCTTCATTTAATGAAATTGTCACAGGATATTGCATCGAGCATCAATGTTTCTTATCTCCCTTCAACTTTTTTCTTGTGATATTGACGTCAATGGTTTTATATTTATTTTTAATGCCGAGGAAAGTGTCTGTCGTGACTGGCAGAGATTTCACTCGCGGCACAAATCCAAGTTGAGTGTGGCCAATATAGGCCAAACATTGCAGGTCTAAATTCTAACACTAAACCGCAAAGATAGAAAACAAACGGTGGGTATACACCCCCCGCCCCCTTTAAGCTATTCCCTGAAAAGTGAACATTCATTTTGGTTTAAATTGTGTCATGTTCCCATGGACCATCTGTTTTACTTATATACAGAGTTACGTATTATATATTATATATATAACTGCATGGCAGACGCTTCGCTATTGATCTTTTTGTGAAAGTAGAACAGGGCCGAATAAAACAGAAGTGGCATCTATATATTGTGTCACTCGATCCATGTGGGTCAGCGATCTAGATTCTATTTGACGGGTTACACCACAATTCTCCGACTCATACGGTTTTAATTTGCTCGATTAATAATCCGACAGATTAACTAATTTAGATTTCCTCGAGTAATTTAGTTGCTGGCCAGTGGATGGTACTGATAAAGCCGTATGTATTCCTAGGCAATATCCATTGGAATTTGAATCTTCTATTGAGAGAGACAGCAGCTCTAATTTAAATGTCATTAGCGCGCCTCTCAACAAAATATTGTATCGGCATTAAAGAGTGTGACGACTGCATAATGAAGCCGTGTTTGTGCATTGAATCGATACCCATGTGTGAGAATATAACTGTCCCATCAATTTTCTTACCATGTCTGTCTTAATACCTCTCCAACGCCAAAGCAAACAGAATTGAGTTTCAAAAATGATATTAATGACACGTTCATTACACTTTGGTAATTCACTCAAGACCCAATATGGCTTCAGTCAAATTAATTCCCCGTCTTTATATAGCCTCCCTTAACACTAACCATATTTTAAATGTTTCCGGATCCTAATAGAATACTAATAGAATCCATTTACAATGTTCTACCCAGGCCTCCAAGGATTTGAGTTGCCCTTCTGTACTGACACAGATATCCATTTATTATGTATGTCGCCAAAGCAGGGCCGCCTGCATGTCATTATGCATATATTGAGATGAGAGAACAGTATATTGGGGGCACAAGTTGCACCCGTACGTTATTATGAACTATGCTTTCATTGTTTCGTTAACCTACAAATATTGGCTCGAAAGGTACAAACCAACACTCTTCACTTGGAGATATCAATCGGGTAAAAATGAGAACCAAAGGTTGACTCATTCGTAGAAATAAACTTTAGGACGTAACAATAATATACAATGTCACTGAATGATAAAGCGTTTTCCCATGTGGTATGAAGTCATGCTTGCTTGAAAAACGATATAAATAGGCGGTGAGTTTATTTTACTTCATGAATATTGCTTCGTGCTCGCTGTCGTAATCATTTGACCCGTTGATTAACCAACCGATAGAATGGTAATTCTAGGGAAAACAGCTTCGTCTTACAACCAAAGTGAATACTCTATAACATGCGAGAAACTTGCATGAAAGTGTTCCAGAGATATTCTTCATACCTACTTTTCATGATGATTTACCATCAGTTTCGATTTCATCTTATATTGCTGTATTATGTTGAAGGGCATTCCACTTCATTGAAATAATGTGCTCTTCTGATTACATTTCTAATTAGAATATACTTAAACTATACTATTACAAAATATGTATATTCGAAGTGATGGTATTGAGATTTTAAGTAGACACGATGGCGATGCGCATATTTATATATCCTTTGTAGTTTTCTCCATCACTCAACAGAGATTATTAGTGAGACATTTTTTTACCTCAAAGCATTCAGTAATTTATGGACCAAGAACTGAAAATGTAAAATACAATCCCATCACACACGAAAAAGTATAGTGCATCCTAGCATTGGTAATATTACAGATGAAAGCGTCCTCTAATCTGTAGGCAAATACACTTATCACTGAGACGAGTTTTCTAACCATACGATATGATCTCCTTTCCCTTCTATTGTGTGTGCAGCATATATTGACATTGGAAATCAAATCTTCTGTTGGACAAAGTAAACAATAACGTTGACATCAAAACTTACTTTTACTTACTTTTTCCATCATTCAGAGCACGAAAAGAGAGTACGAAAAGAGCAACAGTAATTTAGTTCGGGACGATGCACAATATGGCGTCAATCAAATTTAATGTAATTCTTCAGTCGATGAAATCGCTTTAGACCAATAGATTTATATTACGTGATAAGAGCATTCAGATCTCCATACTCTTGGCAGATTATCCCACCAGTATCATGCTGTATCGATCATAATGTCAGGAGGTCTGCGAGGGACAATAGTCCAGAGATGGGGAACGAAACTCCCTGTGCCATATTCCAATAAGTATAATAACCAAGCAAACAGTGAGCCTTCTACCATGACAACGTATAGCGGTTCATTGTATGAGGCAAACTGCCATTTAACCCAAAGCCAGTGTGTACACATTTAGACGCGCCAACCGACCTAGATCGCGCTGGTTCATTGAGAATGGGGTATTTAAATGACGGCGTCCTCCAAACAGTCAACATCACCAACCAACATCGCCACAACTCGTTTTATTATTATGTATAAATGCGTTGGGTCTAGTCGAGTACTTTGTCCTCATCTAAACATGTCTCAAAGGTTGCCAATGATTCACCAAGAAAGTATGACCATACAACCATCGACACATTCCCAATCTTGGCATGGTAACACTATTTATATACACCGTAGTCACCACGTTACAACCAGAAAAAAAAGCGAATTAAACATATTTTTTACTCCCAGGAAGACATTCCATTTGTAGTTCATTAATGGTTTCCTGACAAAATCGAGGCATAATTACAAACCAATGTTTGGAACTTCGCTTAATCAAATTAGGGTACATTGATGATCTGATAGTTATTGATGGATTATCGGCAGCTGCTATTGATCTGATTAAACTAACATAGATTCATATCCCCTGTTATGAGTTAAGTGCATTCCACAACCGCACCACTCGGTTAGATTTCCATATCACAGCATAGTTGCAATTATTGCATCTTAATTAATTACACAGCGATTAAGATGCAAAATCCTTCCTTAATCATGGCAAAGCTCGGGCATATATATCAATATGGGTTGAAAAATACAGGGAATCCGTATGGGAAATATATAACGTCGCTGTAAAGTTTGCTTGATGGATTAATTTCAGGAAAATCTATGGGATCTCGTCCATGGAGCACTACTTTCATTTTAGCGCGTCTGATTAATGTAACCTACACGCACATCGTACCACAATTACTGAAAAATGAGAAGTGTTTGTTTAGACCTACAGTTTTGTTTACGAACTTTCGTTTCGAAACCCATTTACCCCATTATAGGCGCCGAATTCGCAATTGGTCTACTGATTCTTTAAACCATCACATATGTTCAATGTTACCCGACGCGACCTTTATCATAGGCTCCCTCTTGGATATATACAGACCACTATAATGTATACGCGAGTAAATTGTTGTCTAAGATGATTCATAGTACACTCATTTTATGAACCATTGGGAAAGTGAAGTGTCTTTTCCCATCACTATCTCACTCTCTTCCTAAATAGCGCGCCTTGATAACATTGGTAGGACGCTGTCATTATCCAAGGAAGGAGCCCAGGGCCGAACCTATGTAATTGCAAGAGAGTTAGATGTTGCCTCATAATCATTCGGTGATATGTGGGTGGTGGGTACCTTTACCTGTGTCTCTTCTAATGATACCTGGACGGCGAGTACAGCATGGACACAATATACATGGCAAGCTTTATTTATTAGTCCTAATAACAGGTAGAATATTAATGACTGTCAAACCACATTAATATGTGAAACATGTTGCAATAATAAATATTTAGCCGGTCGGTGATATTTAAATGCGTGCGAGCTGACAGGAATTTTCCTGAAGACATGTTCGCTCTGGAATGATGAATGTTTCCATTTTGCATTTGCTGCTATGGATTTCTCTCATGGTGAATAGGACTGGAACAATTAACTTGGAGCATAGTGAAGCTCTGTCTCCAAATACTTGTACAATGGGACAGGAGTAGCTCGATGCAGAATTATGAAGGAGGGAAGGCCACAATGTTTGGGTAACCGGGAACAGGATCAATTGTCAGTCACAATGCAATTCACAGCATGTAGGCATTGTATATCCCATGGCAGTAAAACAGAGTTAGTACGCAGAGACAAATGTTGTTGGAGACACTTATATCATCTCAGGTATACCGCTGTGGCACTAATTAAAAGGCAGAATTATGAAATACATACTACAGAAGGTATTTTAAATTAATACCTAAAACAAAACACCTGAAACAAAAGCTTGACATTGGAAATACTGAGCGCCAGGTGAAGAGGACTGGGGACAAGGGAAAGGCCCTATTAAGGTGTGAGTAGTATAGAAAATTGGATATTTAATGCGAACCTGCTGTGGTGATGGACCATGAGTTAGATAACACGCAAGCTAACCTCTCGTTCCTACCGTTACTTGAAATACCCTCAACAAGCTGATCCGCTGATAAATTATTCAGGCCATATTCAACTACAGGAAAGAGCTTGTTATTGCTCCACTAAGCTCCATACCCGGGAACAAATAGGGAGGATGGAAACCTTTTATTCCACACTCTCCATATCTTTGCCCCCGATAGCATATTTATCCTATCAGGTTTTGCGCAATTGAAAATTGCACCCTCAGAATGTTTACCGCCTCGACTTATTAAATATTAAACTCAGCTTAAAGTCACCTTCCAATGCATATTTCCATGCAGTGTTCATGTCGATAGCTTAGTCTGTTTTTTTCTGCAGGGCTGCAGGGACTCTTTGCACACTTCCCACTCCGGCATTGCCCAAATGCTTAGTGGATCATTTTCGATGGTTAGCTAGTCAGGCAGCAAAAGTGAACCCATGGAGAATGGCCTTTGCATGCATTAAAGGAAAATAATGGCACTTAAAATGGTCGTCGGTGGAACGATGGTATAAGCGAAGTGAAGTCACGCATTCTGGTTAGGGGATTTGCCCTGCTGGGGTGTATACACATCAGGGGGCGGCAATTCTCACCTATCGATAAAGATCGATACGATACAAGTCACCAGAGCCAAGTATCCCTCGTGGCCTCAGATGATTAAGTCATCACAAAGAGAGCGAGTCCATGTCTGTTTCGAGAGGCCTGCCCATTTCTGGCTATATCGAATGTCATACTTCCTCTGGAGTCTAAACACACCTGCCTCAGATAAGGTATAAATATCCAACAGCTATGCAATAGTGATGCATGCGAACATTCCTTTTATACCTTCCACTAATAACATTTGGAAATCCCTGACTACCGCTGCACATTATCACGAGTTATGCGATATCACAGGGCGAACATAAATCCTTGTGATAACACTTTCCTGTGCAGTGGCAGAGTTACCGTTTCGTTCATGTTTGAACTTTCTGTCCCTCCTCTTTATTTCTTGAAGCGACTCATTTCATTAACATTCGCCTATCCACCTGTTGGCCATTAATAATCAAGTAGAGCGAGGGAACATTCACAGAACTTTTCTAAATGGGTAGGGATGGTAGTCACCAAAGGCTTGTTAAATGGCTACTTGATTCACTAAGGACATATTCCCAAATGACATGGAAATGTGTCCACCCTTTATTCAACACCATTGAATTCCAGTAAGTAGGTAATAGCCATGAAGTAATTATAAGCCTGCGAATAATATATGAGGAATGTTGGGGCGGAAACCCTGTGGAAGTTGAGATTGAGCGGGTCTGTCCTCGTTCAAAATGCTGACACTGCATCCTTTAGTATGAGCCTCACAACCACCAATAAGGTAGTCTCTAATTGCAATTTTCTTCCATTATCCCGCTCTTGCAAAGGATGATCATACGTACACAGTAGCTGAGGGCAGCTTAATCTAATGTCCTCTAATATAAACGAGTCCAATACACTTGAACATTTCGGCTACACTTAAGCTAGGCCATGCACACTACTCCCTCCCGAAAATGAATCAGGTCCTGGTCCAACGCGCGGGGTTTGGGGGTAAATTTAAGAAAATAATACAGTAGCTGAGACTGTGGGAAAAATATGCATGATTTCCGAATCCTTTGAATAGGCTCAGATGATGTATTGAGCCCCCAATCCATCGGGGGTGAGGAGGGATCATTTGATAAGACCATGCAATATTCTGGACTGCTCTTAAGAAGACCACGCCGTTAGATATGAAAGACTGGGAGGAAGCATTGGTGACCAAGTCAATTATGAGGAAATCGAAAAGCATCCGGCAGCAAGAAGGCGAGAAGGCTGAGTGCAGAAAAGAAAGGAAAGAATCAGTTGGCCAAGATCAAAGGGCCAAGTCTGTGGTCTGTGTGAATGTGCCCACTCTATCAATAATCTTGCCCTTAGTATCAGTAAAAATAAAAATGGGTGACTCTTAAATTATCTCTTCTCTCTTAAGCAATTTAAAGCAATATGAGAACGTATTTAAGGCAGGGCACATTCAATGATGTCGCCAATAATGCATTGGTATTTTCCAGACGGAAATGTACCAAAGAAAGTATTCAAAGATTTGCTAGTACAAATATTTACAGTATTTTCCATAGGATCATTACATTCTGATACATAGATAACGTGGCCTACTTTAGTTCATGCAAGTGAAGAGCCTGGCTCTGACAAAATGCCTGGTATCGGGCTGGGTAAATAATATAAACAGTGGCGTGTTTAATCATTACCGCCCGACAGATATGTGTCAGGCGAATGTGATTTGGTAAAAGCTTTCTTCATCTGGCAGTCCAGATATCTAACCTTTGAACCGCGGCTGATAGAGTAACGTTTTTTCGTTCACTTCCCGTTTCAATACCCTAGAACTATATGGGACTGGTATGCTTTTTCTCAAGATAGTGCCGCGGGCATTTTATGTATTGTGGGTTTTCCCGGAGCGAAGTGTTTAATTGTGCATTATAATGCTTATTGCAATAATTCACATTAACAAATTTCTCGCCTAGATTTGCTTCTTGCTCCCGGCTTATTTCCCATCGAAATACCTTGCTTTGTTTGCTGTGGAAGATAATAAAATTACACTCTGTCGCCAGCAATAAATTGATTTCGTTTTCATACCTTGAAAGGAAGCAGGTCCCCAAGCCGAGGTGTGGGAACAATATCAATGAAAATGACAAGAATAATTGTAATGCAAACAGCTGGGCAGTATGTACTATATTATGATTTGGATGATGAATAAGTGCATTGCCTCCGGTCTCATTATCTGATCGCAATACAGCTCGTGCTCTGTTACATGGTCATAAATCTGAGATCCTTTCGAAACATTTGATCCATGTGTAAACATGAATCATTGAGCGAGAAGCTTTAGGTCGCCTTGTTAGGCTCCATTCCATCTTTACTCCTTCTCCTACTCAACTTCCTCCTCCTTCCCTTCTTCACGTGATCCTCTTCATTATTTTTCTTCCATCCTTCCGTTTCCCAACACATCCATGGTACATGCCCACATTTCCTTTGCACGCAATATTTTATTCTCTTCTGTCAAATGTTCTCCTACGTGTATCGTCGCTCGGATGGCATTAAGAGAGATGTACCATCGGGTTGCTTTGTGAGATCGATAAAACAGATAATGCGTTTGAGGTGGAAATGCAGTCGCTTGCCTGGAATCTGTTATATATGTGAAAAGAAGGCGGGGTCTATCTGACAGCAAGAACCGTGTGATGCGAGTGGCTGAGGTGGGGGACGTGGAGCTGCGGGTGTATCTGTAGGGCGGAGGGAGAGTGTATGTGTTTGTACCATTCTTCCTTGGGGACATTTGTATAAACAAAAATTATATACCGACTCCTCTGCAAAATACTCAGAGCGAATTTTATCGCCGGCTCGTGGGAAGAGCTCCCATCCCCCAATAAGACATTTTGCCACCAGTTTAACGGTTAACATGGATGAAACAGCAATGTTCCTCATGGTGCTGTTCACGTCCAAAGAAAAGAAAAGATCTGAGCAGTGTATGCAGGTCTCTGGCGTAAAATCTATGATCTAATTAGGACCAGAGGCAACCGCAGGCATCGGCCCTTCTGGGCATTGGCAGCTCTATGATTCTGTTGTACCAGCCATTGGTATTATTTAAAAGGCACTGATTGCGTATGGTCAACCACACTCTTCTTTAGAGGAGATCGGTGCAAACGCTCCGTTTTAGGCATTGTAAGTTGCTGCCTTCACACGTATTCCAAAATGCAGACAATTTAGAGACTAGATAAAGGTACAATACAGTGAATGAAATAATTACCAGTAGGATGATGGCCTACGTACAGATGTTTCCTCAGTGGTTTTGTTCATTCTATAAAATAATAATTATATTATGACCATAAACGTTTGCAATGTATTAAAACCATTATTTATGATTTAATAAATCTTTATTCATAAAATCAGCATTACAAACTAGTCCTGATACAAAAGAAATATAACAAATCAATTTCATGAAAATTGTTAGATGACTGTTCATTGACTTAATATTAATTATTCTAGGAAGTCCTAAGAAATCCTGACACAAAAAACAATTAGAAAATACAGATTTATCAAATAATTGATGATGCTTCACACTGGGAACATTTTAGTTACTATAAAATGTAGATGCAGGTTAGCATGGAAAATTATAGATTGAACATAAAAGTTCTCCCCGCCAGCAAGTGTTGCGTGCACTATACACCTGTTGTTATGTCATATCCACTGTTCTTAAATTATTCAAATTTTCCAACATTCCATTTAAGTATGCCCATTGAATTGTATTTTGTACTACTGTATGTATACGCGACAATCTAGACATAACGTTAAACTAATACCGTTTCGTTTGATTTTTTAAATGGCCTGGACCAAAAAAAGACAAAAAAAAGACAAATGTTTCCATTTCATCTTCCTCATGGATGTGCGTCATGATTCCGTTTCCGTCCATTCTGAAATATATTCTTCCAATATACAATTATGGCCAAATACACTAATCAATAATAGGTGGTTTGGGTAATCTAATTCAGAGTAGATTCATCCTAAAACGGTTTACACCGAGGTTGCTGTAGGACTAACTTTTTATAGCTTGTTATCGCCCTTGTACACTGATTCTCTAAATATTTGATGCCTCAAACTTAGCGTCCCACAAAATGCGGTGAATAAAATCAGCAATCCATCCTGGCAAAGGGGTTGGGGACAACCAGAGCAATGTATTTAAGCAGGACAGCTCTGCACTTAACAATAGCAAATCTGAAGCTGCCGATAGGAACATTGTTCACTCGGCACATTTAAAATTGGGGACAATTTCTTTCCATCATTGACCAATATAACACACATAGTATTCCCACCTGCATTCATCCGACGGTCATAATATTATTGCTCATCAGGAAATTAATTGCAATGGGACTAACTGTCGCTAAGGAGATTCAGGAAGGAACATTATTCTTTAATAAACCTTTTCGCAAAGATTGATTCATCAGGGAGTGAGCGATCGTGATGGCAGGCCTTTATTTTAAGACGAATAATGATGTGCCTTTAGGGTTTATTGTTGTTATGAACGGTTTCCAGTATGGAAGTTTAGCATAAACTTGTGTTGGGCAACATTGAATGGGGAAACAATCATAACGCATGGCTAGTAATTAATGATGGTACATCTACTGGTCTGGAGAAGGTAATCCTGGCATAAAATACGCCAGTTACTTGTCTTCTGACCGAAGCTGAATCAGGCAAATAACTTTAATTCCTGGGTACTTTTAATACAATTTTGTATATACAAAAACAATATTATATTATTGGGACTCTATAAGCGTCAACAAAAGATAGTACATCCAATGCATGTCTGTTAACAAAAGCATTGTTGTTTATGTGGGCGTGCTGTTAATAGGGTTACAACCATTAATGTTATGTCAAATTTGTTGTGTCTATATAACTGCTGGTTATATCGATTAATTATAGCCAGGTAATAGTATACTATGACGTTATATCAAGGGGCCCTCATGTTAACAACCATGCGTGAGGTGCGTGATACGGTGTCTGCTTACATTGGCGAGTTTTATAGTAGTACAGCCTACTGGAACAAGACTATGGCAAATGTTAGAGATGGGTGTTCCACCATTCCCGATACAACACTAAGATGCAGTCCCAATACACTGCGATAAGCATATACTTTATGCTATCTTTAAAGTGATGTCCCTCAAGTGAAAGTACCAATAAGAGAGATAGCATTTTTTCCTGCGTCCTGTTATACTTCTCGATGCAATCTTGCATTGGAGTGCTGTAGGGATGACTATAAAAATTATATTGTATCGGTCTGAGTCTTCTTTAGCAGACAGCTTCCACCAAATTTAATCGCATACACGTCACTGAAGGGAGGATTTATATTGATTATTCACAGCGCATTAGATTCCCGAATAATCAACAGCCACAACGAGGTGATATGAAATAATCTCAAATGTTATGTAATTGTAAGTAGACAGGTGCAAAGTCCTTTCCTTAGCTTATACAACAGACCCCTGGGAGTCGTGGGAGAGGCATGCATGTACTACGATCTTCCCTCAGTTCCCTGTTTCAATGACTTCCTCCATAGACCAACACACGTGATTCAATACTACCGAACCTGGCCGTTTGGGACTTATGTTGGTTGTCAGTCAATAGATTAATTTTCGGGAAATATTAATTAGATTGGCTGATGTATCATATTGATCAAAATAATGAGAACCCTTAGTGGATTCCATATCGGCACTGAGATTCTCCAATGTTGGCTGGCAATGTAAACATATCTATTGAAGAAATTTTGCAATTTGCTGTCAAAAATTATTTTAATTGAGCCGTGATTTTTTTTGGACAAATTTTATTTGGGTCAAATAATGATAATGTGAATGTACTACGTGTATAATATTATGAATGGACAACATATGAAATGTGACAACACAGTTGGAGGCAGTTTTCACAAGATTAATTTTGAAAGCTATCTTTTGAATGTAATATCCGTTGATCAACGAAATTCTGTTTTCACAGGATTCTAGGGTTTCTTAATGAAATGAGGAAATCAGAGCGTATCTAACTAATATTTCTCATTAAATTGTATTGCTTCTTGGCACATCTAGAAAAATGGACGGGCTAAAATATTGACATCCATGTATTGTATTGTATTGAAGATTTTTATTCTGTAAAATAAAACATCACATCAGCTAGAAGCTCTTTTCAGTCATCACAGAGGCATAGACAATTTTTAAAGAAAATATCGAATGGTAAAGTTATAAAATATATGCTACACGAGAAATTCAATCAAACAGGGGACAGATAACAAGTTATGTATAGGATCTAACAATCATAGTTTAAAGAAGTAAAGTAAAACCTGAAGGATCAGGTAAAATGTTTGTATAAAGGCATGAAAAAATGGCAGTACAATGGAGAAAATATACCAAACACTAACAGCTATCACCAGCGCAGCATGGACGTACACATTAACAAATCAAACCCCAGTGGTATGTGTCAAGCTAAACATGTAGAAGACCAAGATGATGTGTGCATTCCTGTTTGGATTCGCTCGTGTAGAAGAAGAAAAGCTTGTATTAAATTTCATGTTCGTGTGTGCCACATTCTTCGTCTACCGTCAACAGTTCTTTAGAAAACCAATACCTCTCTATTTAGTTAGGGCGGTCGTGGAAGAACTGCGAGGGGGCAGAGGACAAAAACCTTTTCCATTCTTTTTTATGTGATATTGTAATTGTATATCATGAATGAATAAAAGCATTATATATATATTCGATTTTCTAGTAAATCTAAAACTAAACCTGTTAGTCAGATTCTTAGATTCAAAACCACCTAAATCAAAAGCAACCTGGAAAGTTTATGCGCCACACTTAAACACTGATACCTTTGTTTGACTTCACTTAATTAGTACTACCATAGTACAGTGGTATTTTGATATACAGCCACTTCATTTTGTTTACTATTTCAATCGTGCTCTTATCATGGTGCTTACATTTTCACTGAAAATAAAGTTGCAACCATACAGTTTTAATTGATGGATCAACTACCCTTATCTTCAAACTGTATGTGGTGGCAGAGCTGAAGTTACTTCGTTAATCATAATCCAGAAGTTAAAGAGTCCACGTAGTTATAGATCAAAACCATACACAATATAATTAGAAAAAGAACAAAAACAGGGATATATGAACAAACAGCCAATATGATACTACGTCATTATTGAAACACCACGTGTTTTACAGATGATTTTTTTCGTTATTGTACTCTGGGAGATATAAATCAGTAGTCTGAGATGCCTTTCCAAACAGTAAAACAATGTATTTCTCGTGGTCAAGAAAAATAAACTAAACTGTCTTTTATAAATACTCACATAGAGGGCATATTAATGTTCATTTGACCTCCTGTAACGATTAGAAATCAATTATTTATAGAAGTGCCATGTTAGCAAATGTAATATTTCTGTTATAGTTACTGTAGAAGAGTAGCTGTAATAAAGTCCTTACTATGATGATACACATCGAATTCCTTATGTCTTTGATGCACTGCCTTTATATTCGGTGTCAACATCAGAGACAAGACGACCTACCTTGCCTGTCCTCTTTATGCTAATCAATACAGCTATTCCTGGATTCTGCACTGCTTCCAAAATGCTTCTGGGCTGCAAGTGCTATAGTTGCAAAACCCCGATCATTGTGGTAGTATAAGGCACTAAATTGTGGTCGCATAACTCAGAATGAATCACCAAAGATATAATCAATAAAACCAATACAGGTGATCTTGTGAAAGACTTTACTATTGGAATTGGATCTAACGTAATAAGTGTATAGCTTTTATCGTACAGATTTTGAACGTTGGTGGTTTTGGATTATGATCTGGATCTTTTCATAGCACATAGAGGAACCTCCGAGGTATGGTACCACATGCCTATAATCTGACTGAACGTGATCTTCCTCTTGTTGCCTTTATCAATGTGTCCACTACATCACAAACTCGTTTCTAAGCCTGAATGATGGAGCGAAAATAGGGTGTCTTGACGAGAATACCGCAACATTATCATGATTGCGGGCCTCGATTAAATACGACACATATTGGGCGCATACATATATAGCTTATGAAATGGAGGCCATGCAGGGACATTGCCTTCTTTCGCATATCTCACATGTCTAGCTGGTTCATTCACTGGGGAACAATGTATGCTAATATGAGAGTGTTTGCTTTGTGATCTATTTCTAAGTTTGAATAACGATGACACTATTAATTTTGTATTTTATAAAACACTTCAACGTTATAAATAACCTTAATCCTTAAAAGGCTTATTTTGCAAACACGATGGTATGAAGTTTATTAGAGTTCGTGGAAATGTTAACGTTGAGATGCTTCCCCAAAATATATCTCTTTTGCAGTGAAATCATCGTTTAGCTGGACATAATTATGTCTTTAGAGTAATATTCTGATTTGCAACCAGCTACATTTGTATATTTGTTTCATAATATATACATCCCTCTTAAAAAGCATTTCATCAAGCTCAGTGGCCAATACAACTTAATTTGTGTATGAAGTTTGCTGGATTAGGTGGGTAACCAGGCAACTCCATATGTACTGTATAAATCAACTCCACATGGCTACGCCCTATGTCATTGCGAAATGGGATATGTGACATCGAGTGGAATTATCACAGGTCCCATCTGATATTGCAAAGTCAGTGGGTTTATTGAGGCTAGGGTGTGTCCATGGTCGAGGCAAACTCGTTTCGACCAGAGAGATCTATTTGGGAAAATATAGAACGAACCTCGCAATAAGGCCAGGCAAAAATGTCCTCCCCTCGTCGGAAGGATGGCGCATAATGCCAAAGATCATCTTTTGTAGTTTGGAATATTTTGCGCTGCTTCTCGCCTCAAGACTTTCATTTACGAGGAGTTGACATTAGTTTAATGATGCCCGGACCTATAAAAATACTTTCTGAGGTCTCTGCACTTTGAACACAAGCGGTGGAGTGAAATTCATGCCGCTCTGTCTCTTAAATGTCACCAACAGTTAGCTTATCACGCGTCTGAGGCTGGCGAGGGAGTAGCTTTCATAGTGCTCATAGATATGATCATAGCTTGGTATAACAGTAGCTATAAGCAGCCTTCCCAGGTCAGGAGGCCATTAAGTCTATGTAAGTGTCATGGTCTCTGAAACCAAATTAATTTGACCCTTCGCCATTCTAGGAGCAATTGCTTCTTGCATGGTCTCATGCCAAAACGGGCAATCCAGCTCCAAATCTTGATGTATCCATGCGCAGATACTCTTGTTTCGTATAGCTGCTTACTTTCTAGCCGAATCGATAAAAATGATGGAGTGATTTCTGCCCCTATCCGAATCTCATTGTCGTGGGTCAACCAGTTGTATAAGTGACTCCCACTTATTGCACCACTCTGCATTTATATTGCATTTAGTAACGGGCCCGTGATGAATTATGACCAGCAACATCTCTCCATTTATTACAGTTATTGTTATGGTATAATGTTAGTGTTGTGGATGTGCATTCGCTTTAATATTACCATTTATAATACCGACCACTTCATTGACTTATCAATTGCCTCAACCTGCGACATGAAGCTAACTTGTATACACCAACGCATGCATGTATGCATTCATTTTTGCAAACACACATATCAGCAAGCAGACATTCAAAAACATACATTCATGAATACATATATACAGGACGCCAGATGTCAAAATGATAAGTGCATACGCCACTAATCCATTACTTAAAAAATGCCTACTTTTTCTTTTGGTCTTTGTATACATACATTTATTCATCATAGATATTGTTATGGTCTTGCTGGTCATTCCAGAAATACCAGCGAGGAGTTGCCATGCGTACAACGAGCACTCACCTAGGATATAAATGTTGGTATTTTTTTTAATAACTGGAGATTACTATTGAAATGAATTGTTGTTACATTTTATTCCAGATATCTGTATCACCCACAAAGATGTATAATGATAAGTAAAATAAGGTTTTATTTTTTAACAAGAAATTTTGGCTGTGACCAAGGAAAGAACGGTTTCCCCCAATAGAACCCCAGCCCACCCCTTCCCTTTCCCCGACTTGACGCGGGAAAAAGGACGTTGTTAAGGACTCAAAAGTACAACGCGCGTTACTAACGTTGCATAAATTAGAAGACGTAACAATGTGCGGTATATTTAATTATTGCGTCCTTGCCGGCATTGGTATGATTCCCCTGACTATCCCCTTATTTATCTATCAATCTTATGAACTGGAATTATGGGGGTAAGAAATACTGTTCGTTTCGAATTTGTCTGTCTTTGCAATGTTTTGATTTTGATGTAGGCCTACATGTATTCTGTAAGGAAATAGCGTTTTCTGTTCCCCGTACCGTAGGGCCTAGGCCTAGCCTACAAGGAAATAATTTCGTTCAATCTCAGCTAATCTGGCTGACAGAGCAGCCAGACCTCCCGTTTCAGTGGGAGACCTCCTGTTTTTTTGTGTATAGGGTTAAGTAATTATTTCATATAGGCCTATTAATACCTTAGAATGCCATATTAGACAAGCCAGTTTTGCACGACGATCGGATTTTGTCAGTGGAGTCAATCCCGAGTTGTCAAGTAGGCACAGAGAAATGCTGAAAATTATTGTTTAATAGTAGGCTAACAGTGCATTTTCCCTCATATCTTCCTTATCTAAATACAAAATGTTGATAGAATTAAATATGTAGGGGTAGAAAAGTATGCTCTTTCAGAATTTAAACATCTTGACAATGTATTTGGAGTAGAAATAGTGCTTTTTATAATTTCGCCGGAGCGTAATTTCCCTGCAATGTGCCTGCCGCAACCCAATAGGGGTCAGGTCGTCAGAAAATGTACAATCGTCGGCTCTACACATTTAGTAAATCTTGCTAATTTACTCTGAAAAATGACAAATACTAGCTATACTAGAGTATATTTGGTGTGACATTGATTGAACGAATCTGCTTGGTTATGTAAAACTGTATTTTGAACCTCATTTCTTTCTCAAATCAGAGAGGAATGGTGCAGGCGAAGTGTACATTTTCTTACAGCCTGACTCAATAATGTAGGCCTACTTTGGCGATCTTTTTGTTAACTTAGGCCTACTGAAAAGTTTCACTCATATATATGACTTATTTAAAAACTGACCTTGATATAAACACATATTTTGGGGTAGAAAAGTATGCTCTTTCTGAATTTCATGTTTTTGGCAATTTATTTTGAGTAGAAATAGCCTAGCGATTTTTATCAATTTGCGGGAGCGTAAAATCACCGCGATGTGTACGCAAGTGCGTCGGAAATTAAGGTGGGCATCGGCAGAATCGGGATTTCCTTATAAGGGGGCAACGTGGACGCGCAAAGAACAGGCTGGACAGGCAAAAACTGGAACCTATATATAAGATTTCCCAGTACGAGAGCCTTCAGCGCTCGTACCGCCTTCGGCAGGGGAAACCTTAAAAAACATGTTTCAAACATGGCTAATTAAAAATCACTTCTATATATCCTGTCCCTGGGATTATCGTTAATTGGCAAGCTATTTTGCATAATTCACGTTCAGGTTATGTATCTGCGAGGAAATAAGAAAATTGTCACTGGGATTTTTCTGTATCCTGGTGCACCTTAATAGAACATCTGGTATATTAAAATATCAATTCACCTAGAAAATCGTGAACAATAATACTTGGACGAATAAATATTGATAGCACTTCCAAAACAAAAAAAGGAGATCTTTTATGAATCTCAGTTGCAAACACAGTAATTTGCTCTTTATCGTCATTGCCATCTTTATGCGAGATTGCTTCGCTATTTCCATCGCTGCAGATAGCTTCCACTCCTGCTTTTCCCTAAAGTGAATTGCCTCCACCTGGAAGCCTTGATGATTTATTGGGAAAGATTCTCTGTGGTAGAAGGTGTCTCGTGCTTAGACTAAAACGACTAAAATGCTTACAGGGGACGGTACCATTACACCAAAGAACCTTTAACATTACCAGGGAGAGCGCGCACACACAGCCTGCATTCTGTACCTATTTTTGAGCGGATCTGACAACATCCCTTGTTTACTGGTTATTGGCGGATTAATGCTCAGCTTACATGGAGCTTTTGTATTTGTAGATCAATAAGTGTCACAAGATTTGCCTCCAACCGTCACACAGGTAGACAATAAAGAGTCTACAGTTGATAATCGATCGGCAATTGTGTTTCATTTAGGCCACTGTGGGACCATAATATTCTTCTATGCACGATAATAAAGAGTCGCTATGTAACGATGCATCAAATGAATATCTTTGAAACCTTTAAATATGCTATAAACCTCTTCCCTCGAGTCAATGCCTATTTCGACGTTGGTGAGGCTGGCTGGGCCCTCTTCTGTTGCAGGGCATCGCTGTGCCTCGGAGATTCGGGCCAGCACAAAACAATTATTCTCATTATTAATGCATGATCAAAAACAGCACTTTACATCATTAGGATTTGGCTGACATAAAAGAATCTGTTTCACAGACATGCACACACAGTGCGAGCCCAATGAACAAAGCGATTCATGCCTGATATGTTCGTGACATAGCACTGGTCATTGCTGTGCACAGAAGTAAAACATGTGTAATTATTCACACCACGTTAGCCAATGCCCCGTGAGGAAATCCTAAAAGCGAACCCACTCTTCTCAAACACAATTTTCTTCTTTTATTCACATCGATTAATGCCGTTTTATTTTCACAGTCCTTTGCCTTTCCATCCCACATTCATCTATGATGCCCCCAGAGTAGTATAAGAGACTTATAAATACACTATTGTATCACCAATATTGGTTTCCTTCCTTGTTACTGTAATGCTTTCCCAGAGGCTCCATCACCCATTCTTTTCCCATCTACGCCACTTTATCGTGTGGACGGCAGTTTCTACAAATACATGAGCACGGAATGATTGTGTCTACAGTTACGTATAGCGATTATCCCATTCTTTATTCAATTCTTTCCCAATCTTCTTACACAAAAACTGGTCAATGTTATATCCACAGCCATCTTTGTGTGCCCATCCTCTTTCTTCCTCTTATTCAACTCGAGTCTTAGTACTTATAGTCGATGCCCTCTTCGTTTCGTCCCTCATACTCTCCAGCTAGCTTTCAGCAACACATTAGGTTCAGTAAAGTCCACTCTAGCCTTCTCGTGTTCCATCCTTACGCATACTCTTCACTAATCACCCTCTTTGTTGAACAAAAATATTCTTGATTTCCTACGGGAAACCAAATTGTACGACAAAATTTAGGTAACCTAAATGAAGCCTGACTTCGTCAGGCCAAACCCTGTTTCATGAAATAGGGAATTTCACAGAATAAAATAATAAAACCACAGTATATCTGCTAACTTTTAATTACTATTAGCGGAGGTGAAACAAACCAAACCAAACCAAACCCTCTTTGTTAACAATATTGTTCTTTTATGATCGAATCTACCAGCTTCTCCACACAAGCAGCTCTACTCATTGACATCCTAGGAATTCACAAGTGTATTTTTGTGTTGTTAAGGTATTTAAATATGCAGAGAAAAGGAAATGAAAAGATGAAAGTATTTGCGTTCCAAAATCGGGAAGCTTTAGATATTTCACTCTCGTACACGGTAATTATTTAATGCTAACAGTAGAAGGAATCATATGGAATTAAGAATGATAACTTAGCAGATGGAAACGATGCAAAAAGAAAAAGATTATGATAGCATTGGCAAGGGAACTTGTACTATGAAAAGAGGGGGAGGAAAGGATGGCAATGTCGCTGGAAATAAGCTGACGGTAAAGATAGAAGCAGAAGCAAAAGCTGTCCTCAGCAGGTTGCGTCGTAGAAGAGAAGAAAGAAGAGAATCGGGAGGGGGTAGGCAGCGGTGCTGGAAAGGGGAGGAGAGACAGACGGAGGATAGTGGTGACAACAGCGGTTGTGGAGTTGGTGGTGGTTGTGGTGGTGGTGGTGGTGGTGGAGGTGGTAGTGGTGGTGGGCGCGAGGCATCGAAGCTAACGAGATATATTGCTGCAGCGAACATGCACATGTTGCGAGCACACTTGCCATCATCACCATCATCATCATCATCGGCCAGAGCCGCAGCAGCAGCCAGGTGATCGCTAGGGTCTCTGGCAATAAGAGGACAATGGTGCACGACCGACTTGGCATACAGGTGGCAAGAAAGGTGTGTTCGCACTCATCAATCAGTCCTCAGTGTTTTACCCGACACCTGCCAATTAATGTCCTCCTAGAAACCTGGCAGGATTGAATCAGCTGTTATAATTTCTATTCATGTCTATAATAGTTCTATAGGCTTGGTTATCGAGTGGCCAGGTACTGAGCCACTATAATCCTGACAAGGCAAAGAGTTGGTTGTGTCATCGAGTGGGGTTGTAGAGATTTGTTTTATTTGCTTGTATTTGACATTAAATCGTTTAGAAAAATAGTTTAGCGGTCAATTGTTTGTCTATAATGCTTATCACCACAAAAGTGAGGATCACAATCAACCCTCAATGGTTTAAAATATTGATGCCCATTTAAGCCACAGAAATTAATGAATTTGAAGCGGTTTCTTAGAACAAGAGCTGTAAGATTTTTAATAAGGTTCGTTGATTGAATGTAATCACGATTGTTTGATTATAAAGACGTACTTTGCAATGGCATTAATGTCATTGCCGGGACCGAGTCATGTTCATTTGATGTCTGTAAGAATTTCATTTTAACATCCATATATCATTCCCTCTGTAATCACTTAATTCTCTATTCCTATCTCCAATAGAGCAGCTTTTGTTCCCTGTTCCCTATAGTCACATGTCTCTGTTTTCGATTACGGAAATAGGCAATTTCTATCACATATTGTGTGCTTTAGATTGGCGACAGTGTGTCTCCTGAGGCAAAGACTATACCTGAGATGATTCAGTTGTGAAATATCCAGTCCCTGACCAACAGAACCATACGCAGCGGTTCTGTGTTGTTCTTTTTCCTAATTGAACGCATTGTTCAATGTGAATAGCGGAGTTCTCCCGCCTAATAATACTTCAAAGGATCTGTAATTTCCTCTATTAGGTGTTGATGTATGTTGCGTGGTTCATCTACCCGAGGTACAGCAAGCAGGAAATTCGGCCACGAAGGGAGAAAGGGAGAAGGAATCACAGGCGTCATGAATGATTAAAAGCCTATGGATGGTTTTGCCGATACACACATTCGCCTTCCTACCTCCTGGAATGACTATTATTGTATATGGCATGAAGTCGATGGCATCCAGACAACAATTTAAATGTTTGCATGGTTTTATTTGAACACGAGAAAGAAACCATGCATGCATATAATATATATATACTTTTCTCTTCACGACAAATATTATTTTCACATTTTAATGATAGGCATACATAAGGGATGGGTCCTTTGAATACTGAGGATGCTTTACATAGCTGTAGTGTCAGATCAGCAATATTGCTGGGGGATTATTTAAAGAGCAGCACTGAGACAGAGTCCCCCTACACAAATAAAAAGATCAATGTCAGGTTTTACATTCGCTGTGAAATAGACTTGAAGCATACATACATTGAAAGGCACCAGAGTAATTACGTATATAGACATCAGGTGTTGGGAATATTATTAGAGGACTGACATACATCACTTTGATAACACTTTCATTGATTTATCCTCGGCTTAGCGACATTGATAGGGTAGACATATTAGTTTCCGCTTCCCCATTCGCCAGTCATCTCACTCTACAACATGGCATGGCTTTTATTTTTATATTTATTAAGTGACTTTATAGCCTTCAGAGCAATCTTAATCATGCTAGTTATTGTTATTTTTGGATTACAATCGCCTGATATCGATTTATATTTGGACATATATAATACATATATGTAGAGATGAGGAGGGGGTGGGGGTGGCGATAGAGGGAGAGGGATGAATATAAATTAGATATATAAGATAGATAGAAAAAATATATTAGATAACAGAGTGGGGTATGGGATAGACACATCAACTGACAGATAGATTGACTCATTGATGGGGGTACCCATCATGAAGGCAAAATAGTTTTAGAAAAAATAAATGAAGACTTTTGTTTACTGCATCCTGTTCTGATGGGCAGAGAGGCGTTGCATTAGAGATACCTCTGACCTTTGGTTGCGATTGTTCCTTGCCGGATAAAAATAGGAGCTACGCCATGATGTGACAGGCGCAGAGACTGTCCTCGCTCCTGTGTAAAAAATGACCCTGCCTAGGAAGGCAAGACATCCCTTTTTCTTCCCATATAAAGAGCCAGAGTCTTTATTTGTTGTAATTAATTCCATACCTATTGTTAAATTATTAGAGGTTGAGCATTCCAGGCTGATCCTTTTATTGTAGCCTGCTGGTGCCGGCTTATAAAGAGGCTGAGGCAATTCCTGATGGCACTCCTCATAGCCAATGGATTTACATTGGCAATATCGAATTGAAGATCTCATTATTAAGCATGCCAGAGAGGAATCCTGTCAGGAATATCCAACCTCTAAATTTACACCAACGGCAATGTTAACTTAGAGTGGAAACTGATCAAAAGCAAAGGTAATGCATAGCATACCAATTCGGCTACACTGCTATCATGCCTGACTGCTAAAAGAGTATTGATCAATGCATCGGCGTGAAATTAAAATAAAATTAGTGACTAGCTTCCAAGTTAGATCAAAACACGCTTATTTTAATGGATCTCAAAGATAATCAAGTTGTTTTACTGTAAACTATCTCACATGGCCGTCTTGAAATTAGGAAGATGCCAGAGATCCCCAAGAAAATGCATCTGTTGCGTGAAGACAGGCTGTACTTGAAATGAAGAAATAAAATTCGCTTCACTCAGCAATCCATTGATAGGCCTGGTTGTATATATAGTGGTGGCAGTTCAAAATGATGTGCTTGATAAAGTACGTGCTTGAAGGACTGGAGATAATGATGAATGCTACAGGTCTTTGGAGAGGCTCGTATCAACAAATATTATGGTTGGTATTCGTCGCCCTGGATCCTGGACAACACAGGCCGGGTAGATTGGTGGGAATATGAATGGAGCAATTCTCATAACTGTGGCACTCCCTTAGGTCATATCCCTGCTGTCCAACTAAGTGAATGACAATACGAAATATGAATAGATAGGATGAAATGATGATTCAGTCATGGTAGATGGGTAGTAATATCACCATCGTGTGACTAGACTAAATATCAAAGAAATGAGTCTGACTATTTAAACCAAGCGTCACTTTGTGTACATACATTGGAGACGATTCAGCCTCAAGGGGCCTTCCATGGCTTCACTCATCATAGGTACCGTTAAATCAAAGGAGCGTCATGTAAGAGTAGCTAAAATGCTTTTCTTTATGTACAATTGATTTCGTCTACCTATCCCTATTGTTTATTAATCGATCTGTCAATTAAAAGCAACTATTGTACCTAATTAAATTAAGGTGTAAATTCAACACGCCGATGTAACTTAACTGTAACTATAATCTAACTGGTCCCCAAGTACGTAGCATACACGTAGCATTGGTTTAACACTTTTCTCATTCGCGTGCATATGCATTAATCGGAACAAAAAAATCGACTATATATATATATATATATATGTCCTATGGGCTTTGGAAAATACGAGGTATGAAAGCAAAAATGCATCAGTACACTCTATTTACAGCCATGCATGGTTAGATATTCATATACTCTACAGCTGTGGCAACCGGCACCTTTATTCTAAAATGTTTAATGTTACGATCCTGTAAAAATGTTTTATAGCACAGCTGGTTTGCCAACAGAAACGAACTTATGTATGTGCCCGATTGATATGAATTTCAACATCATAGTATCTAACAATGGTTAACTCCTAAGTATTGATTTCTAAATTATTTGTGTAAGCGCGCCTTTGTATTCACACCAGATTCAATAACTGAAACAAAAACAGAATGAAACAAAAAAACCTTGTACTTTCCCTTCCGCCCCACCTACAGAACCAACAACAACAACAGCAACCACAACAATACGACAAAAATATTTCTTTTGACCAAGAGCATCTAAAGAATTCAGTTCCAGAAAATTGTCAACGACATTGCATCAATTTGGTTAGACGGTGACAGATTATATAGTTTATTGAACCCCGAGAGTTTACGCAGAAGGTTTTGCTCGCAAGGGGAAAACGACAAGACTGATAGCGTCGAGCTACTGCTAAGAATAATCGAGTACATATTCTAGCAGAGGCAGAATGGGGGATGATAGACTGTGAATCTCAATCAGTAATTTCCTAAAAGGATTCGTTCTGCCATCAACAAACACGAGAGATTAGATTGCCCCTTTCAAAGGACAATTCTTCACGATACTTTCTTTCCTAAATTGCTGTGTTAATTTCGATAATGACGCCGATACCGCCTCGTGGATTTTTCACAAAGAATACTAAAGTAAAATCAATTTTCATCATCGTTGGCATTCAGCGGAAAGAGGGAAGATTTATTGCCACGTTAATAGTAAATGGCGCATGCAGATTTTATCAACGCTGGGAACTATAATATATGAATATTCAGCCGCATATGTAAATATAGTGGCTAAAACTGTCCACGAACGCATATCGCCCCTGAATAATAGCCGTGGTCTGTGCAGCTGACTGGATATAATGTTGTTTATCGGGTATCCTGTGGAAAGATTGCATTCGTTTACTCTTGATTCTAGTGAGGATTTCATCTTCGAAAGATGTTAGGGAAAAGGCGGGAAATATTGCCTAATGGACAAATTATCGACAAAATGATTGCGTTATAAAATTGTTACCAATAATCCCTCAGGCCAATACTATCTTCCACAAAACATAAATCGATATGTAATCCGCTGAGGTCTTATCAACATGGAGCCATTTCTTTGTCAACGTGATGATATATATATATATATATATATATATATATATATATATATATATATATATATATATAATATATATATAATCCTCGTACTCAGAACTCAAACACCCTTGTTAGGTGGTTAGGTGAGCTTTATTTCCCATGGGCATTATTTAACGACAACAGGAACATAATCATTCCTATATTCTAAAGGCTATAGAAAAGAATCACTTATGGGACCTAGTGGCTGGAATGGATGAATAATGGAGATGCAGCCCCTTAGTTTGATCAGTCATTTGATGGAAGAAGCACTTATTCACTGCATAGAAGAAGCTGGAGAGGAGGGGAGAGGGAAGGATAATGGAGAGAGGAGGGGGAGATAGATATAGAGAGAGAATTTCCAGTATTATCAGCAGGAGACGATGCGGCACCAGACCTACCTGGCCAAGATCAAAGTGTCCCCGGAAGCATGTGACATGGCGTGACAGCCTTGACTGTTTTAGCTATAGTGACGTGAAACCAAGAGGAAAACGCAGGAGGCGATATGATGCGTGCATGCTTAACAAATGAAGGATGTTATTCAGGTGTCGTTAGAGGCCACAATTCTGTTTCCAATTCTCATTCTGTTTATATATAAGGTCGTGCGTCGATCAAGGGAGAAATTTATCACAAATCAAATAGGTTAATTTTGAATGGTCAATTCATACATTCGCTTCCAGATGACCTTATTTTTTAATTGAACCATCTTTCGACACTTTCATTCACCTGCGCCTGGAGTTGATGAATTCAATGTGTTCGCAGGTGCCACAGAATAAATGCAATCTGCTTGTGTCCAATTTGCTCCAGTGGTGTGAATAGGGGCACAGGTAAACATATCTGTGTCATTATGCATTTTTTCGATTGACATTGCACAAATAAGTGAAAGATAATTTATTATGGGTCTGTGGTAGAAGAAGTCATCTTAAATAAGTCAGTTAACTTAATTAGATGATACCTATCTACTGTAGGTAATTCGAGATGATAGACCCCTGTTCTATCTTAGAGCATTTCTATGACGGCAGGGCTATGCTTTTGCACTTACTGCATGCCACAAATCGATAAACGGCCACCCAATAAGCTAAACTGTAGATCACCAGGTACAATCGCTCCTAGCGCACAATAACATGTCCATTAGGTATCTATTGTAAAGGATGCTACTATATCTGAACAGTTGAAGGAAATAGGTATTATTCCCAAATGGTATATAATGAGCGCATTGGACGCAATCCTGCATGGCGGATCACAACGTATCACTAAGGATAGATCAATTGTTTGCCAACACGCGCAGCCTTATGGCAATGCTGAACATAAAATAATATATATTATATATATATATCCATAGGGATGCATACGGGAATCGACCACATCCAGTGAGGAGTCTTAGCTTGATCTATGACATTGGCCGTAAAAAGAAAACATATCCATTGTGTCTTTTCCCTACTGATTACTATGGGATTATTTAAGAGTTACGAAACCGATTGCCTTCAAACTGACGTGTTTTTATGTTACGTGAACTTATGTCTATGTTTTGTTAGAGAATCAGGAGATCTCAATCAGTACAGCGAACAAATTCATTATGGATATTGCGTTCGTGTATGATATCTCAACATAGGATTAACTTCTCTCAATAGAGAACAATCGGAGTAATCGATTCCGAATACCAGTCACCTAACCACAGTAATTTCGTGTCTGAGGGTCAGAATGTTCATTGGGATGGAATGAGTGGAATAACTGATGGCTGGCAACTGACAAGAACAATATGTAGTGCTTATTTGATTGCACACATAACAATTCAATTGCGGGTGTGGAAAAACTCTCTGGAAATAATAGGCGAGCTTCATCGGTAGGCTGGGTGTCTATGCAATTAAGACAAATAAGTTTTGAATAATCCCTTCTGATCTATCTGAATGCCATTACCTCGGCAGCAGCACTCCAGATTTGCTGCTTGCAGCAGCAATAGAATTGTTTGGCATATTTCGTGAAGTCTTCTGACCAATGTCAGCACTTTCCCATTGAGTATGTGTCAGTGTCAGTGGAGGTATAGCAAAGAATACTTCGGATTCTGAGATGTGATATTATTTCCGCTACATTCCACTTCAAGCTCACTCCTACTCACAATGCAGGAATATGCTGTTATCATTCAATGATCCGAATAAATATCTCCCGCCTTCAAAGTTGGTCATTCGGGTGCTTATTCTTGGCATCCCTGCAATAGGTTTAGTTCCTTCTCACGCCAGATAAAATTACATCTTAAAAATACATTGTTCATGAGTCATCCCTGATAAATGTCAGGAATAACATTCATTCTATGCAGAAACATTTACGAATGTGTGATATGATTGATTTACCTTTAAGAAACATACTTCAGATCCTTGTACTCAATCTTATTTTTTAATTCAAACGTAAAGAAGCGTAACTCCATGATGGCATTGTTGAGTCTAATTTCCTAGATGCGGTACTCAATATAACTATTGTTTATGGACTTTTGACACACTTCTAAAGGCTAAGACAATCACTCCTCAAAGTGGGCTTATCTTATATGAATTTTAGATCAATTTTCCAAAGGGTTATCAGTATCTCTCTTAATATATAGTGACAATTTAGCACTTAAAGAAGATAAGATTGGATAGGCACTGGTCGAGATGTTTTGATTCAGAAAGTAAGCAAATTCCACTATGGCAATTTGATATGACATTTTGATAAGGAGGGAATGTAACATGCTCCTTTGAGGGACATTTAATACCCTCCGCATAAAATGCTGAATCCATACATATCAGCCAGCCTGCGAAGACTCCACTGAGGTGATGCTTATGTCTTCTGAGTTCAGACCTCATTATGGATCCTCTCCATTGTACGCAGTGTGACACAATGGCCGCTGCCATTAAGCCATTATTCATGCAGTGACCGCTCTGGGTGCGACTGAATCTTCCGCATCATCCCGAATTCTCGACAATGACCACACAATTAGGAGATAATCTGCACTTTTCAATAAGCTGACTATGTCGAAACGAGAGATTTCTGAAGCAGTGTTACATACCCTCCATAAGTAGCTGTCAGATTGTGTATCAAATATGCATAGGTTCTCTAGTACCTTGCCTTAAACCGATACCAGTGAATATCCATCTTGACGTCATTAAGACAGCGACAAACTGCCACTCGCCTTTGTCTTAATGTGCCACCGTCATTAGCAGGCGACTCATTAACAAGACTCACGAGTGAAATGTGTCATGTTCCTGACGTAGAGTAACGAGTAAAGGGTTGTACACCGTACCAATAATTTGAATAATTTGGTAAAATGACCAGTTTATTAATGAATTCAAAGGAAGTCTCAGAGAATGTATCTTTCTCTGGTTCGTCCCATGTTTTTATGAGGCTAAATTAACCACCAAAGCCTCCTAGTATCCATCCAGGGAAAATCCTAAAAGTGAGTGATAATAGCACATAATTATGGAACGTATATCTTTCTTCTCTTTATTCCGTCTAAAATGTAGATGGAAAAAGAAAATATAATTATAATAGAATAGTAGCCCAAATGCTAAAGCTTTGATCAAGGCATGCATTTTGGTGCCCCGGATTGAGTATTTCCTACTATCTAAATAAACAACGACACTTTGAAGGGTGAAGTAACTCTTAAAATCCCGCAGAAATCAGGGATATAGGGTGCTGGAGGGAAAAACTGTCTAGCAAGCGTTTTGACGTTAGAACGGGATATCGAGAGACCCTCAAGGTCTAATATATCAAATATGGCAAAAACTGCTGAGGCAGTGTGTCGTTTACAGCAACTGTAGCCACTTTTAATTCGCGGACACGGGTTATATCAAGCAGAGAGGAAGTGGATAGCATATAAAGGAAGGGTATTTGAAAACATCTGGTCCCAATATATTATAGGGCATCCGGGTCGTAAGCTTGTTTTGGCAAATATAGGTGCTGCGAATCTCTGGTGAGTTTTATAATGGTCCTGCGGAGACGCATTGTATTCAGCTGTGGGAGGTCAACTTTGTATGCGAACCACAGAGGTGAAGCCTGCTTAGAAAGGACTTCTTCTCGCCTCCACTTGATCACATCTAGAGTCCAGATATCATCAGATCCTCAAAGGCAAGGCTCATCACACAGCTACTGATTGCATTTAGTCCGTCTCCTTTCCATCGCCTTAATAGTTCCTGAGAGATGAGCCAAAAGCGAATAAGAGCCAACCCAGTGAAATGTGTATGGGTGAATTCATTCTTCCCCTTTCCTATATCTCCTCTTCTCTCAAATTCTTTGCGTGCACGAACGATGGGTGGTAGTACCGCGGTAGAAATTGACAAAAATGCCCCTACGGCAGGTTCGGCGCGCCTAGCTCCTATAGCTTGGACCCGTTTGTGGTGGTAGCTGTTGGCGCTTTAGCGACCTTTTGGACTATTGCTCTCTAGGATCTACTCTAGGATACAGCTCGCTATCTACAGCTTCTGGGTTTTAGCTCTTCTCATCAGCAGCTGTGAGCCGCTTGATACAGCAGCTATTAATTTCTCAGCAACGCTACATGTACACACATGGACATCTAACTCAAAGGGTCCAACATAGTTTACTACTCTCCGAATCATTTGGCCACCTGTTACTCCGTTGTGCAGATCCTTCAATAGCTAACTGAAATTATTATCATTTTCACTGCATGAAATTCCCCAGTTTTAAATGTGAATTGTCCATACCCATTAAGAGCCATTTTCCCTTTTTGGTAACTCAAATAGCGTAACAATAACGGATTCTTTCCGCAAATTTAGTGCACGCAATGCAGAAATAAAAATATAAATATCGATTATCTCCGCTACGTCTGACAACAAATGCCTGTCTTAAAATGTTGAAGTTACAGCATGTGTCTTTCCCATTTGTCGGGGGACTCTGGTCTGAACAGAAATATCGACAAACCCCTATACCACAACGAGGCATGGTCTTTTTCTTATCTCTTTACCCCCTTCTGTTATCGACACGCATTCGCCGAATTGCTCCAGCTTGCCTTGACTTGTGTACCCCAGTTTTGTTCAACCTTGACGTGATCAATATGATTAGGTACAGTACAGACTTCCACCTCATTCACAAGGAGAGAGATAAAAAAAAGATCATTAACTACCGATATAAATGTTTTATATCAACAGTTGATGCAGATAGCATCGATTAATTGCTCAACATCGTCATATCAATGCAATCATATATTTTATTCAAAACTTTCAATAAAGAGCACCATAATAAACATTGCATATGTCAGCTCTACACAGATAACCTCTCCTGTCCACACAAATAAAACATGGCAATTAAATAATTATAATATATCCATAAGCATATCTAATTTGCAATAGTGCCAAACCACCCAAACCAGATACCTATATGGCCGTCTTTTTCTGAAGTTATCACATTGGATTATGTCTCGACTATCCTCTTAACCACTATGCCATTTTATCTAAGATCTAACTACGCCTTCTCATGGACGTGACCTACTACTATTAATGACCAATCATTAGATGGAGCTGACATTATCACGAACACAGAAGCATTAATCTGAGGATTACGGCCCCGAATGAATTCCCTCTCTGTCACGACTGTGTACATAGTGCGTATGTTTAGTAATCAGACGGTTGTCTCCGTAAACGAAATGGATAATGGCAGCTTTTAGAGATTCAGCCTGACTCGTATTTCTTTCTGTAATCAATGATGGTGCCATGCATCTGAACAGTACATTAATGGCATGAGCATCTGGAAACCAAGGTGCACCACCACTCTATAGGCAAGACGTCTGTAATACCATGGTTGTTGATTGGGGGAACAGTGCTGTGTTTTTAGAATATAGTGGTGGTACGTTGGTACAGACAGAAATAATATGTATTATTTAAAACGCCAGACAGGCAATGTGTTCGTGTGATGGCGATCTTACTTGATTGCAGTTGATTTCAGCTGCCATAATCGTACCCCCAGCCACTGCAGTATGCCACTGGCTGCCTGCTCATCCGTCCAGAAATCCATGTGTTAATTTGATATGTAAGATCAAATTATGTATTATCGACCCAAGGATTATTATTGCAGACGCCAACACCCCTACACATACTACTACTCTAGCGAAGCATATAACGGACGCAAATGACTATGTATCATGAATTAATTGATATTAATCACGCCAGCGTTACTCCAAAATTAGGAGGTTAGGTGAGCCATTAAGTGTTCTACATGTGCATGAGTTGATCTTTCTAAATCATTACACAGAATGGTCCAGGGGTATTTGAATTACAAAAATTGTGGCTCACCATCTTGCGGGTATTTGGCACTTGATTCACTACCTAACATATGCTGTATTCATAGACGAATAAGTCGGTATCGGGAAAGGAAAGATGTGTCAAGATGAAGAAGGTGGGGCCATAACCATAGGTTTATAGATAGCGGATAAAGGAGGGAAATTACCTGAACAGGGTAACATTCAAAAAGGGGAACCACCAGCGCTGGTCCAAATAGATAAGGGATGTGCTCTTGGGACCGCACTATCTCTCATGTGATTAGGTTAAAACGTTTGGATATGCAGTAAAAAGTGATATAAAGCTCCACAACTACTGCTGGATCTAAACATAGCATGAATTATTTCTGCGTCCACATTCAACCCTTACCTTCAAATCGCTTGCATGACTCTTTGAGATAAGTAATTTAACATGCTCGGCTGCCCAGACTAGACTGTAACTGGCTCCCTCCCTTATAGTTTTCCACCTGGATGAAGGGATCCTCCTGACGCATGCTTATTGTTCCATGCTACGAATAGGACAATTTTGTGATTTATCAGGAAATTACTATGTTTTTCAGCATCATCGTATGTTTGTTTGCTATGCCATGAAACATATATATGGGTTTGTCAGAAAAACTATTTAAGATTCTTTTTCAATTTAAGAAAAAAGAAGTGCTTCCATCACACGTTATTAAACATGTCTCAACAACGCACGTTGTACCTCATCTGGGGATATTTGAATGGACATTAAATCTAGAGCGTATAAGTTTGATGCTTGAAATTATATCAACTAATAAATCTTACGACAGGTTAATATTTGAGCCAAGTGGTTAGTCACCTTTCATGTTTATGTTTGGTTGTAGGTAGCCATGAAAGAAAATGTTCACAGGTATACATTAACAGAGAAGCAAGTGGTTAAGGCAGAGAACAACAGGTTGCATTCCCGGTTTCCACCGATGAACCAAGTCCATGGGAGATAGTGTGGTTTAAAATGTTTTTCTACATCTACCCTATTATCCTCCTCAGTGTGTTCTGACAATATGCGTATGAAATATACTTACAATAATCTGAGAGTATTGGCGGTTCATGCCTCCAGTGAATCAGCTTTCTCCTTGACATAATTATGTGAAACCACTCTCTTATTGGAACTCTAATTAATATAATTTGTGCTATACTATATTATAATGTGTGTTACATTTAGAATATATTTACTATTCTATATGAAATTGTACAGTGTATTAATTTATTTTTATGAAACTGCTCCAACAATCTTATTATACCATGCATTTTTGCCTGTGCTTTGAACGATTACCTCGATGATTATCACTACTTATTTAGGATTGAGTAACCTAACCGGCGTGTGTCTATTTCGGGTCTAAACTGCCTATCCTTACTGATCAGCCCTATCCTCGCTTGATGTGTAGCTTAGGAAAGGTAATTTGTTTTCCTCTGGTGGCTTGTATCCCTGGAGCACCTACATGTTGGCATGAAGCAGCCACATCGCCGTACCCTCGTCCTTTTCAGTCTGACTCCGGGGGCTACTAAGCTCATAATTACCAAGTCTTCAAAGGCTAAAAAGACTAGAGATGTGCAGACCCAAGAATGTTTGCAATCCATTATTAAGCAGGAATGTCTTCTCGGCCGTTCCCGCCTTTTGCCGCCACCAAATGGCCACTGCACCTTGATCTAATCGCCGGCACTTCTGAGGTCCATGAATTAACCCATTGCTCACAAGCTCGGGCTTGCGATGCCCTTTCCATTCGAATAAATAGAGGCTCGACCAGATTAATTTACGATCTTGGGGACACCTGCACCGAATCGGCTTGGTTTTATAGGCAGTATTGCTTACTATTGAAACAAATGGATAGTGGTAACCGCATCAATGTCAATGTATGTGTCTATGTGCAAATCTCGGACGTGTTGCTTCTTAACGGGCAGTATAATTATGCACTCCATTAACATCCGCGAACGCAGAGATGATAGGTCAAGACATTAATCATCTTCTTACCTTTATTCGTGTTCAACTCACATAAGAAGCATATATATGCACTGAATAGGTGTGAGGCACACCGAAGATAAATTGCTGACATCTAAAATAGCAGGCAATCAATAGTGCCGCGGCATGGAAAATCGCGGGGCACAACGCATAGTGACTGCAATTAGATATCTTGGCCAGTAGCTGAGTCTCTCCGCTTAAAATTAAACTGGACTCTTTGACAGTACAAATTTCTCCAATCAATGCTCCCAGGGCTACGTATGTCAGAAGGAGATATCTTATTTTTTGCTGCTTCGACTTACAGCATACAGATGTCGGGTGTAATAAGGTTGGTTGATGTCAATATAGTGGTTCGCACTCAGCTGCAAGGGAATTGAACGTGTAAGAGAGTGGCAAACATGACCTTAGATATAGGTGGGTACGCCCCAGGTTAAATACCTCATTCCTCAGAACAGCCCCTTGGCGAGAGAGCGAAAGCATGCGCCAGAACAGTACCAACGCTTTGATTACCACCCAAATCGACGATTCATTTCTGCGTCATTTAAACACCGGCTTCTTTTAGAATTCGCCTACAAAATGTAATTAAATGTACCAGAAGGACTTATAAATATAGTCCTGAGGGCATACTATATTTGCAGTTATTAAGAAGGGCATCTTAATATGGGTGTATTTTATAGTTATCGGTCAATGAAATTAGGACCTTTTCTATGTATTCTGATAAAGACATTATGTATACATATTGCGATGGTCTCTATATGGGACACAATGCATTGTTATTCGCACCTGTAAAACAATAATTGTGACACTGGGGGAATGTGATTAAACTGGTATGGATTGTCAGTCTTAGCAACAAAGCATGATACCTAATGCAGAAGTGGATTTCCTGCAGTGGGATAGAGAACGATATCTGTGAGGCTGGACACTCTAGCACACACAATGTTAATACATACTTGTAGTTATTTAGCCATCCGCTGTGCGCCTCCCACCCGGCACCTACTTCATCGAGGGAGAAAGCTTCTCTTGAGTCCTCCGTGCGTGTATACCTCCCTCCACTACCCGCGCACCACCATCGCCGCGCGGCAAGCAAGCAAGGCACACAGCAGCGAGCACATGCATCTGGCAAAGCAGCAGCATGATGGAGGTCATATAGGACAGATGACCTGAGCAGGACAGAGCGGGTAGCGGACTTGCAGGAGGAGCTCCTACTAAGCTTCAGCTTTTTCTGTTGCTACATTCGAGCAAACCAATTAGCGATGAAACGTTGGCAGGGATCGGGACGTGAGGGCCGACCGCCTCGGGGTAAAAACTGTTAAACAGACTCCGAATATGGTATGCGTCGATCTGAACTAAATGATGCCTTTTGAGAGGAGAAAATCGGGTGTTTGTGCCGATAAGACTACTGTATTGTGTGTGGGGTCAGTCCAGTTCCGTTTCCATTTTCGGGTTGTGATTCGTGATGACAATGGACATTTTGTCCTCAAAGCTTTACTGTTGCCAAGCAAGAATAATCTCCAAATAAAAGGGAGTTACCGGTCTACAGAACTTGTCGATTTCCTGGAAAATGCAAGTTCATGTGCCTGTATACACTACAGTGCATCGTAGATGTTAATGTTAGGCACTTTGAAAGTCTCCGTGCAATGGCACTAGGATTTCATAGGCCAACATGACAATCGCAATTTAAAGCACCTGCTAACTCACACACTAATCTATTTTCTCGTAATCGTATTTTACGAAGCTCTAGATCATTTCCCTGCATGCCCATCCATTAATCACATACTCTCTGCTTCTGATGAATTATTTTGCTCGCCATTTATTTCCCATGGCGCACACATCAACTAGAGAAGAATATGACAGCCTCAAGAACGCAACAGGTGTGCCACTTATCATCAATGGACGGCTTCGGCACGTGGGGCACAGCAGTCGTCAGCCATTGATGTGGAAGCGTATATATGGGGATCAAGTCTAACCTTAGCTTTTGCCTCTTGACTTCGTTGACATTATGATGAGAATTTCCAGTCCCTAGACATACCCTCGGTCCACGGAAATCATACCAGGTCTTCCCTGTCTCCTCAGTCCGCGCCAATTTGGGGCGAGGGCCTTGGGGACATTAAAAGGTCCTCAATGCTCATCTATTCCTTTAGACATTCAGATCACAGTCTTCGCCATCTCAAGACCATGTCCCTAACGAAAGACACCTGGTGTAAATCTGCGCAGACACCGCGCCGGATATCAGTGTTGCGCGCATGCGCGACCTGTAGCTCATTGTAGATTAATGGTTGAAGGCTCCAGTGTTTGGAGGTAGATTGGCAAAGAAGCCTTATAAAACGAAGAGGACGGGTTCGTGGGAGGGTTATAGGACAGAAGGGCGTGCAAGCTGATATATGTGATAGTGATGTAAGGGGCGACCGAATTTGCTATGCAAGGGAATCAGCGCGAGCGATAATGGTTTAGGTGTTTGATAAAGGAGCTGAATCTAAGTTCTTTGCATCAGGTAACGTCGCATATCGCAGAAGGACAATAACGGAATTAGATGAAAAATTAACATTAATGCCCCCGTTGCATAACAATCTGCGAGTAGCTTTTTCAGGGTTAATATTGAGCTCGCAGATTGTTATGCAATTGTTTCAAAGGTAACACAGAATCCATTCATCGACATGGATCTTCATATACCATAAGTAAATTAAAACTGACATGCTACAAACAATCTTAACTTGATGTAAAGCCACTATAAAGTGGATTGCATCATTGGGGTTTGGAAGGCTTCGATCTTTATCATTATGCATGTCAGGACAATCAAATACCAAGTGCATCATTCTTTCGCTTAGTGAATTGCATCAAATTGGGAGGTAATGAAAATGAGGCGAAAGCAAACCCATCAAAATAGTTCCCCATGAATTTAACATAATATATAGCTTATATACGGCTCTTTCCTAACGGTAAAAACTGTATTTCATGACAAAACAATTCATATTCACTCTGATCCAGGTTCGTTCTTCAGTATCTTAATCTATAAGCAACCTTCGTGACAACACGTTCTGATACAGCACACGTAAAGTAATGAAAGATGGCCTTCTGTGTTTTTCCTTATCTAATCTATAATCACAGCCCCCACATTGAGCTCTTGAAGGATGCCCCTCTGCATGCATGGTTCCCTGTGTGGAAACTCAAGATGCTATGCATGTGTCACCGAGACTGCTCCACAAATCATCCTTCATTTTCTTCACAAAAAGAGCCTTTAGGCTAGACTTTCACTTCACGTTCGATGTTTTAGTTCGGGTAAAAAGAACCACCAAGTCAATAGCAGAATGGTGGCATGAAAGAAGGGAAATAGTAATGCTCTCAGAAAGGCTCATCATAGTTTCCTTTTACTTGGGTTTTACTTACATTCACCCATACTGAATGAATCGAAGTTTCGTTTAATGAGCAAGAAGGAAACTATCATTGACCTGTTCAGAATGACACCTTTGGTTGCGTTGCAAATGTGACAAAAACACAACCCTGCCAGAGACCGAGAGTCTGCTTCAAATGAGGCGGACGCCCTTGGCGAGCCTCAGGCTGGAGTCATGAATTCTTGATGCGATTATCCAATATGGCTTCATCGTGGTTTGGCTCTGATGTTCAGAACTTGCAGCGGCCACCAACTGGCCGTGGATAGATAGCTGTCGCAAAGGTTTCGAACGGAGTGGCAATGTTGGAGAAACACTTGGCCCATCCAAGCAACATGATACTAATGTACCTATGGGGTGGGGCACTGAAAATGATAAGTTCTGTATTATAGTTTCCCCCTTTATCAAGGTCAACAAAGAAGCCAATTACTGCAGTGACCGGGTCTGCCACCAAAAACTTGGGGGAATCCTAGCTTATAGACCAGCACCCTAGGGGACCGAGCATATGGTGGAGATATGCATTGATATATGTGCAGAGGGAATGTTGTGAGTGCCGGTAAGACACAAATGCCTGTGAAGTAACATGGCCAATATGGTTTAGCCACTTGTAGGAAACAATGTGAAAACGTAATTGTGCACCTGGGAATTATGATGAATGTATTTCTTTATGCAATCCAAAGACCAGCGTGTCAATCCCGTTATGTTTGCTACTCGATCAATTAGTTTGTGTGTACTGAGTGTCGAATTGATTTTGTTACCCTTACAAGAGAGAAGGAAGGGGCATAATTTACTAAAGCAATTGAAGAGGGAATTCTTGATCCACATAGGAGTCAATTAAAACTGAGCTGAAGACATATTTTTGTAGAAATCGGATTAAATCAAATATGATATAGCTTATATATAGCGCAACATAAAAGACAACGAAATGGGATACACACATTGACACACAGCACATGCAGTTCATCAGCTAGTATGGTATTGCACACACCTCCCTGGTTTGCTTAAGATTTCATAATTAAATCCCGATGCAAGGTGGTGAAAATTCGCAGATTATGATAATTCATAATGATAAAAGAGTAGAAAGCGTTCGTGGTAACATGTGTTCCCTGCCTCTACACTCTTTTCTGAGGTAGGATCCCACAGGCTTTTGCCGTCTCTTAGCAAACCAGGGATTTTCGCTCTGTTTAGGTTCAAAGACGTTAAGGCATTGCAAGGTAACCAAGGAAACGAGAGGCAGGTGACATCAAAGGACCCCTCAAAATGTCACTGATGAATATAGCTGGTGGAGCTGGGAAGTCGCTGACGTAGAGGCTGTCCTCGTATTGAAGGCGTCAACAACATCGAATTTAGGGGGGACGATGGAAAGGCAACAGTGGGGAGGAGGGAAGCAGAATATAAAAAGGGCTTGAGAATGGAGGTATAGTTGGCGATGGAAATAGACGAAACATTGTTTGAAAACGAAAAGAATGAGAAGGGGTAGAGCTGCTAACAACTGAAGATATCATTAATATTTGCAGTTAAATTTAGCCACATATGGTGAATGCTAAGGCTTTTAATTTGGGGAAAAGGTGGAATGGATGGAGAAGCCATTCTGATACAACACACAGGGATGGCAGACAAATATTCTTCTACGAATCTATAACTAGTTAAGGTGCTAAACTAGGAAAACCCCTGTTATACAGCTGCTATCACAGTTATATTTTAATCAGGTGCATACAGTACATGAATAGGGTCGAGTTTAAGGAAACAGTCTTTGGTCGTGGAGGGTTGATGTTGGTTTTAGATTAAATTCTGATCGCCAGCCGACCTTTATGAACTATTCTCAAATAATTGTAAAATTTAACCATGGCGTAAAGGAATTGGATGATATGGGAGTTTTTCCTTTTGTCTAAAAGAGTTGTTGATAGCAAGAAACAATGTTTTATTCTGAAATGAAAAAGTATCTAGATACCTGGAATGGACCTCCATACACATGGCTATCTGCTGGATTATGGTTTGACCATCGCATAATAAGAAACTGATATGAGCTCAGTGCTGCAGGATCCTAAGAGATACATAGTTATATGTTACCAGAACCTATAGCGTTTTGATAGAACCGTTTTAGATATAAAAAGGTTGGTATAGTTATGGTATGATATATATGTATGCATATCATATTCATAGTTCTAAAACAAGGCACTTGGTGTTTTACCTCACGACTGAGCAAGTTATATTATATCAAGGGCATCTGCCTAAGGCTTAGGTCTTGTTCTGATGCAGTATCTACTCGTAATGCAAGTATAATAGTCTTGAATGAATAAATCTCGTCCACACTGTCTTGATACTCCATTTCTTTCAATCCACATTTATTCAAAATTTACGCAAGATTGACAGATATCACGATGAAGAATGTAATGAGTATCCATTGGGAATTGCCTGATGCACTGCAGATTTGAGTCTGCATATAACTACTATTCTGGGATGATTCTGGCTGAGGATGTTTTAAGGGAACCGTCAAGTCAACACGCCACTAATGACAGTCACAGGAGAAGTGTACAGGTTGCAGAGAGATCGACTGATTCATGAATGAATCCCCATCCCTGATACTTGGCATTGGTACATTCGTCTGCTTGGTTACACCAGTATGTATTGTTTCGCACGCCTCTCGATTGCGGTTTTACATTCGGCTGGGCCCCTACGATTTCCTAATTGCGAGGAATATATTTCAGAGATGGCAATCGTCTGGCCCATACACTCCCACATTCATAAAGACATTGCAGAAGCTACTCTACCCCATACCTTAGAGATGCATGTAAATTGGAGGATATTGGGATTCCTCATATTCATTCAAATAATGCACTATGACAAGTGGCTTCCTTTGTGGTCATATATAACACATAGTTTGCATGGTGTAAATTATCCAGGCCTATGATAAATACGTAGGGGTAAGCTTCAGGATGTTTTGCCAGATAAACAACGTGCAAGTCAATATTTCAGTCAATATTTCAATGAGAAAACCTCAATTGAAATCGATTCAAAATGATCCACCGGCAGAGGTATAGATGAATTAATGTGTTGTCTATAGTCATAAAACGTATATTGGATAAATTTATATTTTTGAGCTAGGGTCGGATGCGATATGAATCTCATTAAAATGCATATCAGGGAAGAGCAATCTTCATTACAAGGACAGTGTGTTAGTGAGCTTACTAATAAAGTAAAATCTACGGCCAATGACTGAGCAATGAAATAAGCCGTAAAATTGGACGGAAAGCCATGTGTAATGGTATTATTTTTCCCGGGCCTTTTAGTTAAAAGCCACATGCTCTGGCGCGCGGCGGGACATGGGGTGACAAGCTCATACACTCTGTTTTAAACGGGGATTTATTAGTTACTGAGAGCTTGTCGTTCTATATAACCCCTCGAGGATTACAAAACCCTCTCACGTAACAAACTTAGGGCCTTTAACGTTGCTCTTACAGCATCGTGGATTACAGTCCTCACCTAGATGAGAATCCATGAAGATATACGGTAATGAAGGACTGATTTATACCACCGCCCTTTAAGTATTATAAACGCACTTGCCTGAGAGGAAGATATAGGTGTCGATGGAGAAGGAACACGATGAATTAAAACCAGCATGCATTTAATAGCTCCTTACGCAATCGACGATTGACACACTCACTCACGCCCAAGCTCCACATTATAGATATGATAATAATATGGAATCTGATATGCAAATGGTTATGCAACAGCCATGCACGAGTTGTAGTGCACGAGTTGTATTTCCTAAGTACACCAGGGCGTGAGGAGGGAGAAATAGGAGAAATAACTAGTACATTTGACGAAGCTGTTATATAACCATTGTTGTAAACACTCGGATGTTAAAGATGTTGGTTTTATGCAGCGGAAAATAGAACTGAATGGTCGGCGGTTGAATACAAAGCGATGCGCCATCAGGTATAGAGGCATGAGTGACAGCAGCTAGTCAAATATTTTCACATTGAGAACACAAACAAACAGAACAATTGCGTTATTTTTTAATATAATTACAAGGCCGCATGACCACCACTATTTTTATTTAATCCCTTTATGAGATGCATGGAGAGAGACATGGATGAACATATTAGGGAGAAATGGGGTGGGAGGGGGTGCTGGAGAGCTGAATATGACGGAACAACCCCATAGTTCTTCTCTTTTGTAATTTTTTGCGCACTAGACCTTTTTTGGGTGATACCCACATGTATATGAAAGCACATTAACAGGACACATTTTTGTCGAAACAAGGAGTCAAACTTAGGACGTAATCAGTAATCCAGTTTGGGAACTTTCACGCTGCTAATTGTTGGAGAGTCGCGGTATATTCATGGTGCAAAATTAGAATACTTACCGGCTACTTTATGCCCTACAAGCGAAAGCACTTACGTTTGGGCATTTGAAAATATTGATAAACTAGTCACATCCACAGGCTTTAGTGGAGGGTTGTTAAGTTCAATCCCAATCATTTGGTAGACACGGTCAGTAGGACAATGGGACACAGTTTTCTTGGCCACACACACCTACAGGTGGGATTCAGGCATGGTATGGATCGTGGATAATGCATTGTATTATTTGCACCTCAATTTCTTCATATAAAGCCAAACTACTTTTCACCCAGTTCCTATCTATTATGGTGGGTTGACATACAGTAATGAGTCCATGCATATTGCCTGTTGTGTGCAAAGAGGTTCGAAGCGAACATCTCGACATGTGAGTCTAATATGCCACAATTTTCTTTACTGAATTAAAGAGTGCATGGGCTTGATAGTTATTCATGCTTCTATCATTATTACCTCCATCATATTCAGGTGTACTTAAGAATAATAATTCAGAAGGATAGTGCCTATAAAAACTACATTTAATTTACTTAAAGTATAAGGGAGGAAATGGTACACTAGCCTGGGTCATAACAGACTAGATAATTAAATGTTACTGTTTCAAATGGTACTACATTGTATGTACTCGAAATCATATAAAACATGCATGGAATTGGATATTTTGAATACTCCTCAGTTCTTTTATTGAATTACGGTAACCAAAACCACATCGTGAGAACATGCTTAGCTTACAAATAAACCAAACTGTTTTTCATCAGTTGCTCCCTGTAACATGATGGGGATTAAACCACTGCCTATTATAAAAAGGGCACTTTCTCTGGGCGGGTGGATAACAGCTGTTGTCGCTGAACTGAATTTATGGAATTAATACTACTAGTTCATTATCATCGCGGTTGTCACTATTTCTTAAATAATTATAATTATTGTCTGTGCACATCTCTGCGTATTATATAGATCGATACTTCACTAAATGGTATGCCTTACCAATAGTCAATTTAGGGTACCGATTGCCGCAAAATAATGGAGATCTGAAGGTTCTTTTTTGCAGCTGTGTGCCCCCTTGCCTGTTCCTTGGTTTACCATCCCGCATTTGACTCCACGTTCCGCTATGACACTCGAGAGAATGGATTAAAGCTGCATTCGCAGCTAATTCCCGTAAAAAATGTAATCGTCTATTTAGTGGTTTATTCAATCCAGACCCATCCAAAGTTCACCCAGATAAAGTATAAAGGATTTTGACCTGTTATTCTTGGTGTAAAGTGTCATTATCTCCCAAAAATAATTTAGAGGACTTTTTTCAGTCTGACTCTCTATCATCTTCTTAAACTTTGAGAATCCTTTTGGAATCGAAAATATAAGGATAACACTTGGTAGATAGGTATGTGAAGAAGTCAACTAATTGCACTAATAATCACACTTGATCCAGATTGCCACTGTAGATCAGCAAAACAACAGACATAGAAATATTCTAGAAAAAGCCATGAATTCATGAAAAACTCAAGAAATTCGAGGTTCATTTTCTTTATTTGAATCTTACAGTACTCAGAACAAAGGAAAGAAAAAAACGAGAAAAATATTTTTGGGTAGCTTTAGTTGGGAATGCAGCTTTAATTGGGTACTCGATGAACATAGAGAAACGACCTCCAGTACGGTCCATGCCCACCTGAGTGTGAAAAAAAAGATCCAGGGTTGGGGGACATAGTGCCCAATCAACAGTATGGATCTGCCTGGGCCTGTGAAAGCGTGCAGGAAATATAGACTGTAGGGGCTATTATGTAACTACCCTGAAGGCAGCATTCCTCTGATCTAGGACATCACATGGTGGTTTGTTCATACCAGGACTGAGATTGCCAACGCTCGCTAATGTAACCGACTTAGAAATAATATCTATTGGTTTTGATCAGCCCCGGCTACCGCTAGTAGTTATGTCTTGTCATAATGCAGTCTAATAGCATCAGGGCTCTTCAATCTACCAGGGAGATCAGACCAAAAGGTTAGTTCTATATGATAACAATGGTCCTAATTCGCATATAAAAGCCCATCAAGAGAGGGGAAAATCTGCAGTCGTCATGGCAACTACTAGTGCATCAGTTGTTCAGGTGAGAGGAGGGGGAGAAGGAGGAGGCAGGTGAGTCTTGTGTAATGTATGACAATACAGACCATTCGCGTGCTGTGTCTGCTGACGCGATTGCTTCGGTCCGCGCTGCTCCTCCGCGGGGAATGAGATTGCCGTGTGGCCCTTGCGAACGTTATACGTATTCAGTCGCCATTTTCAGCAGAAAAATCCTCCTTAAGCGAAATGCATACCAAGGGAAGAATGGTGGTGTTTGCTCGACTTAGTGGTAATGGATTGAAATATGCACCGTTATCCAGTTTTTTCGAAACCTTTCTCGTTTTCACGCCTCCTGTTTATGGTCCGTTTGCCAACTCCCATAGTGGATTGTGGCACAATTTCTCTGCATATAGACATTCCCTTGCGGCTACCATTGAATGATAATAGAGAATATTATGTTGATAGCTCAGGCCACGAGGGGGGTTCATGTGGGATTTGTTCTTCAACATGGAACGCAATAAAATGGCAGGTCACCGCGAGTGCCAGGGCTATACAAGCATCCTCTAATGTAAAAGATATCCAAATACACATAGGGTTGACCATTAGAAACAAAATAAAAACAAGGCACAGTCTACACTCATGTAATGCAATGTTGCTTAAGCTAACTGATACATGGTACTGATACAATATATAAAAACCAACCTCACCAAGACCTCAATTAAGCCTCACTGTCAAGGCTACAGAGTTACACTTAATTACCAACCTTTAAAGATTATACAGAGACAAATACTAATACACGCATCTATTATAGGTCCATGTCTCAGTACTCTAAAGCCCAAGATAACTGTTGTTTTGTTGATGTCAGGTAGGGTCTAATGACAGGAGCTATGCATTAGTACTTCTATAGTACGAACAGGTGGTATCCCTTGCCTACTTATCATCGTGTAGGCTGAGCTCCAACATTTGTTGATGTGGCAATTAGCACATATTTACTTAGCGACAGAGGTTGATGAAATGGAAACCTGAAATCCAGATAACCCGCGCGCACAACCAACCAAGCCTAGAAGGCCTAGACTCACGTTTCCACACCGGGCTATTGGTTCATTTTAACTTGGTCTTCCTGGTAATAGAATCTCCAGGTTTAGTACTGCGCGAATATTTAGCTTTATTTTAACAACGAATGTGTATTACACGTTATATTAAACTGATGACACTCGAAATCTGTTCAATGTAAGAACATAGTCATATGTTGGCCAACGAAGCTACTTTATTTAGCACTGAATTGAATGATAAAACAATCATTCGGTTTCGATTCATCCTTTTAATTTGACACTAAAAGGTGTTAGTAAAATGTGTTACCTTTTAATAATTGTCAGATGTGATTTGCCATGAAATTATTTCAATGCAGGCTAATATCTGGAAACCATCTATTTCTCCATCTTATGGGCTATTTCCCCACGCGCTTAATCAATAATTCACCCTCTCATCCTAACTTTTCATTCTAGACTGGTGTGCATGTACGTTCTGAAACATTTAACTGGGTGGCTGTTTCCCTCAACCACCCATCAGCCACCCTCTTCCTACCCCCAACCCCCACCATCACCATCACCATCACCACCACACACGAGCTCTCACTTCCGTGTAGCCTTCTCTGGGGGGATGAAAGTGTATGATATCTCAGCACGAATAGAGATTAAGAGGAGATACCTTTGAAATGCTGACCACCTTACATTCAAGTGTCGTAATCGGGCAATTGCATGCAGCGAATTCCACTGTGATATAGAATAAACAGTCAGTTTTGTTGATGGATTGATAGCCTTAACCCATCCCTGTTACCGAGACAAATGATATTGGATCAAATTCAAACGCATTAGAGCAGATGAAATTCATTTCATGTAAGAATGGTGATTCGTGTATTGAACGCACGTGGGCTATTTAGATAAAAAGAAATTGCTATCCCTATTCAGAGGAAAGAAATTCCTTAAGTTCAGATTACAATTATCTCAACGGTAACTTTCTATTTCTCGCTTTAAATTCTTACCTCAATTTAAATAGCTCGTACGTAGGTATTCTGTAGTTGAAGTGTCCAACATTCTCATTCGCATCAATCGAACTAATGGCATGCGGCAGATTGGCGTTAATCAAACCACAGAAAATAAATTAAAGGGTTCTCAGGATGACAGACCATGGTTAACTGTCTCTGGAGTCCGGGATGGTATGGATGGCCTGCAGAATAGGACCTAAGTATGTTTGATATATATAGATTCGTTACACTGGGGAAAATGTAGTTGGCGTAAAAATATGGCATAATGTAATGCACTTAAATGAAATCTTGCCATGAATACCGACATATCTACAACCTTTACTGCTTTTGACCGACATCTTTTAACATGGTTGAATTTGAAATGTGAGCTAACTTTTTTTCTCCTAGTCATCAGTTTGGTGCAGTGCACTAGGCGTTATTGCATCTATGTAGGAAGAACTGTGCATCTATAGTTCCCGTTTTATTTCCATAAGTGTTGGCTTGAGAGGGCCGTGGTGCCAGGGCTATTGGTACAATTTTCTATACTACTGGGTCTAATGCCTGACTAAAATGAGTACCTTCCTATACTACTCATTCAGTTCTCCAGAAGGATCACCACCTGTGCCCGGGACACAGTTGGCTAAGTTCCTTAATAATATGATCCCTTTTCATTACAGGCTCTACCACTAGAGATCATAAAAGGAAGATAGCTGTGTGGATAGCAAAACTATCATTTAACCCTTGCCTAACATGACGAGTTGTGGAATATTTGTGATATAAATATGATAGGTAATGATATTGAAAGCTAAGTCATAAAAGTAAAGCATAGAAAGAAAGACTTTACATAGAATCAATACAAAACTTAGTGTTTAATACAGGAATATAATTATTCACATGTGTCACATCATAAATTAAGTTTGATAGACAAGACAAAAAGACACTGACATAATTATTACATAATAAACGCACCCCCTGGACTTTAATCTGCATCTGCCCATGCACAATCTATTTGTTTTCTTGGGGTCTCAGGACTTGTTAGATACGCCTTATAAAGCCAAGGTGAGGAGAGGAGATGAGGTTCCAACACCAATGGCATGATCGCATGAGAGATTCTATTCATCAAAAGGAATATATAAAAGCACAATGATTACTCCCACAGGCGCTCCCTTTCCCTGAATATTCCTGTGTTCAAATTGGTGCAGGGTAAATATAACTTGCCCCTGAATGGCAATGGGTTATATAACCTGTCCAAGCTTTACTCTCCCCCCAACACGTTCCACTTCTTATTAAAGATTAGTGCGCTTTAGGACTAGCCCTCGATGCCTGTATTATGTTATTCTAATTCAAAGATTTAAGTAAGCCAATTAGCGGTAAATACTCTATACGGTGCAAGAACTTGAATAGAGTTTTAAGCATTCGGTTCCACATTTCCCCCATCTAGCTTGGAATATGGCAGAAGGAAATTTTGAGTTCGTGAGAAATAGCTAAGTCTTGCAGCCATATCTTCAGCTCGTCTGTCCTTCTTAAAGACTATTTTTAGAATGGGTGTGACGTTTTAAATACCAAGCACTAGTTGTGTCCATCTGACCCCCGCAGAAGGTTCAGATTTCAAGAGAATCGATGCTGGCAGACCAGGTCGTCCATTTTTCTTTTTTGGAAATGAAACCAAGCTGGTGAGAGAATCCAGAGCCATCATGCTTTAAAATGTGTCTCTTTGGATATGAATAGCATGACGCTATCATTTTATTCCATTATTTTGGTGGCAGCTGGAAATAACAGGAAAAGTAAGGCCCCCCTCCATTGTGTTTTAATTAATGACACCCATTTACATGTATAGAGGGTTTGTGCCGGGGGACCTGTTGCATGCCTATAAGACACGTGTATAAGACTTACACTTGTAAGAGACAAAATGATAGATTGCTGTCAGCAATGGAGATTTATTGACAGGCGGAGTCCACCGGTGCTCTAGACTCCTTATCATGGATCTAATAGTCATAGCAAGATGGACTATGGAGAAGTAAGGAAAAGCCAGATATGTTTGTTGTTGCGAAAAGCAGCAGAATAATAGTATTTTCCAAAAGGTCGTTTGTTCGAGCTTAAATATGAATTGAGTCATCACTGTTGCACAAACTCTACTCTTCCACATTTTTATTTAAAAAAATACCTTTGGAACAATTAATACTTATTAATCCTCGCTGCCTTCCTCGGGAGGATGAGGGGGTAGTCCTTCTTTGCTTCACCATACAGACGGGCAGTCTAACCATTGACCGGCGTCCGTAACACCATCAGCCTCTCGCCTGGTGGTTTCCTCTGGCAATCACAAGTGATGAGCCTCCCTGACTGGAAGCTGGGGCAAGGGCCAGGATAGCCAATGAGGGCTTCATTCTCATGACGCTCGGATGACGCAGCGTGTATGGACTGGCCACCCTCAACTGGTAAAGGCTATTGGCCGACCCAGCAGCAAATGCCACCTGCTGCTCTATACCCAACCCCCAACACACTATCATCACCAGCGCCCTCTCTTTGTCTTTTTTCTGTCATTCCAATTTACTGCCTCTTTTTTCTTTGCCTTCTTGTCTTTTTTATTGTGTCTGAGCAAACAGGTACCACGGCACAGCTAAATGATACCATTCTGCAGCCGCTGTAATATGGGTGAAAATGAGCGATTGGGTGTGGAGGTTTTCCATCATCATTCGTTATTGCTTGGTAATCTATCTCTGTCCGCACTCCATCACAATAAAGACATTAACATAGCCGTATTGGACGATGTTGCGTCTCGAGGACCGCTTTAATCAGCGCTGATATAGTTTATGATCACGAGAATCAGCTCTGATACAAAAGAGAAACAAAGCTTAATTCGTTTATTGATGACCTTGCTTACATCTTAGGTATGTGACAAAGAGACATAATAGAGTCATATGTAGGCCCTATATTTATAAACGATTCATTTTATTCTTTCTCTTGTTTAAGGATGCGAGAGATATCTTATTCTAGATCACAGTAACCGCGCAGGAGCGTTTCAAAAGCCTTCCACTCCATTGAAACGCTTCTTTTAGATCCATCGATTCTTCACATAATCAGTTTCATCCAAGTACTTTCATCTTGCAGTAGAATTGCATCATCGGATTGATAGTAGCTCAGAGGAAAATTGGAAATCATTTCTAAGTCTTTTTATATATGGTATTTTATTTTGTTCGCCATAAATGCAGTCGATGCGATGCTTACAATAACTAATGCTTTGCCTTCTTTATTTTCCTTTTCCAGTATTGCTTCACGATCTATTACAAGTATAGGAAGGATGGCCAGAGGCAGTACGACCTCCGTGCAGACACAGAGGCAGAATGTGCGGCCTGGATAGAGGTCATCAAACAAGCAAGGTATTTCATATATTCCAACTCTTCAATTATCGCATTTTGTTATCATGTTGTCACATCAAATGGTTGACCAATTGCCAACTGGACCTGTTATTATGGTTCAATTTCAGAGAACGAAACAATAAGAATTTTCCGTTATTAATATTTCCACTTTACCTAAGACATAACTAAACGCAGGAAAATCACTTAAATGTGTACCGACCATAGGTGCCCCTTTCTTGGTTTCTTGGAACAAAGTTTACAAAAAGAAGAATTAAAAAGTCAGAACAAGTGATGGTTCATAACAGGACCCCGCGTAGAATAGAAACGTTTAATTTATGCAATGTGACACATTCCCCATATCTTCAATATGTATTTTATTTATGCCAGTTATTTGAGATTATTTAATGTTTTTCATATGAAGGCACATGGCCGAGACATACATCTAATTAATTATGTCTTTCCCATTTGTCTGTGCGTCTGCGACCATACGCACCTCATTAATACTAAGGGATTACTAGGCGTATATATGTATAATATATATTCAAGAAAACTGCAGACATCCTTCCCAGACAATTAGTGTCGGCGCTCTGGAATCAGGTCATTTTATACGAACACTAGCATGCAATGTGCAGGAGCGGTGATTAGAGACCTCGCAAACAGTCGTGGATATAGGGATTATGGAAACGATAATTAATAGTCTAGTTTTACTCTAAGTCTGACTTGACACAAAGGACGCCTTTTCTAAATTGGCGCCGCCAATATCTATCAACCTGAAAGTCTTTGATCCATTGATCCAGTGAAAATATAAGAGGGAATCGCTGGTTTGATGCATCTATTTACTCTGATCACTCGATACCGTCTCAATCTTATACTTAAGCATACTTCTGAGAGCAATATCAAAAGAGAAACGGAATGGTGGAATGGGTGGAAAAGAGATGACGAGCAAAATGTCGGTTTATAGTTCAATATAGGTACAATGATGCATGAAGTAGTGGGGAGGATAACACAAGACTTTGGATCATTATCCGCTTCATTGCTGTTTGCTGTGTCGGCTACTGAAGACGCGCGCTTCGTAATTGGCAGCTTCAGAATGGATCGGGGCTGGTGATAATTCCTTAAGAAAATGAGTGGACACTCTACAAGGCAGAACCATGGTAATGAAGACAATAACAATTAGGAGAAAAAGTCTTCCAAAATAAATCACTGGTTTTATGTTTCTTATCTAGGCGGGAGAAGCTAGTTCAGTCCTTAGATCTAATTTCGAGATGGAGTGATTGTTATGGACAACGGAATTGGTAGCTATCATTCCAACGACGGTGCTGATGTTGAAAAAAAACTATGGGCCTCGGCCGTTGGAATTACTTCCGACATCGGTTCTATGCCTTATACGATGAGGAATTAGACAATAGGTTGCGACACAGTTTCCACAACCCAATATTTATGTTATTTCTAGTGTTTCCTAGAAATATATATCATAATGCAATATTGTCCAAACAGGTTTATATGGTGTCCTACAGTTATTTAATCTCAACACTCAACCATACATTTAGTCAGTATGCCTTGTACCGATGTCATTGTCTCACGATCACGGTCTCCCTAGCTATCTGTTAGGCGCCAGAAACATGAAATTGCTATGAGAAAGTCGATGAGCCCCCGGGAAAGACCACCTGGGCGTTGCCCAGGTACACATACGTAGTAACACAGTTCCCTCCCCATCCCTTCTATAATATTTCGCCTTCAAAGTAACAAATAGCAATGGCGAGACGCTAGGTGGGTAAATAGTAGTAGAAAGATGGATGAAGCATGGCTGAAGTGGTATGCGTTTTGGGCGTTTGGGCATTTGGGTGTTTCCTAGAAATATATATCATAATGCAATATTGTCCAAACAGGTTTATATGGTGTCCTACAGTTATTTAACCTCAACACTCAACCATACATTTAGTCAGTATGCCTTGTACCGATGTCATTGCCTCACGATCACGGTCTCCCTAGCTATCTGTTAGGCGCCAGAAACATGAAATTGCTATGAGAAAGTCGATGAGCCCCCGGGAAAGACCACCAGGGCGTTGCCCAGGTACACATACATAGTAACACAGTTCCCTCCCCATCCCTTCTATAATATTTCGCCTTCAAAGTAACAAATAGCAATGGCGAGACGCTAGGTGGGTAAATAGTAGTAGAAAGATGGATGAAGCATGGCTGAAGTGGTATGCTTTTTGGGCGGATCATATATCACGGGACACGATGGCCATGCCGATTAGCAGGTTAGATCACTTATGTAAACCATGCAGCGGAATACAGACATGAGAGGTAAGGTTTACAGCTGTAGCTGGGTATCTGTCACTAGGGTAGGTTAAAGCCCTGATAAACTAACCAGAGAGGAAAACTAACCAGACTCCTGGAAGTCTGGATAAATACCAGCTAGCCTCTTCCCATGATTAAACCTCTGTTCAAGTTCACTTCTATGCTATGCACCCAACTTTGCGTGTGGTGCTATTAAATTGTTCATTAGATTGTATGTTTTGCAACCTGTTGGTAATCTACCTTTGTTATTTAATGACAAGAGGATCGAGGATAAGGTAATCTAAAACAATATGTATACAATACATTATATATTTGTATTCAATACATTTTATTTAGCAAGATATTATTATTATACATTATTCTCAGCCTATGCTGACGATTTAAGTAGGGAAATAAAGCTAAACCATTGGGATGCAAATACTTTCTTACGCATACAATGCTTACAGGTCAGAGTGTATGCATTCAGAGTGTAAGTTTCCTTTTTGCATTTAGCATTTAAAAGGAAACCGGACATTTTCCCGTCGTTCAATGGTAAGCTATATCAAGAAAGGCGTCCTTGCGACGCGAACGGATACCTTCTCGATTCGGTCTTTCAAATTCCAAATATAACATTAAGATATTCTTATTCAAACAATATCTGGGATACCAGAGAAGGTAGTACCATTATCAGCGAATGTAATCTCAAAATAAGAAGGGAATGAGTTCACATTTATACTTATAGCGCTGACTCATGACTCTTCTTTATTGTGACATTCCTACACTAGCCGTGGGAATTTACAAAAGATGGGCCCGGTAGACTGGGGACGAACCAGTGCATTTGTCTCGCTTATACCAACACCTTCAATTTTCTACGTCCATGTTGGTAGTCCAACATTTTCTCTTCGTGCACCACCATATCCACTCTCTTTCTATAAGAGGAGAAGCAACTGCGTGTGTCACATTACACAATAGCAGGGAAAACGCACGAGGAGGGATTAGGTTGTGCTGAGACGGCATTCTGCCTATTCTACCAGTGTGGTCGGCATTATTAAGCAGGCATGGATGCTTGAAGCAAGTGGATGCATGGATCGTGATAGGTTAAATTTAGAATGAAGGAATAAGGAAGAAATGGGGAGGGTGAGTATAGGTGGCTATACTACTACTGATATTGGAGCAGAGGAGATTCGCTGATCTGGGCATTGGGATAGTATTATCTCAACGTCCAACTCCATTAAATTGTACTTCCTTTTTTATATTACAATATAATAAGTTCTGACATCAAAACACATTAAATCGACACATTTTATTATGATCTGAGGAAATGTGTTATAATTCATGTATGCGCCATGTGTTACAAACTTTTTACCGTGTTCATAGTTCTTAGATAAAATTATCATATTCATATCATGCGGGCTCCATATATCTTTTATATATATATACTCTCCCCACCATCCCATCCAACGTCCCAATAATCCTCAACAAAATATACATGTATATAAATTTCGTAAATATATACCTATATCTATTATATATTATATGTTCTGAAGAGTTAAAGGGATTCAAGAATATAGTATTGTGTGTCTATAAGTAAAGATGTTGCCCCCTAATATCCCTAGGAAATAGACAACCACGACTTTCAACCTATATTCAATATGGAAGCCATTCAAATCAATGGTCCTACGCAAATTGAGCATTGAGGAAAACCTGCTACATATATAATGGTTGCCCGAAGCCTCATTGCTGGGAGGCTCTCGGTTCCATAATGCAAGGGGATAGTGACGAGGCGTCAAATATAGTTAAGGATGATCTTATATTCCATATGTATTCATGAACTACCAGATCTTTCATTGAAATATATATCATCGTCTGTGCGGTGCGCCTGAGGAGGTCTAGTAAATTATACGCCAACCATGGTCACCGCTTTCGGTTATTTGTCGGCAGGTATAACTCGTATTCATGAGAAGTTGCTAAAACACGTTTGTTTATCATCTCTGGGAATAATCACGTCTCTTCACATTTACTTTGAATGGTAATGATACTGACTGGTTATGTCTTCAACGCCAAGAGTTATTTCGCTGGGAAAGCAAACAACATTCCATTCTACGAACGAAATATCATGCCACGGCGTAAACTTATATTCCGATGCAAAGCAATCATTGTTTATGTTGCATGTTAACTTGAATACACGGCACGGTGCCCACCTATCACAATACTGAAACAATTCGGTTAACAGTTGGGAACCTTCCTTTACTTGATTGTTGCATGACAAGTTGATCACCTCAACCAAACTACCGCGAAAGACGCTAGCTGTTTTCAGGCCATCAACGGCTTAATTTAAGCTCAAATGACTTGCCTTGGAGCCCTGTCTTCACTTGACACATACTGCTCCGTTTTTTAGCTTTTAAAAGGGGAGAGGCTCCGTTCATTCAGCGCCCCGTGGGTTTATCATCCGTTATTAAGGAGCTATCCAAAAGAATAACATTATAAGTGCGTGGTGATGTTTTGGCATGGCTTCGGTTGCCCAACGGTGCAATATAAGAAATTAGAATAGCATATCTGGCGGTACCTGTTTTCTATAAAGGAACTGTATTATAAATTACAGAGTATTGTTGTCAGATTTCAATTTAAAAACGGCTCCCGACCACAACATTTGGAATAAACAATAATATACACGTTATTTTATTGGCTGTTCTTAATTAAAACCACATTAGAATATCTGCAACAGGTTGATTCGTTCTTGAATAAATGTTCGCTATGGATTAGATTATTTATCGCATATATAATATGAAAAGCTATTGATCCATTATCATAATACCTCTCCCATTGACCTGCCCATCACATCCCATCATATATATATATATATATATATATATATATATATATATATAGCGTTTCTTCCGGACACAGGGCTTTTTTTTATGGCCCCCATGAATTAATATTTTTCGTGCTGCAGCTAATGGGGGATTTCTGTAATCAAGGTATAGCGCATATATATCTCGTTTATGTCATAGCAGAATAGATCGTGGAAATTTGCCTCATTCCAGACAGCAATTGTGCTTTAGAAAAACACTTTTATCTCTATATGATCGATTCTTTACCGACATGTTATCGATCTTGATATTGCAGATTTGGACTAATGCTTGATGGTATACAGCTATTAATAATGCATGCAAAGGGGAGGGTCATTAATTTCCAGGACGATTTTACTGCATACGTAACAAATAGAAAGCTTCTTGTCAGGTTGTATTCGCAGATCCCGAGGAGAAAGGTTTTACATCCCCAAACGAATGTAAATGCAATAACGCCTTTGTACTTACGTTTTTGTAACCGAATGAAATATGCTCATGCATTGCAATGGGAGCCATAGCTTTTATTGATTCTTCACACAAAGGTTATCGGGATCTTCTTTAAGAGATCTTGGTTTTAGTTGTCAGCAGAGCCTCAACGATTTTATTCAATACTTGACATTATCTAGGTTACTTGAGATCAACTAAAGTAACTTCAAGATAAGTTATATCGAGGTGGTATAGATGAATACGATTTAAGGGATTTTAAAAGCTTATGATTAAATAATTCATTGGTTGGCACTTAGCTTCAGTGTTTCATGAATATATTTATTATATACTTACCCAATTCTTTTCTTTTTTCACTTTCTCACTTTCAGTTACAGCAAAATTTTGGAACAAAAAGAGCAGCTCGAGCAGAAACACTTACACCTGCTCCAAATCTTGGATAGCGAACGCCAAGCTAAGTGGCACTATGTACAACAAACAGAGGAGCTCACAGCCGAGGTTAAGAAGTTAAAGAGCGAGGTGAGTCTATGTATGTTTTAGACAAAAAAGTAGAATCGATGGTCTCAGCTCTTAGAAGCAACATCAAAAACACCATCATGAACCCTTTACCATACATGTATATAGATAGATGAGTCTAGCTGAGAAACATGTTTCACAAGGATCATTGTTTCCGAGAACTGCGTCGGCTTCCTCTGATGATCATGTTCCTCCTCGGCTTGCGACAGCACCGGAAGTGCTTCATAATGTAACGTCATGGATATCGCCCTTGCCTAATTATTGTATACCTTAGAGACTTCCAACATTATTAATAGTCTGAGATAAAACATAAACCAGTAAAATGGATGCGGTGATAGTTTTATTAATGTACGTCAGAAGCTTCAGCATTTTTAATTATATGAAAACGTGTTAGTAATGTGGATTTGGCTTCTTTATATTTTGGATACTGCTTCCTCTAGCAAAAGTGCAGTGATGACTATCAGCGTTATAGATTAGAATCACACACAAACCTACATTTAAACCATGAACTGCTAGGTGCTTCGCTGTTTGAGGGTTTACTTCTAATGTAGAAGTGTTCCCCATTCTTTATGCACATGCGCGAAAATCAATTTAATTACCGGCTCGATTCTTGATTGTGTACCTACAAAATAACACTCAATTTTCTATCCGGTTTCCTACCTGAGTTATGAACATAGACATAACAAAATGAACAAATTTACTGAAGTTGATGCCGCTCTCCTGTACATTGAAACTAGAAATATCTCATTGCAGGAATTTGGGGGGCATACTTTACATTCGGTAACATATCCCTGGAAAATTCCCGGTGCTGTATAATTAGGTGTTAAAAACACCGAGGAGACATGGACTTAGAAGCTGTTCTCATCGATTAATTGGGTTTTCAATATCAGCTCAATCAATCAAAAGTCATAGATACCAGCTAAGGTGATTCCTCAAGAATTTAAATTATTAGAAAGGTTTTCATGCTTAGTATTAAACCAGTTCCGGAGTTAGATAATAACAATTAATCCCGGTAAAGTTCAAAAAGGCTACTAGATAAACACTTGCATCCTTGGTCTGGCCTCCTATTCATCGCCATGATTCATTTTTATCTGATGTGTTATAATTCTGGGTGAGAATAATTGATAGCATGCATGAGAAGTCTTCTGAGAGCCCCGTTGAACCTCCATCGTTTATCAAAGGATTGAAGATGCCTTCCCTGTAATGAGATCTACCTCTGACGGGAAAGCCGTGAATCAGAAACGTCAATATGCTTAAGATATTTCTGAGTGAAGAAGAGAACGTTCATGTCCTTTCTTGGCGCCCTGGGAGCATCAGCAAGGACACTGAATGAGGACTCCATTGTGTTGAGATGTTTTAGCACAATCAACACGCATAGAAATTATAGCATAGAATAGTGTGCATAGTGTAGATTAGTGCCACATTTACTATATAAGATCTAGGCGAGATACAAAGAGCATTTTTACAATAAGTGGTTGTCATCAATCTCATCTGGAAAGCAAATAATCTTAATTAAAAGTAGCTCTATGTATCACTCTTAGGACATACTCTCTATAAATAACACACTCATTCTCTGTTAAATTAGGAATGGTTCCTATAATATTTTTAAAGATTTCTTGAGGGGAATATAGCGTGAGGAGCGTTAGCAAAGGTTTGTATGTCTGTGCCATATATTGGCACACTCTTACTTATGTGTATGCTCTTTCTTTTAAATCTGTACCATACCAGCTGCTAGCAGCAAAGGTAAGACTATCTGATTTGTAATCCGAACCTCTACCACCCACAGAATGTCTTGATCACGCATTTCGTCGTTCAACATATATACTGGTCAAACCCTTGGCCATTGCGTCTGCAGTTTGTTAGCATGGTCTTCTTCATTCCGTTGCCTAAACACAGTCATCATTTTAATCCATCCCGGGACCAAAGATAATAATAGACTAGTGCTTGACTTCGGTTGAGTTCATTTGTCCTCCCCATAGCTGCTCTAGGCGTTCCAATTCTCTCTGAACATAAACCCTGTCTTGATTCGAGATTCATAAATACTCATTGCCTCATTCCTGACATTGTTCATTTCCTCGATTGATGATAAGGAATATTTATATAACAATTTTATATTGGGAAAAGTATATCCTTTCTAAGGTATACGAAGCAGATTCGCCCTGTATTAAGTCTGCTGGGACGGAAGCAACATATTATTTTCGAAGACTTCCAATACGATACCCCATTTTTACAAAATACCACAAATTTATGGATCATAAGATCAAAAGATTTCATTTATAACACATTAAAAACGTGAGATAAAAATTACAATTAACATTTTTTAATCAATACCAACTCAGCCTGTTTGATGTGTGAAACTATGTAGTGTAAAATTTAAAAAAAGTGAAAGTACCTTTCATCCATGAAAAATGATGGTTCTGAACAATGGCAAAAGTTGTCAGTACATACCCCAATTATTATCATCAACCCCTACGAAAACTGCTATATCGAAACAAAATTTAAGCCGTGATGCTAAAACTGAATTTTTCAATATAAACTCAATATCCTTTTCTTGGAGTAAAGTAATAAATTACAAGAATAAGCATGATGAAAAAGGCTTAGTGACGTTTGTTTTAACTTGTAGATGCAAGATTATTTACAACTTCCTAGCTTTACTTTAGCTTGATCAATGTTATCAAAATACTTATGTTGCCGACCATGCATACACGTTCTATGTCTCGTAGTTTAGGCGAAAGGGTAGAAACACCGCGAATAGATGATGAAAAGTATGCGATGAGACATTAGCAAATTTGTTGACAGACTCAAGAAAACTTCTCCACGTCCTACCACTGTTCTTTTGTGTTTATACAACCAAAATATCTTGTTTGCAAAAAGTCATTTCTTGTATTTATCTGATCTGATGAAGCACACTTTATAATAAAACGTGTATTCGTTTTCTCTCATTCTTGACTACTTATCAGAATATATTGGAAACATTCCCCTTCTATGTTTTATCGTAAATATAGCTGATGACATGGCTTTTGTCCTGAATTATTGTGTAAACGTGACTATGCCTGCATGGAACAATCACAAACATCCTGGTGTTCGCGGATAGTAATTCACAAATAAAAGAGCTTAAGTAATGTAGAGAGGGAGGTATAGGTATGGATAATAGTCGTAATGTTGATAAACACTATAATTCCTAAATAATTATCTTAGACTTTGATATGCTTAAAATGAGACAAATAAAATACAGTATGATTTTTAAAATAAAGATGATACAGAGATAGAAATCCATATCCAATACCATGAAGTAGAATGCTATATATTTACATGGTTCTACGGCCATTCCTGATTTTAAACCATTTCATGACCCAATGTGATATTCCGCAATATATCATACGGAATTTGAATTGCAATTGTATGTTCTTCTAATGCAGTCCGATGTGGTAATTTCACCGTTCCATTCTCCGGCGAAGTTGTCTTTGTGTATAGCTGAAGTGATATATTATCATTCCACTTGCAGGTTCATTATTATGTTCCGTGGTCCTAAAAGAAATAGCTTGCATTGACTTCCCTTAATTCCTAGATACCTTGATAAACATCTGTCCCTCTCATCAATTATGAGATACTCATTTATGCATCCAACTGTCTTGCAGCTTCGTGAATACAAAAAGGAAAGAAGGGTTTCCAATGATAAACTAGAGGATGAAAATGAGGAAATTCGTAAGATCAAAAAGGTGAGTTAGATACCCCGGCATTCTCCTTTATGCCTGTCAAACATATCATGTATGCGGTGTGTTTATATTGCGAACAAATTGTTAATATGTCATAGAATCTGGGATGAGAAATCGTTAACTCACTTGATGAGCTTGTTTACTTATTTAGTATTGACAAGCATATATATACAGAGGTTAGTTATTGACGTTTGTTTTAGAGTCTTTAGTCCCTGTATGAGAATGCATCCATTGTGTACTATCGATAAAGAAAAGCATCTTAAGACAGTATTAAAAGCCTTTGCGGGTAATAGATTGCAGTCTGTTCCGTTAAATCATGTCTTGTGATAAATTCCTCTCCATCGCCTTATCATTATCCCCCACTGGCGTTCTTTATCCCTGAGTTTGCTCGGGTGCGTTGGGAGATTGAAATCTGAAGGAACTTCCAAAGATCATCGGCAACAAAAAAGCAACCTGAGCAATTTGCCTGTCTACTCTCGCATAGAAAAGCATTACAGGATTATCCCTGGTTATTTCTTCAATAGAATAGATTGTGGCCATGTTTGCAAAATTATGTTTGTAATGGTATGCTCAGGTTAACCGATCACAGCTACAACTATTTCTGAAATTATTTTTGACAAGAAATACAGTATTATTCTGACTCAGCACTATCCTTAATCCGATATTTAAAATCCATGTTTATTTGATCCAGTTCAGTAAGTATAGAGTTTAAGAGGTGAATCACTACCACTGTATATAGATTTGCCGTATATATTTTGTTCCCCTCATATAAGCGTCACATTTATTGCCCTGATACACTTGGATATATTGGGAAAGCGTTAATTGATCGCCGCTTGAGGAAGACAGTATTATCTTTGCAGTGGTATATGCACTGCAGAGAACAACATTAATAAAAGAACCCCAGTTCAAGGTCAGGAATGTACATTTAGATCTATGATTATTCAGTCCAGAGACTATGACTCCTGATGAGAATCTGTTATTCGTGGATTTAATGTTTCCTACTTGTTTAGCAAAAACAGGGATGGGAAAGCCTCGCAGAGTTGTTAGTCTCAAAAGAGAAAACTGCCCTATGGAACAGCTTAGCCTTGTGGGAAAAGATTATACCGTTCCCTTCTTAGCTTGTCCACGAATGCCCACTTATTTGTCTAATACCATAGTTACAAGTATCCTCTTTTTTCTACAGGTACAAAGCTTCTTCAGAGGGTGGCTTTGTCGGCGACGCTGGAAACAAATAGTCGACGAGTACATCCGCTCCGAGCATGCCGAGAGCATGCGCAAACGAAACAGCATTGTATTTGGAATGGTTGAGTGCGAGGAAGAGTATGTCAAACAACTTTCAGCCCTCGTCACCGTGTTTCTTCGTCCTCTAAAAATGGCCGCCAGCTCGAAAAAGCCCCCCATTACTCACGAGGATGTAAATTCTATCTTCCTTAACAGGTAAAATTACCCAGAATATTCTGACCTTATCGTGAGTGAATTCTTGGTAGTGTTACTATATACATTGCGTGGGACATGTCCTTAAGCATGGTAAATTGAATCGTTTCATAACTGTAAAGTTTGCTTCATCATCTGCAGTAGAAATCACCCTTGGTTTTTATCTTTGTTTTGCAAACCTGTCAGAGATGAAAGGAATATCAGAAGCGTATTATGCGAATTTCAACCCCAGTTATCAACAATCTAAAAGATATTGTACGGAGGCAAGGTTGCAAACAAACGTTTCTGTGGCTTGGGAATTACGCTTAATTAGACGGTTAAAGATGTTCTAATCGATGGAATTCGTCCTAGAAACTTGAGCAATTGCTAGTTTAGTACACTGTGCGAAGTAAATGTATTTGATGAGAAAGTAGCAGTCGGTCTCTGAGTGTGGGAATATTCTGCTTGCCATGAGAAAACTTGAAAAGCAATAAAATCCCCGTGCTTGACTATGATGCATGCAAAATAAAAAGCCCAATTCCTCAAAGATAAAAGGGTTCCACGTTATGAGAATCCATAGATAACATAACATAATAGCGTTAAACGGGGTTTCAAAAATATTCTGGTTCATTCAAATTTTCCAAAAACTAACAGCTTTCTGAAATGTTGGGACCAACAGCATAATGGACTGCCAAGCATGGATCTTCCCATTACCAATATTAGCCTCATAACAATAACATACTGTCACATGCTTTGACTATACCAGTGACAAACTCCCATTTAAGAGATTCCCACGGTGGTGGCACTGGTCGATATATATACACGCATGCAGCACACTCTATTTCAACCAGCCTGCTCTTGATTAAATTTTCAGAGCTAGTGTCCATGGACGGACTATCAGATGACGCTGTTCAGGTGTTTACCCCAAATACTGCGATATTATAGTCAGGCATAGGGAATCCGATATTTTCGTGGTTAGATAAAACAGTCCCTAGTATGCCGATTTCCACGATTGGTATCAAAGGACACCAATGGACATATAATACGCTAGCAATAGCAATTAGATATTGATTGAAGGTCTACCTTTTCCTATTTTGGGTAGGAGTAGAGAGAGTGTGCATAATGATGCTTCATCATTCCTACTGGGAAAGGGTGTTATTCAAATCAAAGCCATTGGCGCTGTGACACAAGTGTTATATATATATTGTATCTATAACAGATATATGTAATATACATCATATGAATCCCAAAGTTTTATGATATTCTCCTAATGGTATAACATTTACACTTTCGTGCAATAATGATCTCCATAATGTTATATATAGAGATTTATATTTCGAGATCCATAGCAGACTTCAGCTTACAGATATTTACACAGAGCATTTTGGAGTAAAAGAATCCTCGTTCCATTTACACTCTGACAGACGCTAACCATAGTGGGGCAAAACAAATATGTGAACAATCCTCTCCACGAGAGAGGTAGAGGGAGTAACGCCGTAAGGCGGGCGTATAAATGGACTCGCATTATCTGAGAACTTGGCTTAAAAAGTATATAGCCTGCAGGATCAATTTTATAAGGTGTCTCCGTGGGTCTTGGATTTTTCCTCATTGTCTCTGTGCGAGCCATGATGACAGGGGTCTGGGTATACATGAGGCACTCGGTACAGCTGGAGTGGCCTTCTCTCAGGACTACCATGTTGCAAGGGCCAGCACCTCTGCAGCAAGGCACAGGCAATCAGGCACTTATTTCTCCAGGGGCATTCAGGTAATGCAGCCAATACACAGAGTGAGGAAAATGGCGGCCATGCCAAGACTAAAACACCGCTTGTCAATTGGCGCAAGACAGGTGCTGGCTTTGTAAGGATATTTCATTACACGAGACAAGATCCTTGTAGTTATATATCAGCGTGTACATATATTACATATATATTCAACTTTCATCTATTCTGATGATGACTTCGTGTGTACTAAGGGACCGGTTCCATAGATATATTGACCCTCATATAATCTGAATTGATGTTTGCTATAGTTCATTGATCTCCCTTCGATAAATTATATTCATTTCTTTGCAATGACAAGCATCACCTCTCTCGAACTACCTTTGTGCAAACGATGGTAAGCTAGCTGGTGGTTAAAATCTTACCTGAAACTTGAAGTTACCACATGTATAAAGTAGCTCAAGAATAAATCGATGTGCAATCGTCACCCTATTGCTATATATACACATAGACATGGGCACTAATTTGGAACGATGCCTGAAATGGTTTTGCTTTGGAAGGATAAATGCCATAAGTCTTCTGGAAATAACAGATATCTCTCCGTAAACAACAAAATAACTACCAAACAACCATGACATTTAGGATTGATTATTCACACTGTTTCATCCTTGGATATGAATCCGCAAAGCATCGCTCCTCTTCAAATCAGCTATGTAATTGTTAATACAGAACTCCGATAATCATCTACTCTAATGCTTCCTTCACACGCGCTTCATAGCTTTGGGAAACTATAATCTATAGCAAACCTCTCCAGGAAGGAGACTGTGGATCACCAGTATGTATTCTCTAGGTTTATCATGATCTATTATATGAGCCTATCAGGACGTGCAGAAATCATGGTAGGTAGGACTCTGGTCTATGTGAGCATTATTATCATGTCCCTTTTATTATGCTCACCACATGTTTTTATGAGGTACCCGGGGAATCTCAGGGTCCTTGTAACGACAGGCTAGCCTGAATACTTAAGGCCCTGATTTCATGGAGGATGAAATGACAGCAGGGTGATTGCAGGGAGGAGAATAATTATCTCGTCACAAGGATGTCCAACAAGGGGATAATATCATCTTGCTTTTTAACAAAGAGTCTCCATAAAAGAGTCAGGAGGAAAGGCGAAGCTTACTTGATATAAATTTTGATTTTCTCTAAATATGTATCTAAATAAATGATTGATGATTGAATAAAACTAATGAACGTGATTTCATTTTTCAATTTTTCATCAGTACTATGTTTCATCTGCAATCCAGAGAGGTCAACATCTTTCAATAATACATTTATGTTGTTGTCTCTTCAGTGAGACGGTATTGTTCCTGCATCAGATCTTTATGAAAGGTCTCATGGCACGCATGGAAAACTGGCCCACACTTGTTCTCGGTAAGTTGAGATTTATAAACCACTATATTCACAACTTTGGATATATTACCTAGGATTATTTCTTCTTCTTTTTTTCTCTCGCTCCGAGTTAAACGCATAAATCCATATTTTTCATTGCATCTGTAGATTGAAATGATAAAACACTCCTATGCCTTGAAGTAATGTAAGAAGTTCTCAAATTAGAATCGTTTTAAGAAACTTAAAATATAAGAAACTTTGATTTTCAAACGACCCAATATGGCGGTTAATGATTTTATTTTAAAAAGAGATCTAGATATTTTTATTTTTCGAAACTTGATCATTCGGATATATCCTTTTTTTATCGAAAGGTTTGTGTATTTCATGAATAATTAGAATGAAGACGTAATCCAAAGACTGTCAGTTAAATCTTAATGTCCATAAACAAATCTCTTAACTTTTTTACCGAGCTTAGTGAATATACATCAAATTTAATGCCATAGTTCTATGCAAAATTACATATACTGATATCAATATGTTTCAAATGGAAATCAATGGCCCGTTTTCATTTACAAATTTCAGAATTACAAAGAAACCCTATTATTTCCTTGTTTGTGCATGTTCCTTGTATATTTCCTCAAGAGTTTAAGACTTTCTAATCCATCATTTTACCGAATATGCCATCATTTCTCGTTATGTACAAGAAGTAATTAATAATGAATATTGATATCCATGTATCTATAGTTCCACTAACACCAGTATCATGTTCATTCTCGTGTTTGTCACATACATTGGTGACTCTATTTATCATACTTGTAACAAACTGTTGGATTGTAAATTATGTTTGATACATTGTATTATATAGCGATAAAGAACAATTAAGAAGCGTTGTCATTATTTTCGATTTATCTATTTATAAGAAGAGTCTGGGTATATTTGCCTATGATATTTTTTGATGAATGCTCTCGCTTTTAGATGTGTCTTAGGGGCACAGCTTTCCAGAAGCCATTACATCATTTATTTTGGAGCGGTTGTTCAGTACCTTCGAAATTCAGTTACACGGTCACCATCTATATTCTAAACAGAGGCTTATCTCTAATCGGCTGTGCGAATCACTCATCAATACTGATACCTCTGATACCTATATCAATGGGAGACAGCCATTTTATTAGGATTCTATAAGCGTCTTGTCATAATTGAATTTCGAAACTATTGATCAATTTATCCCCCTATGGAGCTGTTGTTTTCTCCAGAAATAGTTGCAACGAAGAAGGCATGGCTTTGAAGAGAACCTATCGAATTTGATTTTAATTAGTTAGTCCGTACCTACTTAGCTGTGCTTGAGAACAGACCCTAGATTCACTGGCCTTTACGATAATGCTAATAACACACTCCTTATATCTTAGACTTTCTCTCGTAGAATGGTCATTATAATAGCCTGACCTCCTCTATTCTAATGCTTTATATAGTTAGAGTATTTCATCAAACATCTTCTTCGTTCGCTGATTATAAACTCTATAGCTTAGTCTAGAATATAAGTTCTTAGCTATTTGATAATTTCAATCGTGCTGTCCTTTCCTGTGCAAGTTATCTTCTTAGTAGATCGTATATAATCCTCGGTAACACATGAGCGTAATGATAAATAAATCGTATTAAAAGTAAATCATAGATATTAAACCATAATATCCTAAAACACAGAAGTATCATGTTTTAAGGTTTACTATAACTGGTTGTAAACAAAATCGTCAAAAGGGACACTACAGAACAATTTCGTAGTCCAAGTCTGTGTTGCAATCATACTTGTAAATCCTCTATGACTGAAAACCTTTGTGAACCATCTGATAAATGTAACTCACGACTGCACAATGACAATTCGGGTATTCTAACAAAAATAATTAATGATACTCGGTATTTACATCCAGCTATTCCAATATGTTTTAAGTCAATTATAAGGAGTACCCATCTGATGAATTCAAATTCTAAATTTTCTGGTGTAAATATCCGCTGTTTTGACTAAATTCAATGTCAACAAATGTCAAGATTGATTTAGGGATACCCATGATATGAGTTTACACGAGAGTGTGTTCAACCCAGGCACAGCATTGCGCAGTCGGAACCTGTTTTCGTAGTCTTTCTGTTAATGTTTCTATATTTCCTTTCATGTAGGTGGGTTATATATTTTGTTTAACATGCGCCTTGTCTAGTTTTAGTAGCCACAGTCAAGCTCTCATTCTTTCCAACTAATACACCGGGTTATGAATTTCAGGGCAGAGGATCCGTCCACTCTTATATTGTTGCCGTCTACGTATCCGGTGATTTCCACCACATCCCTCATTTTTTAATCCTAAATTATTATACCTGATAACGGACATTGACCTTCAAATCTTGTTGCTTTTTCTCTTGGTGTTTCCAGGAGGTATGTGGTTTCCCATAAAAAGCTTAGACGGTAGAGACAAAAAGCTAAGTCAGATGTTGGATATGCTTTATTTCTTTTAAACGTGGTCGTCACCTTTTTAGCGCCTGAATATATTACTTTAAGTTGTCTACAGTGAAGACGTTATAATCGTTCTTGGAGTTCCAGTTGTGTAACCTGTCCCAATGAGAAATTATTTGATTTCTGATAGATGGACAGTGTGAACACAGAGTAGTGAAAGCATGGCACTGTTAATTGGTACATAGATTACATAATTATGCAATTCAATAAAGTATATTATGATTTGATGCCAAAATAGCTGAAGAGGAAGCGAAGGCATACACTTAATTGGAGATTTTTTAATTCCTAGGCAGAATGTCACTCATTTGCTCTAAGATTAGTTCACAGCAAACCATTCATTTCGAGCTATAGCTGCATTTAATTTACAAAACTTTATTTTCAAACGAGTCGTATGGACACCATTCGCGATGACCATTGCTTTCAGTGCAAAAGTTGGTACCTTTCTCTCCCCAAACCCCTCATCCCTCTTACCCTATCCTCTCCTATCACAACCTATGTGATCCTCGTGCGCGCTCATTTTCAAATGCTATTGCTTCTTACGACCATTAGTTCCTCAACAAACGTGTCTGCGATCATGGCCTAGGGTCGATGATGGCATCTCACACTGTATAGTCTAGCTCCTATAGTTGGTCACTCTACTTGGTGCAAGTGTTTCAGTGAATTGTCAGTAAAAATTGTTTGATACTATTGTAAATGTTAACCTCAACATTGTAAGCATGGACGAGAAGATATAAACTATGAAAAAGTACCTAATGCTATAATAAAGGATCCCATATTGAATGTAACGTAAACCCGTAAATAATGTTGCACTTTAGCACAAATAGAATGTAGAATTAAATTGTTTGCAGTTTAATTCAATTCCTAGTATATTAGTAAAGTAGTAAAAATCGTTTTAATTAAAAAGAGTGAGGATTTTCTGAGATCCCTGACGCCAAGAGTTCTTTTCTGTATTAAACATCACTTTTCCACTGGGAAAAGTGAGAAGCTTCAATTATCTGTCTCAAAGCAAATTTCTTTAGAATATACTCTTTCGAACACCTAAACACTCTTTTAGTATGACATAAAATACCATTGTCCTTCTCTTTTCTTTCAAATCATCATGTAATGGTATGTTATATATTCACTTTAATGATACAATGACTATAACAGTCACCGTATATAGTATAGTAGACCCTTGCTTGTGTCACTGTCCAAAATATTACAAAGATAATACCTCATAAGTATAGTAAATGTTCCCATAGAACCCTTAATATGTTCTAGATTAAGTAAAGATCCAAACCAGATTTGTATTAAAATCGAGTTTGTTAAAACTAACTATGCTAAAGGAATTAAATCTTAAGAAGTAATGTTTATAAACGATGTACATGATATTGCATGCCAGAATATTGGAATCGGCTGTAAATATCTCGTCAACTGTATCACGTATACTGCTACCTTTTTGAAAAAAGATGTCGCTACATATAAATTATGTTTTCTGAACCGTTTAAAGAAGTATAAAACGCCTAAGTTCTCTCTCTCCTTTAAAAAGTTAGATTTTCTTACATGCTCTCATATTATACAACCTATATGTTCTCCTGCACATTTTAAGCGCGGGCGCTCGCTTATAATATTTGCATTAAAATACTCGTTGAAAATTATGCGCTGTTTATCATCATGGTTCTATAGAAAGCCCGCACGAGAGATCCTCCGTCAGGCTGCAATGGGAATTGCTTGTCTTTTACAGGGATCCAGTCGACCTCAGACATCAATACCCACAAGAGCGAAGGCTATTTGTGTTCCTCCATTCAAAACATATAAAAGCCCACTCTTGAATAAAGACAGAAGCCTATAAACAAAAATAGGTCTTGTCTTTGGCATGCCGACCCAACCGTTTTATACGCGCATACCTTGATACCCAATATATATGTGCCAAGCAAGAATTCAGCCTGGCTATTTTAATGATATTCTTGTTATATTCTGATGTAAGAGAGGACCGAGTTTTTGTCAATACTTCCATCTCTATGATATAAGGTTCCTTCTGCTACTTAGTCTTCATGCTGTCTTGTCTTAATTTTTTGCCTCCCAGGTGACCTATTTGACATGTTGTTGCCGATGTTGGGTATCTACCAGGAGTACGTACGAAATCATCACTATAGTCTCCAAGTGTTGGCAGAGTGCAAACAAAAGCCCGAGTTTAACCAGTTACTTCGCCGCTACGAGGAGAAAAGTATATGTGAGGGGCGATCATTGGAAACTTTCCTCACCTACCCTATGCACCAGGTAAGTATGGGATGAATAATGACTTATAAAGGCCCACATCCATTAATTGCCACGGCCAGTCGGCCGACTATACTATTTTAACATTGTGGTGTTTGCCGCACGATGCAGGTACACCAAAAGTAGCCTACCTCAGACGGCCGTGGTAATGTGCATGGGGCTTTATACAACCCATGCAAGTGCAACAGAAATCTATGTAGGCCCTACATGTCAGTTCTCCTTCATTAGATACATCTTATTTGTCACATTAGGCGATATATTGACATACACTAGAATACACTGCGCGTATCCAATCAATATAATAATATTATGGTCTAATGTGGAATATAACATTGTGGTGCGACAGGAAAATTTGCTATTCCCACACAGAGCTACAGGTCTCACATTGTGGAAAACAGAGGAGCTTTTAACAGTAATATTGATCAGTCAGAAACTGCTATGTCCTCTGGTGGCCATGAGTTGAGGCAAGTCATGGTGGCAGCAGCGGTACCGCCATCTGCAAGTTCGAGCCTGTACTGCCCGAGAATAACGCCTTTCTCTATACTACTAGCATGTCTACATCGCGTATCCGTGTTTCCAGTTTCTGTGCCGCGCCGTCATAAATTACCGGACCCATTTTCGCTAATGAAAAAAGTCTCAAGACCTGTTTCTGGAGTAAAGTCGACTGTAGAAATATGATCTAGTAGTATATCATAGTTCCTATCATTAACCTCTTTTTTTGCGAAGGTCTTTTTTTTTTATTATTTTTTTTTCTATTTTATTTTGTGGTTCCTACCCCAAAAAGGCGGTTAATGAAAGAGATAGGTCTATATAACTGATATCTCCTTTGGTTTTATATTAAACTACCGACACTGCATTTTTATGGATTAAGAAAAGAACGTCGACATCTAGCAATGTCCATTTTTTAGCAGAAAAACTCTGGCATATGTATACATTGAAAAAAGCCATATAAAATATTTTGTTACTTTTTATATTTTAGATACCTCGCTACATTATAACAATACATGAGCTACTAGCCCATACCCCGCATGACCATGTTGAAAGACGCAGTCTGGAATTTGCTCAAAGCAAACTGGAGGAACTCTCGCAGGTATTTGGGCATTTAATTTATTAATTTCATCTCAATATGTATTCATTTAGTACAACTACAACAGAAGTTGTTAGCCCGATTTTTGCACCTCCAGTATACAATGAAAAATAATTGGGGGATAAAATATTACGTACAAATATTAACACTGTAGTCCTGAAACATTCGGGTTGACATCCCTATACAAGACACCGCCAACCATTCCGGATTCTATTTTTCATAAAGTATTCATGGTTGTCTATTATGGTTAGAACAGTTTAGCAAATCCAATATCATTTAGATGCGTATTCATCGATAAAAATGAGCAATGTTGATAAAATGGCTTTATTTCAATAGTGAAATTGTCAAAGCGAATATAAAATATATAAAACACAGAGTTGCCCTGTAAAATTGCATTTCTTAAATCGGGATAAAAACATTTATAAGGCCCGTACAATCCTAGTTAGTTGTGTACATTATGTGTTTACAGTACACATTGGTAAAAGTCTTTAATATTTGTAACAACGTAGAGTATTAATATTATGATGTAATTGTGAGGTGGGTGGAAAGCAGGTCTGTGCGCCAGTGAAGCGGTTATCGGAATCAGTGCGAGTAGTAGTCTATTTCATGAACCCATACCCGCATATATATATAGGGTCTATGAGAGTCTGTATAGACGCCGCCTTAAAATTGCGGCAGGCTCTTGGATTGGCTCGTGGTCCAATAGTCATTATACACAATGTACTTTTAAGTATAAAGGGGAACATCTACCTCACGCCAGAGTTTATATTTAAATGGACTTTGTATTGACTTGATTTTTATAGATAATGCAAGATGAAGTCAGCGAGACTGAAAACATACGGAAGAATCTGGCCATAGAACGAATGATCGTTGAAGGCTGTGACATTCTGTTAGATGTCAATCAAACATTCGTAAGGCAAGGTAAGTCATCATTCTCTAGGGGCATTTACAAAATGACCGGAAATATGTTCATAGCATCAAGAGCTCTGCCCCTTCTGGGACTACCCGCGATGATTTATACATTGGCGAGAAATATATACAGGTTAACATATTTATTATACATGCTTTCAATCATGAAAATAGAAAATACAAATTGGTTGCCATGACAACCCCACGTAAATCACTAGTGAGATACGCACTGTGCGTAAATCACTCTAGATACGTTGTTTTCAGAGCAATGCGTGTATAAATAAAACTGAATATATGACCGATTTTCACAACTGGTAGGCATTCGGCTTTTTTTTTAGCAAGGTTTAAAATTATGAGGACCTATAATAGCAATGAAAATGGCTGGGTAAAACTTGTTGAAATCTGTCCTGGGAACCCAACTTTTATGGGTCTATAATTAAAAATGGAGAAGTTATGGGCAAAAAAACAGATTTTTCTTTAATAATATTCGTAGAAAATATAAAATTATAACTTTAAGCTGTAATAACAAACAAAATAGTAATATTTTGCCCATCCGTTCTTTGTATGAATATTGAGCTTAACTACTTGCGAATATATTCTAGCCATTTTAATGTTTATAAGTTCAATATTTCTGTTAGCTAGAGGGAAACCCATGGGAAATGTGTGCGTCATAGTACGTCACGCTCCTTTATGGGCCTCTATCAACAGTAAATATTTAGCGATTATATAGATCTAATACATTATCAAGTAGTGTTGTTCACATAGTTTCACAATCCTATGTTGGATTGGCAGGAATATTTTGGGGTAGTAGATAAAAGATCATTCAAATGCCAGCCTGATGAGTGGGGAAGTTAAATGCATCATCGTATGTCACACTATTTACTATTTACCTCCCAATTTAGAGGCTAAAGAATAAGAAATTTATTCTGGATATTCATTATGAATAGCGGTTAGGTTAAGTATTAAACATATATAAAGATGTTTTTGTACATTTTTCTGACAGTGGGGTGGGGTATGTTTAATATAGGAAAACATTGTACGTCATGCATCATAGTACATCACGTTCAGCTGTTAAGCTACTGAAAACTGGTTAAGAGAACTCAAATTGAGCATATTTCAACGTCTTAACTGATATTCTTCATGTTATAACTCATGTCTTATTTCACACTTTATAATCCAAAGGGAAAATGACAGGAAATACAATCTATTAGGTTAAGTGCAAAGAATGTAGATAATTTGAAATTGAAAAACGCAAGAGTTTAGGATAACTTCACATTAAATATTTGTACAACAATGTATCAAATTACTTCGAAATCCTATAGTCAGCTATTTACTCGGCTATATATCTTTTTGTTTTTTGGTCGGAGATAACGTTGACATAATGTGACGCCAGTCACATTTGACTTGTCAATTTAATTTTTGTTATATCTATCACTTTTTCCGTTATCTCCGTCACTGTTTTTACATCGGCAAAAGACAAGACTTGCATATCTTTAAGATAAATGTCTTAATTTGTTGTCTGAGAAAGGTGTCCTACTTACTGTAAATGTAAATTGTATTGTAAATTAAGGCTCGGAAATAGACCAAATGGAACAAAATATAATTGTCAAAAGTGATTGGCGTCACATTTAGTTGTCAAAAGTGATCGGCGTCACATTTTGGTATAACTATCTAAAAGCTAAATATTTCAAGAATTTAGGCAAATATTATCTTTTCCTTCATATAATTCGAAACATTAAGCTGTCCTCATAGTTTACCATTAGACATTAAGTAATTCGAGTAAGATTTATTTTTTCCACCAAAATTTCCTAATTACCTACGATAGGCCTACCTGATAAAGGCCCAGAACTACGGCGGCACACCCTCAAAATAAGTGTAATTGGCCTTGGCTTTGTGCCACCCTCACTTCTAGGTTCCACTGGTCGGAATTACCCGTTACCAAGAAAGGCCCGTTTTACAAAGAAACCAAGCACCTAGGTTTCTCGAAATTGTGTAAACAATAGGTTGGAATTATCGAAGGCTTATTCCGACCATAGTGCCGTAGCGGGAGCCTTCAGTCACTTTCCGGCCCGTAGCCACACTCGCCTCCTTGTCGGATATTATGGTAATTGAGTCGTAACTTTTGCCGTTTTGAATCAACTAAATTAAAAGGATCCAATCATAACAGAACTACATAATTTGCACGACTTATAGATTCAGCTCTCCCCTTCCAGAATCTAAAATCATTTCATGAAAGTAATCAGTGAAGACGACGACAGAACATTTTCTGACGAAGTAAAAAAAAAGTAGATAAAAATGTATTCTCAAATGACCGCAGACTCTAGGGTTGCCATGGCAACAATCCATAGACTCGATTGATGCATAAAACGTCTATGATTGAGGGCAGGGATTCAGCAGCAGGCAAGTTTCTTCTCCACCCCATAGTTCATTTATGCTTGTTTCCGTCCTAAAACTCGACAGAAAGTTTTGAATCCTTCAGAATACCAAGATATGAGCTTAACAGTCTAGCCAAGCTTCATTGGATTCGGATGGCATCTAGAAATAAAACTATGGTGGTGTGAGCTTCGCAAAATCAAAACAAACCAACTTGAGACTTAGCTGGGAAGTGTGGCATTCACTGGGAAAAAAAACGTTTATACTTTGAGTATCCTCGTCGAAAATAGGGCCTATATATACACAGGTTGCTATGCTGCTATGACTTGCAGAATTAAGCCTTGCCTCCCAAACCAGCCGTCGTGGCGTAGGCTAGTCTTCAACAGATTCTGCATTCGTATGAAGTAGGCCTAAATGCTATATCGATGAAAAGTTATCAATCGACTCAGGTCATAGAATATGTCCCACTATGAAATACCAAGAAATGCATCTGTAATTGATTTATTTCCATTACAGGATCGCTGGTTCAAGTATTGAACGAGAAACCCAAAGGCGGTCGAAGTCGTCTGGGTTCATTCAGCTCATCCTTCAAGGATTCTAAGAAAGAGACTGTTCGCCAAGTGTTCCTGTTTACAAACCATATGCTCATCACAACGCGAACTTCTAACGGGAAACTTCACCTGAACAAAGTATGTGCTCTCAATTCATTGATACATATTTAAGTCATCTGAAATAGTTTCCCGGGATGGCGCTAGGTATCCTACCACGGTGTAAACGCAAAATTTTAACATCCATCACTGTTTAATAATTATTATGTAGAAAATAATGTGAATATGAACGCTAAGGTTATTTTCATTTTTAGATTCCCAAAAGACTTAATTGGTTACAACATACATGTATATCAAAGATTAATGACAAATTACTAAGAAAATAATTGCTGGTGCTGGATGCAGCCGTTACCATGGAGAACTACGATATTTTGTGTTTTATTGAGGTATATAGTGCCCAAAAAATATGGATGAAATATTGTCAGGCCTTACCTCAGTATTCATGATGTAGAACACAAAATTAGTGTCAATTGATAGCCATGTTGTAATAGGACAAAAGGATATGACCGACGTATCGGTTATGAATTACGCAGATGGGGGGGGGGCTATATGAGGATACCTGTAATCATTATTTCATAGGGCTATACCATATGTACGTACAAGCCTTCAAGAGCCAACAATTAGATTTCAACTCCCTGTCTCTCACCAGATGGAGACACCATCGAAGTCTTAGTAGTGAATTAACAGTTTACGATTGAGTCTATAATATGGTGCTGCCACTGCTATGCCATTTTTCTTAATTGGCTCCGGTAGTGTGCAAGATGCTTCTAGATTTAAGTATTTAACAGCTATAAGTCTACTAGCCTATATTGGGGGGGGGATAATCATAATATTGATAATTCTAAAAGTTATTTTTTAAACATAATAAACGCTCTAGTTGAGTGCACTCTCATATCATACACACAAGCATCACAAGCATCTTACAGTCTAATGGGCAATAAAATTGGTCGGTTAAAAAGAAAAAGTAGCCCAAAAGTGAGACGTTTGGTTTGTTTTGACTGCAAATTTATTCTGAGAATTCCCATAAGAAAATTTGGAACAAAGGATTCATTATAGGAAAAGGACAATGCGATATACTTCGATCGAAACGTCGATTATACTTCAGAAATTATCAAAACAAAACAAAAAAAGCCGGTGAAGACATCACGGGCAAAGGCTATCGTGTAACCTTTCTTATCTATTAACTTTTCTCATGTGTAAATGATATGTAAGATTTTTCTCTAATTTAAAAATTGCATTTAGATCACATGTCATTAGCTGGCTTTGTTTCTCTGTATGCTCAATATTTTGATTAACATTTCATGTACGGTACAATGCTCCCGCTTTTCGCTCTTCATAATTTCACCCATGCTTCCCCCGTTTGCACGTACAGAGCACGCGGTAGGAGTTTCAGGCCGCCTTTCCTGCATAAATCAGTGCTTGCTTGCATACTCCTCCCATTCTTCCAATGTACCCCAAGGTTTAAGCTACACATCTGGCTGTTTGCACCACAATGTAAACAAACATCCCTTGTACATGCATTTCCCAAATCCTACTAATCTTCATGTCCCTTTGCATAACTGTGCATCCTCTAAAACACGTAGCTAGGCTACTCAACGATTAGCAGCAATGCAGCGAAGCAAAAACGAAGCATCCCCCTCATCCTACACCCTCTTCCCACCATTTTTCCATACCCCCTCCCTCATCCCATCTTCCCCCACCCTTAGTAGAAAGCTCTGTGACTTAACCAGGGGCGTCCCAGCTGCACAGGCCTGTAGCGCGCATGCGCCGAGCATTCCGGCTCAAGATCGCCTTGATTATAACCCATGAAGCCAGGCAGAACACCTGCTTGGAGAAAAGTATCACTTAAGGATAAATCCCCATTCTAACCGGCCTCTGTTTTCCCCGATAATAAACCAAGTATGCGCTGCCGGACTGATTCCATTGTAAAGTGCAAACATATTCGACATCCTCTGGCGCATTGTCTGCCTGGAAATGCAAAAGAATTGTCGTAATTATTGTTTGGAACATGGGAGGGTAACCTGACGTTGCTGCGAGCACCCGCTCCGCGGCCCTGGACCTCACGCATTGATCAATTCTTGACGGGGGTGCAGCGCGAACAAATTCACGTGGGCGTAGAGAGAGCGAGAGACCTGTAGGTCGAAACACAAACGTGAGGTCTTTGTCTTCGTGATGTGTTATATAAATGCGCAAATATAGAATCAGCTCTAATTGTAACTGATATTTCATTTTGAGAAACTTCTAATTTTGTAATAATTATCATTTCTTAAAATATAGGCCTTTGATTCGGAAAAAGGTCTTTAAAATGCCACTTTCCAAAGACTAAGGCTATATACCGGTAGTTCAGGAAATTATCATTACTAATTATATTCCAATATTTTAAAAGAAACATTTGTGTTAAGGGAATCATTTGGCTTGTCACCAATCGGTTGTCATCATTTATTACTGGCGCTAATTATCTTTAATGTAAGTAGCCTACTGTATACGGTTTTTGGTTCAAAGAAAACATGCGCAGAATAGGTATAGCTATATAATGATAGTATTTTAATATTGTATATTATGGCTAGCAGAGAACCCGATGTGTGGTGTATTTTCCCAGTGCCATCAAGCAGGAAATTACATTTAGTCCAATGTCCCCATGATGCCTCATCCAAGATGTCTGATGTAAGGAAATACACTTGATAGGTGCGTGGATGTGTTCGATATAAATAATGCGCATGCATGCTTTCGGACTAAGGAAGGTTGCATTCGCCAAAACAGATGTTTATCTAGCCGGGGTCTATTGAAAAAATAGTGAATTATTAGACGAAGCCCCCCTCCTCTTTATTCACATTGTTTATTTGGGTTGGCATAAAGCATCTCTATAGAGAGATAGCGAGGGAAAACAAGATAGCAGATGGGGAGTCACGCTGATGCTTTTGCTCCTGCTGATGCTGCTGCTACTGCTTTCCTCTGCATCTGCTTCTCCTTCTGCTACCTCTGCGTCTGCAGGAATCGTTCCCCTCACGAGCAACTGCCTCGGCTACCAAAACCGATGCTGTTGGCATCTTCTGGACCTATCGTGTTCACTCGGAAAATCCTCCCTGGAAACTGAACCTTGACATTAGCTCCGTTGTGGATATAGATATTGCATCCTCAGTCAGCGTGCACGGGGTGAGCGTTTAGAGAATGCATTGGAAATGGCTTGGCATTGCTGTTGTTATGAGTACCTTGTGTCAGTGTGTGTTAGTGTGGTTCAGCCGTATCGCCGCTGATCCAACGGTATATCTGGCGTGGCCTAATTCTGGCGCTGCCTCATCTTGCTAGCTGCTTACATTCGCCTTCTCCCCACATTGGACCTCCTCCTCAACCACCACCACAACCATTACCACCACCACCTTCTCCTGAACAATAAATTAATATTATCTTTTATTATTTCCAGCACTATGGAAAGATACCACTAATCGACTGTACATTGGTGGAAGACTCTAACTCTGACATATTTTTCTTCGAGGATGATGGTGAGTATTTTCTATTGTGTTTCTTTATTACTGCGCACGGTACTGTCAGTGCCTGGACTTGTTGACACTCTAGCTGCTAGGAACCCCATCATATTAGAGTGTACCATGTGAATGCCAGCCCTTGGCGTTGGGCCAAGGTCAACCTAGAGTGTGGTTAGTGTGTTCCTTTTTGTTTTCCGTCACGGATTAATGCGTGCAGCTGTGTTTGAGGAAGGCAGTCGTCGCTCATAAGAGACTGACCACTCTCCTTGCGCCACTGTCCACTGCTATGCCATATGGTCCCGGCTGAGCAACAGCCATATGGACAAGGTCGCCATTGCGGACCCCATCTCCCAAACCACCGCGCCCACAGACCTCTCACCTCGGTATCTCTGGCACAAAAGCTCCCTCCTGCCCTTTGTCACTTGTGTTCGGCACATAGCTGCTGGTAAACATGTCCAATTCTTGTGTCCTTGACCGTGACTTCGACTGTGACAGCGATGACAGTTGATATCTGTGGAAAGTGGACATGCTGGTTGCCTTGTGTATGATGCATACCACGTTTGTATTGAGTATCAACCGGTCGGAGCCATGCACTGACAGGCATTGCCATATACTACTTACAGATAAACCTCGGCGTACATGGCTACGGAAACTGTTGGGTACATTACTAGTGGGTACGCTATTCTATACGGAACATGAACATAAAGGTTATTATGTAGTTCAATAATGTTTTACTGATAAGGATAGCCTGCTTTCATGGGATATCACGAGCATTTCTTGATGGAAACAGGTGGTAATGCATGGCCTTCTATACTATAGATACTAGGAGGGGGTTATGGGCACTCGCATATTATATATATCCATGTAATGATGCGTCTATACTAATGCTGTAAGTCTATGTGGCACACTCTCTCTATAATAACCTTCTACACAGAATTAAATTACATACTAAGGCATGAGTTAAGTCCATGCTTCCGTCATGGATGTGCAATGCTGACAGGTAACTTGCAATCAGCGTCGTCCTCAGTAAGATATACGAGCACTTACCTCCACGTGCGAGAACATTGCGAAAACATTGTATGCACGTGTATTCATATGTTCATTTACAAAGGGAATTCCATTTTTTTCATTGGAAGTTCCTGGCAAAGATATAGCTTCAATATTAGTTTGTATCCTTATATCATAAATACAGATCCAATGACCCAGTGTACTGTAATATATATGATTATGCTATTTCGTCCCTGAAAAACCAATATTCAGTGATATATTTGGACTGGTCTATAGTGGCACAAAACATCAAATGGAAAGAATCCATAACCCAGGTGGTAAAGAACAAGTAATTTATTTTGAGTTTTGTTTTACATTTAGTCCGTTGACGATCGAGTTGAATATATACCGTACTCATTTCAGATTTAGACTATAATGATACCTTACCTTTGTGTTGTGGTGATGGCACTCATGCACATACGTCAATGGGTCTAACTATGTTATGTAATGCTATGTAATAATAAACGTGACCTCAAAACTGCCACGACTGCAATATTTACTGAAATCATTCATACCCTTGCGACAAATTTTCGATGTTTTCAGCGGATCGACTCCATTCTGTACCTTAGCACTTACATATATCTGAAAAGGAAATTTTATAACTTATATTAGATGGCGTCCAGGACTTTCATTTCGACTCACATATATATAATGCGCATATAAAATTATTCTAGATTCACGGTTTTACAATATAAAAAAACAAGACACGATTCCTAAAACACGTCGCCCCTATAAATGGAATATTGCTGGAGTTAAAAATTAATATTTTGATAACTACCTTGCGTCAGATGTCAGTGTTTACACACCACCGACAAAAATAGCTTATTTATAAAATCCATGAAAAAAGAAAAGAAATTTGCAGTGGGTGGTAGGGTGGAGTGGGGGCGGGAATCGAAAACGAAATATGTCCCATCTCAAATATCTGAGGTTACCCCGAACTAAAATGTATGAGAAGTGCTTTGTCGCATTCAGCAGGCGTAATAGCCAGAAGAATTGCCAATACAGCAAACAATAACTTCTTTAAACCAAAGTCGTAGTAATTATTTCACACACAACTAATTCTCAAGTAGGCGGTATTTAGGTTCTTTGTATATGCATAGCCATTAGGTATAAAATGACATAATTTCCTCTGATATCAATTTCTCCTAAACAGTAGCATGAATAATCTATAAGATAATCTCTGTTACTTCATTCAGTAAGCATGGTATTTCTATTTTAATGATATATATACAATTATATTGGAACTGATTTACAAGACACTGAAATATACATGAGCACGCATTTTTCATGTGTAAACTAAAAGAGCACATTGATTTTTTTTCAATTGATTATTTGATCTAAGGGCATTTATCTTTTACCCTCCACAGCATCTTCTCTCGATTCAAGCCTGAGTGTGGGCAGCCAGACTTCTAACAACAATCTCTTGACAACGGCCATCAACGAGAAGGACCAGAGGCCGGATTACAATGGACTCGACTTCCGCATTATCCTCGACTCTAAAAGTGGGCCTCCCGTGACAATCACACTCGTGGCATCCACGCTGCAAGAGAAGGCTGCCTGGTGCAGTGACATTGGACAGGTTGTCACACTTACGTATATCAACAAACGTCTTCTATATGCGATACACTGCCTACCATAACACCAATTTACCATCCATTTGAAACTAAGAACAATGCTTATTCTCGATGGTCTTTGAAACTGTTAATATTTCATTAGAACGTATTGTCTTTCTATGTATAAGGGCAAGGCTGTAATTCATCCTGTAAATAAATGGATCTATGTGGCATGACTTAATAATCAGTTGTGGATGACTTTTCACAGAGAAATCTTTCTTTCTCTTTTCAGTGCATTGAGAACCTCCATTACAGTGACCTTCTTAACAGCTCCATGAGCGACACATCCTCTGTCACCATGCCCCAGTCAGTCAGGTGAGCTACTCAACACATGCTCTTTCCAAACACTATAACCTGGCCGCCCCGTCATTAAATAATAACCCAGGATTAAACTCTAAATGATGGGGAAATCGTTTTTCAGGCAAGATTTCAAAACGTGGCTCTTATACCCTACCCTAAAATCATCGAAACTCGGGTATGGAAATAATTGTTAGTTTTATAAGCATAGATTGGTAACATATGAATCGACTAACTACTATTAAAAGCAAACGCGAGTACACGATGCGATCCTAGAGGCGACCTGTTGTAAATATTAAAAGTTTTACTATGGAAGCCCTTGGGAAATTTGCAGAGTATAATTTGTTTAACAGAAATTTGTTTTCATTATTTTTGAAAATTAGAGACAATGCAATTTAGAAATGTTCACCCCCAACCCCTTATTTCTTTTTAAGTTTTCTGAAGTATACATAATACTCTACAAGTGGTATGAAATTTGGAAAATGACATTTATAATTCATGGTGAAATTGAATGGGAGACTCTCTATTTTGGTACTGTTTGTCAGACCACATCAATGAAATGTTCATCACTATTGTAGGAACTCTTTATGAACAGAAACGCTTCAAGAATCATACTAAAGTTTCAGAACAATTACGTTTATTTCCACTTGATACTCCCGTTTGCCTGTCAGATATTTACCTCAATACTGTAAGCATGGACAATAAATAATTAATTTTGATTACGTCTGATCATACGAATGTATCATCATAAATTCATATTAAATAGTGTGGAATGTTGAAAATAACAACTTTAGCCGATTAATTACCCAAATGAAAAACCCTTTTATAGAAATATTGCATCACTTTTACTAAGTTCCTTCTATTAGGCTTGATTGTATAATAAAATTCTTTACCTCATCAATTTGTTTAACATTCGAGAAATTACACCTAGACTTTGTATCTCTAGACAACAATATGCATTGTGTGATTTTCCTATGCATAATCATAACCGTTAGCTTTGTTCAAACATTATATAATCATACAAACATATAAAGCCAACTGACCAACCAACTAAGAGCGATTTAAAACTTGCACGACAAAATATCCATGTCAATACCGTAGTCCAATGCATATTCTCTTAATCCGATACACCCTATAACATGCTCGGCATATTTGTTGACATAAAATAAACTGTTTACTGTGATTATGCTTTAAATTAAGTAACGCTATCGGCAATAGCGTGGTTAGTTTCGACAAGGAGTTATTAACTAAGCTGTTCCATGGGCATGAATCCTTCAACTTACTGTATAATCTTGATCCTTTATTTACCTATATATAATACTATATACATGCTTGTTACCATCAAATAATCGCATGTGTGTCATCATCCCAGCATGTGAATGTACATAAGTTCTATCCCATAGGAGGATATGCCCTTCTTCCTAGCTCTATCTTTTAGATTGTACATTGAAGCTCTAATAGACTCTTGTAACTGAAAAGGTTGTATTCATGCATGAAGTGATCGCCCTCATGCATTAAAATATCGGACGCGACATTTCTAGTAATCAGAGATGAAAGATAATCATCCAAAATCATGCCCGCTTGTTGCCGCGAAATACCCCCATACATTATACCCTATACCTAAATTAACTTAATTATATGGAAGGATAAGAAAGCAATGCCAGGGGAGGGAGGGGTCAAAATAGAATTCTTTGTCGGTAGGTAGGCAAAGGGGAAAGCAATTAGCCAATTCTATGTTTTCTCTTTCTCTCGATTTTTGTTTGGTTACTTAAAAAGTCTCAACTCTCTTGTTCTAAACGTCTCTGCAATCAAATTCTGAGAGTGAAAACACAAATCAGAAAACTAAGTCCTGACTTGTTGAGTCATGTGATGACCGTTGGTGTTCCATGTGACGTCACCAGAAGCTAATTTGAATGTATTTTTTCTCCGCCTGGGTTGTCATGCACAGGTACATCCACAGTACGCAGATCTGGTGAGTCCTGCATTGGTCTGTGTAAGGTCCCTTCAGTCTGAACAAATAGGAAATGGTCTTCATCTCATCAATAACACGTTAGGTTGTTTTATTTTAAAAAAAGAGGAAAATCATCAAGACTTAGATAGAAGGCCCAACGTTATTAATATTTCTGGAATGAGAATTACCGTAAGTCTCATCTTTTATAGGTGCTAATATGTTCATACTAGATGTAACGATTCAATAATAGTTTAAATTCGCATTTTCAAAGTATACTAAATATGTGTCGTTTAACTTGGCGCTCATTGATGAGATTGTACCTCCTATCTGCTTCTTGTCTGACGGTCGATCTGTAAATCTGATGTTTTTGATCAGAAACCTTTCCCATCAACTTGGTTTACAGATCCACGATGATTTCTTTACACGGGAATACATTTATTTGGTTACTTTCTTTCTGCAATCCAGTTTCTTGGGGGAGGGGGGTATTGGGAGATTATTATTTTAGAATTTCCTCTCGTTTATTTCTGTGTGTCATTGTGAAGTAACCACACCAAGACGAAAATAACATTCAGCTAGCTCGTCCTTCCCTGCAAATCTTCCCTGGCCCTTCTCCACAGAGTATGGCGGGGTAGTGGGACTGTAGCTATAATGGTATCGCAGGGTAATTTACGTGGCTTTATTTTGTCCCTTGAAAAGAATATGTAGATATAGAAGTGCCTACAGCCTGGCTTCTGAAGTCAATGGTCACCTACTCCCTAAGTTTATGCTGCTATTACATGTCCACAATTATCCATGCCCATGATCCATACAATAATCATTATTACATATATGAGATTGCATGGGTGTCTATGTTCTATGGACATTAGGATATATGGGTATGATAGTTTTTATATATTATACATATGCTGTTGTCTAATTTGCGTCAGAGAAATATTTTACTCATTGTAGACACCGATTTTACAACCAGGAAACCCTACAAAAATCCTCCCTTCCATATCTATAAAACAGAGACAGTCTTACATGTTAGTAACGTCTTTTCCTTCAGTGTACTTGCTGTATTTCAAATGATACTCATATGACTTATTACAACTTACCCAACCACAACACATTCGTTACTCAAAACATGCCACGCTATGTAAAATAATGATTCCCTAAAATATATGTAATATCAGATGAGACTGTCATCGATTCCATGTAGTGACAATACCATACATTATTGTAAACTTACCTTAATTCTTGAGGCATTAATAACATAGCTCCTCGAAGCAAATCTTGCCAAATAGTTTAACGGAAAACATTTTATATCTGTCATCTTTGAATAGGATTAGACGCTTTAAAACATTCAACCTTCACATGTTAACTAACAATTTTAAATTAAACTAAAATAAAAGAGACACTTGTAGAAATTGCAATGGATTGGGGAAAATTGAGAGATGTATATAATATTATATATGTTTGATTTGCACGGCAAATACTCTATAATGGGGTTATATATCCAATGCACTTGTAAACTTCATCCATACCATTCCTTTCTCCCAAAATAGGGCAACTGGTACTCTAACTAAATAATGATCTAACAATTGTCAGAGTGAGCAAAAATATTTAGCAGATTAATTCGTGCTGATGATACCCCCTCGCATTATCAATAATTAGGTGTTCGCAAAAGAGCATTGAGTGCATGCTTACTATTAATTTCTAAAAGAAATTCTACCAAGAACCTAAATTCTCTTTATAATGAGATAGTACCAATTACACTTATATACATCTAGCTTAGCACAAATCCCATGATTGTAATGCATGCATCATGGCATGAAGTTTGGACTGTATCCCTATATAGAGCTCTCATCAAAACCCTTCCTTAATTCTTATTTGCCAAAACTGGGTGGTGCAATATTTCTCATCACCCCATGTTGATCGCATTAATATGGTCCGCTCTATAGTGATTGTCCATTACCGCGAGCAAACATTATATGCATAAAATAATTATTCTTTTACACCAAATTGAAAATTTAACACAGAAGGCTACAGTGGATAAACCCCATGGTATAAAAAGACAGGATATCTCAGGTATCAGATGGACAGGGGCCTGTAGTTGATAGATGTGTTTGCTAACCTTGTTATAGGCTGGCAAAGAAGGACATTGTTCCCGGCACCAAGTGTTCCCGATTGTGCACTGATGGCAACGACTTCAACCATCTCCTCCCAGCCATGATCCAAAGGCTAGTCGTTCGCAGATAATCACGCAAATTATTGCTTCTCGCCATTTTTCTCATGGCACTACATGACCTCACTTTCAACTCTCATATGTCTCGGTGAAATCTCTCTAGTGCAAGTTTCAGTCTCATTTTGCCAAGTACCTCTCCTTTTTAAAATATTTAGAACGTCGTCCAATTCTGCGAGGTAAAATAATGTCCCCATCAAAGACTACATAGTAATATGATTCGTAAATAATAGCAGAACAAATGAGTCTTTGTTTCCTTTTTAACGTCACAATGAACATCAATCGACAAGCATAACACCCTGCCATCTTCTCAGAGCAATAAGCCCATTCATTGGAAAACACTAATTTACATCTTTAAGTTTAAGTAGTCCACACAATACCATATAAATTAACCGATGTATTTTCTCTTCAATTATCATGCATGATGGATAGAATTATTTATCTTTAAATGGACGGAGCAGAATTTATACGTTAAATTTCGATCGGTATAAAGACACTTACAATATATTGCAGGCTTTTTTGTTATATTTCCACACTCTAAGCACTAATTGACGATGGTCAGCCACTAGGCTCTGGTATGAATTCATAGATAGCCTGTGGTTTATCCATGTCTGTTATTTTACCATTCAATCTTCATTCTGGTGCATGTTATTACATAATCATTCATATCAGCAATTCGTCTTTTTCCACGAGGGTTTCTTGGAAGCGTTGATAAGGACGTATTTGTATTGATAAACCAAGAATTATTGTACAACCAAATGTACTCAGTGAGTCATTCAATTGATATGTGTCATGTCTTTTTCAATCAGATACAGAAATTTCTTTCTAATACAATTTATTCAAAGTTATATAATTTGTAGCCAAGAAACCCTCAATTCGGTTGGATTGCATTTGTGCTCCCCTGATACTATTTCTTGCATATGGGATTACAGTTTACTTATGCCCAATGTAGCCTTTCCCCTGGTTGTTTCCAGTTTCTCAGTATGGAAAACAAAGTCTTTTCTCAAACAACTCCCTGGCAGTCAGTCGCACAAACCCTTCCCCTTTGCCTCATCTAATTGTATTTCGTGTAATGACAGGTCGGATCCGAAACTTTTTCGAGATGATGTGGACATCAAGTTCAGTCGGACGCTCAACTCCTGCAAGGTACCGCAGGTAGGTGATATGTTCACTTATCAATCAATTATCATATATATATATAATATAAGACATTGCAGGATAATTATGTTGCTTCCTCCATTCTGGAGTGATGGATTTTGATGTCTAAAGAGTTATCTAAAGGATGGATACAATAAAACCTCCATAATTATTGTGAACACCCTTGTGACTTGAATCAAGTGGCCACAGTGTGAACCATAATAGCAAGGTGCAGATGGGAGAGATGGGAGAGGTATTCGCAAATAGATGTATGTCTGTAGATCTCCATAGACACGTCAAACAGAAAACATCATCTATGCAATATTGACTCATGTATTTTTTTTTATGAAACTCATAATTGAATCACAAATCACCTGTAAAATCATTGTATAACAAGTTTAGCTAGATTCACATTTCATTATGTGATAATCTACATTGTATCCTTCCACAGATCCGGCATGCCTCCGTGGAGCGACTGCTGGATCGGCTGACTGACCTTCGCTTCCTTAGCATAGACTTCTTAAATACGTTCCTGCTCACCTACCGAGTCTTCACGACTGGAAAAACTGTTTTAGAGGCTTTGGGTAGGGTCTACAGAAAGCCTGAGTATGGCAATCTGGAATCACAGACCACTCAAGGCTCGACCCACCATGAGCCTCTGCACAGGTAAACTCTATCTATATTTTAGGGTTCTGGGATTTCCCCTATAGGTCCCTTCTCCTGAACATTTCCCCCTTATTTCATATCCAGCAATTATCCCCACGGAATGTCCTTATTCATGGATAGATAATTGCTTAATTCCCCTATACAATGATATTTACAATAAGACGAGTGGGACATGTTGCAAAAGATTAAACATGAATTAAATATATAAAGTTAGATATACGTGGAATTGAATTAATGGTAATTTTTAACTTGAAACAGTTTATTTTTTGTATCCCATTGAATGATATCTTAAATTTAGAGTCAAAACTTCGTGTAGTTTGATTTTTATACATATAAACCCATTTCTTCAGTCAAGTCACCTGATACTGTTGATAGACATTTCGCTTACACATTTAGTATCTCCTTATTTAGCCTTGTTCCAAAATGCTAATACCCAAGCCCTATATGATCAAAGTGCTATTATTTCTATATTTCCACAGACATTCAATTAATACAGTTACACCGATAACGACGAGCTCATTGGAGAGTAGCACAGATAGCCCCCCTCATCATGTTCAGTTTAGCAACACCCCACCCTTGTCAAAACACCTGATCAAACCACAAGCGGAGAAAATGAGGAGGATCAGCACAGGGAGCATGAAAATCGAAGTGACGGGCGAGAAAACACCCATTGAGGGGCACCACGGGGGTTTTAAGAAATGTAAGTTAAGATTGGTGCATGAGTGGCAGGCGTTTATTTACACATGTATACACTCAAATGGTTTGAATATGAACGTAGAAAAAGCAACATCGAGTTGTGCATAGAGCAAAGATCGAACGGTCAATGGTTGTGTCAAAGGTAGAGCAGTTTAGAGATAGGTATATATAAACTTCTTGATATACTTGAGCGCTTAAACCACTTACCTGCTTTCAAAGGCAGAATAAAGCAATATTGTCAGGGTGTGCACAGATCATACTGTTTGCGTCACTATTCCTGGCACACATAAACGTTTCCAGGTCAGCTTATTTCACAGATAAAAGCTTATTAGTAAAAATGCTTATCGACAGCAAGGCAAATGATAAGGTGCAAGGTGTGGGTGTTCGGTCACCCAGCCTTTATTTTAAAATGATAAAACAAACCATAATTATGTTCAACTGATTTAAATAAATACACGAACGAGTCCATGTTTCTAAAAAGCTTGTTTGATCCCAAATCATTTGCGACTTTTCTTTACCTTGTGTTGCAATGCTTGAACCTGCAGTTGTTTTGTATATACATATGTTCATATTACCTGTTGTAGTTTGTATTCGAGCCCATCATTTTGCTTTTCTTCAAGCTCTTCCTGACTTATATTATTTCAGATGAGCGCCAGGATTCAGGAGATCGCTCAAGCTCGAGTGCTGACGAGCATGACTCGACCACTTTACTCATTCCCCCCAAACAAAAGCTTGCCCCAATAGCTTCCTGCGAGACCCTTTCTGAGACGTGTGAGTTCCTATCTGAAGTAACTGAGTCTGACTCGTCAGAATCAGCTGAAGAACTTCCTGGGGTGACTGTGACCCACAACGCTACCACTCACATAACTCTGAATCTTAGTCAAGAGGAGGAATTGTGTAGTGATAGCTTTGAGGGATGTCTCACAGTACCACAGACCATGTCCTCTGGGACATCATCTGAAACTTTAGTTGGGACAGGTACTCTCTCGAGCCCCTATGCCCTCAGCGCTACGACGAGTTCAGACACCTTAGTACCTACCTCCCCGCATTCTAGCCCCGCCGGCTCCCCAATGACAAGCCCCAAGAAATCTACTCCACCTCACAAACTCGGTTTCAAAACCAAAAAGTTCAATGCTCCCCCAATCAAGATACCGCCAAGCCATCAAATGGACGCTCTTGCTTTGTCTCCAATAACCAGCCCCAAATTCAGGCGCGCTGCTTCCCCTATCCGTAGAGCTACCTCCCCGCATTGCATGCAATTCTCTGGCGGTTTCAACTCTCCTGTCCTCCCCCGCACTACCTCTCCTTCTCCCCATAGGTCTCCCGCTACCTCCCCTAAAATGAAGAGAGCCCCATCACCCATCAGCTACAGTTTCTCCTCACCCAATATCATCAACACCTTTGCCAAGTCGCGATCAGGTAACTAGAAATGTGTGGTTGCCATGGTTGTCTACCTCAACCTACTCCGATAGTCTCGGTGTATCTGCTATGATGATGTGGCTTGTTGTTCTCATCTCCTCCTTCGACCTTCATCAAGAAGCAGCCAAACGAGCAATATACTCCTTCCACCTACTACTACTCCGCCTCCTCCTCCTCCGCCTCCTCCACCACCTACATTGAGCTCCTCATTCTCCTTCCAACCTGTCCCGTTTCGTGAGCCGCTTTCTGATTAAATATCTCCTGCTCACGCAGTAACGATGCCTGGTCTTGTCAGCTAACCAGAATAGTTCATAAACCCATTCTTTCATATTTATTTACAAAGAAATACCACGGTCTATTGCTTGCGAACTCAAAACCATCAACTCATTAAACTCTCTGCGTACATTATCTTATGCTCAGCGCTTCTTTGCGCCAATTACCAATTCAAAGCAGTATGTATAATTTCTTCCATATGTTTTCCATCCCTTTATACTCCTGAATTATCTTGACAAAGTACATTTATTTAGTCTTAATTTGAAACACATAAAAACGTTCAGCGCATAATAATTATATGTGCATCCACATCCACCAATGATACTATTGGCTAATACTGAAATAATTTATGAAAATAAAGATAAGGATTTAAAATGCACTATAAGCTTTCAAAATCTATTTTACAAAGCCAGACATATCAATCTTCTAGCTTTTCTTTCTTCAAATACCCTTGAACAACTCACATAATCTTTCTAAGATAAATCCTAGAGCAAAAACACCTACACCCTCTGAACTAAAACAGACTAAAGCCCAATATCCATTACCGCGGCCGCCTGGTGTACTTGCGGTGTACATGGGTGCACAGCAAGGACCACGATGTTAGTTAGAGCATTATAGTGGGTCGGTCGGCCGGCCGTGGCAATGGATAAGGGCCTTTAATATACGATACCTGTACATTCATACTAAACCAACTTTCTCTGAATGACTATTATATAAGCGTGGCCCAATTGTGATTGTCTAATGGAATGCAGTAGACAGCTACTCTAGGTGCTACTGGATATAAAATGCGATGTGTAATATTGTGAAATAAGCTTCATGTCATGTCCCTCACAGTCGTATAATGCATGCAATTGCACTATGTATAAACCATTTTATCAACATAATAAGAATTTTAATTCTTATGTCATATTATATACCAGATTATATACAATTGCACAATATACAAATATAAACTTTAAAAAATAAATCTAAAGCATCCCATCTGATTATAACGTAAGTAAAAAGATACATATATAAGTGCATAAAATAAACCTCCAAAATTGTCGCAAAGGATACTCATACCAGTCAAATATATAAGTGTACGATAGTCTTATTCTATAAACAAGTTCTTACTTCGTAATGGGCACAGCAATCTAAATAGGGGCCAACATAGATTTGTTTAAGGAATTTAAATATGTTCATGAAGAATCTTGCTCCAGGCCCCTCTTGCTGATGTTCTCTTCATACTTGCAGGGAAAAGGGGGAGTGAAGTCTCTGAATGTAGCTCCTTTATGTCACCAAGAAGTAGCTTCGCCGTCGCTGAAGGCTCGCCACCGCAGGCGAAAGCAGGAACCGTAGTGACGTCATCGAGGGCATCCAAGCGAAGGTCTGTCAAGTGGTGCGCAATGTTTATTTTCGGGTTCCCCCTCTTAGCTGTAGGAAAACTAGTGTTATCCTAACGATCCAGTTCAATGTAGTCAGTAGGTCTTAGACTATATATTATATATTCAACATCGTCTCTTACACCCTGATGATGTGTAAGTACTTTAATCGTAACATCGTAGAGTTGAACGTAGTTGTGAGGCTCTGTCAGGCATAGGAATAACATTGGAATTTATGTTAAAAGAAATATTGGTTGCTTACGTCTCTGTATATAATATTATGTCCAAATTGATATTTTGCGTTTGCAAAAAAATGTGCAGAGCGCGTATGTTATGCTTCGATAAAATGGTTAAATTTTCTTTTTAAGTTTTAATCTTATTTCTCAACATTGCTGGCTATTCTTTTAATGGTAAAGGAGCGGTCTCATGTCCAAAACTCACACGTATATTCACAGGTTTATGTTTCACTACCAACATAATATTTACACACATAACTATGTAGGGCAATGAACAAAGGAGCTTTAAATACCGTATGTCACAAAGCCATATTTACATTAGGAGTAATGCCATATATGGGGCCTATTTTTCATCTCAACTCCGGATACATATATTATCCAATACTTTCATGAAGATTATTATCCTAACCGAATCTCTTTGCTATGGGGTGTATCGGGGAAGCCTAGTGTCCAGTTATTCGTTGTACTCATTTTATGATGTCTCCTTCTCGTCGAGATGCCAAATAGTATGAGTGATTGATAGATCCCCTACGTATATGACCACCCTATAGAAGTGAATATCGTAACTACTGAAACATACCACTGTTGAGAACCCACCTATATTATATATATATTATACAGCTGCATACATATGAAAATATAGGTCTGGCATTTGTTATACTTATGAATGTAAGTGTGTCCTGTCTAAGGGATGAACCTTCTCTTAAATTTGAATCAATAGCCTACTTTGAACATTTCTCGCGTACAAAAATCACAGAACAAAGAATGTTGTACAAGATATTCAAGAGATCTGCTCTAATAACCTGGAAAAAGATTATGTCCACCCCATATTGCACATACTGAAGTGCAGAAATCCTAATAGAGCCTCGCTGCAATAACACTTTTGATGTCTGTACTCATGCAATATATTACTTCAAGGTCCAGCTCAACTGCCGCCACTGCTGCATTTGCTGCCGCAACAGCAGGGTCTGCCAATCCTAAAGACCACCCTAAAGGTGTATCCAGATTTCATAGCGCAGGTCGGTGTTTAATTTACAGTCTTCTACACACTTATTTGTATTTGAGGATCTCATCCAATTATTTGGTCCATCAATGTACATACTCAAGTTATTTGGTATTGTTTTTATTCCGCATCCAGACCATTATTCATTTATGTGGTTACCTAAACAATGAGATTTAAATAATGATTATCGAATATTGGAACTAATCCTTATAATATTACGAATAATTATAACTTTAAGTAGTCGTTTGAAATGGAATTTCCTCGTTGTAACATAACAAGTATTGCTAAATAACTAAACTCGAGTTGATAACCAACAAGTTCACACACCAATCTTTAAAAATATACATCAAGGTATACAGGATGTTCCACATTTTGGCTCTCGTATTTACTTATAATTCCATTTCATTTTTTTGACTGGCCAAGTCCGCGCGTTTATATGATATATTTGTTGATTTTATGATTTCTTAGAAATTTTGTTTATCCTGTGATATCGGACCGTATGTTAGCTTAGTTTCTGGTATTACTCACTCGACTTGTTTGCATTTTTAGCATTTTAATATAGCTGCATGTCCATATTCAATCAAGTGATTTCAAAAGTATTGTTTATGAATGCATTTCACTGGATAAGTTCGCCCGTGGAATCTTTTTAACATAGATTGGTAGACCTATTTGTACCTGATATCATATGACTGTTTTGTCTCCTTTTGACAATATTTGTTTGCTAATGTGTTGATGACAGGGGCCAACTCTAGTATCAAAGAGAGGCCTACGGTAGAAATACACAGCAGTGGGCCTAACTTATCACCACATCATTTAGGTAAACTCAATGTTGTCACCGAAAGTGAAAAATAATCCCTAAGAACATAAACGAATGTTTAAAGGTGTTCCACAAAGATTAAACCGAATCACGCGACTGTGATTCGTGAACTGGAACCGCCAATCCTGATAAAATAATATTATAAGAATCAAATACGTTCTTAATTTTCGCTTTCATTGCTATAGTTGTCTAAAGTAAAGAGAGATATCCGCACGGAAACCTCCGCTTTTAATTTTAGTGTGAATGGAAATACTCTACTGGGGGTGATGATATGTTAGTGCATGGCCAGCCACATGCAAACAAGGCAAAGAATCTTGAATAATATTTTCTACCAAACACATAATAAACATATCCATACATTTTTGTCAGAGGAAACTACATATTTAACTTTGAAGTCTTAACGAAAATAATGCAATCAGTTATTCGACTGCATGCACACAAACTGGTATGTGTAACTAAATATAAAGTGTTCATGAGTGGATATTGGACATTGTGAGCATACTTTCTTCATTTAGATTTAACCATCTTACCGTTTTGTTTCATCTATGAGAATATCAGGATATATTATATTGCACACGTCCTAAATATGTCAGGAGAAATCTCATACAAACAAATTAAATAATGACACAAAGATTCTATGCTTCTGTTTGCGATGTTATAGTTATAGACCCATGTTGAATCAATCCTAGAATATATTCAATGGTAATGTAATTTGAAAAATGATACTACTAGAAAAATAAATTTCATTCCTTTAGGATCTAAATGGCTGATACGTTATTCCTAGAACCTAGTAGATCTATCAATTAACTGCCTCACAAGCGGGGATCCAGACCTCTGAATTAGGACTGACAGAATAAAGTTAAGCTTAATATATAACGGAGACTATTGGTGACGATGGTTTGCCCTTTTCTTATTTTCTCTAATAAATTGTAAATTATTATTTGGGAAACATGGAAATAGACTCAATGTATATGTAAATTCTGTCTGTTGTATTAGCAGTTTGCGTTATGGTTCCCCAGATCCATTTATAAATGTGATGCATGAAATCTGTGTTGTATTTTATTATCAAATGTGACTGATTTGACGCTAATGACTAATTGGACATACGATCTTCCCATAGAACAAATATTATGTTAATTATAGGAGAGTGCAGATCATAGGAATTATACTGTTTCTCTGAAGTCGTCTGTTTTGAAATAGGAATAGAACTCACTCTAGTACTAACCTTCTTCTCCTGGTCAATAAGCCCCTTGATCAAGTAAATAATATCTGAATAAGTTAACCTTTTCTTCCGGGCGAGAAACATATATTTGTCATAGTTCTTGTCAATTAAATTTATGCCTTGTTTAAATGGTCCTGAACATCAAACACAGATTTATAGTTTTACCTACGGTCACTGCTATTCCCTTTGTAATCTTTCTGTTCATTATTAAGTATACATGTACACAATTATGTTTCAGTAATATATTTTAGCTGACGCACATTTAGCGGACACACATTTTAGTTAAGACATTGCTTTAAGATGCGGCTCATGCGATCTGCCCAACGATTGTTTGAAGGGAATCTCGATATTAATTATTTTCAGGTCCTGGCGACCTAAAACCAAACCACCTGAACAAGAAGAGGGAATCTGTGATAAGTACTGCAGCCACAATGAGAGTTTTAAACGTCCTAAGACACTGGGTTTCTAAACATAATCAAGTGAGTATTCAAAATTCTTTCACATTCTTTTAACTTGTATGACTTGTATCCATATAATATTATTTCACGAGTAATGGCATAAGTATGGCATTGGTAGAGGTCACCAAGATATGTACAATCAGATAAGTATACATGTAAGGAAAATCTGTATATAATATGTAACTCAAAGACATGTAAATAATTGAGTAAATATTATTTGAGATTGCATACAATTATGGGCATCATTGCTTCTTGTTTCATTATTCTAACGAGGGTTTGTTACCATAATTGTTAATAATTGCCGATATGACCACTCAATGGTAGAGTGGAGGATTCAAGGTTGGCAGGTTGTGTGTTCGAACCCCACCACAGCCAGCGGGATTTTCCATGTCTGGCCCTTACTAAGGGTGGATGTTATCTATAGACCTAATGGGGAGACTGACCACACAGCCCGCCACACAGCTGAGCGTCATTCACTTATGAGTGCAACTTTGGGGAACTATTTACCTACGCAGTAATAGGTCGCAGATGTTCAGTGTTACTTGGCCCGGCTGACCCTGGGATAGCTTTGTGTCCCAGGTAGAGTGTGACCCCCAGCTGGTAGTGGAAGCATGTAATAGTGTCATGTAGACTGACTCTGTCACTAGTCCCAAACCAAGATGGACCACTACAGACACATAGTTATTTAGCAAACACCAAAAACAGGGGTCCCACAAAAAAAAGACAAGACAAAATGATTAGACAGGTTGAAAGTCGACTCTTATCATTGGATTCATATTGATAGTTAGATTTGATATGACTATACAAATAACTATATTTAGAGGAGCAACACTTACCTTTTTAACGTTATAACGATACAATTACGACCATCAACAGTACAAAAACTGATACGATTAAGAATACAACAAGCAAGGGCGCCCATATATTATAAATGAATAAATGTGTGTTTCTTCCTAAGATACTTGTTGTTACTGTAATAATTATAAGGATGACATGCATCCACCAACTGTACATATTTTGCTGGCCTGACCCGTACCATGACATCAAATCAGAATAAACTATTATTATCTTATATTTATCAACATTGTCTTAAACTACACATTTAGATGTTTACACGAGCAAAGCCTCGGACGACCAAAGTGGTGTGCAAAATGGTAAATGATTGTTCATGTTATCAATAGGATTTTGAGACTGACCCAGAACTTAAAAACGGAGTGAAGGACTTGCTGGAGGAGATGGTATGTAATTCTTGTCTACTACCGGCTGAACATAAGGCAGCAGCCTCAATACTACGAGTGCTCACGAAGGAGGACGAAAGCACGAAGATGAAGGTCAACCTAGATGAACTGTTGGCGACTCCAACTGTAAGAGTATGCTTTGATTTCTTTATTTTCGATCACCCTCTTCGGTTACGGTTGTTGTGTTCTGTCACCATTGTTTTAGCGATATTTTTCTGGTCACCAGAAAGAAAAATGCTCACAGGTGTAGGGGCCTTAAGTTTGGCTGCCTAGTTAGGCTTTCGCTTTTGTTTCTCTCTGATATTTGAAATTTAGCTAGTGATCAATTCTTTCAGAATTACTTTTTCTAAAGTTCATATGATTGGACTCCTATGACCTCTAATTCTCTCTAAATTTACATACTACGCCAATACCCTCCTTTCTTCCCCCCCCCCCAAACCCCCGCGCCACCCTGCTCTTTTGTCTGCATCAGCTGCCGCGATCCCAATTCCATTCTCTTTTTGGTCTCCCCACACTTTTCCCTATTCTGCACTCTATAGCCTAACCATCACCTCAGTCCTCATTTCCACAACCTCTCTGCTCTCTCCCCCTCTCTCTTTCCCCGGCACCCCCTATTCCACTTTCTTGTATGTCGCTCTGCCCTGCGTTTCTCTCTCTCTTTATCTCTCTTACCTTCTCATAATTAAGCCCTTCTAATTTGCTGTTCTTTCACTACCACGATCTTTTCAATTCCACTCATATCCTCGACTTATCACCCATTCTTTCCCTCTTATATACTTCTCTTTCGCATTAGGATATTTTTCCCGGCCTTATAATAAACACATAATTACAAGACTATTTAAATCATGCGAACCCAAGTCCCTAATGATTGGAAAACACCAAGTGCTCTGTGTTGGTAGAATGACCATGGCAGTAAACTAAAAGTCGTTATGTATTATATATTGTAACCATCTTGACCGTTGCTCCTGCGATTCTTTACACAAACGAGACCTCTTTATTGTTTTTCTAATTATAATTGTTAATAACGATTATGATAAGAAGTGCTTAAATAACAATATTATCGTTACAATCAGTTTTACAGTCAATTTCAATAGGGCTGAAGATAATGATCGTTAGAGGGGCAACACTTGCCTTACTAACGTTATAACGATACAATGACGATTACCGCCAGCAACAGTAGGGCCTACAAGTAACGAAACGATTAAGAATTTCAGAAGCAACGGACACTGTCAGTGTATGTTTATTGTTAAAACCCCATATGCATGCCAATAATTGCTTTAATTTCTTTCAAGTCGCCGGTCAAGAGCTTCGATTCTTTATCAGCTCTTGACATTGCTGAACAGCTCACCTACCTAGACCACCAGATATTTATGTCTATTCGCAGCAAGTAAGTGACTCATACATAACACAATACTTTTTATGATAGCTTTAAATTCAATGTCAGTATCCAATATCAAAGTCATCATAATGAATTATTTATTCCTGACAGCGTAGTAGAGATATTTGTGTCCATAACATGTGTCGCACAGGAATACAGTCGATATAACACTTTTTATAATCCATATTAAAGTTTGGAAACCTTATGCTGATAATTATGGACAAAGCATGGAACCATGCTTTGTCCATAATTATCAGCATACATTCTCTATACATTATACCACAATGATCCACAATGTTTTAAATCAAAATCACATTTGAAGTGAGCTGCTCTGTCAAGCGTGGATGAAACCTGACAAGGCAAACAAAGCACCACACGTTCTACTTGTCAGCAAAAGATTTAATGAAGTAAGTTCGCATTGAAAACAGTTCATATACAAAGTAGATGTAATGTGGCTCGTACCCAGAACTCAGTTTTTATTTAGCCAAAACATTATATGCATTGCACACTAATCTCAATTGAAGCTAAACAATATGAAATAGAGATTTAAATAAATCGACAGATGGTCTACCACTAACTGTATAATCAACTATTGTATAAATGTGAATTGAATATCATTTGTTATCTTCTCACTTTAGTTAGTTATTCCCTGCTGGGCACCATATTGAAATACTATATTTGAATCGGAACAGGTCAGTCGATTGGTTGTATCAGAGATAGTTCAACGACAGAACATGGCCGACCGCGTGTCGTGCATAGAGAAGTGGGCAGCAATCGCTGACATATGCCGCTGTATGCACAATTATAATGGAGTACTTCAGATTTGCGCAGCGTTTGTCAACAGTTCGGTATACAGACTCAAGAAAACATGGGAAAAACTTTCAAAACAGGTAAGTCGTTTTTTTAATTTGATACATGTACATATGTAACGCCACATAATATTATAAGTTGTTTGCGCGTGACACATGTTGAGAAGCTACACTGATCCTCGATACACTTACTCTGATATTATCTCCATTATTCCATAGAATTGCAATATAAGGCTTGATTTCAATCATTACATTATTATGTGCACCTAATGGTAAAGCAATCTTAAGCAAATAATTCCCTTCCCATGTCCTAAATATATATATATCTAAATCTCAAGTCTAAGACCATATTTCGAATTCAAATATATATTCAAATATATATATTCGGAAGACTTTACAGAGAATACTCCGGCCTTTTTCCATAGCTTCTAGTATACTACACTGTATTATGATATTGTATCTGTGTTATCGAAATACAAATCTATTATTGTTATATTATTCCTGATCAATGTTATTGTTAACTTCTGAAACAAAAACTATAATAGGCTTTTGTAATGTTTTGTTTGTAGACTAAGCAAATGATTGAGAGGTTACAGACGTTAGTCTCATCAGATGGGCGATTCAGAAATATGCGGGACGCATTACACAGGAGTGATCCGCCGTGCATTCCATACTTAGGCATGTACCTCACTGACTTGTCATTTATTGAGGAGGGGACGCCAAATATAACAGAAGAACACCTGGTTAATTTCTCTAAAATGAGAATGGTAAGTTAAGTTTTTGAATAGTATATTTCTGTTTAATTACACAGTATTTTTAAATCGTTGTGTACACCGTTTAATATAATTGTCACAAATGAATAGCTTTGCCCCCTTTGTCACCAGTACTTGCTGGCGGTGCCCCATAGGCTTTGTGAAAATAATCTACCCTTAAGTTTAATTTTAGTTTTAACTGTAAATTTAGTTTAAGAATGTTTAGTCTTATGACTTCCATCTCTTAAATACTAAATTTCTCGGACAATCGTAATACTAATTACTTATATAATGACCGTCGTAATACTTCGTCAGGAATATGATAAGAATACTTGCTTGTGAACATATGGGCGACAGGAATCAACCTCCCTAACCCCACCCCCGATCCCCCACAGCATCGTTTTATTGGGTTAAAACAACAATACCGAACATATAAGCGAATAATGTGTAGTACGCCTATATGCACCTTTGCACACTTTCCATATACTACTCATGGTCGCACCGTTGCCACTTTTCACATACTACTCACGGTTGTAAAGCTCTGCTGATATCTGTTCTTAATTGCGCTCATTTTGTTCTTGGTCGCGCACGCTGCGCACCAAGAGCAATGATAATCCCTATGCGTAAATGCCTACTTTTAGCCGTTCTCCATAAGGTGGTGCTGTTTTCCATACCCTACTTCGATTAGATGTATTGATATATATTTTAGCTTTACATTATTTATGAGTGTAGTTCAAAATCTGGATATTTCAAGAGTGTAATTCACGACGTTTCGCAATGAAAATAGATTAGAACAACAATTTTTAAAACTATTCGGTGTAGAGGTATACATGAAGTAGTATACCGGTAATAGTATAGTATCCAGTATAGTAGTATATGGGAAGTGGATATTGACTCAGGTATTCTTCGCACATGTGGCCATTGTGTCTTATAGTGTTATTTATTAACCATAGTTAATCTCTTACTCAATGGTAACTAAATGTTCCACAGTGGACATAACTTAGAATAACAAAGTTGAAATAAAGTATTCAATGTAGGACTTGAAGTAGTATTGTAAAAAAAAAAAAGTATAGTAGTATATGGGAAGTGGACATTGACTCGGGTATTCCGTGCACTTCTAACCTATCATTTATTATGTCTTACAATGTTATCTTATTAACCATAGTTTAAAGAACTATCTCTTACTTTGTTACTCATTAACCCTAGGTTCAAGGAATATTTATGATTTTAGACACTTTTATTGATAGTTCGCTAATTATTAAGTGGTCTTTTTAGTTTTAGGCCTCGTTTAAAGTATTATTCAGTATTATAAACCTCATCATGTGGGCTTTATCCGGAACATTATTTACCTCAGGGTCCGTTTTGGGATACTTGTGTAGCAGTTCTAATGTACCCCCATCAGGTATACCCCCACAATGTTTTAATGATAGAAAGTTTCCACAGCACTCACCCATCAGTGACCGCAAGCGTATCCTTATTACTTTAGGGATGCGTGAGAAATGACACGCACTGCGATGCTACCGAGTGGTATAGTAGTCAGAGTCATGTTTACTCTGATAAAAACTCAACTCTTCATGAACATTTCTAGTCACATATGGTACTAATACAAGAAGGATCGATACCATGTGACTTTTTGCCTGACTAATTTGATTGATAGAGATAGGTAGAGATAGGGAGGAATCACCTATCAGGCAGGCTTGCTACCGGAATCGGTACGCAGTGAGGCCTCATTACTTATGCATGGCCTGACATAGTAACCTCATTTGGAGCTGATACGGATAGGGAGGGCAATAGGGAGCCTTGCGGAAACTCCCTAATCTAGTACTGATATACCCCCACTGAAACATTAATTCTTTAAATTATGACAATAAAAATATTAATGGTATTCATTAATACTTTTATTGTCATAATTTAAAGTAATGTAACGTTACAGGCATAATAGACAGAACTGAATAAGATTTTAGTGTGTTTGTTTATTTCCATTTTCGATGAGCTCTCCTTGATATTTTAAGCTATTCTAAAAAATTTAGAAATTCTTTCTGTTTTGAAAAAAAAAGAAAAAGAAAAATGAATTACTGAATTACAATGAATTTCTTTCACATCAATATCATAACATCACTTGTTTGTTCATTTAAACAAAACAAAGTCACAATGTCTAGCCTTTATAATAAAGTAATGAATACCAGACAGATTTGAAATGTGGGGCCGATGACGAATTTTAAGGAAAGTATAAATGGAATCAAAAGAATTTGCAAAATTCATTAAAGTTGAACAATCAAACAAGAATAGTATATATTGAGAAAATCACTTCAAAATGTTCTTGATGAAATCAGTAAAAGTTATTAGTGGCTATTTCATTATTAGACCTTATTTTTTATTTAATTTTCCATAAGCATTAGATATGACCTTCTCTCCTAAAGTCTTCCCTATATTTTCTTTTAGAATTGTTAGTGTAAGATTATCAATGAAACATGGGGATAATTTGAACCTAGAGGGGGTCATTTAAACATAAGGTCTAAATTACTGCGGGGTATATTAGATGAGGGGGATAATTTAGAACTGTTATACCGGGGCTTTTCTTTTGAGAATTGACATGTAGTGCGAGAGGCGCTGGGGGCATAGTGGGGGGTTAGTCCTGGGAAATGTTCATGGGGAAATTCTTAGGGGGAATATTCCAGGGGCAAAGCTCCGGGGGCAAAGCTCCCGGACGGGGAGTTCTATACTGTTCCAGTGCTATAAAACTGACAGTTCCCATATGCCATGATCTGGTCTAACCGACCATGTCTTCCTCATAAAAACAAAATAAAAATACACTCATACTTTGCAATTTCTGTTACAGATTGCCCATGTCATCAGAGAAATACAAGTGTTCCAACAAACAGCTTACAGGATAGAACATCACAAGAGGGTATTTCATACATTTATACCTTTTATTACATATTGGGTTTTGGTAATTGTTAGGTTACGAACCTCTAGCATATGATACTAAAAGAGACTGTAATTACCTGATTTTTTTTATTTTGAAAATATTTTGAAAACATTTTTTTCTTCGTATTCAAATATATTTATCTTCATTTATGTTTGGCCTGACATATTTCTCCCTGCTGTGAGCAGTTGTCTTTGAAGACACTTCTTTATTCATAGAATCTTATCTCGTTCCAACAGGTCACAAATTATTTGTTAGACACGTCACGATTGCTAGACGATGAGGCGACTTACAAGGCTTCCCTGGAGATCGAGCCTCGTCAACCCAGGGTGTCCGTGACCAATACCACCTCATCCTCGGCGTGTTGAACACACAGCTACGATCTTAAATGTGTTCAGATTTTAAAAATATTAGAAAACCAAACCTCTATGTTTTATGGCCGTCGGACCGCCTGCATCGACCTGAAGACAGACGAGAGAATGTGTATAGTTGTCTCATGGCCGGTTTTGAGAATTGTCTGGGAGTTAGTGAATTAGTTCCTAGGAGAAAAGAATACAGGTGTACATAGAGAAAACCCTATATTCGTTTCTATTTTCATATAAGATATTGGTAACAAAGTACAAAGGGTTCTTTTGCTACTGTAATTATAAGCGAATAGAGGAAAGTGATAGCACCGGTCCATGGCGTGATCAAGAACTGGACTGGCAATGGTGATTACAAGGGATAGATGAAAAATGTATTTCTGTAGAATATTAAAGAAAGGACCATTTCAACATTTCATCGAAAGTACTTATTTTCCCCTACAATACGCAAGGCTCAAACCGGTCATTTGATGTTGATAAAGAGCGACCATATGGTCGTTTCCTATTCAAGAATCGTTATCGTATTGAGTATCAACTGCTGGCGTGGAAGAAGGGAACTAATATAGTATGAGATTTGATTTCCTTACCTTTTGAGGTTAATAAGTGTCCACGTTAAAAACCAAGGTCAAGGCAATATCTGGAGAGTTCAAAGGGTCGCTAGTGATTTTGTGATGGTTAAGGAAAGCTATGGTATGGGAGCTTCTCCAAATATATTGATAAAGAAAATGGGGTTCCTTTTGAAGCTGATTGGGCTAGGGCAGATTGTCAAAGGGTGAGGACCCATGCCCGATGCAGCTTCAGTGGAAGGTATACAGACTGGGCACGACGGTAACGGAAAATGTCGAGTATCTTAGATGGGTTATATCTAAAAATGCTCAGTAGAAATGCCCAGTGAGCGGGACCACAATGGGAGTCATTATTAAGCATAGAGTCATGGCTAAAGCGATGACTAATGAAGAAGTATTGTTTGGAAGAAATCTATTATGTTAAAGGAGACGCTAGCTTCAAACAAATCATCATATATTTTAAGTGTAACACACAGAGATCACTTACTACTACGATATGGGCGAAGTAAACATATTCTGAACTGCCCAGTCGTCTATCAAGATCAATGAAGAGAAGAAGAAAATATTAATAAGGAAAAAATCATGCAGTCTTCTGGTTTACCTGTTAGATCGTTTTGGTTTTGATATCTTCCAGACATTGTTCTGAAGGAAAATGTTGTGTTATAAGAAAAGAACTGTTTATATTGTTACATATGGACTTACGATATATTATATATTAAGAATATTGTATGAAAGGCGAGCGCGAGTGGTGGTACGAAACTATTTTGTGCGCAGGTCATTTGCATTGTGACCACTCGATGTATATCTTAAATGAACTTCCTGCAGGATAGCATTGGCACCGAGAATTGAGCGTTGACTCTGCATAATCTTTTTTCGTTTCATTTTTAAGGAAAGATCAGAGCATTGCAGTCATTCATTCTTATGGAATCTACCTGTAGATATGATTGTATGTTTTAAGTCTGAGACCTGTAGCTCCAGTTAAATTGTTGCTATTGTGCGATGGTGCGCGTTATACTGTAGAATTCGTCCTGATGCGACTGATTTTTTCGCCAGGATGTACAATTGGTTTCCCCTGTCCACACCTTCCCCCATTATTTGTACTTGAGCACGGACCATTTACGAATGAAAGTTAAACGACAGTTCCTCAACTGTGATTGAGAGGATGAAAATCAAATGGCTGAAATAATTGTTAATGTGAACTAATTTGAAACATTATTAATAGACAATTTCACTAGAGACTATAAACACTACAAATATAGAACATACCGGTATAAATTGCTTAATTGCCAAAATTAACTAAATAATGTTTCTGATTTCATAAATGGAATTATCCATAGTTGGGTGGCTAAATCTCTAGCAAATATTTGTATGATGAGAAATACAAGTTTTCCCCATGAAAGACGTTATTCATTCAAATTGATTGTTTGGAAATGGTGAGTTGATGCTTGCTATAAGGACTGTAAAACAGTCGATTATTTCTGTGATGTGATTAGGACAGAAAAGAGGTTCATCGCATAAGTTTCCCCTGAAATGTGCACTTATTCTCTCTTTGAACACAGTGGGTACATTATAATCAACCCAAGCATATAGTTTACACAAAATCAAACGACGCTTGCTGTTACTGTGCTACGACAATAATTACCTGGTGCCTGTTAAACTTCAAGAGCCTGGTCATTCCCTCTTTAAATCAGGAGAACATATAAATCATATTAAATTTGCAATAATGTTAAAATACGAATGATTATTCATAGATCTAGCAACACTATTTTCAAATGCAAATATTTCTCGAAGTCATATTTTTGTGTTGTGCAATACCAGCTCGTTGGAAGCGCAAGAGACAATTCCTGTGCAAACGGCTATAGTCTCAGGCATTCAATACACCTCTGGTGTATTTGCTTATGTTGTGTTATTGAAGTAGGCATCTTCTTGCCCATATGTATATACGTAACAATTGATCTCTTAAACTTAATACAGTAATTATGCGATCATCATTTACATGAAAATCATATATATTTATAAGCCTGTTCCAGTAGTAGTGATACCCTAGTCCCAAGAATTGTCTACAGTTATTGTTAATGAAGTCTCTGCAATGAAAGAAATTTATCGTGTCAAGATTATTAAGAGAGATATAATATGGGAATGAAAATTATGGTCTTGTACTGCCACTTCTTGAATTAAGTCAAACTGGGAATGTGTTTTCCACATCTATAGATTATGTTCATTTTGGCAAATAAATGCCAATTTTTTTCTATTCATCATTCCTACTTACATTCTTCTCTTCATAATACATCTAGTATAGTCCTTATTTTTGAGACAAAAGAAACTGTAATTCAAACAATGGACAGAATCAAGTGTAAGATGTTAAAGTCAACTTGACATCTAAGTGACATTTAAATGAAATGAGTTTGGAAAAAGCTATACATGGAAGTGGACAACGTTCCTAAAGTGCAATAAAATGTTTACGCTTTTCTCGTTAATTCTTGTCTTTAATTATGAAAGAATATACCAGCGACACTAAATGAAAACATGAACTTAAAAAAGTATAATCAGAATTCAACGGGAAGTTATGATAAAGCGAATTATAACTATAATTCCACCATAAATATTTACCACTAAGGTATACAAATAACACTCTTGAATTAAATGGACGGTTCCTAATGCCCCTTTAAAGATCGTCTGCCACCTCGTTCGACCCTCCATACATTCACATATATTCAGTAATTAACGTCTGCTGTAACTTATCTAAAGTCAAATTTATTAACTGATAAGAACTCATTCTTTGGTACTAAAATGTTACTGACTAACGTGGAATAATAATAATACACCATTCAACGGAAAATATTTATTTCACAGTTTAAAGAGCCAAGCAGCCATTGGCCATCATCTCATTTACCTGAAATCATTTTAAACCATACAAGAATTCAATTACATACATGTAATTATAGTTCACCACATGTTCCTTGAAAATAAGATCCATTCGTCCAAATATGGTATAGATATCCTCTAGGCACACTAACATAATTATACATGTATGTATGTACTTGAATGTCTACGGTTCAACACTGCACCATACAATATATGTGTTCAAGGGTCCTGCACTGCCAAACTGGTTACGCCATCTGAAGTTCACTCACTGCATGAGGGAGTCGTCGGGTTGATAAACAAACCAAAAGGTAAAGTTGTCCAGAAGATACATGACGACTTATTTGAGTATTCTATACGTCTAATTATCACAAGCCCTCATTCTGGGCTAATTATAGGTTTGTCTGCTTGCGGTATGTCCACATATTATACTCTCACGAAAAGAAAGTGTACATATATAGGCCTACACATAAATGATACACATTATCAGAGCCATACATGAAACATGATATAGGTATGACATTATGTTCCGTACGTATATCATATACATACCAAATGTTATGTATTACCAACTGCAATGTATGTATACATATGATAGTATGTACATGTATAACATGGATACACGTATGTAATATATGGATACATGTATGATAGTACGGCACTCGTATATGTTTACATGATATACATATACGTGTATATAATATATGTCCATGGACAACCATGGATAACTAGACCAGTGGTATAACCTACATTTGAGTGTATGTAAGGAAGTGTATGCATACATGAGTGGTCCTATGTGTAAACTGTATTTATAAACGTGTGTTCATATATATGCATGTTTTCATTTATTTATATGCGTGTGTATTGCAATTACCTTTGGACGCTAATGTCGGTGGGAATCTCTTAAGTGCAGTCCGTTTCTTCCGTTTTAATTTATTTGAAAACTTAAATGCATCTTGAATTCATTCCCTATCCTTCCTCCCAGAGTATGAGCATCTGAGGCCCGATAACAGAATTCCCAACACTATACCGGAACACTTATTAGGCAAAACCCCCTGCCCGTAGGGATATAATCAAATTAATCATCTGAAGAAGACCACCATTAGGTCGAAACGTTTTAATCACAATGTATCAATACAAGCCAAATTAAAACAGTAAATACCAAAGTTTAAGTTCGTGATATTTTCCTTTATACAATAACTACTCCTCGGGGAAATTGAAAGCTGAATGAAATATGATATTTGATAAACGATGATGGGTCACAATTTGTATTATTACTATTCTTATGTTTTGAATAAATACAACTGAAAACGAAATAAACTTATTGAATACCATCCTCAAATTAATTGTAAGTAGTATTACCATTGTAATTAAAATAGTGCTTGCAATTTTGTAGTATTTCGAGTAAATAAACTGAATAAATTAATTGAATAGGCCTACTAGAATCAAATTAAATATAATAATAATTAGCACCATTATAATTAAGATAATGATTGCTGCATCCACATTAATTTTATCAATCTACCATGTAGCATGTTTTCCCAGTGCAATGTTAGTGTGATACGCTAGGGCGCGCTACACAATTTGTGACCGTACGGTTCCATATCACGTGAACAGGTAAGTACATAAATACCAGGCAAAAGCCTGCCCCAGGTGAGGATCGAACTCACAACCTCCGCATGGCTCAGTTTGCCGACCCATGACCAATGCATGGGGAGATACTGTCTATAAGTACGGCGCGCTAACCGATTGCGCCACTGGGGCAGCTGCAAGCCGTGCAATAACACAAAAAATATATTTAGAACTTGTGATACCATGAAAGTGTCAGGACTATAATTGTGGACGTTGCACTGGTTCTGCCGATGGTCCGTAAAATATCTTTTGTAATTTGCAGTGTAATAAATATCGCTAGTCAACAATGTAATGATAATATAATTGAAAAAATGAAAGCGGTGGGTATCATAAGTAAATAACAGGACACCATAAAACATCGTGTTTTTCTTTGCAATCGGCCAATTAAAATGGCCATCAAACAATCAAATGTATTGCATCATTTCGCCCAAGGGAAAACCAAATTTATCTAACTAATTATTTCCAGGTATTTCCCTCGTGGAGTGAAACGGTTTTGTAACAAATTGTTAGCCTGGCCCATTTGCATTTATCTCAATTAAATAAATGTGACGTCGTTGTCACCAATGTAATTTTTCTATAAATTGAGATTAACACCCATTGCAAGTTCCGGGTTTGAAGGGGGGAGAACTAATTGATGCGGTCGGATACTTGACCCAACTGTAGCTTACAGGGGGGAAACTAAGGAAGCCTATGAAAATATATAATTTGGTATTGGAATTTGATGTTAGAATGAACTATCAACATTTTGGTAACAACATATAATAATGTAACGGTAAAATGTGTTTTTCTGTTGTGAATGTTAAAACTTAAACTCCCGTCCTCTATACGAATAGCTAGGTTGATTAAAACAACTCCTGTGGCCATTTTCTGGCCCTTTTCTAGCTAGCATATCTCGAGTTTCCCCAGTTAAAGTTAACATTTTGTAGAAGGATATGGAGTAGATACTATTCATATTATTGGAAATTCATAAATGTCAAAGATCGTACATAAATATATGTGCTGATTATAGTGAAATTATTAGGTTTTCTTCCCTAACGAGATTGAAACAAAGCAATCCACAATGGTGCAGAAAAATGCATAGTCTGCATCTTTTTTACCTTGACAATGACACTTGATCGGTGATTGTGAAATATGAACCGCGTTATCTTGTGATTGTCATTTGTTTTTAATATTGTTCACCAGCCATACCACTGGGATATATGTTTTTTTGCGGTGAAGGCGAGATGTGTTGCTTGATATGTCAATGAAAAACGAGATGACTAATCTAAAGATTGATTGGAAAATTTACAACATATCTTGGGGAGATGGTTGTATTCAATGGATACTTTTATATAAAGTAGTATATAAATTGGTAAATGAGAATTATCATGCATGTGAAACTTTGTCCAATAAACTTTCTAAACAAAAAAAATGTATCAAACAGAAATCTAATTCATTCTGTAAGAAAGTAGTACTATATCGGTTGATTATAATATACCAATGTTTGACAACGAATAGAAATAGTCGAGAAATTAGCTATGCGTGTTTCATATAAATACATACATGTTAAAAACCCGGTCAATAAAAACTATTTTGCGCAACTGCGGCCCCGAAATAAACCCCCGGGATTTAAACTTAAACTTTCGTTTGCGTGACAAGAGGGCTACAACTGGAAAAGTACTACTCAGAAGTACACTATCTGGAAACTATCAACTAGAAAAATACACAACCAAGAAAACTACCTCCCAGAATATCAACTTAGCACATGTGTAATTGATCGGTTCATTGTCACCAGATTAAGCCTTACCTGGAGAGAAATAAAGAGAAATATAGGCCTACCCAACACAAAATTTAATATTTTTTTCTTTTAATTGGGTTTGCTATAATTCCATACTATTACCGATATTTGTCCATTTAAAATGGAATGACAGGTGGTAATTAATATCCATTCTTTGAGCGGTAGTTCTCCTGGTAGGTAGTTATCCAGCAACTAGTTTTTAGGTGGTACTTTTCCGAGTGGTACCTTAAGCCGGACCCCCGGCTCCGCCCTATGCTGATCCAGAACCATTCTGTGCCAGGGCCATGCTATATCTAGATAGCTTGGAGAGGAATTCCCATCTTGTACATGACAGATCCCTGGATCGGTCCGCACATACTAAATGATAGATTTAGCCATCTACACATGCCAATCAAGCGCGTTTACAGCCTGTCCAACAGATCAATATCGCCGGTCAATACTAATATGTTTCCTTCATATCTGTGTGCGCAGCTCCACACATTCCCCAGTCCGGGCTAAATTGACGTAGTGATACCCTATCACATGTCTGGACTCCAATTTGCCTAATCACCAAGTTTCGATATAATTGCAAGTCCACCAGGAACGTTTCAGCACTTCCCCTTTTAAACATAAGATTTTGAATGGGGTAATTAGGATTAATATCGACGGTTTCCTATCCTATGAACTTTCCAGCATGTTAAAGCATAGCATTTTCTCATTGTTAAGCATAATATTTTGAATGGGGTTATCAGGTTAATGTAGATTGTTTTCTATCCTGCCATCGGATTTATTAGGAAGTGGATCATACAACCTGAGAGGTATGCATAGATCTGTATCAGATGTGTTTCTAATGCATAAAAGGAGAAAGATTTAGGAGACTCATGTAATTAGGTTAGGTAGTTTTTCAAATAGCAGACTTCTGGATGATGTTTTCCACAATTGCTCTTTCACTTCCACCATGTCTTGCTTTTTCTCTATTTTACTGGAGGTCCCTCTGCATGCCTCCATCCGTAACTCTACCTCCTCGCAATTCCCCCTCTTTGGCAAGGCATGTATGTGTCTCTGCTGTTATCTATCTATGTCCCTATGCGTCTCTATCAATCTCTGTCTCTGCATGGCTATATATTATTATGTCGCTCTTTGGGAATAATTGTTAGTCTCTGTCTGTTTTTGTTTTTGCCTCTATTATAAAGCGTCATCTCACAACAAAACCGATCCGTTTAAAAGCTCTGAATGATGCTCTTTACATAACACATCATAAATCCAGTATGAGCATGAATTTGCCCAAAGAAGTTAGAAATTTTGAATTCAATAAGCAACTAGCTCTATGACCCCCTGGGAGGAAAGGAGATGTGGCAAGGAGGACAGAAACATTATTGGAGAGGAAAGTGAATGGGTGTGAGAGAGCATGCAGAAGCAGCATATGGAGGGGATTAAAGAAAAAAAGTGGCAGAGATAGGAAAGCTTGAAGGCTGTATTCATGTGCGGCAGGGTGCAAGGGTGCAAGGAAGCCGATTGTAACTTTCTGCAATAAAAACTTTTCAAAGAAGATATACATGCATTATGAGAGGCGTAGGTGAAGGCATTGACCGATCGAGTAGCTGTAAATGCAACAATGTTCAATAACGCGAGTTGTATTGATTAATAGTAAACAAAATTACCAAATATATGATAAGATCAACACTTTATTGCTCTTACTGATCACAGACCATATAACATCTGGCAACAACAAAACGCCTTCCTATAATATGTGCACGTTTAGCATGTAGTCAACAGTAACAGTAAGTGCATAATTAAGTAACATGATAATCAAGTAAAAATTCCAGATCTGTTGAAATGGAAAACCTGGCAAGTTCTATCCATAACTCTCTGACAAGATCTATAAGTGTAAAGTACCATCAATCCACTGATAATAAATAAAAGGAACAATGTTACGAGTGATGTGTAGAAAAATGCCTCGAAAATTGCCATGTCATAATTCCAGCAGTTTGACGAGGTGTTGCCTCAGGCTGCACAGGCCTTCCAAATAGTTTGTATCTAGCTGTGTTGTAGGGAAAACCCTGGCAAAATCAATCATTTTCACTTCGATTTTGCAATCACCGGATTGATTCCTGCCCAGCCATTCGGCGGAACATATATCACCGCCATCGGTAGGGTCCCCACGTCCGGGCCCGATACCGGGGTCACCGGGGCCTGACGCATCCCCATTCCAGCATTGCTGACAACACCAATTTTCGTCTACCACACATTGATGCATACCAATGGAACCACTATTGCGACAATTGTTGACCGTTGGATCTCCAACTTCTCCTTCTTGCTGCACATGTTGTTCTTGTTGCTGTTGCTGTCGCTGCTGTGGCCCCATCACCGCCACGTTTTCTCTTCCTGGGCTATCTTTCTCTGCAGTTGCACTGGTTATTACAGAGCGAGCGAGACCTGAGTTTAAACTAGCAGGTGAGCCACTCATGCACCATGTCCGCTGGTGTTGCTCGCAGCATGGATCCTCCTGCTCGAGAGCTCCCTCGTAGACAATCAGTATGGAACTGGCATAGAATGCAAATAGCCGCTGAGGCTTCACCCAATCAATGATAGCGTCCAGCTTTTGAACACAAACGGTAACTACATCATGTCGAATCCCATTTCCATTATTGAAAAACCGAACGAACCCTGCAGATAGAATAATAAAAATGTGACTCTTAGAAGATAAGGCAAGCGCTTTCGAAAAGAAGCCTAGGGTATTGCATGCATGTGAATCTTCTTGGCTCCTGCAATAACCGTGACATCTTTCGCGGTAAGAACAGTGAGTGGACCGGAGCAGGCGTTTCCGCCTTCTATAAATCCTCCCTAAATGTCAGAAGGTCGGGGACGTGCTTCTGCTTTTCATATGATAAAGACGTGGACATTATGTATCTTTATATCCAGAATCTATGCAATTTAAATCACAATTACTCTGATTATAGCTGATGCAGGAAAAGAACTATGTTTTTACATTTGTAGCGCATGTATGATTTACTAAAGGATCTATTATTAAAGCTCTACTTACCGCTCTCTAGACTGTCCCTTCAAAACTGTTTTCGATATAATATCAAGCTTTACAGACACTTCTTATTACAGATCTCTACATTTAGCTCCTGCTTCATTCTCATTCGATATAACAAGGAGGCTATCTGCTAAACACGCATATATATTGGAAAAAGTACCAAAGTTGCATCTTTACCTTCCTGTAGAACGCTCTCTTCGTCAAGAGTCCTGAGATACTCTTTACTACAAGTGGTGAAACGATTCTTCTCCCGACAGTAATACTTTAAATGAGAAGAGGGATATCACAGTATGAATGGCAACGATATTTCATGTAAGCAACGGGCAAGAGGATCTGCCAATAAGCGGATCCATGCAAGATTGGGTAGCCGCAATACCTTGGCTATTTTATTAGACAAAGTGATATCTCACGGGATTGAATTCTTCCCATCCCTTCCCTTTCATTACGAACAGAGCCCCACATTTGTTCTCATGGGGAAAAAAGACCTTATCCTCAATACGTCCGCCTGGCCAATCCATAGGTTCTGCTGTCATAACTATCGGGGACAAGATATGTTTAAGATTTCAACATATTGTTATTGTGTGTGTTCTATCAGTATCCGTCAATTTCCATCACTATTGATAGACAATGGTAGTCGCAATGTCTGTTTAATCGTATACGCGTTTAGAGATGATGGCACAATTAAGACTAATTTGGTGGGACGGGTCTCATTAAGGACTGATCAATGTAGATCCTCAGAAATGGAGGCAGGGAGCTGTGCGAATAAAACTATTAATCACCGACGACATAGAATACATTTTCCTCCATAGAATAGCTTACAGTCTCTAAATTTCTAGGAGGGCCAGAAATAGTTGCTGGGGATTAGATATCTAGACGGTATTGCTATATGACGTTCTGCGCTATCGAGCACTTATGGATGTGACTTCATTAAGTGTCAGCAATTACTTCTCGGATGTGGGATGGGCCACAATGAGTTCTATTAGCTCTTTACATGGAAATACGAGCGGGGCAAGCGTATGAAATCCATAGAGAAGGAGAGAGGGAGATCTTCATCGTTCAGATGACTCCTGGATATGGGCGATCTAATTCGGTCACAACTCCATGTCCAGGCATTCGTTTCCTTCCGCACGAAACCGACCAAGACTAGGTGTGCTCTATACTAATTAAATACGTGTTCATGAGATCGATGTTTTGAGGCGAATACAAAAAGGCATTCAATGGTTTTCGGTTAAAACTAGATCGCATAACAGTATGTCTTTGCAGTCTAAAAGAATTGATTTTTAAACACTATTTAGTCAAGGTAGCAATTACTTATTGTTCTTTGATAAACCTAGTTCGAGTAATCTGAGTGGCAATCTCATTTCTTATATTGCAACACGCATTCAAATGCATACTATGGTAGCTTCCTCAAATTTGATAGGGCCCATGCATGCACCAACTTCAATAATGGACTTCTTGTTATCGTCTATAGGTCTATATAGGATGGTATTTCAGTCCTTTAACTCTAAGATTCTTTTGTGAAAGTATATTCTTGTATGTTTAATCGAAATAATGCCTAAAGTTGTTACCTCCTTTTCTTTAACCTTCTAGGGATCGTCTGATCATTATGTAAAACTAAGAGCTCTATATACATTATACTTAACTGTGTGTAATGGGTCATATATACTAAGACATAACTGTATATTCCGACTTGAATACACCATTATGATTTCTACATGTGCCTAACAAAGTAAAAAGAACCGGAATCAGGTGTTCCATAATAACACAATGCATATTCATTGTTCTCCGGAAAAAGACTAACAGGACAAGTCACCCTAGAGCTTGAGGGAAATGCCCGAGGTGTTTGCAGACAACGGAAATTCGTTTGACGAAGGACAATCACTCTTCTGTGGAATGAGGCATAGCTCGGGTTTAGTGAATAATGCCCTAAGCATTAACGAAAGCTGTGAAAGCAAGAATATGAATAGCTCACCCTCATGCCTTTTAGTTGGAAACATAGCTTTTGTTGCGGTGGGTACTTGTTCAGTTCCTTGATGATCTTCTCCGTACTGGCCTCCGGATCATACGATTGCTTGCCAATCTTTACATCCGCAATACATGGGCGTCTGAACCCGTACGTTACGTCATCCTGGCGAAGGTAAATGACTAAATTGTGAGGAGAAAAGAGATGAAATGTATCAACGCGTTATATAATGCACAGTATATCATTATTGAGTATTTCTACATATATATGTTCAACATTTCGGACGAATATGCGTGCAAAATCAAATAGCTTTGTTTGATTCAATTCCTTTTGGGTCCACCCTAGCTTTAGTCCTAGTGAAAATACCATTTGGTCAATCATTTTACATAATCATGTGCAATCTTGAACATGGTATGACGCAGGAGGGCTCGCAGAGCATTTTGCATTTCATAATGATATGCGATACTCATACGGGTGTCGCACATGTGGAAAATTTGGTGTCACATCCGAGGGTATATATACATATTATTGACAGAAATATTTCCCCGAAATGTGCGAATGTCTGGTAGTTTGAGATAATTAATATACGACGACAGAGCTCGCAATCACAATTGCGAGCTCGCATAATCGCAATTGATTATGCAACAGCCCCAAAAATTCATCTCACGGACACTTCAAGCCTCCGTTTATTATCCTAGTTAAGAGTAGCATTATAGTAATCAAGGCACAACATTATCATCAGTGACAAATAATAAAATGTGTTGACGAGCGAGGAAAGGAGGTCCAACTGACTTCTTTATAAGCACCTTATTGATTTTTTTTAATTGAGACGATGCCTTATTTTACCCTCAAGTAGCTCCAAGCTACATTTACATTTTAGATATGTGCTTCCTTAGTGATATATTAAGAGGGATTCCCATTAAAGGTATATATATGTACTGCCTGCAGTAGTAGGTAAATAGTTACTTGTGCATAAAGCGAAGGTGGTGAGGTCGCAATAATGGTTGGTAAAAGGGTGTATACGATAAAGACAAGACAGTAAAATCACTAAAATGCATGACGATCTATATGTTCCATATAGTCGGCATTTGCTTTCTATGAAGTACCTATTATCTGAGACTATTTGATGGTAAAACATTTTCTATTTAGATATATGTCGCATGAATATACCACAAGAAGTAAAACTAGGAGGTAAACTCACGAAAAATAGAAAGAAAGAAAGAAAGAAAGAAAGAAGAACTGACAAAAAACATTATGCAACTATACCTCCAGGAGACGCAGGGTCTACGTATGTCCCCAGGTATGTGGGTGTCAGGTGACGAGCCATCTCCAGTACCCGCCATTCCTCCGGGCTTAATGCAAAGCTAGAGTCACTCTGCTCCCCACCATCAGCCTCCCTCTGCTTACTTTCATCCCCGGGTGATACACCACCACCAACCATTTCCCCTTTCTCCCTTTCCCCTTCATGAGATGGGAGCAGTCTCTTTCTTCCAACCAGCAAAGCGTTATCCGCTGTGAATTGACCAATATATCTTTTATACTTCTGGCAGAGATATGCTTCCCTCCGAGCCTTCCACGTGATTGTTTGTTGGTTCGAGTTTGTGCAGTTACAATAAGCCTTCTCTGTTGTGTCTGTCTGGTTCAGCTCCTTCCCTGATTTGATGATCCTGTGATCATTTGAAGTTCTATCTCTGACGGAAGTCCTTTCCCCCCAGATACATTCATAGAAGGATAATTCCCTCTCGCCGCAACGGCCCTGCGGCAGGGGCTTTAAGATGGTTCCATCTCTACATTCCAGCATACCTGCAAGCAATCACAGCTACATATATGTGTTACGGCTTCAGTTGAATCATAAATCATTCAAATGATAGTGACGTTTTTATATATTACAATGGACATAATGGATAATTTGATAATAATGACAACAACTTTTTAACATGTATGTGCATACTTTTTTAAGAACCCATATACTCTATCGATGTGCACCGAGCATATTGTTAGAGTATTGGTTTCGTGACGATATTAGGGTCTAAATAGTCACGCTATCTGCTCGGATTTCTTTACTACAAGCTAGGGGTTTCCGGCCGAACACGCATAGATATGGTTATCCGCAATTTAAGTAGGTAAATCTTTAAACACCCTTGCGAAATAGAATTAGAGGACGCCTAAAAGGTGTATCGTCCCTACTCATATAGTTTGCCTTGTGACACTATACAGGATTTTTCTATATTTCAAAACAATATCTGATGACGTAGTTTATGTTCGATTATATATAATCAAAAAAGCTCAAGATGCAACAAAATAATTAGAGATTGATGAAACCTATAAAAAGAAACGCTTTCAATACCATCATCGTGTTGGATAAGATTTCAAAGAAGTATATTGATCGTAACACTTTTATAGCTTTGTCTAATCTCAAGCCAATTTCTCTCTAATTTTCCTTACAACGGACGCATTGTTTACCTTACAACAATCGATCCTTTATGTGATTATCACGGGCATAAATCAATCAAAATGCTTTCTTACGCGTCACTGTATGCCTGTCTGTAGACCAGCTAAAATTACGGAAGGATTTGCTACTGAAAGGAACCATAATCACATCCCGAGTTAAAACTACGATTATAATACGAGCACTCATTCGGGGTACAAAAATACCACAGACAAAAGTGAGTGAAAACAAAAGCAATTTAGAGAAGAGTCTTAAACCATCCCTCAACTACCTTTTCTACTGAAACAAGACACAACCCAGCTCTCCGGTCTGAATTGATTATACCTACATTAAATAGAGAGAAGAAAATATGAGATCCTATGTACTGCCACGATTATTCCCAAGCTTAGAGTGAGGTTCCAGGACATTTTAAACGGGAGGACAATTAAGTATACCTAGCTATACCTGTACATACAACCCAGTCTAGTGACTGCTCGTACATAATAGCAAGGAATACTTGTAGCGTATGCATGGTTCCGGTATATAGAGGACATGCACCATTTAAGCCTTTTTCATGCGAATCTCCTTTGCAAGGAATAAACAACAATGGAATCAAATGCAAAATCAAAAGTAAATTAATTTGTGTATGAATCTTGAAGTGCATACTGATATATATGCAGCAAATCGGGGTTGGGTTGGGGGTCGTTTTATCATATACCTTACAGTTAAGCTATGGCAAAAGAGAACAAAGCGGCACATCAGATCAGACCTCTGGAATCATAAATGGTTCTTCCACATACAAGGCAAACGACCGACAAAAGACAACCGACAAAAGGGGCACGGGGGACCGACAGAGGTGACCGACAATGGCAGGGTACCGATTGTCGGTCCCCGGTATTTACATGCACGACAAAAAGTGGCTATTTTGGTCACCGACAATTGGTCAGCAAAAGAGATTAAATTGTTCTGCCAAGCTGGCAAACTTTTATAAGGATTTGATATTTTAAGATTGTAGTCTGGGGGACTTCTCCCATCATATGGACGAAAATATTTTGAAAATAATTTAATATTTAGCGTTTTTATGGCCACATAAGAGAATTTCTATAGTAAGTCTATGGGTGCGAAATTATTTATTTTTCCTGAATTTCGATGAAAGTTTTAGGTCTACCTAAGTTAGTTATTATCTCAGGTACCTCTGGTTGACACATGTGAACATTTTGCAGTACATTAGTACATTAATTTTAAGTTTATTTTTATCATTTCACTTGATTTTTGATTAATTTAGGGCCATTTTGGCCATATTTTACTGCCTATTTCGATATGTGGGTTTTTTCCTGGTGCTGTATATATGCTTATGACCATTTTGGTGAATAGTTTGGAGGTAATTTGTACATTTGTTTTTATCATTTCTATTAACTTATGATTCGTTTCGTCACAGAAGTACAGGAGCCTTTATAGCCCGAATGCAGTGATATCCATATAATATAATTTTATATATAAAAACATTATGTAACAGCAACTTCATCATAAAAACTAAAACAAAATGTAATCCAAAATATATCAGGAAATCTGGGAAGATCAACACACTTCAGAGTACTGCTGACAGATCATATATGCTATCCCCTTTTTCTCCTTTATGTAACTGTATGCTTAATGAGAAATAAAAGTTCAATTATGATAATAATTAGGAAGAGGGGAGGGAGATGGGGGAGGCAGAAGGGCGGGGGAAAATCGGAGATGGGGTTGGGAGGGAAAAACAGGTATGAAAGACAGAGAAGAGGGGGAAGGAAAAGAGGGAGAGGCGCTGCACTACTCATTCACAAACCCACCTCCAATCACTTCACCTTTGCCACCATACCTATCACACAAATTTCTTCTTGGCAGAGTGGAGATACTCGCTGCCTGCGCCACACTAGCCAGCAGCATCCACACCCATGCGTATATTACTACCCAGAAAACAGAGGGAAAGGTCTAGAACGTCTCGATATCACATATCCTTGAATATGACTGGAGGAAGGAGAAAAACCCGGACCAAACGCACCAAGCAAACAGAGCCCAGGGTCGCCAGTCAGGTGACTATACCTGCGGCCGCCGGCACTGACAAGGTACTGGAAGAATGCAGCGACCACAAACGCTCACCTCCAAAGAAAGCCACCAAGACCAAAGTGACAAACAAGAAACTGGATGAGCAAGTTCAGTCTATGGAGGCGTCGATCGAGAGCCTCAAAGGGACAGTTGACAAAATGGCACAGCAACTAGCCACGGTAGTACGGCATGCAGCCGGCAAGGCCAAGACGAAACAAAAGAAAAGAAGGGAGCCAGAAACAGAGTCCGAGTCAAGTGAGGAGGAGAGTGAGACATCAGAGTCAGAGACCGAGTCAGAGCCCGAGGAACAGCCACCGAAGTCACACCGCAGCCGAAAGCAATCCAAGAAATCCAGGCACGGCCGTCGGAGGTCCGAGGTCATCGCCCCCACCATCTTCAAGCGACAACTCGACAGTGACCGATTTCTGGAGAAAGAAATGGAGCGGGAGAAGCAAACCTCGGGCCTCCACGGTAAGACCAATATAATTTCTGATGCATTATCATCCAGAGTGTTCGCTAAACCTTATATGTTCATCAACAGGGAGGGCATAACAACAATTAAACAAAAGGTAGACGCTAGGAATAGTATGACACCTGTCGAGTACATAGATGCATTCTTGTCTCTATTGGATGATCCTAGGGGCTATTATCGGGAGGATTACTACGACATGTTTGATCACCTCAGAAATGTTATCAGGGACTCGCTAGACAGGCCATGAGCCGTTCGAAGGTGGACCGACTTCATATGGGATTCTGTAGAAAACGGCACAATGAGATGGGAAGACAGGGGTAGAATACAGGAAGAGAGAGTCAGGTTATGTTTAACATCGGCTATAGCAACACCACTCTCAGGAGCTTATGCTTCGGGTCAACATACATCTAGTCACAGGCATAGCAATAATAACACAGCTAGCAGGGCCCCTTCTAACAAAACTGAACTTGTATGCAGGGCTTTCAACTCTCGTGGGGGATGCAGGAACAATTCTAGTCATTTTGAAGGGTCGATGTATCTGTTACATATATGCTCTTACTGCGACTCGGTCGGTAAGAGCTGTCAAGACGCCATCGGCTAATGTATGCGTAAGATCACACATGCTCAGTCCTCCGATAGAAATGCAAACAGGAATGGCCAGGGTAGTACAACCCAATCAGGCTTCAATAGATCGAATAATCGTGCTAATGTTGTTTCCCAGTCCAATTCCAGCTACGGGCCAAAAAACGAGTAACTGGCGTCTCAAGCAACTGGAACTTAGAGGCGCCCCCATTCGTACCCAGAAGTGTGACTCAGCAAGACAGCGATAGCCGCCGCCATGACAGCGCCACGCCCACTACACGAGGCTCTGTTATGATCTCGCCAAGTCTCGCCTGGGGCAAGAGTGCGACCCAAGATGGTGACCACAACACGAGAAAGGGCTTGGGCTACCGAAGAGTTATAATCGATCTGAGCTTTCTGGAAGAAAAATCTGTGAATGCATATTTAATGAAGAACTCAGTATGGGGTAAACAACGCCAACATTCATTACCAACAGTGGAGAGTCTTGTGGAGGAACTAGTCCTCATAGGCGACGGAGCATATATGAGCACCATAGACATTTCCAGAGCTTACACGAATTTCAAGAGCGACCCGCTCGACTGGCCGCTCTTGTGCTTGAAATGGAATCAACAATATTACCTAGATGTCACGATGCCGTTTGGGTCGAGATCGTTGTCGTGCCACATGCAGCGTGTGGCCAAGTCAATCGTTAAAATTCTCCGCAGAGAGGGGATATCTAGCAGGATGTATTTAGACGACCTCGTGATAATTTCCCCAGACCAGCAAAGCGCACAACAACACTACAAAAGGGCTATAGCTCTATTCGACGAACTCGGCCTCCCGGAAGCCGCCGAAAAACGACAGCCCCCCGTCACCCCAGTGCGATGGCTAGGTATTAACATAGACGCACCATCCATGACACTAAGCATCATGCACGACAAAGTCCAACAAACGCTCGAGCTAGTCAAAAAGCATGCCAAGAGGCGCTCCATGTCCAGACGTGAACTCCAATCACTCATCGGATCGTTGATTCACATAGCCAAGTGCGTTGGCCCTGCACGACTGTTCGTGAGTAGGCTATTAGATGGACTGAGAAGCATGACCAAAAAGTACATTAATATATCGGCCGAAATGCGAAAAGACCTCAGATGGTTTACCGAGTTCTGCACCCAATAGAGTGTGTAAGTGTCATGGCGGCGGGGCGCGAATTAACGAAAATTAGTCGCGTAGTTGTACCGATGTGTGGACCGGAAGTAAACAATCTCCATAGAGTTAGCATTGGGGCGATAAATAATCACTCTTTACATCGCCCCTGTAAAGGTTTAAGGATTATGGAGGCTATAGTTGAAATCGTGTGCCTCTACAGATGGATATATGTGAGTTGAAAGTCCTAAATCTATATGATCGTTGAAAGAACAGAGATTTAATATCGCGGTAACGTTGGGGCTATGGGACTTTTGCGCGACATGTCCACATCACGTCATGAAACTGCAACAGTAGCGTGACTCAAAAAATCGCCGCGGTGGACTACTTACTCGCCCTATGGAATGGGAAGTCCGTAATTCCATCACACGAATATACTAAAGTAATAGAAGTGGACGCGTGCCTGTCTGGCATAGGCGGGGCCGATGATAAACACGCTTACGCAGCACAAGTAGCCCCCATACATCAAGGCATAAATAACATCTCAGAACTAGAGGCGGCGAACATACCAGTAGCATTACACACACTCCTCACTGAAGCGGATCGAGGAGGATATGTCCTCATACGTTGTGACAATATTGCTAGCGTCTCCGTCTTTAATACAGGCAAAGGCAAAAACCCTATCATTCTAGAATCAGCTAGGCTAGCCTGGATGGCACAGGCCATATTTGACATACGAATAACACGAAGCTTCCAGTCCCGATAGACCTACTAAGACGCGCCATCATCAGCATACCCCGTGATTGCACGATGCAGACCATCAAGGCAGCCCTCCTGACAATATATTACAGGGGACTGCGACAATCGGAGGTACTTACACCAACCGCCAGAAAATATGACCCACTAATCCACCTCACATGAGCAGACGCCAAGGTCACCGCCTACCAAGTTATAATAACAATCAAGTCAGCAAAAAACTTGCAGTCAGCGTATCAATCGAAGAAAGTGATCTTGAAAGCATCTGAGGACCACAGGTTCTGCGCCGTCAGAGCAATAACAGCAATGATCGCCCGCCTACCGACCACAGACTCGAGACAACCATGCTTCATGTTCCCTGCAACACGTCAGCCACTCACGGCCACCTACGTCGCCAACAAGTGGAAGGAGATGCTCATATCACTGGGCGCTCCACACAAGTCATATACACTGCACAGCCTCAGAAAGGCGGCCGCAGCAGAGGCATTCGCAGTCGGGTGTAGCTCCCTGCAAATCCAAAACTACATCGGCTGGGCTTCAGACTCATACCGTGCATACATACGTACGGATGATAATCCAGTGAATCAAGCACTCAGGAGAGCCCTAAGCTCACCCAATCCCTAATAATATCAGCTCCCAGAGCAACAGACTCTAAAACTAAAAACACCCTCCAACACCCTCCAAACATATTCGGCCACTCGGCCTAAAGACCCAGCCCTCAGGCAAAGGACTGTTACTCAGTGGCCAACGAACTACCCCGTCTGGGTTTAAATATACAACATGCCAGCAAAATGTATGTTTTATCATCAGAACATGTATGGAAATATTGTAAAACCTATATTTGACACATTTGATTAAAGAAATATTAACTTAAATAAGTAGGCCTATGCTACAATGTGGTGTACGATCAAGGAAGAGCTCTATGGAATGATTTAACAGGTAACCTGAAAACAATCGTTGAACACCAGCAATTGAAATATTCCCTACTAGAATTGTATAAAGGAAACATAGCGGAAACATAAACATAATCTGTTTTTAATCGGTCTCATTGCTTTTAACCACGTGGCGAAATCGACGAACGACTAAGATTACCCACATAGAAATGTACCAGTGTAAGAACAGCTTGTTGACACATATGTGTATAGATCGCAAAGAATGATAATTAACGATATCTAAATGATGTTAGAAATCTATTTCAATCGTAAAGGTATTTATCTCGATATATAAAGTATAAGGTTGCAGGGCAAAGGGGAATACAATCCTCTATTATAGCTCTGACGATCGAGTGTTTAGATATTGGGAGTGAAGTTTATAAACACCTTTCAAACTGAAACACCACGATGTTATATCAATGTCATACCAGGATAATTTAACGTATGGGCAACGCACGAAATATAATAGCTCTGTCTGTTATGCGTATTTTGAAACGAATATGAATAAATGATTTGTAATGTAATATGGCCAATAAAAATATTTTAAAAAAAACAATGAAATGATAAAAAATAATGTGTAATGCATAGCTTTATGCAATGCGTGTGCATTGTTGGGAACCAATCACCACCCCCCCTACTGCAGCGCCACATACCAACCAGGCGCTGCACTACTCATTCACAAACCCACCTCCAATCACTTCACCTCTCGCCACCATACCTATCACACAAATTTCCCACCCACCCTGGCCTAATAACCATCATTTCATTCCTCCATACTAATTATCTTATATTATTAATTTATCAATTTTATCACTTCAATTTTAAACTTAAATAACATCAACTTTTACCAATTTTATACCAAAATTCAATCTATTTTATACATCAATTTATTTTATACATTTATATAAATTATTACAAATTCACTCCTTATTTCTCACTTAAATGGTTCGCCAACAATGTACAAATCAACACCAAAATATTCACCAAGATCAGGGACCTGCAAATCACGCACAAATCAAATTATTCGGTAAAAATGGCAGTAATTCTATATAAATCAATTTAAACGATAAAAATAAATGTACAAATAAACTCTAAACTTCACAGAAGTGAACAGGAATGAACAGGAGGCTCATTAAGATCATAAGCACCTTTAGTTTGGCCACAAAAACAGGGGGAAAACAATAATTTAGGCTCCCGACAAAAATTTAGGGTCACGACAATCGGTCACCCCTCCCGACAAGTTCTAAAATTTTAGAACTTGTCAGGAGGGGTCCACTACAGGTCACCAACAAGCCACTGACAATCGTGAGGGGGTCACCGATTGTCGGTGACCCGGTATCCACATGCACGATTGTCGGTCACCTCTGGTGACCGATTGTCGCTGACCGCTATTTTGTTGGTTGCCTTGTATGTGGAAGAGGGCCTTTACTTATCTTGTTTGATGGACAACAGAGGCCAACAGAGCAATGCTGACGATAACACATGAAAAAGAACTCAGGAAATTAGATTGGTGGCTATTATTAGTCCCAATATTGTTATATGTGCGATGAAGTAAAGGTTATGATGACAATTACATGGGATATCGAGTTCATCACGAAAAAATGTTGCATTGAATTGAATTGAATTGAACAATCTGTTATTCGTCTAAAATTACATATTGTTGGCATATAGGGGGTTACTGTCCATGGATAAGGGGGGTCCTCCTACCTCTCTCCCACTGCCCCCCTCTCTTTATCTGGGGTCCCCGGCTAGCTGAGGCTGAGTGGCCTCATGTTCTCTCTCTGCTACTGTCTAAACCGCTTAGGCCTGGCAATCTGCCAGGAGGGAAAGGAGGGCAATCGGGTGGGCCAAGGGAGCAGCTCAGATCCCCCCTCCAAACCAAGTGTCTATGGTACTTTTCTGTGTCTTATCGGAATTCTATGAGTGTTAGTAATTGTATAACTGTTAAACCATCCGTGCCACGGATTGCATACTTAATGAGGGTTCGCTTGGGTATAAAAGAGTAGCCCGTCTCCATGTGTAGAGAGGTGCTGGAACTACTGCGCGCTGTCAACATCTACTGGACTGAGATTAAGCAGGTGAGGATGCAGAGAATAAAGGATTACATAGCATCACTACCTGGCTTGGTCATTACTTAGCACGCTGCGCGCTGGCCTAACGGGTTTCACTGGACACCGGGGTGAAGAGAGAGAAAGGGGACCAGAGGCATATTGGAGCTGGCTATGGCTTCTGCATTATCGGACGCTACCACATCCAGAGAAGCGATAGTGCACCCCGTATTAATTGCTATCGATCCGGAGAGAGTAATTAGCCCCCTGATCCGAGTTCTCCCGATAACGCGACTGATGCTTTCAATATATAGGAAGGCAAAAAGGGCAACAAACGTCTGGGATACTCCCAGCTCTTCCAGTCGTTTCCTTTATAATAGAAAGTTAACTAGAGGAGTGGCTAATACATGAATATAGAAAATATCAAAGTAAAGTAAAAATAATAGGTATATGTTTATACATTAATGAGGATATGCAATCAGCATGGACAATACATTTATGCTGTAAGAATCACACGGTACATAATAATTTTCAATATAATAATAACTGTATATACTGTTCGATTTATTCTTCTTAAATCGTGACATGGGCAGAACTATATATGTATTTTTGCATGCCCAGTACAGGGCACTGCAGTTTCATCACTCAGTACAGGGTGATCTAACACAACATATTACACTTTTTGGATGTTCATCTGGCTATGTCTCGTCAGATACACTTCTTTCTTTAGTAATAATACAAAATTATATAAAGTATATTTTTCAATATCCGTATTTCTACTTCCCTTTGGAGATATATAGGCACACACCATTCTCTCTATTTCTAATTTATATAAGCTTTTTCTATTTGTTTTTCTGAAGTGTTTTCTCGATTCAAAGGCCTGGATCTTGGTAGTTAGTGAGTTCCACGCTACTTTTGCTCTTTAGGAGAAGCAGTTCTGATATAAGGTTGATTTGGGGAGATTTATTCTAATCTTTTTCGTCTTTGCCGAATGGCTCCTTGTTGGTAAATTTCAAAGGTCTAAATTTGATTGTGTTTGTGCTAAGTAGTGGGCACTTTCTAGAGTTTTATATAATTTTCCACATTGGTTCATTTGTTCAGGTTAAAGAGAGATCTCACTGCCGAGTTGAGCAGTGAGTTAATCCTCTTTAACACGCCCAGTATAATACCTGGCTACAGCACAGATGCAACAGTTCTAATTATGACTTGGTCGCTGCTAAGATTGAAGAAAAGGTCATGCACAACTTTTAAAAGATTTAGGATGAATGCATTTCTGGGAAAGTGGCAGCCACACTTGACTTATTTCGGCTTAATATATATTTTGTTTGAAGGAAAACTCCACAACCTTCAACTTTGGTATTTTTGCTGTTTTATCGTGGCTTGTGTTGCTACATTATCAGTCAGACGTTTGGACCAAGTATTTGTGGTCTTCTTCAGGTAATGTATTGCATTTTGTTTATGCATATTTCCCCTAATTCAATCGTGATAAGAAGAGTTAAAATATAAGACCAAAGACCTCATTAAGACCTTTGCGGCAAGTCAAATATACACGGACGAGTAAGAGCTCCCTTGGTCGAATGGGATATAGTGTAGGCTTAGTTTGGTGGTAATTATACACCCCCTCCCCTAGAGTAGCACAGATTAATCTTGTTGTTGTGCGACAGAGTGTCTTTACTATCAGGCAAGCCAATGATCTCCCATGGGCTTTTTATCAATCACCTCACGAATATTCCAATATAGATAATCGTCTGGAAACCAGACATCGCTCTGCTTTGTTCCTAGGCTGTCAATATAGAACCCGTGTAAAAAAACATGAAATAAGGTTTTCTGTTGGGATACACAAGGAGGTCTAAATGACAAATTGATGGGCGATTCGATAGCGCACGATCTCCCAATTGTCCCAATTCGCCACCGCATCAGTTTAAAGAAGGAAGGAATCTATCCTCGGCGCCTCCCGGGATATATAGTTGTAAGTAGTATATGGATATGGGAATGCGAGGAAGGCGACGCTTCACTGTGGCTATTGATCAGACCTTGTTCGACTAATCTCTCCACCATCGTGACCCTTGATAACCCACGTTAGTGGTTAGACAGATCAAAGCGGGTTTGAAACGGCGAAGTGGGTGAGTTGTGTCCCCGGGATACGTCTGTGGAAGGTCCTTCAAGCCGTCTACACACGGGTAGCGCAAAAGGGAGGAAAGGAAGAAGAAATGGAAGGAGCTCCTGGACATTCATGGGTCTTCTCACAGCAGAAGACTCAAATGGATATGAGGGTTCTTTGATCACCGTGAAAGATACTTGTTATGGACCGAGAGGCATGACAATAACATGCACATAGCCCGACTATACCGCTGGTGTGAAGAGGGTGCAAGTTTCCTGAAACAAACCGGCACTATACCGAAGATTGGGGGATATCCAATAGAGCCCACCACCCTCTCGTCGGGAATTCTAATGCCAGATATTGACGTATATACCCGGAAGAAGAGTTTTTCCATCGAGCAAAAATCCAATGAGTAAGAGGCCGCGATGAAGCTTGCTTTTCTTTCATTCGGTAGATAGCTTTTACTTATATTCCGAATTATTTTCAATTCCTCACACGTAAATGAACGTTTGAGGTGTCATTCCCTCGACTCACCTCATTTACAAGGTTTAAGTCTCCGTTTTATCCTCCTCAAACATTGTCTGAACTAACATAAATATATTTGATTATTCAGACTTCATATTCTTCCATGATATAAAGGGTTAGCATTTATAACCGAGGAAACTTTCATGATTGTTTCTACCCGTTAGAACAACCAACCTATATATAATGTTAGTTGTATATGAGGAATGTAACAAAATGTATGTGCTCCTAAAATTGCCTTCAGCTAAGCACCGATTCCTCGGGGAAACACAGTAAACAATTCCAATGTCATTCATATCTTAAAATACGTGGTTCCTTCCGTTCAACTCTGAATATTAACTTCTATGATAAAATCTAGGTCACATCGAGGCCTAGAATGCATTCGAAACAACATTTTTAATAAAGCATTGGGCAAAAAAGATGCCACTGTTTAATTGAGCGACTGATACGTCAGCACTCACCTCTCTCCTTCCCCTGTAAAATAACCATGGGTAAGAACGCTTATCTATATATACTCCCTGGGTAATTAGATATCGATTCGCAATCGATCCTATGAAACGATTCATTTCAATTTAATCACTTACGGACATATTTTTCTTTGGGTGACACACAGGGAACATATGCTCTTCTCTCGCTCTACTCGGTACACAAGTGAAATATATATATAATAAGGGCACTTGAACGTGCCTTGACTACTGCGAGTATTAAAATACCCGAGCTGCGAATTTTTCTGACGTTGAATCCCTGTGGTTATAAATTTACCCTCTACCTACCCGATAAGACAGATACCTAGGTCTGATTTTTTTTTCTGTGCAACTACGCGACAAGGCGCTTTGCTTCCAGTAGTATGGTTCAATCACGACATGCCAATTTAAGAGGAAAATCAAAGACATGGCCGATGACTGGGCCTAATCGCCATAGCATTTGCTCGTCAGAATGTCCAATATATTATATATGATTTGTTATGGCACAGAATTCGACTTGAAAGCCTTTAATATCGATCTCGGTGGGAGATTTCCCACCAAGTCTTTAGTGGTTTCATTAGGAGATCGAAAAATCAAATATCACTTAGTGCATTAGCAACATATTTCAAGGCCTTTTCGTGTGCTGCTGACTCTAACGAGCAAAGCGTCCTGATTTCGATTTGTTGATTTGTTAAGAGTTCATTCGGGGATTTCAGTCTCAGAATGCCACCATTCAACTACCAATATTCGCGGTGCTGATTGTGTTACTGTATATCCAACTGCAGAGATTCATTTGTATGCGTGCATTTTAATCATTTACCATATACAGATAGTATCTGTGACGAACTCATAGCTGAGATTCTGGGAAACACTGCATGGGGAGTGTTAGATTCGCCAAGCGGCTTCATATAATTTGAGCTTTGCGGTTTCAAAGGCCTTCTCTTCTAAAGATAGAAAAGCTACTGCACGATTGAGTGCGATAGGCATAGGTCCGAATACATTGCGCTGTGCTATAGAGAGTCCAAATAGGCAGTGGGAAAAACACAAGCACGGGAAAGGATCGGAACGGCACACACTGCGTGTTGGGAACGGCCTTTACTATAAGGTACAGTACACTGCCAAGAATAGGCCAACTCAATCCTTATTGTAAAAGCCAAAATGCATAGATCTTATCGAATTCCCCATTTGAAGATCTGTAGTGCACATAGGTTGAACATGAAGGGGTGCCCTGGCTTATAGTGATTTGGTATATCGGTATAAAAAGTATTAGATTTTGGAGATGTGAATATTGGGCATCGGTACAAGTGATCAATACCCAATCTCATTCAGTGTCTAATATCGTAATTATGAATATAGAGAATGGTCACTCACTATATTAAAAACGCATAAGCGGAACTGAATACAAGACGTGTGAACACTAGCTTGGTTGATGGTATCAATGACTTTATTGTGATCCATCTCAGTACTACCCAATAGTTGCTGAGTCCTCGAAATGGGGTGCCCTCCAGTTGCCTATTCTTAATTATTATGTACACGCATTGCTCGTATCTAGAGTGATTTACGCATAGTGCGTATTTCACTAGTGATTTACGTGGGGTTGTCATGGCAACCAATCAGGTTTTTTTTACTAAGATTAACGGTAAAATTCAAATTTATGACTCGATTTTTTTTTATTTTCATGATTGAAAGCATGTATAATAAATCTGTTAACCAACTCGTTGGTTTCAATCGTTTAGAATAATTATTGCACTAGGGCTAGCTGAATGTTCTTTTCCAGAGGCACTCGTCCTAACCGTTCCAACCAGATATTGTCCGATGCCTTAATCCACAGGACCAAGTTGCAATAATATAGTTATTAAAGTAAGATAAGTCTAACCATCACTTCATATGTATTAATGCCATGCATGGTATATAGAATACGATTGCATGGTTGGGCACGCTCTTTTATGACTACTTATTTTTCTATAATTTTTATATTGATCGGGAATTATATATCAAAATATAATTCCTGATGTTTCTGAGGTCAACCTGTATTCCAACCAAAACATTCAAAACTTATCTGACATGTAACTATACAAGTATAGTTATAGCTTCTGGTAGGTGTTACTCTACTATATGAATACCCTACCCAACAGCACTAACCTTTCCAGAGGAGCGTTTCGTCTTGGATAAAGTTGTGTGTGTTTGTTGGGGGTTGGGGTGTCACTGTTAACAAGGATATCCTGTTTAATTTCCTTCCACCCCTAGAGTGAGACTGGGAGAGGGAACCTCCCCTCAAACCCATCTCTGATTGGGTGTTGAAATCCTTTCTGCTTGGGACTTGATCACGAGGATGCTTTGTAGGATGTTATCCCTCTAGGCGGTAGAGGGTTATTTCCAACCAAAAACTGTATTTTTGTATTTTTACTTCTACTGTTGTAGCAAGAAGTCTACTTCTATCGGGTAATGTCTGGCCTTAATTTCCTAACGTGAGTTTAAGATGGAATTTCACATCACCATAATCTAATTCTTACAGATCATGCACGTGAGTGCAGAAATCATGCACCAAAGGAAAAAAATGTAATTATAACGAGATGAAGGTAAATGTCAAGTCAACGCTCTGTCTAGGTGTCGATATCATGTAATGCGGAAGTGGTTATTTGTCCCACGACTTTTATGCACTAGAGCTAAAATACACTAAATATAGTGTGCTTATATAGTTTTTCGAAGAGATTGACAGATGTGCTACTGAAAAATTCATAGTCTAACCCAAATAAAAAATGCCTGTTACATTGGCTACATTGGCCGGTTACTAAAATATATGTCTTATGTCATCATATATTTACAAGTACATGAATATTTTCATTTGATAGTAAAGTCAATTTAATAATATAATACTCACATTTATCTTAAGGGCGAATGAGAGTATAGGGAGAATTAACCCAGTTTTACAGCATCCAATACATTACCCTGACACGAATAACATCTTTAAAATCAGCTCCACTCCATGAAGATCAGAAATAGGATCATGCTGCTATGCAAGAGACAGGCAGTAAGCCAATATAGATAGCTATACCTTTAGCCATGTATTTAGAGTAATTGACAAGAGACAGCTTATTTCGACGTGCTGTTGATAAAATGTAAACTTAAACGCCATGTTCAATAATCCACCTGACGGGTCATAAAGCAAACCTTCCTGCGGAGGCCGGCGAATCACCTTCCGAATAAAGAGTCGATCTAGGTAAATTGGTACAGGCACAAACATTTGGGTGAACAACTGAAACGGCGTTTCAAATTTGAAACGATGGATTCTTGTTTCAGGGCCTGTGTCCAATCGAAATTGAATAAAGGATAACTGGTTTCTTTTAATTAAATTTCCCCATGCATTCACTGTTTTCATAGTCAATATCTGCAACAAATGCGAATATCAACTAATAGTAACCATAGAAAACCATATATTAAGTTTGTAAAATACTGATACAAAGTTCAAATGATTACTATTAAACTAAATGGTAGAAATGTCAAAAATCTGTTGTAAATAACAAACCGAATTTGGAGCTGCTCTTTCCATAAATATGACCGGCCACTTGATGTGACAATGGCTTGGTATTTGGTGGTAGCGGGGGTAGATTTGCCTCTCCTGTGGCAATATCTCTATCGCAATCATTCGTCTCCGAAGGCTTCTTCTTCTTTGTAGGTGTTCTGCTTTCCATTTTCCCTGGGCAATTAAGCCACTGGCGCTTTGATGTTTCAACTTGTGCCTTTTATCCACAGAAAATTTGACAAACCAAATATCATTCTTGAAATAGCATCTTTCCCAAATAGCACAAAATTTAACTGCTCAAAATTAAATTCGTTTGATGAGGCCAGAGGAGATCTACCTGAGCAGCCCAAAACAGATCGATGCGACCACATGGCTGTCCTATTCCACTTCTATGTTTGCTCAGTTTGTCCATATTTTTGCCCGAAAGGCATGATGCACATAAAACAAAAAGTCTACCGCAAAAGGCAATGGCTATGTTCCAACTCCGGATAGAAGCCCTGGAAAAAAGAGAAGCCGGTGTGAGAAGGAGAATATGATGGAGGTGAGTTGTAAAGCCGCTAAAATGTGTGCTCACGTAAAACAAGTTGGTATTGCCGACATGTCAAGTGAAGTAAATACATGAAGATGAGAGCTGGGCGCCAGAACACTCCGGCATAAAGCAGGCTTGCCTAGTGAAGGCTGCTTCTGCTGTAAAGCCTTCTTCTGGCAAAGCTTGGCCATACCTTGGAGAGTGTACCTGAAGTAAGGGCCTGAGTGCTGGGACACGTCCGTCATTCCTACTGCGTGGAGGGTTTATGTGGAATAGAGTTCTTGCTTCGAAGCAATGCTCCTCGGTGGCAATTTAATGTGGCTGGGTGCCACCGGGAGTCTGACAGGGAGGAGGAGGGAGGAGGAGGGTGGAGGAGGAGCAAGGCTTGCCAAAAGAGAGCGCGCTGACTGCTTGTTCGCACTGCCAGCTTTTTGAGACAGAGCGTCGCGCACACTATTCAGGCCCTCCGATGCGCTGATATTGTAGCAAATTATGTTAGAACATGATCACCGCCCGCTCCTCCATATGAACAAAATAAAGGCCATGATGAATCGCCTACAATAATTCTCACCATGGGCGCGCTAAACAAGCATGAACATATCAGGTATCTTTTGCAACCAGTAAACTGATTCACACAGCGTTTAGGCCAGAATGTCGCCCTTAAAGCAAAGCGATAATTGAATCAGTAGCGATTCGGATTTGTTACCAATAGATACTGAAGGGGGGACCCATAGGATCAGACATATCCTGATTACCCAATTTCCCCGCAATTGAGTGAACGCTTAATTGGCAACCTGCTACCGACCTCCCTGTAAACCCTTGTGTCATATCAGCTGGAGGGATATATATAGTAATACATATCAAACGAGTATAGTTATTGCTGACGTATACATATCAACTGATACTCCTTTCAGTCATTTCTATGGGCACTGGATCAGTATATATATATGCCACTGCCACTCAATTGTCCACAATTGAGCCATGCCATTATCAATATACATATGTGATGCCCCAAACTTCAAGCAAAGGAATGCAATACTTGCAGTCCTTTGCTCGTGCATAGCTCACAAATTCTGGGTGCAATCAGTTCATAGAAACCAAGTTCGTATCCGTGTGACCCCCATTGTAATGCTTCTCTTTGTTTATTTGATTACCGAGAACAATAATTTCAACTCATGTTTTCAACTCTTGTGCATTTTTAGATTAGTTTGGGTGAGACAGGTGAGACTGGATGAGGAATTGAAAATGTACAATTAACTTTTCAGCCTCACTAATAGCAACAAGCATGCAGGAATAAAATGTCCCAAGATGCATGATTCAAGTATATTGTTGTAAATTTTGATCTGATTGTATGCAATTGTTTCTGGTACGTTTCAAGAGGTGTCTTTGCTTACTATTTAAATGGAATCTTGTATTGTGGCATACCTGTTTCATAACAAAAGAAAACACACACAAAAAACGGAATTTCTGTAATGTTGCACGATATCACCTACCTATCATAACATTGATTCAGCTAGTTTTTGTAAGGATTAATTAACTGTCACAAATGATCTTATTGTATTTGTACTATTCCCGTTAAATAAAAAGCAGACCATAATATGAAATGAGAGGCTGAGGAAGTCCATAATAGCTTAATTACAACATACATATCTCTAGAAGATATTCTACAAAAAAATGGACCCCCTCTGGGACAAATCTGGTTGCATCTGTGTGTTCTAACAAACACAACAAGCCCTTCCAATCTAAACTAGCATGCACGTAAACAACTGCAGGGATAGTCATATATACTGCCATATATAAGGCCAATAGGCCATCAGCTGAGCCTCAGAATATGGCTAGAAAATGATTTTCGTTCCGGATTTTGGGCACTACTTTTTGACACCAGTTTCCAATTGCTAATACTATATATTATAATATCCCAAAAGTTCTCCATGATATTCGTGCCAGTTTTTGAGAAAATAAGCAATCAATCAGACAGTGCAAAGCCTATGGAGCTTATGGTCTGGCTTCATTTTTAATGGTAATTTTAATAGTCCATCTTTTATTTGGTAAACGTTGAATTCTCGGTCCTACCAAATTTTTATGATTGATTCAAAATCTCCAGAATCTCTTGATTTCGAATCTGCCAATTTCCACTTTGTAACTTTTGAGGAATTTTAATTATTGACGTTTTTTTAAAAAAAGTTAAAAAATTAAATAATTAATCAATGAATAAATTATCTAATGGGTTTAGAATCAAGTGACTGGTATGAATTGATAGGAAATGATGTCCCCTAAAACTATTTTTATTTGACCTAATATGTCAGTTCATTATTTTCAGAGTTATTAGCAAAATACCTCACAACTAATGACCTTTGACCTTGACCTTTATGAGGCATTTTGCTAATAACTCTGAGAATAATGCACTGACATCTTAGGTCAAAAAAAACAATTTTAGGGCACAGTATTCTCTATTGATTGATATCAGTCACTTCATTCTAAATATAGAAGATCATATTTTTTATTATTTATTTATCTAATTTTTTACATTTTATTTTCAAAACATGGAAAACTAAAATTCCTCAAAAGTTAGAAAGTTAAAAATGGCAGATTCAGAATCAGAAGATTCTGGAGATTCGGATGCAATAAAAAAATCATTGGTATGACCAAAGATTCAAGATTCATCAAATAAATGATTGTCTATTAAAATGACCATTAAAATGAAGCCAGGCCATTGGCTCCATAGGCTTTGCACTGTCAGAAACAATGCCCAATTACTCAAAATCTGGCAGGAATTGCATGGAGAACTTTTGGGATATTATAATATAAGATATTAGCAATAGGAATCTGCTAATAAAAAGTAGTGCCCAAAATCCGGAACGAAAATCACTCTTTTGAGGTACAGCTGATGGCCTACAAGCCGCGATTATGCATTATCAATATAAACGAGGTTGTAGGTCCCCTGACCCAAGTAGCAAACGCATAAAGAGTGACAGAGTGGGCTGGAATCAACAACTAAACTTGTTTGTAGTGCATCGATCAGCATCAAACCTGATTCTGTTCAGATAACAAGATTCCAACAGTCTCTGCAAGCTACTTGTTTTTAAAATGAGCTTAAAGGAGAAAAGGTTTCATACCTTATAGATGAGGTATAGTAGTCAATATGGCAGAATTATTTTGTTTAGTTTAGGTAAACCCATTTACTGAACATTTTCTGATTAAACTGATATTTTCCTTGTAAATAAATAAGGCTAACATCGATAGAAAATTTACATCACAACTTTCTGATAATTTGCATTTGAAGATATTGGACAACTTTACGTTTTCTTTTCGAAAATGTTTGCAATGCATTTACTTATCGATAGGGAAAAACCAGCTTTTAAGAGAACCAATAATACTAAGTAGCTATATGTAAATGAAACTTTAAAATGAATCAGCGTGGTGTGCCTCTAAAATATTCTATCTATAATAAATTTATGCGGACCTTTTACATGTACTTTGTAAGTGAACTATCTTTGATAAAAACCTATTCGCTCCAAATCGCTATAAATAAAAATCTATGATATTGCGAATAACAATTGGGTTAACTTCATAATAGACTTACTACACATGCATTGTAAAGGAATGTTGATATAAACATACAAAATAAAATACATATATGATTGAATAGTCCAACCTACAATCCATTTCGAAAGATCGGCCCAGATCCATTATCAGAAACTCTATACACGGTGGATACTATATTAAAAAGTCGTCCTAACCCAGAAGTATGTTTACATGTACTACTAATGATAGTTCACCAAAGCCTATGAGTTTGCCAAAGACTATGAGTTTGCGGGAACATAGAACTTATATTTGACTAGACCTGTGAAGTTGGCTGCCATTGGGCATTCTAAATTAGGATTAACAGTGACTGATGTCATGTGCTGTCTGCTGTGCCTGGCTATGAACGGTCTTCATTTGTCTGTGTTTGTGTTCTTTCTTAATTAGATCAGTTATTCCGCCGGGTATTTTCCCTACAGTGATCAATTAGACACGAGTACATAATTGGCTCGAGTTTATCATTAGTTGTGGTTCTTCAGATTTCAGGAGATATCCCTCTTTAATAAAAAAGTGTGTAAGATTATAATTGCTACTATGATTGTGTGCCTGTAAAATATGTTTGAACTGACGCGTACTATCATATAATTCTCCAAACATCAAATACCGCGTGTAATTGGCGAATAACGAGTCTTTAGAAAAATGTGTTTTCTGGCTTAAAATACATCATAGATGGAAATGCAAAGGAATCAGAAGATAATTAAGACATATTTTCCCAGATCCAGTCAGACATTAAAGCTCTTCCATTTCTTCTCTTTATCTACGTTGTTATGTGATCAAACAAGACCAAAGTTTTTGTAGCGTTCTTATCGTTGTCCCCAGGGATACTTACGGAATTAACCACTGCTCACTGATTTCCAAATGTGTAATTTTATAAGTTGGTGACCTTTATCTTTAGATATAAATTTGAGGGTTTAAGGGAATTAATTAATCCGCTAAAACTATGTGTGGTGAATTTAAACTTGGAATTCTATAATAAACGAACTTGCGAACAACATGGTGTCATCCAAGATAAAAATTTAGAGAAGGTGATATAAACAGGTGACAGAAATAAACAGTCGCGATGGCAAAAGATGACAGTGGTTCCAAAGCTCCATATGATAATACTATTCTGAAAGTAGCGCGTCTACACACTAAAGAGCCCTTGTAAATTAAGGAATATGCATAGATGAATGGCTAGATGTCGGATGACGAACGAATTCCAGGGACCCGAGTAGACGAACTCGTAATGGAATTCAATTTGGATTTCCACTTGGCTCCTAAGAGGAAGCGCGGATGAAGGCCTCTTCAGTCACCCTAGAATACGAGAAGAGGCCTTCCATCACTCCAGACATAAAAAGCACAAGCCTGGAGCTCGGGTGAGGGTGGTCAGTGCCTTTACCCAAATGCCTATTTACACGTCGGAACGTCTCCAGGCACTTGAGAGTAGGTTTCTTAAAAGAGCCATGCAGCAATAGTCCACAAATTTGATTTATCATAAACATATTTGATGTAAAAGTTTGTATTGATCGATATCAATAAAGATGATATTCTGCGGGAACTATGCTGTCATTCTTTCCACATTTATAACTAATTTTTACATAAGTTCCAAAAGTTCCAAAGAATTGACACTGGTATATTATGTGTATTGTTATCTCACTCAATCATGTTATGATTATATTCATTATCACCATGTAAAGGTTTGGAATGATTGGAGGGGTAGGCGATTTCGGTGCTGATATATTCAGGAGATCTTTCCCCAACCCTGAGATTTAGCAATCAATGTCAAATAATTTCTATAATACTGTTAGATCGGTAACCTTCTTTTTGTCAATATTCAGACAGCCTCACAGTGTGCACCAATTAGTTTTTAGGGGTTGGGTCATCTTAGGTTATATTCCTCTTGTACGAAAACCAGATACGGTAAATTATATTATTATCTTTTTAATTAACCACGTTTTACATGCAAAATTTGGCATGTATAATAATCAACTTATATATGGGAAGCCGTTGGTATATTTATTCCGGAATTGTGGATATCTGAATTGTTTTTATGGATATCCACAAAAACAATTCAGATATCCACAATTCAATTTTGGATATCCACAATTCAATTTTGGATATCCACAATTCAATTCTGGATATCCAAAATTAATTGTGGATATCCACAATTCAATTCTAGATATCCAAAACTCAATTCTGGATATCCAAAATTCAATTCTGGATATCCAAAATTCAAATCTGGATATCCAAAATTCAATTCTGGATATATTTAATTTTACCCAATTTTACATATCCAAAATTACATTCCACATATCCACAATTCAATTCTTGATATCCAAAATTCAATTCTGGATATCCAAAATTCGAATTCTTGATATCCAAAATTCAATTCTGGATATCCAAAATTCGAATTTCACATATCCACAATTCAATTCTAGATATCCATAATTCGAGTTTCACATATCCACAATTCTCTGTTACATATCCACAATTTATTTATTGGCAAACATTTGATTTTCGGTTGTGAAATGTTTATATCTAAAGTTAACTTCTGATATTCGCCAAAACAATTCATATATCCAAAATTCGCATTCTGGATATGCAGAATTTCATTTGTGTACATTCTATCACCTTATTTTCGAATTATGGACATACATTTGACATAGATTAATACCAGTTGAATTAAGTATATCAATAATTCAATATCTGAATGTGAATTATGGATATACTTTTTTTGAATTCGAATTTGGGATAACCAGAATTGGGAGAGGGGAATATATATCCAGAATTGATTTATGGATATCAGGAATTGAATTGGTGATATCTGAAATTCGAATTTTGGATATCAACAATTCAATTCTGGATATCCAGAATTGATTTATGGATATCAAGAATTGATTTATGGATATCAAGAATTGAATTGTTGATATCTGAAATTCGAATTTTGGATATCCAGAATTGATTTATGGATATCAAGAATTGATTTATGGATATCAAGAATTGATTTATGGATATCAAGAATTGATTTATGGATATCAAGAATTAAATTCTAGATATCTGAAATTCGAATTTTGGATATCCAAAATTGAATTCCAGATATCCACAATTCAATTTTGGATATCAAGAATTCAATTTTGAATATCAAGAATTCAATTTCAGATATCAAGAATTGATTTATGGATATCAAGAATTCAATATCAGATATCAAGAATTCAATTTTCAATTCTGGTATAAAGCATTCAATTTTAAATAGCCATGAATTAATTATTGGTATAAAAAAAATAATAACAAACTTGAACTTTGGATATTTTAAGCATAGAATTAATTCCTCCACACACAATTTTAGGTATATTTTTTAGGTATAGAAAGTTTTAAATCAGATATCCAAAATTCGAATTTCAGATATCCAAAATTCAATTTCAGATATCCAAAATTCGAATTTCAGATATCAACAATTCAATTCTTGATATCTGAAATTCGAATTTTGGATATCTGAAATTGAATTTTGGATATCTGATATTGTATTGTTGATATCTAAAAATCAATTTTGGATATCTTTAAAAGATGTTTATTATGGATATGTCATTTTTAATTTTGGATATGTCACTGGCAATTACGGATATCTATAATTCAATTTTGGATATCTAAAATAGAATTGTGGATATCTACAATTAATTTTGGATATCCACAATTCAGGAATAAATATACCAATGGCTTCCCATACTTATAGGACTCGTTTTCCGCACGGATGCATATAAGTAGGCTAAAGAACTCGATCTACGATATCGTTCTTTACTTACGCGCCGTGCGTCAACTCGTCAAATAAGTGCTAAGTAAAGGTTTGGAATGATTGGAGGGGTAGGCGATTTCGGTGCTGATATATTCAGGGGATTATTCCCAAACCCTAAGATTTAGCAATCAATGTCAAATAATTTCTATAATACTGTTAGATCGGTAACCTTCTTTTTGTCAATTTTCAGACAGCCTCACAGTGTGCACCAATTAGTTTTTAGGGGTTGGGGTCAGATCATGAATGTTGACTTGTGCGTCAATTTTAAATAATAACTAAGCAAACACAAGTTCATGATAATCACTGAGACGGCATCACTATAGCATTGCACTTGCGCAAAACGTGACTGAGAGACAAATAGCTGCCACCCAAGCTATGATCATGAGCACGACATGGTGAACCTTACACATCGGTAGAATTGACAAATTGACAAATTCATATACAGTAAATATAAATTAGAGAAGCTGGTGACAATCAATGCACATGGAAATTCATATATTATTATATGTATATTAAGGAGTTATTCTATAAAATGGTAGATGCATTCTTACCTTAACCAGGGTCAAAGCAACATCCGTATCTGACAATAACGAGAACCTCCATCACCCACGCATAGTCTGAACCTCCTGAGTTGTGTCTCTCGGTAATCCCCGTTTCTTTCGATAAATAGCGTCGTTTATGACAAGCATGAATCCGTTTACGTTTACATGGTGCTATACTGCACGCGTATGCCAACTTGATATCCCTAGAATTTAGAGGAAGAAAAATGTCCCCGAAACATGATGTGTTTGTTTTTGTAAATATATCGTATATGATCGCAAGATTTAGTCCTCGGCTATGGGACACACTTTGTTCAAATATGTTCAACTCCATACTCAAAAAAGTATGGTTGTTGGTCTGTGTATACATGTATACTAGTCGATGGGCGTGTGTTTACCACTGAACCTCTTGACAACACCATGCCTAGATTCTATATTCGGTCCATTACCTATTTTTTTTAGAAATGTTATTGAGACTGGTTTCGCGGTACATGATAGTCTCACTATTCCAGGGTCCTTCTTTTCTCATTTCTATCCTACCAACGAGGGTACAAACTCGTTGATCCTACCATCTCCATAAATCACATATATAAAGTTCTATACATAAAGACTTCTTTCTCAATCCAAACAGAGAATTTAGAAATTACGCTTAAACTAAATAAAACCCAGAAATGTTGCACCCAATACTCCTTGTTACTGTTGTATTTGGGAAACACAGAAGTATATGTGATGTGTTACAGGAAAATGAGTCACAAGTCGCAGAAAAGAATTCTGAGATACTCTCATATTTGAAACGATAAGAACAAACCGATTCCAATGATGGTAAACATTAGGACAGCTAAAAAGTATTTCTATATTTTCAGTTTGATATTCTTATTTTTGAAAATGCAATATTTCTGAGTGGACAATTACTATAGTAAAATAGCTAAATAGAATCCATAAGATGATCTTAGAAACGCAAGGATATATTTAATAAACTGCATGTCTTGGTTAAATTTGGGACACCCCAAACATGAAAACATTCCAACCAAGAGCTCTTGTCAATAAATCATTTTGAAAAATATCAATTTTGCGATTTGTGACTCTTTTCCTTTGACACATCACATATGAACCAACAGTTGGCGATAATTGACAAAGAATTGCTAATATCTGCAAGGTAACTTTGCTAACCGCAGCACATATTTACCCATGTATAATCTGGTGTCTATCTATAATGGAGTTCCATTAACTAGGTTATAAAGTGTATGCCAGATCAGTTGCGCCACGAGTATATATGTAAATATGTAATTACATATTCGCCAATGCAAGACAAATAGTGCAGGCCCTACCAATAAAAACAAACCTTATTGAGCTGTAAGCTACACCCACACATGAAAACAATATAGAAATAGCATATCCTGAACATCATCCGTCTGTAATTTTAGCTGGAGTTGTGTAATCCTGTTCGACACGCCCCTACGTACACCGGTAGCATTAATATGTATTATTACATTTTTTGTTCATTGCCATAGCATACTGTCGTATGGGAAAGGGGGAGAGGGTGAGAGGGATATGGAGAAAGAGCGATTCATCGAGGGAAGGAGACAGCGCTTCGCGAAGTACGCGCGAACGGCGGGTTCAAAGTAGGTCACAAAAGTATGATGTCCGCTGAGGTTGGTGCTATAGTAATTCCCGCTCCCGTAAACTTTGAAGCTATTTCAAAATAGCTTCAAATAATATAGAAATAAATGCTCCAACGACTTCCCATACTGATGGGGTAGTATTCTGGCACGTATATATTATATATATAGTTGTTCTGGCGGAGTGATATTATGGATGGTAGATGTCCGCAGGTAGATTCGCGGCGGGTAAATGTCATAGAACCCAATGATCAACATTATATCTAGGGAGTTCTCCGCAGTGTTCTTTGAAGGGATGCTCATAATTCCTCTTTTATTGATATTAATATTAGATGTTATAATTAAATCTTGCAATTTGGTCTGACAATCACGGAGATCCTACCCAATGTAAATAGGCCTACCATCGTATTGAAAACATGTTTTTGCTCGATGATACAATGGGGAAATTAATGTCATTAATTTATTGATTACAAGGGGTCTTATTGAAGGTCATTCTAGAGATCTATCAAGCAAATACTTTTTTCAACCATTTCAGTGCAGATTGATCTATACCTAGTCCCAATTATTCTAGTTCGTGAATTAATATAGTGTGATCGATAACTTCCTTTCTTGGACTGATTTCTAACAGGGCGCTTGATAACTGAAATAGGCCTATCATTAGATAATTAGATGCGGAAAGGTTTTATCCATAATTAAATATAAGAGTTATGAAAGGATCTTTATAGATATTAGCGATAAATTACATAAACATTTTGTTTCCTATGTTGGCAAAAAAAATCAAATGTCATGTAGCCTACTCTAGACGTGGTCTGCTATCTTCCCATTCGGTAGTTGTGCATTTACTCTAATCTTCTTGACATTTTGTTATACCTATGATTCAAGCATAGTTGTTTTTTCATCTTAATTATCAATGAATTTACTTTATTTCTAACAATCCTCAACTGTTCATATCTTTTTGCTTTTCTGAAAGTTGATCTCTACCTTTAGATATTGTCATATATCGATGTGTATACTATTTGGTTTGGGTAGTAGGCCTATACCCCCCACCCCCACAATATTTCTGTATTCCTCGATTTTAGAAAGGCCTTCGATACTGTGCACCACCAAACATTATTAAACAAGCTTTATTCATATGGTATCAGAGATGTGGAGTTGTCTTGGTTTCAGGACTATTTGTCGGGCCGACAACAAGCGGTCTGCATAAATGGTCACGAATCGGACACAGGCACGGTCACCTGTGGAGTGCCTCAGGGTACAATTCTTGGTCCAATTTTATTCTCGATTTCTATAAATGATCTACATAAAACAGTAAAATACTCTAAAGTCCAACACTACGCAGATGACACAGTAGTCTTTGTTAACCATATAAAAGAATGTGAGGCAAATTCAAAAATCCAAGAAGACCTCCATAACATCAGTGCCTGGTGCCGTCACAACAAAATATCCTTAAATGCTGACAAATGCAGTGTGATTAACTTTGCCATTTCTCCTTCTTACAAAACTGAATGTGTCTCCTCTTTGAAACTTGGAACTTCCAATCTCATGAAAGTTACCGAATACAAATATTTAGGCTTCTTATTAGATCACTCGCTCTCATTCAAACCTCACTTGCTAAACCTAATTAAAAAAGTTTCCCTGAAAATTAGACTACTTTATGAAGCGAAAAACTCACTGACCAAAAAGGCACGCCAAGACCTATACAAGATGGCTATTTTACCACACTTTGATTACTGCGACTTTGTCTATGACTCTGGACCTCAATACCTTCTACAAAAACTACAAGTACTACAGAATTCGGCATTACGTATTATCTTTGATAAAAATAAACTAGACAATGTTAAAAATGAACACAATCTCTTAAACATTCTGCCTCTCAGCGACAGAAGGGAAAGACATATCATTGAAATAGCTCACCATTTAGCAAAAAACCAGGATAACATAGACAACAGAAAACTTGGGACCAGGAGTCATGCAAAGGGTCTCAGAAATTTAAAAACCATTACCCCCAGAACAACAAAAATTCAAAATTCTGTTATATACAAATGTCAGATTGGGTGGAACAACCTTGAAACTGAGTCACACAAAATTGAAGACAGGTTCGCCTTTATTAAACATGTTAACCATACCTTTGATTCAAAATGACAGCCTCAGGAGACGTATTTTTCTTTTTTTCTGTATTTTCCTCAAGTTTTTCTCTGTTTACACCGATGTCCAGTAATTATGGATGTCCCATGATTATGCCACTTATTACTAGCACTAGTACATGCAGCATTTGTAATTATACTTCTTTGTGAGATGTACACATTGAAATTGAATGATTGATTGATTCTTGATTGAGTAATTAATCAGTTGCTTGTTTTCGGATCACCGTTTTTAATACTCATAGTGTCTAATATAAACGTAGCTTAGTCAAATGTAACCAAGAAAAAAGGTAATCAAGAAAGGCATGTTCGGGAAGACCTCCTCTTGAGAAGAACGTAACCTCTTTGTCAAACATCTTATGGCAAATAAAGAATTATCTTATCTTATTTCTAATATTTTCCTATCCCGTTATATGGAGTCTAACTTTAACATTTTTATATTCTTTGATGGAACAGTCTCTGGGTAAAACTATATTTTCCTAAACCTGTCCAACATTTATCTACATTTATAACGGGAAAATTCCAGTCCACATCAAGTAACAATTGCTTTATGCTGTCTATATCTAGCAGGACATATTTATGCGAGATTCAAGTAGGCCTACATATCAATCAGTACTTATAGGAATAAGATGTACGGTAACTACATATATCAAGTGAAGATGGTTACAATGCCCTCCTTGAGTAGGTAGCGCTATATAAATGTGAATAGAAGGGAGCGAAGGTTGGCAATTTTACAAACCTTTTCTCTCGATCAGGGAAGAGGGAGAGGACGCCCGAGCAGACGTCAAAGGCCGCGTCAGAAGGAGACGTCGATCTGATGGTCACAATGCCATCGACGTCCGGGGCAAGCTCGCAAGCCTACAGAATTATGAAAAGATTTGTTCGCCGAGATTCATCTGTTTGTGGAAACCAGTTTAAAAGATCCAAATAGTAATTTTTATCATACATAGATTTCCGTTATCGGTGACAAGAGGTCAGTCTATATTTCATCCTAAATATCATATTTTCTTACGCGTTACTAACACCTGCAATGAGGAACCAAATTCCATACGTGCTATACCCAAATAATTTGCAAATATAAATGTTGGAACTAATAATCCCTTTGATGAAATACAGCATAACATGCCACAGAATTCATATAACAGATAACTTCTCAGCAAGCACTGGCACGATTGTGATTATTTCCACCGAAGATATTCATAGAAATTCGAATTGCCTTATTTAGATGGCCAATGTCATAAATGATTCCCTATTGCTAGCCAAGACAAATTTGGTAGTCTTGCATTCACCCCTCCCAAGTTCATGCAGATTCCTAGATGCGGCCTTGCTGTTGAATAAATGGAAATCTGATTCAGACTGGTTAACTCAATTTACAAGGCATGAATGCAGAGGGTAAATCAAGTAAGGCAAAATTCGCCCAGAAGAGGACGCTGCGGGCCTTGGAAGGGTGAATAGAGCAAATGGAAGGTCTATAGAGAAGGCAGTAATCAGCTTTGACTAACCTTCTCTATTCGACGGTGTAAGCACCTGAACGCCTATTTGGGGTGCAACATACATTTCGTACTCAAAAATTAGGGAAAGATTTTAAGATGTTTGCATTAATGTAAACGTATAAATTTGCGTTTTTGTCCTAAATTAAGGCACCGGGGAAATGTAGACCACCACATTGAATATTTTTCACAAGTATTTAAAAATTACATGTGTCTAGAGAGAAATTAGAGAAATATCATACGGTCTCGTATCAAATGAATATGTCGATGTTTCATATCAATGCCGTGAATGAGAGTTTACTTCTTGGTGTAAATTTGAAAGAGTCGTTGATCATATTTATTGTCAATGTATGAAGTAAAACTACACTTGATATTCTTTTCGACAATTAGTTGTCTGAGGATAGTAACTTTTGGATTGGTTATTTAAATCCATCCACATACATAACACCACTCCATTCATGATATGAAGCCATCCATGGGAAGAACATATCGAAAACTTTATTTTCCATTTACATCATAACGGTGGCTATATAACAATTTTGATAATGGCCATGTACGCTGGACTATCTACAAAATGTTGTTCTTACACATAACTATAGAGTTTTAAAAAACCCTCAATACAGGAAATCAACATGTTTTTTATTGGTGGGGAAAAAGATAGCTTTGACAGATATACAATAAAACAACTACCAGCATGTTCCTATACGGCACAAATTATATGGAAGACAATATAGAGATAAAGGAGATGAAAAGCTGGGAACTTATGCTCTATTTCTAAATTACACCATGTAACGCATTTCGCTAAAATGACAAATCTAAAAGGACAAATTATTGACGTCAATAATTTGTCCTTTTAGATTTAAGAAATGCGTTATTTTGTTTAAGTCTTATCACTTGTCGAATGCTTTTGCGTGTATGCAGTTAGACCCTAAAATACCCTAATGGACTATGTATTCCTCATTATAACTAAGGTGAAGATTAAGGTAAATATACCAGGAGAAATTTTCTGTAATATTTTACCCAGGAAAATCCTGTTCCTACCCTATAAGTGTTGCATATAAAAGTCGAGCGGCAATCTCCCTTTGGTTATAATGTAGACCCAATGGTTAATTGTCTCCAACATTTCGAAAACATGGAATTCGTTTAAGAATCTGATTTCATCGATAAAACTTAGTAAAACTCAATACATTTTGTGCACTAGTCTGATGAGTCGGAGAATTCTGTATACAAAATACAATTTACAATAGTTCGTGGAGATGTAAATTTCTCATTGCAAAAGTTCCTGGAAATATTTCGTAAGACAGCGTAAACCCAACATGTAATTCTCATCTTTACACTCACCATATAGTGGGAAGGCATGAGTAAAATCTATCATTGCCATTCGAACTAAATCTCTTTCATATCTGGCATTGCTTTCTGAAATACTTTCATCCTGAATGAATGTTGTTGTCCGAGACTGATCATTGGGATCGTCTAGGTTATGTTTACACTTTCCGTGTGATCCGTCTAAAACCCTATTTGTTGCATTTGTTGCATTGCTGCCTTCGTAAACTAATAGAATAGAACTGGAGAAAAAAGCGATGTCCTTTTGATAGTCGAACCAATCAATAATCGGCCGGAGTTTCAATAAACATTGCTCTATAACATCTTTTCGTAGACCAAGCCCATTTGAGAAAAACATCTTGAAACCTAGAAAAAAAGATGAACACATGAAAAATGCACATAACTCAACCAGTTAAACCTTTATAAATATGATGCAATATTGTCTTTACGGCAATGTAGCTATGTAGTTATGAGAACAATAGCTGTCCACTCTATTTAAGATAATTACCAGTTAAACCAGATAAAGTCCAATAAAAAAAGTATAAAAATCAACTCCACAACTCTCTTTTTCAAACAAGTCATAAGCTTAAAGTGTCAGTAAACCCCCAAATATTATGAGCAATTCCATTTCCTTGCTATTATTGAAATGTAACCACCCCGGTTTTACTTAATTCAAGTTATTATTTAGTGAGTTTTACCCATTTAAAGGAGTGAAAACGTAGTTCCACAGTTTAACACTCCATTCAAGGCGCCACTGTTTGCCTACGTCATAAAGGTGCACCAATCTTGAAATGTACATGCAATGAACATAACAAACAACTCTCATAATTGCTGCTAGAAAGGAGGAGGGTGGGGTGGGAGGAAGGTGTTTGATCAATGCAGTTGTGCAGACCAAAACAACACTGTGTTACATATAGTTCTCTGGTCAGAACAATGGTTGAAAGCAGTGACAGTGAACTGTTTCAATTGCTGGGATATTGGGGGGAAAGGTAGGGATATTATGTTCATATCTGGCGCAGCTTTATGATGTCACACAGCACTCTCAGTGCCCTCTTGTGCTAAACAGACCTTTTCAACTAAGCTTTCCCAATTCGTGCCTGTAAGTGACTATAAGTTAGACATAAATGGAAGTAAAAAAATTGAGACTTGGGTGTTGTATTTATGGCTCCATGAAGTTTGTTGTCCTAAACGTGACTGGGAACCCGTTGACTGACCCTTTAAAAGAATCTGAAATTCAGACGGTTGGCAGCACCCCTCCCAACATATTTAAAATAATGCTATAGGTACGTGTATTGGCAGAGCTTGCGATAGACGTATCAACAATATCATTATATTCAAGCATACAAGACTGCAATTCTATTTTATAATATTAATATATTTTGCGATCGTTGTAAAACCTACCATTGATAATAGTATTTTCATCATAAGTTCGCAAAAAATTCTTCTCCATTGTCTGATAAGTATCGGTTGTACTATCATATACCTGAAAGAGTAGGCCTGGTCAATATAATATGAAAGAGTAATCAGGGAAAGATTTAAGGTTGGGCAAACGTGTTTGCACCCAATAAATCTAAACACTAATAGATATACATAACTCTACTAAACAGGACACAGGGAGGACACGATACACCTCCCTGTCTAGACATGTTCCAGAATAACAAGTTAAAATTTCATAACACTCGAGTTGCTGTAGCAATTGGTTTGACTAACATTAGCAATGATACAAAAGCATTACATTTTTCAAATAAATGCGTATAATTTTTGTGTACATTCAGTGTATCTGTCCGTAGGCCTACATTAAACATGAGGAAAAGAAAACTAATCAAATTAACCAATTGTATCAGATATTCAACTATTACCAGAACTTTGTGTACAACTGTTTATTGCAATGTAACAATGCTTACACGCATGCCTCTGAGGCGAAAACCAATCTTTTTAGCAGGTGGGTACTTCGCCTCCTCGAGGGCGATTTTCTCAGGTTTCGCAAGGGGATCGTGTGTTTTCGAACCCATTTTGATGTCTAATATACAGGGCTTTTGGAATCCAGCAGCTATATCTTCCAGTCGGATAAAAGAAACTGAAAGGTTTGAAGCAATAAATTAATTAATAAATCTTCAACTAATTCAAAAGTGGTTCTGATTTAGATTCTTTTAAATATCATAAATGAAAATGTGAGATGACTGAATTCCAAGTCATATATAATTTTTTTATACGCTTTACACGGTATTATATGGTGGTCATAATTTCTATGTTTTGATGTCGTGTCCAAAATTTGACTTAGAATCTGCATGGTTTGATCAGGCATACAATATGTTGCCAAATCCCACACATAATACTAAAGGGATATTCCAATAAGAAAAGGTTAAGATATATAACATTCAACCTTAATCCGGGTAGTAAATGTAATTACGCGTGAAGGATGGTGAACTTCAGCGATCAGATAACGCCTAAAGCTGAACACATCTCGAGCTATTGGCCTAATAATAACCAACCACGCACCTAATTGCTTCCCACCATCGTTAATGAGCTTCATCAAAGTCAAGACATGTCCGGCAAACAGACTCAGCATGTTTAAATATCGCCCAACTAATAATTTACTCAGATATGATTCACCGTTGAATTAAACTATATGGGTTTTGTGTACTGTAGAAATGAAACTAAAACAAAAGCCCCATACTATCGAGGAGGAACTAACTGACCGGCAGGAATCGAAATTTGTTCAGGCAAGTAGGTGGTTCATCAAGAGAAGTGCTTGTGATTCTGAGCAAAGGAATCCATGCTAATCAAGGCTATCCGGAGGTGACAGTTAATAAAGCATGGTGTAAATACAGTCAGCGAGACAAAAAAAGAAGTAGCAATTGGAGAAAGGTCAATTTACCATTGGGCTCATCAGGTGAAGCTATTTCACCAAAGAAGGTTGGCAGTAGAGGTCTGAGGCCGAGCAGAACAGGATCGCTGCCGGAAGGATCATTGACCTTGCGGTAAAAAGAAGCCTCGCGTTCCCCACGTCCTTTGTCCTGGAGTGGCTTAAGAATGGTGCCATCGCCACACTCTAAAAAAGCTAAGGAGATAATGTACGGGTTGCAGTAATTCAATGACGCGAATACTTCTGTACTTTCTGAAGGACAGAAATCTCATTTTTAAGATCCAAATTACACAAGATATATTTTAAAGCCTTTTGAACGATCTAGTGTCACATGAGCGACACTATTGATTGAATTGATTTCAGAGATTATAAATATTATATATCATTAATGCAAGCGTCACAACATTTTCCCCATCTCCAAAAAACAGAATAAGAATATGTTCCGTATCCATTGAATAGGCCATTTCTGGTCACACACATTCTAAGTCAAGAAATTCATTAGTTCAGATTCCACGCGGTGGTACATATTGAAGGATTAATAGAAATGTAAGGTCAGTGGCAATGGAATAAAGGTATAATATGGAGTGTCATTTATACATATAACCCAAATGTACAGAATTTTAGTAATACCATTCCTAATCTACCTAACCATATTCCTGATTAGCCTATATCTCAGCCAACTGGCATCTTATTTCGGAAGAATTGGTCCAGCTTGGCGGCCAACCCGGAATGTGCCTACTTGACTCTGATGAAATAGGATATAGATATTAAAAAGCACAATTTTGGATTTTTAGGAAGTTTCCAATTTGGTTTCTAATTTTCAGCTAACCGGAAAAAAATGTCCCCAGTTTGCATGCATTTTCAATGGTTAATTCGTCATTCATTTTCCTGGTTACTAGTTCTCCCGATTGGGGGTTAATTCTAATGTATAATTGACCACTGTCTTTCGATATTAAAGTGTGAAATGATGTACTTTAGGGTCATTTTCACATTATATTCTTTAATCTGAAAGCATGTACCGATGCATACTTTGCAAAGAACCTTTTTTATTGCAAGGTTGAAGGATGGACAGTGTGTAAAATTAACTTTTTTCTTTTAGGAAATCTAATTCTAAGTGGGAGGGAAAATGGGAAACAGATTTTCAAGTTAGGGTGTGAACTGGCAAACGAGAAACAGTGCTTTTCCGAAGTAGCCGGGTGTCCAGAGAATTAGATCTCAGCTCGGAATGAATTAACAAAAGCTATGCCCTAGTCAGGAATTGATTAAGTCTAAGTAGAAATGATGGAAAGGGAAGATCAGCTAAATATTAAAAAGCACAATTTTTTAATTTTAGGAAGTTTCCGATTCGGTTTCTAATTCTCAGCTAACCCGGAAAGAAATTCCCCAGTTCGCATGCATTTTCAATGGTTAATTCGTCAGTCATTTTCCGGGTTAGCCTACAAATTCTCCCGGTTTGGGGTTAATTCATAACATGTATAAATGACACTCCATTGTATGAAGACTCGCTGAAAAGGTAGACTGGTATCATAAATGCAGAAGACATACAATAAAATGATACACCTTCAATTCATGAGGTAGGTGAGGGCAGACGGGGTGGGGCGTCGTGACGGGCAATTATTTGGTCAGAAGCATAACGTTATGTCTCAGTTAGAATACATTTAATCCATCTGAGGGTCCGGTGGTTTTATATTATATTCATATATATGAATATAGTTTGTGTGTGTGGGGGGGGGGGCTAGAATAGTCATCACATTATGGTCAAATATTTTAGGAGGAGGAGGAGGAGGAGGAGGAGGAGGGAGGAGGAGGAGGGAGGAGGAGGAAGGAATAGGAGACAATCAAAGACTCTTTTAAATCTCTATCCCCTGTCTTTCTTTCCATGTAACCCCCTCTCTCTCCTCAACGCAACCACCCCTCGCACCCTCCTAATCCAGGCACCCCAGGCCAGGTGATGGAGGAGACAGGGAGATTGACCTGACTGGTTTTAAGCATGAAAACTTCTGATTGACTGAGGACATGTAGTAACAGGCAGATAGGACAACACGCAGGAACGCAGGACACAGGCTCCTCTCCGCACACATATTGGCCAAACAGCTTGGAGGAGCAGTTAAGACAAGGTTCTTGAAAGCTCCTTGCAGATCTTTGAATGAGTTAACAGGATTTTAATTGCTGTAAGTGGGGTCCGTTAAATGACCGAATACCTCAAAAAGTATTAACCATAAGCGCATTTAGATTTGGGCCGCGCGTAAAAAAGTTATTTGCCCATTATGTGATAAAAGTTTGACCAAATTGGCCAAAAATGGCCCAGTAATTTCGTTTCTTTTAGATATTTACAACCAGACCTACAAATAAAACCTCCACTCCATAATCATTTAATATTTAAGTATTACTTCATTCCGAGGGTAACACTACAGTTGCCCGTGGGGGTTATCAGCGCACGGGTAGTTGATTATCAACGAATCAACCCAAATAAGAAAACGATTTAATGATGTCTCTCAGCACTTCATATCACCAATTCACATTTGTAAAAATGGGAGTATATACTGTCTAACATATGAAATTAAGCAAAACAACATACCATATTTTACATTTCCGCTCGTATGACCGCCAACCTGATGTTCCAATGGCTTAGTGTGCGTAGGAAAATCATTGTGACCCTTTGACATATTTTATACGTACTTTGAACACGCTTTGTTCAAAATGTCGAGAGTTAATACATTGTAGGTTAATATATCCTTCCTTCTTTATCTGAAATAGAAATGAGAATTCCATGTTTAACACGCAAATCCAACCATCCGACATTGTACTACTCGAGGATCACTCGATTCGAATATTTTGAAACTGTATCTTAAATTTTTTTTTTTTTTCAGATACCCTCTAACTGGTCGCCCCCTATGGGACCACCTGAACTAGAATTCTTCCTTAGAATTCATGAGGTAAATCTAAACAATACCGCACAGAGGGCACCCTCTAAACATAACCTATCTTTAGAGCAGAAGGAAGCCCTGAAATCATTGACAGATGACAAAACCATTGTCATTAAACAAGCTGATAAGGGTGGAGCTATGGTGGTGTGGGGCAGAGAACAATACATAACAGGTCTTCACCAACTGAATGACCCTATGTTCTATAGAAAGGAACAGTTGGATCCAACTGTTTCCTTTAACAGTCTCATCAACCATAAAATACAACATATGCTAACAGACAATGAGATCAACAAACAGATCCATGACATGCTCAACATGTCGAATTGGGGAAATTTTTTCCGGGACTCAGACCCGATCAAATATATACCAGCTATATAAGTATATTTACTTCCCCGCCTAAACGAAGTCCTTTGGGATAAAGCACCAATGAATGAATTTGTATATGATTGTTTGTAGCAAGAATCAATTGATTGTGACCAATGTAGCTTTACATCTTTTCAGTGGCTGATGAAAGAGACTTGGAAATCTAAGATCATTGAACATTTTTTTGACAAGTGTTATTCATAAGGGTTTATTGATTTCAGGCCAACTGGCAACAATTCTGTTCCAAAATTACCGCAGTATAAGTCATCAGGGCTTAAACATTTAAGTAGTGCCTTATTGAAGAAAATACTCATTTCTTTAATAGATCAATTCAAATACCTGATTGAATTGTCGTTCCTGACCGGAATCATTCCCTCCAAGTGGAAATCGGGCAAGATTACTCCTCTGTTTAAAGCAGGGGACAGGTCAAATCCCAGCAACTATCAACCTATTACAAGCATTTGTGCTCCAGCTAAGATTATTGAAAAAGTTGTACAAAAGAAGTTGCTTATCCACTTGGAGGACTGACACATATTGTTCGATAAACAGTTTGGATTTAGGCCAGGCCGTTCCATGGGTGATGCTGTTGCATCTTTCCTTAACAATGGCTGCAAAGCAATCAACAACAATGAGAATTGTAGAGCAGTCTATCTGGATTTCAGGAAGGCGTTTGACACGGTAGATCATGAAATACTCCTAAAAAAATTGGAGAAAATTGGACTCCAGGGTCAAGAGTTAAATTGGTTTATTAACTATCTGAGCGATAGGAATCAACAAGTGTCTATTGATGGCCTTTTGTCAACTTCAAAATTGGTAACATGTGGCATCCCTCAGGGAACCACCCTTGGCCCCATATTGTCCTTGATTTATATAAATGATCTCCCATGTCAAGTCAAGAATTCAAAATTGCAACTTTTTGCAGATGATGCTATAATTAGTTATTCAGGAAAAGGCATGACTGCACTTTCAGCCGATATTCAATCAGACTTGTCAAACATAGTCATTTGGTGTAGACATAACAAGATTTCACTAAATGAAGATAAATCTAAAGTCACAACTTTCTTGAACAAGCCCTCCCTGAGATCCAGATGGAAAAAGGATTCGCCGACCCACAGACTCTTTCTTGGAAATGCCCTTCTTGAAGAGGTTGAGGACTACAAATTCCTCAGGACCATCGTTTATGGTTCCTTGACTTTTGCCAAGCACCTTGCCGCGGTGAAAAAGAAGGTAGCACACACGATTTGGTTATTTAGGCACCTCCAAAACAAACTTAATCAAAATTTAAGTGCTCAAGTATTCAAATTAACTATCTTGCCCCTATTAGACCAAGCTGACATTTTTTATGACTCAGCATCCAAAACCAAATTAAACCACTTACAGATTCTTCAAAATAGGGCACTTTGTAATATCACGAGGTCAAATAGATACCACTGTGTCAACCAATTCCATGAACAATTCAATATTCTTCCTTTGAAGCAAAGACAGAGGTTGCACCTGCTTCAGCAGGCAAACCACATGAAATCCTTGGCGGAGTACCAGGACTTGAGGGAGTCTAGAACACAACAGCATCACCCAAATAGAATTATGATGAAATGCCCAAATCCTGGATTGGAGTTAATCCGTAACTCTATCTATTACAAAATCCTTCTCTATTGGAATGGCCTTGCCACACCTTACCACCATATTGTAAAACCCAGTGACTTTGCATCCCTAGCCAGAGAAAATTGTATATGGCTGGATGGAAACTTTCTCTATTGAGAAAGAAACGATATAGTCAGCCATGTTTTGACTCTCTATCTACGGATGGTTGTGATATATTCCCTGCATATAAACATGTGATTATGAATAAAGCATTCTGGGTACTGTAATGGCCGTCTCGTGTTGTTTACTTCTATAAGCAGGGATATATTCAGGGAGTATCACACTGGTGACAAGTATAAATACATATTACTGCTAGGAAGAGTAAGCTGACAAAAGAGAGATTCAAACAGCAGTAGATCGAGCTCTGGAAAACGCAGAAAAACTGACTTTGTGGGGACTTAAAAGTTGGTGAGTGAAGAAGATACATGCAGCATCTGTTTACATAAGCCCAAGCTACCTAGCATCAGGAGAGTAGCGTCTGTTTGCATGTGCGAGATTCGGCGGCCAGAGAATCAGAAGACATTGTTATAAGACTGTAATATTTATATTGCAATTGTAAACAAGTGATACACAATGGGAGAAAAGGGCCCCTAAACTCAAGATCCAACCTTTTGACATAAGTGTAGATAGGCTAACGCTAGGCCTGAAATGGCAGAGGTGGATTGAAAGATTTGAGAGAGACCTGCTCTATAACGGAGTGGATGCTAAAAAGAAAGAAAACAGTGATGTGTGTCAAATGGCACTATTGATCTATGCTGGGACAGCAGTGGAAGATCTATATGATTCATTAGCAGAGACACCAAGACCAGAGACTGTTTCAGTAGCGAATTGGACCAACTATCTCAAGTCAAAAGCTAAGTTGAATGCTAGGTTTTTACCCAAGAAATCGAACGATTTTGCTCTCTGTGAGTTGGTATCACAGAAACCCACATCTGGTGAGAGCATGGTTGACTTTGCTGGTAGATTAAGACGCTGTGCTGAAAAATGTGATTTTACTGAATGGTCAGCAGACAAGATGATTAAATGTCTAGTCATCTCAAACATAAAGGATGACGAATTGCGCCTGAAATGCCTGGAGGAAGAGTTCAGACTCGATCAAGTACTGGAAAAAATCCAACTGAAGGAGGACACAACAGCCATGAGTAAAATTATGGGTGCTTCAAGTTCAAGCCAGACAAGCAGTGCCAGTTCCGAAAGCATTCAGCAAATTTGAAACAAACATCACAAGAACCAGACTCAATGGAAGAAAGACAAAGACAGTCATGACAGCAAAGTTAGTCATGACTGGTGCCCTTGTTGTGGTGGGAGAAATCACAGTTCAGAGGAGGTGTGTCTCGCCAAAACAAGGAGGTGCCAACAGATTGGACACTACGGAAGAGTTGGTGGATGAAGAACATGACAATTTAGAGGACAGTGACAATGATGCAAGTGTCTTTTGTCAATTCATCAAGCATGAGTATGTAAATATGGTGAAAGGTTCTGGTCCACAAGGTAAAACGGAGGTAGAAATCAATGCTAAGAAAGTCAATGCAGTAATTGACACTGGTTCAAGTGTAAATGTAATTGATAAAGCGACATACCAGAAAATTCGTAGTCCATCACTTTCAACTTCTCAGAGTGTGTTATACCCATTTGGGGTAAATGAAAGGTCAAATATTGATGGGAGATTTGAAATCACTGTAAGTGCCAAAGGTAAAAGTATAAGATGCAGTATACTTGTTATGGGTGGACCGAGAGTGTGTGTATTCTTTAAAGTAAATGAAATTTAACCATCAGTAAAATAAGGACTGCCATCAAGGCGTTGACTTGATGGTAGATTGTTTTCTTATTTCTATGTTCAAACCACCAGTGTCCAGCAGAGTCTGAAAACCTCCCACTACTGGGGAGAATTAGATTTGCTGACAGGGTATTTGCCAATAAAAGTAAACAAACAAACCATTAGGCTACTCATGCCCATTTGGGCAACGTGGAGCAAATTTGGGATATCATAATTTTTTATTTTTTTTAATTGGGGGGGGGGGGGGGGGTAATCTATTTCCATGATAATATATGTATAATTAATGGAATTCCGGTCAACGCTGCAGGAGTGCTCAGAGCTTTCTACTGTAGCTATAACGTTTCCAAAGTGATATCCATTATGGAAAACCTGAGGTATTTGATATCAAAATAGTCCAAATGACAAGACCAATCGAGATCCATTATTATTTTAATAGTGATCTATCAAATAGGTAGGGTAGGCCACTGCGATTTCAGCACCAGCCATTTGTTGTATTACGGCACCGTATGGTATTAATGGATCCAGACTACACAAGAGGTATGATATTACTAACTGTAATTAAATGAATTAAACTACCATATTTCCTTGAAATACCGCCGGGCCTTAAATAGGCGCCGGGCCTTGAATAAGCGCCGGGGGCAGAGCATGATTTACTAATAAGCACCGGGCCTTGAATAGGCGCCGGGGTTAAGCTATCATATGTATCAAAACAAATGATGCAATACGATTTGGATGTGTCACTATAATCAGATGTGGTGGTAATGATTTATCACTGGGTTGGCTTTGTCTATCTTCTGTAGTGTCATTTCTGTTGTTGATATTAAGTCTCTTGAGGTTATTATTAAACAAACAATCTTAATGGGGTTGTGGTAGCCCACAGATTCCGCGGGGTGGCGCTCTGAGCGCCCCTGCCGGAAATACCACACTGGGAACGTTGTTTAGGCCTATATAGGTTACCGATATGCTCTGTTTATGCGTCGAAATAACTTAATTCAATACCCTTGTTTAGCCTAACAAAAAGGAAATCATTATGGTCAATATATAGTGTACAATACGATACCATATATATAATATAATACATAAATATATATATGAGTAATTCCACCAATTGGTCGACATATGACTATAAAATAGATTTTTGCATTTTAAACGAGAAATCTTGGTCTGGAGGTATTTTAATCAATTCTATCAGTTTCCCAGATACTCTCCCTCCTCTCTTCCTTCCGTCACCCTCATCATTCATAATCATTATTACATATATTATACCTAGTTCGTTCATATTTCTATCTGGCTATCATTATTGCAAAAGGTACACATATGAGTAATTCCACCAATTGGTCGTCATTTGGCCATCCACAGCTGAAAATCCTTATTTTTTTAAAATTGCTTCTTTTGATTTATTTCTTTTCGTACATAAACTAGACATATTGCTGCTACTATATATAGACGAAATTGGGAAAGTTAATAATAAATATTGTAGTCGGGGCAGCTTGTTAACTAAGGATTGTAACTGGAACTCTGCTGATAAGGGCACTGAGGAATTTACATATTTCTACATAAATGAGGTCTTAAATTAGAAATAAATAAATAAAACATACACATAATGTTTTGAATTATTGTGTACTTCATATGTCTCGACATAAGGGTCATAACGCTTTTTTATTTCTGAAAATATTCCTACTAGAAGAAAAGTTATTGCCAAATAACCATTCAGTAATGGTAATGATACTGGCAGCGGTAAGGATGACAGGTCATTGACCCTCTGCCCATAATACATATAACCGATTATGTTTGGAATATATACTATACACAAATATATAATATTTATTTCCTTTCGTTTTCTTTTTAAGTTTAAGTTCTTTTTTAAGACCCTAAAATCCTGTTTTTCGACCCCCATGCCCAAATTCTTAGGAAAATGTAGGTAAATAGGGGGTATTTCTGATGTATTTCGGGCGGGTGGATATGATAAAACTATTGAAAAATGTCTCCAATCGTTTTTTCCATTCAAATACGCAAAAGATGATTTTAGGGTCAAATGACGACCAAATGGTGGATTTGCTCATATACAAGTATGCTAAGAACAATACATAATTTAAAAACCGTCACCGACGCACCTCTACTACCTACAGTCCGAATCAGGTTTGTTACCAAAAAGTCATTCTCCGTACATATAATCCATATAATATAGGTGAGTGCAACATATATATAGGCAAGGGACAGCTCTTCAGCTAAAAAGCCTCTACAATTCAACAACCCTATATTTTATTCATATCAATTTATCATTATTTGTTCATTAACCGTCCAAATTTCCTGAGTATTATGATATAATTCCCTTATTGTTTTTTTCAGAGCCACATTACTTTAGCATTGTTGCTATCTGTTCTTATTCCAAAAATAATGTCTCTTGGATCTATGCCCATCGTAGTGGGGGCAGGGGGGGGGGGGTTATGAACAATTATTCTGCTGTATTTGCAACCTGTTCGACATCGATTTTTCCAAGTATTATCTAAATTTTTTCTGAACTCTTGTTAATATATACTTCTATCGCCGTGTATCAACCATATACTGCCTATATATGAATAAATATTAACTTATAGATACTTGAATTAATGTAGAAACAAAAAGAAATACATGCAAAATAAATCACAAATGTTAAAATATTGTTCCAAAAGTATAAGTAACTGGGATAAGGCATGCAAGTGGATAAGGGCCTTTAGTTAAAAACGGGAAACATACATGAGAAGATGAGATGGTGTTGAGATTTAAAGAACAGGTGAGATAGGTAGCAGTAAGAAGCTACTTGGTTTGAGCAGTTGATACACATTAATAGTAATCTATTAGTATTAGAAGTAGTATTCCAGTGGGATCTGCATGGCCCCTTAGGATAGCAGATTTATATTATATAAATTTAAATTTATCTTGGACGAGTTTATAGTTTATATCCAAACAATATAAACAAATCTATTGCCGATGCCGATCCTACTGGATGGGCGGGTCCCGTGGTTTGTTTACCATTCACTGTGCCATGGGCAAGCAGCGGAACCTTACGGTAACGTGCCGGCTGGCTGAAAGTGACTTCAGTGACTTTGCACCTCTGATTGGCTGTTGTAGCATGAACCGGCTTAGGTATCAAGATCAAAGAAAATATGAACGAACACAAATTCATACCTTAACTAACCCTAAACCTAACCCTAAATTGGTGGTCCTAAGTCAATAAAGGCAGTAGTGGACTGTCCCTGGTAAAAAATGACTAATAAAAGTATTTACTTGACTAGAAATAGTAAGAATGGATCCGCTAAGCCCCGCCCACTTGAGTCTGGCTTCACTCGGCCAGCCGGCGCGTTATCGTAAGGTTCCGACTAAAGCGTGCCATGGGAGCTCAGCTGTTTCGCGCTTCCGGCAGGCCCGCCTGTAGCGCCACCGCACGGAGATTTTGCTACCAGAACCCCATTAGAATGCCCGCCAGCAGACCTAAGTTTCCAGTTTCAAGCTGGTGGTTAGCTCGAGTTTCCTGTTATGATAACAGTAACAAGACACTGGCATAACATTACTGTTTATATACCATTTTATGACGATCCCTCTGAAAGATTTGGGATATAATCATGGCAAATTTAGACCAGTATTTTTTAGATGACAAGAGATACAAATATTTAGGATGTTGGACTTGTAAATTTAAAATTACAAATAATTTCCCTATATATATGAGTTTCTGGGAAAGTAAATCTATAATTTCCATGCTCATTCTACCTTCTTTGAATAGGCGCCGGGCCTTGAATAGGCGCCGGGCCTTGAATAGGCGCCTGGTACAAAGTCCCTTGACTTAATTAGCGCCGGGGGGCGCCTATTCAAGGAAATACGGTACCGTAGTTAAACTTATTCCTACCGAGGGCTAGTGATATATACCCCTTAGTCAATAGGCCTATAGTATGTACGGTATATATCTCAGGGTTTTCCCTACATAGACAAGTCTCCGGCGCACCGCCGGAGACGTTATGGCGGCCGCCGGAGACTCGATAAGGCCCGCCGTTAAACAAAAGCAAAAAAAAAAAAAAAAAAAATAAAAAAAAAAAATTTTTATTAAACAAAAATTAGATTGGGAAATATGGGACTGGGAAATTTATTCCAAATATGTTATGCTGTCACAGCATTAGATCAAATATTTTTCATCAATACTCAAATGAAAAATTGGTAGGAAACCAGGTTTGAATTTTCCAGGCCATTCAATAGATTCCAACAGTATTCAATTCGGCCAAAAATGGCCCATCTTCTAGGCTTTTGAATTCCTGGCCTTGTACCGATTTCATGTATATTTTTTTATATTTTAACAGGGGGCCCCCTATTCTTCATGTTTCCAGTTGTATATTACTCTAAAAGTTTCCTGAATTTAGGATATAATGACATTTGTGATGTGTCACGGGAAAATGAGTCAAAAGTCGCAAAAAAATTGTTTTTTAAGATATTATATTTGAAAAAATGAGATCAAGCAGACTCTGATGATAGTAAACATTATGATTATAGCTAATAAGTATTTCTATATTTCAAGTTTGATATTTTTATTTTTGAAAAAGTTTGCAATATCTCCGGGTGGATATTTACTAGTAAATTGGCTAAATATACTCTATAAAATTACCATAGAAATGCAATGATATATTTAATACACTATCTTGAAATTTAGTAACTTTATGCATGCAACGAAAAAAAGAGTTAAGCACCCCAAAAATGAAAACATTCCTGCAAAGACATCTTGGGAAAAAACACTGAAAAATATCAATTTTGTGACTTGTGACTCATTTTCCTGAACACATCACATTTTTTATTTATATGGTAAAATTGAATTGGAAACTTTCGATGTTGGCCTTGTTTTGATAGGCCATTTTGATATATCCTTGTTTTGAGGTAGTATATCTTAAACACAAGAATGTGTGACTCAAGGATATTTTCCCATTTCTATGACCAGAAACAGTCCATATACTAAAGTTTCAGAAACATTATATTTTGACTTATGTTTGCCCTTAAGTTTAAACAGGTGATAAATAGTTTGAAAAAGTGCAAATATACTATCATAATCAATTGGCAGATTATTTACAACTCTCTTTTCAGGAAATTATGTATACTTGTCTGACCAATCTTACAGCAATAATCAGCTCAAAAGTAATCAAAATTGGCTTCAAACTTCAACAATTTGCTTCTAATTTTTCTAAATTTCCTGGGGGAGGCCCCCCCAGACCCCCACCAGCAAGAGGGGGAAACCCCCTCTTGCATTCTCCCCCCGGACCGCAGAAGCGGCCCGGGGTAGCGGCTCTGCCGCTAAACCTCTGAATTTTCATCTCATACCACCGGAGACCTCCCAAAACCTGTGGAAAACCCTGTATCTTACCCCCATGATAGCACTCGACCTGTGTTATCTAGTATACAATACATATAAGTAAGAAATTGACTTAAATTGTAGTTTAAGATCTGATATATGTAGTCTAGGCATAGCCATAGGTATCACTGAAAATCCTATATCAATGTCATGCAATGATACGTATATCTTATATGGATCCTAATGTCCCCATTGGATTTAGTAGTAAAATATGAATAAGGATCCGAAGTGCACAAGAACAGCCCATTATTGTTATCTGTTAATGCTGCAGGTCTCAATATTACACGGACACAAGACAGCTTGAACTCGGTGGGGTTTTTTTATCATTCATTGAATGAAGTGAACCCCTTTTATCGTCCACTTGCATTGATATTGTTTGACACAGCCCGTATAAATACAAGAAAGTAATTATTTACACCAAACATAACTTACATGCAACTAGTTCTTGTGTATGTGTCCTTTATCCACTGTGTCAAATCATGTTAATCATGAATGTACCCAATGAAAGGTCAGGGTGATTTGACATCCCACATCTGTGGCTGTGCTGCCTGTGGCTATGGATGCCTATGCAAATGCTGACTTCTGGTGGGAGAAGGCAACACTACTAGATACTACTGAGATCGGGGCTTGTTAGAATTATTACATGTAGGCTATATGGAAGATCTAATCGTGTATACTATGATTTCTAACCTCCATTTAAATGATATACGGTACGGTATTGAATTATGTAAGATGTGTTTCATGATTATGAATAAAAATGGGAGTAGAGGCTCCACATAAACGAGAAGTTAATATCTATACCTTGCCAAAAAGTTAGTCTAGACTGTATAGGCGTATATATTAATAATTTGATCAAGATTTGCTTAAAAAGCTACGAAACATAGATACCAGTCCCAGCTGACAAATATTTTATACGTGTTCCATAATTTCCTTTTCAAATGGTCATCATATTTAAAATGATGTACTAACCACGTTGCCTAAAGGTACTGACTATCTGAGGCTGAGCTCAGAAGTTGGTATGTAGGCAATAGGCCTACCTATCACAGTCATAGTACACAGAGCCAAAGACCCACAAGAAAAAGTGTAGAATGTACAGTTGTGGGACTTTTTCAGTTAGGAAATGTAAACTTATCTTAAGGACTCGAAAGACAAATACAAAAACAGTTTTTTTTTTATTAACTTTTCGTTTTATTTGTCAGTGCTGCTGTAAGTGATGAATATTCAGCTGTTAATGAAGGCAGTGTGTTCATGCCATGAAAAACAAAATGTTTATGACAGACTAGCAAGTAAAACGAAGCAGCATGATATTAAATGCATGCGCTTGTAAGTGTTGACTGCAACCTCAACTCCTTGGGGAGAAGTATAGGTTATATGAGCAATTGATGAAAACCCGTATGAGTAAACATTAACCAACGAGGACAGTTATTTTTAAGTGCTACGGTACTTTCGTCCTGATATTGATGACTGTGCAATATATGTATTCGTTTCAGTTAATTTAAAAACCAACCCTATCAAAGATGCACTGATACGATTGCATGGCAAAAAAATGTATACACAGGGGGGCTTAGAATATCACACAAAACACACCCCGTCCTTAATTAATTACCTTCGGACAATTGGTTTCAAATAACATCAGAGGTAAGTCTACAGCTTAAATCCTAGGTGAGCAATGGCACAAACCATTGGTAACAAACCAGCACACAGATGGCCACGGAGATTCTTAACAGATGTACACAGCAGATCTATCGGTTCAACCCCTGTATTCAATATACATGTATAGCCTACCGTATTCACTTGTCCTAACATTAAGTATTAATACAGAGCATATTATGTATAAACGTGTTTGCAAAAGGTAACCTGGAAGAAAGAAACCAGTCAAAAAAAGAAAATATGGGCCATCCGATGGTTACAAAAGCATAACCTTAGTCAATGATAATCTCTTCAGAAAATTAAACACATTAATAGGATGTGTTGCCAGCAATTGTAAAACATCCGGTTAGCAATACTTCACAGGTGTAAATTACTGTATATACACATATTACTCGTGTTCCTTCAACAAACTGAGTGTATGGATTAATAAACCTGAAATGCATCAATTCGTGCTAAATTGAATGAATGTTAATGTCACCGAAAATAAGTTTTGATCGATCCAGTGAGGATATTAGCACTACCCTGAATAAACCTTATACATAGCGGTACATGTCAATGTAAATCATGGAATAGTCCGGTATACTATAAAAATAGTGAGATAAGTAATGTCATGTGGGAATTTGAAATTTGTTCCTTAATCAAACTTTAAACGTGGATACGATAAATATGGTAAGAAGGGGCCAAGCGAAGCATATTTTTTTGTAACGATATTAGGTTACCAAGTCCGAATCGGAGAGACGAATACCAGTAGACAAATTTTTAAGGAGTGGTGAATTTTAAACAAAGCAGTCATGACAGAAATGATGCAATGCAAGAGTGAGTGCGACAGGCTGTACAATGTGTGTTTATAAATACAGAAAAAAAGCGCTTATAAATACAGAGAAAATGTGTTATACCCCAAGCCGTTGTGCGTTAGATCACAGTTTCCATTATACACAACCTCTCAATCACTTCAATTGCTGTTATGTACTGGAAGACCATTTATAATGGCATCAATACTTTCATTTAGCCATTAGCAGTTGCGAAATAAAATATTATTTAAAAAAGAAAACGTTCTCCAGCATAGATATCAGATTGGAACGCAATTGTAATACTCATACGGACGACACATACCGCCACAGGAACGATTGCAAAAATTAAGATGTACCAAACAAACCTAATTTTGAAAAATTATCAAACAGATTTCCCTATGGGAACAATTGATTACCTGACGAACTGTGAGTAAAGGAGACCTACAGCAGATATGGCATCACCAAGACCAACCGTCTTCAGTGGATGCTTACATACAAGAACAGGACTAAAAGAAAATTTATAAAGGCCATTAACTTCCCATGTCATGACAGGGTTGTTGCCATCTAATCTCGTATCTTCGTGTTTGCTTGAAAGTTTGAATATTTCAGGGATTTTCAACTCAAAGGATTCTGTATTCATGGATGGCACATCACAGGCTTGTTGTCCTGCTGTGCGAGCACCTGCCGCAACAGCAGAATCTATATTCTTCCAATTGGCTGATAAAGTCCCCATTATGTGGAATGTAAGTGAGTGGAAGTGCACTCGGGTAAGCTTCGATTTTGGGTTAGCTCCTGAATGACCGAACCGCTCCAAGATCCACAGGATTGTATCAGAAACCTTATGTATTTCAGGTTGCCCACCTTGAAGTAAATTTCCATGTGGTCCTCCTAATATCTGTGAAGCGAATGAGAGCTCTTGTTCATTTAGCCCCAGTGATGAAACTTCTGAAAGAGTCTGGAAAAGAAAAGGGAATGATCTTTTTATCATTATTTTTACACCGTGTTTAATTCAATAATTCTGCAAGAACCCAAGTAACGTTATATAGTATGCCTTTTATCAAGCGCTCTGTAAAACATAATCAACTGGCATATTTTGTCGAAAAATTGGATTCTATATTATTGGCTTGAGATAATTGTATCAAATTATGCAGATCCAGCATTTACAACGAAATGCTGACAACTGACGCAAAATGATATCCTAAATTTGATCCATTTCAGTAAATAATGGCCTTTCATATAAAAAAATACACATGCATAAGGTCGGTATCAATGAGTATAACAATATATGTGACTAAAGTTGATTTTTGATTTTTTTTCTATGATATTATACAAATACAAAAGTGAGTGATATCATAGATGTAACTAAATAAGGTTTTACCTTATGTAATAAGTGAGACACAAAATTAGAGTTGACCATTGAGGCCAATTCTAAATGGACTGGTAAATCTCTGGATAGCTTTTCAAGTTTTTCTTTAAGGACAGTGACCCTCTCCTTCCAAACCTCCTCGGGCTGGCTTTCTAAGAGATGCATGCCAGTGAAAACCACAAGGTCGGGACTTGTCTTATCAAGACTAGAAAAGAACGTCTCCAAGAGTGTAGCTTTTCCATTTGATTCATCGTATGACGTAATGAAGCGCGTAGCAACTGGTGCCTCTGAAGGGCCCCACTTTTGTCCCACACTGTATTCTAAAATAAGATGCACTTCATCCTCAGGAATCAAACCTTCAGAGGGGATCTCAATAGCAGGGTTGAGGAGCTGTTGAAGCCTTGGGCCAATGGGACCAACAAGCTGGACCTGTGACAACAAGGGACGGCAGTTCAGAGTTGAAAACGTAGGATATGTATTTAGATAAATATATGTCAATGGTATTCTACACCAATACTACCATCACTAATGAGTGAAGTAGAAGGGGACAAATTTCTACCTTGCAATCACGGAATTTTGTCACAATATTTTGAGCCATCAACGCCGCATTTCCTCCTATGTACCACTGTAAGATAAAATGAAAGCAAACTACACGTAGTTGTATCGATAACATTTGACTTTACAAATTCTGCTGTCGAATGACCTAGTGATGTTATGTACTGCGGTGGTGTAGTTATACCTGATATAAAAACCGAAAAAGACTTACTGTTGTGTTTGGTAAGTTGGAAGCAGTATGCACCAATATCCGGTAATTTTGTTCGTCTAGAAATGGTCTTTCAACGGCTGCACCCCGCGCGAAGAAGTGGTGAAATACATCCTAGGTTAAAGATCGAAAGTAATAAGTCAGAATGTCAAATAATATCAATGTAATGTGATCTCTCCTTTCATTCAAGAGCTAAAGTTCATCAATAAATCTAAACCAGCGCGCAATTTAGCTTTAAATCGTCAATAGAATTATAATAGAGTGTGTTTAAATTCTATATAACAGCTTTTCTCAATGCATATTTCATTTCTTTTTAAATAAACGGTCGAATAAATCTTAAAATTTCCCAGTATCAACACCTGCCCAAACTGATTCTATTTAAATAATGGGTGCCTACGGCAGCAATAGCGATTATTGGATTGATTATTCTGCCAATCTCAGAAAACTAAACACAATTGTATTATGGGTTAACTGAAAAGTTTTATTTTCCAGCTAGGAGTAATATTTCATTTGTCACTCTACCATGTGAAACATTTTTACAAGAAGTCAAACTATCTATAATGCCATGAATACAGTTTCTAATGTATATTTGTAATCTTAAATTTACCTGTAATTCATACAAATCATGGATCAATTCGTGATCTTTTGCTCCAGCAGGCTTCAGACCAACTGCTTCCAAGAGTTTGATTCCGGGAGCTATTAAGTCGACATTTGCATTTATCCTGTAACATACCGTAAAATTTAATTTAATTATTAATGTCTAATTAATGGTCCTCATGTTGTTTTCTTGGAATAATACAGTATACAGTGGAACCTCTCTATTTTAATGCGACACCCTTGGGACTGAACGAGTTGTGCTTGTGCCGTTGTGGTCTCATATATTAAGGCGGTCTCCTTTAGAGGGGGGCTAATCTAATAAGAGGAAAACAATTGGGGACTGAGAGAAACTGGTCTTAATAGAGGATTGGTCTCTATAGAGAGGTTGGCTTTATGCGATTTCCGAGACAAATGCTAGAATTTTAGTATTTATCATTGCCATTGGCTTTGTTGAAAGTTCACAAAATGAGTGAAGACTAGTACCGGTATATTTACAATCTACATCAAATTCAAAATAACAATAATTATAAAATAAATTGACAAATACATTTTTAACTGAATGATTTTATAGCCTTTATACCCTAGATTATATTCAGTAGCTAGGCCTACTTATAAAAAATAACACTAAAAGCTCTAAACAAAACTTAAAACCACGGTAGTCAATTAGCGTTGAGGAAAATATTTATCAGACCAATAATAGAGTGAGGCCTGAGAGGCATTGATAATGAGTGAGGAGTCATACTCTGACAATAGTGAGTAGCTCCTAGACTAGGCCTAAACTAATCCTAGACTAGGCCTAAACTAAAAGTTCTGCCAGAGATTATTTGACACGTATGGTAAACACTGTATTATCGCCCAACGACGATCGACCTACCCCATGTACACATGTTTAAATTTGAGATCAGGTTCTTTGATATGCATTGTCCAAGCATTTATGATATCCTCTCCGATGTCCCTTTCATCGGTGTTGCCATTCTCTTTAAAGACTGAATATAATACCGCCACGCCGATCGAAAACAGTGCTAGAGCTACTTTAGCACTCATCGTGTCTTCTCAAAATTGAGTCGTGCAACACCTACTGGGTGCATCCGCTGTTAGCAACAAAACACAAGAAAAAACGAGATGTCATGCCTTGGTATTTTGGTTTCCATGAGAATAAACATTAGACTATTTGTTTACTGAATGTTTTGGGAATGTAATGAGAATTTACTTGTGAAATACGACGATAAACCGTATTAAAATAGTTCTAATGCGAAGGGATATATACTTTTCTACGGGTACCCTGGTTGGTCATCTTACCAATGCTGAGTGGCTGTACCAGGGTACCTGCACACCGCTATCCTCCATCTCAGGCCGTCTGCAGCGTGCGACCGACAGAAGCTGCAAAGACAGCACACAGAGGGCACTTTGCCAAGGGAAAAAAAGAGTACATAGATACAGTCCAAAGACCGTGGGTCCTCGACTCCGGGCTCCATCCATAAGGATCATACGTTTTCGATAATGTCTGGAAAGGACTCTAAGGAGGTAGCCGAAACCTCGAACCTTTACCTGGATGTTTGGCAGGGCGACTGGGGCTTGCCCTCCATCGAACAGAAATGTCTAACTGCACTTGTAAGTTGTCAGGCTATAATATTTGATTTTCAAAAAATTCCCCCACTTTATTTAGTTTCTGTCCTGTTACTATACTTCTACGTATATTTCCTGCTTTTTGTATTTGATCGACTCTGACAGTGAGTAGTCCCCGGAGTAGTCAGTAGAGCTATTCTAATTTATTCTAGGTTCCACATTTAAATTAGATTAAAATGCATTTTAATATCTTACCAATTTAGGTCTATTTTTTATAGAGAAAAACCGTTGTTGGATTTTTTGTTATTTGCCATTAAAGCGCTAACCGACTAAGTGTGGATTTTGTGGCCATTTAGCTGAAAAATGCATGTATTGTATGTTGAGGGTGACAATTAGCTTACAAATCTAATTGTTTGATGTGATTTAACTTAGGGGGCTATCATTATTTACCTCATAGGGGGGGTATAAGAATTTTGGCAGTCAATCATACATATTTTTGTGACCCCCCCCCCCCCCATCCAAGGGTCCCATGTTTTTGTGACCCCCCCCTATCAGAGGGTCCCATATTTTTGTGACCCCCCCACCAATCACACACCCGCAGTGATAAAATAGATGACACATCATGCCATGATGCTACATCCTCTGCTAAGCATTGAAACTGTGGTGGCCATTGTCAATGTCACAACGGCCATCATAAACACAGGCACTAAATGGAACCATGCCATACCCTTGTTGTGTTTTTCTCACATCAAGTTACCATAATTAAAAGCAATCCAGGATATTTAAAATCATTTGTAGCACGACAAGACTCCAGATCGGGAGGTTGTGTGTTTGAACCCCACCAAAGGCTGGGGAGTAATTGTTCACTGCAACCCGCTCCCACCCAGAGCATAGGCACTGTCTGTAGGCCTAATGGGAAGACTATGCCACCTGGTCAAGATTCAGTCACTCAACGACTGCAACTCTGTGAGAGCTACTACAGAATTAGGCCAGAGCCTATGGGTGATACTAGCTCTGCCGGTATCCAGGAGCCCTGGGACAGATGAAAATCAGTATAACTGTGCGACATAGTGGGTTGGGTTGCCATAGACAGTCGGGCCATGACTTTTTGAGAGTTCATGCCCCGACTAGCTTTTCCATGGTCCGAATATAATCTGAATAGAATACCTCAAATATCATGTCATATGTCTACATGTCATTACATTGTCTAAGGGAGGGAGGATTAGAATGAAGATAAACAAGAAGAAACAGTACCATACAGACATAGACATTTATTGACAATCAAAATAAATTATTTTATTTTCAAATTCTTTAAATCTCTGCTCTGCGGCTTCAGAATCACTGCCACAGAGGTGCCAACCTGTGAGGATCCAAAGTCCTAGCATTGGGTAGTGGAGTTGACTTTGCACCACAGACACCCAGCACTTCTAAGGAATTTTTAAAAGATGTCTAGAATGAAAGAGAAATCTCCATTGGAAATAAATTTCTGGTTCTTTTACCTAACAGAAAATTATACCACATAGGGGCCATGCTAAAATAGTTATCCATAGAGTTCTATACTGTTATCAATTGCTCTCTGAACTTAAGCAAATGGTAAACTAATTGTTTTTCTCATTTTTTATACCGTGCGTATGCCTTAGGCAATTAGTTTATAAAGTATTGAAAAAGTCTGTATATTTCTTCTCAACTTTTACAATATATGATAGACATCCCCACCTACGAAGAAAAGCAGACCAATTATTATCTGGCATAGATATTGTAAAGTTAAACACAACTATGTTACTGTAATATATACTCAAAATAGATGATTTCCACAAACAAATAACCCCAGATTCGAATCCATGATTACTATCTCAATATAATTCGATCTAAAATGTAGAGGTTGCCATTATCAATGGTAATGATGCTAAGATAAGCTGCACGAAATTGATGCAGGAGAAGAGGGGTATACATTAATCTATTAGTGGCTGAATAGTTCTAATTCCTGAGTTTTATATATAATTCATTTGTAATCTTACTCAGTTTATTGAAACCTATGGTGAGTTTATAAGGGAATTATAAAGGTTGAATTATGAGAGACAGCTGATGAAATTGGACCTCTCAATTTTCTCATGGCCAGTCGGACCAGTGCTTTGGAAAAGTTCATGGCCCGACGCCATTTTTCATAGACTGGGTCCATCGGACCAGCGGTTGTGTCGCACACTGGTATAAGTCAAACTAGGTCAGTAGGAGGAGACTCTAGCCAGCCTAGCTGACTGTCTGACAGAAAGCATGGGAACTGGCCCTGTCATATATGTCACACACCAAAAAATGGACCGCTACAGACAAGCTAGAGAGAGTAGTATAAAAACAGAAAAATAGGGTATCCCAAAGAATAAAAAGGTGATATCCAAGGGGGGGGAAAAAGAAAATTATTTGGAAGAGGTCAAATAAATCTCAAACTAACCTTAGTTATGTATTTCCGATTGTTCTTCACCTCGTTTCTTGCGTAGGAATCCCTTGGGTCTATGCTATGCTCCGACCCTTGGGATAATCCCCCCCCCCCCCCCCCCCCCCCCTCCAACTTGGTGAAGAACGATCGGAAATACATAACTGCAGTTAGTTTTGTCTCTGTACTCATCAAGCCATCAAAGTATATCCAAGTATCGTTATCCTTTCCCAGTCCAAAACAAGCTTTACTTTGGGCTGACTGCACATACCTTTATTGAAGTTTTCATTCTATAATGCAACAGCCACTCTCATTGTTATCATTGGTATTTTGATTTCCCATGTATCAACTAATCTGCCATGATATATATCACAGTCTGGGCATAAAGATGACTTCATCCTCAGATTTATTAATTACAGCATTATTCTCCTCTTTAGTGACTTCATTTACCCTTTCAGCATATGTTTCAGGTTCACATGAATCTGAAACTAGGTTATTGTCTGAGTCAGAATTGTCATCACCTTCTGTAGTTTTTGTCCTACTCTCCCTAGAAGCTTCACTATCTTGTTCCTCTTGTAAATCCTTACCCTTAGTATTTTTTCCCTGTCTTCTCATTTCTCTTCTCATCCCTGTTTCTTTTTTATTCTGCATGTGGCCAATTACATGGTCCTTCCTTACAAGAAAATTGTGAGCAAAAGATTTAACTTTGGCTGTCATTTCAAGTAAAGTTCTTTTTCAATGAGAACATTGCATTATTTGCGCAGCTGAAAACCATCAATTGGCTGAGATTCACTATGTACACAATCAATTGTTTCAGTATATGTTGTGTACTTGTAATGGCCAGACTCAAGAGAGGGCATGGGCTTTGGTACAATGTACACAGTTTTTAGAGTGGAATCGTTTCTGTTCTCACACAAATTACATACCTCATTATTTCAGCTGACACAGTGGAACTCTTTCTACAGCTCGCCAACTTTGCAATGGTTATTCATGTGCTCTTCCATTTTTGTAAAGTAATAATGCCTTGGTAGATCACCTGGTGCAGCATCTTTGAAACACTATATTGGGATCATGAACTTGACAACACATGACCATACATATGTAAGGACAAAGCTGAGAAATGCTTGAGAGAAATGACCATTCTAGAGAAGAATAATTGAACAAGAAAAGTATGCAGCATATTTTGAGGGCAGCTAGAGGAATCAAACAAGACACTGGCAGATGTCTTTAAGAGTGTTCAATCCACTAAAGCCTACTCATAATAAAAGTAACAGCAGGAAGGAAAATAAAAGGAAGTCAGCCAGTTGGAAACGAAAATAAGATGAGGAAAATAGTATAGAGTTACTAAACAAAAGAACTGAACCAGGGAAAGCAATAGAATGTTTTCCAAATGCAAGTCAGCAGTCATGGTTCAACTCAATGCCCTGAATCATAATGTAGAAGGTCTCCTTTGCCCAAAAATGGACAGAAAGCATAAGGACTTCCTCTGAAAAAAAGACCATCTTTTGTCCTGATGTAGTTCTCAAGTTTAAAAAAATCATGGAAGACTAAAAAAAATCAAACTGAAAGAACCAAATCGTGCCAACACTTGAAACATCTGGATGTCGTAGTTTAGAAAGTAGTGACAGTGAAACTTGACATTTCCAGCGAGAATCTCGCTTTTGAAAGGAGAAGTGACCCATTTCATTTGTTGAGGGAGAAGACAAGCAGGAGTCAATTTGATTTTTGTTTTGCAGTATATTTATGTTACATGTTTTCAAAGTATATCTGGATCGGGTATAAATGTTGAAGTTTTGTTTCTAGTAGTGTTATAAAAAAAAAACCCAGTGGAATCAATAAAGACTGAATTCATTGAGGAAAAAAATTTGCGGTAGCAGAAGATATTATGCGGAATTCTTGGTACTTTAGTCAGTAAAAGTTATTATAGATCTGCATGGTTTTTTTAACCGATTCATCACTTAAGATGGTGTGAGGATTGCCTCAGTAAACATTACTAAGACACAGTATTTTTTCAACCCTGATGTTGGTGTGTTTTTGTGACCCCCCCCTATCAGAGGGTGCCATGTTTTTGTGACCCCCCCCCCCCCCCCCCCCATCAGAGGGTGCCATGTTTTTGTGACCCCCCCATAATTCTTATACCTCCCCCCCCCCCCCCCCCCCATGAGGTAAATAATGATAGCCCCCTTATTACAATTAATTATTATTTATTTATTATTAAATTGTTTATTCAGGGACTTCCGGTTTAGCTTGGAAAGTGAGAAGGTACCCAAAAAGACCTCGGTCTGTTCGTCCCTTTTTTTTTCAGCTAAGCCATAAGTGTGATAAAGGAAAAACGTCTAGTGTCTGTATAAAGTCACGTAGATCAAGGAAAACTAAAGTTGAGGACTCAAATCGGACTTGTTAAGTGAAAATCAGATCTTTCGATTCTGGACTAAAAGAAACACGCTGGATTAACAAGGCGCCATCTTGCCCCAGGGCACCTCCAGGGCGCGAATTTAACGTGGACATATACTGTGCATGGAAGTTATAGAGCTGGAACATCTTATAGTATAAGATACCTAACCTTGTAGAGCACATGGACTATAAGTGTAAAAGTGTGACAAAACAGGACATAAAGTGAAAATAGACGATTAAAAGAAGGGGTTTGAGTTTGCCGCCGCGCATGCGCAAAGCATAACCAAACCACGCTGGACACAACGCTACTGGCCGAGTAATCGATTAGAATTACAAAAGCAAGAACATCAAGTGTTGTAAAGGTAATGTGAATATCTAGAATAACTGAACATGCTTGGAGCTTTATGTTGATTACCGAAAGCACACATAGTGATCAGTACGTACACGAGAAATAGACACTGGAACTAGGTCAGCCCGACCTGATTTCCTAATAAGGAAGTCTGCGCCTGGCAAAAGAACCGGAAGACAAAGTGTAAAGTTAGCTTCCGGGCAAAACAATAACAAACCTGGACAGTACCCAAAAGTGCGAGTAACTGCTGGATTTAATGATTTCCACGGTGGATAAGGATCCCAATAAGAGGAAAAGAGAAGGTGAGGACTCTGAAAAATCAGCAAGTAAGAAAAAAGTAAGCGAAATGGCGAAGATTTCAAATGAGGAAATCAGGACTATGTTCGACGAACTGAAAACCAAGTTCGCTGAGGGAAATGAAGGTCGTGACAAAAAGATTGGTGATACTATCATTGCTGTTGATAAGATTGAAGGAGATAACTTCAACAGAGATATCAGAGCAGACAAGATGGAAACAGAGATAGGACGGCAAAAAGAGGAGATTGAACTCCTTAAAATAAACATGGTGAAAAAGTCGGACCCAAGACTAGTGGCGATTGACATGGCCGAGATAGGTAGTGAGGAAACACAGCTGAAACAGCAAATAAAAGATATGGAACTCAATCTGATACTGGATGGGGCTAAAAAAGAAGAGAACGAAGATGACAATCTCTTAAAAAACAAGGTCGCACACGTCCTGGAAAACTCCATGGGCGTGTCCAAAGCTGTCCAATATGAGGTAAAACGAATGGGCAGGGGCAAAGCTGCACCCATATTAATTACCTTCGACGATGTGACAAATATGAAGGCGGTCTGGGGAAAGAGAGACAATCTAGCGAAGACCATTGATCCTAACGGTAAGAGGCTGTACTGGCTCAGAAAGGATCTCCCCGACAAGATAAGAAAGAGAATAGCAAGGGCAAGACCGTGCGTAGCCGCAGCAAGAGAATCACAAAGATATCAACAAGTTATCAACGCCCATGGAGACATAATACTAGGGCAAAGAAGGTACAGATATGATCAGCTTGAAATGTTACCTAAGCAGTTTACACCAGGATACCTAGCCAAGAGAGAAGATGAGTGGACATTTGTGTTTTTTACCAGAGAATGCCCGCTCTCTAACCATTATGCAGCACAGTTTAAAGTGGGTAAAAAATGGTTCTTCTGCATCGAGCAGTACTTGGCTCACGCAAAAGCAGTTCTAGACGACGACCTACAAAAGGCGGATTATATTTTGACCCTGGATGACCCTGTGAGATGCAAGGTGGCATTAGATGCCTATGTCTCAGATGATGTGTGGGATCAGTGGGATGAAGGTCTCGAAGCGACCCTAATGAGAGGATTAAAGAGAAAGGTGAAATACAACGAGTTCATCGCGGAATTTCTCCTAGCTACTGGCGATAAAGTCATAGGTGAAGCCTCACCTGTGGTATCCAAATGGGGCATTGGGATGAGTCTCTACGACAACAATGTCCTAGATCAAGAAAAGTGGAATAAGAAAGGAAACCTACTTGGTCGTTCGTGGATGAGAGTGAGAGAAAGACTGGTCGCCAAGGCTGATGGAGAAGCAGCAGAAAACGACCAGGAAGGAGAAAAGATGGAGACAGCGGTGGGAGGCTCCTAGGTGCCTCTAAATGCATGTAATATTGTGCCTTGTTATCTGAACATATTTACAAACAAAATGTATGATACAATATTGGTAAAATGGGTAGATGTCCAATTGGATGTCACAAAAAAACCCAACCTTATTAAGGGTTCGACACAATGTTATTTATGCGATATAACCTATAATTGGGTAAAGACAAATGTAAGACTCATGATGCAAAAGTGTATTACTCAAGTAAGAAAAATTCTGAGCTTTAAAAAAGATATGTATGAACGTAAAGTGATGTGGATAGAAGGTAGTCCCTTTAAAATATAATAATGGAGGACAACAATATAAATTTTTACTCCTTGAATGTTAACGGAGCTGCATCCATCACAAAGAGGAAAGCCCTCTTTAGATTTCTAAATAAAAAAAAGAGGTCGATATTTGCATTACAGGAAACGCATAGTGTATCTAATAATATCAATATATGGAGAAATCAGTGGCAAGGTGACTCACACTTTGTACACGGCAAAAGAAACGCAAGAGGAGTTGCTATCCTCGTATCGAAAGACCTAAGCGTTGTGTTTAAATGTAAGGGAGGAGATGATCTAGGAAGAATCGCATATATAGATATAACTCTTGAACAAAAAGAAATGTCCATATTTTCTGTGTACTTCCCAACAAAAGATGCATATAAAGAGCAAGTGATTATGTGTAACAAGCTGAGAGAAATATTAGTTTCTAAAGAAGATAGATCGTTGATAGTTATGGGAGACTTCAATCTTGATATAATGTCAGAAGAAGATTTCCTACAATTAAGTGATAGTCAACACGCAAAACACATTGGATTGAAGAGTATGATAAAAATCATGCATGACTTTGAATTATGCGATATTATAAAAGAAATGTCACCTGATAATACTAATATGAATACATGGAGTAGAAACTCTCAGAGTTTACAATGCTCAAGACTAGACTATTGCATGATAGACCCCACGTTAAGACCAGAAGTGAGAGTTGTTAATAATGAGTTTAGCGAATTCTCTGACCACACACTTATATCCTTTGCAGTAAAATCAAGTGAACAGGGCAGAGGCCCTGGAGTGTGGAAATTCAATAAGTATTTATTGAACAGCGAAGAATATGTAGACATGCTAAATGATAAAATAACAGAAGCTTACAATATGGAAGGCCTAGGTAGTGCTAGAGCCAAGTGGGATTATATTAAGTTTGTTGTTCGTAAAGAATCTATTAAATACGCGAAAAAGAAAAATAGAGAAAAACGAAAAACTGAAGAGGAGTATAGAGAAAGAATGCGCATATTGTTTCAAAAAGGCGTCCTAAATGAGGCAGAAAGTCACGAGATGGATAGCTTAAAAGAAGAATTACGCTCTGAGCAATATATAAAAGCACAAGGCGCCATGGCCCGCAGTAGGGCACAATGGTTAGTGGAAGGGGAAAAACCCACCGCCTACTTTCTAAATTTGGAAAAAAGAAATTTCAAAAAAAAAGTAATCTCGCAATTAGAAATTAACGGAGTCACAATCACAAATTCAGATGAAATTCTGAAAGCAGAGAAAGACTTCTATCAAAAACTTTATGATGAAAAGGAGACACATCAACCTAACGAAAATTGCTTTTTGGAAGTGTCGGATGCCTCCACTTTTGATTCTTTAGAAAACGAAGTGCTAAACAGAGTTATCAGTACAGATGAGGTAAAAAAATCCTTGGAATCCTTCGCTAATAACAAAGCGCCGGGTCCAGACGGGCTACCAGCCGAGTTTTACAAATGTTTTTGGGGCATTTTAAGCCCTATTTTTGATGAGGTAATCAAAGAATGTATATTATCCGACAGCATGTCACATGAAATGTACAGGGGAATAATATCGCTGATACCCAAAAAAGATTGCAATTTAAAACTTATAGAGAGCTGGAGACCCATAACACTCCTCAACACTGATTATAAAATAATTTCTAAAACATTATGTAATAGATTAAAAAATTGTATAAGTAATGTTGTAAATGAGGACCAGTATGGTTTCATTAAGAACAGATATATCGGTTGTGCCGTTAGAAGGCTGGAAGATATCACTCAACATCTAGATAATAAGAAAAAGAAAGGCTTGTTCGTATCATTAGATTTCCGAAAAGCCTATGATTCCGTATCATGGGAGTTCCTGTTTAAATGTTTAAATGATCTAAATATTGGAGAGTTTTTCTTGAGTTGGATTAAAAGACTAATGATGGGCTCAAAGTCATGTATAATAAACAACGGTCACATGTCGGAATGGTTCAGCGTAAAACGAGGAGTCAAACAAGGGGATCCTATCTCGTCCCTACTCTTTATCATTGTTGTAGAGAAACTAGCCGAAAAGATAAGAAAAGATCCAGATTGTCAAGGTGTTGTATTTGGTGGAGTGGAAAGCAAAATCATCCAGTTCGCTGATGACATGACAATAGTAGCCAATGATGAAAAATCCCTGGCCAGAATGATGAGCTTAATCAATGAATTCGGTAATGTGTCTGGGCTAATTCTTAATGCAGGAAAAACCAGAGGTTTTAACATTGGAGAAATGATACTATACCAACCTGTATGCCAGAATATTAACTGGGTCAACTCAATGAAAATTTTAGGTATACACCTTGTATATCCATACGACAAACAAAAACAGAACCTTATCAATTTTGAAACGGCTTTTGAAAAAGCAAAGATAATTGTTAATCATTGGAGCAAGAGAGACATTTCAATGAAAGGCAAGATCATCATTGCCAATGTTCTGATTATACCATTATTTATGTACGTCGCAAACCTGATAGTCGTAGAAGAGTATATGATATGTAAAGTTAAAAAAATGGTCGCAGATTTCATATGGAAGGGCGGAAATCATAGAATCGCCTGGCATTACTTATGTAGAAAAATCGAAAATGGCGGATTGAAACTACATGACTTCAGAGCTAAAGTAATAACATGTAAGCTGAGGTGGATACAGAGACTCCTAGATGATCCGGACAGTAAATGGTCTGCGCTCATTAGAGAGAATATGGGAGACAATGTTAAACAAAAGCTAAGATGTAGAGAGGCAATCTCGTGTAAGTTCTCTGAATTTTATAATGGAATGTTCCAAGTGTGGAATAGATTCTATAGCAACCAAGAACCTAGGTCTAAGAAAAGTGTGTTATGCGAATACATATGGAATAACCAATGGCTAAAACTCGAAGATGCACTGTGCAATGTAAAAGCATGGAAGAGAAAATGTATTAGCAAGGTCGAAGATTTAATAACAAACGACAGGGTTAAGAATAAAAGAGAAATCATGTGTGAATACGGTATAGATATCAACTTCCTAGAAGAATTAAGTTTAAAAGGGAAAGTCCCGACCCGTTGGTTAAGCATACTGAAAAACGATGAAGTCATCAATTTCAGGGAAGAGCTAATATGTCAGATAGGATCTGAAGATGTCAACATACTTATAGCTCCATCGGGTGTAATATATAATGCTGTACGAGTACACATACATGCTAAAGGTGATAGAAATGACATCTGGGAAAAAATGTTTCTGAACCGTGGAATAGACATCTCCAACATTGAATTCGCAATATGGTATCGCACGTCCTTCAAATGTACAAGAAATGTAAGGCTACAATCGTTTCAATATAAAGTCATAAACAGACTAATCATATGTAACGAACATCTGAAAGATATGAACATAAGACTCAATAAGTTATGTAGTTTTTGTGACACAAAAGATGATCTATTTCACTTTTTCATCGATTGTGAAAACTCCAGTACATTCTGGCATCACTTAATTCGTTGGGCGAAAAATAACGAGCACCTAGACAGAGAAATTTCAGAGAGTATGAATGCCATATTTATGTTGTTTGGGATACCCAACCTAGGAGAGAAATACTGTACCTGGAACTATATCTTAATACTAGCCAGATTCTATATATACAAAAGCAAAATCTTTATGAAAAATAGAATTTGCTTCTTCGAATTCCTTAGAGAACTAAAGTCTAAGTTGAGAACTATGAAAGATAGCTCTTACATTAACGCAACCCATAAGAGGGAATGGCAGAGATGGGAGAAGCTGTATAACGATTTGTAAATATTGATGTGCTCAACCCTCTGACATATTACAACAGAGGGGATAACTTTGTGTAACATACTTACAGAAAAGTAATGTGAAAATAAGAAAAAAACCGGTGCTAGCACGAATGCGAGTGGCATAATATGAGCATCTAGTCAAAACTAGTCTGTATTACAGTGGTGCGCATTTAGTACAAAGTGTAAAAGATCTATGTAACAAACTAAGTCAAAAACATGTTATGTAATCAACACGGTTGAAAATGGTCTCCAATATCATGTTTTATTATGTATGTCGATCACAACATCTAAAAAGTAGAAAATATATAATACATATCGAACGTGGTCAACGATAGTGCTAAAATGAGTCGAAATCAAAATATTGATGCAGAAATGGAAAAGGGTCTAATGTATCTGAAGTGTTATCGGCCCTGGAGAACAGTTTTGTTGAAAGATTGAATAAATACCCGGCGTTGGGAAAAAAAAAAAAATTGTTTATTCAGCTAGCCTATTGTGAGAATGCAATGGCAATTTGCCCAGAGATTCGGTATGTAAATGATGAAGTCAGAGAAGTCGGATGATAGTAGTCTTCGGCCAGGCAGCAAGGTGTCTAAAGCATACCATGGCTTTGGCTTGGCCTTTATTTATAGTCAAACATGTTAACCAATTCATCAGTAACAATGGGTTCTAGCAATGCTTTCCCTGGCGTGTACCCTCATGATTGGCTGAGAGGGATCCCTCTACCCCATGAACTTGACCTCCCAGCTCTCTCCCATGCCAAGGCCATGCATTGTTCACATGATAGTTGGTCCCCTTGCTCTCAACCCCCCCTCCCCTCCCATTACCCTTGACCCAAGCATGAAGCGTCCCCTCCCTCCCCCAGTCCCTTCCCCCTACCCACTATGAGTTTAACGCCGGGAACACTAGGTGATTCTATTTCTGGTTGCTAGACAATCAAGCATGTATACACACAACAACAGGTGTCCAGCATTACCTCCCTCCCCCTCTCCACCCAGGTCATGCGTGGCGGCCAAGGCCCAGGCAGAGGGGAGGGGGGGAGAGGGAGGGGGCAGGGACGGCCATTTAGCTGGTAAACTAACCCAAAAGAATTCCAATTCTTTACATTCGTCCATATTTTTTTCTTTTGATTGAAATATATAAATTTTCAAACAAGACACTACAAATTATTAGTTGACTGACCGACCCTGCCAACCAATCATAAGAAATAGTAAAATTATTACACAAGGTTACACAATTACAGAAATCAACGGTAAGAGGTAGCCTATCAAACTAAAATGCTCCATGGACCAACTGGCCTGGAGAACTATAAAAATGGCTCAATACAAAAGAATGTTCGTTAACGTGAGTCCATTATTCGGCTACTAAAAAGTCTTTTAGTGAAGCAAGTTGAAAAAGTCCTTGTGTGGAGGTGTGCCTCTGAACACCCGTTGAATGTCTCAACCTCTCGCAGGAAATTTAATACACAAAGGTCCTTTTGTACGGTCGTCACCGTTTCCTCCTCTGTCTGCCCGGCCAGCCGAGGCCCCCGCTGGACCTCGTCGCTGACCGACAAGACACCTGTCTCGCCCCGTTTTCCTAGGTGTTGGAGCAAGCACAGGTTGGTAGTCAACACTACCGTATTTCCATAATAATGTGAACAATAACAGACCACAAGTCGACATTTCTGCATTGTTTCACCACCTCCTTCCTCTATGGACAATACTTCGGTCAAAGCAGCAGTTGAGAGTAGACAAGAAGCACTGGTCCTGTGGTGCTTTTTGCAGGCCTCTCTATCTCGAACTAACTGTTTGATAAAACAACGTCTCATAAAGAGAGTTGGATAAGATAACCATTGGGCTGGATCCTTGTCCACGGATTCCACCATTGTCTCCAAAACGGGGAAATGGATTTTACCCAAGGTATGGATATTTGTTTGTTCATACACGTACATCTCTTCTCGCACCCGAGGAGATTACAGAACAAATACTTACAAAACAATATCTAAAAGTGTATAGGAAAAATACAACATACGAGTTTATAAAGTGATTGCGTCAAACATAGAGAAACCAATAAATCTTAAAACTTATTACGTCATCCTGGTCAGTCTGGATCTGGCAGTGCGGTAGGGTGAGGAAAAAGGGGCGGCACGGGATGGGAATTCAAGAGAGCAGGAGGTGGCCACTCCCACACTCTCCCTTTCCCAAGATTGGAGGGGTGGGTTTTCGGGGGCAGAATTGGGGGGGGGGGGGGCGCGGCAGGGTCTCCAAGGGAGAGATCTTTCCTTTTATAGGCCTTTAAACAACACTGACAAGGGTAGCTAATCCCCAGATAAAGTCTTTAGGCCATGGAATAAAGGAAATAACTGCAGGGAAAATCTTACCATAAGTTAAGTTAAACCGTCAGGGGCATAACTTCAGGGGCGGGATGGTTATATGGGACTTATGGCCTGGCACGCCAATCCTTTCAGACCAGGGGACAACTGCCTTCTATTATTATTCTAGCAGATTTTAAAATAAAGACATACATAAGGACAAACGTCCAAGCGGTTCTCAGTCATAAAAAGTCTCGTTTTGATCTTAAGTAAATGTAAAATACTCTCTCTAAGTTATTGAACTAACAGGGGACCACCTCTAACTGCCAAGGGCACTTACTACAGATACTGTGAGTGTTAACCCTCTTCCCTGGCTCGTCTCTAAGAGAACATATACAATAATAAGAAAGTCATAAAATCCTAATACACCCAAACATCGTTCGTTTCAAAGTTAAAAATACACCAATGAACAGGGAGTTGGCTTCTTCCCTTGTTGGCAAGTTCATGGTGATGAATGGAAGCCATTCCGATTGAAGATAGGTTCCCCTCTGTGTCCTATGTGTTCGTTCCCATTGCTACCTCGTCCAGGCCCATGCTGGAGAGTACCTCGTCAATGGGTAGAATAGTCAGGCTTCCAATCGTCCTTCGGCTGTAAGGGAGTTAGGGGGACCAGATGGCGGTTGTATCCCTCTCGAGTTGTGTGGGATCCCACAGCCGACCTAACTGCACGTTTACCTGGTTTCGCTGCAACAGATGGTGCAGCAGCAGATGGGATGAGCTGCAACTGATCGTCTAGCAGCACATGTGGAAGCAGCTGGCAAGAGCAGCAACTAGAGCGGTAACGGGGCTTGCAGTAGCAGATGTCACAGCAGATGTCACAGCTGATGTCACAGCAGATGTCAGCAGTGACCGGTCGTCCAGCTGCAGATGTCACCGCAGATGGCATGAGTAGCAACCAGAGTGGTAACTGGGGTTGTAGTAGTAGATGTCACAGCAGATGTTGCAGCAGATGTTGCAGCAACTGACAAGAGTACCAACCACAGTGGCAACTGGTGTTGTAATACAGATGGGCACCAGCCACACAGCAGATGGTATAACATGCCCCTCTGCTCCTGATGTGGAAGAATTACATGCACACACAATCCATCTGCTTTGCAGGACAAAAATAGAATAGGGGTTGTCCATTATATATAGAGTTATAGTGTAAGGGGAGTGGGAGTGCTAGTAGGACGGGGAAATGGCTTGTAGAACTAGGTATCAGATTACCCAACTTACCCACTAGTAGAATACAAATTGATACTGGGGAAAATAAGTGTAGGATAATCCCTGATTTAGCCAGGCTCCTGGGGCCTTCCCTCCATCTGTCTATGCCCATCCCACCCACCCACACCACACCCTCCCCTCCCAGGATAACTAATACTCAGGTTTGAAAAAGAACAGAAAAATAAGTAAACCAACAGATGTTAATGGTTGAAAATGTTACATAAAGACGCATCCCACAATCTTGACCTTTTTCCCCAGACCAGATCCCAGATCTGAAGTTAATTTACTGAGGCCAATAATATATTGATGCTGGCTCGGGTGGGAATGTGTTCGTATACAGTCATATAGTCGTGTTCCAAAAGTATAAAACTAGCGTTCCAATCAAAACTATATGACCCCGTTGCATCATCCCCATCCCACCATTTTGCAGGTCAATTCATTGGAGGTACTGAAAGTGGTGGTCAGTAACTATTTTCCATTACTGTCAGAACACAAATTAATCAAGATCCCTCCCAACACTAGAAGCAATTCCCAGGTAATTTACCAAAAATATACCCCTGCAATCAACTAAACCCATTCCACAGTAGAGGCTGTGCCTCCCACAAAACCAATAAAGAAAAAAAAGAATAGGGGTTGTTTATCATAGTCATATAGTCGTGTTCCAAAAGTATAAAACTAGCGTTCCAATCAAAACTATATGACCCCGTTGCATCATCTCCCAACACTAGAAGCAAATCCCAGGTAATTTACCAAAAATATACCCCTTCAATCAATTAAACCCATTCCACAGTAGACAAAGAAAAGGGGTTGTTTATCATAGGGTTATAGGGTAAGGGGAATGGGAGTGCCCGGAGGATGGGGAAATGCCTTGCAGCACTAGGTATCAGATCTCCTAACTTACCCACAAGTAGAATACCAATCAATACCGGGGAAAATAAGTGTAGGATAATGCCTAAGTTAGCTAGGCTCTTGTGGCCTTCCCTCCATCCATCCATGCCTATCCCAGCCCCTCACAACGTACCCTCCCCTCCCAGGATAATACTCCATTTTGAAAAATAAGCAACCAACAGTAGAGTCTGTGCTTCCCACCAAAACCAATAAAAACCCATTCTGCCATTCTACTAAAACTTGCAGAATTTCAAGCACTAACCCTTCTCTTCAAATCCGTCCAAATATAAAGTGTTTACTATTAAAACGGAGCTTAGCTCATGGCAAAGCGGCCTATGTAATCCATGTTTGTATAGCGTTAAACATAAGAGCGGCATCGACGACGGCGCGTGATCGCCGCAGTCATAACCACATGCACAAACGCAAAAATATTGCTTCCCACTAGATTGCTCATATCTCCCTTAAAAACCATCCGATCCCAATATAAAAAATATCCCATAACTCCCCAGACTGTCAGGAAGACAGCCCTGCTTTTAGATTTAGAATCGGATTGTTAGTTCTCCCGTAATTAATTATTTTCGTCGGCCGCATCCAGTCGGCCGACTCGATTTAAATCACCCGACTTTGTGCCCCACATTACAAACCAACCCAACCTCCCCCAAGTAACTGGAGATATTCCTCCCTCCAGGTATATTAGGAGGAATACCCAGATCCGCATTAATCAGTGGGGGTTTGAGGGAAGGAAAATGGGAACATTAGGGTGATAAGCAGATGAAAAGTATGTACAAACAACCTCCCACCTACCTTAGCATTAGGGCAGCTCCAAGTCCAGCTGAAGTTAGCCCCATCCTTCTCTTGCTATTCTTCAACCTAAATGATCTAGGTTTTAGCTATAGCATTTCTGTGCCTGCCTAGGCTATCTCTGACTTCTAAAGTTGAGGAATTGCTAGTTAGCAAATTCGTTCCTTCAGTGGTCAGCCAGTGTGAGAATGCAATGGCAATTTGCCCAGAGATTCGGTATGTAAATGATGAAGTCAGAGAAGTCGGATGATAGTAGTCTTCGGCCAGGCAGCAAGGTGTCTAAAGCATACCATGGCTTTGGCTTGGCCTTTATTTATAGTCAAACATGTTAACCAATTCATCAGTAACAATGGGTTCTAGCAATGCTTTCCCTGGCGTGTACCCTCATGATTGGCTGAGAGGGATCCCTCTACCCCATGAACTTGACCTCCCAGCTCTCTCCCATGCCAAGGCCATGCATTGTTCACATGATAGTTGGTCCCCTTGCTCTCAACCCCCCCTCCCCTCCCATTACCCTTGACCCAAGCATGAAGCGTCCCCTCCCTCCCCCAGTCCCTTCCCCCTACCCACTATGAGTTTAACGCCGGGAACACTAGGTGATTCTATTTCTGGTTGCTAGACAATCAAGCATGTATACACACAACAACAGGTGTCCAGCATTACCTCCCTCCCCCTCTCCATCCAGGTCATGCGTGGCGGCCAAGGCCCAGGCAGAGGGGAGGGGGGGAGAGGGAGGGGGCAGGGACGGCCATTTAGCTGGTAAACTAACCCAAAAGAATTCCAATTCTTTACACTATAACATTATATATATATATATTAAGATTCTACCTTATCCTAGGCTTAGGGATCTACAGGTGACACTAGTCTATGTTTGTAACAACGTTTTTGACTATGTTCATGTAATAGACTAAATTAATGAGCTTAATCAAAGCTAATCAAATTATTTATGATAAATGTCATTTTCTGTGTGAGTTGTATTTGGATGAATACGTCATGTATATATTAAAGAATCAACTCGACTCCTTCAGCTACTAGTATCAACTGACTTTTATTCAGTCTCGCAGTCGCCACTGGTGGCCCTCATTCGCCACCACACATGACTACTATTCCATTACATCTCCCTCACTCCCCGTTAGGAAGGAAAGGGATAGGTTATAGCATGCACATGTTCACATGGTAATTGAGTAGTAATATGAAAAATATAGTTTATATAAAAATATATATATCTAATGATTTATAAATTGAGTTTCTTGTCAACTGGTTTGTTGTGGCGCCCTGCTCTTGACCTTCTGGATAAATCATTTACTTCAGGATTTGCTTAGTTGCTATCTTTACCTCTACTTCTCTTGGTACCGACTCTCTAATCGGTTCTCTACCTCTACTGACTATGCAACGTTGTTCTCTAGGTGCTACTATTCCCTGCGAGTCATGCCCGCTCAATAAAATAAATCCGTACACATTACTTCCCAGGGACCTGCTAAAACTTTGTGCACGTCCACCGCTAAGGTTTCTTTTGTTTGGCGTCTGGCATGAATTTGGCATGCACTGCATTCTTCTGACACTTTCAATATCCTTGTTAATACCTGGCCAAAATATGGCCGTGCTGGCTAGATTTTTCTGCTTCTCAGCACCTAGATGACCTGGGTGTATTATTCCCAGCACATCTTTTCTAAGCGTGACCGGAAAAACAATCTTGTTAGCCCGCATGATTACTCCATTTACCAAAAACAATTCATTTTTGTACGATTGAAACCCTGGACAGTCCCCATTTTTTCAACCGTTTAGAATACAACCTTTTACCACTTCTAATACTGGATTTTTGCTGGTCTCCTCTGTGATTCTACCTAGTTGTTTTTCTGTGGCTGACACTGATTTAAATACCATGTTGACTTGCGCCTCTATTTCCTTGTCTGACATGTCATTAACCTTAACCTGGGAAACTACTGGATACTCTCGTGATAGTGTATCTGCTAAATACAAAATTTTTCCTTGCGTCCAAGTCAACTTAAAATTGTATCTTTGTACTTTCAACATCATTCTTTGCAACCTTGGTGTTACATCATTTAACTGTTTACCATACACTGCAATGAGCGGCTTATGATCTGTCTCGACTAGGACGTCTGTTCTACCATACACATAGTAATAAAATTTTAAACATCCAAAAGAAATTGCTAAACATTCTTTTTCTATTCGTGTGTACCTGCGCTCACATTCGGTCATGCCCCTGGCCGCATAAGCCACCGGTTTCCAGTTATCTTCATGCAGCTGCAGAAGCACTGAACCTAATCCATCCTTCGACTCATCATTTGAAATTTTGACTGGCAACTTTGGATCATAATGCATGAGAACCAGCTTACTAGCTAGAGACTCTTTAATCTCCTTAAATTCTTTATCATGCTCCGGTCCCCACACCCACTCATTTCTCTTACCTAACAGGTTTCTGAGGTGTACACATTTTGCAGCCAAATTCGGTATATATCGCCCAACATAATTTATCGACCCTAATGCTCTCTGTACATCGTCTTTGTTCTTTGGTACTTGCATATTTAGAATGGCTTCCACTTTTGAACTATCAGGGCTTGCTCCCTCTTTCGGCAGTCTTTCTCCTATGAATGTAATGCTCTCTTTCTTTATCTCACACTTGGACCAGTTCATTAACAGGTTATACTTTACTATTCTGTCCTTGATCATCTTTATTCTTGTGTCATGCTCCTCCTCGGTCGCTCCCCAGCAAGGTATATCGTCCATATACACTCTGCAGCCGTCGATACCCTCAAACATACTCTCCATGGTGCAATAGAAGACCTCTGGAGACGACAACAATCCATAGGGTAGTCTATTGTAGGAATACCTGCCAAAAGGTGTATTAAATCAAGTTAGGCTTTTTGAAGACTCTGACAATGGCAGTTGCCAAAAGGCTTGCGAGGCATCAAACTTGCTAAAAAAAATCGTGCCCCTTGTATGGATGAGAATATTTCTTCCCTAGTTGATAGCTGATAGTGAGGTCTTTTTATCGCCTCATTGAGATTTTTAGGATCCAAGCACAGTCTTATAGCCCTGTTTGGTTTATTGACAATTACTATTTCCGACACCCAGTCTGTGCGACTATCCTGCTTCCTTATCACACCCAAGTGCTCCATCCTATCTAGTTCTTGTTTTAGCACCTCTCTCAGTGCTATTGGCACATGCCTTGCCGGCCTTATTACTGGCAATACTCCCTCTTTTGGTTCAATATTGTACTCAAAAGATAGGCTAGACATTTTCTCCCTCACCTCAGGTAGGCCCTGAACTTCCTAATTGATTTTCTGTACTCGTCTCACTAGGCCCAATCTCTCACTCGAGACTGCTCCCAGCAGAGAGTCCCCGTGCTGCGTGACCAGGGCCCGCACATGGTGCTGCTTCCCCTGCACATGGGTAGTGAAGACGCACATCCCAAACACCGGGATGGGTTTATCGTTATAATCCATCAACTGCACATTGATATCTTTGATGACTGGTCTTGGGACTAGGGCTCTGTAATCCTGTATGTTTATCACGTCCACCTCAGCCCCTGTGTCCAATTTGAATGGGATCAGCACATTGTTCACCTTCAATGTTTCAGTCCATCGGCTGTGCTTCCCCAGCCTCACTTTACGCACCTTAACCTGTCCGATGAAGAGGTTGGATTCTAAGTCCACCTCTGACCCCGAAACAGAATACTCAGCTTCCTTATCTTGGCACACTTTTGTCTTGCATAGTCTGGTGAAATGTCCTCTGTAGCCACACATGGCACACTTGAATTTGTAAGCCGGGCACCGCCTGTATTCATGTTTAGTCCCACAGCGTGTGCAGTCAATCCGTGCGTTTCCTCCACGGTGTCCACTGTCACCTCCCATGTGGTTGCTGTCGTTCCTCCTGTGCTTACTTTTTACCACGCTTACTGTCTCTGTTTCAGTGCTGCAAAGGATCTTCATGCAGTTCTTCAAAGTCTCTGCCGCCCTACAGAGGTCCACTGCATCATCCAGACTCAAATCTGGATCCCTCAGCATCTTTTCTGTTAATCATCTATCTCTGATGCCAATGACTAGTCTATCCCTAATCATCGAGTCGACCAGTGGGCCATACTCGCATGTGGCTGCCTTGAGTCGGACATCCATGATGAACGCGTCAATGCTCTCGCCCTCTGCTTGGCTTCTTGCGTTAAAAGCATATATCTCATATACTATGTTTTTCTGGGCATACAGTATTCTTCGAGTTGCTCAATCACCTTCTTCCATATCTTCATCATCGGTGAATTCAAGAGTGGAGAATGCCTCCTGGAGGTCCGATTCTCCTACAGTTAGCAAGATGGCTATGGCTTGCTGTGGTTCCTTCTTTACTTCGACACCTAGAGCTCCTAAGTACCACTCTACTTGACGTTTAAACTTTTCCCAACTGCCATATTTCCGTCCTTACAGTTGAGCTTCTCAGGTGCTGGAATCTATCCATATTCGCTTCATTTCTCGTTGTTCACTCTCGTACCATATTAAAGAATCAACTTGACTCCTTTAGCTACTAGTATCAACTGACTTTTATTCAGTCTCGCACTCGCCACCACACCTGACCACTATTCCATTACAGTATATGTATATTACAATTTGCAGTTTATATTTGTGGTACTGGTATGGTATTTATGTTTCATTTTCTGTTACATAAATTTATTAGAAAAAACTTTATAAATACCGGTATTTCATTATTTTGATAAATTTACAATTACAACAGTGATCCCACATTGATAAAAAATATTAAACTGTACCATACTGTTCCTGGCCCCTTCGTCCCGTTGTGTTGGATAGTTTGGTAATGACCCCTGCCCAGACAGTCCCTAGGTTTCCTCTTCCCATGGCGAGTAGAGCAGCTCTCATAGCCATCCTAAATCAGGATACTTTACTGCTCAGGACACATCGATGGTAACATGGTAGCAAGTGAACATAAGTAGTATTTGAAAGAGTGATTCTAGAATTGCTAAAGGAAGATCTGGTTATCTCACACCCGGTTTGAGTGTCTTATCCAGTTTGAATCTGGATGTCTAGTCAATGATCAGTTCCAATTAAAGTTTATCCCCGTTCCCAACTACAGGTCCGATGATTCTCTGCACTGGGCTGACCTCTCCTTTGATAGTGCTGGCCTGGTCCCGTCTTATCTGGTCTTCAAAAACTGACCTGCGAGGGTCCAGTAACATCCTGCTCTTCAGACCACTGCCTGGTGAGGGCTCTCATGCAGGCTCCTTCTTTGGCATTGCCCACCCCTCCTCATGGACCTCTCAGTTCTACATCCAGGGGGCCCTTACCCTGCTTCAAAATTGGTCTTGCATGTCTAAGATCAACAAGGACATAGGCATCCACAGTTGCACAGGGGTGTGGCGACGACCTACAGGATATCAGAATTGCAGGCAACTGGGCCTCCCTTAGACTTGCGCAAGTCTTTGAATTTTTTTTGTTTAAAAAACGAAAACTATCATGTTATGGTCACTACCATGTTATGGTCACTCCCCCCTTGACTGAATGAATGGGGAGTGCTAGACCTGCACTAGGGCTCTACAAACAACTGCAGTCTTAAGGACGAGGGCTAGTCTAGGCCTCCCTTGCCATCCTGCAGTATTTAGTCATTTCTCTCTCATTGCTGTTCCATCATCAATGCTTGTTGCCATTAGCTACTTCTCTTAATCCTTGGGGAAAAATAGCCATTTATTGTTAGTTTTAAGAAATGTCAAATTCTCACAGACCCGAATACCACTATTCGATCTAGCTGCCTCCTAACATTTAAATTTGAAACTAATCTGGATGCAGCGCATTCTTCCTCCACTATATCCCGCTATGCTAATGTGATAGGGAGACAGTGCCACTCTACGGTTCTGCATACCCCAATGCTTACAGAAAAATGAGTATTCAAGCTATAAACTAATAATATATACAAAAAAACTCACAACGATGTCAGCATCACGCAGGCTTTTTGAATTATCCAAATCCGGAAACTTATAGTGCCTCTTTATCAGGATTGCGAGAATTACTTGTGTGGTGTTGATTTATACTACTGTAGTGCTACACCCTAAGTTAGGGACCTTATTACCCATTTTAACGGAAAATCCTTGAAAATTAACTTTTTTTTGTTCATAAGACATAAGATTGATACTAGGACCAGAATTTTGTCTAAGTTTCAAGTGATTATGATTTTTGTATCATTGAATTCGAATTTAGAACATTTTAGAACTAATAATTTCCTCCAAATCGTCATATTTTAATTGTGCCATAGGACTTTTCTTGCTACTTTTTTCAAGAATAAAAGACTATCATGCCAGTATATATATCAAACTTTAATTAAAAGAAGAGAATTAATTAAAATTAATAATTAAAATAGATTGACTCCACATAGTGTGTTTCTCAGTAAGCAATCAAAGAAAAAAAATTATTTCCAGTTAGATAGAAAATACAGTTCTTATCATTCGTAGCATTTGACTGTATATTGAAATGGTTCAAGAGTTTTACTCCACGGTGAAATGGTTTTTTTTGGACGTGTTTATTTTCAACTTAAGATTAACAGGAAAATTTATGCAGAAATAACCGCCGCAGACAATTTGCGTTTTTATAGGTCATCTGCACACTTCTTTATCGGTGGAGTATCGTTATATTAAATTGGGTGAAAATTTATTAGAATTATATAATAATACACGTTAATCATCAAAGGTGTTACATCAGTATTGGATGGACAAATGAAAAATAGAAATAATGGTTAATGGTGCAAATCTCTAATGCCATTATGTTTTGAGGGGAGGAGTGAGGGGAGGAGCAAGCTGAGCAAGTGGCCTAACTTATGGTTTTTCTAGGTAGTGCTTTTTGATGAGAATTTTGAACATGGTTTTAACTTGGATTTTACATAGTTTGGTAGGCAGTTTATTCCAGTTAAAAGATACTTGGTAATATAGTGAATGTTTGTCTGAATCTTTCTTTGGGATAAATAGTGGGAGGGTCGGGGCATCCATTAGGCGAGTTGCTCTAGTGATTTGGAATTCATTATTTATCATCTTCTTTTTGCAACGGTGGTAAATGCCAGTTTGGAGAGAAGAAAGCCAGTTCTATTTTCTAAAGTCATTGTTTTAGTCTGGATATAAATTTCAGTAGTTGGTGTTCTGGGTAAGCATCCAAGAGCAATTTTGAGTGCTTTATTTTGTAATCGTTGGATTTTTACTAGTATTTTTTGGCTGCAGTTACTGAGAAAGGGGGCACTATAATCAATGATTAAGAGGATATTTGCTTTAACTAAGAGTAAGGCGCTTTTAGTATTCAAGTTTGGTCTGATAATTGCAAGTTGGTGGATTCTAAAATTTAGTGATTTTATTAGAATGTTACTCTGCTCTTAGAAACTTAGTTTATTATCAATATTTATACCAAGATATGAATAGTTTTTAACACATTCAATTTCTGTGTTATTTATTTTAAGCAGTAATTGATTATTGGTCTTTCTTCTTTGTCCAAATAGGATTGTCTTGGTTTTATTGGCATTTATGAGTATTTTATTGGCGGTTGACCATTTATAAAGTTCATCCAGATCAGTGTTCATACATTTTTCTAAGTCAGAAATTTTCTCGCCAGTAGTATAGAAGCGTACAATAGAAATCTGCATGACAAATTCAACTTATTTATATCATTGGAGAATATTAGGTAGATGATAGGTCCTAGGATCGATCCTTGGGGGACACCACAGCCTATTTGTAGTCGTTTAGAATATGTGTCACCTAGTCTTACAGACTGCGATCTTTCGTGAAGATATGATTTCAGCCAATTTAGGGCAAGATCCTTAAAGCCAATTTTTCAAGTTTTTTAATAATTGTATCATGATTTACGCTATCGAAAGCCTTACTAAAGTCTATAAAAGTTGCTGCGGTCAAAAGGTTTGAATTATTATTCTTATTTATTAATGTTATGAATTCGTAAAGGGCTTCTTGGGTAGATCTATTTTTACGGAAACCGTATTGGTGCTGGGTTAGGATATTATTGTCTAAGTGGTTCCATATTTGAGTTGCAATAAATTTTTCTAAAAGTTTACCCCCAATATGGGTGAGGGCTATAGGCACATAACATAACATCACATAACATTTGTATGTAGAGGCATGTGGTACATTGTTTTGTACCACATGGGCGGGGCTTATCGATGTGCAAAATAAACTCATTTGATTGGTTCCCGTCTACCTGAACGTACTCAGGCCACGCCCCCTAACAACAATGGTAGGCTAATGATACCGACAATTATGAGGATGGAAGAAAAAATTTTGAATTTTGAATATGTTCAAGGAGAGAAATGTTTCCCTGAAATCCCGCTTCTATTATAGGGCCTATTAGAATAAATAGAAACCTCCCCCCTCCCTCTCCATTCCACGTGGGAAAAAGCGTTGTCAAGGACTCTTAATTTAGCGTTACTCATATTGCGTCAATTAGTAGACATTATGACGCACACTATTGCGTTGTCGCCGGCATCAGTGAGAGAAGAATGGCCGTAACTTTGTAAGTAATTAAAGGACTTTGTGTTATAATTTATAATAAATCTAAGAGCACCGTGGAGTAAAAATAGGACCGCATCTCGTAGTTGGTCTGGCTCAAAGGATCAAATTGACCCTCAACGATTCTTTTTGATATAACTCACTCGCCTATCGGCTTGTGTGCCATACAAAAAGAACCGTCTCATATTATCGCATTGTCATGTATGTATAAATTGGGTCTAACTTTACCCTAAAATATGTACTCCAGTTTACAGAAATGTGAAATATTTTGCGATTCAGAATATATAGATTGTGACATAACACAGCAAAGGTTTGTGTCCTTAAGTGAGCCTGTGAAAAATGTTGTTTGATTGAAAAATCTGGGCCTCTATGTGATTCTAAAAAGTGTCATGTTAATCCTTACAATCAAAGTCAAATTTGGGACATTTCGGCTTTCAATTTTTCACACTGCCATTTCCACCATTATGATAGTACAAAGTTGACATACATATGCCAAAAATTGGCAAATTTCAGCATGTTCCCCAATGCTGCAAAACCATTTACCTGAGAGAAATTGTCATGGAAACAGGTGAAAGTCGGGATTTTCATAACATCTCAGATGTGGTTACCATGGAAACAGCCGTTAATATGAAAAAGAATTCCAGTAATTGTGCTTACATGTGACAGTTTCAAATACAGATAACCCTGAATCTTTTCTTTTATGCCATGATAGCTGTGCGTATCCACAAAAACATGGCCAGATTAGACCATGGCATAAACATGCCTGGATTGCACTAGTGGAATCCGCTTTTCGAATGCAACCAATCTACAACGTTATTTTGATTGGTTGCGTAAATTTAGTTGCACCAATCAATAACGCTCATTTCATGACGCAACGTTGTAAGTGCTTGTTTCTGCCGAGTCAGAGGGTTGCGAGACACGAAATGAAGGTAAATAATGATCATATGGCCTAAAATCAACTACCGGTAGTTTATGTTTTCCCACATTTTTGGGGAGAACCCTAGCAACGTCCCCTCAAAATTGAGCCCTTAATGATGCCTCCCCCGATGGATTTTACTCCCATCCAAGACCTCAGTCATGCATATGAACATCCTGTCCAACACGACAGACATATACATCCACTTGAAACAAAATCCAAACTAACTCAACATAGTTAAACAAAATCAGCTGATCATCGATTTGGTTAATGTTAGTCTGTGCCAAACATATGACTCTAGTCTATGGAAGTTGCAACATGAGACCGAGGTGAAGCCTCCGGACATCCATGATCGAGAAATTTTGATCTCACAATGTGCATATTTCTATACTATACTAAGCGAAACCATGGCTTGTCAAACACTACTAATTTAGGACTAAAAGGTATATTTAATCCTATAATATTGATATGAAGCAATAAATCACTTATCAGCTGCTACCACTGATACAGAGATAGCAACTGATATGCTGGAAGAAGCCCTCCTGGCCACAAGAGCACCCCGTTATAATGTCATCAATAATATCACTAAGGGATCGGTGAGGTATTAGATACCCACTGCTGAGAAGAAACGTTCCTAGATTTGTCAGTATCATGGTAGCACTCGAGTGGGAAGGTTGCATTATAGTTGAGTCGTGCATTCTCTGTTGCATATTTTTTTGGTTAAAAGGAAAATAATTTACCTAAATTGGCTAATTAATAAGGCCTATGGAAGACATACTAGTCATCGACGTCTTTGTTATATTCGCCGATTCTTGTCAATATCCTTCTTGTTAATTAGAGATAGCTGTATAAACACATGTTTTTTTTCTCCACAAAATAGGCATACTGCAAGTTTTCAAGCGTCCCCATAACTGTCTCCAAGTCCAACAACCCTTGGCGGTCTCCCACAGGTAAGAATCAAAATCACCTACACATATGGATGTATTCAATTGTTATATCTTATTTTAGTGGTTTCGTTCAAAATGGGAAATTTAGTTTGCATTTTTGTCCCTATTATATTGACAATTTTATCCATTGCCTTTGTTCAGGGTGCTTGCCTGTCTTGCGGTATGAGAATAATGATGAAACAAAAGGTGCGGCATCCAAAGTCAGTGACATCATGACATACCTTCGCCAACGGGTAAGTTCTCAATTTTAATCATTCTTTGGTATTTGATTCTTGAAGTGATTCTGGTCATAAAGATGGGAAAAAATCAATGGGCGTGCTCATTTTTTAATTAAAGTGCTTGAAAATTTGGTATCTCAAAAGAACCAATGAGGACCAAAAGGGGGGCTCATTTTGCAGTACCTCGACTTCATAGTTCATATTCGCTATTTATATTCACTCAATTTAAGTAAAGTTAACAGTTTTAGAGAGAGTATTATTTGGCCATAATTCTATGCCTCTTTCTTTATAGAGTGCATTGTTATTTTTATTCTGAAAAGAACAAATACGTGGTGCAAATTTTAAATTAAAAACTCGAAAAAAAACACTATTTTTCAACAATTATTTTTTTTTTTTTAATATTTTTATTGGCCACAAACATTTAAACACTCATTAGTATATTACGCATGACCATAAGTATGGTGCTTTTCGTGCGTTGCCAGATTCCAAAATCAACATCATAATTCAAATACAAATATTCAATTGAGCAGAATGGTATCAATATCAATTAATTCAAATGTCTCAAACTTTGTCGTTCAACACTAATATACATATGCTAGCTATTCCTCTATGAACGATATTCAAATCAAATAATTGTAGTATCAAAGCGTTTCTCCTATATGGACAGCATACAGATAACTTCATTTCTTTGTTTCTGGTACATACCGCAAAACCCAATGATAAAAGATTGGTCAGAAATAAAAACCATGTTACAATAAATAACATGTTTCTGATGTTGGTATTTGATTAATTTCATTCAGCTAACCAGGCTTTATTAAAAATATGCTTAACCTCCCTTGTAAATTCTGTTTGATCTACAAGCAATTTCACATTATGAGGTAGGCTATTCCATGACATAATTCCTGAGTAATATAAGGATTTAATTAACCTTTCTGTTCTTGGACGTTCCAGGTGTATAACAGGGATGCTAAATGTCAGACTTTCAGCTGATTTCCGATTTTATCAATTTCCAAGAAAATCAATACTTTCACTATCATTTATCAACTAAATCTTTACTCTGGTTTTGCAATCCTTCCTATTCCTCCCCTCCTCCGCCGTTTTGCAGTCTGTCTTATTCCTCCCCTCCTCCCCCAGTGTCAGATCCCAGTCAGATGTACACAGTTCCCACTGTCAGAGTTTTCTCAGGGGTTTTGCCGACGTCAGAAAGTGAGAAAACCGGGCAAAATATTTACTGGCCGCTCATTGGTCAAAAATCGGCGCCAGAAGTGTTCTGATTGGCTGCTCACTGTGTCCTGGTTTCAAGCATGTGTAGCCATTTTGAGACACGCGATTTGCTCGGGGATATTAAGTTTGGAGTCTTTAAAGAAAGGGTTCAGACTGGAGTAAACTAGATATACATCAACTCTTTACCTCTTAATTTAGGATGTCTTGTGTTTACATCATTCGATAGTATCCAAATAACTCCACAAAACAATGTAAAAGTGTCCGAATTGTAGCAATAGCCACCATTCAAGAGGACTGCCATTTTGGGGATAAGATAAGATAAGATAAGATAAGAAAATCTTTTATTTGTCCTAGTAGTGGTAAGATACAGTTGAAAATGACAAATGGGTTGACATGTCTATATGAAACTAGGTAGTTCCATTTCTACCGACTGTTACCTTTAATTTGGAAAATAAAATAATAAATCGCTTAAGGCTGGAATGAAAATTAAAATAAAATAAAACAAAATAAATACCTGGTAGGATAAAGCTAGTTATAAGGATTAAGTCTGTTATCGATAATATACCATATCGGATGTAGTTGTCTAAGGCTATGATATTACCATATAGAGTAGAATAATCGATAATATACTTTTATCGCATCTTTGTTTTGACAGTGCTTGTGGTAATAGTTGAGTATTTACAGGGGTTTTTAACAGAGCTATTTTTTGAATGTTTTACATTAAAGCTCGTTAAATCACAGTAGGTAAGTACTACTAGAGTTTGTGAATGCAAAATACAGAGCATCCTTACATAATCCTGGATTTGTATGCACGGTACAGTGCACCATTACATGGACGTAAGAAAGATAAAACCAATAAAATGTTTACATATGAATGAATAACAAATGAGTAATAAATGCACGATACAGGATATCTCCCATGATTCCCTTGTAGTTGTGACGTCAGTTGGGTTCACATTGGTTTGTTTACATCTGATCATCAATGCTATACTGGCTTCACAGCTATAGGATCGTAGATCTGAGGGGCACTCACACCTAATATTCTGCTATTTATCTCATCATCATGGCATTGTGGAACAACAATCCCTTCCTGCCTTTATTATTGCTAACTATAAAATGGGATTCTAATCTAGTTTCACAGTATTCCTCCCGCTCATAGTGCTTTCCATCTCCAAACATCATCATGCATCCATTGCCTGAGAGGGTGTGGCAAATGTACCATGCTCCCATTCCCTTTCTCTCCCCAGGAGCCCTAAAAAATCTGTCAGCACTTTGAGACATCTAATAGTAATAATTACAATATAAGGACTCAAATCTATAGCTGAATATATTTGATGCTAGTTGTAATTCTCACTCACTATCAGTGTGGGGCTTCGGTCATTGCTCTCTCCCTGGCCATTGCTGTGGAACTGGGTCATGGGTCACGTGATTCCCAGCCATAGTGTGATTGGCCAAGTTCCCCTACCCACACTGCATTGCAGCAACATGGCGTCATAAACAAGAGCTACATGACGAACATCTACAACATGTTCCCCAAGGAATAGGAACATATAGACAAGAAAAATATCACACTAGTACTAGGGCAAGCAAGAATAATGTATTATCTGTCTAAACAGTGGGCGAAATTAGTGTGTCAACAATTCTATAGCTGTAAATGCATAGATTCTAGGTTGTGTTGTTGTTTGGGGTTATCTCTTGTGCTAGTTTCCCGCCTGCTAGGAGCCAGCCAATCACAGGCCTTCCTTGTTGTTAGTCTATAGCAGATTCATGCGCATTTTGGACTCAGAGGGAATGGGCCTAAAATATGTCACTGGAGGAGAGAACATGGCGGCCCCTACAAGGGAAAATAGTTCCCTTTCTCTCTCTCTTATATTGGAATTAATTGGATGCTAGGGAACAATTTACCCTAAATACATCATTATCAATATGGTAAGGAGTTCATGTAGAGCTATTTTATCCCAGGCTGAACTGTTTCTTTAACACCATCAAGGACCAGCCTTACTTGGTTTAGAGTTCTGGGAGGTTCTACATGTGTATAGGTTTGTGACACTTGCAACTTTTGATATATTCTTCAGTCACATTATTTCATTCTGCTCACACACATCAACAAGTGCCTACTACTATTCAGTCTGCTCTGAATCGGGAATCAACAGCTATGACAACTTTCGTTGACAACAGGATTGATGTACTTAAAATTGACACAGAAGTTCGTAATAAATTCAAATTTGAGTGGCTTTCTGAACAGGACTGTCATGGAGACTATCTTTCGGACTACATTAGAAAAACAAGGGTGACAGGTCAGGCACTGTCTACACTGTGATGACCACTTACATTACGGGTCTGCTGGTAAGAGATGCCTGTTATCCCATTCCAATACAGACAAACATGCTTCGATGAGAAGGTGCAAACTTACTAACCAAACTTTGCCCTCAATTTTTCGACAAGATTCAGGAGATAATAATGACAATTTACCCTATGGTCTTGCACCAAATGTCAGCTCTGGCACCAGTTGAGGGCCAGAACTTAAACAACCAAATGTCTCTAATTTAGATCGTAGAGCCCATGCTGAAGCATTAGTTTTAGCTTTTATTGCTGAGCATTGTTTAGCTTTGTCTTTGATACCCAAGATTATTGAACTTGCCCAAGAGTTGGCCAGAGATCCAGTTGGTCTAAATGCACTCAAAATGTCTCGATCTTGTGGAACTCATAAACTAACAGATCGCCTTGCTGTTGCCTTAAAGCGGAAACTTATTGATGATCTAAAAGTGTACCCATTTTCTATAAATGTTGATGAGTGCACCAACAATGCTAACAACAGAATCTTGACCATATTAGTTTCGTACTACAGTGATAAAGAAGAAAGGGTTGTTGTGAGGCATATGAGTCACTAGAAATGGTCTATGTAAATGCTGAATCTGTTTATGAGGCAGTCCACAAGTCTTTCACTAAGGAAGGAATTTCGTTGAAACAAATTATTTCTTCTCTTTCGGATTCAGCTGCATACATGAGAGGGTCCAAAAGTGGTTTTGAGACTCTTCTCAGAATAGAGAATCCCAACTTGCTAGACATAGGGAGAGAAACATGCCATGATATACACAACATAGTAAAACGGTTTTGTGGGCACTTTGACACCTATGTTGAGAAGTTGCTTGATGACATCTATTGGGACATGAAGTATTCTCCTGACCTGAAAGAGTATTTAAAGGACATATGTATCTTTTTAAAGATCAATTTCCATGTGCCTAAGCAGAGAGTTGCACATCGTTGGCTATCAGCCTATGACTGTGCCTTGGTCATTTTGGAAATGATGCCTGCATTAACTCTTTTCTACTGGGCTTGGCTGAAAGAGGATACAGCCAGAAAAATGTCAAACATCTATGAAGAGAATCTTCCTGAGAGTGAGGTAAAATCAAAGGTACATCAAGAGCATCCATACTGAGTGTAGGCTTAAGAACATTACATCTGATGGCTTAGAGAGAAAAAAAAGAATTATGACCAAGTTATTTAACTTCAGGAAGAAAACCTTGGTTCTTCTGAATATGTACAAATCAACATTAATCAAGTTCAAGCAGTATGTACAGCTGTTCCAGAAAAACGAGCCCTTGATTCATATTTTGTATGACAAACAAATGGAGATCCTTAAATGGTTTCTCCAGTGCTTCCTGAAGACTGAGGAAGTGAACAACTGCAGACACCCGGAAAAGTTGGATGTTAAAGACAGATCACTTCAGGTGCAGGACAAAAACCTATACATTGGTATCCCAGCTTCAGATGTGTTGGCATCTCTAGAGCGCAATAATGAATTTCGTTTGAATTTCCCTGCCACAATGAAGAAAACATACATTGATACTGCTGGGTACATGCAGACAAAACTGAAAGCAAATAAGGTTGTGAAATGTATGTCCAGCTTAGACCCCAAAGCATTTGGCTACACTGCAACTCATCTAGAAATGCTTCAACTCCTGTTGCATCATTTCCGCCATCTCCTCAATCCAACTGAAGAAGATGACTATGGTAGGGAAATTTGAATGTTACAAATGGACTCTGAATTACCTGTCTGGGAGGAAGGCATGCGATTAGATGATTGGTGGACTCCAGTATTCAAATCTAAGAAATATCCATGCATCTCCCGTATTGTAAAAGCATGCTTGAGTATCTTCACTTCACCTTGTGTAGAACAGTCATTTAGTCAAATGAGTGAGATGGTGTCGTCCACAACAAACAGAATGTGTACCAGAACATTCTCAGCCCTCCAAACTGTACGATGTTACCTCACAAGTAAGCATGCATCTTGTAAAAACTCTACAAAAGCCTCAATTTCTGTCCAGGTCTTTCATAGAGAGGATGTCAGGAAGGAACCAGTAGATTCATTGATATGCAGAAAATTACTGAGAGCCCATGCATCCTACAGGGATTATCTAGATGAAGAAGCTGATCAAAAAGAGAAAAGAAAATGGAACAAGATTCTTGTCGGGAAAATCCAGCTAAATCTATTGCTAAAAAGAGGAAAGCTTATGAGCAGGCTGAATCACACCCAGACTCCTCCTAGTCTAAAAAGACAAAATGTGATGAACAAATTAATCAAAAGAAACGTCAGGAAAATCCAGCTAAATCTATTGCTAAAAAGACAAAAGCTTATGAGCCGGCTGAATCACAGCCAGACTCCTCCAAGTCTAAAAGAACAAAACGTGATGAACAAATTAATCAAAAGAAACGTCAAGAAAATCCAGAACAATCTGCATCCAAAAAGAGGAAAGTATATGAGCAGACTGCAGAACATCCGAACTCTTCCAAATTTAAAAAGAAAAAGACTGAACATTAGGTTGGTTCTTTTTATCAATCAAATTGTCCCATCTCAACTGATATTGTTTATCTTTTGCTTAAATAGTTGTATATGTTGAAACAATTTATAATCTATTAAAAAAATTGTTTATAATATCTTTGAGTTGGTTGTCAGATATAAATTAAAATCGTAATGAAATATAGTGTTAAATATGGGTTATATACATGCCAAATCTGCAAAATTTTCTTGGGGGAGGCCAAACTCCAAACCCCCCCAATGAGAGGGGATCCCCCTCTCATACTCTCCCCTATGCTGGCAAAGCCAGCATTTGGCTGGCAAAGCCAGGCCAACACCAAGCTTTTCAGCATGGAATATAGTTCAGACTTTCTCCTACAATCCAACTAGCATCCCTGGTATAAGTAACCTGTCCATTCTTAAATTATAATCCAAGATATTCATGCCTTTTCCCATGGATTAATTTTACAATTTGTAGTTTCCGACAGTATGTGTGTGGATACAGCCCAGACTATGTCCATTTCTCAGCTGGGGCAATATTCCCATACGCAATACGCAGTGCCCTAGTCGTAATATTGTCTAAATATTAAAAACAATTTTATTTTTCTCCCCATCGAAAATAAATGTCATTTTTCTGATTCTTTAGTATATGATTCTTGAACTATGTGCGTTCATTAAACTGAAAAAAAGTTAATGGGTCACTGTGCTAATTTCTGAATTATGGGGCTTTGAAACATGGCTGACAACCCAAAAATCTGCTTTCAAAGTGTTATATGTTTCCTAAACATGTCTATTTTAAACAGCTACAATTATTTTTTTAACATGATGATATACATTTTTTTCCCGATATATGTGTAGAATATTACCTGCACTATATGTGTAGAAAAGTTTGGGACATTAGGAGTTTTCATTTTTGTTTTATTCCCAAAACCGTGAAAGAAAAATACAGCACTTCCCAATAGACTTGCATGCTAAATGGGTACAACTGAGAGTACCCACAGCTAGCTCTGTTTCCCAAACATGTCTATTTCAGACAGCTACAACTTTTTTTTTAATGCGATGACATATATTTTTTTTCCCTTTTTATCTGTAGTATATAACCTTCACTATATGTGTAGAAAATTGTGGGACAGTAGGAGTAGCCATTAATTGTTTGTTGTATTCTATAAAACGTGAAAAAATGGGCTGTTTCCTCATAGACTGCAATGCTAAAGGAATAGTACGTAAAATGCCCGTATATTTGGTATATGAAAAAGGGGGGCGTGGCAGTGAATAGTAGCTTTTGCCTTTAAGTTTTAATTGTTTGAACTCAAATATTTTAATGCACTTGTAGGTTAAGCCCGACGTGTACCAGTGTAAGTGACTTTGCTCCTCTCTCTATTCCCTCTCCCCATCTCCCCTCCCCCTCCCCCTTTCTATTCTCCCCCCCCCCCCCCCCCCCGCCATCTCTCCCGATGCTCTCACGCTACCTTACATCCATCTTTCTGTGCCTCGCATTACACTAGCTTCCCACAAGCTGGGCCGGGACTGGTGGAAGCAGAGCAGTAAAAGGGATCACGTATCTTACAGTGGTTGAGCTCTTGGTATTTGTTTGACAGGCGCATACTCGCGGGCCACGTCCAGACTGAAAATATATCGCGACCAGCATTAAGTAGGCTATGTTTTCGTATTAGGACAGGACATGGACCGGCAGCTAGACCATTAGCGTCTGCGACGTAAATGTATTTAATGTGTAAGCCCATAGTGAAAAGAAACGCTCTGGGGTGAACTTGGGTCAGCGCAGACGTGTTCTTGTTATCTACCTTAAACACATCTTTACTTCCGATCGTAGACACTATGTCTCGCTTACAGCTCGTTTGGTAAAGTTTCTCGACCTTGCGATCGGTGTCCATTCATCGAATATTCGGACAAATGAAAAGGCTGTAGTTAGCCTTTAAAATAAACTAGAGGTGCTTTAATCCTCTGTGAATATATTACAAAAGATTAGTTAGGGTTGAAAATACCCTTTATTATACCTTTCAGATGGGCTATTTATTTACCCCAAGAACGAGCCATTGTTGAAGATGTTTCAAATAATTAATTTATGTTAATATGGGAAAGTCGAAGGTCGTGTTTGCTCAACATACTATAATGAATTAGGTTTCATGTGAGTAATCGAAATCCTAAATTAGAAACAATACTATTTATCTGACATTGCTTTTCTAGCCTGGTTGTCGTATCGAAATGTGGCATTGTCAGTCGACAAAGACCGGTTTCTGCCGTTCTATGCATATTGATCCTGGAGGATTGTAAAAACGTCTACCTCGTTAGTGTAAAAGGACTCTTTTCCTCCAATGTCCTGATGTGTATTATTTTACCCAGCGTTTTGATAGTCAATAGTATTCGATTCGCGGTTTGAGGCCAATGATGGTAGTCACTTGGTTTTATACGATTTTTATCATATTGTTTAGCATATATATAGATATGTTATAAGTATAAAATCTAGGCTGAAACTTTTATGAAACCAAACAGTCGCAATGGTAATAGTCAGTATCATTGTGCGTCAATCGGGGATTTTTGCCATAGTAGTATATGATAAGTGGAAAAATAATCGGGTTTCCATTAGACCCATGCTGTATGTTTTGGATACTCTCATCGCCCCGATAAGAAGAGGTATAAAGAAATGATAGATTTTAATGAGCCTTGTAATTTGGAATGTACTAGTATGAATAAGATATTCAATGACGACGCCATCCATGCTTCAAGGTCCTGACAATCATTTGTTGGTCCTAGTTTTCTGCGGTAACTGTCATAAGTCCAGAATACTGGCGCACCCCAGCTGAGAGTTGGAGAAACTCCCTCCAAGCTGAGGGAAAGTCTCGTTCCAAACCGCAAAATTACATTATAATTCCATTAAGGCACGTACTCAAGGGCCAGGAAAGCCATTAGTGCAGTAGGCGCCCAATCAGTGACATACCATTCTTATCTGATCTGAGAGGTTGTGAGCCTAGACTGTAAACGCCTAGGCTAAACGGTATTCCTTTCCCTGGCTCTTTGCTATTTGGCTGCCGTTTATTCTCTGGCAGTGCTCACCCATTCTATGATTACCTCACACAAATATCTGTCACGAAAAGTGTTTTATGATCTAAATGAAAGTAAGGCTGGTCGTCCATTAGACAAGTCAGCAATGTTTACCTGTCCATATATTGTCTCTTTTCCCCAGACCTTATTCAAACATTCCGGGTAACAACCAGAGAATGTTCTAGTACCGATACTGGTATGTTACATTCTAATTTGTGTTCTCTTGACACTAGTTCGACAAGTTCTACGCCTTTTATTACCTTCTGAATTGAATGATACTTACAATGTTGTGTCATTGAAAGATTCTTAGGAAATCTCTTATCTAATCTTCTATTGAAAAAATCTTTAATGTCCCACTAAATATCTTTGTTGGTTACGCTATATTAAATGCTAACTGTAAATGCTAACTGTAAATGCTGGTGATGGATTTCTTTTATGTATTTGTACATGACAAATAATAATGTTATTATGCTAAGATTTACAAAGAATATATATGCAAAAAGTCTAATATCCATATACTCATACTTGATAACCTGACATTGGGATATATATCTCATGTTCGCTTAAAAATCCTGTCTCGGGCAAATGAATTCTTAGCTCAGAGATTCTAAGGGACCGTTCTCGTCTATTGAGAGCTCCAATCCGAGTATTTTATTACTAGTATGAGGGCACTTCTGCCAGTGTCTGACCGCTCAGCGGTAATGATCAAAGCCAGGTAACTCGAGAGTAGCGTTTGCCAACTGTCTGACAGGGTCTTATGGGGAATTCGCTACGGACATCTCACTGGTGACAACATCTGAATTGGCATATAACCGCGTGTCTAGTGCCTTTATTATGAACGCAGATTGTGGCTGTTATATGTCGTGTTGCAATTCAGCAGAAATGTTTTATTCGCCCAACTTTGATTGCAAAATTATCTGTTCATTTTTATCCAATTAAACGAGTCACTTTTCATTCAATACGACGCGTGTTAAAGGACGTTGTGTTGACTGAAAATGTCCTAACGGAAATTAACACCCAAGTTATTTAGTCCCCTGGGTAGCATGGTGGTTAGTCTAGCTATCCATCTTTTCCCCTCCACATTCCTCGTCACTCTTGTAGTGTCACTATCACTAGCATTTCAGCACTGAGGTCTATAATCCAGATAACCTTTTGGTTATTGGCTTGCCCATTAGTGATAGTGGCTGTGGATTCTTGTGCATCTAAGAAAATGACAGCCTTTCAGTTTGAATCGTCTGGCAACCCTTGGCTCCTGAACGAGAATCATGATAAAACTTCGCTCATTTATTCTACTGATTCTACACCCATCGGAAGTTTGCCCAGGACCAACAGGTCCGTTTTATCAGTAGTCCTTATCCCAAGCTCCATGGATTTAAAAATTCGATTGGAGTTAACAGACCACTAATTGAGCCCAATAATTCTGTGGAAATTTTCATTTTACTATCCTACTGTATGATATTCTTTTCAGAGTTACGGAACAGATTTCGACCTTACTTTGAAGCAGAGCGCAGACTTCATCGCATTTAATGCATTAGTTGAAGAGAAGCTTGCTCCAGCACTTGTAAGTTGATGTTATTTTCACTATGTTAAATTTTAATGACAGACGTTGATATAGAACTAAGGCAGTTTTATATATTGTGTGTATCATGTACAAATTGCCAAGTACTAATGTATGAAATGAGAACAGAAAAAATAGCTAATTCTGATTAAGGGTCCTTCATAGTATTTTGTCTTGTTGAAAGTGAGCTACATCATAGAGATGATCTCTATTTGCCGGTCACGCTCTTCTAGACGGGGATTTGCTTGTTCTTAAGGGGTTTAGGCGTGATCTAATTTGACAGATGTCAGTGGATCATATCACAACTTATCATTTTGAAAACGTGGCCTGATTCATCAAGTCTGTCTCTACTGTAAAATTGCGCTCTAATGACTTAAGATGAGTCCTTACTCCTTCATTAGATTCTGTTTATTCATTTACAAGTAGGTTTTATCCCTTTTCATTCAATATCTATTTACCATTACCTTACGATGAAATCATTAAATGGAAATCAGAATCAATTCACAGATTTCTTCTGCATTATTTATAATTGTGTCCAAGAATAAGAGCTGATGATGCAGCTTCAATCTATTACAACTGTAGATAAAAACTTACTTACGCCGTGAATGCTTCCAAATGATACGAGTTCTATATAGTACGTAAATAAAGACAGTGTCTACCTCTGAGATGGCATTACATTTAGCAGTGAGGCATATAGAAAGGAGGCTAATTATTAGTTACTATGTTCCAGCTTCATCTCTGGTGGGTTGACTCCAAGACTTACTCAGAATTCACAAGGCCTGCTTATGCCAAGCTGCTGCCGTTCCCACTTAGCTACTACATTCCCATACGCGAGCACAAGGCAGCCGAGGCCCGCCTCCTGCATACTAGAGGCGGGGATAATGTGACATGCGAGGACCAAGAAGCAAAGGTAGAGCTTACTCGAACTATCTAATGTGCTTCCATAATGTAGACATGAACACATTGAATATTGCTTGTCGGCATCTTGTCTCTGATTCCTGGCCACTTCTGTAGTATATGTGTGTGATTTATGTAAGAGCATTAGTCTTATGTCTTGTAGTAGTGGCTTATTAGTTTGGCAATATTTTATCAAATATTCATTCGTTATCTGTTAAGATTAATCCAGTATATGTTGTACTTCTATGGGAGTCTGTTGATATTTTATTGACCATTAATGATCTCTATTGTTTCTTTCTTAAACATCAGATTTACAAGGATGCCAAAGAGTGTTTAAATACATTATCAAGAAAGTTAGGTACCCACAACTACTTCTTCGGAAGCACGTAAGTTCATATATATACGATTACCTCTTACCATTGATTATCCCTCTTTTCTCCCCAACTCGTGTCCAGGGATTTACTATACTTAGATTGATTGAATTCACTAATTTCATAATCCTTTACATTCAATTCTGAATAAAATGTTAACATATATCTTATATATATTTCAGACCCAGTTCTCTTGATGCTATTGTCTTTGGTTACATTGCTCCATTGCTTAAGGCACCCTTCCCTAACACAGTCCTACAAAATCATCTGAAAGGTTGTTCAAATCTCTGTAACTTCTGTCTTCGAATTCTTGAGGCACATTTCCCGAAGACTCCCCAAGGTGATTTTTTTTTTTTAAGAAATTTTATTGAGCTGGTTTCAATGTCAAATACATTAATAATCTCACAGACTCAAGGGAAAAACAATTTTGGTAGCATTAAATATAAATTCGAGTTCAGATAATATAGCTTTTAAAGAATTAAACATTAAAGATTTAGATTACATTCATCAACAACCAAGTGTTTGGCCATTAATTCGTGGCCGACCTTCAAATTATGTACAAGGGTTTCAATTTTTGTATTTTCATTTATGGACACCTCCCTTCTGGGCAAGATATAAGTTGATTATACATATGTAGTATGACTGAATAAAAACAACATGGTTTCATGGAATTCCCAACCATGATTTCGTTTAAAACCTTTTAAATATTTTGAATTGTGACTTATTAAGAAATCTTTGGTATCATAAATTTGTCAAATGTAATATTCGAATAAAATAATAAGATTTAAGACTTTAATTGAATTCCCTAATTCATCAACCTTAATACAAATTGATTATTTTGGACCGTTTTTAGAAGAAGAAGCTGAGCGGAAAAAAGCAGAGGAAGATGCAGCCAAATCTTCACAAAACAGTGAATTCCCAGATCGTCGGAGAAATATGATGGTTTCTGGTATGGTTGCGCTCACTGCCATGGTGGGATATGCATTTATTAGTGGTTTAATCCAAGTAGAGTTTTCCGATTCTTCCAATGGTCGCAATGGAAATGAAACTCGACCAGCTCTACCCAACTTTAACCAGTTCGATAAGTTAGTGGACGAAGACCTAAAAGAGGACGAGGAACAAGAAGACGAAGAAAACCATAATCAAAACGAAGAGGGACAAGAATAATTTAATTTTTAGCTGTATTATTTTTTAGAATGATGATATTGTTATAAGGGATCAATCAAAGAGAATTATTCACCGCGCTCAGAGTATTTCTCTTGTGTATATTAGATGTTAATATCGCGTTTCAAATGGTATCTGTATTTTACACAAGCTTAATGGATACGGTACTCTAAAGGAATGTAGCAGTCCTGTTGTTACTATGAGAAACTGTCGTAAGTACAAGCCCCTGAAACATTTTAAGGAGAAACCACACGATAACGTCCACCTATTGTTCGTTCACTGTTGTCCAATGAATGACTTATCCTTTTCCAATGTAACATTACAATCCTTTGGTGCTGCCATTTATCCTTCTGCAAACTTGTAAAGACCAAAAAAATTACAAGTCTGTGTTCATTTTTTTACTCTCACCCTCTGATTACATATGGCCATTATTTATGAGGCTGATATTTTCGCAATGTATTCATTAAGTTATTATTGAGGTAAAAATAGATTCATCTTAACATTCGTGCTGTGTCATAAATATAAAGATGTATAAGTATGTATACTGAAGGTTCCTATGCGGACCGTGCCATTTATTTCTCGTCCTCAGTTTTACTGTTTAATATTGATAACATCGTGATTGAATAAAATGTCTTATGATTTTGTAGGTCTATAGACTTTCAAGGTCAGTAGAGAAAATATGACCCCTGATCTACCCAAATATAAAGATATTGTCCGATTCTGTAGGAATGGTCAGATGAAGAATGCTAGAATATCAATATACAAGTACATGAATAGTGGAAGCACCGATTTCAGATTAGCTTATTAAAGTTTGATAATTTCCTTGCGTAGATACAAGAGTTGTGGACGCGTTTGTGTTTATGGATTCCTTTCCCTAAAATGTGTGACTTGGTTTGATTGATACACGAATTAATACATTTCATTGCAGTTTTAACTTGTATATTTTGTTCGTTCGGATCCATGTTTATACAGTACATGTTCTATCATTTCTTCTATAATATTATGCTGTATATAGGTGGCAATTATTTCGAAATATGAAGTTTATTATTGTCCCGTTGCCGTCCCTGATTAAGTGCGAGGCACATTCCCGTGAAATGTTTCCAGACTTACATTATGATGCAGTCATATATAAGTGCAAGTATTCTACTATTGATGATCCTTCCTTGTACCGAAAGGAATCAGTTAGTATACTGTACCCACCTATAAAGGATGGTGAATTATTGGAAGAAATCGTGTTATATGTATGGTCTGAATATGACGATTCATCTAGATTGTCATTTCAGTTAATCACTGATGATGGCTCCCCGAAGTTATAAGTATACATCTGTTATAGTGAGATGTTCCTCTTTAATAAGTAATTCGATCCCCAGCTACGTCTTCCTCTGTGGCTCTAAAGACACCTGTAATAAACTGCATATTCTATGTACAAGAAAATCGTGTTCGCTTCTTTCTGCTATTGGGATGTCTGTGAAATCGTCTTGGAAGAGATTGCCTATTTAATTACCAAAGCCTGAAAAGCTGGACAGTTAACTTTGCTTTATCTAGAAAGATTTAGATGAAGTCACGTTAATCTTTACCTCTATGTAAACTCTACATAGGCCTTCGAGGATACATCTCCCCAAGAAAGAAAAGTCGGATGTACCACAAGTGTGATGGGTTTTGTATTCAGTTTATTAATAGCACTAGGATTGATTCTGTTTTCAGGCTATTGTATATGTATTTCTCCAATATGATATGATTGATGACATCTAAGCAGTCGATTGTTTTAAATGGCAATCTTTGGTATTATATATTTCATATAAAACAAAATCATTAGGTATTCTAATGTTCATTCTATTCTATGTAAGGAAATTAGTATACACCATTTCATGGTTTCCATGATGAGTTACATTTATTTCCTCTTTTATCGTCGACGCCCCCATGCAGTTAGATCAAAAAACCCTCGCATCAATCCAAGTCTTTCACTAACTTAGTTGCACACTAATTAATGCATTTGTGTCTTCCAAGACACGACCATTGGGAATTAACATGGAAGTAGTTAAGTTAGAATTGAGACATCCTCATGTTTGCACCAACCCCTCTTAAGTGGAGCATGTGGGTATTTTGGTGCAATATTTTTTTTGTATATTGTAGTTAAAGGAGTTGATATTTCTCCCCCTCCTTACACTTACAGGTCACCCACTTTTTGCTCTCAGTGATTATTACACAATTATGGAATATTAATACACCAAGTAACTACATGCTTCATGAACCTACTTAGTTAGCAATTCTAGACTGATGGTCCTAGGAGTTCATCACTAAACAGATCCCCTTGATTCTTGAGGCATTGAATGGTGGTTAAGTGACCGTCGATATTGAGATAGAATTCTGTGATGAATCTAGACCCGTCTTGCACATGAGGCTGTTCTTCATTGCTTTTCTGAGCAGGCTATTGCCGTATGCGTACAGAAATGGATTGATGGCGGAGTTGATTTGGGTTAGCCAGACCGCTACGATGACACATTCGATGCACGTTTTGCCGTACCAAACAGATACGCAATTCATCAGTTCTAATGGCATCCAGCACATGGCGAATATCCCAATGACGAGTGAAAATCGTTTTGCTGCTTTAATTTCTGCCTTCACCTAGAGAATGTAGAAACGTGTACTTAATAAATTTAAAATATTCCGATCACTGCCTAAGATACCTACTAATGTATTCAAACTTCTTTATCAATTTTTATCGACGTACCTAGGAAGAAAATCTTTTCATTAAACGTTAATGTGAGCGGGATAGTACAATTTGATGAGCTCATTCAAATTATCAAATTTAATGTTAATGAAAATAATCCCGGCATTAAGATATCCCGATAGAATAGAAAATGATGTTTCATTAAGGCTATCTTGCATCTATATGACCCTGCGGATTGCTTTCATTAAAGGGAACGCTGGCTCATGCGCTTACCTCATTGCGGGCAGTTGCCTTTGAAGCGTCATTTTCAATTTTCACTTTGAGGGCCTCGATTTGCCTTGATGACCGCATCACTTCGATGAATATGGATATGTAAATGAGGAGCATCAGGAAGAGGGGCAAAACAATAGTACCAAAAAACGTGAAGTAGACGTGTTGTTTCAGATTTATGATCAACACAAAACCACAAACGTTATCGTCGTTCCATCCATTATTCCACCCCATCATAGGCACTAATCCTAGAATGATTCCCAGTGCCCATCCACTCAAACCTGGAAAAAAATGCATAAAGGAGAAGGGAAAATTGCATGTCTTTGTTGAAAATGTTGATGAAAGACGGAGCCGTTCTGTCTTGAATTCTATCAAAAGTCAGCGGCTTGAGAAAAACTAAACCCTTGATATACATTTCGATTTTATTTGTAAAATTAATGTTAAAATTTGATATCACTGATTTAATCATTTAGTTAGTTATCTCCATAAAACCGTTCTAACTGATAAAGAGGAAATAATTTACCCATAGCGACAGCTACATTGACGGTGAAGTTCGCATGGTACCAGAAAGGAAACTTGATTGCGATGAACCGCTCCGTCGCCACTGCTAATAGATTAAGTACTGAAGTTCCAGTGAGTATCACGATGAGACAATTGACAAACAAGCAACTGTAAAATTCCCTGGGCAGTCCGAAGAGGGGGAGCATGTAGAAAGGAATACCAATTCCCACCAACAAATCAGCAATTGCCAAACTTGCTATGAGGCAATTCGTCACTGTGTGTAAGGCCTTTTCCCGACGTATTGCTGCCAAGACGACAGCATTTCCTATTATAGAAATAACTGCAATAACACATTCCACTATGATATTGGTAAGGAAAAGAGCATCCATTGTAGACTTCGGTGAGCTGGAGAACCAGTGAATGAATGATGGGTACGCCAAGCGAACTATAACTGCATGACCATGTAAGAGGAGCGCGGCTGGATCAATTGAGAAATACCGTCTTTGCCCGCGTTGGCGCTTATAATATTCCTTTGAAATTACATAATTGATTATACTTACAGTATTAGGACATATTTGCATCACCAGACGGGGTTGAGCTAATGAAAGGATATATGCCTCAAGTAGTGTTTTTAGCGCATCAATGCATCATTGGAGTAAATTGGGCATAGCTATAATACACTATATATGAATATAGAGATGAGGATCGAAGATGCCAACGTGGTCCATGCTTGCTTTGATCTTGTGTCAACAGACTATGTGAAACGAGGATACATGTCGATGCCTTCATCAAGGTGTTACTTTTTAACAGGGTGCTAGGTTCATATCTGTTGATTGCAGATATAATACCTGATAAGTCCCTAATTATGGACCTATAGCCAACCTTCGGAATAGGCCGGATATATTGATAAACTGTTTGGGTATTTTTCAAAGTGAAGGACAGAATGTTAAAGATAAATATACATCCAAGCTGTACCTGGCTTTGGACAAAGGCCCTCCCCATTAGTCCACATCCGTGATACATAACACAAATTAAAGTTATATTGACTTGTCATATTTTATCAAACAATACATGTGTTCAAAGGTGAGATCTATATCGAGTTCCATACCCTCGTTCAATTAGAGATGTAGCCAGTCCGGGTACTATTCCATACCTGCCATGATCCCCATTGTTAATAGATGTGTATTTTGTGAGGCTGTGCAATGTATCCCATTTTCTTCCGACCTTCAGGTAAAAGATGAATTATCATAACTCATGGTAATGGAGTCATCATCAGGATTAATTACTATATATAGAAGTATATTTGAGCTCATTAAAAATGATTTCGATTTCAATTTCAATGGTGTCTGAAACCTCGCTGTATTCTTCAATGATTATAATATGAAGTATGAAATCACGGAAAGTTCATTAGCGGTGACACATTATGATGAAGCTATAGAATGTTTTCATTTTTCTAAACGAATAAAGGTAACGAAATAAATAAGAAAATGTACAGAGAGATGAGAGGATTAGATGTAATTCTAGATGTGATCAGTCCCGTAAGAAGCGTTCTTTGTTGATAAATTGAATAAAGATCCGGTGTTGGAAAGAAAATAAAATCCATGAGAGAAAACACCTATTTCTATCAACTCCGTCGGACACCATGCATACATGTTTTAGAACTTTTGTCAAAAATAAAATGAGGAGTATAGATCTGTATCCGGGCCAGCTTCACATCGAGCGCTGCCCACTCCGCAGCCCAACCCTCTGTGGGGCGTACTCAACCTCCACTGCTCATCATGCTAACATGTCACTACTTCATAATTTGTCGAAGTCCAGGTAAAATGTAAAGATGTCCAATATGGCTCACCGGCGGCAGCAGTGAACACGCTCCTTTTGCTGTGTTTTATAACCTTTCCTGAAATAAATCAGATACCCATGCATAAAACTGATGTACATGGATAGAGAGATCAATTAAGTAGTTACCGGAAGATTAATCATATTCATAATGATATTCAGCTTCGTCATGATAATGACTGACTCTCCAACATTATTCTTTATCTTCATATTAATTACATCTGACACCAGTGACATATTTACTACATGTTTGTCTTGCCCATTCATAATTAATCAAGACTTGTGTATACATGACTCACTTGACTTTATTCCATGATTTGGCCATGAGTGTGACTTTTTTCGGATATGCATCTTTTTATTATTATTTCTTTTATTAAGCAGTTTTACAAAATGGCACAGCGTTAAATTGTTTTTTAACGTTCTTCCCACTGCCTGCTATTAGTAACAATAATTAACAAGAGGACATTTACATGTGGAGAAGGTAGACTACTGGATGTTAGGAGAGTGGGTTATTGGGAGGACTTCTGAGAGCAGAGAGAGTGAGAAGAGAGTGTCAAGGATTTTCACCTTACTTTAAATGTTATATTAACACTTGATATTAGCTGTATATTGTAAAGAAATGATTTCGAATTTTATCAAATATAAATATGTAAGAACGATTGGTAGAGGTGACTGAAAAACGTTTTCATTCATGGTAGAGGGCAGGTGTAGGATAAAGAGCTGAGAGCTATGAGGAGGGAGGGCACAGAGAGAATATTAGGGTGGAGGGTGTCCCATTAACCATGATTAACCCCGTTGGACTTCCACCCAGGCCTGGGCAGGCTTGGCTTGTGCTAGAGGCTTGGCTTGTGCTAGTATAGAGGCCCCTGATGGGGGCAAATGTCTGGCTGCTCAGGCTAACTCACTGGTTCAGGCTCTAGTCACTGCCTCAGGCTCTAATCAGCACCGAGTCAAGCTATCCTAGTGGAGTCAATTACACACTTTCCCCCAATTATATGGTTGGGGGAAAGTGGACTAAAATGCCTGAATATATGATGCTACATGGCTATTAAGTATATTATGTTAAATGGGGCCTTTTGGGGAGTTTTTCAGATTAACCTAGGGTTAAAGCTAGCTCTGCTAGCAATAAGTTAGTTCATTTGGGAATGATGATTTACAAGTGATACATGATATTCATTTGTTGTGGAGGGGGTCGGGACCTGAGTGTGTGTTATTGGTCAATTAATGGTCATTAAACTGCATGGTTATTGAGGATTTCTTTCTTTAAGGGTATAGAGTACATGTATTTGCCAGGGTCACTGCCCGTGGCGTATGAATGAGCTGTATCTCGAGTATCGAAAAGAGGTATGATGTTTTTTTCATGAAATCATGGAATAAAACAAGAATTAGTTAACAGTGATCAGTTTACATTTATTTATCTATTTCCGGTTCATGCAGAAGATTGCGTTTCCAAGGGAAACAAAGTTTGATGTCAGTTAAATGTAAAGTTCGAGAGGGAGGGATAGTAGGAGGGAGAGGAAGGGGAGACAGAAAACATGAAATCCCTATCCCATATATGACTGGTCGCTCCATGTAATTCTGTTGGTCCCTTTAACACCTTTGCATATGAGGCATCTTACTTCTCAACTTGCCACTTTAATTCACACATGGTCTACCCTTTAATTCACACCTAAACGTCATCTCCTCCCCCTCCCAGCCATTACCAGCATGATTCTGATCCCATCTGCTGATATCAGAATCAACAGATTCTTCACACTGATATCCAGGATGGGAGGAGCCAAGATGCTATCAATGATTGACAGACATTACCCCAATCGATTTTGATTGATGTTATCTCATCAATCTAAATAATTATTATGTGCCTTGTAGGCCTACTATAGCCTCGCTTACTCTGCATGTAGCTAGTCCACCTTGTACTTCACACTATGGCATACAAGATCTGGGACTATCCGTTTACAGCACACCTTCACAAATTTAAGTCGGCAGAACAAATGGTTCCTTATATCACACCGATTATATTAAGTCATTATTCCATCCCACGTCCTACTGTTTCCCACTTCTTCAACGATCTGACTATGTTGATCTTATATATAGCACGGTAATAAGGCTTTCATAGTTAATAATATAGATCTATTTGTTGTCGGTTATACCGACGGCATGCTGATTTGGGTGGAACTATATACTCTGCTAAGTATATAATTATATCCATACAAAATTTAGCATGAATGAATTACGCTATCTCTAGGACTAAGCTTATCCTATGGCAATGATAAGATTACCCCCGGGATTTCTCGGCTTTTTTCATGAACAGTTTCTCGCTTGAGTAGTTTACGAAAATGGTGATTTACAGCAGGTTCAGTGCGTCATACGGTGCTACACCACATATGAATCTTGAAATGAATACGGTAAGATGAATAGCGAACAATGATTCGATCTGAAAATAAAATACAAAGTGCTTTCTCTTTCGGGAGAATATATCGTATGTACGTACACATGGTTACAACTGCAGATAACACTCCAACATTCCCCAGAGAAAGTGGATTTACTGGTATTTTGAAGGATTCTGCAACAATCTTAAAGAATCAGAAGTATTCGCCTCGTGAACACAAGGTGGCGGCTCATCTCAGATCGCTCACAAGAAGTACATATTTATAAGGAAATCAATTGAATTATTCTCACGGTTAAGCCATCAGCTGAACCTCAAAATATGGCTAGAAAACGAATGAATATTTCTTAATTGATTAATCTTTTTTTTTTCAAACGTCAATCAAATAAAATAATTCTCAAAGGGTACAGAGTAGTACTTGGCAGATTCGGAATTAGATCTAGAATCAATAAAAAAAAACCCATTGGTATGACCCAAAATTCAAGGTTCATCAAATAAATGATATTAGTAATTTTACTATTAAAGTGAATCCAGTCTATTGACTCTGCACTTTGCACTAGAATCAATGTCAAATTTCTCAGAAACTACCAGGAATTATTACATGGAGAACTTTTGGCATATTATAATATAGGGTATTAGCAATTGAAATATGCTGACAAATAGTAGTGCCCCCGATGCCGGAACGAAAATTACTATTTTGGGGTTATAGTTATGAAGGCATACTAGTCGCCATACTGAACTGGGATTCTGATTTGACTTATACTGAATGATGTACACATCTCTGTTCTAATCCATGGTTCCTATTGGGGAACCCTTCTTGAATGGATTAAGATTAATAATTCTGTATGACAATAATTACATTTAAATTGGCAATAGCTGCACCAAACATTCGGCGCTTGAATCCCCTGTGGGTATCGCAGGTGACTTTAGGTCCTAAGCTTTTAATACAGGGTCTCCGCGCTTTTGGTCCTCTAGAAATTCAAGGCTTTCCATCCCAATTTAAGTAATTTTCCAAGTCTCATAACAGGATCAAGGGGTTGTAGTTTAATATTATTTTAAATAACTTTCACTCCAATATCAAAGGGTGGTGGAAGGGGAAGAGGGGTATGTGTGCTGAACGAGACTTGGGAATCTTCAGCCCCATATTCCAGGACCTTCAACCAAAATGGCTATTTTTTTTCCTAATTCAAGGCTTGTCCAGGCCCAGCGGAGACCTGTTACAAAGGACATATATATCAAGGGATTAGAATCGGTTGGTTTCCAGAGTGTTTAGGGTCGAAGGACCATTTCATTTGATTGATAAGGATAGAAAATCTTGTCGATGAACGCTTCTTTCTAAAATACGTTTTACTTTTTATGATCCACATTTATGACCCAGAGAATGAATGGGCTTATTGGTGGGACCGAGTACCCCCCCCCCCCCCCCCCCCCCAAGTGGCCTAGGCCACACGTTTTTTTCTGATACCTGTCTGCAGTTATGTGTGCCTTGGAGGGTTTCACATTGGACTATACTTGTCTGCTGAGGAATTTTTTGTGTTATATTTATGTTATGTTTTTTGTTGTTGTGGGGTGTGGCGGTCAAACAGACGGCCGGCGCACCACCACCCGTTTGTTTGTGAGTTTATCGAGAGACCGATCAATGATCCACATTTATGACCCAGAGAATGAATGGGCTTATTGGTGGGACCGAGTACCCCCCCTCCCACCTGAGAGTGGTCAAGCAGCTACTTCGACACCGGTCACTCTCCCACTCTCACCTCAGCCTTTGCCTAGGCCACACGGTTTTTTCTTTTGTTTTATTTGAATAAATGGGCGGTCAAACAGACGGCCGGCGCACCACCACCCGTTTGTTTGTGAGTTTATCGAGAGACCGATCAATAGAGTTAATCATAAACGGATCCCGTGTCATTCATGTGTTCTGACATGTTGGCTTTGAATGAATATAACGAAAATATGATCAAATATTAGTTGGGGCTTCATATGCATCCTTAAAGGAGATGATATTCTAATGCCCACCTCACACTATACGACTTACGGCAGTCGGGGGTTCTATGACTGAAGTCTGGTCATCTCACACTAACCGACTTCGAGTCGGGAGCACGGCGACGACTTTTGTTGTTGTCGTAGCTGTTACAACAGCTGTTGTAACGGCTAGTGCAGCATGCTTTTTTTCTTTTCTGAGTTGTAGGCCCCCCCGACTCGCTGAGCTTGAGTCGTAGGCCTCCCGACTGGCGCTCACACTGTGCGACCCGATTCAACATTTGAATCTGGAGTTTTGTCGGCTAGAACTGCTCCTCCCGCAGGAAAATCCGTCTTAGACCCCGCCGACTCGTCGTAAGTTGTATAGTGTGAGGTGGCCATAAGGCCTTCTCTATGCCAGACGATCATGCTAGGAGACTTCCCTCCCCTGATATCGTCTCAAGTGAATTTTGCAATCAGACAGGATGTTAAGACTGAAATGAGTCTGTCAAGAACAAACCGCCCCACGCATCCACAGCATTTAAACAAAAGAGATATAAAAGTATGCAATAATGGATTTGCATTTTTTTATTCCAGAAATATTCCAACGTCAATTGATGCAACTTGTGACAAAATCAAGGTATAATGACAAGTAAATGCTATTAGTCACACTTACAATTTCTAATATTTATAATTAAGACAAATATAATAATAAATGAAACCTTACAAAGACCTCAAGTTCTCCAACGAAGGAACCAACCAAGGCGCTCTCTAGTTTTTTTAAAATTCAAATATTTGGCTGCAGGCTTTCGGAAAAAAATCTTTGTATTTATTTTGAGATTGAGGCTTCACCAGCAGCCTCAGCATTAACTGGTTTATTAAAAACTTCATTCTCAAAATGTCTCAGAGTTGTAATAACTTATGCAACAATCTATTCAATTAAAAACAAGATTTAAGTTTTCTAAATTTTGTAATGCTTCACCGAATGTATGGAGTAGGAAGTAAATTATAATATATGCAGGGAGTCGTACTACAGAATGAAACACAATACATAAAAAATTGAGGCAGCCAGTCTTAGTGGATATTCTCTGTTATACCCACACAAACATATATTCAACACAAGACCAACTAAACCCATTGAAGTGTACACAAACAAAATGTACGAACAATTAAGAAACAGAAGTTAACAGGGCTACTTCAAATATCTAAATGACAGAACAATGTGTGTATGAAACGCTGCAATTTTAATTCCTCCCCGCCATAAGAATTGTTCATCATAAAGAAGTATATTTACATCTCAGTTAATCGCCAATTCATTCTCATTTACAAATATCATTCGTCTCACGGAGACAAGATTTCTCACTCAGGCACCTTTATACCCATTGTCATTTATCTTACACATGATTTCACGGGGGCGAGGTACTTACAATACAGTTCCATTTGGTAACAAAAACATTTTGACGTATAATTATTCATTGCGTCACAATAGAACGAGACAGTATCGGTAGTTAGTGAAGTCTTACTATCCGTCATTGTCTTATTTTAACTATAGTGACTCATAAGCACTTAAATAACACGACTATACCAATATTAAAGTGACGTCACAGTAGCACCATCAACGTCACAATAGCACTTAGTGACATCACGACTTTAGCGCATCATTTCACTGCATGATTGGATTTTCAGATTAAAATACGTTTCTTTGGATGGCCTTTCAAAGAAATATGGGGAAACGTGGGTGTGTGTGAATGAGGTTATATCTAAAAATGGAGTAGTAATAAAAATGATTGCAATGAGCAGGAATACATAATATGATTTGATCGGGACTAGTCGACATTTTCAATCAATACAAATCTCAACAGATCCACCAAATGTTGAGTCAATGTCTCGATCATTTCCAGCGTTTTTAAGTACATATCTGAACTTTCATTAAAAAAAAAAGAACACGATACAGCCTTAACTTTGTTTCTCCCGCTGATCATCTGTGTACCAAGTACCTTACACGTTCTCGCAGTACAGTTCAAATATCAGCAGGATAAAAATATGATGTTGGGGTAGGATCAAGGTGACTAGGCTGGGTTCTTGAACAATGATGGTATCGTCCATCCCTCCTTTGGATCCTTTTCACTGTTGCCTTTGAATACTATAATATTCATGATCTGAACGATTCAAATACACTGATCGAGCATGCACCCCACAGAAAGACTTATTGGTGGAGGGAAATTCACCAAACTCCTCTGGGCGTCGATGCTCTAGGTCTGCATGCAACCTGTTACAAGCCATGGGCGTGGCCTTCTCCCCCGGTCGCCAGATCGCTCTGCCTGTCCATTCTGTGCTGCTTGGCCAACATATAGCGTATAACACGAGTGGTACATGGTATATAGGAAGCAGACCCTACCACCAGCCAGTCCCTAGTCACACAAACCCTGGACGTTACCAGCACTGCTGTTATCTACCGTTGTGTCCACCAAATGGCACAGTCAACACTACAACAGTTCCTCCTCCTCTTCCCTCGAGAGATTTCAGATGGCCATATTCAAAAGTTGCCTCGTACAAATATAACATCATGTCCACCGTATCAGCTCGCACTATATACATATCATCAATAGTAATTCCATATGATTATTTAAGGCCCAGTGTCAATTAGCCCTCCTTCTGGCAGTAAAGTTCTTTCAAAGATTTCAACTCTTCGATGAGGCTCCTATTTTGGTTTTCGAGAACTGCAACTCGGTTCTCTAAACATTTCACGTAGTCTTTCTTCTTCCGCCGACATTCACGTGCTGCTTCTCTGTTAAAAAGAATTAGAGAACACAATTATAAAGACTATCATTATGTTTCTGATGAAGGTGTTATGAAACACCGAAACGTTGGTTCTATTATTAAATAAACTCTTATTACAGCAACCTCATATTCACAAATTGCTTCTTATTCCGATGTTATATTCCCTCTTATAATACATGTTTCCTTCAGATTCATGAAGTTTATTTCAACATACTTAAAGCTGCTTAACACAAAATGGAGAAAATTCTAAATAAGTCCGAATAAGTACAAAACTGAACATATAGTCAACTGGAAAAAGAGACAGGTAATGGACCTAAGTTTGATACGGTAACAGTCGGGTTACAAACCTATTTTTCATGAGGCGGAGTTCACGCTTCCTCGACGCCTCTTCTGTCAACTGTTGGGGACTCGTGATGGCTGCCCCTGTGGTTGCCATGACAACGCCTTGGGGCAAACTGGTGGGTGTACTGATCTGGTAGGCCTGTACTGAGCCAGCTGTAATTCAATAGCAACATTTAATATACACTAGTCATCCTTCATTATAGCCCAACATTTTAACACCAACGTTCCAAAGTGTGTACCAGGGGCCTTAATTTCTACGTCACATTTTATATCGATAAGTCTGTATTGGATTCAGCTATGGAATACTTTTTCTTTCGACGTAAATTAACCAGCTCGAATGTATCCCACAAATGAATTTTTAAAAAATACAACACAACTATGAAACACCACATAAATATTTTAAAAGGGTTATAGGGCATACTAAAAGACTGCATTCAAGGCAGATGTATTTCTCTGTTCTGCTGTAATAGTTGTTATTACCAGTCTATTGATGTAAATGTATGGGTAGGCTAACTCACCAGGTATAAAGAATTGGCCATCGGGACCTTGGGCATACTGCACGATGGTAGCACCAGCAGGGCTGCTAGCCTGGGCAGTGCTTACGTTAGTCATGGTTAGGGTTTGTAGGCCCTGAGTTGTTCCGTCACCAGCGAGCTGGATAGTCTGGGTAGGCACCACCGTTATGCCACCTAGAGTAATATAATATTGCATGAAAATAAAAACACATCAGTTTATTTCAATAGGTCTCATTCACAATTCGTGAAAGCAAAAATTACAGCAGTAGGCTTCGAAAACAGACAAGAGCTTTTGAATAATAAAACAAAATGTTCAGAGGACATGCTTCAATTTTGAAATGCAACATTCATCTAGCTACCATTGACCATTGGTTGGCTTGAGCTCACCACCAAGAACCTTTTTGGTCTCTAGCACATTCTTCAGAAAAATGCTTATTGAACTGCTTAATGTGTAATTTGTGTCAAAGTAGACTTTTTTTAAAAAAAAAAAACATGAGTGAGCCAATCGCTCAGGTTCATTTCGAAAATAGTGTCATAGTGTTTTCTAATGGAGGTAATACTGAATCTTTACACACAGCAAGCAAATATCTGAACCAAATGAGCGCTATTGATAATAACCATAATTCCAATAATAAAAATTGCAATCGTGCTTTAAAAAAATCAGAATACAGCTTTAAAATTAAAAGAAATAAATACATACTAGCTCTTGAAACAAGAAAGCAATAATTAGCTGATTGGTTGATTAGTACAATTTAGTTGATAGTTGGAAGTTGATTAGATTGAGTGCCTAATGGCACAAGGATGCGAGACCGGTACTAATTTGTCTAATTTTTCCTTTATACAAACAGTAAAGTCAGAAAGTCAATCATAAAGTCGAAATTGTCAATCAGTCAAATTAGTCCATTGATTTAATTATAAATACACTGGAGGTACACTGAAGATAAAATGGGGGGGTACACTTGAGGTACACTGGGGGGTACTTAAAATTTCGGTCAAAAGCTGTGTCTATAGCCTACAATTGATAGACAATTCTAGCTAGGTAGTGGAGAGGGAGTGCACCCCCTGGACCCCCTATTGGGGGGGGGGGGGAACCCAGGGGTAATCCCCAGGAAAATTGGAAAAATTAAGGTGAATATTTCTGGGGGTGCACCCCCCAACACCAACCACAGCAGAAGGCTGGTCCCCTCCTGCACCCTACCCTCATGTATACAATTTGAACACTGAAATCTGAGAATTATGCTGAAAATACACCAGAAGCCACCAATTTGTATACTGCCCCCAGCAGCTTTATGCAGCGCCCTAGGAAACAGGGCATGTATGTCTCAGAAAATATGGTCCCCCCTACTACCACACAAATCCCTCCAATCCAACCTTAATAAAAACCCTGTTGATACAGTTTATATTTAAATATTGACATTTATAATAGGAATATTTTGTAACCACTGAAATTATTTAGAGAGGAATTAGTTGGGAATTATCTCATCTAAGGAATATTCCAGTTTTCTAACTACCTTTCATAAGAGAAAGGTGTAATCACCCGAAAATGAAAATTGCAATATTACTAAAGTGGAAAATTTCTTTTAATTTGAAATAATGTACATAGAGGAATGACCACTTTACAGTATAGACTGAACAAGGTAAAATAAGACAAGGAAGGTTTTAAGTTTATAGGTTGAGAACGTTTATTTTTGATTAATCGACTAAAGCCTTCAGTAAACCTGAAGCAAAAAGTTGGGCAGGAGATGAGTTTAAAGGTTTATCGTTTAACGATCATTTTTAACAGTGGGCGATAATATGGTATTTAGGTCTGCCGAGTGTGGCAATGTGTATAAGGCTTAGAATCAAATCCAAATCAGCAAATTTCTCACAATTCCAACCATATTTGTTCATTTATCAACATGACAGAATTACGCACTGTTGGTCGGGAAAAAGTTGGTCCGAAAAAAAGTTGGTCGGGAAAAAAGTAGGTCGGGGGGGAAAAGTAGGTCGGAAAAAAGGTAGGTCGAAAAAAAGTAGGTCGAAAATAACAGTCGAAAAAAAGTAGGTCGGAAAAAAAGTTGGTCGAAAATAAGTTAGTCGAAAAAAAGTAGGTCGGAAAAAAAGTTGGTCGAAAATAAGTTAGTCGAAAAAAAGTAGGTCGAAAAAAAAGTAAGTCGGGGAAAAAAGTAGGTCGGAAAAAAAGTTGGTCGAAAATAAGTTAGTCGAAAAAAAGTAGGTCGGAAAAAAAGTTGGTCGAAAATAAGTTAGTCGAAAAAAAGTAGGTCGAAAAAAAGTAGGTCGGAAAAAAGTAAGTCGGGAAAAAAGTAGGTCGGAAAAAAGTTGGTCGAAAAAAAGTAAGTCGGGGAAAAAAGTAGGTCGGAAAAAAAAGTTGGTCGAAAATAAGTTAGTCGAAAACAAGTAGGTCGAAAAAAAGTAGGTCGGAAAAAAGTAAGTCGGGAAAAAAGTAGGTCGGAAAAAAGTAGGTCGGAAAAAAAAGTTGGTCGAAAAAAAGTAGGTCGGAAAAAAAGTAAGTCGGGAAAAAGGTAGGTCGGAAAAAAAAGTTGGTCGAAAATAACTTTCGGAAAAAAGTAGGTCGGAAAAAAAAGTTGGTCGGGAAAAAAAGTAAGTCTGGAAAATAGTTGGTCGAAAAAAAGTAGGTCGGAAAAAAAGTTATTCGAAAAAAAATTGTCGGAAAATTTGGGGGGGGCATGCCCCCAGACCCCACTAGCAGGCTTTGTGCCATCGGCGCTCACACCTCCATAGGTAAGATTTTCAGAAAATGTACAATTCACTTTCACCAATCTTATCTAATAACCCAAATTTCAGACAAAATAAAGTTCAAAATACATTTCAACCTAACCAAACAGAATTTCAACCTAACCAAACAGAATGCAATACAAACATGTGACTCATTTTCCTGAAACACATCAGTAACCCATTTTCCTGAAACACATCACATGTAACAGGGGACAAGGGTTAAATTAGTGAGAGAGAGGGTATCAGATTTCGCACCACGTTCCGGTCTACCGACAGAGGCGGTAGTGCAAATCAGGGAGACAATCTTAACCCAAATGGACAGTGGCAGAAGATGTGTACAAATGTTTTTTTCCAAACAAATTTTCTGTTTCAATTTCTTTAATATGACCAACATTTCGCTAAAACTAACTTCAACATGCACTTCAACATGCACATCGAACCAAAGCTACAGTGCATCCAGTCTAAGTTGGTCCTCATTATAGCGGGAGGAGGGGCAGAGGGCTCAGGCGACCTACATTGAGCCAATGCCTGGCTGTGAGTGTGTGTCACTCACAGGGGCCACATGTTAGCAATAACAAACAATGACATGTGCTTGGCTGATAGGGGCGATTTTCCTTGGAGCAAATTATAATTTAATTGTGTTGCAATAACTTTCATAGAAAATTAAAGTTTGATCTGGGGACAAGCAGGGGATTCTGAATAGACTATACACTAGGGTGATGTGGTGCTTAAACCGTCTGTTGGTCATTTGTCACTCCCTTGCAAGCAGGCATAGTGTCCCTATGATCTTGTATCATTTGACAAGACTTTAACCTCTGCCTTCATAAAGAATTCTCTGAAAGGCCTTTTTACTACCTTCTTGATAGCTTTGTTGACAGTTCTACACCCCAATCTGTGATATTTGGCCTGTTCTATCAGTCTACTGATAGCCAAACCATAGCTAACCATACCACAACATTTTGTGGAATGAAAGAATTCCAACATGGGCTCTGAAGGGAGATCCCTGACTATGAGATTCTTTTACAAATTAAAAATATAAAATAATGTATTTAAATCCTTATCCAAATATGATTTCTTTATGAGTATGATATAGTAATTATAGCTCATGGCTAGTGCATTTTATGAGAAATATTGGGAGAGAAATTTTAATAAAGGTGACTATTTTAAAAAGCAAGGCAGACAGGAAATAACCATGTGCTGCCTCATTTTCCTGGGAGTATCTCTCCTTGGTCTTAGTACATGGTCATTCACACTTCTGCTTCCATGCTTGTGTGTACCACAGTTTCATCTCTGTGAATATTCTTCAAAGCTAGTCTTTTTTAGGGAATTTTACATTACATTTTGTATACCCTATTTCTGGATTTTTTTGCTTATATACTCCTGTGATTGATTGGAATTATTCAACGAAAATGGCTGAAGCATTGAAATAGGTAATGATTCATCATCCAGCAGTTGTGAGGAAAGTGATCAAGAGGTAGATCTGGGATGTGAACCACTGCAATAGTTTAGGTAATAGGCTGACAAGGTAAGGGATTAATCTCTTAGTTAATGCAATTGTTTTGTTTGTTAAAAAGATGTAGATACCAGTGGCACTGTGTGCTAGCTTGTAGATGAGTGCAACACATGGGGCCTCGTGGTGCCTGTTGTCATTCTACCCACCCTAGGTCACCACAACATGGCCCACACTCCTCCTGGTTGGTGGGGAGGGTTTGAGTGGGTGGATGCGGTATGAATATGCGAGGTCCAACTTAGGCTGGATCCACTGTATGCATCTAGTATTCATCAATTTCAAACAATATGAGCATAATCCGAATTAATGTGAAAATAACCATGTGTACATCTTGCCAATGCATGGGACCATGAACCCAGTCCAAAGTCTAGTCCAAAGTCAAAACAACGCTTTGGAAGGATGATTTACTCTGACCCAGTCACCAGTCCAAAGTCCAAAGCCACCCCCAACCGCCCAACCACACCAAGCCACCGCACCGAGCCACCACCAAGTGGAAATGTCAACAAAGTACCACGTGCTCTGCTGTTATTCTCGTAAATCACACGGGTCAGATTTTGAAAAGTTGTAGCATTGGCAAATCTACATTCTAATTAATTTGGTAAATAATACGTAAATTCGACTAAATTGGAGTACATTCGGCATTGCATTCATTCTACCAATTGGTTTGGTTAGGTTTAACTTTCTTTTAAACTTTATTTCGTCTGAAATTCGGGTTATTTGTAAAGATTGGGAAAGTTCAATTGTACACTTTCTGAAAATCGGACCCGACACATCGTTTGTGTGTACAGACATAGTATCTAAATAAAAAAACGCCATGAGAGAAAGGATTCTCGACATATTAACAGACTAATAGAATAATTAGTTAAACAGTCTCGCATCCTTAATAAAACCACTAAAAGCATTTAATAATTAAGTAAGAAACAAAAACAAAAATCCCCCCCCCCCCCCCCCCGAAAAAAAAAGGATGAACCAAGGTGGGTGAGCGCCTGTAGAAATGACGCACATGCAGGACCATGATAAGTCTAGCGTGACTACATGGGTGTAGAGCCAGACTGACCTGGTGCCTGGGCGTAGGTCACACTAGTCAGGCCACCTGTGGATATGCTGGTTGAGAGATTGGTGGCAGCTTCGTTACCTTCCTGACTCTCCTGGCTCGTCTGGCTCGAGTTCGATTCCTCCTCCACTTTGGATACTACTGACGTCGACTCGGATAATTCGTTAAGGATCTTTCTGTTAAGAGAGAAAGAGAGGTTCGAAAAAATATCCTGATACATAAATATTTCTTTATTGTCCTGACTATTTTCATGTCAGGAGAAACCATCTTACATAATTCTGTGAACTTTTTTTCTTTGAGCGTTTATATAAATTACATAGTGGGTACATATCTGTACATACAGGCTTTCATCTGTAGTCTAGTTGTATATTTTTAGAACATTAATATATTGAGATTATATTTTTTCGCTCATTTTAATATCAAATAAGAAAAAAACCCACAAAAATAGTTCCAACAAGACTATTCACAACTGAATCCAGAATTATGCATCCCCCCCCCCCCCGCCCCCTTGCCATAAAAACACAATACACGGCGATTCCCCAATACAAAGCACAAAATGATGATACAATACAAGACTCCATGCCGTGCATCACACACGATCACGTGACTGATTCTGCCATAAGACTAGCACGTGGTTATATCTGGCGTTTTAGTAGTGTATTACATACTTGGCGTACCTGTAGGAAGGTCTTCTTTCTAAGATCTCGCGTCTATTCCGACTGATAGCTTCCTCTTCAGTGTCTTCAATAACTGGTGTGACCTGCAAATAATCAGTTCACCGGGTTACAAATGTGACTTTAAGCTCCTGTTAAAAACGTGTGGCGAACAGAAAGAAAGGTAGTCCTCGGGTATCTATAGATGGTTAGTACAGCAGGTTAAACATATTTCCCAAAGCTGTAATTCATAACCCTCCAGATTTTGGTTTAGATACAGGGGCAGTGATAATCTAGGGAATGAAATGATACGACATATGTAAGTAGCTGCATGTGGATTAAAAAAAATATGTCGGGGCAATCCTAGTTCTGGGTCTCTTTGGGAACGTAATATGAAGTCCATATCAAAACACCAGCAGAGAAGCAGGGGATCCCAATTACTTATTTTACTTATTTAAACTGGTTATCCAGTCAGTTCATATAGGGAAATCCAGAGGAGCATAGTATTCATAGATTCTAAATGTCAGGTTCAATGAAATGGGGGACCACACCATTATAACTGGGATATGTGTAATTTCTCCGAATTTGAAGCAAACCCTCTAATATTCTACAGATGAATGCAGAGTTTAAAGACACGGAGAGTTCGTTTCTACAGATGAATGCAGGCTGAAGACAACGGAGAGTTCGATACTGTTCAGTCAAACCTCGTTCTTGTGTATATGAACGTTCTTTCAACGACAAGAGGGAAGGATACTTGTAGAATTTAACAATATTGTACAGCATTCACAAAAACAAGAGAGCGATATACGGAGAAAACTGTGTAACTTTAGTTTAAAGATTGAAGGAAATGACTTCTCACGATAGCGACTGAAGACAGAAATAAAGACTAAAAACATGAACAAAGAAACTTGTGGATGGCGATAAACTTTCAAGGATATCGACACTATAAACCTACTGATTACCATCGCATGCTAGGCTACATAGAACGTAACAAAAGTGCAACACGTCCACCTTAAATTATCAAGGTAGAGTCCAATCACCACTCAGGAAAATGGAAAGATCAGCTGGCGCTATTTTGAATGTAAAGGGTGCGTTCTTTTTTAATGCAACCCCAAACCCGGAATTTAAAAAAAGTTTGACCAGTCAATTGTCAGGAAAGTAATTCGTTCCAATTAGAAGTCGATATTCCAAGCCTAAAATTATTTTTGTTTGCATTTAAATGGACATCTACACATACTAGTAAACCGAAGCATCAAGGTACCCCTACAGTTATCCCACCTGCTTCGGTTAAATATATATTTTGAAAGTAACTTCTAAATTCGGATTCTTAAAAACTCGCGCCGACTGAAATATGAGAAAAACTAAAAGCAATATCAGATATATTCTTCCCTAGAGCTGCTACGTCTAACCGCGAATTCATGCCATTTCTACAACTGCGTCGTTTATACATGTGCGAGTCTAGTAAAAAATCAAAATCTAGACAGTTATTAAGTGAATTACTACGACTAAAGGTAAATAGTTGTTGCAGTCTCTTCAATTGTGTCCCACTTTACATACGGTATGACAAAACTATATGCGGTCTCTTCTTTTTTGTAAGATGGGTCACTGCGCAAAACTGCCATAACTATCCACCAGAAGTAAGTCAAAATCGGACAAATGTAGGTAGCGACAGACAAGCATTAAAAGTTAAAGCAATTTTGATTAGATGTTTCAGTTACAAAGGTGATGAAATATTAGCGTAAAGCTTCCAACAGCCTCTATTTTTTCTGCTACCATGTGTAAGCCAGATTTTGACCACGACCCTTATAGTTAAGACATTTAGATAAAGAATTGAGGGTGAGTTAGAATTAGGTTTGAGTGGTGGGATCAAAACAGACACAAATCGTGGAAATCCCCAGGCATTGCTTCGGTGTGGTCGGGGAATGAGGAAGACATTGAATTCACATTCAGTTTTGTGTTTTAGAAAAAAAATCAATTAGCTCCAAAATTTTAGAATTAATGAACAAGAAAATGCCATATTTTTGTATATGAACAGACGTCGGGGTTTAAGTAAACGATAGTAAACACAATTCATTGCGGGGATACGGGAGGAGGCCAAATCCTCAGAATATTTCCATGTTTCTTCGGGCCAGGAAAGTGATCCAAATATTCCAAAATTTCCACTAGCCCATTCCCTGGTCCGGTCTGTTGACCTCAATAGATATAAAAGAGAAGTGAGGATGAAAATCCCAAGGTGGGACAACTTACAAGTTGAATAGCTCTATAAACTTTTCCGTCATGCTGAAATGTAAAGTCAGGAGCAGTGTTAGAACTACCTTTAAATTCGCCAAAGATAATTCAAGCAGTTAGGCCAAACTATAACACGTTTTCTAAGAGAAAGAGGCGGGAACATTCCTCCTAGATTCCAAAGGGATATTGTCAGTTCGATTGGATGGTGAAGGGGATTAGCATCAGTGAAGAACTGGCAACAATGTTTCCACTCAATTTAATAATGCTCGATATGAAATTACGTGCTCAGGAGTTAGGCCTTATCAACACATATATTTTGTGACGTCAAACAGAGGCAAATTTTCATTGGTAAGGCAAATAATGGACTCATTACAAACAAAAGACACATCAATACATAAGATTTTCACAGGACGTGTGATTCTTTCAACAAATTAACACGGGAATGGAGTCAAGACGCTACAGAATATTAGTGCGCACCTACAATGTATAAAATGCACACATACATTCTGACACAAAGTGTACAAAATTGTGATCTTAGGCGCAATAAAGGCCATTAATACCCTATTCACTGTCAACAGAGGCAATCATATTATTAGTATTCAGTTATTCACTAAGTGGATTGGTAAATCTCTCTTGTATGCAGTTGTTGTATTCCGACATGATAAAAACACCACCTATATTATATATCGAGAGTGCCCAGCCAAAGATCTTCACATAACAATTTCCACAATGTAATTAAGACCAAATATTCGGTTCAGTAAACCAAAGCATACGAATTGGCACGAGAAGTTCTCCTGAAGATTCTAAATTGATATTTGTTATATAAATCTATTTGGTATTTCCACTGGCAATTGTAATTGAAGGCTAAAGATTCATACTTGTCTTGATAGCCAGGGTCCTTTAACCAGGGGCGTGACTAGTTTCATCATGACGTCATACAAATTACACCAAGCATTGACTATTCCCATAGCACCAGGGATAATGGGAATAATTAAGCTAGCTTACTTAATAGTGTATCAGATTAATATGTAAGACCACAAGGTCGGTTATTCAGAACATTTTCTGACATTGTACTAACGAACTTCTATTATTATCATTTAGCAAATGTGTCACTCTTAGATTATTACCTATAGTGAATAAACAAAGGAGAACTATGACTTGTCTTATCCATTTCAACTTGGAATGCTGCTTCCCTACAATATGGCTATATAAATTCGTTTCAACCAACCAATATAATCTGTGCCTATTGTAAATGTTATCAAAACTTACGATTCTAACTGCAGATGAACGACTTTTAAAACAATAAATCATGGAACGCGACCATTCACTGGCCCCGTGGGCATTGGTACAAGATGACGTCACCCTGTTAGTGATGTCACTCAGAATGACATCATCCTACTGGGAAACTATCTCACTCGCGTGACACAGAAAGCTTACAGCATGTCCGGTCCACCTAACACACCAGTTTCCTTTGCTTGGAGAATTAGGGCTTTGCTATAATCGCAAATTGAATCTACAACTGTCGAGTCAAATGAAGCTCCATGTATGAAGCCGTGAACAGTTATCCCCAGTATCATTACGCTGATATCATAGCATACGACGGCCAAGGCTGGGAAAGCCCAACTACAGCTCTGTTTCATAATGACGACATCTAAGGGATTCCCAAGTTTTTAAGTCACTATGGGAAAGTTAGCGTAGCCGCAGAAGAAAGGATATTATGTTGTACCACTTCAATATAAGGATTCCATTCTATTCAAAATACTTTCATTCAATTCCTTTCCAAATATAATTAGAAATACATGTATGCAAATACAAAAGTTTAAATTCCCTTCCAAATACAAATAGAAGTAAATGCAAAAGTATTATGTGCAGTGATGTGATGATGATAATGTAGCGATATTAGAAATGCTTGGTAATACCACTATTAATATCAATATGATCGACTGTAATAATAACACGACTAATAATGCCCATTATGATCAATACTGTGCGGTAAGACCAAAATGGTATTTTTAGCCTGGGAGACAATATATGTCTTAAGATATAAGTGCATCAAATACTTCCCTGTTAAATGATTCTACTTCACTACTAAACTGTCTAATGAATGCCTGATTTAAGGGCGTTAAAAAGGTGGTTTTCTTTTAATTTATCAATAAATACTTAAGTATAAACATAATCTCCCATCGGACTATTTCCTTAGTCTGGAAAGGGCACCTAATGAGATTTTGCTATTAACTTAATCTTAAGAAAATTCTAGAATTTCATTTTAAAAGTATTTGTTAACCTGATAAGTTTTTGTGTATTTTTGCTATGACCAAGTGCTACACATGAACAATCTGACACTACCAGGATTTAGCAGCTTGGTAGAACTAAGACCTGACCACTCCAAACCATTACCATTTAGTACTACATGGCTGCAATCCCGCCCCTTTCCCTGACCTAGGGGTGAAAATAAGACTACTTTAAAGGTGATCAACTCACCTGAATGACTGAATGGGTGGGCTGTATGACCGATTGGACCTGTACAGGTTGATTGGGAATGGAGACATGGACCACCGAGATGTTACTAGCGTCCAGTCCCGCAGCCTCAGCGGCTGAAGTGACCACAATGGCCTCGCCTCCTCCTCCTCCTCCCCCGCTGCCGCTCTCACCGCCAGTGCCAGCTACCATCGTCTCCATAGCAACGTGTCACGCCTGCAACCAAAACCAGGTCACTGTAAGCGTAGGGGTGATGTCATCACTGGTCCACTTAAGGCCCCGAGTGACGTCAGTGACCTAGTTAGCACTGGGCAGCCAATACAAGGGCGCGATTATGTTAGTGAATGGAGTAGTAGGAGCAAGGGCAGCGGGGGCCATGCAGGGATGTTATTTTGTTTACATCATCAACATTCATACATACTACAGCTCAGGTGTAGATCAGCATGTGATCTAAAAGGCAGTGCAAGTCTAAAGAGAGAGTATATGGAAAACAAAGCAAGATGTGACCTTTAGGGTAACTGCAGGAATTCTTTGAATGAATACATCAAGAATTCGTTATCAAACTACATCACAAGGGTCCAAGATGTACAAAACAGACCACAACGAGGTACGATGTAGTAGGAGGCTCCAATGTGGGACAAATCATTCACAGACAGGATTTACTCAAGGTGACTGCCCAGCTGTTCGTGCAAAAAAAAGACATGCAGGACTTGGGGGGATATATGATAGCAAGCAAGTAATAGCTGTAATAACTAGCCCGAATAGCAAAACTTCACCCATATGCCATATTAAAATCATTACAGTGAAAATAAACCCAAAAGAGAAAATGCAAAATTACATAATTTTTCAACATCTTGAGGGCCAAATATGAAGAAAAAGCCTGAGTATTTATTCCCTGATACATAATTGTGCCCGATCATAGAATCAATGCTAATTAACCTTATCATATTCTGGAACATTTATAACACCATCTACTAGTAAATATTTCCACAAATTTTGAATACAAGTATATTTATACATTGGAATAATGTATTATCATATATTCCCTCGGGGCCAGAAAAGTTCCAACCTTACAGAGGTTATACTAAGGGATCCTAAAATGGGTGACAGAGCCTAAGCCAGGGGGTATTGTAGTCGTGACATGAGTGAACTTTTGTATCCAATATAAATCGCTGAATTTTTAATATATATATTTTTTACACTTAGGTATTTCAACTATGTCTTCAAATGCTTGTAGAACTTTGATGAAAGGCTCGGGTTATGTTGAATTCAGAAAAGAAAGTGTTTCAGGTGATAATCATGATTATCAATAATCAAGTCCTAAAGATGAATTAAATGAATTACTATCCAACATTTTCGATAATAGACAAGTTCATTCATGAAATAACCTTCATTTGATCGTTAATGGAAAAGAAGGGGTTCGTGTGTATAAATTAATTACTATTCATTCATTGAACATAGCCATGGGGAACATAAACCTGAGGAAACCCTAACAAAAAAATACTAGCAAAAGGGAACGAAAAAATAAAATTTAATATCATGAAGTTGACTTGAAGTATGATAAATTTGTTAAATCTATGAAGGGTGTGTGGTGGGGAATGGGATGGAAGGATCTATAGAGCTTGATTTGGTTAGTTATAATAGTAGTCCCTTGAGGCCTTCCACTTCTCTTATTCAAGCCACGCTTATATATTACGTTATGTATGTATTTGACATGTGTTCTTTCACCTGTAATTCACAGCTGGGTCTCTCGACTAATTACCTTTTGTCTAATTAATACACATGAATTCCTACTCCTCTACCAATCACATAAATGCACACTTCGCAAGCTTTTCCACATACGCACACACCTGTAGCGTCTCTTCTGTGACCACGGTGCCAGTTCTGACTCACAAGTGTGCTACAATGGCAATCACGCCGATGACGTCAGCAATGCCAACAACGGCTTGCTTCGAGCCCAACACCGCGCGGTCACAACTTTTAGAGGCGACACTGAATAACTTCCCAGTTTTTTATTGTTCGACATTTCTTTTTGTCAAAACATTTTTTTCCTAATTAGTCAGCTCTGGTACAACGGGTAAAATCGGGACTTCCTTGAAAATGAAATTATCTTTCTTTTTCACAGATAAAAAAAACACGGATCCTATCTAACGTTTGCTAGAAACAACTTTGCCGTCTTTTTTTTTGTTCTTTGGGACTGCCTTCCCCTGATCTTTGTGTCAATTAATGTATGCAGGGCATTGGTGCACTTCTCATATGGTGAAGTTGTTAGGAACCGACTATTAAACTACTGTTTTCTCAACTCAAATTAATCGTACTCGTATTGTCTAATCTCCCGGGTCTATTTCTTTTTTGATAAGTAAAGGCTAGTTTTTCCTATACATCAGCGAGAGTGATCTAGAATCACTTAATCCCGGAAGCATTTTATAAGTGCAAATATGAACCCTGGATCATGAAGGTTAAACTTGGGTTATAAATAATAAGGGACTCATTGAAATGGTAGGCCTCCTCGGGGCAGTGGTACTAAATGCTTCACTGATGGTGACAGGTGTTGGGTCTACAGTTACGCAGCTAGGGTCGTATGACAGCGAAACCCAAAATAAGCTAAAATACTAGTAATGCCATGGCAATGGTGTGTGTGTGTGGGGGGGGGGGGGGATATTATTATACAGCATCGAGAATAAGCATGATTTCCCAATCCCTTGATAGTAAATACCCTGGGAAGAATCGATGTCTAAGACCCCCTTTGCAATAATATGTAGGCATAAATTGTGCAATTGAAAGAATACGAATTAAAGTTTTTAAAGAATCAAAACAATGACAATTCACGAAATACGAACACAAGAAGTAAATGTGTCACAGAGATACGGGACCAATAATTGATCTAAATAGAAAACACTGACCACACGAAGTAGGAAAGATTTAAAGACCAAGGGAAAAAATACATGATAAAATAGCCCTCAGAAAGGGAAAAAAATCTTGCTTTCGATGGCACGATACAAATTTGCATTACCAATTTGAATATATTGTTAATGGGGAGCCGGCTCAAATTGTATAATACCAGTATGCCCACAGGAGATGTCTTAGGACTATATTTAGTATTTGAATGGTGGGGAAATGTCATCAGATAGGAATCGAAATCAAGGATTTTTTTTGTCTACTGCATAGGCCTACTATTCCTATAAAATAACAATTACTCTAGGTGTTAGCATTTATATAAACCAAGTGTAAATGAAATATATATCTGACCGTATCTATGGGGTCTTGTATTGAGAATTATACATATGATAAAGCAAGAGCCAAGGCAATCAACAAACAACAAATTGTAATATTTTTATGTGAGCAAAAATTCAATCAAGTGGGAGGCCTTGGCATGGGTAACACCTGTATATTACTACTAAGGTAACACGAATTATGTTATGACAATCAATAGTTTGTTCGGTTCTGAATGACAATTAACATTTATACTACATGTATTACTAAGTACTATTTTCATGATTTTTTTTTTACATATATTCCAATAATATTATAATGTACAGCTAATTTACAGTTGAAAAATCATACACGATTTACGATGTAGTTTTAGATCGGTGCCAGTTAAAAGTTCAATTTAATGAGATTTAATAAAGTAGTAAGTACAGTGCATCGCCATCGACGTGCTCTTCCCTCCAGAGACCGACACGCCGAGGGTTAATTGGAAGTAACTATAACAGGAACAGACTAAGCATCATATCTCAATCGATTAAAATAACTTCGAAAAGATAAAGTGCCAGTTCGCACAAGGAAATCGTGAGATCAATGTCATATCACAATAATATGAAAGTATTGGATATAAACAAGTTGACTGGTGGTTGCGTCTCGGCGAGGCATCGACTAAGCAATGAAAGCGACAACAGCCAGCGAGCGCCTTGGATGTGTATTGTCTGGCCCGAGACTCAATCAAGACAAAATGGCGAGATTTTCTCCTCTAAACCAGGATGTGGCCTACTTCACACTTACATTTCCAAATGCAAGGGAATGGGTTTAGTTCAACCAAACCCAAAAGAGGGTGAATTCACAAGGGTCACTGTCACTCGTGTCCTGATAGGGTGTCCCAAGTTATGATGACGATTCACGTCACAGAAAGGGGGAATCTCCCTAGGCCCTCACACGGCCGTACTCCATTAAATATCCAAACATTCGAGGGATTTTCACGGCAAATGGCGACAACATACATCAACAAAATCCAGAGGTGGAAGCTATTTTCAACATTTCTTCTTATATCATACCGAGTATAGACTGTCCCCATCTGAGTTGAGGGGCACCATGCTTCATTGTTGTTATTAGTGGCTGTGTGGTACTTACCGGTTACGTACTTTTCGTCACCAAGTTTGGAGGATTGTTAGTGGATAAATTTGCAGAATACGTAGCAGCCACGTCAGGCTCAGGGTCAGCGTCATCACCAAATCGCAGCCTGTTCACCGCTCTCCAAGGTTCAGATTCATACGCATAGTTCCTCGCAATTACTAACCAAACCAATGTTGTGGGACATTCAGGAAAGATTTACTAGTGCTGGTGAAGCGTCAAACATGAATTAGGATGAAAAGAATAATTCCCTGTTTTTGTATACAGCAATAAATTATATATGATACTTATCTTCATTAAGTCATGCCATATTAGGGCGAAACCATTTTTTCAGTGTAAATAGCCGATTATTAAATGTCTCCCTTTGCCGTTTTGGTGAATAGTAGTATGATTTCATCGTCCGAATTGTAAAGATGACGTCATCTTTTCTGCGGCTGCCAATCGATGGGACATCCCCATCCAGTAAAACTTAAAGAATTCGAGACTATAACCATCTAATCTGGGAGAATAAAAATATTTGAGAATAAAATTACGAAATGCGTCTTTTTTGTTATTCGGACCTCGGCTAAATAGCATTTAACCACCGACCTACATTTTCTAGGACAAGGCTCTCGGATTTAGGCACGTAAGCAATCCGTCATCCCTTCCGTGTTTGTTTGCTTGGGGCTGGTGGAAAACTGCGTAGAACTACAACGGTTAATGTACTTCTAGTTAGGACAGCGGAGTTAGTATTTCGATCATTGGCATTCTTGTCATGGATAAGTTTACCATCAGAAATGTATTTCAAGTATATATAGAGGGTGTTTCGTCATGATAAATCAAAATGATCTCGGTGGGTGTGATGTTTGATGATGGCGACGTGGCCTAGGCTCAACCCAGGCCCAGGCCCAGGGACGAACATGCGTGGGTGGAAACGGTCACCCCATACTCAGATTCTCGGTCAACCCATATAGAGTAATTTCCTTTACTCTAAGGTTAACCCCACCCCCCTCAATTTAATTTACGAAGTTCGCAGTGATTTGCTCTTTTCTAAACTCCCATGGGCATTCCTTTCTTCCAAGATCAAGGCCCCAATTCTAAAAAGTTAGTCATCAGATTCAAAGCACTCCGGATGCGTCGCTGACTGCAGTCGTAGTCTGAGCCTGATGGGGTTAAATTAGATAGATCGTGTCTATCTCTATAGTACAGTTCTGCTGTACTAGATACAGTTAACGTAGTACTGTAAAGGGGCAGTACAGTTGCCTAGGTTAAATGTGTCGAGACAGTATCCACTTCTACCATCCTAGGTATGGAATCAATGACTGGCTGGTAATTCTAGTTGCGATGATTCTAAATTAATAAACGTTTACTCAAGTCACAAATGCATAGGAGTAACGACACCTTGCACTTTGCCACCTTCTGGATATTATTTGAACTAGGCAAAGGAATAGGAAAGTATTTTCATGAATTAAAAACATGGATGGATCATACAGTAGGCCTAGTATGAAAAAGGATTTGGTATAGGCTACACACGAAATTTCGGTTTTCCTGCTTGGTATATTTTTTTAATATTTAGCCAGAGCTAGAACTACAATGGTATATTTTAAGTGGTAGATCTATTTTCTTTTTGGTTATTTAAGGTTACAGTGGTTCCCGCCTAATAAAGCCATACTATATAGGCCCTAGGCCTAGGAATGTCAATGATGCAGAGACTACCGTAATTCATTTCTTGGAAGAGCCACATCCCTTTCCTGTTTTTTGGGGTTGCTCTGGGTTATAAGCGATTTTTTTTCTGGTAAAAGGTAGTGATTGTACAGGTGAAGTGCGTTTTGCGCAAGGAAATGAAGACAAACATTAAATTTGCGGTGACAACTCGCCCTAGGGCAAGCTGACCGAACGCAAACTGTAAATCTTATCTCTATACAGTGTAAGGAAAGAGAGGCAAAACACATTTGTAATAGAGGGGACCGGGGAGAGGACACTTTGATTTCTGCACAGATTTCGTAGGATGTAGGAACAAATGTGTTCATTACGCATAGGCCTATTGTCATATATAAGCTTACGGCATAGGCTATTATCCTTCATAATGATTTATAAACACACCAGAAAAGAAATCAACTATAGAAAATTATACAACTGGATGTAATTGTAATACGGTACATCATTTATTGTTTATGCTTAGAAATGATCAAATTATCATTGGATACATCCGCAACAGCAGGCTAAGTCACAGAGTGATCGAAGATGACACATCTAAGATCAGTGCTGCATTATAAATACATGTAAGCGATCGATATATTTTGAAGTAAATACAAAGCCAATAATCGAATCTAAATAATGCATACAATCAGGGAGGTGTACTTCCCATGGAATGGTTTCATATAATATTGGTTCCTAGCTGGGCAAAATATTATGGATTAAACAGCAACTTTTATTACAAGGGAGGGAACAGGAGATGATAGAACCGCCCCACCTGTAACCATATTCTGATAAAGTAAATCATGATCGTGGATAGTTGATAACCATAATTTAGCTTAATTTCATCTAGAATTATAAAAGGTACAGAAATATGCTAGCTTTATTTAGTTAACACATATACTTGCTTAAAATGATCGAACAGTCTATAGGTTATATGCTTAATTTATACGTTTAATGGAATAGACACTAGGCGGGAGCGTGCTGCGATGCACACGTAAGCTCGTTTCCAGTACAATAACCAGGTGGCTCCACTATCCTTTCAACTTGCTCAAGAGGATTTCATTTTTCCGGCACTCCTGGAACATCACAGACACAATTTAATGAGAGATAGCTAGGTGATATGCAAAATAGTCAAATGTCAAATTCAAATAGCTTTAAGTCCAATGGTGAGCTGATGAGCTATTGTCAGATTTTTTAACATATCAGATAATTCTCACCATATATACATTCTTATCCTCCAAGTCATTTAAAATATTAAAAGCATGAAATAGTGAACAATCCAGATGTAATACTTTTGGTACGGTACTGGTACAGACCTCTTTGAAGTCCTTCACAGTTTTAAAATAGAGACGCTGCTTTTCGATCTGGTCCAAATACTCATCGTTGAATTGATCACGTCTCATCTTCTCAGCTTGCTTTTTCTTTTCTAGCTGTTAAATAAAAGAATCAAACGATTCAAATTCCAACAATGCATTAAATTCCCAAATTAGCTACGCTATTAATCTGACCTGCGATCAAAGTTGATTTGGGGATAAACAAAATAAAAGACGGAAAAGGGAAGTCACAATACAGGCGAAATACGGAAAACATTTTAAGACACGGCCGGCTGATCTCACTTTATTTAGTCAATTAGAATAAGATGTTCTATTAATACATAATAAGAAATATGAGAGGTAGGTAATAATAAGACCTTTGTCCTATTTTGCTTGACTCCTTCAGTGATAGATTCCAATTGCTTTAGATATTGTTCCTTCCCAGCAGGAGATGCCATTGCTCTGGAAAAAAATGAAATCCAGGACACATATTTAAACAGACAGCAGAGGTAGAGGCAGGTTACAAGTGAAAAGTACCAACAAAAAGATTTTGACAATCCTCGATACTGAACTCAATTTCATCCCACATATTCATCCCACTACAAAGTCCCCCTCCCCCACAATGACTGGGAGCGTCAGGTCAGATATGTCGAGCAGAAGTAAGGTCTCTACGCATTGAATTTAATAAGATATTTTTTTAGGAAAAAATAGGTCTTTATGGAATTTGGGAGGTGCGCTGGTTGTAGCAACGGGTTGCTAAGTGTCAATCATGTCATAGGCAACTAGGTTGCTAAGGGCTTGACACTGTTGAACATTACTCCTCAGAATGGGTTAGATCTGTAACGTTAACACTTCCACACTCTGGCTGAGTGTGTTTGGCACCACATGGTTTCGGGGTTAGGACCCTCACCAGGCATAAGCTGTATTTATTCACTGATCTAAGTGAATTATGTTTATTTATTCATTTGTGAATAAAAAGGTGGGGGGTTGTAGTTAGCCATATTTTTGTGCTTGGTCAGGTTGATCCAGTGCACGATCATATGGGTAGACCTAGTATCAAGCCTAGTCAATTGTATCGGTGTACAGTGATGGTAGCATAATACTAAAAAAAATCTTTATGAAATTTAATATCAACATGCACTTATATCTGTATCAAGGCAAATCATGTTTCCAATGGGTATAATGTCGTAATTCATGTTTGAACTGATGCTTTCATCTACTGGGGATGAAAAAGAAAGAAACACATTGTATGAACTATATGCGACGAAGCTAGACACCTCTGCTCCCTTCAGTACTGCTACCATGTAATAAGAGAAGGAACTCTCACTTGGCGACAGTCTCTTTTACCTCGCTACGGCCTATGACGTCATAGACTGGTGCACTCGTTACCAGGTGTAATGTCAGAGCACACCTGGAAATTACACCCAAATTATTTTTTATAAATAAATAATGGATGTAGGACCCTTTTTCCCAAATATAAATAATTGATGGTGCAATAATAAAAATTGTCTTGTTTATTATTGACTTCAGAGGCCTAGTGACATCGCTAGGCATCATGTGTTTTGGGGGGTCCCCTCCACCATCACTGATGGTGTTTGGCACTACATGGTTTCGCCCCTTTGATGGGCTCATCAGGCAGATCAGGGATCTTAAGAGGAGAAATAATAATATATTTCTTCCCATTATAAATTATGTAACAGTGAATAGTTGAATATATCTAGTTTCACAATGATTCATGTGATGTTGGATATATATAGGGATTGTGGCCTCTTGGTCATAATAAAAAAAAACATTGTATGAACTAATTTCGTTCTGAAATAAATCTAATGAATATTCGGAACCAAAAATATCAAACAATGTCACTGTATGCATGTATGTTAGTCAACAAGGAAATGTTTAAACATGTGAATTTCAAAGAGGTATTTGCCTAAATTTCCTTCAGTGTATTTGAGAAAATAAAATTTAAAAAGGCACAGTGTGATGGTAGGCGGGGGAGAGTGGTGGGAAACATGGAGAAGTGAAAGAAAATGGGCAACTATTATTATTCTAAAATCATACAAAATTAATTTTCATTTCTTACATTCAGTAAATACGTCTGCGTCAAAAAAAGAGATTTATGAATAATAATAGAAAGGAAAGCGAGCGATTACCCATATTAACATTCATACCTGAAATGGAGCCCTTTCAAAATGGTTCTTTTGGTCATTGTTGTGCACAAGATACAGATTCAGAGGCAATGTGAGTTTGATACTGAGTGCTTGAGACCGAGGCAAAGGAACAGAGCTTAAGAGTAAAGTACTTAAGCATTAACTAATTAATCTGAAATCCTCAATTATATGTAACATATGCATAGGAGGAGGGAGAGGAGGAGAGGGAGGTAGAGGGAGGGGAAGCAGGAGGAGAGGGGGTTCCCCACTATTGATGATCGAGGTACATTAACCCATTCCAGGCTGGGGCAGGGAGCACATGATATTGTCTAACTGACGGGTCCAAGTTTCCTCCATTTTGGCATTCAGGATGTGTGATAACTATTAGATTTTATGGTTTAGGGAGTAAATAAATATTATCAAATGTTTTGTTTAAAGAAATTTCCAATGAACACCTAGCTCAAGGCATTCCACCGAATTCTGCACTGTCCCAATTGAATGCCTCAAGGCATTTCCCTCAGGAGTCCCCGCTCCGTATGGGTTAAAAGACAGCAAGGTAGACAAGGAATTTGAGCCAAAAGGATGGGAAGAGAGAGATGGAGACAGAAACAGGGGAGAGGGCGTACTATTAGAGTAATTATGAAGGGAAAACAGGAATAAAGAGGTTCAAACTTGAAGCAAATTCTGTGTTGATGGAGGGAGAAGGAGGAGCAGGAGGGAGGAGAGGGAAGGAGGAGCAGGAGAAGGATATGACTTTCGTTCATTCTTACGATGCAACGTTGAACTCTGTTGCTATGACAACACATTCTTTCTTATGACGCAGCATTAAACCTATTTTACTCATATTCGCTGGTGGTCTAGATACTGCATTCTTTAATATGGAAAGTTGGATGCAAACAGGTGGGCGTAAAAGAAATGGGTGTAAATTGAAGTTGAAAACCTTTATAAAACCCTTATTTTGGGGAGAAATCGCTCATAAAACATAGTGGAACGGGTTCCCACTATGCCAAAGTATGGCCAACATGAAAATCGTGGCAATCCCTCCAGCGGTTTGGAGGAGATGCAGATAATTACACTTTTCTCTTACAGAATTTATATTATAGATAGGCCTAATAATAATGAATTCTGTATTTTGCAAAGACTACATGTTACAAAACTGGTGATACACTTCAGATAACAATCTGGTCTTCCAGTGTATCCCATGGTACTGTGAGTGACTAGCAGCTATGGTGGGGGTTAAGTTGAAGGTCATGCTACATAGAGAGTTATGAAGAGAATTAGCGATTATGCATATCGTTACACAAAAAATGGTAATATACAATCCGTGTAACTTTATACTAGGTCACTTACATGGAAAGAACAATTAATTAAGTAACCCAGCAAAAGGACATTGATTGATTTTGTTTAATTTCCACTTGGAAAGCTACATAAATGGAAAGAAGGAAAGAAAATGTTAACTAACTGTTCGAAATTATCGTAGATTGAATTAAGGAGCATCACTTCTTTGTTTAGGTAGAGCTTCGTATCATCCAGTGTGTTGTATAATGTATAAAACTGCTTTGTTTCTCTATGTTTGGCTGCCACTGGAGAGAGAAATCGGCGATTGTAACAAATACATTTTTTATAACGAGACAAATGACTATACTTTAAACTTGGGAATACAACTGTGTCATCAACATTAACTCGACAAATTGATGTTTCACAGAATAATATTATGTCCCATCTTCTTAGTTCATGGTCACAAAATTTTACGACTTGCCAGAAAAAAACTAAAAAATATGTAGCTATTTCAAAGTAATGGCTCCCCTGGGAAGATACTTTGGAGAGACTGATTGACGTGCGCTTAGTTCTCACAAAAAATCCAAAATAATGGCTATTTGATGGTCGGGAATTCTTTGCAATTCAAAGTGGCTAGTTATTCTTAGCGTTCATAGATAAATCTTACTTTTGACACGATTTTATGTCCAACGCTATCTACAGCCACATCAGAGACGACAAAATTTTGAGACAAACTGGCACATAAAAATGATCTTTATATGCATGGTGTTTTCTAGTTAGAACTGAAAGTAGCAATGAGCTTTTCTAGACTGAATTGGTTTCAGTGAGTCGTTTGATAGCAGTTTCATTGCCACATAAATTTAGGGCTGACAAGGAGATGCTGGTTTATTACCACTGATCACTGAGCCCTTCCGCGAAATGTTTTTCTGTGTTCACCAGTTCCATGACCTGTTTTTTCCACGAAACCCTGGGGCAAGTTCATGACATGACCGAAAAAATGAAATCATGAGTTCATATATAGAATTCAGGGGTAAAACAATCACTTTCACAATACGACCAAATTTAGAAAAGCAGAAATCAGGCACAAACATGCTTTATACATGGTTATCGATCTCCACGATGGATAGGGTTGGGGGACTAGTGAAAAGAATGTAACCAGCCAAGATCCTCAATGGTATTTCTAGGTAGTTACCTTGATTATAAAGCTCGATAAATCGTCTTTGGTATTGACTTAGTTCCGCACGAGTAGGTACTTCGTCAATTCTCCGCTGTAAGGCAGATATTTCTCTATTCTTCCTGGCCTGTAAGTTGAAAATAAGAGAATTAATACCAAGGGGCAGCAGTTTTTTTTATGCAAATCTTTATTCAGATATGGCAGGTTAAACAGTAGTCCATACGCGGACCCACACTCGCTCGCTAGTCCATACGCGGACCCACACGCGCCACCAGGCAGACCCATAGCGTGTCGACCGTCTACAGTCTAGTTAAACAGTTACATATGTCAATATTATTTTACTAATATGCCTCAGGTCGCCTGCAGGCGGTCTTCCCCTGATACCCGAATATTGCCAATTAGTTGATTACTAGGTAGGAAACCTTCAATTTTTCCAGTTCATAAATATAATTCTGTTCTCTTAAAATGACCTTTTTCTCGAGTTTACATTAGATTATTACTTTTGAATACACTTAGACTTATACGGATTTGTATCCCGCCCCCCCCCCACACACACACACATTCCCACCAGACACACATACCCCAACTAAACAAACCCAACAACACATCCCATAAATTTAGAACTGACAAAACAAAAAAACCCGAATCAACACCACTAAGTATAACTCTTACCAGGAGAAGTCTAATCTTGTGTAGCTTTTCCTTATCTGCCTCATATTGCCTATTGATCATCGATGTACGCTCCTATGGTAACAGGTAAAAGAAACATTAGTACAGCATGAACCAATCACTTTATTTTGACACAAATGTAGCTATTTTGACACAAATGCACCGGAATCCGACTGGTCTAGGTAAGAAAATTAATCGCAAGAATGGAAATGAGAATAGCTTGTGTAAACGATACGATAGAATCCTCGTAATTACAAGTGGCAAAAGTGCTATTATGTAATCAAATAATGATCCAATTACTAACGGTTTTGGTTATTTCAATATGAATAGCAAATGGCGTGATCACCTAACATTGATCAGATTTAAAGCAGCATATAATAACACGCTTTGCAAGTCTTCGCGAAAATATACTTCGAGCTTACCAAGAAACAGACGTGATCTAAGACTTTGTTAAGAATAAATGACTTTTCTGGGAAGTATAGGATAAATCTATGGAGGTTGTCGAAACAGTTATCAACGAATCCATAAAAAAATCATTTGTTTTAAAAAAAAGAAAAAGAGCTAATGTTACCTGACACCTTTACATGTCAGATGATGGAAAGTGAAGAGGAAGCTTGGCGATAATGTTAACACGTAATGCAACCATCAGAACTTCTATTTTGTTTCGTAGATCCTCAAGGCACGCTGGGAGGCCAGGGACTGAAGAGAGCTAGCCCCATGATACAATCCCTTTTTTGGTGCCCAGATGCCAATTATGACAGCAAAATAGGATTCGACAAGATGAAAGGGACCAAACAGTGCATTTAGGTCCTGTGTGGGAGTATATGGGGACCAGGTCAAATGCGTAAATAATAACTACTAAAGAATACTGCCTATATAATAATATAAGCAGGGACTTGAGACACAACGCGTGGACAAGCTAGGACACCATGGAATTGACTCCCTGATTTGGTTTAAGATAAGAGTATACAAGAATAATGGCTTGCATATGAAAGGCAGTAAGTGTTATGGGAGAAAGACAATCGATGACCGACAACTTTTTCGTCTTCTAGGTACAGTGACATGTGGCTTTTTGAAGCGTCTGGATGTATCAAAATTCAGAGAACCATTGTCTCCAACAAAATCATGAACTTAGAGTACGTGACTCAGAAATACTCAGGGTCTCTCTCTCTATATATAGAACTTTGTTCTGTTTCAATGACTAGTTCCTAAGTACACTCATTTCTTTAATTATTATGAAAAGACTATGACATATGGCCGGAAATTTGGAACAGCACATAACTGGTGACATTGATCTTTCTAATAATGTTGATCACTTGACTTAAAATCACTTGATTAAATGATACAAATATAGGTTGTACATTAAAACACACCACATTCTAAAAAGAGGTCCAAAATTAGATCACTATTTATGGCATAATAATTAGGGCAATTATCTGGTCAGTGATTATCTATTCAAAGTTACATAAAATCGACAGGGCTGTAGAGAGCAGCTCAAAGAACTCATTAGTACTTATAACATTCTTCATGTTACTATAATATTAATACTTAGAATTCAAAACGTTCATTTAGATTCAGGATAAATTGGAATTACCTTGTCTTCTGAGTCTCCACCATCGCCTCCTTGCTGTTGTTGCTCAATCGCCTTATGTAGACGCGCCATTTCTTCCTACATAAGAAATTAAAAGTATTATCAAAACCGGCCGGGCCTTATGCCCAGGGCACTCCACATATATACATGTTAGAGTTTCGGAAGGCACAATCTTTGAAGGCGTCTTAATTAGCTTTTTAACAAAGATCTGAAGGTAAGTGACTAAATATATTGACGGTGTTGTTCACAATGTTGAACAGGCTGCAAGTCAGGAATTTAAGGAGTCTATCGCTTATTATATTTTCTAATGTTCCATTGTAATATCGATATTTGAAAGGGAAAGCGCTCGATGGGCCAAGGATTGGGGATCTTTGCAAGAGGGAAAATCAAGATGCACAGATCGTATTTACATAGATAATGTCGGTGCAATATTTATGATGCTATTTTATGGCAGGATACACAAATTTAAGTTTATGTGACATTTATTTCACTACGTTTTTTCTTGTACTTTCTATTGTAATTTAAGATCGGGAGGAGGGCTGGGAGCTCCGCCCTTGCGTCCAGCATTCCAATAGCCAATAAAATCTAGGAAAACCAAACATTCACCTTGCAATGTGTCCGGAATTCTTGCTCTTGTTTTCTCAGTTTTTCATTCATAGCGACGAGGTCTCGCAATGTCTGAAGTATTCTGAATAAATAAGTTTTTTTTGTATCATTTCCAGTACAAAGTAGTACGGTACTTCCACCAAGCCTATTGCCAGTGTCATAGTCCCATTTCTTTCACTATTGCCCAAATATTTACCCAACATTTTGTAAAAGGAACCGCCGTTAGAAAGTCCTTTTATCATAGAACGATACTCTAAGCATTTATCCATTAATCAAAGACTCAGTATTGAACAGAAACACTAGCTAAAGGATTGAATAACAGCTCCCAAGTCAAGTCCTAACACTGCATGGGATTGTAATAATTGTTCTTGGTGCAGTATTGACTACCGTGAATAATAAGACATAATCCACTGATATATTTTATGATCTTTTAGAAAAACAACTTTATGTACACAATACTCATGCTATACGCTGAGACGTGACATATAATCAGTGAAAATAACCGTGAATCCACTTCTTTAGCCGCGCCGATTGCACACACAACTGGAGTAGAAAAGAGCCAGGGGTCACAGGGGAGAAAAAGAGCCAGACCTCAAAATTTCCAACTTCAAACTTTGCTTCACCCAGTGTGACTCCGAGGTGTTTTATATTTTTGTGGATCATATTAAATATTACAAAATAATTATGGGACAAGACGTGAAGAATTCGTACTGATACCATCTATCCCTATGGGTAAATACAGCAATGCATCTCTGCCAGAGTTGCACACAAAACAATCTTCAATACTAAATGTCTGATGGGCATCTATAAGAATATGATATCAAAAAGGCTATGGGGCCGACACGAATCGTACCTTTTCCTCTTCGCTCAGCTAATCAAATGTCTAGCAGGTGACTACAAATACCCCCTCTCATCAGTTACTACCTAAATAATTTAGTGCGCGTTTGATTTATTGAAATAACTACATATCCAACATTAAATACAAGAATCGTATGTAAAGGTAAGCATTTACGCCCACAGTATTATTATGCATGATGAATGTCTCACCCCTGGTTTGCGTCTGCTTCTCTCTCATTAAGTTCGGCCATCTGCTGTTCCATCTGCTCAGACTCCTGTTCCACCTGTAAGCGACAGTCCATAAATGATAATATGACAAATAGATAGATTTTAATGTAAACCGTACATACTTCCGCATCGAGTACACGCGTATACATAAGCAACTGACCTATGAATTTGATGGCAAACCATAACCATAAGTCTATTCCTTTAATTACGTTTCAGAAATTCTATTATTTGGACCCACAAGAGGAGTTCTATTCATTATAATTGTAGACAAAAAACTCAGTGAGAATCGAAAGTAGACTCGACGCTTTTATGCATATGATCATTAATACAATTCCCAGTCTGTTGGAGGAGCGATGGGAGAAAAGGACATTCTTTGGTAGCAACATGAAACTTGATATTCTTGTCACGTATGTAGACAGATAAGAAAACTGATGCTATCTGAGTGATTCTCCAGTAAAAAGTGAATAAATGAAACTTAACTAAGGTATGATTTGTTTAACATTTGATAGCTGCTGACGTTTCGTTCTGCGCTAAAAGACCAACTTGAGAGATGTACTAGACTATATTTCATGCAATTGTCGGACTTTATTTATTTCCATAGGAACTCCAAGGACTTTCCAGGTCAATGAATGTCCTCACCAAGATCAAGATTTTATGATCCAACTCAAGAGGTTTTTTTTTTAATTAGATAGAGCAATAATGAACAAAAATGATAGTTTATAGGAAACGATGGGCAATACATATGGTAATAGAACCTGCTGTATTTGTGTTTTAAGGACAAACAAGAACATAACGATTAAATAAATACAATGCGTACAGGTGACCTATCTTCTAACCTATGTGAACTTGATTAGGGTCTACCTGATAGAAGGCATATAAGGATGCTACAATAACCTAATATTCCCATACATTCTTCAGGGGTAAAATCGGGTGATTTGGTAATGGGTCATTGCTTCGCCAACATCATTTTCCGGTTAACTTATCATCCCCAAAATACTTCCGCGACCAAGTTTAACCCTAATAGTTAAGATAATGCTTAGACAGAAACAGAGATAAAAGCATTTTATTTAAGCTTTTTATCAAATCTGTAGTCTCATACCCCAGGTACTTATTAAATGTCATTATATATTCCAGCAAATACACATGTTGGTCTAGGAGTGCCGGGGCACAAAGGGAACACTCGGTACAATATGTAAACAACTTATATAAATACTTCCATTTGACCTAAACGAACGATAAAGACATGGGGACATATTTCCGAGTCGCATAGATAAATAAAAAGAAGGAAGAGCTATTTAAAGTAACGTTATGTTTTACGTAAACGAATCAGAGGGCGGTGTAACTGTCTTCCCCCCAAACATGGTTCATAGCGAATAGATTTTGAAGGAGCATGCCAATGATAATAGTCGTGAAAATTACATTAGTAAATTGCGGCTGATCTTGGATAGGCGATATAAGTTAACAGCCAAAGTTACACATGTTGAATATAACAAGTTGTACTGCTTTCTAGTCGGTTGGTTCACCAGTTTTTGTGAACAACTAGGCTTAAAGGTCCAGCTAATAACTTGTAATATTAAAATTTGAAAAACCGTAGGACATGGGGGTCATCCCTCTACTTTGGAACAGAAAGGGAACAGTAGTAGCCAGCATGCACAGACATTCTGCGTTACAATAAAAACTTCCAGTCCTAGGGCGTTGTGGTAAATTCGCTATGTATTTAACTATCGTAAATAATAATTATGTACCGTATCTATTTTCATCGTTTGGTGATAGATCGATTTCCATCTATCGGTTATGCTTATGATATACCAGCCCGTGATTACATGGGCAGATTAATATTTGTCTCAGAAGTAGACGCGCATTAACTAAAAAGCAGTAACTCTGATCAGTAGGGCCTATAATAAATAATCAGTTAAAAATTTCGACTAGCGAAAGGACGAACTACCTATGGGCGAACTCTTTTTTTGTATAGGGTAATGAAAACGTCCGAAAGTAGTGTCCTGATAAAAGGAGGAAAGAAATACCCTCGTGTTTATGACCGCAGTAAAATAAAGTTAGCCCCAGGTTACCCTATTCAAGTTACTTATTTATATGGAAACTTTATTCGCTTGGGATTTTTTCTGTTGCTTGAATACATGATTTTATACATAGTTAGGCCAACTTTGATTCTACTCAAGAATGAAGATACACGTTTTAACACGTGAAGGGCGCGAGAAGTTGACTTCATACTTATTCTTCACACATGTGTGAACTTGGAGTAAATATTGGCATGGATGATGTGTTTCAAGGAAAACAAGTTGCCTAACAGAAATGGCGTGAACGCTCAAGAAAGCGAGGATAAAATGATGCATATTTTCCCAATAAAGTATCAAATGACACTTTACCATTCGAAATAAAAGTATAGCTTTGTGAGTAGCAGACATAACTAAATGGCGGAATTTATCACAGTGAAAAGTTATGTAATAAAGACACAACTCTCCAGGGGCTTGTCCCCAGATTAACTTAGATGGGTGACGGACACTTTAACATATAATATTATACGGTATATAAGTAATTGTATTTCCATTTGTCAATTCATAAATAATACAATTACATTATGGAAATAGGGCAATCCCATCTGTAAACGACAGGTCTTCCTGGGTGCCCTCACAAAGAACAAGTTTTTTTTATACAAAAAGTTAGTTCCAACATATAACGAAGATGCTTCGACAGAAACAAGAAAAGTGTTCTTGAATTGATCAGTGATCAGACAGACGCCCAGGTCTATAGTCTTCCAAGTCACTAATTCACACACTGATAACTGATTCTTTGTGTCTATGCAATATGGTGTCGGTATAGTGTTAAAATTTGGCATAAACAAACAGTCTAAGTCCTGCCAATTCATTATGTCGCACACTGTAATTGATGTTATTGGAAAAGACCTGATTATTTCATGCTTGATATCGTACCCACGCAGACGTCTGAATACAAAAAGAGTCATAGTGGCACGGTCATATTTCCACTATTAATATCTCCCAATTGCACAACCGACTATATAATTATTAAATATGAATTTATTATGCATAACAAAATATGAGTAGCTCTTGTTAAGCTGCACACACACATTAGCGATTTGGTATTGCACCTGATAATATGTGTCAAATTTGAAGTGAGGTTGAAACAATTATTCATTTTTTCTAAGACTGTCCCAAAATATAATTGTTCTATAATTGTTCTATATTTTGTTCTATAACAAAGATTGTAACACCTTCACCCCTGAAGAAGAGAGCAAAGCTCTCGAAACGTTGGGAATAAATAAAAGGAACATCTAAAATTTCAAATCGTCATTCTTCCACAGTCTACCAAACGTTCACGTGGCCCCTCTACTTTACCAGTTAGTAGTGAAAACTCCCCATTCGGTATAACAAAAAGTACACCATGCACCAGGTAGCGTTGTATAAAGTCTATTGTCAAGAACCATTTAAAAAGGGGTTCAGGGTTAAGAATAATTTACAACATGATAATATTATATAGATGGCAAAAACAGGATATAAACCGAGGCCAGCATAGCTGACCAGCTTCAGGCCCTGAACCTTACTCTGCCCATTGTTTCGCGATATGACGGGCATCACTGGGTAGAGTTAAGCCGCCTGCAATCAATACAATGTGTTGGGAAATGGAGATTCAGAAACTCTTGAGGGAATAACTTGATGTTGTGAAAGTAAGAGAAAAACAGTTTTTCGTTAAAAGAATGATTCGCTAATAGCCAAACTAAAAATAACATGAAAAACAACAATTCAAGGGCCGGGACTGATATGCCATGGCCTACTTCAAATGGGATCTATCATGTGGTCGAATTAGTTTGAGTATGAATCCAGGGACTAGGCACACTGGTCTGCTTACCTTCATGCACTAAGAATCAGGCTAAGGTGTGACATTTAAAATAAGTTCATAAAGTGCACAGAGTTCAACCCCACCCGTAGATATTGTATAAGACTATCAGAAGTCCTCGACATAATGTTCTGATAATCTTTATTTTTTATATCATGTGTAGGAATCAATAACAATCCCGTCCCTGTCCCTATCCCCTGTCGCCATGACAGGGATGTTCAGAAAGAAGGACGAAGAGGGCCAGGAAAGATCTATTGTCACATTTCGAAGAATCCTGGAATGCTTATAATGTAGTAGATGATTATATCAAACCGGACAGGTGTCAAAAATGATTAATAGATTCCGAACACCCATGCCTATAGCAGTGAGTCCTAATGGCAGCCTTATTTGTCATGTATCATACTTGAAACCATCTACAACATTCCTAGGGCAATATATACACGCAACGCCAATCAGAAAAGTTATCCAAGCACGGCAGACAAGGAGCGGGAAGGAATGACTTATATACAAGCATCTATCATTCTTTTACTATATAAATGCCATAAAATTTGATTTCTGATACTCCCTTGAGTAAAACAAATAACAGTATTCTCAGCTGTATTCTAACAATTTTCCCAAGGACTCGTCCATATCAACAACAATTCAGTGCTACTCACTAATCTTTATAAATTAGCCTCGATAAGAGATATTTAAGAGGTTTCAAATGATCTTTGGAGAGGGGGCGGGGCGAGGTTTTTCACAGGAACAAGTTATTATCATGAAAACCAAAACAGCTTCAGTTAAAACAATCGTTAGAAGAACAATATTTGCTATAAATCATCTAGAAATAGACCTAAGTTAGTTAGTTCAAAGGCAGTTTTGCTTCGACAAAAATCTGTTTGAAAATGGGGTGGTTGAGGTCTTTATGAATACGAGGACCAACGTACATACTTGGCCTTTATTTACATCATCTTAGGGAACGGATATTGCGCACCGATATATATATATTTGCAATACATACTAGTATCAGGTCAAGCGACAAGATGTCGCAACCCCAAATAACCCTTTGTTGTTTGACATCACACGTGTCTAATTCGTGACGGAAAGGCAACCCTATAATAGAAACTAGGAACCAACTGAACCCTAAAAATCAACAATAATACAAATGTATTTATGTATATTTATACAAATATAACGATAATGGGTCAAACGCATGTATTCGTCCTTGAAATTTAATGTCTAGTTGTATATAATTTACAGAGGATAGATATACAGCTGATAATCGGTAAAATCTCTAATAAACTTTGTTAAGACATTACATTTTTACATCTAAAGGGTCATACATCTAGTAATACCGATGAGACAAATTTACTGACTTCATGACAGGTATAACTTGGAACCAAAAACAAGAACCAAGAGTTCCATTTGCCACGAAACCTTTATAGGAAAGCGTCGACTAAATATTTTAAGTGGGGGAAATTCATCTTTCAGTCAGGGGAAGCATTTAGAGTTTTCTTATTTTATATCTATATAAACGATGACTGACATATTATCTATACAAACGACGACTGAATAATTAGCAATAACTGTAGCTGACGAAGCCCTCCCAAAGGGCGGGATATTGGACTAAAATAAATAAAAGGAAAAAAATCGCAAGATGACAACTTGAGTGATCTTCTTCTTATCAAATTTTTCTTTTTTTTTTAAATATATAAACAGTTAACAGCATAATAAATGGTTTATATACTAAAACCACCGTGGCTGATCTACTCTGTAATGGTTTACTGTAGAACACAAATGTTTCGCTCACAATGCCTGAATCAGCGTCCAGAGATGGGAGGCAAGCTACTTAATAATGTCTCAGACACAGAAAAAGTGAACCGCGCCAAATGCGTCTGAGCCCAGTTCAGATAGGCAACAAGAAGCAGCAAGGGATAAAGAAGTATACAGCGACATGGATGAGAACGAGGGAAATAACGCATTCTACTTTAGATTCCAAACTGGTTTGGAAGGACCACTGAACTTAGTGTACCGAAGAAAAAGAAAATACCTATATCATTTACCATTTTTGTGGTTACATTTAGTTCTCTAGCAAAAAAAGTCACACTGGGAATTTTACTAATGCTGTCGGAAAGATTAAAATTTAATGAAAATAAATGATAGTTTCGTGTCGTAAATTTATCATTAAAACTTCGTAAACCTTTCATAAACCAAATTATTAACAATACTCTGATAGAAGATCTTCACTATGAACAAAGTAATAATATAATATTTTACAATGGTGAAATAGAAATCTCATTGGTATGGCTTAACCTTAAGATGAGAATCATATTTACTATTTTATAAATAATATAAAGATACAAAACACAGCTTAACTTGTACAGCACAGTTTTTATTAATTAAAAGCAAGAAGTATGGATGCCAAAATACTAGGCCCTGGACAGGAAAGATTGATTTATCCGTACGGAAGTAGGAAGCGACTCTTGACTTTATAGTTGGAAGCAAAATCTCGAATTATAGTTGGAAAAGACCATTATCAGTTTCCTGTTAAAGCGGTGGGAAGGACTACCAAGAAAACAACATACACAAGTACTTCGTGGGGTGAAAGATATATGTAGAACGGAGAGGGCCCCGAGTACAAACAAGTAAATGTATGTGGTAAATAAATTATAAAGTGGATCGTCTTTGGTTAAATCTCGATAAGCTTATCTAAAAGAGACAGCTAATGCCTTGCGTGTATACTGAATATGGAATTGAGGACCGAAGGTATGTTAGAAATGCCCGTTAGCCACTGAAACGATGTGGTGAGGGGGCGATCTCTAAAATGGTGTGGTTGATCACTTCATCCTGCTAGAATTCTCATCACCAACTGAAAGATTTCCTGTCAATTTATCATAACATTGTTGACGCCATTTTAAACTGATCTTACGTAAGCTAAAACTGAGATATATGGGGGAAATGAATGTGATATTCCTAAGATGTATACACCTGCATGCACCACCTTCACTCAACTTTAAATTATGACAGTCTAATTGGTGGTAAAGGGTAAAGTTCCATTAAGCCATAAGTGTAATCATATTCAAGAACCCAAACGAACAGAAGTTGTTTTAATAAATACCGTAACAAATTTTTTCATAATAAAAACTAAACTGAGCGGTTTGAATAGCCGACACAAATGACCACGTACAATTTGTTTTACTACAAATAAGTGATGCAACAAATGACGACATATTTTAGGCCCAATATTGATACTAAACTAGTAGTACATTTATTGGTAGCAAATTTGGTAGTCTAGCTATTAAATACTGTCGTGTGAACTTCAAATCTAAAATTTAACTGCTATGAAAAATGACGGTTGAACCAGGCACATTAAAGTTTTAAATGATTCGAATACACATATACACCGAAACACGGTGCATATGTTATAATTCTGTATCAATCAAAAGTCTTTATGAAAGAACTACATGGAAATAAAAAAGGAGTACAGTGTAAAAAGTCGGGTGTGAGAGAGCGGATTCAACTCAAGGACAAGGTTATCAAATATTTCATATTGAACTGAAGCAACTGGAACGTAATAAATTAATATTAACAGGATCCTTGAACTGCCATTTGTTAATGGTTAGATTAACCATAAATTTACAGTGGCACAAATTGAGGGCAAGCCTCTGGTCACGGTTGACATATTTTGTCGACATAATGGGGTGAATCAGTTTTAGAGTAGTCGTGTGGCAAGTTTTTGTAATCATCAAACTACTAAATAAACTAAATAAATAGAAAATTCTTACTTGTTTTATTTTATTTTGTGTCTACAATATGCTGCAACTAGGCATAAAACAAGTGAAAAAAAACTGAAACTGAAAAGAGATCCAATTTGAGAAATGCGATTGAGGGAGGGCGGGTTTTTTTGGGAGGGAGGGGGAGGGTAAAGAAAGTAGGATAAAAATAAACGGAATGTAATGTGTTCTATTCTGATTCCATCTTAATAAATGATTTCTCCATCAGCGAATGAGTAAAAACCTAAATGGTCGATTAATAAATAAATCAGTTACGATTTTGAAGGACTGCATCTACGTCACCTAATATTAGTAAATATCTTAAGTTTTAAAAATAGTGGGATTAAGATCGATCTTCCACAAATGAGGAACACTTCATTTATTATATTTTACTACAGAAGTCGCTATCTTGCTTTCCATTCTGCTTATAAGTTCGGGCAATATTTTGTATTGTATATTTCCGTTTTCTAATGATACAAACCGTAATAATATCCATATGATAATGGGGCAGAGCGATTTCTACGAAAAGAGGTAGAAATCCATATAAGGAAAAGAGGGGTTTCTTTGTCTCACATGTTCTAGGAATTTGTCGTTTTACAAACAATCTTATTCATCTGTAGAGTTCTGTCCACCCTCTCTGGAGGATTATATATGTGGTTTGTGAAGATATTTGGGGTGAAAATGTGATTTTGAAGCCTTTTTTAAATTGCGATCTCTACACTCTATTTATAACCTAGGAAAGCCCCTGTGAGACACTACGTCATTTCCCAAAACCTATGTCCAGGGGGACCTAACTACATGCAGAGGAGTGGGAGAGTGAAGAAGACGGTGTAGGAATAGGAAAGGGGGAGGGGGAGGGAAAGAAGAGGGGGGGGGTAGAGGAGGGAGAGGATGTAGGGGAAGGGAGAGAGGGGAGGGAGAGAAAGCGGGGAGGTGGAGCATGAGGAAGAGAGGAGAGAGAACGGGGGGGGGGAATCGGAGATAGGGTTGGGAGAGAAAAACAGGTATGAAAGACAGAGAAGAGGGGGAGGGAAAAGAAGGAGAGGGGGAAGTATTGGGAGAGAGGGAGAGTAGGCGAGGAGGGGGAGCATGAGAAAGAGGGGAGGGAGAGGGGGAAAAATCGGAGATGGGGTTGGGAGAGAAAAACAGGTATGAAAGTCAGAGAAGAGGGGGAGGGAAAAGAGGGAGAGGAGGAAGTGTAGGGAGAGAGGGTGACTGTCTGGAGGACGGGTACATTGCTAATCATATATAATAGGGACGATGGGAGATATGTGTTTGGGTGACATATATGAAAGTCACCACCTGCTCCTGAATATGGAACCAGTAAATATAAAAGCTAATGACAATTCTTAATAATTCAGAATTTACAGAAGCTATCAAAGAGAATCCAGCCAGAGTGTCAATATACATGGTTTGGGAGCGGGGCATAGCAAAACAGGAAAATAAGTATGATGGGTAAGGTGTAACCCACATTCCTAGTCATATAGCGCAACGGGAAGACTCCCCACATCATGAACTTTCAACTAGTGTAGTCACTAATTTGTTATATGTGGTATAAGACCCAGGAGGCGGAGAAATATAACTCCGACCCAAACAAAAGAATTTGAATCACTAATTAGTAAACATTTAGCTACGATATCTCATGTACAGTAGTTTGAGAAAGCTTCGGTACAAGGCGTGAATGAACGACTCCGGATTCTTCTGGCTTTGTGGGTGGGTGCAGTTACATTGTTGCTTGAATCAACAAATCAAACCCGAACAATCCCATCACATTCCTCAACATTGACAACGATTCGCATTTGCAAGATGGTGTATCTAAATGGAATGATACCAGGAGGCGGAGACATTTATCATATAAAGTTAGATTTTATTTTCAATTTTAGACTGGTGGGAAAACTTGTCCACATGAAGATGCTACAGTGACTACTGGAATGATACTGGAGCCGGGGAGGAGATAACGAAAATAATCTAGGCACCCAGGTCATGAGCTTCTCTGTGATGTAAGTAGGAAAAGAAGAGAAAATGAAGGAACGTAAGTAAGTATAAGGAAGTAGATAAGTAAGCAAGCAAGTAATTAACTCACAAAATATGCCTAGCAGGTCCAATCAGAGAATGCCTTGATTAGAGGACATCATTTTGACCAACTAGAGTACATATATGATGCTACAGATAAAGGTAATTCATTACAAGTACTTAGTATATATGGGAAAGTCCAATATTCTGTATCTTGTTTATAAACAGAAAAAGATTGAAAGATTGAGGCCAATTTAGAAAAAGTACCACGGTGCAATACGGCATTGTTAAGTGTTGTCTGCGTGTTGATATATAAAGTAGAACAACGTAAATATTTTTTAGCAGCTCGGACAGAGAAGGTTGATGCAGCTTGCATTGTCTAATATTAGTATGTAGTGATTTAAATTGTGATATTCTTACAATTTAACTTACCCTAAGTTACAGGGCCGACCTTCCACTATCTCACAGATTTAATTGTAAATTTCAAGAAAGTATACCTAAAAGGATTATCTTTACTTGAATATGAATATTTCAATTAAACTATTTATATTTACAATTGAAGGAATTAGAAGCAACTCATTTGAAAACACCTCACGTTGGATTCTGTTACCATTCAAAAAAAGATCTATTTCTCATTTCCGATTACGCCATTATGTCATTTCCTTGAGCCCTAAGTCAAAAGTTTGCAGAGGGTTAACCTTGTATGAGATATTGAGATGGAGAGGTCGTACTGGGAATTGATTATTTTGGCGTCAATCTCTTTAGCAGCCTCCGCCACGGAACCGACCTTCTTGCATTTATATATATGCATCGGGAAGAGGGCGTGGCATCAAGCCATACATCCAATGCTTTAGGGTTGGCCTCACACCACACTGGTAATCAGGGCATCGGTATAGGGCTCTGGCCTGATAAACAAGGTAACGTCGTGTTTACCTGGGTCCTAAAGTATCCCGTGCATTCAGATACATTTCAATGGTCGATTTGAATGTACAGATGGTATGTCAGAGTAAAACCTTCCGTGTGTGTTATTTATAGTTGTAGTGTATTTATGCACTATAATTTTGGCAATTTGTACCTAAATATTGCCTATTCATAAAAAAAACACATGTTATTCTACCCCATTGTCTTATGGTAATAACGAAATTAATCATTTATCGAATCATCAAACAATTACAAGGCTAAGGATAATGGTTCTTTCTACCCCATTTATATATACACCTCCGGGTTGCATGCCCCAACCCCTCAATTTTCATCAAGCTTGGCCCATGTGATGCGGCAATGTTGTGACAAGCCTGGATTAGTATGATTGATGCATTGTTCTCTATTTTACTTTAAAGAATTTCCGTTAGTTGGTTTGTCCTGCAATGCAATATGCCTCAGTCACAAGCTGATTTATTTATTTGCTAATCGATTAATTTGCTGTAATAGGTGAAAACATATTCTTGGATCGGAGCCAAATGTGTCAAGTTCAGTGTACCGGCGTAACGGGTAGGATGCCGTTTAAGGTCGCCGATTTGGGTGCGGATTCCGTTCCGCAGCAGTACATCTCTATTAGGGAACAATCCGGGTCATGGATTTACGCAATCAGTTGAGCATCTTCAGAAGGTGTTATTTGAAGATGTGCTTACTGCTTACTTTCCACTATATGTTGTCAATAAAAGTTTCCTCTCTTTCTCTCGTTGCTCATCCTCCCAATCCGAAAACTAATTTGCTTAATTTAACAGGATTTCGCTCGGTGGTTTTTAATGTATAACCTTAAGTTATATCAGTACAAACGTAGCTATTTCTTATTTCTGCATACGCCATAATTCCAGATGTCTATTTAGTCCCTCTTTGCTCCTCCCAAACTTAAGAAAAAGAGTAGAAAAATGGAAAACAGGGGTCATCCTGACAAGGACAATCTAAACATTCTATTGAATTAACCACAATTGCAACAAATAATGCATAATGATTTTGTTTGTGGGTACAATAGAAATGTGGCTAAAGATTTATGCCCGAGAAAATGAAGATATTGGCCCGTTTCTTCATTTTCAATTATAAAAACTTTCAAGCCTCAATGCTAAGAATCAAATAATAAAATTATAGCGAAATACATGTTTGGCTGGAATTAGCTGAGAATGCAGCTTTAATAACTGGTGCACGTGGGTGTGAAGAGGACAACAACCTTTATGTGGGTTCAGCCTTGAGAGCTGCGTAGTCTCTTCGGTAACCTACATCAACCTGCGTACCATTAATCGTAATACACATTCATGTAATTAAGATATTTTGCGAGTGCACAAAGTTAAGACTCTAGTTATAGGCGGATATTCTTCGTAGGACTGGAGGAGACCTTAGCAAACCCTTATGTGATTTTAGTTGGCTAAGTTTTGGTTTCTTGTCGCCCCGGGGTTATACACCATGTGTAAGTTATGTGTGTTTTAAAAAAAGAAGTTATGTGTGTGTGTTTCCGTAAAGATACATCACGGCACCAATCAGTTACATGTTTGGATGGATAGAAGTACAAGCACATTCCACGCTTATCAGATAGTATGTTTCCAGATTATCAATATTAAAAGGTAATAGGCTATGTTAAGTTCAAATGTCCAAGGAACAAATGAAGGCCGCGCATATTTCATTTCGTATAATGAATGAAGCAGCTTCCCGGTGAAAACAATTTATTACTACCAATACCGTTATTATCATTAGGCTTATTCCCGTGTTCCACCAAATATGGCCAGTGGGCCGATCCGTGACTGGGACATATTATTATACCTCCTTGTGTCATATTGTAAAATTGACAAGCATAAATTGTCTAATTTGTGAGTTAAAGTTGTCTCATTCAGCCACACATTCGTCGCGCCCCTACCGGCCAGAAGGCTACCTACACTTTCTTACCGCCACAACGCTCAACGATATCCTTAATCAGTGAACGTACCTTGCAACTAAATGTGCAAGTCATATGCATATAAAAGCATATAATATAAAATCAAACGATCTAATTATCCTCCATAGCATCATTCATGTGTGTACGTACCTTGCAACTAAGCGCACACGTTAAATGAGTTATAGTTACAAGTTACAAGTTATTACCATTGGACTTATGCCCATGTTCCACCAATGGCTCGGTCTTGATCGTGGTTTTTAAATGTAAATTTTGAACAAAACAGATGTTAAATAGATAAAATAAATCGGGTAGATGGATGCAGAGGACTGTCCCTTCAGACCCAATCATCCAATTTCTATCTTTTTCCCCTCCCGAACGTTAAAAAAACTATCACGACCGATTGATGGAACCGGTTCTTAGCATTACAACGGATCTGCGCTGGCTCAGTTCCTTCACATTAATACCAGCCATCCATGTACATTTCCTTCATGCACCTCAAGAACCTTTTTAATTATTATATTTTAGCTGGGGTTACAATGTCCAATGGGTGGGTTTTTTCAACTACCCTCATCCCCAAAATGTGCAACATGATTTCCAAGATTTATCTCTGGCTACTAATTTTATGTACGAAAATGACACAATACAGAGCAGAATGCGTATTGTGTAATTAAACTACTTAAGCACATGCTAAACCAGACTATCCTTTACGGAGCAGGAAAACATCCACGCGGATAATGTTAGGTTAATTCTAACTGATCACAAGCATTAACATTAAAGTGTTTTGGGGGGTTCGCGACCCTAGAATATGATGCAGGTGTCTTTTTACGGGTTTTAGTCATTTTCCAGCAGGGTAGATCGGATTAGAATTGAGCTCTGTGGGTAATAACGATTGCCAGCACCACGTTAAGGTGTCATTACTATAACCCCAGACAGAAGAGGGTGACGGCAGTTTGGAGAAAACAATGTTATCGAATAATTAAGTATGATGCAATTGAATTGAAGAAATTTGATTACGATGAAATGAAATGATTAATGGTAAATTAATTAATTAATTAATTAATTATAAATTATACAAGGGGTTAGTGAAGAGTAAGAGAGAGAAGTATGACAGGAAAGTGGGTGGGTGGGGTCAAGAAAGTTTTAAATGGCCAGTCATTCCGCCAAAGCCTCGTGACACGACCATTTTGGTCATGACGTCCTTCTGCTCATCCCAACTCTGGGAGGCTTTACACTTACCTAATATGTTGGCTTTCACTTAAAATACAGAGCAGGTCCTTCATCCAATGAACATCGTTAAAACAATCATCATAAACTCAGTAATAACACTTCGAAATATTGAGTTCATGAATTCAAATACTAATCTACTGCAATGAGAAAGAGAAAGTGAAAGCCGACATATTGGGTAAGTGAAAAGCCTCCCAGAGTGGGATGAGCAGAAGGTACCGGCACGTCATGACCAAAATGGTCGCGCATATATTAGAATATCTTAGTTTACCCGTGCAGAGGTCGTCAGGCTAAGGCACATTAGTAAACAAGATATTTTTAGAACAATATTTTCTATATACCTCAACCCAGTCTTTTTTCGACAGGGCAAACTTCCAATGGAAAATCTCACTGGATTCACAGTTGATGGAAATATACTCTGTAGATATATAACAAGATGCACGGCTATGACTAACGTCATATATAATTGCAATGGGCTACATGTATACATAAATAAGTACATGTATACATAAGTACATGTACACATACATACATACATACATACATACATACATACATACATACATACATACATACATACATACATAGAAGAACCATTCTAAATTTCAAGTAAGGATGTGAATGTTAAGGAATTCTCCCAATGACACCAAGTAAACCCCACCAGAATACCTTAAAACAGCATATATTTAGGGAAAAAAATATTCAAATTATACATTTGTTAAAACAGATGTAAACTTTTCATGTTTAAATGATTGTAACCATACTACATACTAGGTCACCACAATAATAATAGCTGCTCAGATTGTAGTTGTAAGGTGTAACTATGTTTGCATGTACATTTTGTACATGTACATTCATACCTACATTAGTACATACACCCACTTTCACCACTGCCACCACTACCACCACTAACACTAAGCTCCCACTCAGCTGGCCAACGAACCGTGACATAGCATGACCAGCACCAGCACCACTGCCACCACTACCACTACCACCACTACCACTACCACTGCGCTCAGACGAAGACGAAAGTGGTGCATAGACGACGGACGACGATTTTCTTCATAAATGTAGAATTCCAATGGTAACATTATACCTAAACACATTTAACTGCCCATTGCAATTAAAAAGGCAGTTCATTACTTCCAACAGGAGTGTGAAGATGCCTTTTTGTGCTATGGTTGAGTTGAGTTCGCTATTATCCCAAAGTCGTTATATACTAATGGCCCTTTTATACCTACTGCGGCGAGGACATTTTAGTTCTTAGGCAAGAAAATGCATACCAGCTAAAATGTCAAAATAAAATCTATAGGGATAAATGTCTGGTCCAGAATTTATTATCGACGGCACAAAGTGACTCGACCCAGTATCAACTCGGTACATTTCCAAGGGAGTTCAGTCAAAGAAATCAAGAACCATTTAACGAGGAAACACACCTTTAAATGTATTAGATGGTCAATATTTCCCCACATAACTAAACAGTGATAAAAAATGATATCATTTACTTTTCTGATACGTCTGATACGTAATATTATGTATAGCTCCAAGAATTAATGGACTGGAACAGTCATGTAGGCTAAATCTAAATGAAATACAACTTGCGCTCAATGTTCGGGAATAACAATTATTTATATTGAGACGGCACAGCAACAAAGAATCCACTTAGAAGCTCTCAAAACTAATAGCTACATTAAAGAGAGAATAATTCTTTCAACAAAAATAAAGAGGGGATGGACCGAAGTACAGCATGCATGCAAGGTATCGTAAACATGCATGCCCAGTAGCATCTCTAGTATCTGATAAGGGGGACCAAATGCCTCCTTATATGGAAGTGAATATGTGGACAGGAGGCCTCCGAAAACGCCCGATAATGCAAATTCATCCCCAGAAATATGCTTGGGCAGTTCCCTACTTTTTCAAAAGTCGATGAGGAGAACCGAGCAAGGTATGTGTATGGTAACATGATGCTTTCTTGGCCCCTGACCTTCTCTACCAAGTTGGCCGTCTCTGCCACCAACAAGCATTAGAAAAGCCCATGACAGGGAGAGATAGAGATGGGGGAGGGACAAGCGAGGAACATTCATGAGTGACAGGATAACAAAAACAATACAAAGCCCCCCTCATTCATGACCCACACTGGCTCGTCCAATCAGAGACGCCCAAGATCAAGACACCACGTGTGTTTGTTTGGATCCTGATCTCGTGGCTTTCAGAGCGCGACCAAGCCGCGAGTGTTTCAAGGCGTGAATCTTGACCATGTGAACAATGCTACATAGATGCTCCACTGTTTCACGTAGCGCCAATTCCCACCCCCAACCCTTTTCATATCTCTATATACAGCATCAGGAGCTATGGGCAGCATGCACTTCGATGAATGCTCAGGGGAACAAAATTCAGTACTTGGACCAATGATCGATAGCGGATTTCCCCCACAAAATATGAAAAGGTCACTATTCCAATGGATTGCGATAGGGAAGTGTGACATACAGGAACGCAAATCCTGATTGGTTAACATGGAGTCAATGGGCGCGTTCGTCACCAGTGTTGACTGGTTTATAAAGTAGTGGTGCCAAGTTTGGGAAACCATACTCACTTCCCGAGAACCATACGCTAAGACATCTCATTGAAGCACTCAAACAACTCACAATTATCGAAGCAGAGAACACAGCCAACTGGGTATCAAAGAGGACCTGTTTCTCACAGGCTACATTAAACTGATTGATAATTAATCCAAGTAAGTGTGCATCTTTATCTTAAAAATATATGGAGGACTTAATTTATTTTTTGTCGATTTCTTTTAATTTTTCTAACGTATCACATCTAGTATAAAGCTGAAGATACTTGGAAAATTAGGCTTATATGAAGGTTTGAGGGGAGTGGATTGTATCTTATTTTTTTGTGAATGTATAAAGCAGATAACACAATTTTAGAGTAAAAAATGTCATGGATAATGATCCAGGGAAAATTCGAGATCAATTTTGATTGACAACATCAAACAGCAAACGTTTGAAAGAATATTTGGTTCGTTGTAATTGCTCAATTCAGTTAGGGTTTTTCTAAAAGATCGTTTAAGTATTAAATACAGATTGTTCGAAAGACCAACGCTGGCCCAGGGTAATGTTTGCCTTGCGTCAAAATATCTCCCAAGAAAGATAGCAGTAATTCATTACATACATAGAAAAGATGGGAGAGATCGAAGCGATATGCCGATTTTGCCTAGTACTCTGGAGTGGACAAAGATGGATTATTATATTATTAGAGTGGGGTGTATTAAACCAGCAACAGTACTCTCTAATTTTACATCATAATTAAGGTGTGCTCCTTCTTTATGGTATCAAACATCCATTATCGATATAGCTAAATATAAATAATCTGTTTACAGCTGAACACCGTGTATATATATGTAAAGAGTGCATTTACTTTATGTGAGATTCAATCATATAAAACTGCATATACCGATGGATATATACCGGTTGTAAGTATATTATGGTAAAGGAATACGATGTGATAATGTTATTAAGCTGGCTTGGGACCAGAATCCTTTTGGCCAGGATGGGGAAAGGAATAAGCCAATTAAATTATTTGAATATATACCCCCAGAATCCTTCTGAAGTTCCTCACAATGTTATCGGACTGAGGATGAATCGCAATTCACCTGTAAATCACTTTAGTTATTGTGCAGAATATGTGCCGCATTTATAACAATGTTGCGTAACTACATTATATGATTTAACTGACAACTAGCAATTTTTATCTGGCTACATCACTGTTACTGATTATACAGATATTAGCGACGCAACATATCCATAATTAGCGAATGGGCATATTTCATATTTGAAAGCGGGCCTTTAAAAAGATCTCAGAATGATAAAAACATCTAAAACTTCTAACAGTATGACACACAAAATTCTAATCATATGGAATCGGGACACTCGTGTGCATTTGGATAAAGACCTTTGGAAAAAAGGATAATGTTGTGACAGATATACCCACCACTCCGACAGTTATATATTCAGCTATAGGTCTGTTCTGCCAGGACCTGTCACCCGTTTCAATTTGCGAGAGCGCCGTAATTGGCATGTAATACTTCCACTCCACTAAACATGTAAGCAGGGAAGATGATGCACTTTTCTTATAGGTGGCCTGTGTGAGGACGATTTTTATTTCCAAGTGCCGCACATGGTAAGTGCGTTAAGGGGACGACTATAGCTTGCCGGTGCGGTGCTGCCATAGTACTAGTACATGTACGTAAAACGAAAGATGATGAAATAGATGGTGAGGAAGATGGGTGTGTATTGTAGATAAATTAAACGGTCCATTTAGTTTAACAGTGATCATAACATTGATTAATTAGAGTGCATAATCCCACTTGGATCTGGCCGGTATAGCTATGTGTATTCAGAAGGAATATTTCTTCTCCTTCTCAGTTTAAGAGGTATTTGATATAAGTGAATTGAAAAATAGCGATTAAACACCGTTGTCTTCTACTAACCTACAAGATGGTTTTTTCGGTATATGCAAAGCAGAGTTGTCAAGAGTTGTAGGCTTTCAGTTTCACACGTGGATTCCATGCGGGATGCCAGTGAAAGTTTGACAAAGTCTGCATTTTGCATTTTGCACTGAGGATGCCCACCGATTTCATTTGACATTTTTTTTATTTCTTATATAATGGGTTACATCTGTGACATTAACTTACATTTTTATTATGTGGCCTGTTATGTATACATGTTATTCTCGTGTGGATGTACGCCAAATGCTGAATGATATTTATTTCATGGCGTTTGAGCAATGTACATTCAGAATGCAATCGTCATAGTAATTGTTGGAACATATTCTTTGATATCTATAGTGAGGTATGTCGACAACAAAAGAGATAGCTGCCAAATTCATGAACTGTTTTTACACCCTTTGGCACCAAATATATTCTATCAAAGACCATTGGGTACGTTCTCGCACATCGAAACCCCTAGTGCAGAAATGCCATCGAATGCAACAGAATAACTACAGCATACATTCGCAACGTCATAACTTCCAAGTACCTCGGATGGTCGTTTAACTTGCTAAGGGTTTCCGAGGAACCCTTTTATATTAGAATGTTTGTTTCTCTCTCGTGTGATCAGTTTGTGGTTGTCATGTGAATAAGCTTTGTCAGCATTGAGACCCATACAAGTCAAGTGCCAGTTAATGTGTAGACTAGGAATATATTCAATTCACTCAACTAAAGGTGAGTCATTGGTAGAACCATAGAGGTTAGGCCGAACCCAACCTTCAGTATTGGAAAGAAGTGGATTATTTACCACAGGGTCAAGCTAAAGTTAGTTGGGTGGTCTCGTTCTGTATTTCAAGTCAGTGTTTGGATAATAGGGAAATACCTATTACTCGGCTATTAGTGCACGCACTTTATTTCTTCTCCTTTAAAAAATCGTATGAATTTATATTGATTTTCTTTATTAATTCCAGGTAAAAACCCATGTCAAAGGTTACGGATGTCCTACATTTTGGTGCTTAGTCGGTCGAAGAATTTTCACCAGAAAAAAAACTTCCATTGCCTTCTCCAACCATCGGCGCAGACATAAAGACAAACATGACATCGGCAGAAATGGGCCGCAGCCTTGGAATTGTAATTTCAATGACAGTTCTGATGTCTTTTCCCACAATGCCAACAGCATCGGCATACAATATCCTCTTATATCCGTACAGTCACTGCGTCAACTCCCATTTGCTAAACATGGAGAAAATGGCAGCAACTCTTCTCTCTGGCGGCCATAACGTATCTTTTTTGGTAGCAGACACTTACAATGGGCCTTACAGCAATGTTGACCTTCGCGGACTCAATATTCTGTACTACAAGCCCCCGACTAATGTCAAGATCATATGTGACTATGAGTCTCTGGAAGCCTTTCTCGAGGTTCCCATGCAGGATCTCATTCGCAGCTTCTATGAATCCACTTTACAATACTGTGATGCACTTCTCCAAGATCATTATATGTTGACTACGCTCAAGTCACAAAACTATGACTTGGCTATATACGATGCAGTGGACCAGTGTAGTAAAGTGCTCGCTGGATACCTTGATATACTCTTTATCGCCTTCCATACACATGGCCTTGATACTGTGCTTCCAAGGAATCCCGCCTATCTCCCTGCCATGTTAACTACATACTCGGATGAGATGGGATTCTGGCAGAGAATGATGAACACGGGGGCCTACCTCCTGCAGCGCAGCATTTCTTACTTGACCACCCGATTTTACGAGGATCTCAGACTGAGTCACAAAATAGCTAATAACCAAACTTTGAATGACATTTTTAATAAAGCCTCGCTTAAATTTGTGCTCGGTGATTTCGGGCTCGATTATGTGGGACCAATACACCCCACTACTATACTACTCGGGGGTGTAATTCAAGGCAATGCGCGAAAGGTTTCAGCCCATCTTCAGACTTTCCTTGATGAGGCAGTAGAGGGAGTTATTGTTTTCAGTTTCGGCTCCCTTATGAGAACGTACGATGACCATTGGCAAGAACTTTTTTTACAGGCTCTGGGGCGGTTACCTTATAAAGTACTGTGGAAATTCCAAGGCAATGTCTCGGTGGATGTACCAGGCAATGTCTATATGGCCGAGTGGATTCCACAGGAAGAAATCCTCGCGCACAAATCGGTAAAGGTCTTTGTAACACACTGCGGCTGGAATAGCGCGTATGAAAGTGCCTACAACGGAGTTCCAGTGGTAGCTATTCCACTTTTCGGCGACCAGTTTTTCCAAGCAACAAAGATAACGCAAAGAGCCAAGCTTGGTATGCAAATGGACATAAGGCAAATGACGAGCGAGAAGTTTCATTCGGCTATCATGGAAGTCGCAACAAATCCAACATATAAGGATAATTCGCAATACATATCTAAAATAATGAAGCACCGACTTCGGTCCCAGAAAGAGGAAATTTTGTATTGGGTCGATCTAGTAACGAGACTCAATGGGACAAATTATCTTTCTTCCAAAGATGTGGATTTGTCATGGTACCAGCTTCTTCTTTTGGACGTTTTCTTAGTGACTCTGCTAATATTTTTCATCCTACTTACATGCATACAATATACATGTAAATATACGTATAGATACATATCGTTCCAGTTTAAAAAGTCTAAATTTGACTAAAGCGAAAAGCTTGGTTATGATAGCTGTGATACTCAAGAAACTTTATTTATCATAATAGGGGATTTTGAGAGAAATACTTACAATAACTATGTATGACTGTATTGTGTACATACACAAGTTGTGATTTTAGAACTTAATATACCGTACACGTTCATTGCCCATAAAAATGCGCATTCGTTTCTACCTATATTTATTACTTGAACGTCCATGAATTACACAGTACCTAGATAAAATCTAGATTTACACAATGATATACACACATATATCAAATGAAGAACACATTTGCTCACAGCAGCAAAACTGATGCAAAGTTTACATAATAATATGCTTTATGTATAGGATATTGCATTTATTGTAATACCTTTTTTGAGAATTATATTGAGGACCGAAAATAATGATTAAGTGCTAGCAATGTTACGCCACTTGGGTTATGAATTCATTTAGTATTCTCTAGACTTTTTGTTGAGAAAACTAATTTATCAATACTTGTAATAAAATCAACGAAACTAAACCTGAGACTTGACTTTTAATCAACTCCCTAAAAAGTATATTTTTCAATATCAATCCTAACATATATCACATTTACCAAACACAAAACCTTTCACCTTTATAGCAATATGGCCCAAGGAGCAACAATGCGAAAACTTGGCTTTTTTCCCGAGGATACTACTACTAACTCTAATACTGACTGACACGAAGTAATTTCTATATACCCGGTATATGCCAGCTACACTACTACAGCTTGAATAAAGTGAGAAGTGAGGCGATCAATAAACAAATTCCCGTCCCGCTCATTCTGGGAAAATACCATGAGCGGTAAACTAAGTAAATGATTTAACACCTGAACACAGAAATCATAGTCAAGTTATGCAGATAGTAATTACAAAGCATGAACTATGATAATCGTAATATACACCCAAAATGAAAAGCCAAGATAACAACTAAATGGAAGCAGACTCTTACCCTCTGTGCACTTATTCAGAGGTTGTGGCAGGCTACATCGCTGTTTGTTAAAGCAAGGAACCTAAGTTGAACGAACTATTAATAGAGCTCTATAGCCCGAGTCGCCAAATATGGCCCATAACCATTATGTTTCCTGACATCCCTCCAATTGAACCCAGATAGCTTTTTATTTTTTTAAAACGAGTTCTTTAAATGTATATACAATATCAGAGCTTACAATGTGGGGAACAATGTGGTACAGCCGTCACTTAGGTTCTTTGGTCAAGTTACCATGGCAACTGTTTCTGAAATCAATCAAATAATGGTTCTCCCATTTCAGGAAAAGTTGAAGAAAACTAATCTCTTCAAGTTTTGGTAAACAATTGTTCACATCTGTTGATGTATGACGTGTGATTTCAGCTTTGTCTCAAGGAATTAAAACAGTATGAGTTAAGGGCCGAAATGGTAAAATTACCAATTTCGGCATGGTTTGGGAAGCATCGGAGGTGAGGAACCATCTTGTCTATAATCAGAATGATAGACCAACTAGATTATTTTATAAGGTTGATATCTGACATGATGTATTTTAAATATTGAATTCTCAAATAATTGGCAGGAAAGTAGGAAGAAGCGAAAGCAAATTAAACCAATGTAAACTCAATTGGAATACTAGTTAAATAATGGCAAATATCGCCCAAATTATGGCCAGAGTGATGACATTACCAAAGAATGGAATATAGGTATCCTTGGTTCGTTGCCATGGTTACGTCAGTAACTTCAATTTAAAAAAAAACAAAACAATTTAAATCTCATGTTCAGCTCTAAAATTGTAATTATACCAAATTATAACTTACACATTCCGGAGTAAAGGGTATAATTTTATATTTTTATAAGTGTCCATACCATGGGCCTTAGTTAGTGTAATACCCTTATAGAACTCAGTGACATAATACGGGATGTAACAAATATAGCAAAGTGAACGAGCTGAAGACGAAAACATGGGCAATAAACGCCCAAATTAACCGTCTACATGATCAATATACGTTTTCAAATTAATGTAATCAAACCATATTGCATCCATTACAATGCCTCTAGAATATATGTAGAAAACAAATAATAACTACTATAAAGACAACGGGCGTCAGGGGAGGGATATGAATCATCATAAGATATGATTGACACGAATAATTTATAAAATATTATTTACCTCACATGGAAGATAAATAGGTAAAAATACAATATACCGATTTGCTGGGTACTATTCATTTTCTAAAGAATACAGAGGTGAACTCGTTCTATAGTCGTGTTTTGTAATTTTCACGAAAATAGGGAATAAAAGTTAAACATACCAGACGAATATAGACGGGTTGTTTTCGGGTTGTTTTGCAAATCCCAGACAGTTCGGGGTTATATTTATCTTGACATAAATAGTTTGCGCGGAGATGTTTGCCTCTCCATCAACAGGGTCGTCCAAGAACCATCCCCATATTTATACACCGTTCACTACTTTCAATTCTGGGGACTCTTAGTGACAACAAAAATTAGAATATATTAGAATATTGGCCCGCCCAACAGACGGTACATATTTAGCTATTGCAAAGGTACCAAATTTGGTGTATTAAGATAATGAACACGAAACTGCATCCCAATACTTATTTTAGAACCCTTTAGAAATATTGTCTAACCATAGAAAGGGTAACTTTCTTAAAATTAAGGAAGTTAGCGATTTAAAAAGGACTGTTTTTTTTTTATAGAGACAGAGGAATTCGACAAACATGTGGAGTTTTTGAGATCACTCATTAGGGCGTCATTAACGAGTGCACCGTGGCAGGTCACTCCACATTTGCTTTTAAATGCAGACACTGACAAAGATGCATCAACAGGTTGAAGGCCATCACATTACGTTATTGGCATAAATTCCACCAATACAAAGCTAAGAACAGATAAAGGCGTATTTAACCGAAATTACCCGGTTCCTTCGTCATAACGATGTTCTGTGTTAAAATAGTACAGAACGTCTATGACAGTTTGAGACGATCTATAAGACTATCGATTATTTCTAATAGTCTGCTTCGGTGCGTTAAAAAAAAAGTCCCATCCATTTCAGAGAAATACAAAATGACCAATTCCCGAGAATGCTTGTTTTCGAGGAAAAAGCGAAAAATAGTGGTAGAGATGAGAACAGTCGGGTGGGTCTGGAAAGGGAATTAACTCGAGACCGTAAACGTCTATCCTGAGTCTGGAGGGGGAATGTCCCTTACTTGGGCATGAAGGGTGTCTGGCCACCTCCAGACAAATTTGTCACATTATCATATGTCACACACGCGAGGAAATAGTCTGGCAGGCCAGATGTATGGGACAAACGGACTTCTGGTCCTCCTAGATAGCTACTGAAACAATATCTCCTGTCTGATATATATCTTATTCGTCAATATTGACAAGTTTGATGCCTGTATATATGACATTTGCCTGGCTATCTGTGATTGATGATTGCCAACATGCCTCCTGTCATTGATACGCTGCATTTCCCTTTAAATAAATGTATTATCGTTCGCATAATACCAGAAATAAAAGGCCATCGAAAGCATTTCGACATTCCAGGATATGAAGTACTTCATAGGAGGTAGTAACAGAAATTTATATACAATTGTATATTCCACAGAAAAGCCTAAAAGGACCTTGTAAGCTTCCTCTAACCCCTAAGCACAAACCTACAAGGAAAACTATATTAAGCAGTTGTACTTTCCTCAGAATAAGAAAAAGGAGTTTCTAAGCAACCACGAGGCTTGAATACTTCTGTTCTGCAGACATCTTTTGCCTGAATGGCATAATAAATTGACCAGGACTCGAACGTAAACTAACACCCCATCCTTCGTCGTACTACCTTGGAAAACGTTGCAAAACCCAGTGGTATGAGGCTGTTAGACATATACACTCTATACTCGTCCTGTTGGCAGTAAACATCAAAGCTCGCTATGGGTAACTAAACCCTATGCGGCGCTGCTGCCAACAGGTCGAGTATAGAGTGTATGATATTGCCCACTAGGCAGATGCTCTATAGCATACTACACGTGCTCTGCTATTTATGTTCACATACAAGCAAGGCGTTTCTGGAAAAAATAATTTCGGGTGTTGATATTTTAATAGGCTTGAAAGGTTAACTATTAATTGTATATCAACCGTGACTATTTCAAAGCCTTTGTTTAATGTATTGATACAATTGTGTTATAGCAGGGAGGTGTATACTAAGAGTATACCTCCCTGGTCATAGAGACTCTTTACGTCTCCTGAATTATTTATATGATTTCATACACGAAGTTCACAGGGAAATTCAACTAGCCGCAAATACTAGGCAAAGCCGATACCAACGGCAAGAGTCGTACCACAGAAAATAAAAATAAAAATATCAAGGATATGATATGATGCAAAAAAAACTACCTCAATGAGATGGTACACAGGAGATTAGACGCTTGATAACACACCGGCCCAATGGTCTGACGTCTATAAATATTAGATATCATTCAGGAGAATCCTACATTCATTAAATGCGTTAAAGCAATCTATTTCTAGATAGACCCTTCAAGGCCTCGACCTATCTGCCCTCCATGTGGACCACGTATGATCTACATAGACATTTTGACCTTTCTGCTCTCTTACGCCGGGTCAAAATAAAGCTGGTGCAACAGATATCGGCAAGCCTTCCACAATTTTCATATAGATCTACACCAGAAAAAAGTAGTATAGCCATATGATGAAAATGGTGCTATTACACTGCCCTGTTGAGGGAATCGGGGTAGTAGGATACGATGCTGGTTGTCGCGTATTTATTAACACCTCTACAATATTGCTTCTTGAAGTTAATATCAGCAAAGTAATTTCATGAGACCAGGATGGTCACTCTTTAAAAGTACGTCAGTAGGGTATGTATCATCTTTCCATTCAGAGACCAAAGTATAGCCCATTTCCATTGAAAAGATTTGCATTCCAATGGTTCCATAGTAAAATATAATGGTAGCAGGATTATTGATAACAGATGCCAAACCACTTCTAGGAGAAATCGATTATCTTAATGGCCACGACAGCATTATTTCGTGTCTAGTCTTGATAACATGTGTCCTTGATAAAAGTTGTTTTGCTACACCGTTTCTTATCTGATTATAGATAGCTGTATCTCAAACTTTTATCATGTCTTATTTCAAGTGAGGAATTGAGATTTTGCTATAAATTCCTTCAAAATTAAAGCTGCACATCCAACTCAATCAATCTGAAATATTTTTTTTGTGTTTTGTTGAAGTCCACATTTAAAAAAAAATAAAAGTAATGTCAAAACGATACATAAGATCGAATTTTGCCATTTTTAATTATTTGGAAAACTAGGTAAATCCCGGTTTAAAATAATGCACGTCCCAATTTCTAACCTAAAGCAACTACCCTACACCCTCCCCCCACCGCCCATCCCCGGGAAAATCATGCCCTACCACTTGAAATAGCCTAACTATCCAGATGTAAAAAAGGGACTGGTTCAACATTCATTGATTATCAGAAGAAAAATTGTTTTCTTGTTTGGCACATGTTAGCGAAGGAAGGAAGGAATATTCCACCTTTTTAAACTTGACACGATCAAGTGTATATCAATAGTCTATATTCAGACATAGTAAAGTATGATAAGTATGCAGTCGGAAACCAGCTGGAAGCATGTTCATCACTTCGGAATGTAACTTGTCTATATCACAGTATTTGTGATGTTACCACCAGATGAAATAATCACTCGGTAACAAACCTATATAGCAAAACGACCGGAGTAAACATAGAAGAAACGGGAAAAGGGAATACAATTGGCGACGGAAGAATTTAAACACATACTAGAACCAGATGGCTTCAAAACAAAGTAACTACAATAGTGAAACTGTAGAGAAAGTGAATGTTCAAGCAACACCAACTGACATATTCCCAGTACTAATAGTCCGGTTCCTTGTGTAATTCTGTAGGGTATTGATGGAGAAAGTGAAAACTATACATTTTCGGAAACGTCAGGACCCATAGATTATGAAAACCAATGTTGCCCAAAACGCGTCAGCCATCTTGGCTGCCATATTGGACAATCCAAGATGGCCGCCATTCCAAACATTTTTATGCCCATAACTATCTTATTACTGGTCATAGAAACTTGATTTTGGTGTCTACACCAAGGTTTTCAAGGTCAAGGAATACAATGCAGATATCTATTTGAGCCTGGCATGTGTCGGCCATCTTGAAATCCAAGATGGCCACCATTCCAAACATTCTTTTGCTCATAACTTCTTAATTTTTTATAATAGAAACTTGATTTTGGTGTCTACACATAGGTTTTCAGGGGCAAGGAATACAATGAAGATGGTTAATTGGGTCTGGCATGTGTCGGCCATCTTGAAATCCAAGATGGCGGCCATTTGGGAAATGACTGTTATTGTAAGATATCTCAAATCCAGTCTAACTTCTTACTTTTTTATAATAGAAACTTGATTTTGGTGTCTACACAAAAGTTTTCAGGGGCAAGGAATACAATGAAGATGGCTGATTGGGTCTGGCATGTGTCGGCCATCTTGAAATCCAAGATGGCCACCATTGAAAACATTCTTTTGCTCATAAGTTCCTTATTAGATGTCATAGAGACTTGGTTTTGGTCTCTACACCTAGGTTTTCAAGGTCAAGGAGTGCAATGAAGATGTCTGATTGAGTCTGCTATGTGTCAGCCATACTGAAATCTAATATCTAGAAATTCCCAAATTGGATTTCATGATGGCAACTTCTTTTACCCGTTGGCATTATTATTATGTCACAAATATTTGATACTTGGCTAAGCCTTGTTATATGGGCAGTTTAAGTTGTACTGGGGCTTTTAGGTTAAATTGGGAAATAATCTTAAACAACCTCTTAATGCAATGAAAGGTTTTGTATTTGTCTGAGTTGATATAATATGTGGTTTTATTCATAGTTTGCTCCAGTGAAAGCAATTTATTATGATTTCATGATTTTTCCAAATTTGAAGAAAAAAATTGCCAAAAATGTGACAAACATTGTCTAAATGACCTGTTTCCATGGAAACTAGTGATTTTTTTGTATTTTAGCAAGAAGTAGGTTTTTGTGTCCCATATCTACACTTTTGTCAGCATTGTGACCAAATTTGGGAATAGTGATGGTGTATCTAACCGTTATCATTTCTTTTTCGAAACATGACTTGATCAAGGTCAAGGGTCACCAAATATGACCTTGAAATATAAAAATAGCAAAATTCTGGGATGTGACATCCTATTTTCTCTTATGAAAATATGGCAATAGAGGAAAACGGTAACCTATATACCCCCTAAATAAGGCCCGTTTTTGCAGAGCAGGTCACATATATTGTTAAGCCTGGTATGTTGGTTGTGGGATGATGGTAGGTACACTCTGTCCAGCCTCTGTAGAACCGAGACTTCAATGAATATTGGTATAGGCTAGCATTTGGGTTTTGGTGCTTCATAGGCTGGACAGGGTGTAGGTACTAAACCCCTTTATTTGTTTATTTTATCACTAGCTTTCGGGCTAAGTGGCCCTTCTTCCATTTATTTCAAGGTTAAAGGGAAAGGTCTCTGAGAGTACAGGGCAATATACTGGCAAAACAAGGATCACACATCACATCAATGGTATTGGAAAGGGGCCATTAAACAATATGGAGGGTATCATATGGGGACCATTAAACAACAGCAGCATAGAGGGTAAAGTGGTGGTCATAGGGCATCATAAGAGGGTATAATAGTGGTTATGCCATAACATAGAGGGTATAACGATGACAGGGCGACCTGTCTTTCTGAGAGGCTGCCAGTCTGTTGTTTACATAGTGGACACTTGGTCTAATAATAATAGTCATGCAGTAACATAGAGGGATTAATGGGGTCATGGAGTAAAATAGAGGGTATAATGGGGTCATGGAGCAACATGAAGGTATAATGGGGGGTCATGGAGCAACATGAAGGGTATAATGGGGGGGGGGTCATGGAGCAACATAGAGGATATAATGAACATCACATAGCAGCATAGAGGGTATAATGGGGGCCATGGAGCAGTAGAGATGGTATTGATGGAGGTCATGTGGCAGCATAGAGGGTATAGTGGGTGTCATGGAGTAACATGGAGGCCAAAATTTGGGTCATGGAGCAGCACAGAGGGTATTCATGGGGGTCATGGAGCACTATAGAAGGTACAATCTATTAAGATTAAGATTAATCAGAGACTAACCTCTTATTCTGTAACTTTTTTATGGAATAAAAGTTAAATATATGATGGGGGTTATACAGAAGCATAGATGGTATAATGATGGTTATGGAGCAGCAAAGAGGGTGTAATGATGGTCATGGAGCAACATAGCAGGTATGATGGGGGTGGTCATGGAGCAATAAAGAGGGTATAATGGGGATCATGGAGAATAGACACATAGAGGGTATAATAGGGACCATGGAATAACATAGAGGGTATAATGATGGGGATCATAGAACCCTATAGATAATATAATGATGGTCATGGAGTAGCAAGGAGGGTATAATTATGGCCATGGATCACTATAGAGGGTATGATTGGGGTCATGGAGTAATATAGGGGGTATAATGGGGGTCATGGAGACGCATACAGGGTATAGTGTGGTCATGGAACAGCATAGAGGGGATATTGATGGCCATGGAGCTGCATAGATGGTATAACAAAAGTCATGGATCTCTATACAGGGTATAATGGGGTCATGGAGCAGCATAGAGGGTATAATGATGGTCATGGAGTAACAGATACTATAAACATATTTATTTTCACACGGATAATTTTTAGCGCACTAAGTACTTTGACACCTTTTCGCACAGATTTAAATTTGCACAACAAGGAAGCCTCATGCCATGTTTATGTAATAATTATAGGTTTGCGCAGGATTTAAATTCGCGAAAATAAATACTGCGCGAACATTAATATGTTTACAGTATACAGAGTGTATTAATGGGTGTCATGGAGTAACATGGAGGGTATAATGTTAGTCATGAAGTAACATGGAGGGTATAACGGGGGTCATGGGGCAGCATAGAGGAAAGAATAGGTGCCATTGAGTAACATTGGGTGTATAACATTGGGTCATGGAGAAGCATAGAAGATAAAATGGGGGTCATGGAGCAGCAAGGTGGGTATAATGTGGGTCATGGAGCACTATGGAGGGTTTGATGGGGTCATGGAGTCATGGAGCAGCATAGCTGGTATAATCATGATCTTGGAGCAACATAGAGTGTATTATAGTGGCCATTGAACAGCACAGATGGTATTGTAAGCCATTGTCAGAGTACTATCATTTCTATATTAATTAGCCCCTTTCCCTGTAATTGTAAGCCCTTCATCCCTTTGTCTCCTAGCCCTGGCCGTTATTGGAATGTGTGGCCATCATTGGAATGTGTGGCCACCATGGGAATGTCTTTAGGATTAATGGGATGGGGCAGGATTTGACAGCTCCCATATATAGTCCGGCCAAAGTTGACACAGATCTCCTCTCCCATATTAGGATGGGCCATGTTTGACCCAGTTGACCAATCCTCTATTAAACATTTATATTATGACCAACTTAGTTCAAATGACCCATATGCCCCATCCATATTTGGAATATGCCCCTCCTCCCCTAGTATATAAGACCATTGTCTCCCTCCATTTCCCCACTCACTCCACTGATAACACTCTGCACTCCTCCTCCTCCTCCTCCTCCTGTTACTCTGAGTTAACTTGGATAGACTCTGTATTGGACATAGCTGGGAATTAAGCGGTACTTTACCCCATTGGATATAGTTGGGCCTTAGACTGTGCTTTTTGGATAGCTTATACCTAAGAGTGGACTTGCAACTGGTTGTGTGCTGAGGTTTTATAGAACCTGTCGGATTACTCTGTATTTGTGACTGTTTAGCAAGGAACTGCTGGTATATTGTGTTCCAAAGCATCACTCTTCTGTAATCTTGGATTACTCCTTTTTATTCCTCGACCTCGCTGCGTCATCGCCCGCTACCATTTAAGTTGAGCACGAGCTACCTTGGTTTACTTAGATAATTCCACGATTATTAGATAAGATCATTATGGCTAATCGACACCCATTAGAGGAGATTAACGACAATACCGCTGAATTGGATGAATACCTTCCCCCTCCCCCTCCTATTAGTGAGATAACAAGGTCCCGTCGCTCGCACCCTTACCATCTGCGAGCGATGCAGACTGAGACCCATCACTTCCTCCTCCATAAACCCTGGGTCTGGTGACAGGCGGTTGACACCTCCAAGTTTGGCCCGGCTGGAAGGAGCGGGACCTGGGCACGCAACCGCCACGAGCGGCTTGCTTGACCTTGGCCCCCTCCCGACTTCCGCCGGGCATGGGAGGGCGCTGGCCACTAATTATGGAAGCGCCAGTAAACACCCAATCGTCAACAGTATATTGATGGTCATGGAGAAGCACAGAGGGTATAATAGACATCATGGAGCTCTATACAGGGTATAATTGGGTCATGGAGCAGCATAGAGAGTATAATGATGGTCATGGAGTAACATATATATACAGAGGGTAAAATGGGGGTCATGGAGCAGCATAGAGGGTATAATGATGGTCATGGAGCAACATAAAGGGTATAATGATGGGTCTGGAGCAATATAGAGGGTATAATGATGTTCATGGAGTAACATACAGAGGGTATAATGGGGATCATGGAGCAGCATAGAGGGTATAATGATGGTCTTGGAGTAACATACAGAGGGTATAATGGGGGTCATGGAGTAACATGGAGGGTATAATCATGGGTCTGGAGCAATATAGAGGGTATAATGATGGTCATGGAGCCCTTTTATTTGTCTGAGGGTATACATATATAAGGATCAACAAAGGGGTCATAGAGCAGCATAGAAGGTATAATGATGGCCATGGAGCAACATACAGGGTATAATAGGGTTATGGAGCAACATACAGGGTATAATGGGGGGTCATGGAACAGCATAGAGGGGATAATAGGGTCATGGAGCAACATACAGGATATAATAGGGTCATGGATCATGGATCATGTGGAAGATCATTAAATCATCTGAATCTCACAGTTTCATTTCAAATGTTCCTATTATGCCAGTTACTGTCGCACATTCACAAAAATTGAAATATAGGTTCTTCTAGAATTAATCTTGTGGGATCAGTCATTTTTATCTCATAAAGACTGTATTTACTCCATGTTTTCATGGTAACAGGATGTGATATAGTTGTGGTCTATAGCATAGCAATTCCTAAACTTTGTTGCAACAATATAATGTGAAAAAGATGCCAATCGTGTTCTCATGCTTGGTCTTATGTTTTGAGGCATACCCTCATGTTATATTTAATAAAATATAGACCTTCCTCAGGTATCTATGACAACCATTGTATTGTGATGTTGCTAGGGGAAGCCATCTTAAAAAAGTCTTTGCACAAAGCTTTGCACTCAAATAATACCATGGTAAAACCATGAATAGGGTGTTCAAAAACAGAAAACACAGGCTGGATTTGAGATCTTGAGGTCTTATAATAACAATCATTTTCAAAAATGGCCACAATCTTGGATTTCAAAATGGCCGACACATGCCAGACCTAATCAGCTATCTTCATTGTATTCCTTGACGTCGCATGACTAAGTTGTGGCCACCCAAGGGGTGCCGCTAGGTACAAATCAATTCCTGTAGGTGTCACCCCTGTCTCTCTATTCAGAGAAAGGATACTTGCTCAAAACGGCAAACAAACACCTTTTTACAGTGATCTGATACATCTAGTCATTTCCGTTGCCACAGATCGCCCTCTCAATACCTCTAGATTGATGTTTTAAAGTAACACAGTCATCATAGCATGAATAAAGGAGTAATGGATGTTTTTCCCTCCTCTGCCATGTGTTGGCCCTCCTCATATGACTGGCAAAGTTCAGTAACCACTCCACGCAAGGGCCATAGCCCAGTGGATAGAGCACTGGCATTGAGAGTGAAGGTTTGCGAGTTCGAGCCTCGGTCGGGTCTCACATTTTATCTCGCGTAGATGCTGTTATTCTATGCGACAGGGATGGAGGGTGGGTTGGCGTGGTTGGTGGCGATGGGAAAGGCAGGAGAAACAACATATACATATAAAGTTTACAGATAAATACCCATCGATCATCAGGGCTATCGATATGACTAAAGGAAAAAAGAGGCCTCCCTGCCCGTGCTAGCAATGGCCACTCTTCCTGGACCCTCAAAACATATGTGTAGACACCTAAAGCAAGTCTCTATGAGATCTAATAGGGAACTTATAAGCAAAAGAATGTTTTCAAGGGTGGCCATCTTGGATTTCAAGATGGCCAACACATGCCAGACCCAATCAGCCATCTTCATTGTATTCCTTGACCTTGAAAACCTATGTATGAACACCAAATTCAAGTTTCTATGATAACAAATCACGAAGTTATGAGCAAAAGAATGTTTGGAATGGTAGCCATCTTGGATTTCAAGATGGCTGACACATGCCAGACCCAATCAGCCATCTTCATTGCATTCCTTGCCCCTGAAAACTTATGTGTAGACACCAAAATCAAGTCATGGCATTAAGCAACCATTACCCACTCACTCCAAAATCAAGTTTCTATTGTAAAAAATTAAGAAGTTAGACTGGATTTGAGATTTCTTACAATAACAGTCATTTCCCAAATGGCCGCCATCTTGGATTTCAAGATGGTCGACACATGCCAGACCCAATTAACCATCTTCATTGTATTCCTTGCCCCTGAAAACCTATGTGTAGACACCAAAATCAAGTTTCTATTATAAAAAATTAAGAAGTTATGAGCAAAAGAATGTTTCGAATGGTGGCCATCTTGGATTTCAAGATGGCCGACACATGCCAGGCTCAAATAGATATCTTCATTGTATTCCTTGACCTTGAAAACCTTGGTGTAGACACCAAAATCAAGTTTCTATGACCAGTAATAAGATAGTTATGGGCATAAATAGGTTTGGAATGGCGGCCATCTTGGATTGTCCAATATGGCGGCCAAGATGGCTGACACGTTTTGGGCAACATTGGTTTTCATAATCCATGGGTTCTGACGTTTCCGAAAATGTATAGTTTTCACTTTCTCCATCAATACCCTACAGGGGCAACTTCATGAACATAAGAACCCTGACTATAACACCAATTAGTAATTTAGCACTTTCATGAAGTACATAATTTTACCCGTCCAATATCAAGAGTGGGTACCGTAAAACCTGTATTAGAAAACGCGACTTGTATAACAGTTCCAGATTGAAAATACTCTAGACAAGGCCAACGTTGGGGTTGCGGCATCTATTGGAGGTTTTGGCTGATGCAGATTGTTTGGTGGGTCAAAATGGCGAGAGAGTCATCACCATGGCAATTAACATCAACCATTCAAACCAATAGGAACGCGAATCTTTTAAGGCAGCATGTCAAAGTCATGTCGTAATGGCATTTTTGGTATAAGGCCCATCTTAGTCCCCCTGAAATGTTCCTGCACTTAGAAAGGTCCACCTGCAGCTTCTATTCGAGGTTTTCCCTAAATCTATTTGGACAAAAGTTGAAAAGCCTGTAAGTTGGGGTGCGGCTTTTATAGGTTTTACGGTATTCTGGGAATAGAGATGCGAATAACCACACGAAATCGGAATGTCCACACAACTCATATTCAATAGATAGATTTGAGATGAAATCTTCGTAAAATCCATGATATGTACACCAGATATTCTCTTTTATCTCATTCTCGTGAGTTCAATCTTCCAAACACGAATTTGTGAGCCATATTCCATTGAGATTGATTGATTGAGATTGAGAAACATTTATTTTTGCAAGTTAGGGGACTTTTCTCCTTGTCTGTCAGGAGGTTTCCAAGCCCCCATCCCTTTTTTACATTGGATATTAGCTGGTGATCAATACCATCCTCGTCATTGACTGAGGAGTGGCTCACCGCTATATATACATTTTTTCTCTTACTCTTATAACTGAGAATGGTATTTTTACATTTTAGATAATAAGTATGTATTGTTGACTGAAACAAAGATATTATGATTATTCTATAAAGTTGTCATCTGACCAGATAAGCTCTTTCATGACATGGTTTTTGAAGATCTTCCTATCAATAATTCTATGGGCCACCGTGGGCAGTGCATTCCAGGAATAAGTTACTCTATTTATTACTGATTTACGGATTTGTTCGGTTTTCGGATACATTTGTATCCATTAGTATATAGATTTGTAAGAAATGTATTCAAAATACCGGTGGGTGATGGGGAATAATCTATGAGAACCTGGGATAACGGGCCAAGTATATCAAATAATACATGGGAATGAAGTATGGTAGAGAAAAGCAAAGGCATTATAAAATATATTTTATGAACATTTTACAACAAGCATAGTTTTACAAGGTCCTCGGTCGATAGTTGTTCATCAATCAAATATTGTTTTTGTCACTGAGAGGTCTCATATGCATGACACGATTGGCTAGTTACCAGAAAGATAGATCAGGAACGTATTGCCATCCAGAATTTGATACGACGTAGATGACACGCAATAATTAATGAGATACAATTTTCGAACATTATTTTTTATTTTAAAAATGTATTATTAAACGATTGTGAGAAACAACTTTCAGATCCAAGCTTTTACAAATTAGATATTTCTTTTCCCCATGCCTTTTTTCTGATTTGCATTCAGTCTGTTTCAACTTAAATTCACAACACCATCACAGCATTGGAAGACTACTTTAGTGCAATAGTATCACTGGGTCATTAACAATTCGTGCTTGAGGGAGACGAGGAACAACTATATTTCTTATCTTAACAACTTCCACTTAAATATGGATGAGGTAAAACATGAGGGTGCAAAGTAATAAGCTGCAGTATGTATTATGAAAATAAACACGAGCCTTTAACCTTTGCACTAAATACTAGTCCCTCTTGACAAGAACAGAACACTGGGGCTGTATAAGTAAAGCAGTCCTTTTTTCGATTCTTATTTTTCCTTTAAAGATAGTAGATAGGCTATCAAGGGACGGTCAGAAAGAAGTCCCGGTAGGAATAGCGAAGACATTATTGTTTCAAGCATTCGATCAAAAAGGAGTCACGAGTTCACATGTGTCCCTTGAGTTTGAGACCTCACAGTATAACCCTTTTTTTCTAAAACCATTGAAAATAAGCAAATTTGTCGTCTTCATATAAAACAGAGTATAGATACCAGGATCGATATTCTTGTTTTCTTTAAAGTTGGATGTGTTTTGATTAGAATTTTGCATCTTAAAACATTTTTTAAAACCCATATGGCTATCTAGTAGCGACATAGGAAATTACCCAGTATTTTATTCGCGAAGAAAAGAGCAGCATGTCAGTAGATATACATCTTGATTATACGGAAGACGGAAAATAAATAGGGTTCCTACAATGTATTCTTGGATGAAATCACAGAAAATAAAACATAGCTCAAGAACTAGGTAAAAACCAACTTTGTCTCTTCACTTTCCCAATATATAGAAGTCGGTTAAAGGGTTTGTCCCATTGCCATTAACTAAGTCTAAGATGGATCTAATATTACCTCAAACAATTTAAATATTTAAGATATTTGGCGATTCAGAAACAATCTATTATTTGACATTTTCATTCGAACTTTATTCCACTCATGTTCCTTTAATATTATTACATAAGGTCACATAATCATTCGGTATAATTATTATACAGCCATATTTCATTTTGATTATTTACTAAATATGGGTGTGTTTCACCTTAACAAACCACTTATAAAACCGGTATCCTGCGCGTCATATTTTTAGTCATTATTTTCCACTACTACGAAGCTATTCCACGATATTCATAGATATAGTACATCAGCTATATCAACATAATCCAAGTTATACATATAAGCAATTAATTAATATGGTCGAGGGGAGGGGATCGGTGTATATCGATTATGGTCGTTCTTGAATTTGATGAGAATGATGAATTATGATAAAGTAGTTGTTACTGTTTTTTATTTGCACAAGCTTTCGGGACAAAATAGCCCTTCGTCATTACGGTCTATTTAGTCTTAAGTAATACTTTGAGTGAAACATATGGGGTTTTATATGATTACAAATTAAGTCATGCTAATCACCACGGCCCCAGTTTCTCCCTATATCCACTGCATTGAAAAATGGAAAAATTCCGACTTTTAATTCCTAAGACTGCTATCTTCACCTATGAGGTTCTATAGTTGGCAAATCAAACGTTCCGTCTTTAGCAAGGGTCCCAACATTACAAAACTATTTAGCTCAGAAAGGATGCCATAGAAACAAATGAGTGTCAGGATTTTGATGACAGTCATTTGATATCGGGTTACCATTCATATGCGTACTTCCAATGCTAGAACGCATTTGGAAGGAGTGGTGGATAGCAATCACATATTGTTTTTAAGGACATAGATTGTGTTTTGCTAAATACATCATCATCATCATAAACATAGATGGCAGGTTTTATTTTTCTTTAGAAAATGCAGCTCGAGTGAAAATGCCGTGCCTTTTTAAGCTCGATGCGAAAACTGTTAGGCTAATTCCTCCGTATTTTCGTCAGAAATGTTTTTGTATGTGCCATATATTGCGCCTCAAACTGTGTCATAAAACCCCTCCGCGCACATGACTTGACTAAGAAAGAAAAATGGTTGGAGAGGTAAGAAATCCAAAGCAAATTAGAAAATATATTTTTTTCTTTATATATACACCATACTTTGTGTGGACGTGCCCCAACGTTAAAACACATTAGAAAATAATCAAGAACTTACCTCCTCTAACTTCGCACGAGTCTTGTTGTAACTTTCATGAAGTTCTGCATGTTTTGTTTTAACCTGCAATAGGAACAATTTATAAGGCAACGGTTCACGGCATGGGTTCGAAATATAGGACACAGTTCCCAATACTCAGTATATATTTTAACAGGAAATATGTCTACTCCGATATGGACATGTCTGATTTTTACCCAGAACCAAATTTCACAAATAAAGTAATCGTATAATACCTCGTCTAGTTTGGTCTGCTGTTGGTGAAGCTGTTTCTGAAGTGAAGCTTTCAGCCTTTTATGTTGTTGGGCTCCACCTACTCTTTCCACAGGTACGAGTTCTCCAAGTTCTGCTTGCTGGAAAAATAAAATGTTAATAAAAAAGAAATTACTATCTAGGCAGACATTTAGCTTTGGCAACACCAAATTCTTTACCCTTACTTAATGATAAAAACATAGGGGATAATTAATCAAGTTTTGTTCGAAACAGTTCCCCCCACGCATGCGCGCTTTCAAGAAGTGTTACAAAGGCGATTTTTATAATTTCAAGAAAAAGTTGACATCCAATTTATCGAGCATTCTACATATTGACAAATATTTGATGTCAAAATATTCCCTGCTCTAACTAAACATAAGGAGACTGAAAACCAATTACATAAATCAGCCTAAATAACTTCGGTCACGATAGACCTTCACTCCAAGTGTAAAAAGGTCAGCCAAGAGGATCGTTAGAATGATTCATACAGATATCACTTAATTTCATTTTGTTCCCAGTGAGCCAATCAATTGTACCCTACACAAATACGAACAAAGCTATTCACTTAATCTGATTAACAAAGAAAACACTCGTTAACAGATACAGCTATCTGACCTATAGATATTAGTGAATAAGTTCATTTACATGCAATTAAAAATATACTGACGCCTATCATCTTCAACAAAATATTTTAGGATAAGTTATGGATCAAAGATAAACGGGATGCTAAAAACATAGGCAAAGCCATGAAAAAGTACATTGGTATGCTCGAACCAAATACACATGTACTGAATCGAGGCAGATAATGAAAATATCCCGTCTAACTTGGCGTAAGGAAATATGGATCTTAAGAGAGACAAACACGCTAATACTTTGGTTTTTGTTCACAATATGAAAAACAAGAAAAATCAGCCCAAAGATCGTGGCAAATTGCCACAATTAGAAACTCAAGATCTAGATAGTCATATCTGAGTGACAGGAATCGCCAGCGTTATTCGACATATATATTTCAGGAATTCTAACACATTCGTTCTACCCTGCGATTTGTAGACATGGCCTGGCAGCCGAACAAACGTCTATAGATGTCGTCTCGTTCAAATGAAAGGCATGAATATTTTTGCATAGAATCCATCAAAGATCTTGGAAGAAAATTTGTCATTTCCAAATTAGACCCAACAAACACTAGTTATCAATGACCATTAATTCAGACGACTAGTTTAACATACACCATCCCTTTTATTAAGGGCCCAACTTATATGCACATCTTTTCGACATGTAGCGAGTCTAATCGTCTGAATTTTTATTTTTGTTTCGGTCTGCTCGACGCAATTAATACTACCTGCGGCAAAATATTCTTTAAAATATGTTAAAGATAATGAAGCTTGTCTTAGACCTTGTCATATGAGCTAAAACACAAGTGCATTTATGAAACGAAGTTAAATAAAGAATATATGAGATGATTTTAAAAAGCCAACTTTAGATATAATATTTTTAAAATATATGGAAGATAATTATAGGTCTTGAATGCCGAAAGTGAATTGATATGCATGGGTGTTAAATTCCACACGAGATCACATGTTATGAAAATCTGGAGACCTATTTACCCTTACTGAAACGACAGTCGCAAGACAGTTCCAACATGGGCAAGTTTATGTCGAGGGAGTAATGGCAAACAAGTCATTATCGGATGGAGACACACTTGTCGGGAGTAAGGTGATAAGCTCTTTTCGTGTGTTTTTACCTCATTACAGAGAATCAAAAAAGTATGGCAATGTAAATAATCGCGAGTTAAAAAAGATAATAATCGCTAGTTTTGGTATGGTGGTATTTATTGGGCTAACACTCATACGAAATGTGACTGAGCTTGGAATGTGTAATATTATATATAAAACCAATATTTACCGAGCTTTAATTGATTCGACACACACCAACCAAAGTCCCAATAAGTACATCATAAAAGTAAATAAACACAGAGACACATAAGGTCTAACGTAAGAGGGCGGTACAATATGACACGTTAGGTGATTGATTCCAACAATTTATGGAAATTATGTCTTCATTTTGTTATAAGAAAAATAATGGAATTGGGCTTATAAAGTATCCATAGCCTATTTCTGCACCATACCACTGAAAACCATAGGGGTTAGACGACTCTGCGCACATAACTACATGTCATGGTCATAAATGAGTATCAGGGAGGTAGAAATTGAACTTCCCTTTTCTCTCAGTGATCTTCTATTTTTGGAGTCAAATCACTGATCTTCTTTCTATTCACACGCTTAGATTCGTACTACACTTATCTAAGTATATACATGACCATCTACCTGGCATAAACTTGATATTTTATTAAATGAAGCTATTTATTGCTCCCATACTCAAATAAACAATAAACGTCTTCTTTCAAAATGAATGTAAAATATCAAAACAAAGAGACTTAGTTTAATTCAAAACAAATATATGTGCTATTGTATTACATTTCTTATGTGTAATACCAATATCTTCAACTTGCAGTTAGTAAGTTGGAAACGGGCTTTCTGAAGTAATGAAGAATTAAGATAATTTGGTAGAACATAAGTAGACTGGGGGCCACAAGGATGAATAGAAACACCTAGTAGGAAAATTTGGCACTGGCAAAATGTAGCACCATTTAGAGCATATCTTCTATGAAAAACGCATTACTAATGCGACGAAGAGGATACGACGAAGAGGATAATTTACTAAAAGCCATGCTCTTATAAACGAAGACAAGCATATACAATAAACAGGCTTTTAGCTGCGTGGAACACAAACTTATCAAAACAAAAGGATGAGTTCACACAATGGAATAGCCTTAGATATTTCCCTACAGCATCGCAATCTGAAGAAGCATTTCTGACAGATTCCCTTTCCATACCTTTTCAGGGGACGCGTCGTCCTGCGATTCAATATGATTATTACAAGAGTTTCGAATTTTCAAAATAAATACCGTACACAAGAATAAATTATACATATCTCTGTTTGGAAGATGATTAAATAAGGAATTATTGAATAAATTTAAAAACAGAATTGTCAGCTGGAACAAAGAATAGAGACACGTTCGCATAGTTGATAAGCGTAAGAAAAGCAAGTTTTCACGGAACATAAACCAGGATTGCCGATGCGAGACACGTATGGATATGTGAAGTAAAGAGATGATAAATAATTGTAATTTACTAATAGCTTACCTTATCAGCATACTCAGAGGCAACTTGTTGGATCTGTTCCGACTGGCGGCCAACGATTGAACCAACAGCACTAGCTGTCAATTTTGCCTATCAAAAATAAGTTCAGTACATCATGATCAAGAAAAAAAGAGGTGCAAATGATTGGGAGTTCTAAATACATTTGCTGATGGAGGTCGTATATACAAGTATGGGGTACGTTACTCTCAATATATGTATTGAAACTTGATAAATATAGACACCTGAGGTTTCGCGAATAACAATGAAACTTTGGTGTACGGGACAGGGGGAAACCGCATCAGCCTTGATATATAATTCATCATCCCACAGCTAGCTAAATTATCATAAGTACGGATAACTTTTATGAAAAGACTTAAGTCATTTGTAATATACATTGGTACACTGTTATTCCAATGCGTAAAATGATGATTTGGTTGAAAGGGGAACGAAAGGATTCTTAGGAATAAAAGCACAACTTACTTCCTGAACACTCATAGCGGACATACCACTCATCAAGGATTCAATCCGCTTCTGAAAATACCACAATTACAACGCGGGAAATATCAGGAAATGTAATGCATTTTATAGTTTTTATAGCGATGTGCACAGCCAAATCCCAAGGCTGGTATATAATCCTGACCCATGTTTAAAGTAAATGTGTTTAAAGTATTACTCGGATAACCAGCACTAAAATTACTTTTGATATAAATAAACATTTCGGTATTTTACTTCTTCCTGAATTCTAAGCTCTTCCTCCGATAATTCTTCATCTGCCCCTGCAAGTCCTGCAGCAGCTGCCTTCTTTTTCAGCTCACCGTCCTCCTTGATAACAAAAGAAGAAACTTAAATTTCATAATGGGGCCAAAATAATTTTAAAATTCTATAGGCGTTTTTCTCTTGTTACTATTCCAAAATCGCAATATTTAGCATCCAGTTGTCTGACCAAAAAAATTAGCCTACCTTCTCCGTTCTCTCGCTCTGACTCAAACCATATCGCCTGAAATGAAGAAACATGTATATTAGAATACGAACGTTATGAATGGATTGTGTACATGTATAGCATGATGGGGAAGTATGAGAGTGTCTAAGAAACGATCTCATGAAAAAAAAAAAACAGTTTTCGTCTGTCACTCCGTTTTAATTAATTGATACCCACCTTCCGTATTCTAGAAGTGTTGAATGCACACGAGATTCCTCGTCGACAATTGACTCTACATTATGACGCCGATATTTCCGTTGTGGTCGGTATTGCATTTTCACCTCAGCCACAGTTTCAATGGCTTTACCTTTGACCGCTTCGAATGCCTCATCCTGAAATATACAGGAGTAAACTCGCGATATATTATACACCGATTCCGTATTCGACCGGCCACCTAGGAGCAGAAAAACGTACTGCGGTTGTGGGTAGCAAGACGGCCAACGTCCAGTTTCCCACCGTTAGTCTATGTAGACCTTGCCATGGATATCTCTTCCAAACTTATTCATGTATGAAGTGATCATGTTAAAACTTTACAGGAATGAGGAGAAGGGTCAACTTAATTGTTAACTAATCCAAGAATCTCACAAATCCCATTCCAATAAGGCAAAAAATAATGCTTATTTCAAGACGTATCTGAGGGGTTGGAGTGGCTTGGCCTGGCCTGGTCACTCCCGCATACTTCCATATGAGGTCAAGTCACTAGTACCAGACACCCGCGTCTTCCTATTTAGGCCATTATGTATCACTTGGGGAATGGGGAATGATGCAATCTGCACGGGCATCTGCAATCTTATTTAGTTAGGATACAGAACTCCCTGGTGTTCTGTGGTTTGACAATAAATGTTCAATCCAGAGAACAAAATGCTAGCAGCCTTCTTTACATATAGGCCTTCCACATGTTTGCCCTGATATTAATTCCCTTTCTCATGTTTGGTTAACACAACTATATATCAAATGGTATACCCAAATCCGAGAGGATTATTTCTCTTACCAATGTTTTTGCTGTACCTATGGCTACATAAGAAAATTACAGGATGCTGCCTTTGTCCTATTGCTGGTACTAAAATATATGTGACTTATCACACACATATATTTATACCACCCCTCATCCCCACTACTGACTCCTTCCCTCTTGATAGCTTGCTCCACCACTGTCCCTCCCGCTCCCACTCACGCTGACCAGTGTGTGTGTGTGTGTGTGCTTCCAAAAACTAGCACTGAATCTACCAGCCTGGGACTGGTATATTCAGTACCTAATATATGTACTATGATCAGATCTCTTAATGTAAAATATTTCACATGCATTTAGTACATCCTTTCTCACTTGCAGATATCGAATTTAAACACAGTTAGAAAATAAATTGTGTTTATAGAAGCCGTTTTCTTCCTGTCAACAGAAAGGCAGCTAGAATGGAGGTCCAGTACTAAACAATAACAAAACATCAAAGCATCTAAAACTCCTATTCCATTCATGTTACAAATGCATTTTCAATGGAAAGTTTTAAAATACATATCTGTGTATGGTTTATTTGAAGAATTATTTTTTCTCATGAGTATTTTACCTAATTGAAACAGTTTTAGTAGGCCTATTCTGGTCTCCAGTGTATATTCAATGGGGAGCAGTGTGACCTAGTTCTATGCTACCCACAACCTCGCATCTCGGTCAGTGAGCTGCCTTCTGCGCATGTTCACGGAATCGATGTATAGCAAGCAGAATAATATTAAAAGAAAAGAATTCTTGATACACTTTTATCACAAATCTATTTAGCATAGGTAGGGAACTTCTGACAATGTAAGGTCTTCTAGAGCCTGCCAGGAAAAGAAAAGACAATAAAGAAAGAGAATCAAGGTATCTGTCAGACCAAATCAATTCATTATTGTACTCATACCTGAGGCATCTTGTGGTTTTTATCAAACTGCGATACTGCATATTGTCTGATGTAGTCTCCCATCTCCTCACGGGTTTCTATTGCTCGCTTAACGAGCCACTGAAAAGAAAGGACGTCGAAACCAGATTATAGCCATTAGTCCTTCCAAGTAACAGAAAACCTACAACAAAGTATCAATTGATGATCTCTTTTAGACACCCAATTTACTTTTCAGGTTGTTCTACATTGACAAACAGAATAATGCTGATTTAAATTTAAATTGATATAAATACCAAAGAAACCATACGTAAATATTTAATAGTGGCTTAATAGTGATTTAAGTCGTTACCCTCAGACAAACACATCAGCCCCTCTCATTAATTTAATCGATACATATATCAAAATTATAATCGAGAGGTTAGGGTAGAAGTAGTTTACATCGTTTCAATGTTTAAGCTATAAGATCACACACAATAAATTACGACTTACGGCAAGCCCAACATCGCGACAAGTCTTTGGTATGACGGCGCAGGACTTTTGTTTTAGATATTTTTTATGGTACGCCATTGCAAACTCGAGACATCTGTGACAACAATCATGAATGTTATTTTACCTTATTCTAACAGATAAAATAATCTTACTTGCACTACAGGGTATATATGGATGAAATCCAAACCCTGTATTTGATGGGGTTCAATGCGGTGCGGACACTTCATTCTCGGGAGGACCGCAACAATTTTCTCAGTTAATGCACTGTAAAATAACACAAATATAATTGATATGCGGTGGATTATTTTATAATATTAAAATGATAACTAAGAACATGGATGCAATATATTTCCACTGAAAAAAATATGTAATACATTCCATTAGGTCCTCCTAGGACAGATGCAGATGACGTGAGATGTTAGATCTCAAGCTAATATTTTTTACCTGGCAGCGTATCATTTTCTTAGATCAGATAAAGTAAGAATACGTATGTGTTAATATCCTAACATCTTTATTTCAAATATAACTTATATTCATATCATTTTCCCCTATTTTCCATACTCACCTAATCAGCCCAGACGCAAAGAGACCGTGTTGCTTCTGGGCTTACGAGGTGAGTATATAACTGTATTGTTCATCGAGTAATTCACACTATGGTATTAATTCTTTCTTTTATTCCATGATTCTATGTAAAATAAAATTAAGGGGAAAACGAGACTAGTTTCGATACTATAGTGGCGTATGAGCCAACAATACTTCACAGGTCGTGAGAGTGGAATAAACTAGCCTAAAACATCCAAAGCTTACATCTTTTGTCCAATGGTAGAATTTTCTTGGAACAAGAGGTCGACGTCGATGTCAATATTACAGGTCGTTATGCACCACGTCATTCCTCCGACGACCTTGAAAAGAATAAAAGACAGCAGTATTTTTTCTGATTGAAAATATAGATCTGTTATCGACAGGTTACGGTACTGGTATGAAAATACAATGGACAAAATCAAATGGAACCATGATTGAAGGTGAAATTACCTTATCAAAAGGTGAAAGGCCTTTGATACGCGCGCGAAAATATCCCGCGGCCAAGAGGAGATCAACAGTCTGGGCAAGTTTTACTGTCTGTTCTTCATCCTCCCTGGTTTCAACCTAACAAGAATGAAATTTCATTTAATATTAATATAGTCATAGTCTAGAGAGTACCCCTGACTGTAAACAGTGTTATGGCAAAATGATCGAGGGTGTGTAAATTTAACTATGGACGTGGGTAAAACTCATAAAAACAACCGTAAAAACACTACGCCTACGGTACTCCGGTCTATCATAAATTTTCTATTAAGCCTTAGACGCCCTTATATAGCCATGGCTTAGCCCCTACTACCTTTAGGCTTTAACTCCGCTGTCGCAGGTGTGTGGAAGGAATTAAACAATATTAAATTAAAAATGGGAACTGGTTCAACCGTTCATCGTCAAATAGCCTACTGAGACTGAGTGTGAGACCTTTGATTCCGGAAAACAGTTGTCCAATTCCAATTGACAAAACATTAAATGTGCAGCAATGTCATGAGTTTGTAATTTAGATACATCACTTTTGGACCTTACCTCCATTTCATTTCCTTCGGCATCATAAACTGTATTTAATCTAGACCCCGCTCGGGCCCGGGGACCAAAAACACCACCCACCGCCGCCATCATGGATCATATGAGCAGAAATGGAGCACCACTGCACCGAGCAGGCCAAAGCCGTTACAACGCATACTGTTCGCGCTCAGCCAGGATCGCGCTGCTTGCTAGCTTATTCCGGGTGAGGGGAAATGAATATACTTTAGCCGAGAATTGCAGAAGTTTTCTTTTAGGCACTATTGGCATTACTAGTAACTACAGAAGTCTTATTTTTCCAAAATATCAGACAAAACGGATTCACCATACTAGAGGATGCTAAATTATAATTCTGATGACTGAAAATAACTGGTTTATTAGCCACCTTCAACGCTCCCGCGACAAAATTCGCTAATAGGTCTGCACAATTTCAATCCGCGCATGTTTTTTTTTTATATTAAAATACCTGCTCAACTTCAATCAGCGCATGAATTTTTTTTTATTATTGAAATTGACAAATCAATGTCCCCCAATAAACATTTTAAAATGTCCCGGTACTAAGTAATGAAAGTAGTCTTTGGCTTTGAAGAATTGTTGAATGACTGTTAATGTCCCATGATTGATATTTAACTTGCCTCGAGCAACATTTATCCTAAACATGGTTCCCGCGGCCCAGACAATATCAAAATTACTGACCAATTCCCCAGTTTTTACCGACCAAATAAAGTCATGTTAGCTGGTCAATAAAGGCTTGATGTTTGAATACAGTAAGTATACTATTGAGACTCTGTGATGAATTCATGAGATTTTCGCAATCGATAAATTCAACGACGAATTCACTGAACCTTTTTGTATCCTAAGTACATTTATTTCACTAATTACAATTATTATGCATATATACAGCAAACGTGATTTACCCATCAGATACACACAATGACTAAATATAAAAGGAGTGTGTTACAGAGGCAAGTAAACAGCTGCCCATGGTGATAATTATAAAGCAACTAAAAGGCAAACGACACTAGGTAAAAATTAAAATACATGTAGCGTTTTAGTGGTATACAAATGAAAATAAATGATTTCACACAAAGTACCAGCCAGTCATAAATAGAAATTTTGCTATTTTCAAATTTTGGGGTGGGAATAATTTGAGAAACTCAATCATTTATTAGAGGGAATATTCGGGATTTATTCCACGACTAAAAATTTCGGATCTCATTAATTCTTTATATTGATAAATTTTATTAGAGAAAAATAGAATCCCCTGAATTCATCCAAATCGGCGATTATAACTACAAAGGGGTGACCGATGATTTTCTCCCCAAAACGACACACGCACTCGTTCCCCCTGATTTCATATTGCAAAACTTTGAATTAATATCGCTCCGCCCGCCCCGACTTTAACTTAGGTATTAGGGCAGACACAATAAAAAATCCTCCTGTAATTTCAGTTTTCCACTTTAGTTAATAAAGTTGGGATCACCTTGGGTAGTGACGTTTGCCTTTAAATTGCAAAGAGAGGCGTAATTACATGAAGTTATTATAAAGAGGGGTCATGCAATTCACTTGTGGCCAATAATGCTACTTATTACCACGAAGTCCCAATAACTTAAAGCTGCGAATATGACACATAAAAATACTTTTCTGGCACAGGAAAATAACAAAAATCGAAAAAGGGACGATATGAAGTTACAAGTACCGAACGCACGACGAACTAAGTCAAAAACACAATGCATGTACATAGATACAATTCACAATGAAACCTTTTTAAAGGCAGGTTAAATGATGGATATTCAGTTATGTAGAAATACTATCTTCTCAGGGATGCTAATGCATTGAATGCAATGGAAATGATATGTAATGTCACACATATTTTACATTAAACAATAAAACGATATAATGTTATGAGATGTGATGAAAAGATCCTTATTCTTTAGTGCCAACACTATAAACTAAGGCTAAGTGACTTCAGCGGTGTCGGTATTGGTAATTGTTGAGAGGACTGGACGACTGGACCTCTTAGCTGAAATAAATAAATGAGGTCATAACTTTTCAAGACTTCCAAATATTAACCGTAACTAATCTGTCCTAGATGTGAATGAAGAAGTTTAGAAAAATGTGTATGGTTGCATAGACAAGATAAATAATGAAATATGTCCATAATATGGGTAACAATTCTGTCGAAAGATAACAAGAGATAAGATTAAGATAAGATAAGATATTTCATTGCTATGTAGTTAATATCCAATATGGCCGTTGAAGCTAAAATATGATTAAAATATTATATAGTAATTGATGCAATGTTTAACAGCCAGTCCGGGAAGACCTGTATACCGTAAGTACTTATGGAAAGATTAGAAGAACCTATCTCTCTCTTATTGTAAAACATGTTTGAATACGAGAGATACCATTAATATAAAAGACCACAATTCAATAATCCATGGTCGATGATGGAACATAATTCAAGATTATATGATCATCTACTTACAACTTTTCCTTTTGGCATCAGATTCAGACTTGGTTTTTTCAGACCCATCAGCTGTTCGTCTCATTTTTCTAAAAGAGTGTTAAATCATAGTACAGATGAGAACTAATATACTCGGAATTCCATCGGGAAAATCTCTGTATCGGTTAATCAATGTTATTTTGAAGAGCTTACATACGAATAATAAAAAGAGGCACCAAGAAAGAGCACTGAATTGGTGATCGGGAGGTTGATTAATAATCTGCCTTGCTCTTGACAATGATGTAACTGTAGTGTAAAGCAACAGCCTGAGTAAAGAATTGATTTTAAGTAATTCGAATCGAAAGGTATTTGCCCATAAAAGCACGCACAAATACTTACGCATTTAAGCTGGGTTCCTTGTAAGAAACAGTGCTTGCTGCACGCCGGGATCGTTTGACTTCAGGCGCTCGATCAAGGTTAGTTCTTTAAAAAGAAAAGAATATAGCTGATCAAAATAAGACGCTAGCTACTATTTTTTTTAAAAAGATAGCTGATAAGTCAAACTCACACGAGGAGTGCAAACTGAAGTCTATGACTTTATATCCTGTCAATTACTCTTGGAATCACTAGTTAATACACGTACAACTACGGATGTTCCTTGACAGTAAGACAAGTTATATAGCGCAAATTGAACCTTTTACTTACATTTCATCATTTGCTAAAGATCGTTTGGAATCCGATGTGTCAGTAGATTCTGGCTTCTCCACGTCTGCCGTGCTAGCCTGAGAGGACGATCGCACAGCTGACCGCTTTCTGGAGCTGCTTCTCCTTGGCGTCAAAACGTCTTCCTTCACGTATTGGTCCTCAGAGGGACGTACTGTTGCCGCTTTCTCTTTCATTTTCTTTAACTTTTTCATTAATTCGGCCTACAATTAAATTCGAATTGAATTTTATTTTTAAATGGATAAAACAACACCGCAATAATTAGGGTACAATTCAGGCGATTCAGTAAATGGTATTTTCCCTACCTATGCCAGTCTAGGGAGTTAATAAAAAAAACCTGCCTGTTTACTTTGTAAATCATGAAAATAAATCAGAACTTGAATCCTAGCTGTACTTCTATTTAATCTTATCTATTACAAGGGGGACTTACTGCTTTACTAAGCTTTTTCTTGGAGACCACGGGTTCTTCCTGTGATGATGGTATGCAGTCATCGTCCTCAAAGTCAAAGTTTTCTTTACTTGGCTCAGGATTTGGTGCAACTTCTTTGTCCTCTCGTTTGGACTTCGCAGTCCCCACTACCGATTTACTTGGTTTCGTTTTAGATGGCTTTTTTGCCTGCTTAGGTTTTGGTGGCGGCGTTTCCTCAATTGATACCGTTTGTGGTTCAACATCGTCGAGTTCACTTTTTTCTTGGGAGTCTTCGTTATCCCGATCAGCTTCTGCGACAATGTGACTTTTCTCAACTTCGACCTGCTTTCCTTTCGCTACTTTTCTTTTTCCATTGGATGGTGCAGACGATTTGGCCTCCGGAGTTTCTGGTACAATCATGGGCGCCTCATCCATGCCCTCACCATCAAGCTCTACTCGCTTTTTACAAGGCGGCGTCCGTCCCGCTGCTTCTGCCATGACCTGATATGAGACACTGCTATCGTCTGAAGACTTGGAGGGCGTCCGCAAATGTACTTTTGCCAGCTTCTTTGCATATGTGACAGATTTGCTTCTTACACGGGGCTTCGTGCGTTTGCCATTGCGAACAACTAACATAATACCATGTGGACTACAAATATTATCAGCATCCTTTTTTGTTTGATTTTTCAGGGCCGCCTTCATTTCCTCCATCGCAGGATTCTGCTCTCTAAAGTCTGTATAAGACATCTGAGGAAGAACTGTCAATGACTCATTAAGAGATAAATCAAACACCGATTTCACTTCCCCTTTGTTCTTGTCTTCCTTCTTTTCAGAGCCAAATCCCATCTTCATCTCTTTTTCAAGAGACAGGAGCCTTGTTTTAGTACCAGCGTTTTTAGATCGGGACTTACCAGGCCTTGGCAACATGGATTTCACCTTCGACTTTGACCGGGATTTGGGTTTGTTGATGCTTTCTAAGTACGCCTTTGTTGCATCAATGTTTTTACGACCAGCAGTTAAGATTATCTTTCCAGGGCGACCCACATAAGCACTGGATTTCGCCTTTTCTTTCTCAGAATCATTGGGGTCACTATCAGAAGAGTTACTAGACGATTTAGAAGATTTGCGAACCGAGATCATATTTTTAGGAGGTCTAAACGGAGGTTCAGGCTTTTTGAAAACATCATCATCAAATACTTCTTTTTTCTTGTGTCTGGATTTGATGAAATCATCCGATTCAAAATCTTCATCGTCAGATTCCTTTGCTACATTTGGGCTTCGCTGACTTGCGCTTTTACTGTCTTTGGCAGATGGTTCATTGCTTTCTGTTTTTTCAGGTTCACTTTTTTTGGTCTCACATTTCGACCTCGCTTTAAGTAGCTGACCCTTTTCTTCCTTAGAAACCTTTTTACGTACTTTCTTGGGAACCGACTTTGTCTTCTTTTCACTTGGATTAGACTTATTCACATCTGTAGATGGGTTGACACCCAGAGAAATATTATAACTAAAAGCTTCAGTCATCTCCATGTCTACCTCCCCACAAATGGTTCTCTCAGAGCTCGGTACACTCAACTCTATAGGCGAATCAGGAAAGGCAATTGGAATCTGGTCAGTATATATATCATGGTCCATATCATCTATCAACATATCTCCAACTTCCTCCATAATTCCAACTTCTTCCTCTGTTACAAGTTCACCTTCAGCATTGCTTACGTTGATACAGAAAGTCCCTCTGCGAGCATGAGATGTTTTATTTTCCTCGGTAGAATTTTCAGGCATTTGTTCAGAAGTAGGGACACAGAACGTCCCCCTCCTCGATCTCCCAGATTTGGATTTCTCATTTTTCTTTGTTTGTGATTCACTGGCACATTGTTCAACAGGTATATCAAATGTACCCCTCCGCTGCCTTCTCTCTTTTTGGGGGGATATCTTTTCAGCTTCCACCACAGGTTCATCTTCAACTGGCAGTTCAATGGCATCTAACATACAGTAAGTTTCACGCCGAAGATGGGTTTTGGAACGACGGAGCGTCCTTCTTTTGGGCATTTCGGGAGATGTCTTTGTTCCATGCTCCTCAAAGTCTTCCAAATTAGACTCCTTCAGTTTTGAGGTCCTCCTTTTTTTCTGTGGTTTATTATTTTCGATTTGAGTTTTAGTTTCCTTCTCCACTTCACTTGCTTCGCACACCGCATCATGTGTCACATTTTCTTCTCGCAGTGCATTATCAGAGTTATTTATGCAACTTGAAGCTTCCTCAGCTGAAGGTTCAGGTGAGGATATGTCCACAATTTGTTGAACTTTAGGGACATCATCTAGTGAAACTTGAGGTGGTGATTCTGGATGATCCGTTCCATTCAAAGATGGTGACTTTCTTTCTGCTTCCCATGTATTAGAACCATGAGCTAAGAAATATCTCATGTCTATAGTAACGTCATCATCAATTAGCTCGGGTACTTTCTGAGGGTTCACAGCTTCCACAATTTTATCATTCGTTTCTTTTTCTTTTTGGACTAGGTTGTAGTCGTTATCTCCTCTCCTCTCAATCCCTTGTTTTTTCTCAACAGTGGATTCACTTTGATTTTTCTCCTCTTGAGTTTCTTCTTCAAACACTTTCTTTCTAGAAGGTGATCCAGATTCTGATTGCTTCGAGGGGATAAGGCCTGATTTTCCAAATGATGCACGTTTTCCGGGTGATATACGCTTAGGTTGAGGAGGATCGACCGCAAGTGAGATAAACTTGGGCAGTTGCACTGTATGATCTTCCTCAGGAACGGAGATTGAAGGCTGTTCTTCCTCCAATGAATTTTCTTGTGACGCACGGCGACTTGGCGGGGTTCTGGGAATTTCTTTGCGAGGTTTGAAGACACATTCATTTTCTACACTTCCATGCGTGCTAATATCACTGTCTTCCTTTTCCAGTTCATTGGTTGGTGAAGACTCCCGTTTCTCAGGTTGGTTAGCTCCCTTGCAATCTCTGCTGTTGTGAATAGGCCCATTTGTAAGGGCAACATGATTATGCTCCTTTTCGTTTGTCACTTCACTAGTCTCTATGTTCCTTTCTGTATCAGGTTTATCTATGTGATCAGCAGATGCCTCAGCAGGCTTCTCTTCAACTGCACAGTCCTCACCGTGGCCAAAGCTTGTGCCAGTATATCTTCGACTCCTGCTCCTAGCTCGAAGTGAGCGGCGGGGTCCTTTCTCCTCAGCTTCTTCTGATCCTTTGATATCAGTATTAGATGACTGATATATGAGAGCAGAACGACGACCTGATCTGCTGCGAGAATGACCTCGACTCCTGCTCCGCCTCGAGGCATCGCCTTAGAAGAAATAATAGATTAAAAAAAAAACGGTTTTGAATAATTCAAGATTATAGTTAATATTAGACACAAGTTTAGATAAAGGCTGTCTACAAGCTGCACAAATCCACTGCGAATAACCTTGCTATAACCAGAATTCATCTTATACCGTACAGCTAAAGATTACCGCGAAATAATTTCTGGCAGAGAATTTTGTCCTACGCAAAACTGGGGTTTCACATATGATATCCGTTCTATGGCATAGACACTCAACTCGAAATTTGTTCTCTGCGAAACTGTTTTGAAATGCCCTAAGTACTGCGAAAGTTTTTATCTGCACAGTAACTATCTTTCAAATTCCTCCATCCCTACGCAATCCATCTATCGATGTAAATATGCAACTAAATCCAAGCAACATCACCACCTACACTGCCTCACCAGTGTCTCGGTGGGTAGCAAAATCCATGAAACCAACATATCACGTTTCTATCTTCTGTTCATTTGTATTCTCATTACTACTTATTCACAATTTCCCATAATCCTGTGGTAGTAATCGCGCATTACAGTGTAAAGAATATTCTACAAACAGAGATGCCAGAGAGTGTTAGGGGAAAAAACCTGAATCCTTTCCTGATCAAAAGCGTGTATTATTGAAATAATGATCACATACCTAGTTGCAGAGACACAATATACTAATGATCTCGTTAAATATTTGGCATTACGTATCTTCAGTCAGAATCTAGTTTCTTCGAAAAAACAAAGGGGTACCAGACGTTTCCACCAACCTGCATTATTTCCGTCATCAGAAAACATTAATGGGATGGAGTCAATGAGGTTAGATTTCTCCAACACGGTACTAAGATCAAGACTTGGAGAAAGAGATGATATGCTTGGGCCATCAAATTGAATGTTAGTAGCAGTTTCCACTACTTTGTTCACAGCTTCCAACAGGTCGCGGGACATATCCGTGGTGGGGATTGCTTCTTCAGCACGTTCCTCTGCCATTTCTGCGCTCCGCCTTTCAGCCAGTGAGTTGTCAGAACTCTCAAACCTGTTGATATGTAAAGTAAGCAACGAAATTACTACGGTACCCTAGTTCTTCATATCTCGAGTTATGATCATAAAATTATGTAACATCGATGTTTATTTAATATATTTTGTTCATCGATTAAGAACAGCAAATATTAACATTAATTATTACATAAATATTAGTCCCAGTCCAGGCCCAAATCCTCAGATCAGATAAGAATGGAATGTCAGTGATTGGACGCCTACTTCGCCAATCCATTTCCTGGCCTAGGACTTAGTGTTATAATGGGATTATAATGATATTTTGCGGTCTTAATGGAATTATAATGGCACTTTGCGGTTTGAGGCGAGAGGCTTTCCCTCCGTTTGAAGGGACTCTCTCATCTTTGGGCCTAGACTGAGTCTTGAAAAACATTCGAAAAAAATAATCGATATATAATGTCATTATTTTGAATGCTAATACCTGGCATTGGGATGTCGAGGTCACGCACCCCATTGATAACATGGAATAGTTGTTTATTGTAAAATCAGAATTTTGCTGTTGATAAATACTTGAAACACTCACGTAGAAGGGATTTCTTTAACATTGTCTTCGACAACTTGAGGCGTATCAAAGCAACCAAGCAAAGCCTGGTCTATAGCCAACTCTTCAGTACACATGGCCTGAAGGGTTTCGATGAGCCCTATAGTACCCATGAGCTTGTCCCGTAGAAGGCCGGCTACATCATGAACTTCACCAAGGCGTTTCTATCGTTAGAAAGAAAGAACTGATTATTGCTAGAATGTCCTTGAACCCTGATGGGCATAGTATTTATCTCAAGATAGATAATAATCTAAAGCTATACATCAAACAGTCGCCAGAAGATCTGGATTCAAATTCCATGACTTTCCATGACCTGAATGAAAAATTCAATAACCCTCAATAATCAGAGTAAAGCTGTCTGATCAACCCATTTTTGGTAGGAGGTAGGAGAGGGGAATGAGATGAGGCACAAATGCAGAGCTGCCAACCTGTGAGGATCCCCAATCCTAGTCTGTTGTAAGCTCTTAGATTTCTTACACTGTCATGTGGAACTGAGTGCAGTTTGCGCAAAGCCCATACAGGGGGGTCTGGGGGCATGCTCCCCCAGGAAATTTGTTAAAAAATTAGGAGTCAAATGATGCATTCTGGCAGTAATTTTACGTCATAACTGACTTTTTGAAATGTGTGGATTTCTTGAGTCACACAGTATATAAATTTAAATATTTTTTTTAATTTTTGGCAAGTGATGGGTACCTGAACCTGAATTTCCAGGTATATGTATAGGGCCTGTGCATGAGAAAATGGGAAACACATGGTCCCTAAAAGTTAGGAGGTCATTAGAGGTTTGTCTCATAGACTGAGGTCAGGGGGTGCATTGAACACTTTGGGGGTAAAATTGGCAAAAGAAAATCTAAATTTAATTTTTGTGAAAATGTTTCATTGATTCAGTTTCTCATCCTGAATGAAATGTATGGTTGTAAAAAATGATGAATTTTGAAAATGATTGCTTTAGGATTGTTTCCATAGCAACCCACTATTGATTATTTCATGATCATTTAAATGACAATTATTGAACTTCAAAAGAAAATACTTAATGATTTGGCAACGCTAGAAAACACATAATTTTTCAAATGTCTTTGCATAATATTTAAACATATGTAGGCGAAAATCAAGCTAAATAGAAATATGTCTAATGGCTTATTTACCATATGATAAAAAGGTGATTAAAAAGGAGGGAAGAGAATAGGGTTCTATATTTTTAAGACCCTGAGTGATATATAATGGAGTATATAACAGCAGGTATATCGAGGAACTATATTTAAATGGTTGATTCTCAGGAAATGGGTTGTCATTCAGAAGTCATTTTTACAATCTGCGCAAAAGTCAGGAAGCTTTTGGCATTGATAAATAGGGTAGGGCCGATGTGTTGGCAGGGGGATTTAAATTATTCATCTAAAATATGTTTCAGATCCTGAATTTCCACAAAAATCGTAGATTGGGTCATACAGATCATAGTACAGCGAAATCGTAGAAGTTGGCAGCACTGCAAATGAGGTGCTAGGTAAAAATCTGGAGACACAAATTCAAGGCAAAACAGCCTTCCGACAGCGAGGAGAATTGGTCGACAAGTCAAAACGGTGGAAGAGTATGGCCACTTTGGACAAATGTCATGCTGAACAAAATGTAGAACTTGTCGGTGGTATTATGGAGAATTTTAATTTTAACATACAGCAGAATTTTATTTTCCATGACCTGTCCAGAATTCCATGACTTTCCAGGCCTCGAGAACCAAATCAACATTTCCATGAATGTGGGAACCTTGTCTTTAGGCCCCTGGTCGCAAAGGGACAACTCGGTATATGCCGCGTTAGCATTGGACTTATAAGGCCCCTGGATGTATAGGCCCAGACGAATGACCTTGTGAAAGCTTTAATATCCATGCAAAATTCCAAATAATTAATTATGTTAGTTGTTTGTTGAAATACTATTAAAAGCCACACACTGTATCATGGTTAAAGTCTGATTATGGGGCGGGGGGGGGGGGGATGTAGGAATATAGGCAATCGTAGTACCCACGGGATTCCTATGGAAAAGTGGGTGATTTTTTACTTCTATTTATGAGAAGGACCTGTAAACCCTGTGCCCAGTGAGCCGCCCTTTGCAATCAACCATGGGAAAACAGGGCCAGTATATTTATAACCAGCTCTTCCTTCCATCTAAGCAAAACAGCTGCTACTCATGGAATAGAGACAGCGCAATACAATACAGCTGTATCTTTGGCCATGGTCTGTCGCAAACGGCTACTCAGGGGGCAAAGGTTTGAAGTTTTCTCTCTTCTTTAAAGGTCGTAAGGAATCCCGTGTTAACTACTTTTCGGACAGCCTATAGTGGGGTTTAATTCGATTTTTAAGCCTGGGCCTATAAGTCCAACACCTTTGTAACGTGGCCTATAAGTCCAGAGCTGAATCTTGGTGTCCAATCGCAGGGGCCTATAAGACCAGGGACCTATAGGCATGGAACCCATTGAACCAAACAACCACGTATACTCCAGTGGACAAATCTACGTAAACTGACGCTACTCAGGAAATCTTGTACTCATCACAACAAAGAAAGTTCCAAAGAACCCCTCACCTTTGTTCTCCTTTCTTCATTTACCTGCTCGTTTTTCAACGATAGATTTTCTTTTTGAAGATTACAAAGCTCCAGGCGAGCAACTTCTAGGGCTCTAGCTAGAGACCTATTATTTGATCTTAACGTCTGTCTTGATATAGATGTATTAACTGAAAGGGAAACATACACTGTTATCTAGATGTAGTTCAGCATAAAATTGACAACATTTTAACATGCACATAAAATATTGACAATATAAGTATTTTTCCTAATTATAAAGGACACAATTTTAATACAATAAAATTGATATAGTAGTAACCAGATAAAATTCATACTTACGGGAAATATTCCCCTTGTGTTTTGCCAGGGTACTGCCCTGGACCTTATTCACACCTGTGCCTTTTCTTCTTAGAGCCACCGTTTTCTTTTTCGGTCTTTTGGCCATCCCCTCACCGGGTTCGTATCCGTCACTACCCATCTTCAAAAAAGGACCATACAGTGGGATCATGATAGAAGACTTAGTATTAGAGACTTTGGGAGTTAAGCGATTAAATAAGCCAGAGCAAACCCTGAGGGCGCGGCCAATAACAAAATGAATGAGATACGTTTTCAAGCTACAACTTAACAATTTACAGTAAATAAGTGATTCTGATTATGTCATCGACAGTAGGGCTTATACCAATCATTTTAAATGTAATAGTTGGGCCAGCTGAACCCCTTCATGGAGAGATTGCGAAGTAAGTTCGTAACACCATAATAATAATTTCATTTTCAGTATTTTTTTTATGAAATAAATGTCAAGAGTAAAGACTAATACAAGTAAAATATATTGCTATATTCTATATTGTTTGAGAATGCCATTAACATTGTTGATGTTCGAATGGATGGGTGAGAATCTAGTCATGAATTAAACGTGAACATGCACCAGACGCACACACACCCACCAGAAAACCACTTTCTCCTTGCTCTTTCCTGATCAATCAGATTATAAGTTAAAACTCAAGTATCACCGCCACAGCCTACAATACAGTGTACACCGTCACCGCACACCTCCTCGACCTCGGCCATATGATATAAATAAATCTACACAAAATGGCAAATAATTAAAAGCGCTAAAAGGTGACGATACAATTAATTTTAAAGATGAAATAAATATGGACCTAGGCTAGTCCTAGGGCTAGGCCAAGTAAACAATTTTACTTAAAAGCTTATAGCTAACAAGAATAAATAATAATAACAATTCCTACGACCCTGTCCGTGACAGAGAAACAAGCAATCTGTACATCAAATGAGTTATGAACAAAACATTGCGGTACCATTATTAAACAAAATCATCTACATACATAGACTAGTCATGGACATTTACGATTTAGCCTATTTTTTAGGTCAGCCATTTGAAAATTATCGAATCTACAGTGAAACTACTGCAGTGGGCAAACGTTTAAAGGTCAATGGACATTGCGATTCATTCACAATCACGGATGTGAAATATGAACTGTAGATTGCCTGCAAACTTACGTTATCTGCCATATTTTCGTCTTGCTGTTGTTGGTCAACGGACGTCCCGCCTGGCGTGGCATCCATGTTATTGACTTGAACTTGCCTCCTCGCAAGCTGATTGGATGATAACCGCAGTCACGTGGTATCAGCTTTGGTGGAATAAATTGTGTCTGTTATCTATTTACCCATTTATTATGATTCATGCATCTATTTTACCAATTATTTTCAGAAATAATATGCACATTCGAAACAAAACACTGATAGTTTACTTCGTTTAATCTCGCAATAACGTGAGTAGCTAGGGAAGGTGTTTAAATATGGCGGCCAAACACTGAGATTGGTGCTAGTGGAGAGCTGCCAAAAGCTCATTGCTCCTAACTCCACGGGACGTTTCTGGATTAAGGCACCAATATATAGAGGCTGATTTCTCCAGGTCAGTTGATCAATAATTACGCTGTTTCCCCCTCATTTTCCATTGTTGTCAGCTTAAAAACCACCCCGTGCAATGAAAGTAGCGTCATCAGACACTGGCTACTGCATTGAGCTTCCCGCGGGCCTACTGGCGGCTACTACAGCCTGGGGTGGATCTATAGAAAGCTCTTCTTTCATTACAGAGTTCTATATACGACTTGCTGAATGCTATACAACTCTCAGGCGCGTTGGACTAATTCCGACTTTAAAAGTAACAATTTAGGCTGTCCGGAAGCTGTTTTCCTCCGTCCAGTCATACCAATTAAGGACTTATTAAGGTTGTCACTTTACTACGTACTTAGACTGTCAGTGTCATCAGACCCTGATTAAAATGCCTAGGCCTAGGGCTAGACCATCTCCACTGTCTCAGGTAGGAAGGGAGGGCTGGTTCAGACTTGTGTCTGTGAATTATGTGGGATAGTAGTAGGCGTACGGTATTGGTATACTTAAAATTTTAGAGCCAAACATGAGATTTAATTTATATTTTCAATTTAAATTAAGCCTACTGATGTAATCATGATTTATGGCAATCAACTAAGTATTCCTATGCTCCTTGCCTTTGCCATTGGCCATATTTTAAGCTGTATTTGCCATTTCAATTCCAGTTGAGTTGACATTGGTTTAATTTGCTTTCACTTCCTCCTAAACTAAAGCCAGATATATGCCATAGAACGATACTTGGTTATAGTTCTATAATGTTTTACCATTTTGACCCTTGATTCAATGACCTTTTGTATTCCTTGTGACAAAGTTGAAATCACTAGTGTCATATATCAACAGATGCAAACATTTATTTCCCACAACTTGAAGAGACAAAATTAGTTTACATCAACCATTAATACATAACCAAGTCGGCTTACGATCGCCACCTGAAAACACATGAGACGGTCGCACAATCACCACCTGACTGCACAATACCCACCAAGAATCCGGTGTACACCAAGGAGACACTGAACACGGCCAAGACCGCCTACCTTACCAACAAAAATACCACACAATTCAGGAAGATCATCGACCTGACCGGCCTCAAGCGCACACCAAAGTGGACCCCTGGAAGAGACCTCCCCTCCACGGAACCACCCTGCAAAAAACGCACAGGCCTACTCAATACATGTCCATGAAGTATTAATAAGTCCCCACAAGAGTCGCACTATTTCCAGACCCTAACATGAAATGTTTTTTTAAATATTCAACACCGAAAATGGTTAAAAATGGATTATCATATAATTGTTACATATATAAAAGGCCAAAAAATGTATAAGTTGCCCCACAATACCAAACTAAATCGTGAAACAAACCATGTAAGAAAATACCACAGCTAACTCAAGTCATTGTCAGGTTAACTTTACTTAGCAACCGTATCCCATGAGCCTTAGCAAGAGTATAAATAAGGGCCCGGATCTGTCTGGCTCAGTCAAAACTGGACTGGCCCTGAAGAAGGATCGAAAGATCCGAAACGTCGACCAGTTAAAGTCCTAATAAAAAGTGAAAAAACTCAATCCAACACCTCTCTTTTCAACCAAGTAATAATCTCACCTGAATTGAAACTTAATCGGTTGGCAGCACCCCTCCCAACATAGTTTACATCAAGTTTCCTTGAAATAGGAGAGATTTGATTGCCACAACCTAAGGTACTTTTTTTTTTTTTCTTTTTTTCTTTTTTTTTACAATTTCAGAAACAGTTGCCATGGTATTCTTGACAAAAGAACACAATTTACCAAAAGTGGCGGTTGTACCAAACTGTTCCCCACATTGTATGCATACATTTACAGAACTCGTATTAAAAAAAATATCATATCAGGGTTCAATTGGAGGGATGTCTAGAAACATAATGATTATGGGCCTATTTACTAAATTAATAGTTACTATTTTGTTAGTCGATCAATTGTGCCTATTTTTTACCGTTAGGCCGCAACCCAGATATCCGGTCGAAAATGGGTACAATTATATTGTAATATCAATAAACAGTGCATGCGTCCGACAGTCGGTTTCAATTTCATATTCTACCATAATTATTTTTCCAATATGCCTGCCCCAGACTACATGCGGCGAAGACCAAAGTCAAAGGGCATCCAGTCAAAAAATGGTCTTTGTTGGAAATGTCAATCATATATAGAATCTTCCTGACTCCAGTCACTTCAAGGGCTTATATTAGACGCTGAGGTAGAGGTCACTGTATGATGGTATATATATATTGACTGGATCTCTGTCAGTGTCACTAAACATGTTAAATCAAATCAAATGAATTACCAATGATTGTATTAACATAGAATTGTCAATTGAATTACGTCGACAGAAGTAAAATCAACCTATACAATTACATGTATCCATACTAAGTGATGTATCATACCCCGCATTTGGAGGTTTTGAATCATGAAAAAAAAAGTTAAACTAATTATTGATCGATATTTTCCAGATTTGAAAAAATAAACATGTCCGACTCGGGGGAAAAGAAAGGTAAAGCTAGTGGGAATAAATCTACTGAAGTTCGAAATGTCGGTGAGAAGAAGGATGGACAAAATCACAAAAAGAAACGAGAGAAAAAAGAGAATGAAGAAAGGAAGATTAATCGTTTGGTAAGACGAAAATTGTGAGTAAATATAAGTTTATGTGAGTTCGCTGGAATTCTCAATTTAAAATATACATGTATATGTAATATATCTATGTCTATTGTAGACTATATCCCGTTTTTCTCCATATATAGTAATGATCATGTTTCTGTGGTTCCAGAGAAAATTATATGAACCAAGAAAAACGCGAAATGCATTTTGACCCTATGGGATATTACCGGACAAGTCCAAGAATGGTACGTTTTCTCATATATTACACATTCTTACCAAATTTTATTCACTTAGGTATGGAATTGATTACTATTAAATCTGTTGGCTCTCTGTGAAATAATTTAACATGTTGTGTACTTTACCTGTCCTCTGATGTGGTACGCCACGGGGTCCTACATAATTGGCAGTTTTCTCGCTTCCACTCAAACTGCCTCGCCACCTTCGCCTACCAGTACATAAACATTTACTGTGGTCCTTTGGTCTTGAGATTCAATGCCAGAAAGGCGATTAGGATCGACGCCGTTCAATTGGATTATAAAAGATCAGTGCATACATGCTTTTCCTGGCATGTAATGAAAGTGTATACATTGAATATATGCAATAAAAACTCTGATAATAATTTGTATACATGCATACATATATGACGTTTGCATTCTCCCTTCAAGGCAAACTTCCTATCACTTCGAGGTCTTTTTTCATAGCGTTATTTTAATTTTATACTTACCTATTGGAGGCGTTGATTCATTTGTTAACGCATTGTAATTGCAACTCAACAGAGATGATTATTTGTTGAATTGTGACGGCGGACCCCTTATTCTGAATTATGACTTGTATACCATATGTGTTATACAAGCGTATATATATATACGCTTTATACTTTTATCCTATACCAATTTAATCGGGAAATATTTCACGAACTCGACAGTGTCAATAAATTCTAAAAGGGAAATGTAGCCAGATATGAAATTAGACGTATAATTGACATATGTTATGGGTATGTTATCATGGTTATGTGTATCATCCCACATCCCACGAAATTTGTCTAATATGTTTAATCTTGAGAATTCTCCTGTATTATAGGATTTTTCTGCTTTTATTGCTTATCAATTTTTGCTGTACCCCAAGACTATTCATATCGACGCATTTCTTTTACAGCATAAATATGACCTAATGTATAAAGTAATCGAATCTACGGCTTTAGAGAAAGCAGCTCACGAGAAACGAAAAAAGGAAAATAAAGATAGGTATGATTTCTTTTGCAATCGATCAGTGTACTATACAACAGCCCCATTTGGTATCAACCGTACTTTTATTTTCAATATTTATGGTTATGTAACAATTTACTTTTTCTGTACATCAAAGTTATGGAAAATAGGAAATAGTGTAGTATCATGAGATCCAAGCTAACTAGTTTTCCTATGCCATGCATTTTGTATGGTCGTCCAAATTGCGTTTAGTAGACCTATTAAACTTATGATTGGTCATTTTCACTCACTTGACACTTGATGAGGGCCTTGCGTAAACCATAGTTTGTGTTTTGTGTGCGGATTTGACTGTGATGGTTCCGGTCAATTATTATGCCTAAGTCTGCAATTCTCGTCTTTTGAACATGTAGGAATTGATTGAGAACCTCGACGTTGCCAACAGCAGCCCAAAGATTTATGAGGAAAAAAATAGCAATTTTATGTATTGTTGACATTAGTTAATTGTTAGAATTGCCTAAAATGTTTACTTAAAATTTACATTATTTAGTCAAGGGAAGACGAAGGCGCCATCGCCCACTTTGGTGAAAAACTCTCGACGAATTACATTAGAATCTGAGGCATTTAGATTGACACAGAACGTTGCGTCAGTATTGGTAAGATATCGATCGATATTTCTAGTGTTTCGGTTTTCGGAACATATTTAGTTTGAACTGAACTCAATTTATAAATTTCGTCTCTATATTCTAGTCCAAAATTATCATTTACCCCAGCCTGATAACTATCATGTGAATTATCAAAATTTGTAATTGAATTAGGAGGTTTAAATCATCTGTTGTATTATTAGGATACTCTACCCATGCGAGAATTGGCCAAGCTACACAGTTCCAAATCAGGGCCAGGCAGATTAAAAACAAAAGATGAAAAAGCGCTCTGGATGACTCACAACCTTCCTCCAATACAAGGCTATAGTAGCCATGTAGGCTCGATTCTCCATGGAAAGAAATATATGGATTATTATATATCTCGAGGTAATACTTGTTCTTTATAATTAAAAGAAACTGTTATGGGCTGACATGATGGTTAGGCGTAATTTGAATTAATTAAGTCTATCATTAAGCATTTTTTCAGTTAGACGGTACAATTTTGCACATAATCATAACCATGTGCGCTGTACTGCGGAGTTGAAAGTTGTTGCCAACGAATTCTCGCTAACCAATGAAATTGTTTGATATGGGTGCCCTGTTTAATTGCTCAGTTTGAATGCATAATGATGAAGAAAATCTTTCGTTTTATTGCTACAGGTCTGAAAGGAAGAACCGAGGAATTCAAACAGCGGCTTGGAGATTTGAAGAAGGTATTCTATATGTTGAAGTTAAAAGAAAATATTTTCTTTTTGGACAAATTTTATTCAGGTTTTAATATGATACAATGGTCTTTCCATAACCTGGAAACAGATAGAAATCAACATGTGTGAACATCTTGTGAAAGATTATTTCAAATCCTTATGCATGGGTAGTCCTGTAGCTTATTCTGGTGCGCTTTTTCAGTCAAAATGTCCCGACGACGGATCAAGCTGGACGGATTACGACTCGGAGTCATACCTGTCTGAGACGTCTCTAGACTCTTCTAGGTGCGTGTAATTGCCTGTCTTTATTATCAAGTAAAGAGCGTCTTTTTCTATATGAAGTGTTTCGCTTAAAGATGCTTATCTGGCCCCCAAAGCAGAAATTATTATTTCACTTCAAAACACGATACATTTCAGGAGTTCACTCCCAGGAGATGAGAAGGAAACTAACGAGACTATCGGAGACAAGAATACTGCTGAAGATACTGTTAGTGTTAGTGGCGAAAACGAGAATGATGACACGGCCAAGGAAGAAAACGGAGAGACAACAATTTCAGAAACCCCTGACACCAATGATCAAGGTAACGTTTTTAATATCTTATGTATTGAAATTTAAATAGGGTTTCTTATCAAAACTGTTACGCATTAAAGCTGCAGATAGCTATGGTATTTCACAACTGTTGTCCGAGAAATATTCTTCATTATATTACCGTATTTCAATTCCAACATAGGACGGCAATAATGTCACAGGTAAATCATATTTACTTAGTTCCCATTTCACCATCGCTATTTTTAAAATCACAGTTAATACTGAGCATGATAATGACCTCCGCTCATCGCTTTACCGTCCTTATAGTGATCGACCAGCAATATTCATAAGCAGATTAAGCTCTAAGGTCAAGCCCTGTTCATCTGTATTGTGTACACACATATGCGTAAAAGTTGGTTGGTTTTAGGCTTGAGATTGTACTTTGTCTGAGACCAGGAGCTGCTTGAAGCTGCATTATCAGCTAAAATACTTCAAAATATGAAATATTCTAATATGTGCTCTATTCATTCCCTTCCCATCCTAAAGACTGAATATAGATAATAATAAAGATTGAATAGTAAAGGATTTTAGCATATTCTTCTTGATGCAAAATCAAATCATCTCCTAATTTGTCATTTCGATGAACACAAGAATACCACTTAGACTATCTACATGGCTCTTAAACTTAAGGAATCATTGGTAAAATTAAAAATGTTAGGACATGGGTCATAGAAAATGAATTAAGAACAATTGTTTTGGGTCGATTTAGCTGGGAATGCAACTTTTGAGTTTAAATTGGATTATCATTGATAGATTGAATGCACAATCCTATGTTTTTATTTATTTTCTATCTGTGATAATCGTAACACATAGTTTACTGCAATGACCTTTGCGTCTTATGTTGTCATTATATACCCATTTCAGTGTTGTTGGCGTTTTGCTTCTGTACATGACCGAATATTTCTGTATCTTTTAAAGAATTATACCTCCAAGTTTGCATTTAGCGACTACATCAGTATCATTGGACCTCATTATATAACCATTTATGTGTAAGAATCTAATAGTTAATCATTTAAACGTACGATATATTTGCTTTTTTAGACGTAACTGAAGAAAACGTAAATGAAAAGAAGGTCCCGAATGAAGAAACTTCCAAGGTAAATTCGAATTGGCTGTCCGTACCTAAAAGCAGGCCATCCTCATCTGACTCAGACAGCAGTTTCATCAGGAGTCGAACTGTAAATGACACATCAACCTTAGAAAAAGAGGTATTCGAGGATGCGCCGGAGGAATATAACGCTAATAATTACGTTGAAGAATCACAAGTTCATTCTGAAACGTGTTCAGAAGCGTCGGAAAAATCTGAACCACTTGAGATAAAGAATTTGAGTGATGAAGATGAAGAAAAAACTGCTTGTGGGGAGGCAGAAGGGAATAAAGATAATGATTATTATTCTGACGACTTCGAACGTGATACACCCAGAGATGCTTCAGACGTCGTTGTGATGACGAGTCATTCTCGGCCCAGTAGCAGCCGCTCACAAAAATCCGAGACTGGGAGTATGCAGACTTATATATCTTTAGAACACGCAGCATTGCAACAGCCGCAACTAGTCACCTAAGGTCAAATGACATCATATCTACGATTTATCTATGGTCCATATAGTCACATTTATTATACAGTAGGTCCTGTTAAGGAAACATACTATTTAATTTCAATTGATTGTTATAATCAGAAAAACTCAATAGATTTTAGCTGTTTTTAGTCTCGTCCTCCGGTCACGATTATATTAACGGAGGGATCTTTTGCAATATTCAAGTGGTCACATAATGAACCTATTTCTCTTTCTATTATGTGATTAACACTGATCTAATAATTGAGTTATATTTGTAATTGTAGCTCAAATTATTTTAAAACGTTCACAAATGCGATATTATTTATAATGATCTACACGATGTTAAGATTTTCGTACATTTCGCTGCCAAGCTCATTTTAAATGCTTTTGCTAATGGAGCTTCTATAATACACGATGTATTCCCGAGTCAAGCCCAAGCTGTCAATTTAGTCGCCAATCAACCTATTGAAGTGAGGGTATTGTTAATTACTATCTGTGATATACTATGCATGACTTAATTGATGAGATCAGGATCCAACTCGTGTCCTCTCCCTTTCGGGACGGACTTAATTATTTACACAATTCATTTATATCATTTGAACATAAAACGATGCCTTCCATTAGTTTTGGGCTGACGTACCCTCTAGATTAATTAGTTATTTTTTGATTAACGAATACTGTGGTTAGATTGGATTTATAGTGGTAATGGAATTAAATATTGTGGGACATTGAATGTATTTTTTTATTGAAATCGATCTTCCAAATGTTAAACCAAAACGCAATAAAACTTATTTTTATTAGAGAACTCAGCTTGTCTTTTCCTATTTTTGATATCAATAGCTAGTAAATGAATAAGTATCTAAGTCCTCGTCTCCTATGTGTTTCCTGTTTGACATTCTCGAAATGTAATAGAAATAAAAATAAATAATATTATATTAGTATATTTACCTTGGAGTGCCATGTTTGTTTCATCTCTTTTCCCGTCACCTATACCTCCCTACCTACCTGCCTATTCAAATTCAAGTTGCCCCATACCCCGTGAAGGGCGCCACCGTAGCAACCACCAGCCACTAATAAACTAATACATATTCTAAATATAAACAGATACTTAAAAAAAACTCAAGCTGAATATTTTGTATTTCTCCCCCGAGTACCATATACATCCTCCTCTTCATTACACGCTCTACCATCTGTACAATAACTTCTACATTAACACATACTCATTTGTGGAAAACCCGATTTATAGTTCATTAGAATACCTTTCAATTGGATTATTAATTAGTGTTGAGGATGAGTGCCGAAACCCAATGTGGGCCAGCAATTAAGGACAAACCAAACTTCATGGGCCTAACTACATTAACATATATCACCAGCAATACCGCATTGGGATCTTCTGTGGCTTGGTTTTGTAATTTTGTGAAACTACAATAAGAGGATCAAATATACGGAGGTGAACATATTGAAGCAGTTACCGTACAAGGATAAGATATGTAAAAATATGCAGACATACTGGCGCGTAACTACGTAATTGTTACGGAATGAAGCTAATTAGATATAAAAAGCAACTGAAATTGTAGTAGTCACAGTGGCAAAAAATAACGTACTCGTAGTAAAGTTGAGATAAGTCACGTTATAATACGTAACCTAATTTATAGTACACAAAAAGATATTGGTGTGGCCTAAGTAATATCAGAAAAATAGAAATAAACCATTAAAGCAGAAGGATGCGAGTGCCAAACAGGCCGAGCGCTGCGGTTAAGCTCGGTGAAGTCGCAACGGTGTGCGGTTTGCGCGCGGTAGGATACCGCGCTGCTCAGCCTCCCGCGCGGCAAAAGTATGATGGCTGCCGTGGTGAGTGCATTTGCCACCTCAACCGCGCAGCCCTAGTTCAGTTATGATGCTCACGTTTGAGCCCTTCTACTTATAGGTATTGATAATAATAAAGGCGCCTAGTGTTCCACATGACACTGGGATCATATAAATCAACACAAATGTATGTAATATTGTGCAATATTACGTAATAATTATGGAAATTTGACGTTAGACAATCATAAAAATCGAAGAAATCTGGTGAATCGGGAATCAGTCGAGCTATATCACGGTTGTTACACCCTGGAACATATATAGAACATAATCTAATACGAACACAATTTAATGACACCCTAGAAGCTATCAAATATAGAATATATTAGGAAAAATCGATTATGGATCCAGCAGCTGTCCTACGTCACTCCAGACGCTGTCTGTGGCCTTTTGTATTTGAATATTGTAGATATAATCATATCAAATTAGAAGTTATGAGATTGTCTTTAAATTATTACTAAGAAATATTTAGAAATGTCTGTTATATCTGCAGGAGGCTATTGCAGTCGCAGAGTGCTCTCTACAGCGAGAAAGTTCACCGCTCCGTTAGTGGAAGGCTGTTAGAACAGATAAACAAGTTCATAAGCGTCTCGTATATAATAAAAGAGACAATGTCAAGCCAAATATACAGGCTTAAGAACACAAAATGCAATGATACAAATCGCGAGATTTGAATTATTGATGCAAAATAGAACAATTTCAATAAATAAATAACGGTGCTCGGAGATGGGAAGGAGATCATGACTGAATATGATATTAATGGTATTTCTATGTTGCCGTTGTCCAGTGAGGAGACTGGAAATTAATCCACTTTCGGTCCTCTCGCATACCTCCTCTCTAGAGAACAATATTTGTTTAGGCCAAATATAACCAAATAAATACTTTATTTTACTGGTTCACTGGCAGCGCCGGCTTTTAAGTATCAGGGGAAATAGTAAGCAAAAATAATTGATATGTGGCTGCGGGTAACCTGAAAATTAGAGTGAGATAGTAGAGGAAATATTTTGAATTGATATAGGAGATACTCACAGAGCAATCACACATTGACTTATGGGATGAGGGTAAAGAGTAGAGACTGGAGAAGTCCGAAGGAGGGTCTGTGATGATATCTAGGTGCAGGAGAAACTGATAGGTCGGCTGGTGTTCTTGCCTTGCTGTCCTGCGTCATGGGTCTCTCTCTTTCTCTCTCTCCCCAACTCTCTCTCTTTTTCCCTGCCCCCTCTCCCCCTCCCCGCCTCCATTTCACTCTCTCATTCATTCTCTCCTGTCCCCCTCTCCTCTCTCTTTCTCTCTCACTCTCACCAGTCACTCACCGACTTGCATTCGGTGGTCAAATATGCAAATATACAACACTTTGCTGACAACGCCGTCTTATTTTACCACCATTCCGATGCAATTCCTCTTCACACAAACCTACAATATGACCTCGATAAGATATTCAATTGGTATGCAAAAAACAAACTATCCCTTAATGCCTCAAAATGCAAAACCATTTCCTTTTCTCTCAACTATTCACCAAAATCTAAATTGAACAAATCAGCACACAGCCTAACCCTCGGTACAACCACACTCAACACAGTGCCAGAATATAAATATCTCCGCTTTACTTTAGATGATACCCTGACCTTCAAACCACATATAAACAAAACCTTGAAAATAATAACTTCAAAAATAAGATAACTATACCTGGCCAGAAACTCTCTCACCCAGAAAGCAAAACATGACTGGTATAAAATGGCAATCCTGCCAAACATTGACTTCAGTGACTTCATTTATGATTCTGCCCCTAAAGCCTTACTACAAAGACTTCAGCCGCAACAAAAACCTGGCTCTATGAATAATCTGTAACAAATCTAAATTTGACAACGTTGACCATGAACAGAAAAAATTTAATATCTGGCCCCTACAAACCAGGAGAGATAAGCATATTCTAGACATAGCATTCTACCTACCACAGAATCAAAATAACTTATACAAAAGGGAGTTACCCACCCACAGCCATGCTAAAGGGAAGAGAAACCGGACCGTTCTAAATTCAAAATTAATAAAAATTACCAACTCAATCATATATATATGTCAAATTAGATGGAATAGCCTTGAGCTGGTGGCCCATAAAATAGATGATGTAAAAACATTCAAGAAGTATACACACAACCTGCTGACACGATACTGAGGTGTACACCATTTTTACCCTCTCCCACAACTGTAATTGATTTTTTACTACTCTGTTTTACTTTGCATACTCGATGTTGGATCTCATTGACTAACTTACTCACATGAAGTAGTCGCCTTAAACTTGCCCAAAGTATCTGTATTACTTCACCATCATGCTTACTTGTCATTATCACCTGTCACTCACTATAAATAACCATTCCTTTATTCACATTTTTATCGTAGATAGTCTTTCTTAACTAGTCAAACAATAGTTACAACTCAATTCCTAAGTTCTATAAGACAGCAATCTCAGGAAGAACTGGCACCATTGCTTATGTCAGAGGTGATCCACCATTGTAATAACATCAGCAATAAAGAATTTTTTAATTGAATTGAATTGACTGTGTCTAGCTCTCCCCGCCCTCTCTCTCACTCTCGCTCCTCTCACTTTCTCGCTCTCCCTCTCTCACTCTCTCTCTCTCTTTGTTAGCACAACACCCAGATATAAGCACAGTTTCCTCTTTTGAGAAAGATACATAGGAAACTGAAAAGTTCATGTCTCTATTTTCTACCCACAATTAGCATACGGCAGGGCGGTTTTCTCGTTATTTTCTCATTAAAACGGTGCGGATAAATCCTGTAGAACACCGCCCCATGTGGTAACTGGAGGAATTTGTATTACCCGTTACTATGGTGCACGGCACTTACTATGGTGCACGGCAGTTACTATGGACAACAGCATCCTTAATTCTTGGAGACCCATTTGGCAAAATCTCATGACATGAGTATATTGCTCATGTGAATACACATTCTAAGGGATTGCTAATTTTGGTTAAAAATATTTGAATTAGTATACTACATGTTACTATTGTTGGCGCTGACATGTTTGATTGAAATCCTAGCACAAATTTGGTGTAATTCACGGCGTTTTTGTAGGAAAATATACGAATTCTTTAAAGCAATGTTGTACGACTTTCATGAGATTTGACTGGGGAAATCAGGCGGCCACACATGCCATCTCATTATCAAAGAACCACAGTTATCATAGAACCACTCCTACGTCGTGGTTCTATTCGCTGTGGTGCATTGACCTCGCCCTGGACGGGTGCATCTAAGTCTTAAGTGGAAAATGTGTTAATGAAAAGTTACACCAGGACCATGAAGCAAGAGGACAGAAGTATTGAAGAATTTGTCTACAGGTGTGGTAGATGTGGTGACACGAAAGGTTTATTTTCACGAGTTTAAATACATTAAATACAGGCATGTACATGTATATATAGATCTAAATGGTACTTGTCCTACTCAGTATAGCATGGACCTGATACATGGGCAATTACTTGGGCAATCCACATATTTATTAAGTAAACAATTGAAACAAAATTGATTGATCACTGTTGATAGGTAAACCTAATAAAAAATTTAGGCCATTATATGGGGAATGAATACATTTTGGGGTATATAGATAAGTGAGAGAGGAATAATATTATTGTCATATTGTCGTACGCTGTACATACATAACTGTCAATGTCAAACCACAAAAAGGCAGCAAAATAATTTCTTAATCCTATTTTGTTTTGTTTTCCCGAACAAATCTGCTGATAGTATATCACAGCGGAACAAATTTTTTATTCCAATTTATCACAGACAATTCATTAATATTTTGAGCTGATGATTCTATATGATACAGGACTTGATAAGACCCGCTGGTCTCCCTGATTAACGAAATCGTTGTTTATTCTTGCGGATGTATTTGTGTTCTTGTATATGTATTTTTGTATTTTAGTCGGCTAAAAAAATGTGTGTAATACATACTGTTTATTTTTCACGCAGTGTAGAGTTACATTATAGAAGGGTTCCTTCTGTAATACTCTGTAACGTCCAGTATCGCCTGGATGTAAATCGCTAGATTGATCATAACTCAAAATGAATTGCTGATTACTGTTTTTCTTGTTATAAAATTGTATTTTGCCACAGAAATATTTTTCGAACATTGAAAGGTATCACCGATGTGAAATTTGTTTCGAAATAAAATCTGTTTTTAAAAAAGAAGGAAAAAAGGATGCTCATCGCCGGAGGGGGCGGGTAGTGTGTGTGTTGGGGGGGGGGGGGGGGGAGAGAACGAGAGAGGCGCGGCACTGCATGCAGAGCATTACGCCAGCGGCAATGTGCCAAGTAGGTCACAAAAGTATGATGTCCGCTAAGGTTGGTGCGCTCGTGGCATTGTAAAAGAGGGAAAGGAGACAGAGCACACTTAATAATGCTCAACATCCACACTTTATTTAACGTATTCCAGATAAATTCCCATTATAACACAAACTTAGCTGTGACGTGTCATTAGTGAATTATAGGTTCATCAAATTAATAAATTGCAACCATGCATAGTCCTACAAAGGCCAATGACCACCCCGATGGACACGTAGAGCTTGATATTTTTCTACATATTACCATGTCTACACGACGTTGCCTTGGCGTACCTTTCTTCGGACTTAGACTTTGGTGGACAAGTAAGGGCCTTTGTGTTCTTTGAAATACAATGCATGATTGAAATATATATAGTTGTATCTTGTTGATTCATTTGACGATAAAAGACGTTGACGTTAAAAGCTGTTTCTGCCACTCTCTGCCTCCCAATTTGCTTTCAATATCATAAGGATCTGTCTTGGCAACTCCTTTAGCTGAAATCACAGTCAATGCTAGAACTATAGCATAATGGAATCTTGTGTGGCTCATATCAATGACCAAGATACAGCTACATGTATCCACCAGAACTTCAGATTCCAAGCATAAGTAGTAGAAACTTCGTCTTATACATTATTGTAATTGGAATATATACTGTTATGTTTCCCTCCGTTAAAGTGTTCTTAAATTATCAACGACACAGAAAGTGACAAGTTTGAGTAAGTTTATTTCATAGATATGCATACCTGCACGTATGATATACATTCTTCAACGTACGGACCCATTTAAGTGATAGAACATTATCTCCCCGATTGAATACATAATATTACAATGTATATTGATATACGATATATAGAGAAAGCCAGGATATCAACGTATTTCAGGACAGTAACGCTTTTACACAGACATCGAACTATTTACCGCGATATTTTATTACATGACACCAAAGTTTACCATTGAAGCAATCTTAGAATAGCACCCTACTGCAGATATCTTAAGCCATGACGAAAATAATTCGAAGTCCATTCTGCGGCTTCTGCGCATTACACGACACGAGTAATTGCAGGAGTGATAATAATACAACACATTACTAAATATGCAACAAATCACATAAACAACCTTTCCACCTTACAATAAATTCACTAAAATATATTTCACATCTATGATTTCATAGAACATCGTTCTAGATTATGTTTATACATTATGATGGAAGTTATCATAAGGCTCTACTTCTTCGCTACAGATTAAATATAGGGCCTAAAATTGTGCTATTTAATACATCAATACAGTATGTTTTGCTGAATCAATCAGCGATGAGCTGTCTTGACACGAGAGTATTACTCGTTTTCCCAGGTTTCTAAGGGGTCGTCATGCAGCATCATACCTTTAATTTCGGGCCTGCTCTTTCTGTACTCCCTTCCAGATGATTCATGAGCCAATTTTACATCTATGAGGTGGATTTTCGAGGCATTTATTTGCCTTTGGCATCTGCAAAATACAACCATGGGGTTTGATTAAGTAATTAGCTCTACGGGTTTACACGATTCTTAATTGTTCTTATTGACAGCAGCTAAAGCACAATGCATGGTGGGTACTTTTCTATCGTCTCCACTCGCTATGGCTTAATTATTGGTATCTTTTATTGTGATTCGGTCCTATACTAATTTTGTTCATCCTCATATGATTCTATTTGGGGTTTAGAGCTTTTGCCTCTCACATTGTCTCCACTTTTTTCTTCGAGCTTTACTGACTAATTTCACCCATTAAATGAGTCACCCTACACATATAATAAAAATCTGTCATTCGGTCAAATGCATACTTTACACCAACTTTGCCATGATATATGAATAAATTACTTACACGTTATGCTGATTTGGCACAGAGCCAGTGATCTGTTGGCGGCAATAGTAGCAGGTTAGCGTCTTACACTTGGGACATGTCATTGTGTTACAGCCATCGGATTTTACAAAGCGCATTTCACAGCTTGGACATGTTCTAATCACTGCCTCAGACAATGCTTCCTGGAGATGCCCCCTCAGTCCATTTAGTGCTTCTTCTTGAAATCCGCACGGATAGAAACCATGACTCTCTTTCTTACAAAGTCTGTAATATCAATAGTATGATGAGTGTTCAGTATTTATAACCATACTTAATTTCTAATTACCTTTTAACTAGATACAGAACGAATAGAGATATCGCATATTCGATATTTATGATATGATGCATCAAAATATCTTACAAGGTAATCATGCTCTCAACTGACTGTTGGTCTAATTAAACCACTTTGTGACTACTGTTTCTTAATTTCCATTAGTATGACTAGAAAAGGCAAGGGAAATTTATACTGCCCTATATATCATTTTGTTCCTAGAATACTTACATACATGTAGTAGCGAGACAAGGGGGGTTTTCACACTGCAGAATTGTCTGTGTGCTTCCCTCTGGAAGGATTGCGGCATATGTACAACGTGGGCAGTTTACCAGCTGACCATCCACATCGACAGTTTGTAGGTCTTCTTCAATTGCTCTCTTCGTAATTGTATTAATTAAATCGTAAGGCAGAAATTTCATCAAAACTGGAGATGGAACACAGTTAATGCAAGACGGATACAGGCATTCGATCGAGCTTTTCCCCTGACCAACGCATTCATTTGCAGACCTTTGGAGGCATTCTCCACAGAACGAGTGAATTTCTCCTGGGGAGCCTCCATGTGTGTTCGATCCACATTGAATTATTCCTGATGCCAACACCAGACTTATGCAAATGGGACATTCTACAAGTTGACCATCGGCTTCTGCTGTCGAATATTCCAATTTCCTTTCCAGGTTGCGCTTCTCTACATAATCTGTTATCAGAACAAACATGGAGTCATTTATGACATCAACGTGTAAAATGGTAAAAGAAAGGTGTAGAATATACCAACAACAAAATTACACACTTATAGACGATCATTAAAGAATGTTTGATCTTTTTCACAGTAAATGAAAATATAAACTGGAATATACTCTAATATAAAGTAAAACGATTTAACCCTAACCAGAAACAAAAATAATATATTTTTGTACCACCTCCCTGTTCATTGAGGGATGTTTTTACCAATACACATGTACATGTATATTTTCGTATATATGATTTGTTTTATATACATTATGATAACACTATTATATTGGTATTGTTGTTGACTGGTAAAACAGTATAGCTGGCAGTGTGCAACGCTAGTTTCCTTAGCTTACAATCTGATCAACTCACCAATGACAGCCTTTTTATTCTTGGCCCAAAACATTTCCCAGTAGAATCCTTCGTTATGTACATCGGGAATTTCATAGACACCCTTCCTAGGAAAAAGATGATACCGTCCTCTACGGAAGCGGAATGAAGCATTGGGCCCTGGAAAAAATAAAGAGCTTTTATTTTTCATTGTGCGTCAGTAAATAAGGAATTGAACAAAATAAGAAATAATGATAATACACTGCAATCGGTATGCCCACAGAAAGCTTGACGGATTATGCTCGGTTTTAAGCATATATTTATAGATTAGAGGTATTATATTATATTCTTAAAAATCTTTCTTACTTTTTTCTCGTGTTGCGTTCTCCCTATTTAAGTGCTCAAATGCATCGGCCAATGATCTGCGCTGGATAATAGTTCGTATGTACCCGACCTTTAGAAAACGAAAAGAGTCGCTGAAATCAGCTGAAGCGGCGTTGGTGTAGTTTTTTATTCTCGTCTCCTTTGTGAAGTGTTCTCCCAGTTTAGGGTATCTAAAATAAATAATTACTTCGGCTGTTGTAAACCAATCAAAACTGGTTAAGGTGAGTAGCTATGTAACACAGAGCGGAGATCAATTGTATTCTATTTTCATTAATAAAATATTGACGAAAGACTTATGAGGCTAGAAAACTTTCCAAATGTTCTAAGAGCAAAAAGATTAGCAAGAGCAAGAAGATTAGGGAAATACAAGAGACTGCCATCTACATGGAATGATTTCAATTTTGGCTATTTTTTCAAGATGTCCGACCCAAATAGCATATAACTGTAATAAATCACATTCAATTTATGATATACCGAGGTAGACATTATACCATTGTATAATAAAGCGTTTCTACCGCATGCGCACCTGTAAACGAATTTCTCAATGCTTCTGTCCTCTTGTCTCAGGGCCCAGGTGTAACTTTTAATTAACGCGTGCTTTACTTGTGGGTAGTAAAGACGTGAATTTTCAAGTTTCTTGTGAATTTTTCTCAAACGAGTTGGATCTGTTCCCGTGGAGTCAGTAAGAAGCGATTTTATGTGTTCAGGCGCACAATCAGGAAAGGTGCACAGTAGGGTATTCACCATGTTTTCTTCGCGATCGATATTACTTCTCCTTACTCCACCTGCAATGAGCATTTATATATATAATATATCGATTAATTGTAGCCGGGACCATATCATTTGAATTCTGGTTGAGTAATTATTACTGTACTTTTTAGAATTTATTTTAGAATATATGGTATAGGTCTGTCGTACGATATAACATCTTCATACATGATTTGAAATACCCTATATGAAAATTTCGAATCATCTCGAATTACCTTATTTCGATGACCCTTCTGTCAGGAGCCTTTCCAATTTCTTATGGTTAAAATATATTCGCTTGAGAATATATAGTGTCACACGAAATGGTTTACTTACATGATTTGGATGCTCTTTTTACAATCCGGGGCTTTTCGCAAGGAGTGCATGATTCGGTCGTGTTCTTGTCCGATACCTTTCGCTTCCGGGAACGAGCTGATTGTCTTTTTCTGACAGACTGTTCTTTCACATTCTTCTTTTCTCGTGTTTTCTTTCTTAATACTGTCTGGTATCTTTGTCTCGTCAGAATTCCATTATAATTACGTCTCAATATCATTTTTCGATCAAGGAAAACTTTTAATCTTCTTTTGTTCATTGTTGTTCTATCATCCAATAATTCAGAGGCATTGTGGTATGCTTTGGGACCAAACATAATTACCCAGTTTCTCGTGTCAGCAAAAATTTCTGAAAGTAAAAATCAAGCCAAAGTTTGAACATGTCGCATATATACAGTCTCCATGAAACGAGGTTGTGGAATCTGTTTAATATATGCACGCTAGTGCAGAGTCGTTTCTATAGAGAAATCTAACTTATTGTGATACCATAATTGATTTATGGAGTGCATTATAGGGAATGCAATTTGTTTTACGATAATGTAATTTAATGTAAAGAAATAAAGACATAGGTACTATCAACGACCTATTGCAAAGGGATTATAATTGCTACACTGACATAAGCACACCCACACCGACTGCAGCGCCACCAGCATAGTTTTCACAGTACCCACAAAACGTCTCTGCCCAGAACTATCTAGTACTCATGGTCCCGATAGAATGGGAATTCGAAGTGCAGCAATCATTTCACCTGGTTGTGCAATCCTCGATCCTAATACTCAAGACAATCTCACTCATGAGATACGATCGCGAATGTCTTTCTGCTATATATGTATGTCTATGTATATTATAATTTAAGTATACATTATTCAGCTGTGCATGGTCATGTTTTGTTAGAAAGCTTCTTGAAGTGTGAGTTAAAGAAGTCATGAGAGTTGATGCTTTAACTACCTAGAACCTGTATTTATTCCGCTCTGCCTCATGTCCGTACATGACGTGTCTAACCTCCGCGCCTCTAGCGGTGCGTTCGGGAATCAAGATTGGAAGTGTTATCGAACTATAAACATAGCTAATTTAAACATCATAATGTAACAATAACAAACCCATTATTTCATTAAGTGTGGTTGATTATGTATTATGAAGCCTAATTGTACATAGCATGGACGACGTTATGCACAAATGTATCATTGAATATAATAATCGACACAATGAGGTCACACACTCACAGACATAAATTTATACCCCACTTTTTTCCTTTTTTTTAAATGTACTTATCCGTTCATTTATTTATTCGTTCATTCATCCATAGATTCATTACCCATTCTGAATATTCTATTCACTTTTATTCATCCCTCCCTCCATATATTCATTAATTTATTCACCCATTCAATTAGTCAGTCATTTATATTAATTTGCATGCACTAACTTAATTCCCATATGTGCCTTTTATGCATGGTCAAAATGATATGTGTATTATTTCGACCATGTAAGCCAATAGTGCAACCAAAGTAATACAGAGGCATTGTATTACCTGCACTTGATTGAGAGCCTGTTAGGTCTATAACTTGTTCGATCACGTTGCCTGTGAGCTGTCCCAAAGCCAATCAAGGATCCCTGCTTGCACTGCTCCCTGAATGTCTTGCCAGCGTCTGACGGCGTTTAGTTATGTCATGAGATTTTATATCGCGTTGTTGGGTGGCAGTGGTGCAATATGTTCAATGAGTCATCCGACGATTCTTTTTACACGATTCTGGATCAAATTGTGCAATCTTCTCCTATAGACAACTGTGTCGCTTCATGTAGGAGGTGCAACAGGACGTAGTTTGAATTTCATCTACAGGGGCTCCATATACTAACTGGTTAAACCAGGAAGTTATTTATTCATGTGCATATTATTTATTACAGACACTTTGCTTGTTTTTGCATGCAACTTCTTCTACCAATCAGAGCAAACAATTGAGGGGTTGGGCGGGATGATCGCTTTGCATATGGAAAACCTGCATGTATCCATACCATGTACCATTTATATAAAACAAAACTTGAAAGATCAATAATTCATAATAACTGCATAAAACCAATGAAATACCTCATACATCGAGAATCGGAGAATAACCATTTATAATATGATACTTGTGTATAATATTTCTTCCTGATGCATTAACACCAAAACTCCGACGGAGTACCACCAGGGCTTGCGTTCATAAAAAGGGATAACATTCTCGTGTTAAATTCGTGTCCATAAAGTGCTAACATACCAATCAATAGTATGTTGGCTATCCCGGTGTTAGCGCTGACATTCTCGTGACAGCCAGCATTCTTGTGACAGCACTATCATCCATTCTCGTGAGAGCCAGTTTGTATGTATAACGGTGTGGTAAAATCAATTATAAACTATGCAAGTATCTGTAACCGAATGTAGTTAGGAGAAATATGGAATATCAATTTCCAAAAATAGTCAAAGTTATTACGAGCTGAGAGAGGAGAGAGAACGGGGAGAGACAGTGATGGAGAGAGAGGGAGAGATAGAGCGGGAAAAGAGGGAGAAAGAGATAGAGATAGAGGACAGAGACAGAGGGATAGGAGAGAGCATATATCTTTCTAAACTCTTCAATGAAGATATCAGGGAATATATTATTACCACCGAACAGGATTTGGCGGCCTGAATTATAAAGTTAATTTGTCCTTTCTTAAGCCTATACAATCTAGCCCAAGAATAATATCTCTGGCTGTGTGGGCATTTCTAATAAATCCCTGAAATATATCAATAATATTACAGTGTACACGTGTACTACAGAAATAAGCACCCTAGCTTATAATCAGATCCACAATAACTAGGTATTACTTTTGCATAGAATTTGTTTACTTACTTTTTTTTATAAACATTTATTTCGGGACGCATTTGGAAGACTTGCACTGAACGAAAAATAGAGTAACCCTATATTTTTTATTTTTAAAATATGAGATATCAATAATAATAGACATAGTATATAATTTATGTTCTATGCCGTGCTGCATCAATGTTTTAAAATAGGCCTCAAAGTAATAATTCATAAACCTTCTTGCTCATTCAAAAGTTTTTAATCTTATCGTAGGTCCTCCATCCTTCATATGGAAGATGTCCATCTCCACATGATCTAAACATGACATATTGTGAGTAGTTCATTCATGAGTAAAGTCAAGTAATGTGTACATATGTGGTCCTGGTAGTAATTATAGAGCCTTCGACCCCCGATTCTATTACATTGGCAGTGTATTTAATGCACGCAGTGGAAAGCCCTAGTTCAATTTGTCTATAACCGGCGTCCATGCAGGCCCAGTTAATCAACCGCTGGGCTTGTATTCAAAACCAGTCATTTGAGGGATGTGATCATTCACAGCTTATTCCTCCAGTGACGGGGATATGTTCATTTGTGCTATCATTTATAAAAGACTGTCCTCAAATGGCGTTCGTAAAGCTGCTAGCTAATACACTAGCCACACGAGACAGCGGAAATGGCTGCACTCACCTCGGCGGCCATCATACTTACTTGACCTACTTTTACGGAAACGTCAACCCCCGCGTTCCCTCTTAAACTATATTTGTATGCTTGAGCTATAATTTATATCAATTCCCTTTGTATTAAAGTAAGCCCCAGTTTGTATTGAAGTACATATGGACATGTTAGAATTGCTATATATATATATGGTAGTAATGGCGGCGAATGAATAGGACGTGTACCTGCACCGCTCGTAGCGAATCTTAAAAAAAAAGTCTCTAGTCTATGGATATTCACTACCGATTGCACCCAATTTCGTTGAAATGACTATAGTGGATGCATGGAGAACAATGAGACAAATATCAGATCACTAAGATCGCAAAGGGACTTGAAATCAGTGAATTTATTTAGAAAGGACGATATAAGGAGAATGACGAGTCACGGATAACAAACACAAATGCCCAGTGAATTTGTGAAGACAGACAACTCGATGGGCGCACCCAGACCTATGTGTCCTCCCAATACCAACTATCAATCGGCTAATGGAAGCCATTACAATGGACCACCTATGCAGACTTTTGTGCAACCAAATACCAATTTTCAAAATGTGAATTCTGTGCCTCAAGTCAACTCGTATCAAACAACTTCAATGGATCCGCAAACCCACCAACAATCGGCCCCCCCCCCCCCATCACAGATGTTGGTGCAGACGTTTCATCAACAACCAACCACACAAGCCGTTCAACAACAATCACCTAACCAGTACCAGCTAAGTCAAATATATTATGATCAGTTCATGCAATCCCAATTTATGATCAAATTTGTCCAAAGAGAACAGAAATTAGACGAAGTGCTTAGTGGCTTTACACAAATGAAAGGCTCAATGTCTCAGATGCACGCTCTTGCTACCTCGAATCAAACTCAAATTACCAATCTAACAACCAATGTGAATACAATTACTGAGGCCCAAAAATCTCTTGATAATAATATATCTCAAAATCTCAGCGAGTTGCAAGAAAAAATTGAGAGTCTTTCAAACCAGATCACTGATAACAAATCGACGATTGAAAACATAAAATTCAATTCCCACTTCCCTGCCTTGAATAACAATAGACAAATACCTGCCCAAACAATGCAATTGAATGCTCCCACTTCAAACTATATTACAACCAACTCAGACTCATCATACCAAAATCAAAGCAAAAACCTAGGGACATGAGAATAATTGTAAGGGGACTTGAAGAGAAACCAGACGAAAATTTGAATGATGTATTAAAAGAACTTTTCGACAATCTGGAAATCAACATGGAATTTTCCTTCCCTGAAAGATTAGGACGGCCCAGGGCCAATTCAAATTATCCCAGGCCAGTAAAAGCCACATTACCGTAACCAAGCATAAAAAAGCATAAAACCTTTCGAGTTATCAACAAAAACAAACAAAAGCCACAATTACATAATATCAGGATATCCTCAGACTCGACCGAGGAAGAGCAATTATACATGAACATGAATTGCCAACGCCGCTCGCACAATTCACAAATTGAATGCGAGACCCAGGGGTTTGATGTGATAATCGATGGCGAGGTGTATAACAGGGACAATTTTGATAATCTCCCAAACGGTATAACGAGAACGAATGCATCCACGATCGAGACTATAGACGGAATAGCGTTCCAAGGGCACATGAGCCCGTTATCAAACATGCACGAGTGCCAGATTGAATACGATGGCTTTGTAGGGAGTTCGGTAGAACAGCTAGGGTATTTTCATAGGTGCGGACAAATCTCTAATAGAATGAATCAAGGCAGTTAAAAATCCTTATTCTGCAAAAAGACTGGCGAATCAATATCCTGAGTCTGAGGAATGGAAAAGAGTTTCTGACGAGACCCTTCAGGATTGTATGAAAAGAAAATTTGTGCAAACGAAAACTCTACGAGACTACTTGTTGAAATTTAGGAAAGACGCATTCTTTTATGAAGCGACCCTTGATCAGTATTACGGATGCGGATACCACTTGACTGACGCCCCAACACTTTCAAGAGACAAAGTCAAAACTCAAAACATCTGTGGCGAACTGATTGGTAGACTAAGAGTGGAACTTGACAACTAAAACCGCAAGTTATTTCATTATTCTCTCCTATACACTTGACTTCCTATCAACTATGCCTTTCTTCGAAATCCTATTGATCGGTGATTCCAGATTAAAAGGCTGGGAGCTACCTCTATGGAAACTACTTAAAACCTATAATTGTGATGATCTGAATATCACAATACTCCCAATACCGGGAGCCAGGTTGGAAAGGATTGGAAACAAAGCGATAATAAATTTTGAATTCAAGCAATTCGATCTATGTTATGTTATCGGCGGCATTAATGAGCTAACAGAAAAAGTATGTGGCAGAAATATATATTCCCGCTTTGCTGCAGCACCTGATAGTATTGAACATATCAATTTCGAACTGTATAGACTGACCAGGAAATTAGACGCAATTGCTAGAGCAGTAATAATAACCGAAATCCCAGGAATTTCACTCAATCAATATACAAGAGGATGGATAACTTCAACTACAGAACAAGATGGAATTCATACTGCACTTAGCACTATAAACACCTTAATACGAAGACGAAACAGAAAAGTCAAAGTAATTGGTCCACACTTTGAAGGCATTATACATAAGAAAAGGAAGAATTACACTGCACATCGCTACATATCAAAGACCCGAGATGGGCTCCACTTCAAGAAAGAAACCATTGATAAATTCGTCCGACTAACTTTTACAACCTTCTACAAGAATATACACTCAACATGCAACTAAAATCAATATATACTTGTAACATACTGAGGTGTGGCAAACAAGTACTATAAATGTTTTTCCCTATCAAAACCAGTAATTGGAGACTCATATTTCTCCACTCCTTCTCTCCTCTTATAAGCTCGTAACACATTTTCATATGTGGCAAACGAGGAATATAATATAATATAACATAGTTTGGCGAGAAAATGCATGATATACAGTTACTAGATAAGAATGTTGACTAAATTTCACAGTCCCTCTGTTAATAAGCAAGCATAACCGAATGTGCTCCAGTGTAAATATACATTTATGTATATATTTTTCCAATAATCACTCTATGTCAGTGGCAAATTGGATACTTTAAAAAATCTTTATATATATAAAGGATTTCTCTGTTGATCACTGAAACATATATATATGCTAGTTAGTGGTCTTATTTTACATAATTTTGGTGAAATACCGCTGCGGGTGGTGTGAACCCCATACTTTGCCTTTTACACCCCACCTCCATAACCTAGCAGGCTCTATCGCCGCATTGCCTGTGAAAAGAAGCCCAAAATCCTATAATAAGAATGTTAAGTAAAAAAGGCCTGTCCATAGCTCATCTAAACACTCAAAGCCTACCAGGCAAATTTGATCTATTTAAAAATGAAATATCCAATTTAGCGCCTAAAATAATAGGTTTAACTGAAACATGGCTACATGATAAAATAACTGACCATGAAATAGAACTGCCTATGTATAATATAGAAAGACTAGATAGAAACTGGCATGAGGGAAACAAGCTAAAACCAAAGAGAGGGGGGGGGAGTAGCTATTTATATAAACTCCAATATAAACTATACACCATTACCACTTATGAATATCAGCAGTAAAGATTGCGAATGTATATGGATTAAAATAAATCTCAACTTCTCGAAACCTATATTTATAGGCTGTTTATATAAACCACCTAAAGCCAACCATGAAGCTTTTATCCAATATATTACCAATAAAACGGCTGAAATTACTGCCAATAAAAAGAATGAAATTTTTATAATGGGTGATTTTAACATAAATCTCTTAGAACCACGGAATAAAGAGAGAAAAGACATAAAAGATTTTGAGGAAAACATGAACCTCACACAGTACATTAAAACCCCAACTCGTTTCTTCCTAAATGATCAGAAAATCCTAACTGGAACTTTAATAGACCACTTTTATTCAAACTCCAGCATTATCATGGAATCAGGAGTACGGAATGTATCTTTGAGTGATCATGAACTAATTTATATTATTAGAAAAAAATGTACACCAAAACCTAAATTGGAAATAAAGCTAGGAAGATCAACCAAAAATCTGGACCTAAACAGATTCAATCGTATGCTAAAAGATGATTTTAACTGGAACACGTTCTTCAATATAACATCATGCGAGAAAGCATGGGAAACAATAATATCCAGAATAACTTTAACCCTGGATAGATTAGCTCCTTTAAGGAAAATTAAAATCAGAATCTCAAATGACCCGTGGATTTCAAATGACATAATTGACTTGATTAACGAAAAGAATAGAATAAGGAAAAAAGCTGCCACATCAAAAAATAGTACTGACTGGAATGAAGCAAAAAGAATTAGAAAACAAACAAACCAAGCTATAAAAAATGCCAAAAGAAATTTTATACTTCAGGAGTTAGATGAAAATTCTAAAGATCAGAAAAAATTTGGGGAAGTAGTAAATACCTTAACTCCAACTGAAAACAAAAACAAGACAATAAATCTCACAAACTCCCATGACCAGATTATAGATAACAAAGATCTTCCTAACTACATAAACGATTATTTTGGTAATATTGCTACAAATTTAACCAAAGACCTCACTCCCAACTGGACACCAAACTCCCCAGTCAGCCCAAACTCGATTGAGAATATCTATACAAACGAAAATAAGATTCTTACCCTTTTGAGAGAAATAAACACCAACAAATCCTCCTCAATTGCAAATATACCGACTAGAATCTTAAAAATAGCCCTAATAACATTATTTAGAGAATTTACTCATTGCATAAATCTTTCTCTTTCAAATAGCACCTTTCCATCTTCATGGAAGGTGGCAAACGTAATTCCTTTATTCAAAGGTGGCGACAAGAGCAAAATTAATAATTATAGACCAATTTCTTTACTCCCAACACCTAGCAAAATAATGGAAAAAATCATACATAAAAGAATTTACGAATACCTTGAAGCATTTAATATACTCAACAAAGAACAATTCGGCTTTAGGCCAGGGAAGTCAACAATCGAGGCCCTTACCAATGTAACAGACAGTATAGCATGGCAGCTGGATAAAAATTTAGATACCTTAATTTCCTTTATAGATTTTAGAAAGGCATTTGACCTTGTTAATCATCAAATTCTCTTAAATAAATTAATGCATATAGGAATTAGAGGGAAACTGCATGACTGGTGTAAGGTGTAAAGCAGAAAATAACTGTGAACAAAATTACCTCCAAAGAATGTAAGATCGAAACAGGAGTCCCCCAGGGATCCATACTTGGACCTTTAATGTTCATTATTTTCATTAACGACCTGAAAACATATATACCCAATTGCAGTTTATCACTCTATGCTGATGATACTATTCTCTATGTACATGGTAACGACTTAGACAGATTATACAACGAAATGCAAAAGGCCATAGATGATCTCTATTTATGGTGTAATAACAACCTATTTCTTGTGAATGCATCAAAATCAAATACTATGTTCTTATCCAAGTCAAAAGCTCATACAATCAAGAGTAATACTATGAAGATAAATTACCAAAATAGCCCTTTAAAGCCAACAACTACCTACAAATATCTGGGATTTACGTTAGACTACAAATTAAACTATCATGCACAACTGCAACAATCAATAAAAACCATTTCACACAAAATATATCAAATGCACAAGATACGTAGATACATTGATGAGAGCACAGCAGCCAGGATATACAAAACAAAAGTTCTACCCTTCTTTGATTATGGCGATATACTAATACATAACTCACACAAACCTCTGATAGATAAATTACAAAAACTCCAAAATACAGCACTTAGACTAATTCTTAACCTCCCATATGACACACCAATAAACCATCTTCACACCTCAGCCAAAATCCCCCTATTATATAACAGAAGAATAACACATCTCAGATTTTTAGCTTTTAAAAGAAAGACTGACCCAATATACACTGAAACACCAAACAGGGAGACCAGACAGAATGCCGGGCCGACCCTAAAAATCCCCAGATATAAAACAAAAATGGGCGAAAATTCCGTGCAGGTAAAATGCACCTCAGCATGGAATGAATTGACACCCAAACAAAGACAAATAGGAACTATTGAAACTTTCAAAGCAAACCAGAAAAATTGGCTAAACACATTATTTCTCTAAAACACACTAACAAGTATATGTTTTCAGGTTGTGAACTCCAAGGTCTATATTAAGAGTATCTTTTTCTATAATTATCATAGGAATTCTCTAGCTAATCAGAATCCTCTCTCCTCCTTGTGGCAAAGCTATCAGAACAGAAAATCAAGAAATAGGAAAATTGGAAATTGCCTCTGAAACAATTGTTACAATAGTAATTACTCTCTGAGGGTTGTGATAATAAATCTTATGTGTAAATCGGCATAGTAAAATCAAATCACAACACTCAACCAGTATGATTTAGAGTGGCAAGTGATAAAATAAAAATATTGGCTTGAAGTAAATTAACACATGTGATATCTTTGAGTCACAAACACTCCTCAGTATAAACTGAATGGAAAGTGGCAATGTGACAAGGAAAACATAATTCTTAAAATCTCACTGTAAATGCTGTTATTTATCTCTGGTACTTAGTTCTATGAAGTAACAAAGGAGATGCCTTTCAACAGGCTGTACATATATGTATATATAACATGTGCTTTTGTTGAGTCTTGGACCGACAGAACTAACCCCGAAAAGGGGAGTCGACAACCCAAGATAAAATAAAATCTTTAAAAAAAAATATGTTAAGTAAAACTCCAATGTTTGATAAAAGGGAGTCTTTCTTATTAGAGTTGGCAGTAAATTATTATTAAAGATGGAATAGGTGGATCGCCGAACAAGTAAGTACTCCGAGTGTAGTTTTTAAATCATTTTTATTTTGCTTAAAACCGTGGCGAAATCCCTACGCGTTTCGGCTTAGCGTAGCCTTCATCAGGGGAATCTGGAGAGTGAGTAGTACAGGCTTTTATATACAAGCGAGAAGTACACTGTATTTGCACTTGTGTAGAATTGTGTAAAAATGTGTAAAGCGATCTGATTGGCTAAGGAGATTGGGGGAGACTAAAAATACCTGTAGTATGAGATATATAGTAAGAAAAGATGAGTTCTATAGTTTTAAGACCCATGTTAATTTAGTTTTAAGTGTATGTGATGACTTAAAATTAAGCAGGTGTTTGATAGGGGACTGTAGGTATTTTTCGGTCAATAGATGGCAGTCTGAAAGCTCCGTGAAACGAAATATAATTTCACTGCGTGGGTCACCACATCCTACATCACACTCATATTTCTTCAGAAATGTGAGCAAGGTGTAGGCGTTCTTTTCTTTTCATACTCGATCAAAACAAAGTCTTCCCCGGCCTGTAACCGGGCTTATTTTAAATTCTTGACTTCTATAATATTCAAGAAAATACGGCAGTTAAAGGGTATCAAGCAAGTTTAGAGTAACTTTCCACTTTATATTAGTTCCTATTAATGTGATTAACCTCCTCCCACAACTTAAAAGTTTATTTGATAATTTAATATAAAGATAGCCGATTAAAGTGGTGAGGTAGAAAAATCACAGCAGGGTGCCACTGGAGCTATAGTCAGAGATATGTGACGTCACCAGCGGTACTGGCACATCTGGTCATGCATGGGTCCTGTACTAAAGATATACTGAAAGGCCACTTAGGATAGAAAACCCTTCATTTCCCAAGGAAAGCCTTCATGTTTTAATCTCCAATACCTACAGTACTATAGGCACAAGTGTAGCTTCCTCTCATATAAATGGGTAATTCATAAGCAAATTGTAGACATGGTTTCTAGGGCAAAGAAAAAGTTATTTACATGTACATTCACAACTTTCAACTCAGTCCTCAACATATGGAATTCTATCTTAATTGGGACTAACCACAATTATGTGACAGCTCTGCATGATGCCACATCACCAAACCGCCTAATCTCACTGTCCAGTTGGGTGTTCAAAGCATATAGATTAGCAGCAGCTGTTGTTCTGTCCCAGGAGCTGATATCAGTGGGGGGTGAAACCATCAAGTGAGTGACTTGAAGGGGTGATGTTGGCTCTTGACTTTGATAAGCTCCCTATATGTTATTAATTAGTCAGGTCACTCTGTCTCTGAGTCAAATGTTGTTATACCTCTCATGACATCACAGATTTGGAGGGGTGAGAGTGAGGGGCGTTGGCTTTCTGCTCATATCTGCCCATATAAATTGTGTTTTTGTTTCTCAGCTATTTATAGCTGAGAAACAAGTGTGTTACTATGAAATGTGCCAATCACTGATACTGGATCACATCTGATAATATTCTTTAGCTGTCTGTGAGGTGTTTAAGCATGCCTTAGCATGCCTTATCTTATCCTTTGGATCAGGTGCTATTTATCCCACTTCGTCATTATAGTTACACTGATTGACAGCTTTTCTATAGCCAAGGGAGCTCAGCCAAGGGAGCTGATTGGCTCTTAGCTGATTGGCTGTTAGTAAGGCTTAGTCCCTGCCACCCGAAACCGTGACCAGGCCACCACCCACACACGCTCTCCACCAACTCCCACCAAGCGCAACTTACAACTATGCTCCGCCCACTGTCTCGCGGGAGTCCAGGCGGTACAACCTCAGACAAACAAACCCTCGACGTCCACTGTATAGCATTAACACTGCCTATATGGAGGCGTGTTTTGATCTTAATTTGGACCCAGATACTAAATTTCTCTGATATTTTCTCAAGAAGCAACATATAGACATATATACTAAGGATACGATTATACACTAAGTCTTATGGGCAACGAAAAATATATTTGATAGCATAAGGCAAACGTTTATACCTTTGAGAAGTACCAGTGTCACAATGGCTTATTGAAAATTGAAATTAACATCCATTGTGGAGATTGAGTGTGTCAGTATTGAAGCATATTTTAGGCCTATCATTTTACATGAGTTCACTTAAAATGGTATGATGAATATTAGATATTTTTAGATTAAAAAGTTACTTCTTTACTGAATCCTTGAAGATTGATATCAAGGCAACGCTTTAAAAAAGAACTAATACATTCAAACAGTGTAATATATTACATTGTTAATTGTTTGAAAATAATCAAAATAAGATTATAATACACTACGATGAATAACATCATATTTAACTGCAGGTATAAATATATCTAGTATGTTGTTTCAATGATCAATAGTTGAATTTTAAAAAGAGGGATGGAGGGAGATGGATAGAGATTATTGCTAATGTAAACTATAAGTTAGATCTTAATTATCTATAGTTGTCTGTTTAATGAGGAGGTTTTTAAGAAGGGATCCGTCTTATTCTGCAAGTTTGATTTGTTATTTTTATGAGTTTCTTTAAGATTCCTAAGATTCTTTAAGATTCCAGATTCCGTTTGTGTCTGAGGTTGCACTTGTCAACATGCAGTGCGCGCAAAACAACCCATGTGGGCCACATCTGTTTATGGTTTCAAGCGCGCTGACTGGCTATCGGTTATGTAAGGTGGGTGGACCTTCGTGCTCGTGGAGAGGTGGTTGTGTTTGGATCTGCATGTGAGTTCCACAGATGCTCAGTTCTTAATTTTAAATAGGGTTACTTGCTGGCAACATCAATTTGTTGGATGTTTCTTTCAATGTCAGACATGTTCCCTTCTAGTTTCTAATGGTAAAATGGTCAAAATAAGGGTGGGAACAAATTATTAAATGTCCTTCAGGAAGTGCTGGTATACGAACACAACCACAGAGACCAAGTGTGGTTATAGCTCTCTGCATAGGTTTGTTTACATCCACACACGCTCTCCACATCCCTTCTGCATTTTCAGTCTAAACATGCATGCCTAAAGTGCAATAACTATAAGTTGACATCAGGCACAAATGATTGTGGCTGAGAAAATCGTTTCCAGTGGAAACGCCAAGTATATGAATTAAGTTGACACTGATTACAAAGTTAAATATGTTAACAGTTGATCAAATCGGTGCATAACTTGATAATTAGTTAACTTAGTACTTGTTTTTAGCATTGTATTAGCATCAACCTCAAATTGAGACTGGGAGATACATACGGAAAGATGAGTAAATGAAGAAATTAAAATAAAAATGATGTGTAATAATCTTGCTTGATACCCTTTAAGTCGATGAGTGGCTACTGTTCGCAGCTCCGTACAGCAGGTTCGTTTTCTCATTCTACATAATAGTAAAGTCGTTGTTGGTGGCTCAATTTGTCTTAAATACTGTCACAACAATTAATGTTCTGCTAGTGTATATCTCACTTCTACAGTGACCCTTGCTTATCATAATTTTATTGGACTATTTAAAGTTTTCCACAGTGGGCAATTCTACTACCTATAGACAACACTATTAAGAAAGTTTAGGTTGTTTTTATAACGTTTGTATTGATATATACTGATATACTAGCACATCTAGCCTTTGATATAAGCTATACATACTTGTCGAATTTCACATAATGTTACGACATATTAAACAGACAGGTGTAACAATAACGGTCACTAACAACCCCTATTTATAATTAATTATTACCCGATCAATGGCTTGCATGGCCGCCACAAAATATATAATCATAACATAGTGGCAAAATACGTACATTATAACATAGCTTCTATCACTAGTCAGAGACGGTTGGGCTTTGACACTATTATTCATATCAATTCCACTCAAGATGTCCGTAATAATTATTTCGTGTTATAAAAATAGTGATTTTAGAAGAAGATCTGTGTCTATAATATATGTTACTTATCAAAAATCATTGAGTCTATGATAGGTTGAATATTGAAAGTTTTTCCTATGCCAACAGCTGTGTCCATTCACAACGTATTTGAGTATAGATCTACGGTATGTACATGTACAAGTATCTACTTTTCACTTTACATCAGAAGCACATGCTTTTGAATGCCTATCTTCAACTGCTTCATACGTTGGGAAGCTAATGTCCTCCATGTTATGCAACAAAACTAGAAAAGGTAGTAGGGTTTTGGCTTTGTGCTATCATTGTCAGTTTGTTGTCTACTTCCTGATGACTTAAAGCAATTAGGAAGCAATTGTTCTCTCAGTTGAATGGGGAGTTAACAAATCATGTGGGAGGTTTTATTAAGTGACTATACAGTTTCGCTAAGTTCATCTTCAGCTATTGCACTGTACCTCTCATGTACGTCACCACTGGTGCCCTGGCCGTCTCTTAGGCGAGGTCTCTGTTGAACAGAGCCGCTCATGGACAATTGCCGCATCACAGACTCTCTGGGAGCTTTGCCGAATTCTGAGTCTGACCATGACCAGTTGATGTGGTATGGATCCCCACACCTTGGGGGAGCTCGGGCGATGAGATGAATAAATGTTCCAAAACGATGAATAAGCATGCAACCAAACTGTACGATGATCATCAGTCCAAAGATTATCACAAACATGAGACCTGCAAACGAAATGCGAAAAAACATTATTTTTTAAAAAAATGTTCTTAAATGAACAAAAAGTTTAATGTCCTAATTCTAGTAGTTCCGAATGTCTCATTTTAGCTTACCCAGTGCGTTCGTTCCTAGTACATTTAACTGAGCTTTTGGAACCAGAGTCATAACCAATATTAGCCATATGGTATTTGCCACGCCGAACACCACTAAACTCGAATTCCTCAAGTCCATTAACTGGTCTGTAATAAATGAAAGGTAACGTCACGTGGACATCTGTGAATAAACTGGATTAACTTAGATAAAACCAACTGTAATTGTACACAAAATATCCAACGAGCACATACCTTTCAGTTCGAAATCGTCAGAGAAAGCTGATGAGGTAGGCAATAGTTTTTCATTCCGCAGGTCCTCCCAGAAGTGCCTCTGTGCCTCTGGCAGACGATTTGTTGGCAATAATTCAAGCTTAGATTTGATTTGTCCTTGTCGCATTTCAGCTTTTGTGGAAAATTTTAAAAAATACATTAAACAACATATTATATATAGATTTGAATTGCTAATCTCGGTGTATTTTCACTGAGCATTGACCTAGATATTCCTTGCGCAAACGGTTATAGCTTTATGGGAAAATATGCTTTCTAAAACTATCACTTACATTCAGTCGGGTACCGCAGCTTCTTTATGGCAAGCATTAATCTCTTCAAATGTCCTGTAAAGTAATTACAACATAGATGAAGGTACAATACTTCACAATTACAGTTTACAATATTGTTCAAAGTTGTATGGAACGGTGGTCCTAGATTTTTACACAAAAGTAATTTTTGTATGATTTAGTGTGGCCATACCTTGCTTATGTATACCAATTTCCTTTTTTATGTCAACAGGTGACATATTCTTCAAGATCTCTAATTGTTTTCCACTAACAATGTGTAGTCTCCTGAAGTTCTGATTATATGCTTGAAGGCGTATGACTTGAAGCCACTCTTCAATGTTGTCCTGAAATAGTTTTTTTAAGTACATACGTGTGTTTCTCATAATATTGATGGCCGATCATCATTAAGATTTTTATTTCTATGATGATAAATCAAAGATATATTATGGATGAAACTATATACGAACATGCCTTCTAATATTGAATAATACATACTGGAACAAAAGGTTGGATTTCTGGGTCGGCCAAAGTCATTATTTCTGTCAGAAGAGCTTGCCGATGAGCTTTCACTTTAACTCCTATTTCCCGTAGATCACTATCGGTAAGTCCAACAAGGAATGAAGTGTCGTCATAACCGGCATCTTCCAGCAGTGTGGCATATTGTTCCTGAAAGATAAAGAGAAAATGCACCAGGCCGTTGATTTCGTTCCTAAATAATCTGGATTTGGTTATGTATTTGTACATTTAGTCGTTTTTGCACTCCATGTGAAGGAAAGCAGATACAAATAACATGATATAACCCTGACTACCCATCTAAATTGTGTTCTACTAATGTTCGGTTTATTTAATTAACCAGCTTTTACTCACCTTTAGATTCCCTGGTAGCCATTCGGAAATTGAGCTGACATCATCCGTGTAATGGAATCGGTAACTTAGTCTCTTGTCTATAAATAGAATTTGGAAGTAACACTTTGGTATATTAATTATGTTCCAAAACTAGTGTGATTCGATGTACCTATAGCCAAAAACAAGAGATGATATCACACATAGATCACACCACATACCTTTCAATGTCTTCTTAAATTTACTCTTGAATCGCGACCTTTGAATAAGCGGTGTTTCGTCATTACTAGTTCTGCCATCAACTTCATCCTCATCTTCATTACTTCCCTCGTCATCACTTCTACTAGCCTGGGTTGATTTTGCACCATTTTCGTCATCAGACCCACGTCTATAATTGTAATATATGCATACATTCACACCTTTTTCAAATAATGAATTTATTAATGAGTTCCGAGTGTTCTACACGAAATTGGTCAAGTACGGGTGACTTTTTAACTAACTAACAGCTAGCTCAGAGAAGAACTTACGTGAAGAAATTCTTTATCTTGAAAATAATGCCCTGTGCCTTTGACATCCCTAATGGAACGGAATCCTTTTTCTTCTCCTCTCTCGTTCCCCACGATCTGTCAGTGAGATTTACAATCGAGTAGGTGAGGAGGAGAATGAAACCAGCTGGCAAGCACCACAAATACCATACGCCATGAATGAGGCAATACGCCTCGGGTAGATGAAGAATAGCTGCTATTACAAACATGGCAATGATTGATGTCAAGTATATTGTGGTGACAGACACCGGTAAGGGGACCTCGACCACTGAAAAATGGAAGTAATAACAATACATGTATTACATTTGTTGAAATATACATGTTTTTTTATGGATAAACAATATATACTATTTCTAATTTCTAATATATGGCATCTTAATGAGAAGTTAGAAAGTTTATGAGATGTTTAGACAAGTGAATGTGAGGAGTTAATATTTAAGATAGTTCATATGATATATCGTCTTTTCACATGAGTGAATTAATTAGTCACATATATAGTAATATTCTTCACAAGATCCAATGTGTGGTTATAGCGCGTATCGGCAGTACTATGCATTTCTTACTGGAATACTATGGAAAGCCATTTATATACATAACTAAATTACTCTAAACGTCAAGTGACGTTAGTATGAGTAGGGAAATAAGTTGAAAATTGTATTTGATCGGAATTAACTGAAAATTCAGTTTTAGAACTCTTGTTTGAACTTACAGCCAGGTTCTGCGGTAGGTCCCGTGACGTTGATTTTCTGATTTTCTTGCACGATTTGTACCGCTGTACCAACTGATACGGCTGACATCACAAACGCAAATAATACTGTTAATACCTTGGCGACCTTGAATGAAGAATTACAAGTTATCGAAGCATCGTTTATAAGTACCTTATATTACAATGATCGTGACAAATCCAATGTATGTTAGGTCTTCTCGAGTTAAATTTTATAAATCTTATTTACTGTTCCTGAAACGATAGAATGTATTTAATATTATTTCTATCATTAGTTAGTGTATCCGATTGGGCTAAGGTATTATCAATTTACCTTGAGCTGCATATCAGGTGAACACCATAAACAAACACACACATAACCGATGACGACGATGTATTGGATGATGATAGCAATGTATTGTGAGACTCCCCATGCGTAGTATACACCACCACATACAATCAACATACATACAGACGGGCTTATCTACAAATGCAATTTCAATATCATTGAAGTACAAATAGCTGTTGGAGAGAATGCCCCTATTATATCAATTGGATTATGTATGAATACGTGAATCATTTCTCATTATATTTTCTTAAATTATCCTCTTCCTCCTGCCATGTTTGATGATTTAGATCTGTTTGGATTTCTTCACTGATACGTGAGTGAGAAGAGCATACAAAATACTGGATGATCAATGGCCATACGTACAAGCGTGGAGAACAACAGGGCTGCCTGATACATCAAGAAGAGTATGGATATTTTATTGTTGAAGTAGTATACGGTCTTCCATTCCTGCAGGAGCAAGGCTAGGTTAGCCAAAGTGGAAGGGACCCAGCGTCTCCGCTGTTTGAAGAACTCGTCAAATTCCTCTGGGCAATATGTGTAGTTATCTGCAACTGCGCTATACTCTAAACGCCAGCCGCTCTGAACCTGTCAAAGGATAAACATATAATTATAGTGTCACATCGATCTGTAAACCATAATTGTGATAAACGGAATCCACTGGTTCATTGAGTAAATGCTAGTAAAAAGAATTCATTATGGCCCTTTGGGAAATGTCTAACGCACAGTACGTATACAGGAAACTATGTTGTTTTTACTCGGTGCTGAGCCGCAGTGTTTGATCTGTTCATCACCGAGGTTAATTCAAGCAGCCTGCTCGGGGTGCCATAAATATATAAACCTCCCAGGCTCGACCATTGCAATTGTTGGGAAACAGTTGTGTTAGTATAGCTCAACATGTATGATTTCTACGCATAGCTGTATTTTCAAAGGAACTATATGGGTCAGATTTTCAGAAAATGTACAATTCAACTTCGCCAATATTCTCCAATAACCCAAATTTCAGACGAAAATAAAGTTCAAAATACAGTTCAGCCTAACCAAACAGATGGCTAGAATCAATGCAATGCCAAATATACTCGAATTTACCTAGTGTTGACCAAATTGCAGCGTAATTAAGCAGAATTTACTAAATGTGTACAGCTGCCAATTGTACATTTTCTAAAAATCTGACCCATATATGGCATCCATACCGGTGCGCACAAATTCATTGCTGTTTGCGCATGTGAGTAGTATACTGAATCTTGACTTTGACGAGGGAAATTAGAAACAACCGATTACTTTTCAGTGTTACATCAGTGTCTTTATGCTAGGGTTAAAATTACACACTAGTAGCTTATGTGCCATAATAGGCCTCCCAATTGGCGATGAACAAAGGAATAAAACATTTGAGAAATCCTTAAATTACCAGTAATGTACACAGCCATCTGTCTTCACCCATGTCCTTGGTAAGAAATTCTGAAGCTTTGGTGACATTTGTTGCATACGTCGGTAAGACATGTTTTAGGGCTTCTGCTCTGTATACACTGAAACATCCGGGACAACATAAGACTGTTCCAAGTATGTCGTTGGCAGCCTGCAAGATTTAAAATATGTACATAATATCCTCTCATTAGGATACTTACTTAGTCATGCAATCTCAGAAACCTTCATAAACCCTCATTTATGACACCTTTATTACAACAGAGAATACTTTTTATTAATGGTCATATTAATTTGTTAAATTAGCTGAAAGGGCTTTATGACCCCCCTGTACAATGACAGAGCGAGTCCCACGTACCTGAGAGCATTGAATGAATGGACAGATAACATTCTACCACCTTGATATATATATATATATATATACCACCGTTATGCACGTGTATATACCATGGGCAATTTGTAAAAGCATTGCACATCTGCATGGGGGCATGAAGTTGCATATTGGCACATACATGTGCAGCGACAAGCTGCCACATACTGACACCCCCCCCCTCCTCCTAAAGAACATCTACGGTACTCTACCATCTTACTTAGCTATCAGCTTAGCTGCTTTATATCTAACTACCCTTGTCACAACAATTATCCCAAGGTCGTCCAAAAAAATCGTGTCACCTTTTGGAACCAATGTCCGATGGCGTAGTCAAAAACCTGATACCATACAACTGGGCCAGTACCACGAGGATAGGTGCGCGCGCAGACTGCTCCAACTTTGTCATCACGAGACATCAAGTCAAGCAAAGCTTCAACAGAAGCCGGCGTAAAATCAACATCAGCGTCCGTCGTCAAAATAAAGGTGTTATCATCAGTAGCTGAAAAAAGTGCAACAATAAGTATACAATTCAGACATATGTATGTACTTTCGTTTATTCAGCGATACACCTTCCTGGTTCTGTGTGAGATTTGTGGAACAATTTATGCCAATTATCCGCATAAGAAAAACGGGCTCTGGTCCGGAGGGTGTGCGGAGCTAGTTAGACAGTCCTGCATTGGCATATTTTAGAAATAGATTGCAGATGCAAGATATACTTTCATGATTAATTTGAATCATTGAATGGCCTGCTGCTAACACAGGGGCCTTCAATTAAACATAATTTATTTCCCCCATTCTCCTCAATCACCATGAGGAGAACGGAGGATTGAAGTAAACCTTACAAGTGTATCAATACATATGTATAAGCATACCTCTCATGCATACCATTCCAGAGCAGGCAGCCTTTTTACATTTGTGTCATTTCCGAGTAATTTATTTTTAAATTTCACTAATATCTCCACATCTGAGACTCGGTTTTCTTTTAAACACACTCATCTAGTTGTTGGTGTCATTCCCTTTCAATTTGTGAAGGAATTAGAGAGGCTAAGATCGAATTAAGCAAGAAAAGTGAGTTAAATGTGGTTCTAGGAGATATAATGTCCTCAGACCAGAGCTTTGGGTGGCAGTACTACACTCTATACTCATCCTGTAGGAAGCGGCGTGCCATAGCGTTAACCGTAGAGGACTTTGAGGTTTACTGCCTACAGGACGCGTATAGAGTGTAAGCTTTTCTTTGTTTTCAGCGAAAATGGTTTTCACACGTGGCCACGACTCATCGAGTTAGCCCAAAACCAATCTATACGTGGATTGTTTTTATTACTGTATACACAACAAGGTTGGTTTTAAACAAAATCGAGAAGCGCTACTTATTCCAAGTATAACTAATGTGATGTTCGATAGGTTACATGAAGCCTTATTGAAGTATACTTGATTAATGATAATTATAATATCCTGATATATGAAGTTCAGATATACATACCTCCAGGCATTGATCCTATGTGATAGTCTATGACATATGACATATACATTACTTGACTCCAGCGCTTTTTGTTTTTTACCTGAATAAACAAGAGAGATATATATATGTTCATTAGGCATCTTTGTGTATCATATACTGGGGGAAAAGGAATCCAATATATTTGATATATAGAAGTTTTAAAGGTAAATGCCAGTGTCAACAGCACTGCTGCAGGTGGAAATTCAAGGAACTAATGCATGAAAGAATAGTATTAACACTATTTTTTTCAAAATTCATCTTGAGAAAGAACATGGTTGGGTGAATGCAAAAAGCAAAAAAAGGATTTTATCACATTATTTTATATTTTAGGGACGACTGAGGATTACTACCATTTAGTGGTCCCTGAAATAAAAACTAATCCAATAACATGGTTTTCATAAGACATATGGAATCCCCGAAACCATGTTCTTTCTAAATCCAAAGTTTTAAAAAAAAATCATGATTCTTTTTTTTTTATTGAACGCTGGCATTTACCTTTAATTTTGCATAAAATAATTAAACAGGAACTAAACATAGGATGGTCGAAAAGGATAAGTTATAGTCAAGCTTATTAGAAACAATTTTCTCTCAGATACAACTATTACATTCTCACTTTGAGGTTGTCCTTTAAATGAATGGCAAATTCCATTCCCATCTTGCCAACGATCACGGTGGGTAGGATCCATTTAAGCTGGAGACCATATGGCGTTTCAGTCTTACTACACTCTTTAAGCTTCAGTCCTGTATTAAAGAAACATATCAAATATCATACACTGGGTGTTGTGGATTCCAACATAGTAATTGACACACTTGGGATATCTTCATGTATCACTATAATTGGGACTGGATATACTTAGACATATCTTTTTGACATATATCTTTTTAAAAATGTCATTGATTATGAGAAAGCTTCTTTTTAAAATTGACTATTGAATCATTACCTAGTGTTTTCTCGGCAACTTCGACAAGTTGCAGCGCGAACTGTGTGAGCTTTGAATGGCGTACCCCATTGTCGAAGAATATGTGTGCCTGAATATGTCGGTCACTTTGCTGTTTGGCCCTATTTATCCTGCTAAGACTCCTTAAGAGTTGTGTCATTTCATGGGCTGCCTAAAAGTAATCAATATTTTTGTCAACTACTCCTAATTGTAAAACGATGGAATGATAGGCTAAACCACTAAATCCTATTTTATATTGAAGTTAATAGGAAGGTAAGACCAAAAAAAAAGGTACAAATTTAGCTCCTGTGAACAAATACATACTTCTCGGTACATTGTCGTGCAAATGAAGACTCTACTGTCCTGCGCTTTCTTTGGTCGATCTTTCTGGGTCTCATCAGTTTGTTTCGTTTTCCTACTAAGAAGGAGATGTTGCTCCAAGAAAATAGCGTTGTACCCAGGAAGCCAGAATAGCTTAAAACGAGAATTCAATTCATATAGATTATGAAATGTATTATATCTGTATGCCATTAAAAATTAGATATAGTCGTTTGCATTATACATTGTTATCATCAATTCTAATTTAAAGGGATGTACAGTGTTATTGATGGGGGAAGGGTAGTAAACGTACCTTAGATTCCTTTTCCATGACGATGCTCTGCCCCTTGAACACATAGTAACCAGTGGAGAGGAGCTGAGCTATGTAAAGACACACGGCGCTTGGTATAACAAAAGCAAGATTCTCCAGTTCCAAGTGGCATGTACCCGTGTTGGAAGTGCCAGCAAATACGTTGATATCACAGGACTCAATCCAGATAACGAGTATAACTGTGATAGGTGTGGCAATACACAGTGGCAAGGCAAATGCCAGTCGCTCCATGGACATGGTACAAGCAAGCCACCCAAGTAAATAGCCTATGAAACTGCATATCAGGGTTGAAATGAAGTAGGGGAAGAGCACGTTACTCGGGGTAATCAGTGTGAAAGCATAGGCCATGTTTGTTATATCTATCTTTCCGTAGAAATAATGGACGAAGAGGAGACAAAAGGCGGGAATCATGACAAGTTTCATGATGCAGGATATCATACTGCTCTTCCATCTTGCGCTGAGAGGTGGAAAGGCCGTCAAAACGGTATCTAAAGTAGCTATTCTGGGTCCATCTCCATCTGTTTGCTGGTAAGAATAAAAGATAACCAATTAGTCAGAAACTATACCGTGTAAGATATTTTCGTGATTTAGTATGCACTTTAATTTGGGTGGTGAATCATTTCCTTTCACAGTTTTCGATGGATAGATCAGATTTAGTTATTCTGCTTGGAGTATTTTAATTGAGACATATTACCTGTTCATATAAAGTCCCGTCCTTTTCAGCTGTGAATCTTTTATGGGTTACTTCAGAAATTTGCCTCCTGAAGCCTTCTGTCATTCGAGGAAATAATTGGCGGCGCTGAAGAGGGTTGCACCAGGCCACACTGAGACACAAGAGTGACAACGGAATGGCCCACACCGCGACGCCTTGTCTCAAAGCTCCTGGGCAGGAGTAACAGAAAATGGTCAAGACTATTCCGACCCCTGATAAAATAACGGCCAGAAGTAGGGTCAATATCAAACAGCAAGTCCCTATACATCTCCTCTCTACAATGGTCTGGTAGAGCATACAGGCTGCATGGACTAGGAAGACTCCATTCATGAGGACAATACCCATTGAAGGGGGAGTGGTGGGAAGGACACATGTGAGGAATATAGCGAGGCCCAGCGACTCCAGGAAGCTGGTTAAAAACACCTGAAAATACAGTTGCGGGACATTTAAATAACCATTCGGATGATCTCAAGAAATCAAGTCCAATTTCTATTTGTTATCCTCCTCCCAATTGTTTTAAAGGTACGTACTGTGTAGAAGAAATTTCAAGTTACTGCATGCCAGGACATTTTCAAAACCTGGATTTTTTGGAAGAAAGGACCTGAACACTTAGTATTTGCATGTCTTGTTAAACCCCTCTTTTGACGAAGTTATAATATCCTCGTGTTTGAAAAGAATGAATGGGAGAGTGTCTATGTTATGAAAGGCAAAGTCTGAGACCTTTCTACGAATCTACACATTATCTCAGAATAATTCATGTCATGTGTGCAACAATTAAATGCTACATAGGCTGCTGTAAGCGGAGTTTCATGGCAACAGGCGCTCTAATATATCTCCAAAGGGAGGGGACCCCATATTTCTGTATTTTTTAAATAGTTTACTGTCCAGAAATATGCGAAAGGGGGAGGTCCGCGCACTGCAGGACCCTTTTGGACAGATCCTGCCGTCCCGCATCCCAAATTTCCGAGTTTCAACAAGTCTCCAAAAGCTCCCTCTATTTTTTCCAGCAAATTTCGATGATTCTTATACATGCCTGATTTGCTGTCCTTATCTTTTGTGCCTTAGGCTACATTAACAAAGGTATAAAATAACTTACCACAGCGAACGCGGATGGAGCTGGCCAGGGGCGATGAGAACTGATACCACCACACCAAAGTGCTCTGAGGAGAGTCGTCACAGTTGGCACCATCGAAATAATAATGATCATGGCAAGGGTTGTATCCGCCCGAAAAGGATGCTCTTCCGTCCCATAAACGAAGAAATCGTCTTTAATTTGTGGGAGGGATCGGTTGGGTCCAGGTGGGGGAGGAGTCGGTACAAAATGTGAATGATTCACATTAAGAGCATGTCCAAGATAAATCACACACGCCTTGCTGAATACCAGACAGAATGTGAAGGATAAAGATATTAGAATGCTGACCACCCATTTTGCTACAGTAAGCCACTTGGAGGGTGCGTGAGCAGCTTCTTCATGCTTGTGCAGCTCCTGTTCTATCTTGGACCTGTGCGTTACTGTTAGTCCCGACTTGTCCTTCCATACCCCATCGGTTTCGAACCTAAGTTGTGTAGGATCGTGGTAGATATCCTCTGTGTCTGCGTCCATTTGAATTGGTCCTTGCCCATTTGGATGGGGCGGGAAATCTTTGTCATATAAATTCTCGCTAGAATTATTCATTGCCATAATGGAAATGTATCATTCTTCCCCTATATATTAAGGTTTGAATGATCCCTCGACAGTACTTTTTGGATCAAAATAAATATGAAATATTATATATTATATATGAGGTCTCATGTGCGACGCATGGCCTGCAACTATAGTGAGAGTATGTAGATTACGCACGGTCTTATATGTTGAGAGAAACGCCCGCCGTTCCCGGATCTCGATCATCACGTTCAAGGAGAAGCTACTTTCGGTCAAGTTTCATGAAAATCCCATTTCAGGATATACTCACGGGGTTCCTTTAGTAAGGCGATTCTGCACATTGACTTCTGCATATCGATATCGTCACCAATTACTGTGAAAGAGAGATAAAAGTTTGTTATACATGTTACACATTTAATGATTTAACTTATAATAAATCATCTAATATGATTAATGATAGTATGCTTCGTTAAATTCCATTCAAGAATTTTGAAAATTTTGCAATGCAAAAATAATTCGCAGTGTATGTGGACCGTTGATGCAAGACCAGACAGTGTCCTTCTCTAAAATCTGTATAATATGCATTCAGAAATGGATACTAATTGATATTTTTTTAGCAAATTTGTTTCTGGAACCCACGAGAGGTTGTCTTGTTTACAATATAATATGGAGGGTCATATTAAACACAGTGAGCGAGAGGTCTATTTCATTTAGTCGAAATAGGAATTACGCTTCAAAAGTCTGCGTCCACATAAAGCGCCCAATCGTTGACTAAAGCCTATACCACCTTCGTTGGAAAAACACATGGGCCAGGAGAGAAATGCTGTAAGATAATTATGTTTTAACGATAAATTGCTCTTAACGTTTTTGAGAAAGTCGTGTATGAAATACGTATCATGCAGTTGGAAAAGTATTTGTTTAAAATGAAGATGCATGGGTTTCACTGTACACTGAGGGCGGATGATTTATTTTAATCTAGCTTTATTAATACAACCCACTTTTTAGTTGATCAATCACATCTTGTTTGTCCTTACTGCATCAATGCAAAAATCCCTCTATTGAAGTAAAACTTGCACAATTTTGAATACACATTAATTGGTGATGTATTATTTAATAATGTTTTTACACTCCCTTGTCGAAAATACAAATCAGCACGGGGAAAACCCCACCGTAGGTGGCCTTGACTTCATTCTATCCGTGACATCATGTATACGAGCAAAGGATAACAATGACATATGGCCATAGAGGATATCATCTCATTCTAGCATATATAGTGACCTGTATCACTGTATCAGAAAAGGATATATTCGATATGTATTCCTACATAGTTTTGCCTTTTCCAAGGTTCCTCCAAGATGTTATCCAGTCACATCATTTAGGATCCGGGATGGATGATGACGACCTCAACCACAGACCAGTAGCAGTTCCCCCTCGAGGTACTACACTATGGTTATATGATCCTTCTAATTATTTATCAAGCTTTGTTTTCGTAATCCAATTCATATGAGGATATTTTTTTTTTATTTTTGCAACAACGTTTTATTCAGATACTAGACTGCCATCGTGGCTTCTACAATGCTAAGATGTCTGAAACGTAAAACATGTAAAAGGTATAGCGAGAGGAAATACAAATTTCAACGATCAAAAAATAAATCTTTACTATATTCACAATTTTCTTATTTGGAATTGATATTGTAGCAGCGTGACAGTTCGTTCATAACATCTTATTTCCTCTTACATGAATGAAGGCTACAGTCTAATTTCCACTTGTGTTTTTTGTTTCGAAATATTAACGTTATATTTTGATTGATTGATAAATGTTAACATAATTATACTAAAGTGTATATAATATGTATATATTATATGTATATATGTATTTCAACTTCGTTTAGACGATTTTTAACAAGTTACCTATGCGATATTTATTGATCAGATTTCTATGAAATATTACCGGTAGGCCTATGCACATAATATATATTTGCCCCTCGGCCATATGTCTTCTATCAACAGGATCCGCTAGTCCTAGTTTCGTAAACCTTGAGGTGTCATATATACCGGAAAACTGTATGGCGTCGTGCATGGCTAAATGCCCGTGTACGAATACAATTCAACCTTGGAGATCCTTTGTTTATTTATCTATGAAAACCAGTGGGCTGCACCCCCATAGTGTTCACCACATCAAATGTTCACACATAATTGTATAACATAATTGTTATAATATCATTTGTATTCTTGGAACCCGGGTACCGATAGTTTGTCAACAACGTTAATGCGACATCTAATTGATTACCCATTTGAAAACTACCCTTTTCGTTTGTTTTTATTTACATAACCTCTCATTTTAATAGCGATCTTCGCAGCGTAAGAAGAAAATAAATACGATACTGAGAAATTAATTAGGGAACCTTGATTAATATATATAATTCTAATATAAGCGCGATTCTAACCTGATTTTGTGATTTAAACCTGATTTTAGATTTGAAATTTACCTAATGTTATTTATTTATTTACGAATAATTTAAGACTGATATAGATATGTGTATAGATATCGATTGTCTAAAATATTGCGGTCTGATGAGCAGTATATAAAAATAGCTCGAAATTTGCACGGTTATAGTTCGTGAATTTGGGGGAAATTTGTAATTTCGTGGATATAAAAACTCGCGGTTTCATCATTATTTCATGTATTGGTATCGGACATTAATTTTTGCGGATTTTAATGTAATTTCGTTGATTTCGCGGTCACGTTGGTCCTTTGAAATTTCGGGCTGCACGTGTATGGGATCGTATAATTATCAATACGTTCATTGAATATGAAATGATTGTGGTATTTTATCTTTAGTAAATATCCGGTGATCACTTACCGTTGATCCTGAGGGATTGTTTAATATATAAGTCTTCACCTTCAGCTAAAATGAAAGGTATCACAATCTATCAACACCTCTATCACTCACATTCACTATATATACGTAAATTGCATTCACTATGATTGCATAGTGATGAACGTGTTTGAAACAATACTTTGGCGATGCAATAGCTTCCCTTTCCTAGCGATCCCTTTTAAATTTAAAAATGATTGGAATAAAAGCGAAATGTATTTTTATTATCTACTTATAAGCACTGGATATGACGGGGGCCATACCCATATATGCAGTGTGTGTACAGTATTTAACTATGCATTAGTAAGGTACCAGGTTTTCCGCTGAAATTCAACTACATGACTATGTTCTTTGTTCTGGACTATCAAAAGCAAATATATGATATATATACACGTATATATAATAAAACAGTTAATTATGAGTTGGTTGGAGGAGCAACGAGTGCGATATTCTAGGCGACTGAAACCAACTCATCAGTAAACATGTAGGCCTATAGGCCAATATAGGAAAGTCCTAGTTTGCGTTGACACGACTGTTGCAACGTTTATAGAATCTCTTATCTTTCCGAAATCGTTCTAAGTAGAAAATATCATGCACTGTTTGGGGAACATCGAGACCTCTATACTTCTTAGCTGGAAATACAGATTGTGTTCGCGTGGATGATGGGATTTTCCACGAGATGTCGTTCCGTGACTGCACCTCTCTCCGACGGAAATGTGCATCCATTAATCTGCCTGCTGTTGGCCATAATTTTGGTAATATGAACACTACCAAGATAAGGCGGTTCGCAAACTGCAAACTCGAAACTGTAGGCGGTTTTTTCCCCATCGTTTTTGATTTGAGAGCGACCCGCAATGGTCTATATATAATGCATCTTTGTATTCTTTTTTATTCCTTTTTTTTACATTGACGAAACAAAATGTCATTCCAATGCTCACAAAATTCTTCGGAAAGTGTAGGCCTATTATGCAATGAATGCTAGATAACTACATTGTATTTCAAAGCTTTTTTATGTATACGACCCATTGTCATACGACCCGTGGTCATTTGGGGGGGGGGGGGGGTAAACCCATCATTTTTGTCAAAGTGGTTCCAGGCTATAACGTTGGTTTTTTTTGTAAAAGTATAGACAATGCGATGTGTCTCTGAATAATTTGTTACTGGCACTAATTATAACCAAAACTCTCTTTATAATGACAACGCCAATTTATTCTTTTTTTAGGTGTTCTATGCGTCGTCTAGCATATCAAATAATCAAATGTTATTTTTATATAAAATATTGGTTATTATATTGTTGAAGGATAATCTGCCATGGAAGTTTTGTTTAAGATATTTCGTAGTTGAAAGGAGTTACTTCCCAGAGCTGCTCGAGGCTGGGCGAAGTAGAGAAAGCCATTCTATTATTCTGTCGACTACATGTATTTCGTTCTATTCAGTTGGCCTTTCAGTGGAGATTAACTAATTATATGAACTATTAGTTCTGGGGACTTCTATGAAATTATAGCGTTTGGTATTGGTGGAGAGGTATCCAACAATCGTTTTTTTTCAGTTATTCGTTCCATACATATATATCCACAGAATCTTAAACGATTCGCCATATCAGATGAATCGTCACCTTATGAAACTATTCATTAGGATGCTAGGATGCGATGATAGGATAAAACTATCACACAAAAGTCTTATCACAAAATTGGCCTTTAATACAATAAAAAAAAATCACTTTAAACGATTTGTTTTAATAACAATCCTGTAACAATATCTTGAACATACCCTTTTCATAAGAAATAATTTGTGGAGAAAAATATCTTCGTTTAATTTTCTTTTCCCCCCTTTATGTAACTTAGCCTTCAAATTTGACAGATTTGGTGACAGTAGAGATTTTGACTGCGTCTGTTACTCTTTCCCAAATAATGGGGATTGCGGCATTAGCTTCATATTGGAAGAGGTTGTAATTAAGTGACTTCATTGCTGAAATCTATCTAAAAATTCGAATCCTTATTTATAAATTAGCTAAAAAAATTAAAATAATTACACCTCACGATTGATCAATCATCCCCAAAACTCCATGGACTTAAACATTGTCATGTAGGACTATGCGTGTATCAACTTTAGACAATTTGTGTTATGGCACTAGTCCACTAAACTGATTTTAAATTTTGTGCCACGGAGGACCCTTTTCCGCTAAATTCCGTGAGAATCGCATGAGAATCGGCTTAGAAGACCACACTATATTTCCTTTGACGATTTTATAAAGAAATCTATTGAAAAATAGGCCTACATATCAATCTAAATAGGCCTATAATTTTCAGGAGAAAAAATAGATGAGGGAATTTGGGTTAAAAGATTCCAAATAATTCCAGAAATCAAAAAGACTTCATTGCACTTCTCCCGGCACTTCTCGCAACTAGCCTAATCGCGAAACAAACTTCTAAGTTCTAGCAACGAGAATAAATTCAAGGAGTCTGGAACAGGAGAGTGGGGACTATGTCCGATGCTATACCCGAGCTTGTTTAACCCTGCTGTGAAACACAGTAAGGAGTCTGGTGGAGGAAATCGGGGAAAGGACCATAAAAGGCCATAAAAGGCCATAAAACCCACATGTTCTGGCAAATTTCAACTCATTAATTTATACAGAGAAATGGAAATATCACCACATTTAACATTGTTCCGATCTGATTTGAAGAATTACCATGAGACCATGGATGGAGAAATCATTAGGCTACACATTGATATGTTTTATGTGCTTCAAATCAAATCGGATCATATGATCAAATGGAAAAAACTGGAAAAAAAATTAGTCACCAAATGAATTACTTCATGATACTTGCTCAGTTTTATTTTATTTTCACAAATCAGGTGTACAGGGCCCGAGCTATAGATGTTCTGAACCTGATTGTCAACTTATAAATCAGATTTATGCAATATTTAAACAATAATGAAAGAAACTTCACTTCCACCTCCAAAACGGAAAATGAGAGGGGAGACTGAAGGCCCTTTAAGGATGATCGCGGGTATTTCTCAGTTACCAAAAACGGCGGAGATTTTACGACATTGACCATGTTCATATTTATTTATTTTTTTATCATTTCTTAGGTTAGTGATGTTCAGTTATTAAAAAGAAACACTTCTGAAGATTGAACAGATTAGTATATGTTTTTTTTCTTGTTTGTTATTCTTTTACGACACCGTAAGCCACCTTGTTTACATTGAGATTCTAAGCTATTCTACTGATATGTCAAGTTCGGGGGCCTGCAGCTCCTAAAGTAATCTGGGAACCACCAATTTTCTTGTTATTTTCAGAAAATATATTCCTTAAACTATAATATACTAAAGAATCAGCCAACTGTATTTACAATTTATGGTTTAAAATGGATGAAACGTTTCAAAAACACTCTTTTCTCTATAGAGGGCCATGTTAAATTAATTAAATAACTTTTTATTTTCAAACGGAAATAGCAAAAAATCTAATTTGGGAACCCCCCTTAAAAAAATTATATTTGAAATCAGCATGATTTGGAGTACAAACTGTGAAAGAATCAGGCTGATCTATTTACTTTGGGAAATACCCGCGATCATCCTTAAGAACTTACAAACAACCTCGGATGAAAGGGGTGACCGCCTGGGCCATCAGATTCCAAGATAAGAGGGGCAAATTTGTTACATCTTTCTGCCGACTCATGAGTCCCCACTCTCTTGAATTTATTCTCGTTGTTCCAGACTCGTTGTTTCTAGCTACTTCTTGTACGCGGTTGGAGTTAGGGCCACGCCCCTCGCCTAGGGGAAACGTTGCAACGCCTTGAAGGAATCGATGAGATAATATGAACTCTGTTGCCCTTTCCTATTTCGAAACGATGGCGGCCGGCGAACCTGAAGTCAAGAAAATGAAAACTGAATCTAAGTTGTAAGTGTTGTCTAATATCATTTTTCAACGATCGAATAGCGTCCTTAGATGTGATGGAGTTTAGATCGAGATATCTTTTTCATTCTATGTTCCCGCATTCCATTTGTGTATGTGTAGGCTAGTTATAGGTGTGGAGCTAAGTGCATCGCAGCATGGCATGGGGACATGGCATGGCCATGTCATGGCACTGTGGGTTCAGTCTTCGTTGCACGGGGCTCTAGGCTATATCGTACATCATTCTCCTCCGTTTCAAAGCAGAATAGAAAGGAGGCGACAATAGACGACAATGTCCTTATTCTGTGGCAAATATTCGCTACATCATTGTTCGTTTAGTGGCAGATGTATACGGGCTTGAAGCTTGCCGCTTCGATCAGACAGAGGTTAAACTGGGTCAACTAAATAGGACACCAGCAATGGCAGCATGTTGATTGGACCATATAAGGACGAATACACATGTAACTCCAGTCGTGGGAGTTCCCTTGTGCATTGACCACTACTGATCTCTTTAATTGTGGTTTTCTTGGCTATATTTTCCCGACGGAAACTACAAAGTTATGTTACCTGTATTTGGGGGCAAACTGGACATATAGAAATGAATTTAAGTTGTTAGGGAATGATCAGAGATGAGCTGTGTCTCACCTTTTTAAAATAGTAATGGACTTGCCCACATGTATATAACTGCACTCAAGGCCTCTGTGTAAGTCTCTCCACATTACCGTCCCGACTTTGCTGAGCGCGCGTGTGTAGGCAACAACAACAACTTATTCAACATGCCTAGGTATTATTGTCAACCATACAAAATTGCTTGTTCTTAATTTTTGTTTACATTCATAGCTCTAGTTGTTGTGTCGTGCATCATGAAATCCTATCTAACTTTAAATATTAGTTTATCTATATATGTCGAATCGTATAGTGGGAGACATGATCTTATATCAAGTTTAACATAAAAACAAACACACCCTTTTTCTTGCATCTCTCCATTTGTAGGGTACACTATTTGTTTATGCTTGATACCACATTGTGTCTCATGAATCTATCAAAATATACATAGATGTAGATACCGTAATAGTTATTGTCAACGAATTTACTATTTGCCATTAATTATTTGATGATATTGATTTTGGACAGTGTAATAGAGTAAGTATCTTCATTAAGGCCATCATGAAGGATAATCTATTGAAATTGTTGTATAGGAGCGATTTTATTCTTTAAGATGGGAAATACTACCGGTTTATCTCTGTTGAAATCAAGTATTGATGCACTGTATTTCTTTTGATGCACCTTATATTAATGTTGGTTTTGGTTTATTCCCTGTATTATATTCCTTCTGACTTTTCTAAAAAAAAAAAAAAAAAAAAAAAAAAAGAGTCATTTTGACATCTGATTTACATAGCTTCCAGAAATGTTAGCTATTTTCCGCAACTTAATATCTCTTAAAGAAACAAATTATTTTCATACCTGTATAATATCTTATTATGTTCTTCTATACAATTAATTGTTGTGATTTCTATTGAGTTTTATGAAATAATCTATACATCCCGATCCGGGATCATTTATGAAACAATCTATAAAAAAAAAAAGTGGGGGATCATTCATAGATATCCACGTGCTGTGTTTTCTGTGGATCAGGGCTCATATTTTACTGGTTGCACTTGGAAAAGTGTTATTTCACAAATAGAATAGTGTACTTGATATCTATACTTATCTAATTATCAGTGGTATTGTCGCGACGATAAGGAGACAATATTTCCACCCATCTATCTGTGTTAGCTCGGGGAGTTTGCCACTACAATGTAGTTGATTTCCACTCTTATCATTACTATAGATAGCTAGAGCATACTGGTGAAGGGTAGTCTCCACTAGAAATTTCCTGTCCTTTTGCTCACGGTTATCGACTATTTAAACAATGAAATGGGTTTGGTCTTTGTGGCACCTGGCACGTATACATCCCTGGATCTATTATAAGCAGTAATTCCTGAAGCAAAGCATTGCATTATAAACACATTTAAAATGTTTTTCAATACGGCCTATACATAATAGTTATACCTTATTGTGTCATAAGTATACATCCATAAAATTTTAATTCCATACCTCCTACCTGTATGCATTTCTTCCTCGTCCATTGTGTTACACTACGTATAACAATATATTTCTTTCAATAATCTGGTCTATCCGAGTGAAATTGCAGTCACACCCAGATTCGAACCCACATATATATATAATTAGTTTTATTTCCATTTTTTACATTACATACACTTATATGGAAATTGGGCAATCCCATCTGGGAGTGACCGTTCTTCCTGGGTGCCCTAAAATCATTGATAACTTGCTACATAAAGGTTGAATTATTGTTGAGTATTATAATAAAGTTACCAATTTATGAGGTATTTACACAGTTTAATACGTTAGAGCGCTCAGCCACACAGAATCACCTATTTATTGATATATTACGGTAATTTAGATAATTTACTTCGATATTTATCTTGTACATTTACTTGCAGAGAAGGAATCCTATTTGGACTGGGAAATCCCCTCCTTGATATCTCTGCAGAATGTGACGAGGAATTCCTCAAAAAGTAATTTATTCAATGATTGCCATTCCATTATTGATTACTTGATGAAATAGTAGTACCTGATATTGATAATTTTCGTCAATACTTTTGTGCAGCTTATATTTTTCCTGGTAATTCATTTCACATGCTTTTATTTTAGTGAATTTTGCGAAAAAGCCAATACTTTAACTAAGTCCTTATACCACTTGTTACATTCTTAAAATTGAAATGATGTCCGTCTATTCTGAAAATCACATTGTATCAATTTTTCAGGACAATTACCCTTAGCTAAGTTTCATTGGTATCAATTTTTTAAACCACCACATTGATTTTAAGATTCACATTTTCATTAAAGAAATTTGATCGTTTCAGGTATGGCCTAGAGGCTGACAATGCTATCCTGGCAGAGGACAAACATGTGAGCATGTAAGTATCCTACCTTGTTCATACATGTAGTTGTAAGATAGAATGTAATGAGAGTAGTGTCTAGGAGTCTGTATACAATGCCCGCAAGTTTTACCGATCTGTACTTTATCAGTTTAAACTCATCAACTAGTAGTCCATCTTATCATACAACTGGGATTTATGCAACATGGCTTCCGATACATAGATTTTAGCATTTGCCCTGCAGCTTAATTGTAATAGATTTTGGCCTAAAAAATGATCATAGCCATGAAGATATTTTTCTTTGAGACATATTCAACGTTATAATATGCATTTAAATTTACAGAGCTTGAACTATTAACGATATAAGACCATTCTTTTTAATACTCATACTGATTTACCTCCCTGGTCTAGGTATGATGACATGGTTGCTAAGTTCCAAGTGGAGTATGTGCCTGGAGGAGCCACTCAAAACGCCATCCGCGTCGCTCAGGTAAAAAAAGTGTTTCCGTGATCTGAAGAAATTAATCCATTCATTGTTATGTTTAGGTGAATATATCGTTGTTATATCAGCAACTTATATAAATGACATTTGGTTCCTTGTCATTATGTCAACAGCTTATTTGTCTTTGCACTCTTTCTGATTACTTTCGTTTTTATACTTGTGTACTGTTCTATTTTCTCTCTTTTGAATTGGTGATCCTTTGGGATTAACCAACATATTGAAACATAGGAGAAATCTTTTTTGTCTGTATTCAGATACCCATCAGATAATATTTTTTGGTATGATTGTACTTTTGTCTAAAATAAAATAAAAATGAATAACTCGTTGGACCAATTAACCTAGTAAATTGACTGTTAAGGAAGCGATCAATTCATTCGGTCATTGATCGTGATTAATTTTAATTTCTATCAAGTCCCTAAATCATTCTATTAACAATATTACCTTAATAGTAATTTAGAAGTGGTTAATGGGGCGTATGGTGTCATAGTAATCACGAAAAATAATGCTTGTAATGTACTACTTGCAGTGGATCATAGGAATTCCAAAGTCTACCAGTTTCGTAGGCTGTATTGGAAAAGATAAATATGGCGATATCTTGAAACAGAAGACAGAGGAAGCGGGAGTCTGTGTCGAATATCAGTATAATGACAAGGAGGCCACGGGAACATGTGCCGTACTCCTTACTGGAAAAAGCAGGTAGGGATTACCCCAACTTCTTACATCACGGTCTATGAAATCTGGTTATTGTGTCTGCCTCTATTCATGTAAGATTTTTTTTAAACGAGGCCATGATATTATCTGACTTTGATTGTTATCTTAAGCTCATCAAGATATGTTGCCCAAAATTATGTATTTGCGGATATTGTATCTCCGTGGCCATATATTTTGTTCTAGTGAATTCACACGGTAGATCATGGAGACGGGTAAAATATATTATCGCTTTAAAGTTTGAATAATGGGGGGAAAACACTTAAATCATGGATTTATTCACATCCTAACAAATCGGTCATGTAAATATCGGGACTTTATTTACCTTCTTTTCCTTGAAAATGTAGATCCTTGTGCGCCTACCTTGCCGCTGCCAATTGTTTCACACCGGATCATCTCAAAACACCGACAGTCAAGGCCCTCATGGAGAAAGCCAAATATTTCTACCTCGCTGTAGGTATTCCTGATGCTTTTTTGAACAAATATATTATTCATGAGTTTGATCATAGCTTGATACAGAGTTTGATTGCTTCACTGCCAGGTCGGACCAGGGGGTTTGTCAAGTCGGACCCGGCCGGTTAGTCAGCTCGGGGCCTAAAAGGACAATCTTGCGGTACATATTTATGTCCATTGCGTTCCAAACATTTATGAATTCAGTACTTTTATATCGAAACCTTTTTAAACGTGCAATATATAATGATAATTATATTGGTCCTACCTGACCAACCCGGTGGTCCAACTTGGCTTCGACCCTGGTCCGATTTGACACCAGGCCGAGCTTGTTTCGGTTTTTGTTTGGGGCTTTGAGTCTAATGTGGATGTTGCGACTCCTGTGATTGTTTGCAGCAAGCTCCAATTTGTAGCATTTCTCAGAGTAGCCAGAAAGTCTTCTGGCCTGATTTGTTGCCAAATTAGCAACTTAATCTTTTCCTAATTATTGCCGCTGTCTCATTTGTTGGTTTGTATTTTAGTTATTGCTTAGCCATTGATTCACAATTCAAATACTCTTCTTTATACAGGGTTTCCCTCTAACGGTCAGTCCCGAAGCTATGCTTGAGGTCGCTAACTTTGCTGCCTCCAATGACCGAAAATTCATGATGAATCTCTCAGCTCCCTTCTTGTGTCAGTTCTTCAAGGACCCCATGATGAAAGTTATGCCTTATGTGGACATTCTGTTTGGTAATGAAAGCGTAAGTAATGCTGGGATTTATAATAAACCTAATTGTTGCCATTTTACTCTAAATCGATATTCTTGGACATTTTAAGCTTTATTTAATATTTTCTCAAAAGGAAAAAATCGTAATATCTCCATATTATTTGAGCAATTTGGGGATATTTTCCCGTTGTAATGTTCTAAGATATTAAGGAAAACTGTAATAGTCTCCTCAACAGCCTAATCGTTGATTAAATACTTTAATTTTACTTTGATTATAGGAAGCTGAAGCATTTGCCAAAGAACACAACTTTGAGGTAAGGCGCTTTACATATTTTCGAGAGTACATACTCTGATACCGTTTAATATCAGTGTTCAAAGTATTCCTGAAATCCCAGGATTTCCTGAAATCGCATTTTCCCCCTTTTAAATGATTTTTTCATATCATTTTTCCAACTCTCATGTATTATTATCAATGTAATTTTCATAAATGATTTTTTTGTTCTTTTCCCGAACTCAATAATTCACCAACTCTTTGGTGACTAATAACCCAAAGAGCTTTCTTTGGGTCTTAACCTGCCATAGCTCCAACCCCTCTAACCCTGCCTGCGTATGTCTTACACTCATCCTGCACTCACCCCAGCGTCCAGAAATATCAGGAATCCTTTACACACTAGTTCTAGGTAGCAGCTTTCCTGCAAAATCAGGAGGACTGGGGTACATGGATGGCACCTAAACTGCTATTACTATACTTGGCTAATTGCTATACTTGGCTCACTCTAGGGGGATAAACAACCACTGTGGGTGCGCCACTCACTATATATAGCAAAGTACTATTCACACATTTCCTGAAAAATATTGATACCATACTTTAAACACTGGTTTATGACAAACCACATATCGCTTAACAACAACTTAGTCAACAATAGCCCCCTTTACAAATTCCGTCGCCAGTGCGTACCAGTGACTGCGGGATTAACTTTTACCCCTGTGCGCATGCATGCCCAGTCCAGTTGACTCACCTAGCTATGCGGGCCAAACCGTGCACCTCCACCCCGTCTGCCAGTGGACGTGCAGGGGTGTTAGGAGCACACGGCCTCTGACCCACTACAGCCCGTAGGCCTACACTTACTTGTTTTTGTTGATACACTGTTACAAAAGTTGCCATATACTAAAATCTAGCGGATAAAATGTTCTCTTATTAAGCATGACCAATCTTAACATGTCATTTAATAATATTGGATAGCTTACAGTAGTATGCAATAACTCAAATTCTGATAGAAAAAGGAGAAAGTTAGAAGCCTATGGTTAATACATAAGGCTTCTGTGTGCCTGCCCGCCTTGCTCATAGTTTGGGCCATTTCCGCCGCTCTCTGTATGGCGCTGCTGTTAATATGTAATATTATGCCCTATTAATTCATATTTTAAGGCTTTTCTCACGGAAGAATTTATTTTATACTGTTTGCAGACTACAGATGTCAAGGAAATTGCAATGAAGTTATCCGCTCTTCCTAAACAAAACGGATCAAACGTCAGAATGGTTGTTATTACACAAGGCGCAGATCCCACCATCGTGGTGGAAAGTAAGTACCCGGTACTAAATTGTATTTACATGCAAGTGCTTGAATTACAAAAATGGTAATTTCATTGGAGATCTTACATAGTAGTCTTTATTTTCCTTTTACCCATGTATTTTTATTTCGAATATTTAACAGTTACACAAATATGGGAAAGGGCGTTCTCTTCTATATTTTCAATTATGATTCTAGAAATGAATAGTGGAAAAAGTGATCACTCCCATGATCCAGTCCCAGTGCGCAATAATGCTAAATCCTGTTTTATTGACTTGTTTGAACATTAACAAAATATTGTTTTATTTGAAGATGGAAAAATAAGAGAATTCCCAGTTATCCACATCGCCCCAGAGAAAATCATCGATACTAACGGAGCGGGTGATGCCTTTGTTGGAGGTATGTTGACAACTCTCAGTCAAGGAATATGTCAATATGCCGTTGTGTATTTGTTCCAAATAGTCTTTAGTATATGGTATATGTTGGGTTGGAAATTGTGTAATGAAAATAGAATTTATACATAATATATTGGTTCTTTTTGTTATGGTAAATAAGTTATAAATATGAATATAAAAAAGTATGTTTTGCATGGTGCTGATCTTAATGCAAATATTATTATGCTAACACTTCCAATACGGTCTGCAACAAAGTCATAATTCTGGATTAATTCCTTTGCAGGCTTTATTGCGGAATTGGTCCAAGATCGGGGCCTTGATGAATGTGTGAGAGGGGGTAATTATGCTGCTAATGTAATCATCCAGCGCTCTGGCTGTTCCCTACCGGAGCGGGACTCAACATCAGTGAATCCAGGCTTATAAACGCCTTTAGTAATATGATGGGACTACCAATGGTACGGAGATGCACCACCAGATGGCGGGATGGGTTTACATTATTTTTGCCTCTAATAGAGGTCGCTGCATGGGGGTCAAGAACAAGGGTTATACATGTATATTAATATGTGGTTGTTTGGATCATTCATTTTAGTGGTATATTGGTTTTTTGCCAATCTCATATCACACTTTTTCTGTCTCACTGTCATGTATGAATTCAGTGTAATCTGATGTCAGCATTTGGAATCACATCCTTAATATATTAGGAAAATAAAACATCATTGAAACTGATAAATTCTTATGTTTACTATCATTTGGCCGAGAATCAATCATCGCATTTATGAAGGAAAATAAAACTTGTAAAAGTTATCCCCTATGCCTCTGTGGTGCCTGGAAAAGTTGAATTTGTCCAAATCATTCTATATGCTATGAATCCCGTTGGAATCTATTAAATGGCCTGGCAGTGTCTCAGCGAAAAGCCTTGAATTTTTTTTTGGGGGGGGGGGGAATACAAGGCCTGTAAAAATAGGCGCTTTGGTCGAAGGGACTGGAAAATCATTATGTGGGCCTTGAATCCAGTTGGGATCTATTAAATTGCCTTGATTGTTTGTTCTTATTGTACACTTTCTCCTGATTCGCCCCTCTCACGCCTTCCACAGAGTCACTCATAAAATATAAGTTGAAAGACTGTTGATAAAAAATATGAATATAAAACTGGTTGAATACATCATTGGCATAAGAAAAACAATAATTAGGTCCCGTCATTAAGGTTTGAAAAATTGATATCGGCATGGAAAATCACTAAAATGGGTATGGAAAGGCTTTGAAAATGCTGGAATTTCTTCAGTCCAAAAGCGCGGAGACCCGGCCTGGAAACTTCGAAGATTATCAGTTTCTTACTGTACACGTTCTCTCCTCACACCACATACTGAATAACTCTTAAGTAATTGCTAGAAAATGTCGATATACAAATTGTTAGATACATATTTGGCCTATGAACAACAATAACTACAACCCCGTAGTCCCGTAATTAGGATTCTGAAAAAAAAACTGAAATCAGTTCTGATCTCAAGCGCGGAGACCCTGCTCTATCTTTTATACTCTGCTCTTATGTTTATCCAAAGAGAATATCACCTATTTTTCTTCGCCTACTGTTGGAATATTCGGATATATCTTAGAGAGTTGAGTTCCTATGAGAGCAGCAATTACACATCTTATCTTGTCATTGATAAGGCAACATGGGCCAGCCACGTGCAATACAATCAATTTCCACGTACTTCCAATATCATTTACCGTTTTCTCAACAGATGGCTCTCAATACAGTGTGAGTGCGGAATTCTCTTCTAAAAATAAGTTCAAAGATGATAGGAATAATATCATTATGATAGAAATATTTGAGATCTATGGGAAAGTTCAAAAGACTGAGGAAAGGAAACGCTGCCTCCCTATCTACATTCCCATTCACTCTTCCATAAACATTTATAATCTATCCAAAGTGGAATCCTTTTTATGGTAAGCTGTGTCACCATGGAAGTTTTCATTCAGTAGTGAGTTGTAGGCATAGAGCTCTATGGTTGTAGGACACTGGGATCGAACGTGACTCACAACAGGTTCTTACTAGACGATTATGTGGGGTACCCTCGCCAAATGGTTTCATCAAAATCTCGAATCGGAATTTAAGTTTTTTATTAATATGCGTTTTACATTTTAGTTTAAATGTCTTTTAAGCTATATGCTAGAAAAGCCACACAAAAATGTATAAATTGTTTTACTTGTCGCCCAGACATATAATGGTAAATAGTGGGGTGCGGGCATGAAGAATATTGAATTGACACCTGTAGACGTGTACTGGCTACACATCAGTCTATATGTAAAGCGATACATCCTTGCCATCTCGGTAAACCCTTCTACGAAGATACATTTGGCACCTTGCCTATTATAGTACAGATAATGTCAGCTGTCTATGCTTGTTCTCGATCTCTTGTAAAGGATCCAGGTCCCAGTTGGTTTAAGGAAAAAACACAAGCGTCGTTTGTTCACATTTTCAGGATATTTTATTTGCGATTTTAGTGTGTAGTGTGTTCTGAATGTTGTAGTGGAAAGGGGAATGTTATTTAATTGCCCGAAGAAATTGGCAACTAACTCTCCGGTGAATATACATATAAGTTTATTTATCTAATATGCCTATAAATGCCCCCACTCACATTCTATATGTATACGTGTCTTATTTGAGGAAAGTGTTGAACTTAGAAAAGTTCAAATTGAAGGTGACTCATAAGATATTCATTATTAAGCACTGTAACTCTTACATATAGTCTCCTTCATATATTATATAGAATTTTTATTCAGTAATAAAAAAAATGTTACAGAAATGGACCAAGAACTTCTACTATTAGATATTCCAGTATACCCAAAATATGCTTCATCTCTGCAGATACTAAACAATTGTTCACAAGTCCAAATATTTAATGGTTTTAAGCTGCCTCTACACCACTCCCGATTGTGCATCGCCGACAGTTGGCGATACTTGCCGATGCTTTTATCGGCCAAATGTCGGGGGTAGTGTAGAGGCTTTCCCGACGGCCTCCCGACACTTGAAGCTATCAGCAGCTGTCGGCGACAGTCGCCGATCACTTCTAACTTGTTTGAAATATTGTGTGCGTCGCCGACAGTCGGCCGACGAACATCGCCAGTGTAGAGGCGTCCCTGACAGGTCCCGACGTGAGAGGTCGTATCGGGGAAATCTGTACTATCGGGAACAAAATTATGGAAGACCGTAATGGGTAGTATACTTCTCGGCATTCCGATAACGGACCGTCCCGGTCCCGGTCAAGACCAGACCTGGTATATTAAGAAACTATATCATAACATAGTATTACTATAGCGACACCTTAAAATTTAAAAAATCGGGTAAATTAACATCCGGACCGGTACCGGACAAGGACTTCAATGACCGGGGCTCCGATGACCAGTACAATACCGGGTGACCGGTACAATACCGGGTCGGTATCGGCCGATGACCGGGGTAAAATTTTCTCGGAGCCCCCATAATTTCCCGGTCATCGGAATTGGAACCTATTTAAGGTATATCAATGATTTTCAACACAAGAGAACATTATGTTTGCAATACAAAACAGGAATAACTAAATAAATATAATAATGAAATAAGTACAAACTTGAACATAAATAGTAAAATATGTAATAACCATCATGGTTAAAGTCCAGATTAAATAATTTGAATGGTTAATTAACAATAAATTAATCGCATAATATAAATTACAAATATCGTCATGGGTTGCAATGTAGACCCCAAGTGGCGTCCGGAGGTACTACATATATATATATCTACTTCGAAGCTCATCCTATAGCAGGGGCGTTGGAAGCTAATTTGAAATGGGGGGGGGCAAGTTCTAAGTTTGACCTTTGGTACCCCACTACACTGTGAAGTATGCCAGTATGTATCATGATATCGGGATGGGGGAGGGAGGGGGGGGGGGCATACCAAACAAAGTAGGCCTCAACTTCCATCATTATGTGGATGCATTCTTGTTAGTTGTAAGCTGCACAGTATTCACAATGATAATGAAAAATTGGGGGAAAAACGTTTGTCCCTACTGAACATTTTGCATTTATTTGCATTACCTTGTTCAATACTAGAAAAGAATCAAACCATGTCATATCCATACCTTATCAGGAAACCAAGTAGGCTACACTTATTGAATGCCTCTGTTGTATACAACTATAAATCTAAATAAATCTTTCATTTATAATACTACATACTACATGTTTCTATACATTCTTCCCCATAACAAGACTATGGAGATCAAAAGTTTAACATGACTTGAATTCAAACTTCAATTCCTAATCAAAAGCCAAAACATTGTTATATTTATGGACTCTATTAATATGATAAAAAAAATGCATATTAAGCATTATTCATTATTAAGCATTAAGCATATTAAGTTCCGACACCCCTGTATAGAGTATTTTGGCTACTTTACCAACAATTGGAAATAGAGGTACAATTAATGGCTCAATAATCATATGGTATTGGTACAGTCAAATACATATGTCGGGGTATTTAATACAATTTAAATTGTGTACAAATTTTAAGTAGTTTTTGAGTAATGAGCAGAAGTATTCGACCATAATTTTAGACATTATGTCGGCGAATAGCTCATCCTATAGAATATATTTTATAGCTACTTTTCCAACGATTGGAAATAGAGGTAGAATAATTGTGCAATAATCATATAAAATTAGGAAAGTCGAATAGATATGTTGGGGTATTTAATACAATTTAAATTGTGTAAAAGGCTTAAATAGTTTTTGAGTAATGAGCATAAGTATTCGGACATAATTTTAGACATTAGTTGACTGGTCATCGGAGCCCGGTCATCGGAGCCCCGGTAATTTAAGCCCCGGTCCGGTACCGGTCCGGTCCCGGTCTGATCCCGACCTCGGTAACCGACCTCGGTACCGACCTCTATACTACCCATTCCGGTCTTCCATACTATATGGCAATCGCCAGTGTCACCAGTATCGGGAGAGGGTATCGGGACTGGTGTAGAGACAGCTTTAGTTTTCTAAAGGCTTTAATGAGTGGATATATTATACTATAGTTGGTAACATGATACCGGTACTGCGGTGATTTTTCTTTGATTGGGATGGGTGGAAGACGGAATTCCATTAAACATCTCGAAATCTGTCACCTCCTCCTTTAAAACAACAGCTGGTGGCTCTGGCCGGCCCACCCGATTTTGGAGACACCTCCTCCTGTCTTAGCTTTAACCCTTTTCCCTCCCTCACTTTGGTAAAGTATAGAGCAGCTCTTCCCTGAAACACATCACATACAACAGGCGACAAGGGTTAAAGTAGTGAGAGGGTTTCAGGTTTCGTGTCACGTTCCGGTCTACCGCCGGAGGCGGTGGCGCAAATCAGGGAGACAATCTTAATGACCAAGGAGACGACCAAACCATAAGGCATTTTTGCACTGTATTCCACGGGAACCATGTTCAGAACTATATATAATGGTGTTTTATTGATTGATAATTAATTGTCATCTTAATAAAGATGACAATGAGAAAATAGATGTTTGCCCTCGTTTACTAAAATGTGTAATTTTCTGGTTCAAAAAAATCGCCAATAGTTATATAGAAAGTGGTTAGATAACAAAGATATCGGGAAAGTACGATCGTTTACATAGAATGTTTAAGATCGAGTTTAACGGGTGAGTAAGTAATGTGTTTACTCATGAGGTATATAATATATAATTTTGTATCCCACACAGATGATAACAGGTGGCATGTAGCTTACCTGAGGAGATGCATATTATGTTCACATGACACTACATGACATTTAAGTTATAATATTCACTTCTATGAAGCTCCGGTTTCAAGAATATATGATCTTGTTTTTAATACACATCACCCACCTATGTCTTGGCCTGTAAGTGAAAAAAAAAATGTTTCTTGCTCAAAAAGGACTGACGTTAACTAGTGGCGGGCATCCTTTTTCTTTCTGTCACTATTATTCCATGTTAATTGTTTGTGTCCCGAAAAGGGTTTACCCCCAGATGAGATTGCCCTTTTCTGTAATCTAATATAAATCTTCTACATAGTTAATTCACTTAGAGCTAATTATTTCACTGATGAGCCATCATTTATACTTGGCAAGCTTGTATTTATTTGATGACAGATTCCTTTTGTCATAAACGCTAGCGTTTAATCATTGATTAAGTGGTTGAGCCGCTGGTCTGAACATGCATGTTACCGTAGTTGAGAATGTTGTGATCATTGGCGTGTTTTATTATGCTAATTCAGATAGCGTCTAGCTTCGCACCTGTTTGGGTGTGAACCCGGACCTTGACCGATGACGAACCTGTACCTCCCTCACGTGGCTTCAATAGTCACTGGTAGCGTCTTCCTGGGCACAAGTTGATTCCCATTTGCTTGGGGCGCAAGCTGGAGGTTGAAGAGTCCCAACCTACGTATGTACATGCATATTCATAGGCATACATGCATGCAACCGTATATATATATATATATATGTGTGTGTGTGTGCATGGATATAAATTGATACATGTTGAAATAATCATAGCTATATAAATATAGTAACACATTTATTATCCTTTAATTTGAAATGTCCAACTTTATCTGTTGAGTTACCTAGCTTTACCTACTTCAGACCTCATTCCCAACAGGATTCTGCACATATGATATACCGACTTACACTTAAGCATGGCGTATTGCTATTAATACTGTAACGATTAATTTCATTTGCTTGAGCTGAGCTGAGCAGTTTTGGTATGGGGTTTACGCGTTGGAATAAATGTAGCTTATGGATATTTAGTTCCCCGCGCTTCTTACACAGTGGGTCTTTATATGCGCTAAAATAGATTATCATTCAGGCAGATGGGTCCCGACGCTCCCGGATGTCCTTTATTGGGACAAAGAATATGACCAAAAGGTCGCTACCATCGTGCCGTGAGAGGCATTGGTTGTTTGTTGTGTATCCATGTCACTGTCGACTCCTCCTCGAATTGTAGGTTTCGAAACGAAAGGTGAAATGGCATGTCTGAATATTTTGAGTGTATAAAGCATGCATGGAAGCAACTGATTATTATGTTCATGAGCACATTACATTTATATAATTCTTATTCATGATCGACCGAAAAATACACGATATATTTATATATACTATACATTTTCATATGAAATAGAGCGTGACAATTACAGCGGATGGTCATTACGAAAGACTGACATTATACAGGGAATGTTTGATGGCGAATGTACTCTCCGAGATTCGCTGTCTTCGGGGCTCTCTGGGTCATGCAGAGAACAAAAAGTCTATAGTTGACATTGACATCCTGTGCCATATAATACGTACAGTCGATCTATTTGATAGAGCTTTTTGTAGCTAAGGACATGCCACTTCTGACGTGTCTCAGTATATCTGCATGGGAGTGTGCTGGGATGGGACATGAAAAGTCACATTTCCTGGGGTCTCTATAGTAAGAAAGTTGAACATATCTTAATACCCGGTATATAAGGCCAAGAAAAAAAATAGGTGTGTTTCCGATTTACCCCCCCCCCCCCCCGTCCCCTACCTAGAAAAACCTTCCCCTACCTAAAATTTTTTTGACCATACCAGATTTTTTTGATACCATACTTTATTTTTTTTTGGATTTTTTGACAAAAAAAGCTAATAAAAGCAGGAAAACAGGTTTTCCTAACCTGGAACTGTCAAAAAGCACATTTCCCTTGTTTAAAACAACTATTGTTTTAAATTAGACATTTTTTTCAGTGCCTGGGAGGTGGAAATACACCTATATTTTTGTTTGGCCTAGGATATAGCACACATCACGCTGGTATTCAAACATACACTATGTTTTTCACTTTTATTGGTTTTAATATGCAATGGAATGGTTTGTTACGTGGCGGTCATAGGGCAGAAAGATGATCTACAATTATTCATAGTTGGAACATTTTTTCATCGCGGCCTGGCGGTTTCGTGACATGATTATGTCTGCAAAGTATACAAGCATATTGGAGGCAGAGTATATTGAAATAAAACATACAAAGATCCACACACCTGCCACTTAAGCAGATACCCTCACCTGGATAAAAACTCTTTCACCTGGCCGAACCGACCAATCACAGGCGTTCTTCTCACGACCCGCATAGAATAACCCTCACCTATGGCCTCGCCCACTAATGCCCTTAACTTCACTTAGGGTGTGATGATAATAGACGAATCACACCGCTGCTTATAGTATCCTAGATGGCAAAGGAGTTCATGATAGAGCTAAGCTGCGAAATTACTCAACGCCCAGTCCCTGGATTCCACTCTTTCAATTCATACAATTCAGCGTTATGCAACACTATGCTTGTTTGAACAATAAATAGACTTGGATGGCTTTGCCGACTGTTTAAAGTACTGGGAATTTATTATTACCGGTCCGTATCACAGCTGATGCATATTGCTAAAGGTGAAATGCACTCATCTCTCCCTAACCATCGTGGTTTTGAGATGGCATCGATTACCATGACAACTGGAATGTTTACTCCTTTCGCGTCAGAATCGACTATTTAGCTCACTCTACTTAAATACCCTCCCAGGACCCCAACACTTGCAAGGTTCTCCCCGGCGAATAATTTTCATAATGACATATTTACAGACACTCGTCGACAAGGTGCCTGTCAATTAATTGTTATTGGTGGAACTACATTTTCATAAAATGGAGCATGGAACATGGAATTTACAATACTGGTAACAGGTATAATATGCCCATACAGAGTGCATGAACACACTTTCGTCGGTTATGTTTGCTTCAAATATATAGCACACTTACATACAATACAATGTCCTGAAATATTTGGATCGCTTGAATCACCGTAGTGACTCGATCTTGGCATAAGCTCTGCTATTATTATGTTATCGTAAATCACCAGAGCATGAAGCACATGCAGGACATAGGGTTAAAGACAGTTGTTCTCTCTACTGAGTGAGTGCTGCGTTTGCTGTAAACATAAAGCCGAGGCATGTATCAACAGGTGGTCTTTCAATAAAAAAAACATATCATTCTAATCAATCGGCATGGGTCCATTTATACACGCATCTATCTATCAAAACTCGTTTCTAGAGTCGTTTCTAGAAAACAATTATAGGTATTAAGCATGTGGTTGCATTTGAAAGAAAAAATACAAAACATGGTTTCCCCAGGACATTGACTCCGTATCCAAGTGGCAGTGAATAATAGAATAATAATCATGATCATATCTCACATCCCTTTACAATAAGCTGGTGTGTATTGACTTGGAAGGGGAACACAACTGTTAATTATTTAAAAAAACAATAACAATAAAGCATTCTTAGTGTTTATGGGTAGTGTTTTTTGTATACATTCAAAGATGTGAAATTGTAATATGCCAAACTGAGTTACTATAGCTTTCGCCCCGTGACAACGTATATTTTAGTATGTCCAGGTCCACCCTCTTTCCCATTTACATTTCTTATTTTTGTGTGTGTAAAAGACAAAGGTGATCGTGTACTCCTATGAATTAAGTGGATGAAACGACCCTGAATGTCCCGGTGGCTGGCGTCCTATCTGCCACTTCCTTCACACCTGTCCCTCCACAGCCCGCCACTGACACAAAGGTGTTTGCATTTCATGTCATGAACTACTGGTCCCTAAACATACACAAATACCTCTGCTCATCATTTCACCTCCAATTCAAATGGAGAATTATATAAAACGCTTGAGGTGTCGTGTAAACAATGAGAGATATGAATCAGTTATAACAATGTTTCTGTTAAATACACGTTTCTCGTGATAGATATGGTATACTCTTTGTTGTTAATTTGTGTGACATTACCCTATAATCAGCATTCATCGTTGACCGCAAATTATTTCGATTTATATAATGGAACCAAGTGCAGATACCAGTAGAGGTTCTGTGTCAGTTCCAAATCAAATAACTATTCTTAATCTATTGTATTACATAGTGATCGACAACTATTAATTTTCATCGCATGAATTTCCAAGCAAATGACACACATTTAAAAACATGTCGTCTGATTGATTGATGAATTCTTATCTTCAATTTAGTTCAAACGGTTAATTAAATTCATCTGAAATTAGTATCAGGTCTTCCCGTGTCTGCCCAATTGTAGACCATCAGAACTTAGAGTAATATGGATCTTTCTCTAAGATCAAAACAAACATTTATGAACTTATGATGAGAGAACGAAGCCCCCGAATCCTCATTTCTTCAGTGAATCATATTCATATATATGGTGTGATTAATAAAAATAAGTAGTATGAAGTGTAATAAAAGCATTCCTCCCAAAAGCTATTTAATTCTAACTGTCTACTATTCCATTGTGATTCCTATTCGATTCAGAAAAATATTTGTTTTACAGGTGCAATAACACAGCGGCGATCCTCCACTTCAGATAATTAGGTTCTATTTTCGATTGCCAATGATGTCCGACTGCAGGAAAACACTCTCTTCCCCGGAAAGCCTGAGAATTAGACTTGATCTAGACTCGCAAAACAACAGCGTTTGCGTCAACACGGATAACTGGACCGAAATATTTATATTTTTGACATTGCAGTGACATTAGACAATATATATATGGCAATATGGAGCAGTAAGGATAAGTTATGTTGTTGGGGGGGGGGGGGGGGGCGAAGATACTGTGTCCCTGCACTCGAAGTAATTCATTAATCAGACAAAGGACTTAGCCAAGCCCAAACGAGGAGATGACACAGATTATGTTCATGTTTCCATGGCAACAGAAAAAGGTTGATAAACAGGGATTGACAGCAATTAGTTGAAGAGGAGCAATTTATTGGCTTCATGGGAATCCAACGTCGATTTCAGAGGATGTTATCCACAGAAACGTGGTTTGGACAAAAATCAGTCCTGTTTGGTATTTCTTAATGATATCGGTTAAATGTTGCTATGATAAAACAATTTCATTTAACTAGAACTTTTGAGGCGATTGTAGACTGATGATTTGCCAAATAATCCATCTGTTTTATGGATGGATTCCTCTAGGCATAATTACTCTGTTAGTTATATCATAATCATCATTATAATCAAGCTTATTTAAAAATGAATAATAGACTAATAATAGACAAATATAATATATAGATATACCCATTTGCCATCGCAATATAATTCTCAATCGATAGTCTCTATATGGTGTATATTCTTCTCACAATGTATGATCAATATTCATGAATGGCTATTAAATCTTAATTAGATGTATCAAATCAAGCATGGGCGATATTCTCGAAGATTAATCTTAATTAGATGTGTCAAATCAAGTAAGGACGATATCCTCGAAGATTGAGCAATGTTGGTTTATTATGAGACTTAAAGCGATAGAATCTCCTGGAAAAGCTGACCTGGGCGTTGAATTCATGCCAACAACTAGTACCAAAGGCTGCCAAAATTCCCGCTAAGCTATATAACATATATTACTCGTTGATATGTGTATATATGTATATCGCACTGCTATATATTATAATCAGGAAAGAAATAAACAACTGGTAAACGATCCTTTTAATTGGAATTTCATCACAGGATGTGTCTACCTATGTATATATCACAATGATTACATTGGCTGATTGCAGATATTACTATATGGTTTTTAAACTGCCACATTCCTTATAAGGTCGGTTCAGGTTCAATAATTTTTAGGTTATACTTCCACGGTGGATGGTTTGGCGTCAATATTTTCGCTAACAACGGGGCTGCCATACCTTCGGGGGAACCTCCAAGGCGTGACATCTTTCCCCCCACGCTTTGATATGCTTGCCTAGCTGTATATTTTTTTTAGCAATTAACACGCTCTCGACAGCATCACACACATATATATGCTCCGAACACGGATCTACTTCATTTAAATGAAAGACTTATTAATTTGAAATAAATCTATTAATAAACATGCTGCTGGGTCAGCTAAATAATTACAATTATAATAATACGGAATTCTCATTTTTTAATATAAATTAACGTCCCCTTTGTTATTATATATGCCATAGATGTAATCACCTGATACAATTTAATTAGGAACTGAAATTATAAAAACAAATTAATTTCTTTTTAAATCTTAACAAGTACACACACCTTAGCTTTAGATTAATTATTAGTTGCTGTTATCTCCTGAGATCATACGTTACAACAGTTGCATCGCCAATGCCGCATAAATCTAGACCAATGTGAATGTAATGTGTACTTGTGGGACATGGAGCTTTAATTTAAACACGAGAACTGGGTCTATTTATGCCGTATATATAATGGCGAAGAGGAATAGCGAGTTTACACTCGGCTCATAGCCAGACTCCAAGGCCCCAAAACTGACACATGGCCAGCAGGAATGCCCGCTCCTATGTCATGACCCCACAGTCTGGAGGTCATTTAGCTTGCTTCTCTAAAAACCGTGACACCATTCAGATGTATGTCCCTTAATGTAAATAATTGGCCAGTTTTGTTTAGACGACTTATAAATGAAACGTTGATCGACTGCAAAGATTCAAGTCATGCTTGGCTTTGATCATATTTGAATGACTCACTTTGATCCTGGATTGCCGTTAATTATTCAGTATTTCTAAAGGAAGGCTGTCCGTGCCTTTACATTATGCCAACAATTTGTGACGAAACCCCACATTTCTTTTTATTATTGAATTATCGTTTTCCTTTAAATTGTCATTACAGATGCCCAATACACTCACCTTCTTCAATCAACACTGCCGTAACCACTTTTGGTTTCTAGTGATAGCTGCGGTGATATGTAAAGTAAAACCTATACTTTACAGAGGAGAGATATAAAAGAGCTGTTATACGTAAATTCATACAACGATGTATCAATATACAACACTAACCTAGCTTAACTTGGCACGGACTGGTGGTTTAGTTCGTCTAAATAGTCCATTGGGATTTCCAATTAAATCCTCCAAGAAAAATACGGTTCCACTCAAACGGGTCATTATTAGTTGTATTTGCCCATTGACAAATTTGATCCATCAAAATATACTTGATTTATACGTTTGTGTCTACTTTATTAGTTGTAGAGTAATTATTTAACAGCAGGCTCAGTGCTGTCGATTGGTCTAAATAATAATTGTTCGTGTCAATGTAAAGGTAATAAATTGCAAAGGCCACCTAGGTTCTCGGGGTTGTCCTTGGGCGATTCACCATATAGTCTGTTGTCTGGAGTTAATGAGAACGCATAATACACTCCGCATAAGAACGCGATCATTCGGAGCACAGATCTATGACAAAGTATGGTCTGTCACTTTCCCATGGTATTCTAACAATGCATAATCGGAGCTGTTTTGAGATTTGGTGCTCCAGATGTAAGAGACACGACGACACCACAACAATGTTTAGAGGCATACATTTGTGAGAAAAAAATCTTCATCCATATTTCATGCAGTTTAATGTTATTCCAATGCTTTATGTCGGTATTAGGAGATGTCCAAGAACTGGGCACATGACATGTTATTATTAAGGTCGTGTTCTAAAAACAAGGTTACGTGCCTCTTCTCCAAGGTCATTAAATATGACCCAACTTCTTATTGTCCATAAATATGAGATTTATACACTGGGAAGCTGCTCCGTTAGAATCAGGATAGAACATTATGATTATATCATTGCAGTCTAGGCTCAAAACCTCTCAGATCGGATAGGAATGGTGTGTAATTGATCGGACGCCTACTGCGCTAATGGTTTCCCGGCCCAGGAGTATGCGTCCTAATGGGATTATAATGCCATTTTGCGGTTTGGAGCAAGAGGCGTTTCCTCAGTTTGGAGTGACTCTCTCTACTCTGAGCCTAGTCTTATTCATAATTAGACAGGCATTCTCGTCTTTATTTAATACATTCCGGGTAGAATAAAAGACAGGGCTGATTCCCGATCACCTATAACCTGAAAGCTGCATTTCCCCCTTGTTGCGTGCATGTGTGGGTATTACACTTTCAAATAGCAAAGGATACTTTTCTTTTACTTCATTCCAGAAACTAAACACACGCCTCAACGATAAAGCATTGTAACTCTTTGAAAACACAACTCCGGGATTGGATTCCTTTGGTGGCAGATGGCCTCCTTTGACTTGGTTTAATTTGCTGCCGGAGGCTTTATAGGATGCCGCAATGAAATAGAGAGGTTTTTATGAGAAATACTTAAAAGCCACCATCAACTCACTCAATTGTCCATTTTTGGGATACATAATTACTGCGATTGTGGACATCTAATCGAGACATAATCTCTTATTGAAACGCGCTCTTCTCGATGCCTAATTAGTTCAATGCAATAGTCATGCAATCATTGGTCTGTTATGTCTGACGACACCGGGTAAGAAACACAGAGATAAGTATGTGATATGTCTTGGGCTTGCCATCCTAAATAATATACATCGTCATATATCCATAGTGGGAGAAGTAATTAAATGCAAATAGGTTACACGAACACCCACACGCTCGTGAAATTGATGCTGCTTATAGCATCAGTTTATTTTTGACGGGCCTCAGTGCTTCGTACTTTGGGCAAAGAGGCGATATTGCTCTTTTGTCAATTCAATGACGATAACTGTCAGAATGATAACCGTGTTTTGATATTTTTGGTCAATGCTGATAGAAAATGTGAATGCATCTGCTGAAAGGGCAAGCCATAACAGCGACAATACGGATATGTGAATAGTGTGTGGGGTCTCATTTAGATGAGTGATGAAATGAATTATGCATCCTTTGATGAACTGTATCATAAAGTCTGCCATAATACCGTCACTGTCGATAAAAAAGACGCGAGCTAGGGACCTCGATGCTTTTAATCAATAGGATAATCAGCGCGGCTTAAATTTTCCCGAGCGATTTGTCGATTGGCTCGGTGGAGGGTAATAATAGCCCCTTAGTGCAAATATGCCACGCCAACCACATACACTGACATATATTACAGATTCATTGGTCTTACATGCTTGGCACCCTGGGGTTGCTGTAAATCTATTTGTATTAAATAATCAGTATCGCCACCCACATCAGAGGTCAGTGTCGGTCCCAACAGGTGATTTTTGCCCAATAAAATCTTCGCATTATATCCGGAAAGCCCCATCCGCGACCTCAGGGCAGGACCACGGAGAGGACACCAATGCTTTAAGAGGGAGGGGATTGTATGCATTGTAGGCCTCATTGTTTCACTTTGAACTTAGAAAAGTCAGTGCTGACACTTGCTATTAAGAGGCTCAAGCCGCCATGACAGCTTCATAAAGAGGTGGTCTTGTGTGATTCAACGCGAAGGCGTAGGCAAAAAAAAGATGTTTCATGGTGCTTCCTAGAAGCACACACCGATCAATAGTCTATGTTAATGTTCCCTGAGACCGCTTCTGTCTGCAGTCGTCTTGCTGAGGGCCCAAGATGGATGTATTCGGAAATCAGCATCATTTATGTAATGGACAATTAGTTACAATTCATAATCAACCACTTAATTTTCCATGACACTTAAATGAAAGGAGTCTTTTCTTGATGTAATTAAATGTGTAGAGTCGCCAGACTAATGACCAGAAATTATTATAGACAGAATACGTCACAATCTGATCATCCCATATATTTGATGGGATTCACGAATGCAAAGTATTAAGAACAACCAAGCAATAAAGCAATGGTGCCAGCCACAAACAAACAACCCACTTTAAATCTTTTAGTCGGATCCACTGTGAATAGATATTCCAATTACCTTTATTAACATCATTATCCTCCCCACTTTGCCCTCATTGTCCTTCTATTGGACCACATCTTGTATGAAAATCTATAGCCACCACACGCACGCCCCCGCTTTATGGATGCTATCATGTAAATAGGTTCCCCTTGCTTCTTCCATGCATAGGTATCGGGGGCAGCAATGGGGCCATGGTGCCAGCCGAAGGCATGAATTGAAGGGCGACTTGAACACTTCCCTCCCAAGGCATCAAATCGCTGCTCACGTTGCTTGTTGGCTTTGGAGTTTCCCTGGGCAGCAGGATTGCTACATCCCCGTGTGTTGTGATGACGGGCGGCTGCCTATTGTAGATACCTCCAAGGCAATGGCTCTGGAGGACACTGTGCTCGCTCGTAACAAAATCGACCCTCCATGATTGTCGTCAGGCTCTGATTTTCTTTTTAGATTCGCTTACAGGAATGAGAAGCTAATTCCCTATATCGATCTACACAGACCCATTCAACCTAATTAAGAGAAAGAAGTACATAATCAATATTTTATTTATTGTAAGAGAGTGGGGATACCATTGAATACTAATTTGCATTGTGTTTACATAATAAATAAATACATCATATATTTATAATTCTATTATAGACCATTCCCAAATATATAGCTATTTTCAGTATTGACAGTAGTAGGTGAAACTGTCTATTTTCCCGTTGTAATTGATAATTGGAAGAGAACATATATTTGTTGTAAATTGATAGTCAGCTAGCTACTCGTGAGAATCCATTAAATATGGATTATAGTGCAGTCATAGCAGTGCCATTAGAATAGGCTAGGAGAGCAATTATCGCAGTGCTTATCATTCTCTCGTCTATTGACACTCCAGATCCTGTTCTATAAATAGCGTCAGTGGGATTGAGAACAACTCATAGCATCTCAAGTCCAAAGGCATATAGCTTTACTGGAGGAGCTACTCCCATTTGCTCATTTTGAATAACCCATCATAGCCGGGCTACTACTGATGGCGGCCTGTAGACCCCCCATTAGAGCGCCTCCCGCCGCGTGGGATTCCATCCGGTGCAGACCCCGAGAATCCGTAGATGCCTCTTCACTACCTCTCTCAGGGTCGCCCGCAACAGATTGGTTGGCTATCCTGGCATGACACGACAATAACCGCTCTCCATTAGCGGAGGGAGAAATACCGAGACAGAGATGAATCAGCAGTTGCTGAGCTGCTCGGGAAGCCGATGCTTTAAAGCCCCGGATGACAAATGTGGCCTATTGCATTGCGGGGACTGTAGAGTGTATCTGCTCTTCCGTTATATAACCTAAATGGTAATGCTTCCTCGGCTTATGTCTAGCGTCGGTTTACTATATCTAATCAATACATTCAATTGCACCGGTGGCAGGGAAGTATAAACCAACCATGCCACCCCGGTCAATATTGAAATACCGTAGTCTGTTTCGTCATGCAATCTGTACATTCTTTCATACCTAAATATGCCTCTTTACTTAGATAACCACTTAAATTATGTTTAAAAATAAATCTCCAATTAATTCTTCCTTGTCGGTTGCATATTGTGCATACGCTATGTGTTCTGAAATGTCGAAAGCCTGAGTGAATATTTATACTTCAATTACATGACTCATGTTGGTTTAAGTGTTTAGAGAAGAAATGACTCAATGTGGTAGCAAGCCTCGTAATCAGAAAATGACTCGCCGTACGTGCACCCGAAATATCTATTGAGTCACTTTGTATTCATCAGTTCTCTCTCTGGCTTTGATCTGCCCGTCTGAATAGAAGGCTCCCTCCCGTGATTCGTTAGCCGAAGAGACATTGTAAACTATTTGTTAAAAACAACGAGACCACTAAAATGAATTGATTCAAAATATGCCACGTGTCTTATTCCAAGATCTAATTCATATTAGGTATAGGCACTGTCAGAATTGACTCTAAATAGGACAGTTTTTGGGGAAACACATATATGATAACACGCACATATATATCAGTAGACAATTCGACAAATAAACGTGCGAGTATACAGCCAAATCCTTGCTTTCAACAAGCCCGTTATTTATTAGGGGTCATGAAATAGAACGGCGGGGGTAAAAGAGGAAACATTATCACTATAGTATGACCAGGAAATGTGATCCCGCGCTAAAGGGATAGGCAGCGTCTATAAAACTATCATGGTTGACAAATCATATATCACCAAGTGAGGCATGGGAATAGAATACAACTAATATGCACGAGTCAGGTGTTTGACCCTTGACTCCAGTGCAGAACTGGCTTCCTCGAATCGAAGATTGGTTCCGGAAAAAGGAAGAGCATATGTTCCCCATATAACCTTTTCAGCTCCATCAATTCAAGCCCCATGTAGATCCTTAACGTTTGGAGCTGTGCTTCAATCTTCTACATAACAAGTTTACGTTTCTCTCCTGGAAATGTATTTACTCACCCCACTGACCCTTCAACTCTAATATACCAACCTGGTCGCAACCTTGGTTTTACTCTAAACAAAGACCCTTTATGATACAAAGGCCTCGTTAAAATAGTCCCACTCGGTTGCTCAATAAATTGTAATTTAAGCTTAGCTTCTTTCTCTTTATAGTAGCTGACAACAAACACATTCTCCGCACTCTGCAGTTAGTTCTTTCCTGATTTAAGTTGCCAGCTACCGGACTGTACATTATTTTGTCTTAAGATGTTTAATAGGCAGCAAGGATGTAAATAATCAAATATTTGTTACGGGATTCTTTACTACACACACAACTTCATACAATAAAGGGAAACATGAAAACTTTAAAAGTATAAACCCCTTACATTCAATGTAAAGTATAACCACAAATTAAATGGGCCTCACCAGGGGCCTAGCCTGCCTCAATAAATTAAATGAATAATTGTTTATTATGAGAATAGGTTCTAGTATTTTCGTCCCAATTCTATTTTTGTTTCAAGCATTTATTTACCAATTCCTGGCCAATTAATCTCGCTGGCTGAGCCCCAATATTTACGTTTCCTGTTGATTGATTCTTACACGTATTAGGCAAGCAGAGCTGGTCGCAGTGGTTAGCAAATTCTGATACACTGCTTATTTTCACATTTTATATTTTGAGTCGTTAAGTCTATTGTTGGCATATAGGTGAAGGTTCTCTGCCCAGCACTTGTCGGGATTCATTCTAGACTGTTGGCGCATACATTGTCAGACACCTGCCAACCCATTCAAACAGTAGACGTGTTAATGTCTATTTACAAAGGTTTTCTGTGGCGAGCAATTTACATAATACGCAAACAACGCCAGCAACGTACTGATTCAATCAAATGCCTTAGTTATGAAATCAGTTCATGTATGATATAGTGATTCTTAAAATGGCAATTCAGGGAAACGCCTATTGTATTAAAAGAAATTCCAGTTGTCACATGTCTACACATCTTTTGCTTTACATTTTGTCCCGATGCTATTTCATTTTCATAATAACATAAAATCCATAATTATATATGTGTGAAAATATTTACAAAATAAATCAATTAAATTATCCTGGTTAATCTAGTCCTGATGACTTAGACTAATGCAGATCATCTACTGATACATCCGTAGCTGTCTGTGGCAATTTTAGTATCAGATGTGGGAATATAACACCAGGATCAGAGGACCACAAGGTGCTCTAATATCTACATATAGTTGGCTATCTAACAAAATAAAAATACAGCCTGCTCCGGAGCACAACTCATACGAGCTAAGGGGGATTCTGACAGCCAGGCCGCGGCCCAGGGAGGTGTACAAAGACGGGCGTAGACGTTTATCTTAAACAAACGGCTGTAGACCTCAAGGTGTCAAGATTCATACGATAGTCATTCACAATGTGTATTGAATTTCGGTCGAAATCCATTAATATGCTTTGATCTGGGATACATTAAAGACACTTCCTTGATATATATACTGCTTCGTATATCATCCGAAATGTTTGCTGCAGAAATGATGAAGTGGTGAGAAGAAGAAATAATTGAAATATATCAAAATGGATATCAAAATGGATCCCGATGCGATATTATAAATATGGTGTACATAAATCTATTTCGAATAAAATATGAATCCACGAAGTCTGTATAAAAAAATATCCACCAGTTCGTAGAACTTCCCACAACATCTTAAATAAAAACAACATCGTTGATAACAAAAAAAGTCATCTAAAGACCCCGGTGAGGCAGTAAACATTTCCGAAGAAAACCACTACAGGATTGGACTGATTACGAGAGGAACTTCTTCACATGAAAGGGCAAAGAAATAAAAGAGCATTAACTACTTTTAAAGCTGATTCCTGGTACCCTTTCTCACTAAAACCTTATGAATAAGTTCAAGCTGTGAAAGAATCTTCATTGTGGAAGGTATTCCTTCCAAAACCCAAACTCAAATATAAATAATTATGATAAATGTCCCGTCGATTGACCTTACGGAACTTAGGAATGTTAGACTATAGGTAATTCTCCCTGAATGCAAAGACAGTAATATGAATAGTAATATGAATCACAATTAATAGTGAACATTAATGGGTATTTATAAAAAGGCATCCCATGCGTTAGAGCTTTAACTTTAAGGCCCGATGTAGTGTCTAAACAAACAGATTCCACTGTAATTGTTTTGGCAGTTCATTGAGAGACCCTCACTGATGGATCTAGCACTATATTTAATTATGTCAATCATAAACGCTGTCTTAGAATTGATATGAAGCAATAATAGTGTGATATCTATCTGATATGTAAGCTAAAATATCAACTCATAATACAGAGAATGTACAGGAATCACTCTTTACAAATAGGCTATTTAATTTATATCTGAGTACTTCTATTAAATATCGCATGACGCAGAACAGCACAAACCATCGCAACGCTTACCGCAGAGCCTACCGCAGCCAGTGGAGACCACCCATAAGAGAACTATGAAAGGATGGGCCGAGTAGCTCTTTTACCAATGGTCCATGACCACAGCTGCCCTGTGTCATACAATTCTCCCCAACTATCAACAGCATGCCCCTGCTGTCATCATGCCTTGTCACCCTTTACAGTTCATGTCTTATTGTGGAAAGGACCAATGCATGCAATAGCCCCTAATGGGACTGCAGTCTCCAACACTCACAATCTTTCGTCTCAATTTCGCTGCATGTGTTGAAATAAAATATTAAACGTGTCTATAGAAAGTCAATCGCAATTATCAAAAGTATTAGGATAGGCTTCTCAAAATCAAGTATTATGCTTTGGATTGCTTTGATTCGTGTTTTTTCTCTTCCTCTTTATAGTGATATCTTGATAGACCTTGACTGACTTTGATGTTTGCTGAGATAAGGACAATTGGATCCCGGTATTAAGCCGGTGGACACTTAAGTCGGTAGATTCAGCCATAGGATACCTTATGTTTTTAGACACAGAAACTAATTTCGATAGCATTTTTTCCCCTTACATGAATAATCCACCTGAAGGCTTTGTTAATACACAAGATGGTAGAAATTGTCTTGTATTTAGATTGTCATTCAGCTAAGACAGTATGCAGGTCGTATATGTGATTGTTACATATTTTATGTATTACACATGGGCGGGGCTCCCGAAAATGTCCACTTTAAAAAAAATAGCATCAACTTTTTTTTTCCTTTTAATATATCTAAGCCTTCTCCCAGTCATAATCAATGGTACAAGCTTAAACATACTAAAAATAGAAGTTTTTCCGAGTTTTTTCTCATTTCCTACATGTCAAATTCAAAAGAGTCCTTTTTTGACCACAGTGCCTGTTGTGTTCGGGAGTGAAATTGATAAAGTTGAATAAAAAAGGAAAATGGCACTATATTGTAGTATCTCCTCCTCATTCATTTAGATTTATATGAGTTCTGTTGTATTTAGTTAAGAAATAAATAATTTATATGATATTCATGTATTTATTAATTTCTATATCCTCTTCTTTCACCCACGTTTGCTTCACTGCTTATTTTATCCTAAAGTATTTCCTACTAACTGATGTAAAATTAAATATCTTATGTTTTCTTCTTTTTTAAAGGATAACTCAGAATTTGGAGGAGTTTTCTACCTGCTTCTACCTATTTTTATTATTATCTCATTAAAAAATATGAATTTATTGGACCAAGGAAGAACACTATGCTATCCCAGTCCCCGAACACAACACATGACAATTTTTATGGAATTTAACTATTATTTCTGCTTTCATATTACATAAATCGATTTAACTTGATAAAACTCAGGCCTATATTTATATTTTTTTACTATTTTATAATAAATATTGTATTTTCTGGGTTGTCCCCGAACACAACAGACACACAAATATTGCATAAATACATGTAAATACGGGTCTTATGTGCTTGGATATGAAATGTAAAATGTGTTTTAGGACATAATATGCTGCAAAAATTATGTTGATACGAAAAACAGAAGCCGAGATATGAAGTTCTGAATTATGATGTGTTGAAATGGGGTAAATAGCCAAAACTGCGGTACGGTTTTTACTTGCCGAACTTTAATTAAACCCTTATATGATTTCAAAATGCGCATCATTTTCAATAAATTAAATAATATATTGCCATTTTTCTGAAAATTTAAGTAATTAAAATCTGTTTTCAGTTTCTTAATCATCAGAAAATTCTGTTTTGACTTTATTTAAATTTGAAACAATTTGATTACATATAGGTTTCCATGGAAACCAGAATCCTGTTAAACGTCATTATTGAAGATTTTGACATTCCATTGAATTCATGGTTACCATGGCAACACTAACAAAATTTTCTCCAAAGTTTTCCGCCACGCTATAATCTGTGAAAAATTTCATTTTCAATGGTTTTTTGAGTAAATTTTGTGTTTTTAACAGTTTTCCTGTTAAATAATGCCCCTAGGGCTATCCAAGTAAAAACCTTTAAGACCCATAATCGCAGAGCAGGTCACCTATTATGTTGCCATTATCTATGTCTGTATTCATCTGATATCCATAGGGGTGACTTATTTCGGATTAATTTTGATTCTATTATTCATATTTTCACTTTAATTACCAATTTACTCATGCTGTTTAAAGGCCCCTGTCCCCGAACACAACACCCCATTTATAAGGTAAAAGCCAAGCAGTAAATGGGAATATAACCAAAGATTTATGTGCAGAATTACAGAGAGAAATGATTAGAATAGTTTACTTCTTCATTATCATTCAATTTTATCATTTTTTGGTCATAGCATATTTGTACCCGAACACAACACCCCTGTCCCCGAACACAACACCTCTGTCCCCGAACACAACACCCCATCCTGTCCCCGAACACAACACCCCCTTATTTTAAGGGAAAGAAAGTAGTCATTTGGAATATAACCAAATATTTATGTTCAGAATTATATACACAATCAAATCGAATACTTTAGTTTTCAATTTTATCATTTTTTTCATCATAGCATATTTGTACCCAACCATAACACCCCTGTCCCCGAACATAACACCCCTGTCCCCGAACACAACACCCCCTTAATTTAAGGGAAAGAAAGTAGTCATTTGGAATATAACCAAATATTTATGTTCAGAATTACATACATAATCAAATCGAATACTTTAGTTTTCAATTCTATCATTTTTTCATCATAGCATATTTGTACCCGAACATAACACCCCTGTCCCCTGTCCCCAAACACAACACCCCACCCTATCCCCGAACAGAAAACCCCACCCTATCCCCGAACATAACACCTTGTTATAACATATTGTAACATATGCCCTTCATACATAGAATTTTCATTTTTACCTATACCTCCTGCCTCCTGGTATATAGAGCCTATCTCTAAGCCCAGGCCTTCACTTAACATCCGATACATATACCAGCTTGTATCTCTGTCACGTCACAATCTACAGAATAAATCTATTTTCAACATATAGATATTCTTCTTCTCCTGAATAGTGTTACACCAAGTATAACAACCTCCTTAATTTAAGGGAAAGAAACCATTCACTCGAAAGATGACCAATGATATAAGTCCAGAATTACACACACAATTGAAAAGCATTGTATACTTTTTCGTTTTTGTTCAATTTTATCATTTTTTCGTCATACCATATAATAATTATATGGACTCGAACATAACACCTCCCTCCCCGAACATAACATCCCCTCCCCGAACACAACACCCCCTCCCCGAACACAACAACTCCCTTTTCTATGTGAAACTGAGCATTTAATGGCAATAGAACAAATAATTTATGCATAAAATTGCATACACAAATGAACTGTATAAGATTTCTTATTCAATTTTATCTTTTTTCCTAATTGTTTCTATGACCCGAACACAACACCCCCGTCCCCGAACACAACACCCCCATCCCCGAACACAACACCACACCCCTTCCCCGAACACAACAACCCCTTTGTCTAAAGGAAGATAAGCAGTCAATGGAAATATAACCAGTGGGTTATAGACAAAATTGCATTCGTAAATGAAGGGTTTTGTCGATTTTTCCATTGCCCTTCAATTTTGTTACCTTTTTATCATAATCTCTGTGTCCCCGAACACAACACCCCTGTCCCCGAACACAACACCCCTCTCCCCGAACACAACACATACTCAGAAGGTGGGTTTTCTGCTAATATATTCAAAGTCAACATATAAGATGGGTTAATATCAAATAAATGTGCATATTCATGAACGCATTTTCATGAATATTTCAATATAAGTGCAATTTATCAATGTGAGAAAAAGAGGGTGTCAAACTCGGAATTTCTATGTTTCAACTTCATAGACCCATGAGTATGGTCAAAATTGAAAAAAAATAAAAATTCAAAGTTTTATGTGAAATGGGACTATATTAAGAACACAAGACCAAAAGCAAAACATTTCCTAGTTAGATCCTTTATTGTGGATTTTATCAATTTATCAATAATCTTCATGAGCTATTTGGAGAGTTGTGAATGAAAAGACAGAAAATAATGAAATAAATAAAACAGAATTAAATTAAAAAATAAACTCAAAAGGAGGTTCTTACATATGCTTTATGAAGAATTAAAGACAAATGACAAATTGATAAGTTTTATATAACTTTTCAGTGAAACAAAAAAGAATTTATGCCAGGGACATGCATTTAGGGACATTTTCTAACATAAAAATGTGATTTTTTTGAATAAAAAGGAATTTTTATGAATATTTCTCAATATGTCCTTATTAGACACATAGGAAGGTACAAAATACTGAAAAATTAGTAATGTCGGATGAAATCCGAATAAATTATGGAATTAAAATGGGTGATTTTGGCAAAATGGACATTTTCGGGAGCCCCACCCACATACATAGTCTGGTATATATGAAGAAATGCGAAAACACAATTTCTAATATAATCTAATGACTGTTGTTGTATACTTTGTGATATTGATTGATCAAACATGCGTCAGAGCTATCATTCGTGATTAATTTAATCGCGCATGCAATCGGTGCGGTTGAGTTGCATAACATTTATTATCCGATATAATTATTTATTTAGGAAAGTAAGAATAAATCCATGACTTTCCTATACAGTAATGGTAGGTGTAGGTTAAAACATTGCCATAAACCACAACGTCTCTGTGTGGTGCATTGGTTGTACCTTGTGTCAGGTGAGGAGACGTTTGCCAAAGGTGACGATTTGTGGTTTACCTCTCCTCTCTAATCGGCAAACTTTACTCAAGTTTACTGGATGAGATCAACTATTGAAACTTGTGAAATATTTGGATAAGAGACTTCGTGTTTATTTAAGCCATCCTTAAACATCGCCTATAAATATTGTATGCATGTCTTGTTGTATTGTCTTGCTTGTCTATATTATATTTATAAAGAAGAAATGAATTATTATTGAAAATGCTATTTATAGCACTATGGTAGGTTTTTGACACCGAAATCGCTCGATGACAATATCCATCTTGTAATATTTAGTTTGTGATTACAATTATATGATTGTGGCTATACAAACTAGTTTCTATCATATTTATATATATATAAAGGACACATTATGTGTCTGTTTGAACATTTGGTAAAGTAATGCGAAACAGAAGTGATTCATGGCTTGCGAGAGAGATCAACTCGCATTCGCCCTGCAGGGATATACACCCTTTCTCTAAGATTATGAGAGTGGCTAATAGATATTGTATAAGTTTATCCGTCTTCTCAACGACATGACACTCACCAAAGAAGCGATTAACTACAATCATGATCAAGAGGGATGTTGTTATAATGTGTGAATTGTATATGAACGAAAAGACTTACTGGTTCGAATGCCATTAATTTAGGCCATTCTTGACAGGAGTGGCAATGTAATACCTACATATTTGTCAGTGCCCTACAAACGCGACGACAAATTCACTCAATCATCACCATCACTTGTGAAGTTTGAAATAGGTGTATCGATAAATCACACTCATTATTCAACACATAATTCCCACACAAAACGTGCGCTGTGTGTATTTTTTTTCAGTATGTTTTAAGTATGGGGTGTGTAATGCCATTGAATGGTGTATCCAATTGGTACCGGTTAACATTTGTATATCAATAGTCGAGAGTAGATTGCCTGCTGATGAAGTGCCCCGAGGGCCAGAGATGTGGGCGTGGGGCAGGTTATGTACTTACCTAGGAATGTCAATGTCTGTGCATCAAACCCCACAGGTCTGAGCCAGCAAGCGTAAAACCTGTCATCTCAAGTGTAATTGAGGGAAAGAGGAACGTGTATCGCTTAATGACACCGTCTATGCTTAAATCGGCTTTCTTTGGGGAAAAAATAGTATTCGCTGACTAACTTGTATACCACTTAAGATCACGGTGAGATAGAATTTATAGTTTTTCCCCCACTTACGTATGCACATTTAAGCTTTATAATTTTCCAAGTGGTTGTGATCAGTGAGGTGTTGCATACATGATTTTACGATTGTACCTTGTATTAAAAGAAAGGCAATGGGTCAACCAGGTGGGAGCGAGTGAAATGATACAAATCACCAATTGATTATAGATTCAACATTGACTCAACTGTTCAAATTCGCTACTTGACCATGATAGACGGAGGAGGGGAAACGGAGAAATCCAATGTATACCCATGACCGCGGGATTTGACTTACAGCGACCTGACAACAACTGTGATCGTAAATTTAGTCGAAGCTTTCGAAATTCAAAGGGAATTTAGGGCATCGGGTGCGAAACCTGACCAGGATTCATGGTAGGAGTGGTTGGGGTATAACAAAAGTGGGAATTTATTATATGAGTGTTACTGTTGGATTAAGATCCAATATTTCATAACAGTAAAACTCATGCTAAATTGGGCATTGATTGGGCATAATCGGATGTACTATATTATTGCTTCATAAGGTGTGTCGACTCTATTGTATAGTTCGATGATCCAGTAAACTGCGTGATTATTCATAAGCCATTGTACGTATACACTTGGAACAATAATTGGCACCGATCAATCGCCCCTAATCAGTAATCGATAGTACATCACGAGCAAAAATAGCTGGCCCCAGCGAGCCGGAGCTACTCACTCCAAACCTCGAGACCCACACCAACAAACCCTACACCTTCTATAATACAGTGCAACTGATATGTTCGGATCGCCGATCCCATTCCTGCCCCGCTCAGCACAGTCCCGTCTATCAAGAGCCTATGCTATAGGAGAGTCCCCAGGTGCGCATGGGTTAACTCCCCACTCAAACAGCACGTGAGATCCCCTGGGGAATGGGGCGGGTATTTGTGTGTCGCTATGTGATTGTTCACTATCTGTAATATCCGTGGTGCAAGGAGAGGCCGTGCCATATGATACACAGCGGCATGAGAAGGCTTCTGCTTCTTCCATCCGTGCGGAGCATTATCATAATCAATGAGGCCACTGGGCCTGTTTATTTACACCCAATTGGGTGTTCCCTCCTTGGCACCATGAACGCTTGGCCAGATTAACCTTTCCGTAAACGCTAGTAAGCGTGCCTCGCACGAGATCGCTGACATGCGCTGATCACTCTCAATAAAATGTTCTCACACCTAACCATAGGATTCCTTTACACTAACATGCATTCACCTTCTCACTTTCTCCGTTAACAGCGATAATATGGTTGGCTTTGAGATTCCTATGACAAAGAAGGCAACGGATCAAATAGACAGGGGAATGCAATGGCGGTGAACTTTTTTTCATCTGTGTCGCTGGCGTGTCCTTGAAGCAGTCTGAATCCCAGTGATGAGAGCGTCAAAATGTGCGCTCGGAGATTTCCACTCGATCGATTTAATTCATAGAAGGATACTCTGCAAACAGTGATTCATTGCTGTTTAAAAAATCAGCATCATATGTGTATTGGTATAGAGAGGCAGCGATTGTCTATTCATAAGCCGTGTTTATTGGGCATATTATTGACGATCTCACAACTACGATTGTCCCCTGTAATGGGACTAATAAATTACGGTATGTTTATGTATTCGGTAATAATGTAATTACGTATCAAGTGCGTAATATCTTATCTTATCATATTAGCCTTCAATATGACGCATGTCATGAATCAGGATTATTGTTTAATTGGTGATGAGTCGTTTGAAACGCGAAGTGTGTTTTGGTTTTTTACAAAGCACTCAATATGGCCATGTCATTTGTTCAAAGGATTTTTAAAATGTCCGAATTGTGATTGAAAGCATTCTTTCAGACGTCTTCCATTAAATGATGGATTCGGTCATAAGTAGGTGTTAATAATTTTGTCTCGAAAATAATGATTATTATGTCTATTATTTACATGAATACGATTCAAGGCGTTTAATGGATCCACAATGTCGAATTGGACATTATTTGATTTACTGGATTTTAGGGGGCAGATGCAAACCCGAATAAATCACCCATATCGTGATTTAACTTGGGCTATATTTTGTTTTAATTTACATGTTTTATTTAAATCCGCTACCATATTGGTAGGCATACAGGGAAGAATAAAAGTCTAGTAGGTACGGTAGACTCAATTGAGTGTGATTCATTTATCCGGTCGCATGCATATTACATAGATTTGTCGTTGCATGTAGGCCTATGCATGATGTTCGACATTTATTTATATATGAAAACAGATATAATTTGCATATCAGGAAACATAAACGCTCAACGATCTCATTCTGAGTTTTCACCGTGAAGATATACCACTTATATATCTCCGTCGATAGGCCTACTAATATAGTGCTGCAATAAATGGGTGTCTCTCACGATTGCTTGCATAATGCCTTGACAAATATTTTCCGTAAATGACACCTTTGGGATGTAATGATACCTAATGATATGCCGAGGGAGAAATCCTTTCCGCGACGTATCACGGGGCGAATCAATTTATCATGATATTTGAGCCACCATTCGATATGGAGCATCTCCAATTATTGACCTAGTTTCACCTTCAATTATGAACATCTAATATTGATAGCAATGCCACTTTCCCTAGAGCGCTGCGGTGCTCTCGAGTGTTTTAAACTTCCCGCCAATTTAATGGCGACTTATTAGCGCAGCACTGCAAGTCTTTCCCTTTCAAACCTTTCACTCAAGATGTATTCAATGCACAATAACATGTACGGCTGGCTGGTTGGCAGATCGCCTATGTCTTTTTGCAGTTGCCCCTTGCAGGTGCCCCTTGGACGAGTAATTGGGAATAATGCTGACACCGTGATCAGCCAATCAGATAACTCTTTACAATAGGAGCCGCAAGGCTACCCAACAGCGCCAAGCTAAATGAGATTATGGACTAATATATGGGAAAAATACCTTCGACACAAAAGATAAACTCAATGACGCACTTTACACTCGGCTGTGATCAATAGTAAATATGCTTTCACGGGATAGAAGCGCTTTTTGATGGTCCAAGTGTCTTATGCAACGGAACGTACGAGGTTTTTGTTACTCCCGCTCTTGAGATCAACATGTAAATTCTCCCAACGAATAGGCTGACATCTGCTGAGCCGAGGCGGCCATATTTGTATGGCGGACGTACGCTTTTGTCGGATCGTGGATATAACCAGCCTATTACCAAGGGAAATAGAGACGTTTTACTATGTCATTCATGCACGGACTAATGAAAATAAGATAGGTGAAGGATATTTGTAGTCAGAGAGGCCAATTTTATTCGTAGAGGTAGGTGATTTAACCCCAATTTTGAAGGTCAGTTATGGTAATAATAGAAATGAAAACACGAGAATGTTTGTGTGAAATTTGAAATCTTGTGTATCATATCTGAAGATTATTAATCAATAACATGTCAATACGCTGAAAATAACATTACCCCGTGGCTATTGAACTTATACACCGAGGGATTCTCTATAATTTTGATCGGAAGAGATGGTATTGAGCGTTTTTAATACCCCATCTTATCTTCGAAAAATTACGTTGTTGTCCGCCATTTTGATTCCGGTCTTAGCCGTTCGACGGGAAGTCGCCATTTCTTCCCGTGTTGTGACAGTGTTTATCATTCAAACCAGTCTGTTCCTATTGGGTTAGTGTACCATCGATTGCGCCAGTTATGGCCGAGTATTAAAACCTAGAGAAGGTGTTCGTGGCAATTAGAGTTTATTCATAGGAAACGCGGGTTACTTTAGGAGAAAGACCGCGAATACACGTTAGCGAAGCCACGGCGCGTTTAGTGACGGAAGGCGTGAGGGTTTCTCCCGTGTCTTTGTCAGCGCAAAGCCTCAAGCCAGTCAAGGTGGAAGAACATTTGTATGGCCTTTTCTGGGCCCATTTCGCGGTTAAATTTTAACATTTTGGGTGCTACCTTGTCAAGACTGACCATCTCATGTTTTATTTTCTCTTTCTTTGCAGGAACATCGGAGTTTTACACAGCTTGGTGGTGGATTGTTTTGGTAGGAAACTAGCTGCGAATCGCCGAATGCTGGCTTCAGAAAACAGGTATACCAGTGTGTGACACTGACAGAGCCGACCGTTTGTGGGCTTGAGTGCAACCTTGCCTGGTTGACTGGCCCGAACTCGGCACCCATTGTTCTGGCCCAGGCAGCCCCCTTTGTCCACAAAGAAACGGTCCGGTCTACTGGTAGCATGTAGTAAGTACCGGATATACGAAGCAAACTTACCGACCCTGTTTTAAAAATGACATCGGTTTTATTTTGTCTGCTCTGACCGGGAATTATGGTGAAAGAGAAAGACGGAGACAGCAGGTCGTCAGGTAAGCAGCTGGCAAATCCAACCTATACAGCATGGCTTTTGGCGGCTATCAGAAAAATCAAACAGCAAAAACAACGGCCAAGTGTCGAAAGAATTACTCATGCTGTTCGGCAATATCATAATGTGACGCCGGATTCCATAGAGGAACAATTGGACTTGGCTGTCCGCGAAGGAGCTGTTCTCAAAGTTCACAATAAAGGAGTTCTCTCTTACAAGGACCCTACAGGTGTTACTTCTCTAAAGACTCGACATTTGAAGGTATCCAAGAAAACTGACCTAACCAAGATTATAATCCGCAGCATCAAGGAACTGGGACAAGATGAGGGTTCTACTGCGAAGGGTATAGAGAAATATATTCGTAGGAGTTATACCATCGATGCTGACGATGATGCGGACGTAACTCATTCAATCCGCATATCCATCAAACGGGCTGTCAACTCTCGTCATGTTCATCAGGAAGGACGACAATACAAGGTGCATGAGCCTCCGAGAGTGCAAAGATGCATCTCAGAGACATCAGACTCTCCCTCTTCTGTCCTGGAACAGTTGAGGGATATCACTGCCAATGAGAAAAATAAGGTAATATACAAATAAGGGTGCATCGGTGATTCTGTGAATATCTGAATCTAGGTAAAATTAGCTTAACTTCCGAATACATCCCTGTGTGGGCATGTAAAGTAATGTAACATTAGGTCAAATGAAGAAGTGAAGAATGTGAACTGTTCTGGCATTTTATATATAACTTTATGTGTCATCGGTAGGATTGAAAATATTTGTTTCTGTTTTATTATATCCCTATAACTATATAGCATTATGAACGACGATGGCATGACCGCTTATATTATCATACCACTATTTACACTGCAGCATGATTTTTGTTGGATGACCATTTAAACTCATTCCTCTGTTTACATGCGATGGTATTATCCCATTGCTGGGGAGGATGACTCAGTCCCTGTTATAAATTTTGGTGCTAGCATTTAAATATCCCAGATCACAGTGGTTTAATACTAATAGGCCTTTCCCAAGCATTGACCTCACTCATTAGCCTTCAGTTCAGGTTATTAACTCCTTACAAATAATGGTTCATTTATTCTTCTTTTGGTATTTTGTATCTATTGGTACTGGTATTGATGAATGTGTTTTTATCTTATAGAATCTGATTATCTGATCTAGACACTGTCCTCAAGTTTTAAATTTATTACTTTTTCCCCATAGCGAGAAAATAGACTATATAGGGAGTTCTTAGTAGTATAGGTACTTAGACGTTAGGCTAAAAGGGTAGGTGGGGTGTTTTAATGTATACATGTATAGGTATAGCTTTGAAGTAGAGAATCTGGGGGGTTCATTTAGAGGTCAATGCGTTATAGTGGTGGTGAGGGTGTACTGTAACCCTGTAGCTGAGATCCAACGAGTATAGACTAACTCGCTGCTGAGATCTAAGCCTGCGGATACGCGAAAGTAGGACAGTGCCCTCGAATTGAAATTCACTGCCGAAATTTATATTTTCAAGCTGATGTATACATATGTACATATATGTATGTTCTCGGAACCTTATCTCAATGTCCGGCTTAAACATAGTATCAGTCGCTTTCATGAATCAATATATTAAGATGTGGGACGGTTAGACATGACGATTTGTGTACTGGTATTAGTACAGGATCAATGGTTGTCGCCACATAGCGGAAAAAATGGGATCACGAATCAAAGACCAATGATGTGTTCAGTCATATCCCAAGCAATGAGCTGGAACAAAGAAATCCTGGTATACACATGTAAAGCACTATTGGCTTATCATTAATAGGGACTTAGACGACCACAGTTCATGGTTATTCTCCTATCACTGATAGCGCGATCATAGAAGTAGCATCGATATGGTTTAATTGCAAGTTTATTCTTGTCATGACAGCAACAAGTGTTCAGAATGGCACTAATAGATAAGAGCTAACAATTGGAACGTTATTGTTGTTGGTTTGTGGTTGGAAATCGCCTTTACCGACTCGAGAACATGCTATGACTTTACATGTAATTTGAGGCATTACCTATATACAACATGCGTACCCGCTTTGTACAAGCTACCGCAAATAATATTGTGGGTTGTCGGTGTATTTGTAAGCAGTTGAAAAACCACAGGGACAAACTGGGGACGCCCCGAGCCTCGAGCCCCCTTTATGTGGCCCAGCATTTTGGAGAGGCTAAGCTGTGTGAATGCAAGCACTTAGCACACCTTGTGTATTGTACCAACACATAGAGTGATCATATACTACCTGATCCCCAGTGTCTGTCCGACCCACGTTAGAATTGTACACACTCTCTAGACGTCTATACACATGCCACCTCCTGTCGGCATAGTTGTGGTTTGCGTGTTGCCATTGGCTGAAATAGGATCACCAACAAACTGTCACACATGACCAACACAGACCTACTTAGCGGGAGAGCAATAGGGAGACATGGAGAGAGGTCTGACACCAAAAGATGCTGCTGCAGGAGTTGACCTCTTTTCTGGACCCACCCGGCGACGCTGCCTGGGGGCTATAATATTGGATAGACTACCGACTCGGTGTCATTCGGCAATAATGGGTCAATAAAATAGCTCTGTAATTTGCTGCAGCTTATTATTCTCTACTAGACTCTAGCATTTGATACAAATGATACATGATCATTTTACGCTCTATGTACAATAGCTGAGGGAGCGATTGGGAGATATTAAAGTCGGACATTATTTAGTGACAGTAATACCCACAGCGAGTTGGCTTCTAGTCTTGGTCATGTGTATTCAATTTCCAGGGAGCTCTAAAATTAAAATGCTTCATGAAGGCTTAACACCTATTGAGTAAGGGGCTTTTTAATAATTTCCACCCCTCGACCATTTCGAAACATCCACATTCATGCTGAATTAATTTGTCAAAAGGTTTCATATTTTTCTGATGAAACATAAAATTAAGTTTATCTTGACTAACACAAATTGGTTTAATACAGTTTTACTACTATTCATGTACACCGTAAAGAAGTGTTGCATATATTGAACGAAGCGAATACGTTCACCTGGCCCGGCCAAACTGCTACCATGCAATGAAGACTAGAACGTCTCCATAGCGATGTTATTACATCACGATCCGCCTATTACGTCATAGGCGATGCCATGTAACAGTTGTGATGTTTCAACTGTTATTATTATTTATTGTTTTTTCCATAATAAATGATGGTTTTAATAAATAATATCCCTTCTGCCGTGTTAATATTATTATAATAAGGAATTTAAAAGAAGTGTTGCGTTGTGTACTACAAACTGTATGGGAACACCTATTATATTTGAACCTTCTGAAGAGTAGATCAGGAGGCAAATATGCTATAGGAAATTTCTAAGTACAGAGCGACATTATTAGATGTGTAATTTATACGGACCACGGAATCTGCTTTCTTTTTTCTCAGAAAATTGCTACGCCTCTTCCCATCTGTAGTTTTTGCCTTGGCACGGCAGAACATAATAGGGATGGCGTATCGGAAGAGTTGATCTCATGTGCAGACTGTGGTAACAGTGGTAAGTATTATTTCGTTATTGTATCACTTATCTTTCGCATAACTTCTGGATCTTTTTATGTATATATTATATATGGAATCTGTTATGTATACATTGCATTCATTCCGTATCTTATTTCTGGAAAATTAACATTTCTTGGTCATAAATGTATTGATAGCTTTCCATTCTGGTCTTGTATTCATAGTATTTTTTGTTTTGATATATATGATTATGTTTTGGTATCATTTGGTTTTCTTCTTAACTATTTACAGGGCATCCATCATGCTTACAATTCTCACCGAACTTGACGGAGAGGGTGAAGAATATGCGATGGCAATGTATCGAGTGCAAAACGTGCTCTTTGTGTGGAGAGTCGGGGAAGGAGGTGAGACGACCTGTAGGTTTCCGCTTTGCTTATTACTAACCGTTTTAGGTGTTGTGTTTGTGTTCGTCTGTGGTAATGAATGAACCAAAGCCACGAATTATATCTTTGTACACTTTTTAAGGCTAATGGTATTGATCAGTGGATGATCAAAGGTGGTGGAAAATCTGGTTTTGGTGTCTTCACAAAGAAAGAGTCTCAGACTCAATGCTTTCACTTTTAGACCTGTTCCTTGATATTATGAGCATACACCTTTACACCACCATGTAAGTTGTCACACTTGGGAATGCATTATGATCTCCCACAAACCCCACGCTCCACAAGTCACTCTCTGAATTAATTGTTTGGTGGGAGAATGATGGAATATATTGTCGGTCGGTGTATTTGCAGCTTACGTTTGTTCTATTTTCACGCATCTTCACAGGTTCTGGCATAGTATTTATCTGATAATTTACTGGAACGGTTTCTGAAAATAGGGTTAGACGAAAAAAGAGCACGAAATCAAGCGTTAACTTGTCCTCAAACTACATAAGATTTTGATAATATCTGACGATAATGATTTCTAAATTTGTATGAATGTTGTGTGAATGGAAGAAAGAAAATAGTTACATGTATAATTTGTGTATGAATCAACCATTATTAATATTCTCGATTCACAAGTTCTATTAAGAATATTTCTAACAGTATCATAATGCATCTTGCATATTATTACGCATCTCATTCCCTCTATTGAATTCATAAGTATGTAACTGCCTCCTCGGCTTGCAAGAAAACTAATTTCTAATGTTGAACTAAGTATCAATATGATTAACCTGATATAATAATTCGACCTAAGTTCCTAATGATTATGAACTAATGATAACTTTACTTATGTAATGCCAATTCCTAACATCTATACCATGGCTTGTATACACACTTTTGCTGCCTATCTTCACAGTATTAAATGAAATTATTTGTGAAAACATGTTTCTTCTTGCTGTGATAAAATGTGTGAGTGAATCAGTGAGGAATGTGTTTGATGTCATTCCGTTTGTTCTTGGTATATTCTAAACAATTTGTATCATGTTTCAGGATAACATGCTCTTTTGTGATGCATGCGATCGTGGTTATCATATGGAATGTTGCCGGCCTCCTCTTACGAAACCACCTAAAGGTAAGTCATCTTGACCTGTTTCGCGTTTCAAGTTGGTTGGAATTTTGTTCTTTAAGTGTTTCGTTCTTTAAATGTTAAAGCTTTTTGAGTGGGTGGGGGCAGAGTCCCTCTCAATTGAATGAATTACAGACCGCTCTTTTTCAGGCACATGGATATGCTCCTTATGTGGGCCAGGCTCGAAGGAGAAAAAGGAGAAGAAGCTCAGACAGAAATCCTTACAAGAGTTTGTTTTAAATGGAAAGCTGAGCAAGACGCCGAAGTCGAAAGACAAAACAGAAAAGTAAGTACCATTAATTAGATCTATTTAAATGATCATGAAGTTATAACGCTAAGTCGCTTTTGAACTAACCTTTAATCTCCTGTAATCTTCTAATGTATAGTAATGCAATTAACACCCCAGTCTCTTAGTATTTAATGTATTTAGTAGAGTATTCAATGTATTTTGGGCTGCTAATGCTTGAGAATGTAAATGGTCGTGTTTCTTTATGTGTCATTTAGACGATATGTCTGGTTCTTTTTTAGATGTCCAACTCCTGGTTGTGACGGCTCAGGGAACGCCGACGGTAAATCCTCAAAACATCGCAAGTAAGTTGTTAATTATATGTTACTGCCTTAATTAAGTAATATTTTTTCAGGGAACATCTGAGTAAGCTGTTATGCGTTTTAGTTTAAAAATGCATTCTTCCTTATTAGTAATAATGGCATTTCAAGATTTAAACATGGGTGCCTGACAAATTAAGATGTGGACTCATGATTTGTATTGTGAGATAAAAACCCATTCAACTTATATTAGTATATCACTGCTTACGATTATTAAAATCTGAGCCATCAAATATATCAAGCTGTCTGATTTATACTGTAAATGATTATTCACTGAATGATAAAACATGATTCCACTTGGTAATTATTTTGAATGTTCGCACCTTATGTGTTGAATATATTGTCATGTAATTTGGACTGTTGTCTTAAGAGGTAAAGGTTAATACTTAGCCATGAATAAGTGAAATGTTGTCTGAATTTTCTTAGGTTGAGTTAGATGGTTTCAATGTCTGTGGCCTTGCAATTTAAGCAGTGAACAAGCATGCAGTCTGGCTGGAGGTCTTAACCTGATACAACTACATGTGCTTTTGTGTGAGGGAGGACAAGGGGTGGGAATTAGTCTGAATTTATTTTCAATTTTTCTCGTTTTTTATTTGTTTTTATTTGGAGAGTTTGTAAGTGATTGATCTACATAGACTTTTCAGTGTTCTAGGTCTCCAGCCCGGCTTCTTGGTAATGATACATTTTTTTCTGTTTAAATGCTCAATAGTGTTCAATGTGTTGTACAGGCAATATGCATGTCCACTGCTGCCACCGGAACAACGGCCTCCCAAATATAAAGGCCGTAAATGGGAAGGACTGAATGGTACGCTGAACCACAGCATCTCAGGCAGTGAAGAACCACCACCGACAGAAAACATACCCGGGTTGATAACCACTGGGCCTTTCTCAGGTACGGATTTCAGCCGCGATACCACTTCTGCCAGTCACCAGACCACTGCACAACTCCTGCCACTAGCCTCCTCCATGGTCACTGCACAGGGTGACATTGAGGAATCCTGTGATTCGGAGCCCGATTCGCCAGCTTCTTCAGGTGTTGGATCTGACAGTGACACTAGTGTCAGAGGTGAATCTTTAAATGGACTCAAGAAGCCCAAGGGTTTGATAGATGGATTAAGTAAGTTCTTTACGCCTGGCAATAAAAGAAAGACTAGGGTGTCTGAAACGAATCAGAACGCAACCCGGACTTTATCGGAGGCTTTCAAAAAGGCAGCCAAGAAGAAGAACAGGAAAACTAAAAGTGCCAAGACAAATGTTAGTTCCTCTCAGGATATTGCCAATAAGCTCGTAAAGAAATCGAGGCTGCTCCAAGCAGGAATTGGAGACACGCGGACTAAAACCACTGGGCAAGGCCAACTGAAAGGTCTGTTTGATGGCCTGTCCCATCTATTCACAGCCCAGGGTGAGAGAAAGAAACCTATACCTCTGTACGTGGAACCTAAACGCCAGAGGAGACCCTCTGGTATTGATGATGCAGATAACTGTACTACAACTACCAAAACCTCTGAGAAAAGTGTTACGTTTCAAATTGAAACAAAAGAGAAAGTGGAACCTTCTGATAGTAGTAGTACCTTCCCTCAGATCCTAAATGAAGAGATAGTGATTCCTCGCTCAGCCCTAACTGCAATCCCGGCTATACTCTCTGGCTTGGGGCATGAACGGCGCTCACTTCTTGGACTGAAACTGCCTCCGCCCATTTGGAGGCGGAGTGGCTATGCGCTCAAGCATCGCAAGTGTAGGAGTCACAAACATGGGCGGCGGAGACACCGTGATCATTTGACAGGGGCCGGTAGAGGCGGACGTGGCAGGGGTAGTGCCAAGGGTAAGCGTTTGGCGATGACATACCGTAACCTCAGATCTGGTGCATGTGGCTGGCTAGTGGTGTCACTGCTTGACACTCTCCTTTATTTTTTCGTTTTTCTCAAAAAACATTTTAACTACCACTCCGTGATGCTTTTACATTCCATTCCCTCAGGCATCCATTGAAAGATTTCTAACCATGTTCCCTACTCATCTGCCCAATTCCTCACGATAAGGCGGGTGGTCTGCACTGCTAGCAAGGGCTTGCCTTCGCGTCAGTTGCAACCGACAAGGTGTCACAAGATTTTCCATACAATCTTTAACGATCACCTTTACAAACAGTTGCTTCGCAACTAATTACCTTTGTGATCAATAAAGATATTGTATTCTAAAGTTATGATAAATCGCCTGCGTGTGATTTATTCCTGTTTGTCCCAATTATTTCTAAGACCTTTGAACATCTAAGTTTGAATTCACATGGTATCTCTGAACACATATAAACGCAGGGGCCGGTGTGCCTACGTGATATCAAAAGTAATATTTGTAAATTACAAATCCATTCGTTCCTATGAAAAAAATTGCCGACCTTGTCTATGGTTTTGGTCTTTTTTGGACAAAATAAAAATTACATTTCGGACGAACTCAAAATTTTACCCTGCTTTTTGGAATGGCTTGTGGATTCCTTGTAGATAGTTGGTTATTCATGTTAGGAATCACAAGGTGCACTCTTCTAGGTCACGTAGATAGCTTCTAACAGGTTCTTTCTTGCTTTGTGGTCGGGAAGCTGCACACCATGTAAATTCCAAAGTTGAGAAATTAATGTAAAATACATATAAAAATCTGAAATTAATTTTCAGTGAACTCAAGTAAGAATATTTTCAACATGTTTTCTTTATACATTGGAATAATTAATTGATAAAGTTTTCTCGTTTGCCTTTCAAGGGCACACATTTTAATCCTTTGTACTTGATTTGATTACAGGTATTCAAATAACAGATGGGCCACACGGTGTGACTAAAGAAGACATAGAACTATTTCAACAAGCGCAAGATCGAGCTCAAAGGGTAAGTAGAAACGAAGTCCTCGTAGGAAAATAAACAAACCTAAGAAGATAAACTCGAATACGGTAAATAGAAACGAGCAGTCAATTGATAAATATACCAGATCCTTTCATGAATGCTGGAAGGTCTTTCTGATTATTCTTAAAATCACCAAAAGGCTTTGAGCTCCATAGAACTAAACGTGTGACTCCCAGATGAGGGGTATACACCCCTTGGTTAATTTCCATGAGCAAACCATGCGCTGATATTCATGAATATTTGCTTTGTTATGTTTTCAGATGTTCAAGGTAATGTCAATCACTATTGGTTTTGCTTTTACACCAACCTAGTTCACGGTGTCTCATTTTTTTATTTGGTTTCTACATGGTTGATGTTAGAAAATGTTGTGAACTCGCGGTCTCTTGCGCCGATGTTTACGCTTTTTCCCCGAAATAAGCATCACCCATGGTCTTTTCGGTATTAGATAAATTAATCGAATGTGTCATCCTACGCTTTCCATCCATTTGTTTATCACTAGACTTCTCTAAAGCACACTTTTATTCACCTGTAAATATGACATGATTAATAATCACTTCTAAAACAACTTTTCTATATATCCAAATAGAGATTTTTTAATTATGACTAAAATATAAGCATGTTATTTTACAGCAACCATGCTTGCATGCTTTTCCTCTCCCTATTTTCCCATATAATTTCTTTCTTAAATAAAATAACTATAAAGAGTCTTAGTCTTTTTTTTAAATAATTAATTCGTGTAATTTAATGTAATAGATATAATTCAGTGTAATAGACTTAGGGATCAATATGACCTGTTAATACACTCTTGTAATTCTTAATACACTCATGTAATAAAAATATATTTCTGTCACATTGTATTTTAAATAATCACCGTGTGTTGGTTAGCATGGTTTGGGTTGCTTGATTAATACCTCGCTTGTGAGTGGTTTAAGCTTTCCCTAAACTTAAAAAAAAGCAGCCTCAGAAACAGGGAATCGGGCATGCCTTTTGACTAAAATGACGGTCGGTCGTAGGCAAACCCTAGGTCCTCCTCTGGAGACATGCACTCTTGAGCTTGAGTGGGATATGCACTGGCGAAAAGATAAAAGATATTACAAATTCGGGTTTTTACTTTTTGTGCATGAAATACCTGAAGGTAAAAACAATGATTGTGGTTACAGGGACTGAAAATGGGCATACCTCTGTGAAATTCAAATAATGGTCCTAAGGTTATCGTATCCATGTGTTAGATTGCTTTATCTGCAAGGTCATTAAGAGTAATTATAAATTTTTGTGACAGATGATGAAGGTATCCGATTCCCAACCGATGGAACTTGGACTCCCCCAACCATCTCGGCGCTATCCTCCCTGTATAGAGTTTGGCAAGTATGAAATAGACACTTGGTACTCCTCACCGTACCCCCAGGAATATGCTCAGCTAGCCAAACTCTATCTTTGTGAGTTTTGCCTCAAGTATGTGAAGAGCCAGGCGATACTGAAGCGACATATGGTAAGAGACGTTGATTAGTTCAAGTTAGACTAATTTGTTGTAATTGTATTCGTTCATTTATCCAATATTATCTTTTTATTAATTGATTAGTGCATTAGTAACATTTATACCGGTACATAGGATTGTTTGTTTAATCCATGTGGTAAAATTCTGAATGATATGTTCCCGTTTCAGGAAAAGTGTTGCTTCTGTCACCCACCGGCTAATGAAATCTACAGAAGCAAGGATCTATCAGTGTTTGAAGTGGATGGTAACATTAACAAGATCTACTGCCAGAATTTGTGCCTGTTAGCCAAACTCTTCTTGGACCACAAGACTTTATACTATGATGTAGAGCCGTTCTTGTTTTATGTGCTAACGATAAACGATGACGAGGGTTGTCATCTTGTGGGTTACTTTTCTAAAGAAAAACACTGCCAACAGAAGTATAATGTATCATGTATAATGACAATGCCACAGTATCAACGGAGAGGCTTTGGTCGGTTCCTCATAGACTTCAGTAAGTAGCAGTTGATTTACTTTGAAATTTTATTGTCTGAAAAAAACCCTATGAAATGTTTATGTCTGTGGATCCAAGGAACCATCTTTTCCCGATTGATCTCTAATTTTGTTTCCAAGTGACATCTAATATTGTAATAACACAATTACTTGAGTTGACTCGCGAAGTCCATTACTTAGGCGCAACCTAAATCATTTTTCTCTTTCCTGTAGGTTATTTGTTATCTCGGATCGAGGGCCAAGCAGGATCTCCGGAGAAACCACTTTCAGAGTTAGGAAAAGTTAGTTATATGGCATATTGGAGAAGTGTAATCATCGAGTACATTCATAGGTGCAAAGATGAGAAAATCACTATAAAAGGTAAGATTCCTTGGATGTTAATGGGTCGCCTAAACAACGCCTTTGATATTAACTCTTAAAACTCAGTTTCAGTCTCTAATAAAAAGTATTCCACATTTTCAACACTAAACCTATATATATATATGCCTCTGTTGTTTGTGTAGGTGTGAGCAAGGGTACGGGCATGTGTCCCCACGATATTGCTGCAACACTACAATCATTAAATATGATTACGCACAAAGATGGAAGGTAAGTACTGATAATTTCCTTTCAAATTTGTGAAGGAATCTTCATTAATAACTTTGAACTTGGACTCTGGATTATCTGTACTTTCGGCGCGAAAGATGTTCTAAACTTGTAATCTGTTTTCAGGCCTGTGATATCTGTTAATCGTGATGTGGTCAGTGAACACATGAGCAAGTTGTATGTCAAGAAATCTCGGAGGATCGAACTCGACCCAGAATGTTTGCGGTGGACTCCGGTCGTCAGTTCTGCCATGTTGGAGATGGAAGAGAAGTGTTTGGAAGATGAGGTATGCTGGTTTTCCTCAGATCCCACCTTTCATTATGAACTGCTTTTTCTCCGTATAACGCTCGCATCCTGGCACATGCAAATAAATGCTGTATATGTTGACGAATGTATTGTTTAACACTTAACCCTCTTTTTGGTGAATGTCCGAGGTTTTATATTCTGACTTCTGCTAAAAATATTTCATCGACCTTCACACAGCTGTGATCTAATTTTACCAATTTCTTTCTTCTCTCCTTCCTGTCAACTTTATAAAGAAATATTGCCTGTTATTCTCTTTATTTCTAAATTTTGAAACCAATTTAAATCCGCGTCCGAATTTGGCCTTACTTTGAATATTATAATTTTAGGGAACGCATTTTGCTAAATATAGATAGATTTAATGCTAACGAATTTACTTAGTTAATCTTATTTGATGTATTCCCCATGATGTGGTGTCATTCTCCCTAGTGGTCAGTATTGTTTTCGCTTCGTTATTATCAAGATCATTGAATTTTCCACTCTGTGCCTTACTTGACCCTTTACTAATTTCGATTGATTTTAATATTTTGTACAGTTTCTGATGTTATTGTTTCCCGTATTAAGAGTTCTGTTTACATAGTTTGTGTAGCTAGTTTCCCTGAATCGCGATAGTATTGACTAGAAGGGCCCCCGGGGATTGAAAGATGTTTTAGGCCGACAGACAGAAACATTTTAGGGCTTAAGCTTTATAAAAGGATCAGGAGGGTACTCTTTGACATTCCATCCTATAGTTTCTAAATAATTTCTGACTCGATCATGTAAAAACTACACATTTAGGGCACTTGATGAGATTTGATGTATCCCTAGCAATTTTATTGCGTTATATGGTTAGAAAAATCTCTTATTAGCTGGGAAGTAACGCCCACACCGATATAGAAATTAAACCAGAAATTATGAAAATTGAATGATTTAGCCAAAGGAGAAAGATTCAAATCTTAAGAATGGCAGCACCCATTCATGTCCTCTTTTGGACATACTATTCTCCTACCATGGAAAGTGGTTCAGCTAAATATATTAAAAAGGGGGGAAATGAAGCTCTTAATTCTTGAAAGTTAAGAGAAAGGGAACCATTAGTTTTCTAAATTCGATGTCTATATGACTGAGACTATGTTTCCCCGTAAATCAAAGTGCTTACATCCATGATATGCAGCTAGAATTTAGGGGAGCTAAGAGACTTAAAATGACCCTGCAGGTTATCTGTGCTCCGTCCCTACAGCTGAAAGAAATGAGCGAGATCGTAGACGATATAGCTGAAGAGAGAAAACAGATAGCTGAAATAACAGAGGCACTAACTCCTAAGAAGGGCACCCCTGTAACTGTGGTTGCTGAACCAGATTCAAGCCAGGAGTCAGATGATGACAGTCAACCTAGCCCAACTGTGAACCGTAAGGTACGACTGTGGCCTGAGTGATGTGTGTCCCCACCCTCACTAAGCCAGTGATTCTGTATATTTCGTTCGTCCTTTGTAGCAGGCTTGGCTTGCTTCTGTTGCACCTTGTTTCTTATGATAGCTTTCCATTCTTCTAAATTTTCTTTCAAATTACCTCTGTAGAGTAAGTACATTAATATCCACTTTGTATCATAGCACCAGGGTATACGGTTTCTCTTGATGATGCTGTTAACTAATTATCTTCGAAATAATGTCTTTCTCTATTCGGCTAACATAATCTTATTTTGAGGATTAAAAGATAACCGAATTTAGTTTTGATTTGGTATTTCACCGAAGTCTAACAAGATCTCTTCTTGATTGCAGTCACTGCGCAAAAGAGGTCAGAAGAGAAAAGATAGTACTAGAAGAAGTATAGAACAGTTCACGTTGCCATCACCTAAGAAGCTCAAATTTGTTGACGAAGAAAAAGAGAGAGTGAAAGAGCGTCCTCCTAAGTTGAAGGAAAAGAAAAAGAAAAAGCATAAAAAGAACAGTAAGTGTTAGCTGTTATTGAACTATTGCGTTTACCTCTTGTATTTTTCCTACTCTATTCTGTATTTCGGCTCAGACCTATTAAGTCTCGCAAATGTTTGTAACCTTTTTATTTTTACAAGGGAAGAGATATGTTTTAAATATGAATATGATTCCATGTCTGTATCCATTTGCAGAACACTCACATAGGGAAAGTGACAGTCTTTCTTCATCCGAGGACAAAACTCCGATCAAGAAAGAACGTTCAGATGAAGTGCGGGAACATCGGGAACACAAGGAACATAGAGAACATAAGGAACATCGAGAGAAGAAAAGGAAACGCGATTCCAAGTCTCCCAAACGGAAGGGCAGCCACTCATTGGACTCAGAGAAGCATCGAAGTAGGAACTCGTGTAACAATGAGTCTCCACCCAGCAAAAAGGATCGTTCAGGGTTAGATCGAACACCTAAAAAGAAGTCTGGTCGTTTGTCTAAGAAGTCGAAAGTGACGTCTCACATTTCTCGAGAAAATAGAGAAAGATCGAACCTTTCTCGAGAAAGATCGAACCTTTCTCGGGAAAGATCAAGCCGGAGAACTAAATCCAATAAGGTAAATAAAAGACTACATTGAACTATCTATTCTTAAATTCACATTTATTGGGTGTTTAGTATTTAGGATGGAGTTATCAACTAAGTTAATCCACAGATATGAACGGTCTGAAATGAAATTTCTAGTGATTTATTACGGTAAACCTCGCAAACTGTATTTAATGGTTTATGTGTAAGCCACAAATTGCTATTTCACTGAATTTTCGTTTCATTCTTTCAGACCTCCACCAGTTCATTGAACGAAAGCCTCTTCAACAGTCTAGACAGTGCCGAGGAGGTTGACGCGACTCGTGACGAGATTCAGAAGACTGAACGTGAGTCCACAGAAGAGAACCACATCGAGACTCAGAAAGAAGAGAAGTCTGAGGCTCCCGCTCACGAGGAATCAGATTGTGAACCACCTCAACGAGAAATCCGTCGGGAAGTGATCAAAGATTCCGATAGTGATGACGACGAGGATGAAGATGTTGAGGAGGAAGAGGAGAAGGACGAGGATGACGAGCTTGTTCCTAAGAATCTGCCTGTACGAGAAATAGAAGATGACATAGAAAAGAAAGATCAGGATGACGAACGATTCAAGGGCTCCGATGCTGAAGAAGACGACGAAGAGGAGGAAGGAGGCGATTTTGGTAGGATGCCAGAGGCAATGAGAATTGAGGACAGAGATCAACAACTGGAGATAGAACAATCTCCTCCATCTCTGACCCCACAAAATACGGAAGATAGTGATGATGAGGAGGTAGACCATATGAACGCTGAGCCTCACGATCTTGAGAGAATGGACAGTCCTGGCAGTAGTCCTCATCGCCTAGCCAGTCCTCGCAGTGTAGAACATGTGGCCAGTCCACTCAGTATCCACCAAGTGGACATTCCTTCCTCTCCTGATCAGCCCGAAGAGGTAACCCCCAGTGAGGTGAAGGAAAGCGTGGACCAGGAAGATGAGGAGGGTGAAGAGGAAGGCGATACTCAATCCAGTGGCGTCGTGGAGGAGCATTCTCCAGCGGCTAGCCTGCCCGAGTCTCCGGCTCCTCTCTCCCCTCCTCCCTACTGCCCACCACCTCTGAGGGTGGATCATGTGTCGGACTCTGAACCTGAACCAGAATCACCTTTTGCGTCTACACTCAATGCACCCGATACTTCCGATGTCCACGAACTAGAGGAGATTAAGGATGATTTCGTGGAGGAGCTACAGCCGCCTCCGGCCCCAGCGCCTGATGTGGTTGTGGTTGAGAGTGAGGAAGAGAATGAGGACAATGAAGAGGCAATGCTTAATGAGAAATCTAGTGACTCTAACAATGAATCAGATAGTGGCAACCATCGTAGAGATTTTATTGAAAGTATAGAAGCTGCAAGTCCTATCAATGACATTGGTGACATGAATACTGACGCATTGACATCATCGGAAATCGCATCCGAGGAACCTAAAGCGGAAAGTATTACCGGTATGTCAATTGACTCTGACATCAAGGAGATCACTCAGTTGTCTGAGGACACTGTTCCTAGTGCTGTTAGTGATGGTGAAACCAATAGTATAGATGGACACTCCGAGCCTCATTGTCCAAGGAACGAGAACAGTATCCCGCCAGACACTGAGTCTCGATCTTCTCATAGTACTCATCAGCACTCTCTGACTGACGAACTTCATGATAGCTTTGAAGCTGTTACAGACGTGTGTAGATCCAGTGATAGTGACACTTCTGCTAAGAGCAGTCCGACTATGGCCCCAACTCCTGTGCTTTCTCAGCCTCAGCAACAACAGCAACAGCAACAGCAACAACAACCTACCCAACAACCGCAGCAACAACCCCAACCGCCTCCCAAACAACAACAACCCCAACCGCAACAACCACAGCATCAGCCACAGCCACATCAGCAGAAGCCTCAAACATCGCAGCACTCTCAACCCAAGCACCATTCTCATTCTAAGAAAGCCAGCAGTGGGCAAACAGCCAAGGTGACTGTTACCCCGCCGCCGACCGCTGCTTGTAATCAGACTTCAGGACACACGGGCCACCAGAACCAGTCTTGTGGTCCGGTGGTTTACAGCCGGAGCCCCAAAACAGGCAGCAACCTGAACACCTCACAAAACATGCCTCCAGCTCCTCCCAGTTTGACATCTAATGCAATGTCAAATCCTCCTGCTAGGGGATATGCTTCTGTGGAAATGGAAGTAGCATTAGCGTTAGAGTCTCCGGCCTCTATCAACAGTGGAGAAATGACTAACAGTTCTGTGGAAACTACACCATCACAGACCTATTCTGATTGTGCCCAAGTACAGAACAATTACTGTGCAACTATCAACAACAACTCTCCTGGCAACTACATGGACACTGTGATGACTTCTCCTGTAAATGTGCAGATGAGTTCACCTGCAAATAACCAGCAGCAAAATTTCAGTATTCCTAACCCCTCCCCGTCAAATAACACTAACTATAATAGCATGCACAATCCATCACCCTCTGGAAACAGTGCTACCAACTACAACATGCCTATGCCATCACCAAATAATACGCCATCTAATTATAACAATATGCAAATACAATCGCCATCTAATCAAAATCAAACGACTAGCTTCAGCATGCCAATGCCTTCACCAAATGCCAATAACACTAGTAACTTCAGCATGCCCAACCCATCTCCAAACAACAGCAATACATACACTAGCATGCCTACTCCATCGCCCACGAATAGTAATCATAGCTTCAACATGGCCACACCGTCCCCAACTGCTACAGGACATGCAAACCAGAGTTACACGATGCAGACTGCCACCATGCAGCCAACACCAATGCAGGCTGCACAGATGCCAAACACTGCTATGCCCAACCCATCCATGCAGAACTCGCCCATGCACAGCCAGCAAATGCAGAATCCCACCATGCAAAATACACAGATGCCCAGTGGACCAATGGCTAACACACCAATGCCCAATAACCCAATGCCTAACGCACCTATGCCCAATCCTCCAATGCCTAACACACCGATGCCTAATACACAGTTGCCCAATCCACCCATGCCCACGCCTCAACAAATGCAGCCAAGTCAGATGCCCAACATGGGCATGCAACAGCCAAGTAGCATGCCACCTACGAGTCTACATTCCTATCCACAGCAGTTACAGCAATTGCACTGTACCAATGCCACAATCAACTCCTCGTACGGACACATGCCTCCCCATGCCGCTCAACGCCTGGTCTACAGCTCTTCAGGACAGGCCAGTTCGTGCCAACTAGGAATCGCCCCCGGCATGGGTATGGGGCCCAGTGGCATGGGAGGCCCTCGTCCCTCATATTCCCAGAACAACACCAGCTGCAGTCTAGCCAAGCTGCAGCAGCTCACCAACGGCATCATGGACATCGTACCCGAGAATACCATGACTCCGCCACCTAACCTGACGCCACCGCCTGTCAACATGACACCGCCGCCTTCGATGCAGCGCAATGGTACACCACCTATCTTGCAACCTCAACCTGGATCGGCCGGCGGTGCCATGCACGCGTATGCCCAAAAGCAATATCGTCGTATGACAGCTGCTCAGGGCAAAAGTCCGAATGTGACAGTGAATCCGAAGCAAATGCCATTCACACCCAATGTAACAATTCAGCCAGGATCCAACGTGATCACTGGGTATAACCTGATGAATGGTTATCGCATGGCTCAACAGCCTATAGTGAACATGAATTCGGCAGCAGGGTATATAACTAATGCAGGTTTTATAAACCAGCCTCAGTTGCCAATGGGTATGATGAATATGAACATGCATCCTCAGGCTCCAGCTAATTTCCCACAGAATATGCAGCCAGCGCAAGCTAACAACGCTGTATATACCACCTATGGTTACGGATTAGCACAACAAGCCTTCAATATGAATGTGAACATGAACAGCATGATGCGCCGGTGAGCTGTCGTCAACTTGGCCAAAACTGAACTGATTATACTTCATGTGAAAATGAAAAAAGTCATTATCTCTACTAAAAAATACACAAAAAGGGCTGAAAAAATATGTATGTATACACATATGCCACAGATATACTAGTTCTTGACAACACACACAGTCTTGGGGCAGCAGAGGCCGGCCTCTTCCCAGGCCTGGTTAGACTCTTGTTATGACATTTTTTATACTCACAGTTCTCTGTTTTAGCTAAGCCGGAACGGTCTGATAGTGTAAAGTACGAAATTATATCAGTCAGCTGTTGTGGGGTTTACCTCACGAAAAAAAAATCGCTTTAGAACGAAGAAAAACACTTGTATTTTGGTTGGGGCGCAACCTTAAAATGTCAAAAGATATGCGCATATATTATATATATATCTATATTATAACTATATGGATAAGTTTGTTTTATGTCCACCTAAGAGATATGACCATATGTCATTTTGTACATAGTCATGTTGATCACCGACCTAGCTGTATAGATGACAGGTGGCTGGCCACGAGGCCGATACCCAACATTACATGAAAGAAGCACGTTGACAGTTTCCCCCTTTTCCCTTTGATGAATATGTAGTCAGCAACCTGCACTCATTTGAAGAAAAAGAAATAACAATATAAAGAAATTCTATGTATATGCTAAATAAGTATTTAGCGTGGATGTCTTTATATATTCAGAGGTATTGTTCCTTAGATGGCCGTCGTCCTGAGACGTACTCCTGACATGTTTTCTTTGTAAATGTTTTATCGAATTCTTTAGTCGTGTTGTATAAAACATTTAAAACGATGCTATACTGGAGGCACGGATGTGTGTCTTTTCTTTGGGATGGGTGCATTGAACGTACTCGTTTTGTATACCATGTTATTTATCAAACCAGGTATGTACATTTTTATTGTGGGGTTGAATGGATCATGAATCCTCGGGATTATTATAGTATAATAGTTTTCTGTCTCAGGAGACAAAAAGATAAAAAAAACAAAAACTAGGTCTTCAATTTGTTCTTGTACAGTTTTTAGTTTTCCTTTGAAATCTTGTGACGTAAAATGAGTTCGTCAGACTGCGTATATTTTTTTGTCTAGAATGTTACAAATTTCTGAGACCAAATCTCCTCGTGCATTTGTGCATTTACTGCAAATAAATTATATACATTTATACTCATTGTTTTTGGTATGAATTCATTTCCTCACTCCTCACTCCACTAATATAATCGTCTCACACATTCCAAATAAGAGACTAAGACGCCCTCTGCCGGAATTCCCATAAGGTAGCCTAGCTGGGAGACTACCTGGACTTGGAACATCAGAATTTGGCCATCGCGATTGTTTTTTTACCATCGTGATTAGTAAATATCGCTAGCTACGATGAAAGAAAAAGTAATGTAAATTTAGGCATCCATTGGATGATTCAGATGTTAACCTTCCATAGCGCTGAAATCGAGTATTTTAACGATATTACCCAGTATGTATAATATATGGGGGACATGGGCTCAACTTGTTTCGATATGATTATCTATCAGTATCCTCTTCTAAGAACATTATTAGCTCACGAAATTGTAACTTAAAAAATCCTATACGATATTTCCTATGAATTTGGCTTCTAGGAAACCAGCATAGAGGAGACTGCCTAGACAAAAAGTGAACAAATCTGGTTCTTTTTCGGTGTTGTAAACGATACAATAATCAAGACATGTTTTATTCCCGACAACACATTTATTGATTCAGATTAGCGTTTAGTTTTGGTGGAATAACAAACCATACATTGACATAAAGGCATGTAATAAATAAAGGCATATCGCAAATAGATAAACGTCACTTTACGCTAGCTTATCAATGAATGGGGCAGGAAACTTCATATTCTGTAAAATATAGCTTCAATAACCAAAGCGGTGTCACTCGCTATCTCACTGTAAGTATTTACAATAGAAGTATAAATGATTTCACTCTAGGATAACATCGTCAGACTAATATAGCCAGGAACATAAATTCAGAATGTACCCTGCATTTATTTGGAACCCTTCAGAAGTTTGTTGATAGAAAAGTTAGTGCATCTCAATTCATGAAAATATTTCTGTCCCATATTCGTCATAAAAAAGGTCAAAATACCGGGCGAAATATAAACACGACCGAGAAGAGACCAATATGATTAAATGCATGGATCATTACAAATAACAATGTACCACAAATACACGTCGTACAAAACGATACTTATACTATTCACAGCTTACAAAGACGCAAAGGCCCTTCCTTGTAAAATTAACCGAACCCGTCCATACTGCTAGAACCTCAAACTGTATGTACACATACTTGAATCTTCAATACATTCCACACTTTTAAGTAGTCGGTGGGGATAGAATACAAAACACAAATTGATCTATCAAATTTAAACCACCACAACTTTTTCATATCTGGCATCTGGTTCTTCTTCGTCTGGGGCTGTAGAGGTTTGAGGTGCAGCTGTCTTGTTGAGCAAGCGAGGGCCGCTGAGGCTTATAGCAATGGCTCCGATAGGCGCAGTGATCAAGATTACCAGGACGGCTATGGTAAGTAACTGCAATACAAAGAAATGTATTACATTGAGAGCTAAATGAGAACTCTGTCAGAAGTATAGATTATAGCATGAAGCATAGAATGGGTCAGGTAAAATGTATCAGGATATGGAGAAACATGGGAAATATCACCCTAGGGTACTGGTTCCAAGGTAATGTTAATGAAAGCCAGAGAACGAGTTCTTACTAGTTTTGTGCTTAAAATGGTTTTCGTCCTTTGCACTTACCAAATGGAATGTACACACGGAATGAAATTGAATTGCAAAAGTATCGTGAAGATAGGCTACGTTATTTCCAGTCTAAAGTATCGAGTGGATTTAACTAACGGTACATCTCACATAATAAATGTTGAAGGAGTACCATGCAGGCTGCCAATAGGTTAAAATAATTCTGAATACGCTAAAATAAATAATGTTAGAGAGATGTGGATGCTTCATGGAAATAAGTGTGATATACATTTTCAGTTTCTCAGATCATGTTCTAAAGCTCACCTGGATACCCAAATCAATCTCTGATTGAGGGGAATTTTTAGCTCGAGCGGTGTCCAATGCGATGGAACCAATGGCTGCTTGTACTGTGGCTTTAGGAAGCCAGGCAAGGGGAATGAAGAACATCTCCTTGTAATTCAGATTAAGCCGAAAAACGGCGAGGAAGGAAACCACCAACCTAAATGCAAGACCGATGCAGAGAACGGCAACACCCAGGCCTGTGTGAAACAGACATGAAACAGGTAAATGGTATGCAACCCATATTAAATAATCAATGGCAATTTCCAGAGATTGCGGAGATGGAACGCATAATTTACAACCAACACATGTAAATAACTAAAACAACAACCCGGCGTAACGTGGGAAGTTATGGTAACGCAATCTAAATAATCATGAACGGTAACTTTTATGCATTATCCATTATTTCAAATTTATTTTCCAACACGTGGGACTGAAATAGAGGTCTCATACCTATTGTTCGAGGTTGAATCGTACTAATATCAATTTCAGCGCCAATTAGGCCGAAGAGTAAAGGTTGGAAGATCAGCCATAGGAATGAAAATATAGCATTGACTTTAGGCTGAAAAATAAATAATGCAAAATTTATCAATTGAAAAATGATAGTGTCTAAAATACATACTTCTTATTAGGTGTACTTGTATAACAATCGCGAATGTCTCCTATATATATCACAGTCTAGGATCACTATGATTTTTTGATTTTTTTTTGTTTTTAAAAGGTTTTATTCATGATATCCTGCCCTCTAGGCTTCTACACAACTAAAGATCAAGCATCAATTTACCTTATATTTTATATTTTTTTTGTGTTTTCAAAATTTTCTTCTTACTCATCCGCGTAGGGTCTGCTCCGTTTACAATTTTTCGGTTCATAGCCAGTACATACATTACTCACAAAACCAGCCCACAATAAAAGAGGCAACAATACAACAATAAAGTGTTTCGCGTTCATCTTCTGTTTGATTTTTGGTCATACTAATACTCAAGCAGCACATCTATCACCAGCAGTCGCCGGGTAAAGGAGATCCACTTGCTATCAACAGTCAACAAACATTTCACGGTGATCAGTGCAATCACACAAACGTATCAACTTCAGTCAAAAAGAGTAATCTTAACTTTGATCTTGCTAAAGTCAAGATGGATATTTATCCCAGAAATTTAAATACTAGCGTTACATAACACGATACCATTCCAAAGGCATATAAGTACAGACAAGATATATTATAAGTATAGGGCTCTGGCCTCCTGAACATAGTGTTTCCACTTGGTCCCTTTGCCCCTCACCCTGTCTAGTAACTTATCCCCGTATTGAATCGCACGAAATCGCTTACACAATTCCTTCAGAAACACAATAAAGACAATATCATTTTCATGGAATAACCTCTGCCTGTGTATATAGTTCTTCGCCAATATAAACGTCCAGTTGACAAAATCTCTCTCTTTTCCCCCTCCCCTCACTCCCAGTAGGACATGAGTGGGGGTGACAAGCTCTGAGGATGCGTGGACAAGTGAATGACTATCATTGAACCATCTTTTGATCTCATTCCAGAATGACATTACTTTTTCACAAAAGTAGAAAAAATGGACGATATCGTCCTCATCTTCACAATATGAACAATCAGGATACAATTTTACATTAATGTCCTTCAGGACCTTGTTGCAACAAATATTTCTGTGTAGGATTCTGTACTGCAATGATTGTAATCTGGGTTCGGTGCATACTCTGAATGGGGTTTTAAACCTACACCGGATTTCCTCGATAGATGACATTGTGTCTTCGACCCCAAGAATAGTACTCCACTTACTCATTTTTTCTGGGGTGGCCCAACCCCACCCCAGAATTACTATGGGTCCGAGCCAAGGCCCGTGGACTTGATATTTCCCGTGTCCACGAACTGCTGGTCGGGCCGGAAGTGGTACACCACTCCGACAAGACGTTGACCCCAATACCGGTCTAGTAGGTCATAGAATAATTTGACCCCACACTTGAACCCATGTCTAAACCAATCCAAAGGCGAGCTGGCGCGCACGTTCCCGTGCACGTCCTAATCACACATTGTCCACGTGATTACCCCGACCCAGATCCCGACCCAGATTCCTAATCACACATTGTCCACGTGATTACCCCGACCCAGATCCCGACCCAGATCCCGACCCAGATCCCGACCCAGATTCACACATTGTCCACGTGATTACCCCGACCCAGATCCCGACCCAGATTCCTAATCACACATTGTCCACGTGATTACCCCGACCCAGATCCCGACCCAGATTTTGACGCGCATGCGCAAATCGATTCCACTCGTCTTGGCCGGCCAGGGCCCGCTCGAAGCGTGTAGAATCGTGAAAGATGTGAAAAATATACTGGTTTGATTATACAAATAAAGAGGTTGGTCATATTTCATTCGATATGCTTCGTTTCGTTCGATTTCCAAGCCTTTGTCAGTTGTGTTTGCCTCGAGAATTTGTATTCTTATTATCGTTGCTATAAGCGATCGGCGCGCAAAGCCTCACAAGGCCCCTTGTGTACATGACGTCAGAAACAAAATAAAACTGCTTTCTGAGCGATTCGAATGTCTTTACACAATAATCCTGGCATATGAGGTTGAAAACAAGGTTAGATTAGACGTTCAGTCATTTATATTCAGTCGATAGTTAATTATTACGGCTTTCGTAGTATCCATGAGCATAGGCCGGGGCTCTAATGACTCGGTGGACATAAGGGTCCGCCAGCACGAAGGTCCATCGTGCCGGCGACAAGGCCCACCACCGCGTGTACAGCGAGAAGCCCCGGCAACACAATCGCCTAACCGTAGGTAGAAACGCGCATGCGCATGGGCCAAAGCAAACAAACATGGCGTCAGAAGCATGGTTCCGAAGAGTTGGAGGTGGTGAAATCGTGATATTTCCACCGAAAGGAATATCGTCAGACGTTAATATGTTCATAAACTATTGTTGGGATAGTATTTGAAGTCGACATGGCTCATTTACGCAGATTATACGGAGATTATTGTGTCAACATGCATCGGAAACATGGCGGCCACATCAGGTTCTCTCGAAGCATGTGCAATCGGTGAAATCGTAAAAGATACAAATAAAAAGGTTGGTTAGATTTAATTTGATATGCTTCATTTCATTCGATGTCCAAGCCTATGTCAGTTCTGTTTGCCTAGAGAACGTCTGCACATATATCAACTCGAAATAATACTGAACAATTTAATAATTTATACCCAAATTATTCCCGAATACTATACATATAAAAAATTCAAAAATTAGTTATAATTGCTTATAATTGCGACTACACCCCAGAATCATCTTTCTGACACGTCAGAAGATTGTCACTTGTTTCTATAATATCTGGTCTGCCCTCTAAGACAAATGCGCTATGTGTCTTTAACGCTTGCTGTGTATACATTTATGGTCTTTCCATCGATTTCGAAGTTAGCAACACAGTAGTCAACCTTAGTAGAGTCTGCTTCATCTTCCAAGATGCACCACCAGATGTTAGGGACGGCAAGAGTAATTTGAATTCTTTCCAGATAGTTAATATTAATTCCGTACTTAGATCTGAACTGCTCTGTTGATAATAGAATTCCGTCCTCACCCACCAAGTCGCCCACCCTAGATATACCAGCCTTCCTCCACCTCATGCTTTCAATCATTTTACCACCTGACAGTACAAACAGATTGTAATTAAGTCTTTCTCTACACATATCTTCTCTCGTCATAGGACATTTGTTGTAGTACACTTCGTTCCACACCTTTAAGATCTCACCATAGAATTCATTCAATTGCTTCTTAGGTTTACTGCGGCATAAAAATATGTCTTCCATACGATACACCTTCCATGAAAACATTCCAAGGTTTTGACCCATTTAGCCCCGGGCCTTAGAAGGGCTCTCTTCGTCCATGCTATTCTGTTAGCTTTAACCACTTCATGGATGCTACGCACCCCAAGCCCCCCCCCCTCCCCTATATCTTGCTTGGTGTATCCCATTTTGATTTTACATTTTCTGGATCCCCACAACATTGTCTTTGTTACTTTCTCCACTTCTTTGATGAATGCTGGATTTGTAGCCGTAACTGCAAGTGTATGCTGTATTATTGGCAGAATAAGTGAGTTGTTAACTACAGCTTTACCCTTCAACAAAAGTTGTCTGGGGGCCCAGGCCCCCACGACACCCCGCATCTTCAGTATGGCATCGTTAAAGTTCAAGTCAGCCTCCTTAAGGTCTGCGTCCGGATGAACCAGACAAGCCCCAAGGATCTCCCAAGTAATCCTGAAATTGAACAGGCGCCTGACTCAATATTTCTTCATCAAATTCACCCAAGCAGAGTCCTACTGTCTTCTCTATATTTATGCATAGCCCAGAGGCCTCACCAAATGATGACATAATTTCAAAAACTCTTTGCAAGGATCCGGTGTCTTTCAATATAAAAGTGGTATCGTCTGCGTATTGCACAATCTTGTGCTCGGTTACACCTGTCATGACACCCCTGATATTTGGGTCGTTTCTAATATAATTGCCCAGGGTCTCCACCACAATGTTAAACAGGGCAGGAGAGATAGGGTCCCCCTGCTTGACCCCTCTTTCTAAATCAAACCATTCGGATGCATATCCATTGTTACCAAACACGGCTTTGGAACCTTTCAGTAGAGTTTTGACCCAACTAATTATGTATTCTGGAAACCCAAATTGGCTCAAACATTTCATCAGGAATTGCCAGCTGACGGTATCGTATGCTTTTCTGAAGTCTATAGCGATTATCATGCCACTTTCTTGTTCAACGTGTAAAAAATCAATAATATCATGTACTCTTCTTATACTTTCGCCTATATATCTACCCTTCATGAACCCTGTTTGGTCCTCGTCGACAATATCTCCAAGAACTCTGTACAATCTATCAGCGATGACCTTTGATACAATCTTATAGTCAACGTTTAGGAGGGTTATGGGCCTCCACCCCTTAATGTAGCGTAAGTCAGTACCTTTCTTCGGGATAACCGAGATTAATCCCTTACATTGTTCCCAAGACATAGACTCATTTTTTTCAACCGCGCATACCATCCACATGAACATAGTTTTGATTTGGGCCCAAAAGTATTTATAAAATTCCGCCGTGTAACCATCACACCCCGGCGACTTTTTCAACCCTTTAACGACCCCCCCCCCCACTTCTCTCTCAGAGATAGGTAAACACAGTCTATCCCTTTCACTCTTATCAACTTTCTTGGAATCCTGGGAAAGAAACATGTCAGCAGCTTCTGTCGAGATTTCTCTTCCACTATATAACTCCTTGTAGAAATTTTTTCCCTCATTGAGGATCTCACCTGAGTCATTGGTGATATTGCCGTCGACTATTAGCCCTGATACACATTTACTTTTAGCTCTGTTCTTCTCAAGGTTTAAAAAGTATTTGGAGCATTTCTCCCCCTCTACCATCCAGTTAGCCCTAGATCTGAGCAGAGCACCCTCTGCCTTCTCTAGTTCGAACTCTCTCATTTCGGCAGTGATGTTCTTCTTTTCATTTATTTGGCTATTACTCAGTTGTTCCTCTTCACTCAGACATCTTAATCTTTCTCTCAGCCTCTCTTGGCCTCTTCTCGCAGCTTTAGCTCTATTTCTACAGAATTTAATCGTGAAGCTTCTACATCTTGTTTTGAAATATTCCCATCTTAAAACATCACACATGTCCCTATCCATTCCCTCCACCTCCTCTGCTATTCTCCCCACCCCCTCACAATAGTCTTCATCATCAATCAGCTTACAATTAAACTTCCAGTGCCCCTTCCCCCTTCTTGTTTCATCTGTTCCAATCTTGAACCATATTCTCTTGTGATTGGAGAGAGAACAGATAACTGTCCCCGCTTCCACCCCCCTCCCCAATAGAGCGTCATCTACTAATATATAGTCCAACCTGGACTTCTGTTCATTTCTATCCCAGGTGTCTTCCCTTTTATCCATACAGAACAACGAATCATTGATCCCCAGTTCCCCCACAAACGTCTGGAGGGCCAACGTGTTTTTTTCGGTTGGATTCTTACAAATATCGATGTTAAAGTCCCCCATAATACACAATGAATCATACTCCAGTTTGGAAACAATTTTTTTCAACTCATCAATTTTGTCTAGTTGGGTTTGACCACTGCATGAGTTTGGCATATATACTGACATACAACAATATTTCACATTATATAATTCAAAAATAACATACACAACCCTTCCTTCTGTGTCTTTGCCTTTGGAGATGATTTTAGCGTCCAAGTCAATAGATAACAGTAAGGCAACTCCGTTAGAATTGGACCTGCCGTGGCTAAAGAATATTTTCCCCCTCCACTGGCTGGCCCAGATCCTTTCGGTCTCAGGTGTACAGTGCGCCTCTTGTATAGCGATGACCGAGTCTTTCAGTTCATGTAACTCACTAAAAATGGCCTTGCGCCTAACGATATCAGCCAGTCCATTAACATTAACCTTCCCCACTATTGACGTTGTCCGCCATATTGGTTCCGGGACGGAAGTTCGGCTATACGTACTCCAGACATGGTGCGTTCACCAAGTCTTCCTGCCTTGAGCTGCCCTTTTGATCAACACTGCCCTGACTCTCTCCCATTGCTTTCCGAGGAGATTACCTTCTTTGGGCCACAACTCTTTCTTTAGCACATTTGGGTTTCTCAAACCCATACCTATGCCCCAGATTTCATCCCGTGAGGACGCCTCCGCTAGGTGCTTGGTTCCTGTGCTGATAACACTCGGCGCCACATAATCATTACCTTCCGCCTTGGCCTTAAGACCCTCATACACGATATCTGGAATTCTCTTAAACCATTCCTGATATAGCTTGGAATCTCCCTTCTTGGCTTCATTTAGTATGCCTTTCAAGGCCATAGGGTTTCTCATGGAGAGAATAGAATTCGCCCTTGAGTGTTCACCTGATGCTCGTAGACATGAGTGCGTCAGGTATTGCTCCATTGAAGAATAAAGCTGCCCATTCACCGTAAAGTCCACCATGTGGTGGTTGGAGAAAGGAGAGTCACCGCCGAAAAATGCAAATGCCTCTGAGTTCTCTTCTTTAGCCAGCGATGCAGGGTTCAAATGATCAGGTAGTGTACTTAGTCGGTCATGTGGGTAGACCGTCCCATCGATGTATATGTTGCCATCGTTTTGGTAAACGTCACCATACAACTGAGAGTAACGAGCTTTCCTTACTATAAATTCTGCTTTCGACACACGCTCTCTTAGTGTTTTGGGGAGGTCTCTCTTGACATACACCTTGTCTCCAATGGACGTAAAATCAAAGTTTTTTAGGCTGAGCCTTTTGCCCCACACTTCCTCCGCTTGTTCGACAGATTTAAACCTGAGCTTTACACCTTTGCCCACTCTAAATCCTCTCATACCCTCAGGGATCTCCTGAAGAAAGGCCTCCTTGAAGATGTGTTTTACAGATTTTTCCATAAATACTTTATCATCCTCTGGGTCACTTTGTGCTGGAATACCTTCGAAGATCAAACAGTTCTTTAGGCTTTCTTTCACCTTCAATAGCCTAGCTTCCTCCACATTCTTTGCCTCCTCCGCAATTTTCAGGAAGGCTTCATCTCCCTTGGACACAGTTGTGTTATTGAGGCGCTTTATAATATCATCTTGCTGGGCTAATTTCTTCTTCATCTGCTGTATCTCTGTATCTCTTTTCTTGTCCTCCGCATCTTTCACAGTAAATTTAGTCTCTATAGCATCCAGCCGAACACCATGGGCTTGAATGTCCGCAGACATTCCCTTACATTCACAAAACTTGCCATTGAGTCTTTCTTCAAGTCTCTTCATGAACCCACAGCTGGCGGTAGCATTATCATCAATATTTCTGTCCTCCTCGGTCTTTGGTTTGGTTTGGTTTGGTTTGGTTAGTTTCACCTCCGCTAATAGTAATTAAAAGTTAGCAGATATACTGTGGTTTTATTATTTTATTCTGTGAAATTCCCTATTTCATGAAACAGGGTTTGGCCTGACGAAGTCAGGCTTCATTTAGGTTACCTAAATTTTGTCGTACAATTTGGTTTCCCGTAGGAAATCAAGAATATTTTTGTTCCCAGATTCCCGGAAAATACTCTGCAGTGTCCTGCGATTTTGCAGGAATTTTATTCTGTTTCTCTTGGTTGCCTGACAATGTATTAAGAGATGCTCTACACTCAGTTGAGTGTTGCATGTCTGACATACAGGAGCCACTTCACCTTTTAGAAGGTGCCTGTGAGTCAGTTTGGTGTGACCGGTACGAAGACGGGTCAGTATCACCTGTTCGGGTCTTGTCAGGTTATCATCTTTGAATTTTGGTGTGATTGATGGTGTGATTGCTCGCAGCTTGTTACTGTTAACACCATTCCATGTGCGCTGCCAGCTACGTTTGACATGTGCCTGCGCCACAGGTACAATGTCTGTGTATGGCATTTGGTCAGCCCCAACAGGGCGCCTCAATGCATTTTTGGCTGCAATGTCTGCTGCCTCATTTCCTTCTATTCCAATGTGGCTTGGCACCCAGCACAACACCACTTCTTTGTCCAGTCTTTTGTTTTCAGTGTATGTCTCTTGAATTGCTTGTATGATTGGGTTCTTAGGATAAAGGTTGGTCACAGCTTCTAGACATGGGTGCGAGTCTGAGAATATGATGAATTTCTTCATCCGTGAGACCTGTACCCATTCAAGTGCCTTAAGCAGTGCTTTTCCTTCAGCAGTGTAGATGCTGCTTTCCTTGTGGAGAGCCTTCTTCAAGTTCCCAAATGGTGTATGCACGGCAAATCCAACACGACTACCATCTTTGGAACCATCGGTGAAAATGGCTGTATGGCTTTCAAACTGTGTCCTGATTTCACTGTATTGTTTTTCAAATACATGCACAGAAGTCTCAGTTTTCTTGTTTGTGTCAAGGTCCAGGATAACCAGGGGTAATTTTTGTTCCCATGGTGGAGTCTCTGGTGGTTTTTCAGTCATTACTCTTTTCATTGGTACACCAGCTTCTCGGAATAAAGACCTTGCTGTCACTGCCATTGGCTTGATGGCATTTGGCTTCTCCCGATAAACAGTGTTCTTGTTGTCAAATATGAGTTTGTGGGCTGGATTTTTGGGGTTAGCTCTGACACGTATAGTGTATTGCAGTGTGAGCTTTTCCCGGCGAAACTCCAGAGGTGGTATACCAGCTTCAATATGAAGGCTTGGTGAAGGAGTTGTACGTAAGGCTCCAAGACAAAGTCTCAGTCCCTGGTTCTGAATGGGCTTAAGTCTGTCCAGGTAAGACCTTGGAGCAGAGGCATACACCATAGATCCATAGTCTAACCTTGATTGGATATACATTTTGTACAATGTCAGCGGTCATCTCAATTTCATTTCCATTGGTAGCCATGGTCGAATTGTCAGCCTCTGTCTTGGCTTTCTTACTGGGCCTATCACTACTATCTTCAGACCCACTCTCACTTGATTTGACCTTACTAGATCCCTTGCCGGATTGAAACATCACCCTAATCAGTCACTTACTAATTATATTTGTCCAGTTTGTGACGCTCCGATGACCTCTAGTTTATATCCTTCCTTGTGCGTACACACCACCAGCACTATTCGTCAGTGTAGTTCAGTGTCAGTTAGCATGTAAACACAACCACGCTGCTTAGATTTGACCTAGATCCTCACTTGTCTAGATTAGCACTGGCTAGCGCGACAGACCCAGGAGCCGTTACCGCTACTGCGCATGTCCCGCGGCAATTATAGTTTAGTATAATCCTTACCGCTATCCTGGCCTTCGTTTACTTAATATGTTCACAGAAGACGTTCTCTGCTATAGATAGTCTTTCCACTGTTCTATAATCCTTCAGATATCACTTGTAGTTACTTGTCCTGCACAGTATTCACTTCACTACACTTGCCCCGGTGAGACCCTGGAGGCAAAATGGCTACCCACGCTCGGTACTCTCCTCGTGTGGAAGCTCTCACTTTCAATCGTAAACTCTTTGAAAATGTCAGCACGACTGTTTACAAGAATGTTCTCTTCGTCATCCAGGACACTTTATGATCCTCCTGGATGATATTAATTTATGCTAATCCTGTCTTGGCTGAAAAGAAAAGGGGTTAAAGTGGCCGGAGCCCGTTGTACGACTTTTCCCTCTCAAACCAAACCGGAAGTCTGATTTTTTTATTAATTGCAAAAGAAAATCCTTACATCTTCCCCCTCAGGCACTTCAGTTCTCCACTTTAGGGCTGCGACAAAGGCCATAGAGAGACACCCTAAAGCTCCAGCTCCTGAGAGATCAGCTACTCGACTGCCAAATTGTGCAAATAGGCCTCCACAAAACAATAGAATGAATTGAAAGAGGATTTTATTGCCCTATAAGAGATTTAGAAAGAAGACAAAAGTAATTACAATGCAACATGGTATCGGTAGAGAAATATTTCAAGTTGTTTTCACTGAATACATAAAAACATTCACTGGTTGAATAACCGTCATAACTTACGTGCTTTGCATGAGGTAGAAACCAACACACCACTCCAAAAACTATTCCATATACAACACCCAGCAAAGCTTCCAATGGTCCTTTCACTATGGTAAGTGCAAGATTTCCTAAACAAGAATAAGAGAAATCAATGATAAATATTCTCATATAATGGCATGTTCTTGGTGATAGAAACCATGACATGAAGTAACAATAATAAAACTGATGAGGGAAAGTCACTTTTTTTCCTTTCAATGTGAATAGGTTACTGAACATACCCTGAGAGAAGGCGATGCCTAATACAACCCCAAAGCCACTAATAGCTAAAACGTCATCAACACTGGCAGCGGCTATGACAAGTGTTGGGATTCCTTTGTCAATGCCGTAACCTTTTTCTTGCAATGCTAGCAAACTTGGAACCACTACAGCCGGGGATACGGCCGCCAGTACAAACCTATATATTGGAGGGTCGAGAGAATATAGTGTAGGCCATGCAGAAGGACAGTAGAGGAATTATCAGGTGTATCTAAAGTATTTCCATGACCTTGTATATGTCGTTGCACATTCCCGTTCATTTGAAGCTGTTTTTTTTATAGAGATAATATCGTTAGAATCAATGATAGATGCAAGGACATGCATGTCTTACATAGAATCCTATCTAATCTACATGCTACAAGTTCTTCATGGATGAAATTCTATGTTCGCCGGCATAAAATGCAACTTTCTTTTCGAGTCAACGCAGTTCGCCCTTATCGAAAATGAAAAATATAAGTATAGAAAACATACCCAAGCATGAATCCCCATATCCATGGGAATCCCAACAGAAGGTGAGATGCTACTGCTGCAACAACTGTCTCGACCAGACAAGGAATAAATGCTAGACGTATAACACCAAAGGACAGGCGCCGGAGGGCAACTGGATCCAACCCTAAACCAGCCCTGGTTAATATAACCACAAGGGCTATACTCCTGTTAGAAAACAATTTACATGTTGATACCTCCAGATGTCAGCAGGATTCATTATAGCAGTTATTATGTAATCTATTAAACTGTCTCAATTGCATTGCATTGTCTCAATCAAAGGCTACAATAAAACAATTATGTACGGTAATACTTTTTTGTAATACATATAGGCAAATCTCCCCCATAATTATCAGTATCATTTGTATCAGTATCATTTAATCTTTAGATAAATGCGTACCTTAATATCACAATTCGGGGGCTAAGTGAGTTTGGAAGCTGCTGTAAAATCCTAATCCGATTGTACGCAATCTATCGGTTCAAACTTTCCTTTATTCTAAATCAGGCATGGGGTATCATTAAAGAGAAATGCTACATACGTACAAGTATTGAATCATTTTCTTAAAGCAATAATTAGTTTCTGTAGTTCCCAGTGCAATTAAACTAATAATTTTAGAATGTGTAGCATGTATCCCCAGCTGGAAAAAACTCGGCTCCAATAAGCTCACATTAGAAGTTTTACCTGAGAGCACTTGACCACTCTGGATCTATGTTTTTAGCGAAACTGATATAAGGAACATTCCTCAATAGACATCCAACGATCAGCATCCCTGAAAATGGAGTTTATTATCGTGAATGATATCAGGTCATATCAAAAGGAACATACAACGATAGATAATCATCACATCTAATACAAATTTTCTCGTTCAAACAACAAGCCATTATTATAGTATGTCATCACTATTTTCATTATCTTGTTATTATTACTACAATGGAAATATAAAAGGCGATTACCAAGGAGGGGAGGAAGTCTGATTAGAGATACCAAGAGTCCACCAGCCACAGCAAAAACTAGCAGGATGAGAATGCTGAAGAGGTTGCCACCAGGTAGAGCCATATCCCCTGTGATGGACCAGAGAACGCCCCAGAAAGCTATCACAGATACTATAAGCGTTGTCCATTGTGCAAGTTTTCCGTGTGGTGGACACATGAGCGCATGTTTGAACTTTTGGCATCGCGTAGGTTCCCCAGTAAGCGGATGATACTTTAAGAGACAGGGTTTCCAGCATGCTAAACAGCATCGGCGGCAAGCTTGGCATTTTTGGGCAGAGTCTCCATCTCTTGCTCTCTCACTTTCAGTTTTGCTACCAAAATTAGATCCTTCTTCTAAAGACTGTTTTGATTTGTCAGTGCCCCTATGAATCAAATTGCTTTCATTGTCATCTCTATTGGTCACTGATAAAGAGGTTTCTTGTACAGCGTTGGCTCCTTTATTGTCTTCTGTCCCGTCAGGATCTATTTCCATGTGAGAAAGACGTTGGCCAGTTTCTTTACTGTATTCCGGAGCAGTAGCCATTTTTATTTCAGGATGTGCATATTAACTGATATAATCGGGATCCCAAAACACTAGATCGTTCACCTGGAAACGCAAAAAAATATGTTGATTGTTAATAAAAAATTGTCATAGTGTTGTGTCATTCTTATCAGTAATTTCATAACTAGGTGAAATACAAATAAAATTCTCATCTATTTATACATTCATTGATGATATGATTTCATATGATTGGAATCTCAGAAAGTCAAAAGCGATATACACATGTATTGCTGTCAGCATATTACTAGTGTGAGCAAAGGGATATTCAAAATAAAATTAGAAATATCTGAAATAATAAAATATTGGTACGTCAGTATTGAATATTGATTTTGCTATTCAACATACGCTGAGCGTGGGAAAAAGCATACGACACTTCATTAGGTAATGATTGTGAAACTCATAGAATTACGATTTTTTTTGTTCTCGATTTGATCTCATTTTTTTAGGGGACTGACTGATACAAGTGGATATATTTTTAATCAAGGCCAGCGTGCTTCCATTTATAGAGTTGTGTGAAATGTAGCTCTTACTCCTCCTTCCTGAACTTTTTTCAGGACGAGTTCACTCATACAGCTGGGGGCCTAGGGTCTGACGGGGCGGGGGGGGGGGGGGCGGGGGAATTGTAGCCGCGCCTGGGTTCGAACCCACATTTTCATGCCTTTAACTTTGAATGCCCACGGGCTATGTATGGAGAATACTTAAGTGTAATATTAATAAATAGTAATGGCGTTGGACATTATTCACTCATCTGCTATACAATTAATGCTATGCGGGAATCGACTGTGCGATTTTCCCACAATATATGAACACCGAATTGAAGAATTATTCAATATATGGTCCGTTATATAGTCTGTGTGCAAGGTCATAACATATATAATAATGCGATGTATACTATGCTAGATTAAAAACATTGTAACGAAGTCGACAAGCATGGCATTTCTATCGCCATTTCAGATCTACTATCAAGTATTCTCGATATAGATTAATATATATACATATAGATAAGAGATAAGGGATGTGGCAAAAGCCTTGCAACAAAACCGACCTTGCACGAGTGAATTCTTACATAAGCTTAGCCTAAAAATGCATATGTCTGCCTACTATTGAGGGCGGTCCATGCTTAACCTTTTTTGTAATTTTTTTTATCACTGATTTAAAAAAAAAGTTCGTACAAAATCTCCCAACATTAACAAGTAATACGTAACATTACAACGTAATTCTGCGACAGTGCTCTTTACCCAAGCATGCAACTGTATTTATTAAAAATAAATCGCGATAGATCTTCAAAATTGACCTTTTGGGGAAAACACATGAACTATTCAGACCGACTGGTTACCTTTTGGTTGATTGTCTGTTTCCAACCAGTGAACCAGGGAAGGAACACATACACGTTTTTGTAATAAAAAAACCGTTTGAAGTCAAGGACAATTGAATTTACATAGGCCCATTTTTCACCAATTCAACAGAATGGTACTCTATGCATGGGGGAGCAATATTCCCCCATGCATAGAGTACCATACACATTAGTCGTAGAATACAACACCTACCGCAGGCTATGCCAGGGTTGGGAAACGTAACTACATACACATAGACAAACGCACACAATACAAAGCAACTTCCACGGCATGGGACACGGTCACAGCTGAACAGCACTTTAATTTCGAAAACTATATCATACATAATTATGTCATGACGTTCTAATGAAATGATATTTTAATTTGACAGTAATGTTGACAGTACTGTAAGTTAAAGTTCACGTAAACAGTAGGTCCCACCCGTTCCTCGCCACTCAAATTACTCAACGAGACAAGTTACAAGGCATGTGGCACATATACATATATATGGAGGATGGAGGACACATTATCCATGATTGATGGCATTGATGGTGGTGCAGTCAAAATGAAGTTATGTTTGCTCTGTATTGTTTGTAGATATAGACGTATAGAGTATACTACTAGTTGGTCACTTGTTACTTATAATAACTTATATAAACTTTTGCGATCCGGAATAAAGTATGGTATTAAATTAAAACTATAGGTTTAGGTCTGTGATTTTTAGGAGTTTTTTTTAAATAGTTTGCGTGTGTGCGTGTGTGTGTGTGTGGGGGGGGGGGGGTAGCCTATAGCCTCTTATAGTAGGCTACACGGTATTCATTATAATAGGTCTGGAGCTCTGGCATGTCTGGCAATAACTTCGAATAGTGAAAAAGCAAGTCCATTCCAAACAGAAGGGGTACGGATCATTGGGCCCGGGCCATTCGCCTCCAGGCTTGGGTGTTTGGGCCCCGCCGGGCCTGGACGTTTGGGCCCCGGTCAGCCTTTTTTTTTCTAATAATTCCCAAATGTTTGATGTCAATGTATATTGTCATTATCGTCATTAATTATGGCTAAAAACGATATGTGAATATCTATGAACTAGAAGTCACCGGAGAATAAATATCTTTAATAATAAGGTGGCCCGTAGATATACTCATATAGTTCTTTTTATTCTTATCTTGTATGTGTTGCTCCCACGATTCAGACGTAGTTGTCACTTAAATATAATGACTTGAGAATTTAGAGGAGAAAATGGGAATCGTTCTTTGCTGTATGATAATTTCTTCAGTTTTGTCTTAGTTCTGTATGCTAGATATTACTTCTTTTTGAGGCAACACGTGAAAACATCCAGGTAGGATACTGCGTCTTTTTGTTTTATATTTGTACTGGTACTCATTAAATGTGATCGGCCGTAAATGTAATAAAAAATTATATATTCCCCCATGCATAGAGTACCATACACATTAGTCGTAGAATACAACACCTACCGCAGGCTATGCCAGGGTTGGGAAACGTAACTACATCCAAACGTCTAAGGCCGGGGCCCAATGGTCCAGGGATTCCTGGACGTTTGGGCCCCGGGATCATTGGGCCCCTGGACGTTTGGGCCCCTGGACGTTTGGGCCCCGGCCTGGTCGATTGGGCCCCGGGCTTGGACGATTGGCCCCCGCCGGGCCTGGACGTTTGGGGCCCGGCCTTGGACGTTTGGGGCCCGGCCTTGGACGTTTGGGCCCCGGTCAGGGTCTGCCTATGATAATGACATTTTTTTTTTCATGTTACGCTTCGGTTGTGTATTCAATTGTTCCTATATAGGTGTTGTGACTACTCTTAGTCACAGAAGAAATATTTTCATTTTATTACTATTAATTGGACCAACTATTCCATAACATTGGTAGTAGTCTGTTACAGTCTTGTTAATAGAATACACATTCAAGTTTTTAATAGCCCTAAGCCTACAGAGAAAAAAAGGTAAAACCTGTCATTGTCAATGCAATGATACTCTTCTTAATGTTTTACCTCTACGTCTAGCAACAAATAATAAATAGCAATACTTAAATAGCCACTCCCCCTGTCCAACTAGAACTAGAAGAGGTAGCTAGATAGCATACAATGTACAACCCCAAGTGTAAAATGAAGACATGAAAAAAAAAATCCCACCCCCAACCCCACATGATAGAATAGCCTACACTTTTTGTGTAAAATGCGGGGTTTTTGTGTAAAATGCGGCTTTACAGTGCAACCCCAGACCCAATTTTGTATTTTGTTTACAATCATTTCGGAAACCAACGTCCAGAGACGTTGGGAAAACAGAAAATGCAATGGGCTGGCCAGCGCCCAAACGTCCAAGGCCGGGGCCCAAATGTCCAAGGCCCGGCGGGGCCCAAACGTCCAAGGCCCGGCGGGGCCCAATCGTCCAAGCACGGGGCCCAAACGTCTTTTAGCTTGGGCCCAAACGTCCAAGGCCGGGGCCCAATGATCCGACAACCGCTTTTCTTTTCCCTAGAAAAGTATAGAGATGGAGGGCTCCAGACCTAGCCTAGGGCTAGGCGAGGCCGAGGCCGAGCCTAGCCCTGGCGTAGCCGTAGCATTTATTCATATATGTATAGAACTGGTAAAGGGAACTAGCATTATCCTAGATCGTTATGAATATTCCAATGTGAGCGGTTGACTTCAACTTTTGCAAAGATATTAATCCCAAGATGTGTACACTTACATTCACTTTGGTAGCCAAAAGTTTGGCAAAACACGCCGCGCTACCGTCTACCCCGTTCAACCATCCTTGTGTGTACACAGGTAATGATGACGTAGTTGGGGATACCCCTAATCTATTTTCAGCTCACACACGTGACTATAGATGTTGTTATTAGCTACCAATGGGACATCCGGGCACTGGGCAGGCATATTGAATTCTTGTGTGGAGGAAGACCTCCACCTACTTCCTACATGAGAAGTCTTTCTTTCGCGTCCCGGAGACAAAGAGTGATATTTAAATTGTTTAGGATACATAACTAATTGTAGTGTTATCCAACACCCTATGGATCTACATGTTATAGAATGGTAAAAAGGAAGGAGATCGAGACAGACTTCAACTTGTGCCACTTGCGTGGGTATCACAATCAAGAATCAAAACAACTCCAGGACAAGGAAGATGACATCATGATACTATAACTTTCCCAGCGTGAAAATCACTGACAATCATTGTCAGTGACTTTGTCACGAAGAACATCTGCAAGACAATCGCCATGATGGAATTATACATAGAAACCCTAACCGGGACTGCCTTCGAACTTAGGGTTTCTCCGTTTGAGACCATCATGTCAGTGAAGGCTAAAATCCAAAGGTTAGAAGGTATGTAAAGGTCTTCATTTCCTAAATATTTTTAGATTTCTATCTCTTGGATTGACACAGAAACTTAATACTTTCTTAGCAGATGAAATGTTAACGTCCACTAGAAACTTTCGTAGCACCTATTATTTATCTGGATAAAATCGTGCGTTAAAGATGAAGTTCAACAGTTATGAAATTTTCTTTGTAACGTTACCCATGTCACATTAATTATGAAAGATTAATTGAAATGAATCACAGTGACTACTACTAGGTCTAGGCCTAGATTATATATGTAGGATAGCCCTTCACTATGGTTAATTGGTTTAAGTTTAACCCATATATGATCCAGTGAATTCCGGAATTTCTATCTAAAAAGGAACACATCTTGACATATCTAACAGAAGTCTCAATTAATGTTTTAATATACAGATATATTTAATTGGCAACGTTCAAAGTTACTATGTCACCGTAAATTAGCTGTGAGGTCGATCGAGGTACCCTCAATGGTCGTCTTCTTTTAATTTAAAGTGTGGTATAGGCTATATATATCACCTTAGAATACAGTAAATATAGGGGGGGGGGGGTTCTAACTTCATCCCATTTCATGAACCGATGTATTATAGCCTATAGCCTATAGGGCATGATGAAACAAATCGCTTGGTCTTGCCCTTGTGTATGTTCATTTGGTACATGTAGGCCATTTCAGAAAGTTTTTATCAAGTGATACTCCTAGCCTAGCCCTAGGCCGATTCTTATAGTACTTATATCTGTGACTATGAAAAATATCTTATTCAGCCTTCACTATTCATAAAACAAGGCCTATGCTCGTGCCTCTGACGCACTCGGATCCACTGGAATCCGGATCCGTAGACCATATAATCCTTACCGTGATGTAATGACTTGTTTCGTTCAGAGGAGCTAGGTCATTCGTTTAGAATTCACGTCTCGCAGCTCTTCCTATATGAATGTAGACAAATATCAAATTGGGGCGTAATTTGTAGGGGTTTGTGTGTGTTTTGTCTAAGTCTTGAATTGAGATACATATATATATTTTCTTGAAGCTTTAGTATGTGTATTCAAAATATTAACCCAGAATAGAAGACACCTCCTTTTGTTCTAGTCACCTAATATTTTACTACTGACGAATACACACTTTTAAACCTAAAATGGGCCTTGTATATCCACATTTCCAAGAGGGTGTCGGTGGCTACTTTTCTAATATGTTATTTATGGAGATTGGTAATTTTGTTTCTTTCCGAAAATAGAAAGCTGATTGCACCCACTTTCCTTATCCCCATCCTATAGGCTATATCCTGTTATGAAATGTCTCTATTTAGGCCTATTCAATTCGATTGCTATATTTAGCGATATACTTTTCCCCACTCTTCTATTTCCAAGTACTTATTTGTTAATATTCCTTTATCTCTATACTCATAAGCAGCTTGGGAGAACATGACAGGTGTTTACGCATAGATGATAATATGGGCGCTACTGCTGTCAGGTGTTATTGGGGCGTCACCTGCATTGATACACAGGTGTTGTGTCAGCAGTCTCCCAACTGTTTCCAGATGGGTTCTGTCAAGCCTAGACCTCACCTCAACATCACAGCACACTTAGAACCAATGCCAGTAAATTTAAAGCAGCCTTGTTTTGAGAGTCAATCAAAGTATTGAGTTTTAATTCTGCTTAGCCCCACGTGTAGTCAAAAGTATCTACATTGGCAAGTTAACCCTTGATTAATTTCCACCTGATTGCCCTCATTTATCCTGAGTAGTCCAGCCATATGGCCCATCTTATTAAAGCCAGCAACTTGAGAGAAATGCCATACAACAATACGATGTGCCTGTTATGTAATTTTTAGTATTTAGAATTGTGCTTGAATGCTTACTCAAGCCACGCCGCTTTTCTAATGGACCGCCCGCCTGTTAAACAGAAACAATGGGGGCTAACTAGCTGATGGTGCATGTCTGGATATTTAACTGAATACACTTTGCTATCGCTGCTGTAGTTTATCCCCTTTTCTGTATGTGGTCCGGGTGTTTGTCGCTTGCCTCTCTTCTCGGCTATTGTTATCTCTTCCCTAATGGCTTTTCAAATTCGGAGCCACGCACAGCACTACAAAAAAGCTATAGGCTAGCTAAAGCTTTGTTTTACTGAACCGCTTATAGCTGCATTCGTTTCTCTTTAAGCCCCGCTAGTGCGGTGGAACAGACACAATGTTGAATCTTTTTGTTTATGTTAGACTGTTCAAGTCCTATCCATTTGACAATAAAATATTATCCATTCACACATGGTAGCGATAACAAAATATTTCCAATGTCAAAAACTGAACTGAAACGAAGCAATAAGTACTACGCTTGGCTGATGTGGCGCAACTTGGAAACAAATAAGTGGAATTCCACTGCGTGTGTCTGTATTTTTTGTACAGGTTTCCTGTGTTAATTTAGTGTATCTGTGATTTTTACCCATGTTTTACCATGATTTGGGTCGCTTAAAGGCCAGAAACCAAACATAGGACAGCATGGCGAAAACTGTTGAAGGACACAAGATAATACTGCAGAGGAAACTTAATTTGCCTTCACGTATATCGATACATACGCTCTGAAATCGAAGACCTGTAGTTGTAGCCTATGCCAATTCGATCTCGGGCATGCTGTTGAATTCTGGAGCTCTGATCTCACAATTGGAGCTTTGCCCAAACCTCAATTTATTGCTCGGTCAGTGTGCATAAGATGTTGTGTGTAGCTATTGCTAGATAACTAATAAATTGCACACCTGGCATCACAGCAAATATTACCAGACCCGTTGCTGTAATTGAATCGTCCATCTAATTCCCTTTAGCATTGTTATAAAGCCTTCATGCGGATTCTGTATCAAAAGAGGTCATAGTTATTTGATATTGGTGAGTTGTTGAATTGTCCAAACTAAACAATTGGTGTCATATTGATAACCATTCGCTCATAGTAGGTTTATGATCTTTGTACTTGTTTGAGTGTCGCATAGTACCGGCGTATTTCAGAAAGACGAGGACGAAAATAGTTAACAAACTGAAGTGATATTTCCACAGGGCATATTTTCGGTTGGGATCGTATCAAGTAAGGTGGGAAATATTCCCTGATAAAGACCGGATAAAGACATTTGATCCGCGATTACACGTCCTAGTTTTTTTGATCAGGAAGAAAAACTATTACCCAAATGAGATTTGGTGATTTAGGAATGCTTCGGCATGTGCCCGATTTAAGATCCAATGTCCTTGCAAGATCGTATATCAAACTCTTATATAGTCATGTAGTTAGAATATCTATCCCTGTTATTCCTGTCGGAGATAGGAACCCTGGCTAATAGTCATGTAGGTGGATGTCCAACTTCAGAGATTATTTAACGAGCGTGCTTTATTTCCCGCATTCATTTGTAAACACGGGCCCCAGTAGAATGGAAATAGGTCGTGTACTTTCACGTCATTACTTGTTTTTGCTTCTTATACATAAAACCATCTCACATCTAGAGAAATCCGTTCATGGATGGTGTCCTCTTAATTTGATGTTCTTTGTCATACACCGTTTGTATTTCGTTTAAAAGATCGATCTTTATTTAATATACCTTAATTGATTTTTTTTTCTAATTTAGTGATAGCTTATTCGGACAGAAAGTAGTTCAATTACCGGACTCTGCAAGGAAACATTCAATTTCCTTCACTACATTTGATTTATATACAGAAATATCGGGAGAAAAGGCTACAATAATATGAATATTTGTTATATTTTGAATAAAGATCGTAGGACATTAACATATATATATGCAGGCGAATGAAGTAAGCTGATGACTCACACATCCCCCACCTGTGCATTGCATCAAGATTTGGAAAATAAAGACTCCTCACTGGGAACAAAAGTTTCAGGGATGTAGTTTCATTATAAAACAACTCAGAGTGCCTGAGGTGTTAATCCCTTGTGCATGTTATTTGGATCCCTCCCGCTGGAACTTAGCCATTGACTTGACCAACAAACTCCTTAGTTCGGCGATGTGGTCAGCCTAAGCTCACTCCTAGGCCGCTTTAGCTAGCGGGACTAATTTGATCAATATTCAAGTCGATTGGTACCAGAGTGTGTGCATTCCCATTGGGTGTTCTAGCTCTTTCTCTGGATGGTTGATATGGAATGATGTTGGAATTGTGTACCAACATAGAATTTGTATGGGGAAAGGTAAACAGCCAACTGTTATGACACGATTACCGGAGAATGTAAATATGTTTTTATGCACAAATGGGATATGAGCCAATGAGTCTTTTCTTTCCTGGAAAGGGATAAGTGTTGTTACTTGTTAGTAAATATGATAAACACGTATCATATACCTCCATGAATTATGAATAATAAGTTATTATCTATTTGTTAAAAAAGTTGAACAAATAATAATTGAGCATGTGTATCTGATTTATATCACATCAGGTGATGGCATTAAATGACATGGAAAGTGCAATCAATTGACAGTAGAAGAATATACAGAGATTAGATCATCATGCCATCTATGAAGTAAAAGACCCAGTTGTACTATAGCTTTCTTTTACTGTCAATATATATTGACAAATCCCTGTAAAACTGTCCATCTTTGATCAAGATTTGATGGGAGATGTATCGCTTTATATCTGGGTGGGCCGGAGATGAAATGATGGCGTGAAATGAAAATATATTTGAGTTGCTATAGTTGTAATAGTATTGTACCCATGTAATGAAGCCAGGTAGTAAGCTGACATGTTAGGGGTACTTCAGGTTATTGATTTTTTTCCATTAAAAGTGTCGTTCAATCCTTCAAATATTTCTTATGTAAATGCCCCGTTATACTAAGTACAAATAAATGGTTATTTATATTTTCCTGTGTGTACAAATTGAAACCTTAGACACCCAAGTTTCTACATTGCACATGTATTCCAATATGAATTAATGTAAACATGGCCTTATGTTAACCTTCTGTACTTCGACTCGCGCATTTCAGTATTGACAGGTATTTATTTGTTCCCCACTGGACGCTTTTGTTAATTGGATATGTATTTTTTAAAAAAATGTTATCGGTTCTTTTGTTGCTGTGTACAATAATATTCATGCATGATACTTTTTTCCAGGGATTCCGATATCACAGCAACATCTGATATGGCAATCCATGGAATTAGAAGATGACTATTGCCTCCATGATTATAGCATACACGATGGAGCGACTCTCAAGCTGGTACTTGCCATGCGAGGAGGTCCCATAAATACTCGAAGAAGTACGTAACATAATCTTAAAATCATTACCTTTCCAATAATATGAACCTATTTGCATTATTCAAATTGGTGTAAACTGACAAAACGTAGTTGTGATTCAAGGGGGAAAAAATCATATGAGAAGTTAAAATCAGGGTTATGATTAAGAGGGAAAAAATTATATGAGAAGTTAAAATCAGGGTTATAATTTAAGTAGTTATGTTGGTTTCGTTGTTTATTGGTATTTCACTTTAATCTCAACGTTCCTGTCAACTACCCTTTGTCAGCATTGTTATAATGAGCTACTTCCACTTGTAGTTGCAATGGAGGACCCTGCCCTAAGGGAAATGGCAGAATATATGGAAGCCAACCGTGATGAGATCCTTGATAAATTGCCAGGAAACCGCCAAGTAACTCTACTAGTTTATCGCGAGGGAGACCAATTAAACTTTTTCCGTGTTGTCGATCGAGGTGATGGGACATTGACTCCACTATCCGAGTCACTTAGGTAAATTTTGTCTCTTTTCTTTTTGTTTGTGTTTTCCCGAGGGCATTTTTTACTGCGAGAAACTGTAAAAGTGATCGAATTCGTCTAGGGCATTCTTCAAGTTAAAGTCTTTTCCAGTTGAAAACTTAAAATAAAACAGAATGAAATAAACAAAACCCTCTGTCTTGGGATAGAATATTAGATAAAGCATGGGGTTCAATTGTTGCAGATTCATTAATAGGGAGTGCTTTTGAGAATTCTTCACTAAACCTCTTGCCGACAGTTGTTGAAAAATAATCAGCTATATTGAGGCCATATTCATTATCTTTATTCCAGTCCGTTGCACTTTAGTGGAACGTCTATGTATAATCTGTACGACGATGAAGAGGAAGAAGAACCAGCAACTAGGGAAACGGCCGAGGAAAATGTTAAGACTAAAGAGAAAATGGACCTTTTACGGTCTAAGATGGAGAACCTCACGATCACCAAAAAGGTTCGTAGTATATTCACTTATTCAGCTTAAGTTTTATTCCAAGCGTTTAAACGAGATATTTATTTGGAACAAATATAATTTGTCCCCTTTATCGGGTTTATCTCTTGTGATTACTTCTAAAGGCCCATTACTTGTACATTTTAGCGACGGAAACATGGCATAGATATATCCACAAATTTACCATTCTTTATCCTAAGCTGTCCCACCAACCCAATCGGTGCCTGACATGCATAAATCTAGATGAATTGTTTGATCTAACGATTACTTAGTATGATACAATCTCCAGGCAAAGTACTGTATACTCATATCGATATTTTTACTCAGACCTCTGCGCAGTATGCTCGTCTAGTACCTAATAGTATTACATAAAATATGTTTGCTAAGTCAAACCGTGGAATTACTTGCTGATCGGTTCATCAGCAGTCAACACTCGATGAATAGAGCGCTTTTGTAATCCTATAATTGACCCCTCGACTGGACCTCTTACGCTTGACCGTTGATATCATAAATTTTACCTGCATGTAAACACACATAATACCCATAATAATACATAATATATAGTTGCTAAATCTGGCTTTCGTTTTATTTCGCCTTTGTTAAGAAATGGCTTCGTTTCGATATGTCTTCAGTGATTTGAAGCCACCACTCCAATATGTTTTAGAAATAGGTAATATAAGCTTATATGAACTATTAGAACTAGAAGGAGCAAAGTGAATTCGCGCGCTGAAACCAAAAGTTTCTAATTCATTCAACTCTTAGATACTGACTTTATCCGTCGGAGGTCGATAGCTGGGTCGTAGCTGGTTGATATAAGTTAGAATATTCTCCCGTCTTGTATTTCATATTCATTCATCGATGGGGCTTGGGATGAAGTAAACCGGATAATTTCTTTTATTATTGTTTCATCCGGATCATATGATTAGTTGTATTCTTTTTACGAGAGTCACGGAATTAATTAATCGATTAATGATTCGACAGTCTTTATCTTTAAGTTAATGATGGGATATATCTTTGGTATTTGATCTTGTGACAGTTCATGCTTGTAATTACCAAACCTCCACACGCCAGTAAAACTGTTACAAGTGCTCCAGCACAAGTGGCATATATGCAGTTTACCGGTATTCATTAATTGCTCCGTTGTAACATGTAAAAGTTATATCGGGAAATGCCCAAAAGCCCACACGCCTGCTTGTGCCAATTGCGCCCACTTGCAAGTACTAGCCAACGGCTTGCACGAGGAGGTATTGCTTTATGGCATTGTGACGTTGTTCGCGTTGGACTTTAGGACCCGGGCCTTGTGGAGTATTTAGCTATCTGTAGCATTATACAATAGATTTTGGCTAGTGTATGGGTCTACCAATATCTAGCGCTGAGTGGTCATAGGTGAAGGCACTGTGCCTAGCTGGCAATGCCTTAATCCCAGCTTAAATGCCTGGAGTGAAAAGGCCTTGGCCTGGTCATGCTCCAGTACCTACCGTTCTCAATTATTTAAATATCCTCATAATCAGGTTTCAAGCTTGCTTGGCATGACAAAACTGATTTGTGTGTTGACATTTTACAGTGGCCGAATCATTCGATGACGAATGACTTGAGTCACTCCCAAAAATATACAGATATGTACCTTCAATTCCTATGCAAGTTCGATTGACCCCGGTTGTAATATATGGGGGTCTGATTAAAGCTAACCCATGAGACTTCAACCTTGCAAGCGTTGGCTATAATTCACCATAGCTTTTATGTTAAGAGATTTGATCCATTGGTTCTGCCGGTGCATTTGATTATTGATTATTAGACACACTATTATATGCTCAGATAATTTTATCAAAATATTCCTGATGTAGTCCTTTGCTCTTTAGTTACTTCTTTGTTTATAATAGTTTCAAAAGACTGAATTGATTGAGGTCTTAATTTGGCAGACTAGGTGCAAGGAAACCCACCACACCCCACCATAGATACTAAAAGACTGGATTGATTATGTTAACGAGAAACCACTCTTAACCACTAGACATGCTATTTAGTTGATGCAAATAAAGATCCACAAAAATAGGGAATCCTGAATTTTAAAAAAAAAGCGAATCCTGAAAAAATATTTAAAAAAATAATGATAATAATCCTCCGAAATATCTAAATGTAAAAAATGCTATCACCTATTTTTAACTTTAGTCGCTTCAAATTACACAAATCGTTTAAATATGATTATTTTCCTTTTAGCCGAAGAAGAAAACGCAACCTAGGACTCCGTCTGGTGGACGACCTGGCAGTCGTACAAGGAGCAGTGCCCACAGGCTGGGAAGTTCAGCTGGCCTTGCCTCCCGTCAACAAATAGGCGCTCTAGCTAAGAACCCCCTCCCCCCATTAGGTCAGACCCATAATCAAAGTGCCTCAGGAAGTCAAAACCCAGAACCCCCTTCTGGTAGATCATCTGCAAATTCTGTGTTTTCCCTTTCAAATAGTACAACTAACGGAGCTGAAACACCCAGTGATATTGTCACACCGATGCCAGGCAGGAGACTTGGAATAGAAACCCTTGAAAGTGCCAAATTAAAGAGACCTCTCTCCAGTGTTAAAGAAGACTCAAGTGCTTTGCATCTCGCGCAAAGATTAAAAAATCAACCTACGTCCTCCTCCAACCTAGCGGAGAGTAGTGCTGGTGCTTCCAAAGTCAATGCAAGTTGTGTCAGTGATAAGCTAGTGGATCAAAATAGAGTATCAGAGGCAGGAAACTTGCCTCCCTTGGCATCTTCTTCAGCGTTACAGGGGGAGTTGGTGGCAGCTGGAGCCACAGCCAACCCCTTGGAAACAACACCCCAGCTCAAAACTAAGTTGTCTCATGCTCTTAGCAGCTCATCCCATTTAAGCAAAGACTGTGTAGAGGATGTGGCTACGGCGACAGAGACCCGTACCATGGAGCTGCCAACCTCGTGGTTAAACACGTCACAGACTAGTTACTCTTCTCGCAAGAGAGACACTGTCAGTCATCCTATTTCAATGCGTCCTACAACGTCTTCCACTAAAGGACTAGAGCGAATCTTGGATCACGGTGGTGGCGGCGGCGGCGGCGGCGGTGGCGGTGGTGGTGGTTACGAATCGTCCCTTGGCCGTCGCCCCACCTCAGCCTCCTCGAGGCGTGGCAAGGACCTTGCATTAGAGAGCCTTGTCAGGCCTCCCACGTCAAAATACAACCTCGAGAGAAAACAGGGCCTCATGCTGGAGAGCTTGAGCCAGAGTGAAGCCAGAGGGCTACTCCGCCAGGCCTCCATCGAGAGGCTTGGTTCTTCCAAATTAGCCAATTTTGTTCGAAGTGCTAGCAAGTCGCGGGCAAGTTACCATTTGGGCAGTGCTAATCCTAAAGATGGAAGCAGAGTCAGCACGCCCGAAGGAAGACTAGTGGTGAGATTTTAAAACTTTAAAAGTATTTAAAAGCAGTATGTATAGTATGTGTATACACAGGGAGGTACATGTATATCTAATTTGTATATAACTCTTTGGAAATAGCTTTGCATTTTCTAAATGTACATTGCTACTCCTTATCGTTCTTGGAATTAATGTTAGATCAAGTTTACACAAATATTGATGATATATTATCAAAATGATCAACGCAGTAAATTAATACCTATGTTATCTGGGACGTTCAAGTTTACAAAAATATTGATATAATATTTAAATGATCAACGGAATAAATCAATACCTTTCCTATCGGTGGAAAACTTTTAAAATTCTCCCCATTTCAATGAAATAATAGGTTTTCATGGGCACATTACGATAGAAATATTTTCTCATTGTTTACAGTCCGCGCGCATCCCCCAAAGGGTATCAGCAAGCCGTGATAGGGTATCTCCAGGGTCTAGACTACCTCCCGTCAAACAGAAGAAAAAATCTTCCAAGCGCTGCTTTGTCTGCGCTAAGAAAACTGGTCTTGCTACCAGCTTCCAGTGCAGGTAGGTCATACAGTAAACCTTTGAATCTTTAATTAACCCAAGTGTTTTGTATGTATTGTTTTTTAAAAAAGAAGCCCTATTGTTAAATTGTAAGTGGGCCATAATATATCTGCGTGTATCATATAATTCTTCCATACTGAAAGGAATGAAGTCAGATGTGTATCATATAATTCGCCCATGCTGAAAGGAATGGAGTCAAATGCAACGTTAGTAATATATCGAGCGACTTTCAAGTTAATTAGCGTTGCTTTGTCGATACAGATTCGTACAAAGTACTAAACAGCAATACGGATTTTATTAACATACTTTTACCGAATCGGGGTCAAAACGTGTATTTATTTTTTTTCTGAATTGTTATTTCAGATGCGGAAACAACTTCTGTGCGACTCATCGCTATGCAGAATCGCACAACTGTACATTTGACTACAAGACGGAGGGTAGAAAGATCTTGGAACAAGCGAACCCTGTTGTCAGTGCACCAAAACTACCCAAAATCTAGGCAATTATCTCCCCAATTACTAGCAATCAGACTTCTACTCTGATGAACAAAGGAACAAAAAACTGGCTACCTCAACTGTTGTTTCGTTGAGGTTATATTGTAAGTGTGGTGTGCCGGAGTTGATATGGACATGCAGCGTTTCTGTGTGATTGATTACCAGGTTTTGACGAAGCACAAAAGAGGCTGAAGCAATCTGTCCTATAAACAATCTTGACTGGTTCATTGGAGCCATGCATTCCACTACAGGGTGACTGCCTGTAGAAATGTTATTGTTATTTCTACCGCCCCCCCCCCCCTCCCCTGCCCAACAACCCCTTACCCCTCTACACATTTAGTACTTGGTGAACTGACACTGCTATGATGAACATATTGAGGCTGATTGAACCTAGTATCATGACTGAAAAGAAAAAGGAAATTTTTCTAGATATTTTTCATCCTCCTCAAAAAATATAACAGAACCTAGTCTGTCACCAATTAATTTGCGAAGTATTATTTTAGGGTAGAAAATTAGAATCAAATCATGTTTAAAGATGATGTTGAATAAGAAATGATATATGCAAACATTTGACTGATGCATCTTATGATTTTCACAAAGCCTCGGACACAGGAGCTCCTATGGAGAGCGACAAGTACAAGATTCATGGTGCGAACCTCATTTCGACTAGCATAGCAATTAATCTCAAGTCTTTACTAACATTGAATCATGTAAAATGCTTTGTAAATGATTGTGTCGCTTTTGATCATGGCAAAAACTAAACTAGAGACAATTTTATCGTCGGATGACAACTTGCAGTATTACGTTATACAGTTTCCATGGTGATTCCTATGCCATATTATAATAATAAAAGTCGTCTCCATAGAATTTTTGTATATTCCTTGGCTTTGATGTACCGTATATTTTCATAAAACGTTTCCGCGGGTTTTCACAACACTAATAGCTTACTTATATGCTAACTATTTTGTAAGACTTACTAGTAGGCCTTCTTTCGATACCTTCCATCCCCGAATCCTGTACTTGGTTGTTCCTTTCGTTTCCCCCTTTGAGATTATGACATTATTTCGGTTCCTTAGGTGTTCCTCTGAACTCTTTCACCCCACAATGGCTTTCAATGTACTAAACTTCGTTAAGCGCTAAAATGAATGCTTTCGTGTTATGGTTTCCTCATGGAATGTATTAGGTTATGATCTAGAAAGCATGTTTACTTTCTTAGCGCTCCCACATTCAATTGTCATTTTCTTGCGTTTACCACGATGAACTTTTACCCAGTCCAATGTATGACATTTTGAAAGGGATACATAAGAATACATAAATGTGTTGACTACGTTTGGATCCATCCGCAATCCCTTTCCTTAATGTCAAACTATTCACTGGTACTTTAACTAACTGTTGAGTGGTGGCAATGTCTCTCTACTCAGGTGTTTGTTTCTCTGTTGTATCTTGTTTAGTATGTACTTCTTCATATTCACTCTGAAAGAACTAAAGTTTGGTTGCTTACTAGTCACTCTCCAATAATACAAAAACACTTCAGATTTGGTACTGCGTCTATTATACCATTTGTATCTGATTAGTTTCACTAATTAATCGTCGTAACTTGCTGTATGTTTCCTGTGGGTGTATGTCTGTATTTGTATGTGAACCTATTTACCGGGCTCAATACTAAGAAGTTTTACATGTCATTTACTAAAACACAATTTAAAAATAGTGACGGCTGCTGGATACTGTACTACATGATTAATTATATTCGTGATACAACGAATAGTATTCTCATGAAGGTTAAGTTGATTTTAATGTAAAAAGAAATATGCAAGAAACGATACAAGTCGTCGCGGACACTTTAGTGGGCGACTGTAGGTAAAAGAAAGACAGGGTTTTATGTGTTTTGCCTGTCGACGTTGCGTCCCAAGTAGAAAGATCTTCTCTAGCTGTGATTAAGTTTTAATGAAAATCGTACTTACTGACAAAGCGCAGTTTTGACACTCGCTGAAATTCTGTGATAGCTCTCGACCTACTCGTAAGAGTTTTCATCTTTCTGTAGAAGTGCAGATTGATGCACGCGTGTCCTAAGACAAGAAACTCTTCATATTTGTCTATACTTTATAATTTAAGTAATCATAGAGTGATTAATCTTACTTTGTTGAAGAGATATTTTTACGAGGTTAAGCCTTCTTCCCAATAATAGTTTAAAAAATCTCTCACTTAAACACATTGCATGTAGCCTATTTCCAATCGCTGTATCCGTGGTCCAATCGACATCACGCCTTTAAGCTTATGGTTATGCATTTAATAATGTCAACAAAATATCTTTGATTCACCTTATCCCCATGTTATTTTAATTGGCCTATGGTTCCTTACATCCTTGTTATGTGTAAAACATATTATCTCAAAATGTTCGGCTATTTTCACTGAGTAAAATAGTTCGTTCGGAAATGAGTTGTATGGGTAATGATTAAGTACGGTATCATGGAACAAAAGTTGCAATTGATTTCATTGCGATGGTTAGATATACATCTTGAACATTATCAATTATGGTAAATAGTTGTGCGCTTGATCTTGGTCCCAACTCTCATGTTAACTCCAGGAAATCTCTTGCTGGATGAATGTGCATCTTGTATCGTTGAACCCAATAACTGAACCTATTTCTAGTGCAAGAATTATTGGTTGATCGTTAAGTTTGACTTACTGTACTTACTTTTATTACGAGTGTTATTTCCATCCAGTTATGAGTATCTAGTTTTGAAACAAGGGCGATATGATACACATTTTGGCCTGGCCATTTTGGAACCTATAGCTCTCCCGTCCACTTTGAATCAATGTCCATAATTTGGAAAGCTATCCGAATTAGCATTATTAGCATTTATTCTCGAAATTGATTAGTGTAAGCCGTCCAGGAATGATGGAGTGTGATCGTATTTTTGTTTTCCTTGTTAATTCTTACCCGACTCCTTCATGGTGTACCTATGAACCACTAAGGGGCATTGAGCCCTCCTTGGTGAGTTTGTATCATCGGTTTTGCCTCGTTTAGAGGCGCCATCTGCAGTTGTGAGAGCTAACTCTAAAATATAACCTTTTTATAGGCATGTTTTCTTAGTTGTAAACAATAAAGCTGAGTGGCTTCACTCGATATTAGAATTATGCGCTTCTTGTGTTTGTATTATAAGTTTTTTATTTCCTCTTCGCATATGGTATTTTAGCCAATTCTCGTGATATGATAGAAATGAGGATATATATGCTAAACAAGGGGGGAAATTAATTATAAACCCAAGTCAAGAGTCAAGATAGTACTGACTCGTTAAACAAAGAGGTATTATCCAGTGTCCTAGCTCCCATTAAATTTGACCTCAGAATAAAAACGGCAAACAGAAATCTCCATAACGGCGTTGTAGATAAACTTCTGAACGCAGTTGATAAGATCGGGTCAAAGAGTTTTTACTGCCATTATTATTGTCGTCGTGATCGTACTATTATCATTTGATATATACTATGATAAATACCTTCCTCTTTTCTTTGTTATATCAAAAGCCAGGACCCTCTGGTCATGAAACTTGAAGATGATATAACCTTTCCTTGGGAATAAATGGAGAGATTTAAAAAGTCAGCGTATCCTTAGCTCCAAATTCTAAACCTTGAGTTATATCTCATTTCCATCTTTACATACCCCTGGGAGTTTTCGCAAGATGAATAAATGCCCGTTAATTAAACCTATCAGCTTTCATTCATGTAATCTCCTTTTGCGCATTCCACGATTAGCCCATCAATGGGAGTGATTCAACTACAGAGTGAAACCACAATACTCTAAAACGAATCCAGGCTTTTGACATAAAGGTGTGTAAAGACCGGGATTCGGGTTTCCCCGTGTGGCGCGTTCGTCAACCCCTTCGGGAATATGTTGTCGAATGGGATTCATGTAAATTACCCTTTATCTGTACACTTGGTTATGTAATCACGATTAGTTTGCAACGAGAATACCTGATTATCATTTTTATTATGTACAACGGCCGCTTGATTTTAAAACATGAAAAGAAAAATTATTTTACTGATATATCTTTGAAAAGAATCTAGCGCGTGTAATGTATTTGTCCATAATTATATTTTCTTTTAGGCAACTTCATAAAACATTGAACATTTGCTGCAGATTCGGTCGTTTATAATATGAAAATCGAACTGCTTTTTTGCCCATGCCGTATCATATATAAAAGCTAATGCGAACGTAGTCAATGTTAAATCAAGTTTAAATCAAGAGCTTTCAAACACACCCGGTAGGTCGATATAAGCTCTGGGGACATGGGATCCAGGAGGTTCGGCCCATTGGAGCATAGCGATAACAGAGCCCTCCTCCCTACCCCCACCCTCCTGAATGATGCATTACATGCCCAGGTAGGGATGTGGTTTAGCACTTCCAGTGTTTATAACGGGTTCAAACTGACAACTCAAACAACTTTTCTGGAATAATTGGATTTAATATTTCTCCAATGACATGTGATGGTTTCTTCCCATTTGAGTGACGACTTCCATTTACTTTGAAGGCCACCCACAACTCTGCAGTTCTGGGATGTAGGAAGGGAAAGGTAAAGAAGGTAGGTGAATATGTCCCATGTATCATTTCTCTAGCTACTTTTCACTTTTTGCCCGCGGAGTATCTGTATATTTATACCACGGCAAGTCATTGGAAATATGTACTTGCACCTACTTTGGATGAGCTTTCAAATTAGTTAAGGTAATAATATTGTGTCCGGGTCGCGTTATTCAAATTAGTGTTACTGTGTGGATATTGAATACATTCCGAAGCTTAGAGTCACAGCTGAAACACATGTATGCAAGTCCTTTTTGTGTTGCCGAAATGATGTAGGGTTATGTGAGGCAGGCAGACTTCTCCCGAAAGTAGGATGTTTCCTTCAACTCTCATTGTATGTACTCTCCATTTCTTTCTCAAGCGGGTAGGATAGCGCATTCCCTTCTATATCCATGTTTTGTCTCGGTGTAAATTTCATTCAGCATAAATAAACTAGTTGAACGCTAAGGAACGAGAGATGAACTCTGTCATAAATATCATAGATGACACAATGGTCACGGAGCTCACATGCATGTTTATTTTATTTAGAATAGCTCAAACACAATGCATCAATATCTACAAGAATTTACATTGCAGGACATGGGAATTCTAAAACATTGTAGCATTATTCTAATTAAATATTGACACCAAACATCTTACAATTCGAATGGATTTTATCCTGCCATCATGTATTAAAATGTTTCTAAAAAGCCAGTTTAAAAAAAATCGATTCCCGATCGGATCGTCTAAGTAATATCAAATTAATCAGTAGTTTTGCTCACACGTCAACCTCTTTGCGGCGACCCTCTTTCATCAACATACTCTTTTATTTGCAATATTCTATACAAAAATATATCCCATTTATAACATTTAGTGACATAAAGCCATATCCAATGCCTTTTCTCTGACTCATACAGAGCAACACACACATGCGATTCAAAGTTCAGACAACGATATCGCACAAGCGCAGACACTATAGCTGGAAGTGCTGTTGTTTCTACTCCCCGCGTCCACGCTCTTTCACTACTGCCATATGTATAACCCCAAATCACAGTGTCATGTTACAAATAAAAAGGTTTGCATCTTTAGAAAGGTCTATGGATATGGAAAAATAAATTGTGGTGATAAGTGTGCCCTGGTATTTTGAGGGAGGGGCCAATTTTACCTTTGTCAACCAGCGCACTTAAAATATAAAGCTATAGGAAGTATATTATTCTATGCAAGTGTTATTATGTGTCCATTCTTTGCTTATATTTTGGATTGATGTGGTGCGCCTCAACAAGGAACGATACGTAGTATCCCAGCTATAGATGGGGCGTTCCTAAGAGGACTTAATACTTTCCCCAAAACTAGCTATAGGGAAAAATACTAAAGAGGGAAATCTCAGGATGCTCCTTCGCCCAGAAGATAAAATCCCAGCGAAAGTTTAAAGGAATATCTATCAAAAGATAAATTTCCCTAAAAAAGGACACATTTTGGATATAAGTCCATCGTGGTAATTATACAGAAAAAAAATCCAATTATAGTATAAGTTTACATATTTACCCATAGCTTTATGGCGCGAAATACCACGATTTATACAAGGGATGTCCTGATCACGCGTACTGAATTCCATTTCCCCAGGCTAGTAAGATATATCAGACAAATTCACATAAACATGGGAGGAGGGTTGAATGTAGCAGTCCCTCCTTGCCACGAGCACCATAGGCCGAGATATCTCGACGGGGAAGGAAGTCATATTTGATATTCAGGATTTTTCCACATAAACCAGTCCTTGCGTCGAGGGATAAGAAGGAACAGTGTTGAGAGTTCGCTCCCACAAGTTAGAGCAGCTGGGAAACGTCACTCTTTAATTTCTCGTTCGATTTTAGTAATACTGCATTTTTGGATAAGTATATTCACATGTGTACTCAACTACTTCCCCCAAATTCTGACGCCTCCGAGGATGAATACTTTTTATTCTGATTGGAATAAGATCTTCCAGCTTTTGCAAGAGAGACAGCTATGGTAAGTGTGACTTTTCACGAAAATGTTTGAAAGTGAATGTCTGCAGCAGTGTATACTCACGCTATGTTTAGTTTGTTGATTGTAGAACACAGAGGGAAATGCTACACAATACACTAAATTTCTATGACAATTTCCTAGGTATTTCACTGGTCATTAGAATCATAAATTTGGATATTGAATATGAATCCTGAGGTTATTTTTTCACCAAATCGTAGAAACATGTAAAAGAAATATACTGAACCAGAATACAAAGATTATAAGGATTTTGTTAGTTCAAATTTTATCAATCAGCTTTTAGTAAAATTGCAAATTTGTGTAATATGTGATTTGTGTGTATATATACATGGGCAACCAGGAAGAACTGTCGATCACAGATGTGACCATCCAATTTCCATATATATTATTCTTTTTAAAAAGATATTATCATGTGCGGTACCAATATACTGCTGATTCCTAATGCGAAACCCTCATATAGCAATACATTCTACATAGGTACATACATAAAGGTTTTTCGTAGTAAAAGAAACGTCACTTTACTCTGAGATGCAGGTAAATTTGAATAAGCATCGAGGTATATTTCCATTCATGATCGGATTAGGCCGAAATGCACATTTCACAAGCCTTATGACAAGAAAATTGAAAACTAAACAAACAAACCACGAAGTCAGGAGCCCCAATGTATCGAGAGTGTAAATAAAACTCCCTTTAGAAAAACTCTGCCCAGAGAGTTACTCATCAGGTCACCATAGGGAGGTAAATCGAGATTCTCCTTATCAGCCACCTCCCGAGTTGCCAGTGTCCGATCTCACTAACGCACACCCCAAGGTCAAGTTGAAGCATAGCAACATAGACTCTTCAGTTCATGCCCTCAGCTCAGTTGGTGCTTCACAGATTAGTGATCCATATCGCAATAGTATGCTTCTCATAGATACGGTGCTAATAAGGACCGATTGCACTGCCTACAAAATATGATGCCCACGCATCTGCTTAGAACAATCTAGAACACAAACCTAGTGAAGCTAGTGGATATAATTATTCTTACATATTGCTCCCTGTCCGAAAATATCAATGCTAACGTCCAAATCAATCTTTCAAGTAAAATGTTTGCTTAGTTGCGACATACATACAATCCAATTGGTGAATGACGATGTTAGGCCTATATATTTCTTTTTAAATTCAAGGGACCATTTTCTGCATTCAATTATATTTTATACAGATGAGCAATATATAGGCCTAAGCGATTGAAACCAGCGAGTTATTTAACTGTCTTATTCCATTTCATATACTTGAAAAAAGCTACTAGAAATCCATACAGCAACATTTCTTAAACATTGTTCATCATGTCCCTCTTAGTTTAATATCATACTTACCGACAAATAAAATATCAATAAATTAAAATGACTCTCCTTCGATTTGTCAGTTTTTGCCGCCAGTTTGAAAATTTAACTTAAAAATCAAAATGTTTATCTCCGCGCTATAAAACAGTATACTCTGTGTTACAATGTTGCACATATAATTGAATTCTTATCCTCCTCTCGCCATGAACTTGAAAACCAGTACCACATTTCTCACAACTATGTGTGAAGTTGTGGGAGAAGGACTGAGGGGGGCGTCACATGGCTTACTAACAACATCATAGTTCACCTAGTTGGTGCGCTGTATAGTAGGGTGAATATTTCTTGGCATGGGAGGGTTATAGGTGCTTAGACTGCTATAGGAATAACATTTTGATCATTTTTGTTTGTTTCGTTTCTGCAACTCCCGACAGTTAATATACCTGTGTATGCACATAATATGTAACATACAGTGTGTATAGTCCTTTTTAAATTCCCAATGATCCATATTATCCACTTTCAAGAGATTATGTTAGTGTGATCAAACACCAACAAACTGAATGCGCATCTGTTCGATAATTGGTGCTACAGGACAAAGGTGATATGATTACACATCAATGATTACATGTCAATATCATACCCCATCTTTATTGGGGGTGGGTGGGCATTGAAACAATTCACCTCATCGTCACAAAACCCCCCCAGCCATTTAGCTTAATCAAAGTAATGTAATTTATCTTCATTTCTGTCCCAACATTACTCCTTTGCATTATAAATGTATGGAATACAGTCATATATACGTCCATTTGGACTCAAGAAAATTATATAATGTAATCGTATCACCTTGTAATGTATCACCTTTATATTCATGTGATGCGGAGCTCCCCGTGCATCAACATTGCACCATGGTATATATATATATTTTTCTTTTGAAACATTTTTATTGCAGGAATTGAACACACAGTGTCGTCGCAGTGACGATCTTCCCACTGCCTGCCTTGTACATTTACATTTTATATATATATATATACAGTGAAAATCTGAAAAAAGGAGTTTTATAAAATCATTCTTAGGTCAGTACATAGAGTTCTATTTCTGGTTGAGGGGGAAGACCAGGTGAGCTAAATTATTTCCCTATACACTATAGTACATTGTTGTTAAGATTTCAGATATTTATCGAGGGATTAATTCTCTTTTTACTTTTATTTTGAGTCAGATCGGGTCTAAATTCCTAGTCTGCTATTCCAGAAACACTTCATTAATATATGAGATGTAATTTAGAAAATTTAAAAAAAATACAAGGGGACGCGGTGAACCTGTAATTAGATTTGTATGATCCTCGATGGCAGGAAAACTGAATAAAACTTTTTAAAAACAAAAAAAAAGATGTAATTTAGGTCCATTATGCCCAGACAATATCAACAACGTGTGATCAAGCTAGTTCAGGGTTCCTCCATATAAATAGTATATCTGCCTATTGCAATACTCCTTCTAATATAGGCCTACTCGTTAAGTTGAAAAAAGAAAGGGAAAACACCGCACCGTAGAATGCAATGAGTTTAACCTATGGCGCTGGTGAAATTCTGATGGGTGGTCTGTTCCAAAATGTTCAACTAGACAATCCATTCAATATTGCACGTGTTAAACAGATATGACTATTGGCGCCCGCCTTTCATACTCTCAAAAGCTCATATTCCCAGGAAGCTCACCTCCGTTGCCGCCTTCCCGTCCGACCTGGCAACCTTCAAATACATACTTCACAAAAGAAGTGAACTTCAACGATGCTTCATGCAATAGTTCTTGCAATAGCACTATGTCCCGGATTAGAAATGAGAGGCAGCAAAATAACGTGCGCAACGACTCCATTGGTGAAAATGTCTTCCAGTCTTCATTCCCCATTTCAGCAACTTACCCCGCCCCCTCCCCTCCGCTCGATCCAAACGCTCTCCTAGCTCGAAGCAATACAAAGGCGCAATTCGTAATTGGCCACTCATTATACTCGGTATGTGCAAATTGATAGGAGGACACTAGAACCCAAGAATCTCGACGGAGGAAACTTCTGGGTAATATCACAAATTTCAACATGTTGGCCGCCTGTCTATATGTACCAATAGTACGGAGGCTTAAAGCCCATTTTGAGCAGAATTGTTCATTTTGTGATAGAGCTAAGAGATTTGGTACACAGGTACTTTGACCTATTACAGTTCATTTTCAAACGAGACCCCAACTGGATATGGCGTGTGGAAGCTGTGGCAGCCATTTTCCAAAATGGCACCATCTGAATATTCAATGTATCATATCTTGGCTAATAATAAAGATAGAAACCTATTTTCGGTGTCTATACCTATGTATTCAGTGGTAAGGACTCCAAATGTGACAATAGTTTTTAATTCCCTAATGTCGGCCATCTTGTTTTTTCAAAATCCTTAGGTTTTGTCCGATGTTTAAGTGTGATACCACTATACTGGGGTTTTCATGGGTGTAGATTCCATTTTTGTGATCATTTTTGGAAATATTTAAAGACAATCTCCATTTCCATGGCAACCACTCAAAGCATAAACTCTTTGGGACTCTTAATTTGACTAGGACACCTTCTATTTCTAATGGAATAGTGCTAAGATGATTGGTTTTCAACTACTACTACTAGTTCTGGGCACTAGAGTGCTTGCTAATTTCACAGTTGTGGAATCCATTCAAAATATTTCTGACTTAGGACAAGAATGGAGTCTAGATTTCTTCAATGAACACTTAATTGCATGTACTACGCCTCTTTATGCAGTCATTCCCAAAACCAAACTTAAACTCTTTGGCAGGCATGTCCATAAAGGTAGATCCCGAGAACAAAATTGAATAATATCTATGAAACAGGACAGAACCCTATTTTCAACACTGTACATTGTCTGTCAGGTATGGCAAATGAATATGGCAGAGTTTTTCTTGCATAAGAACCAGTCCTACCCACCTTCACTCTCTGATTATGGAGCCATGAGGCATGGTGCCAAGGCAGATGTTTTAGAACGTATTGAAGGACTAATACCACATTATGATGTCAACCCACAAGAGCCACAGATGGTTGTCCTAGATGGTGCTGCCATCATCAACTTTATCAAGCCAGGACCCTCTAAGTCATTTGATGAATACATCCCAGAGGTTATGCATTATATCCGTGGGCAGTTTCATGGTGCAGTACAGCGAGTTGATATGGTATTTGATGTATACATAAAGGATAGCCTGAAAAGTGGTACACAACAGAAGAGAGGTACCAGGAGACATGTTGAGGGGGAAAACAAGGTACCCAGTAACTGGCCAGATTTCTTATGTGTTGATGACAACAAGAGTGAACTCTTCAGTCTCATAGATGAGCGAGTTGTGAAGGAAGAATTCCCAGGAATGGTCCTCATTACATATGGAGAGAAAGTGTTGTCATCTGCACCTTGTGATCTAACAGGGCTGATGGGATGTACACATGAGGAGGCAGACACAAGAATGTTCCTTCATGCCTCAGATGGAGCTCAACATGGCATAAAGAAAGTTCTTTTGCGAACTATAGACACAGATGTGGTTATACTGAGCTTAAGTCTTGCGAGGGAGATTGGTTGCTAATGTCTGCGGTTGGCCTTTGGTGCTGGTACCACATTCTGCTACCTTGATGCCACATCAATGGCAAATGCTCTCGGTTATGACAAGTGCATGGCACTTTGTTATATTATTATATATAATGTACGGGAAAAAGCAAGTGGACACGGTGGCTTCTTGATGTTAACTGCTGTTCTCTAGTGTGTGTGTGTGTGGCCCACGTGACCAAGCACGCAAGTGCGGGCTTGTATATCTAGAATAGTAGGGGGGCTACTACCCAAGATATATGAAGGGGGAGTATACTACCATAATAGGTTTTAATTATACATGCGTACCTATATATAGCAACTTCAACTATTTCATGCTCTGACTGGGTGTGATGTAACATCTTCATTTGCTGAGCGAGGCAAACGTACAGCCTGGTCTGTATGGAATGCCTTCGATGATGCCACCCAAGCTCTGTGTACACTGGCTGATAGACCCACCAGCAAGGATGTCATGCATGTTCTGCCCACAATTGAGAGATTAGTAGTGATAATGTATGAGCATGGGAGTTGTGAGAGGAGTGTGAACAAGGAAAGGGAAATCCTATTCACTCAGAAAGGCAGAGAGATTGAGAACATTCCCCCAACACAAGATGCAGCTCAGTACCTTTTGGGAATAGGCTACCAGGCAGGCCATATATGGGGGCAAGCTCTGTGCAAATCACCACCGAATCATTACCAAACCAGAAGACTTTGCATGGATTTTGGATCCAACCACATCACAGTGGAATCCCAGATGGATAACACTTCCATCTGATGGTAAAGGCTGTCAGGAAGTCATTAAATGTGGTTGCATCAAAGGCTGCCGGGGGCAATGTAAATGTAAAAAGTCTGACCTAAAATGCACCAGTCTTTGCAAACGAGGGGAATGTGATTCAGATTAGGCTTCCCAATCCTAGAGCACACCTATATATCTGCCAATTTTACATTCTATGTGAGTTGTATGCTGTTTGTACTAGGACGAGCAAAACAGGGTATCAATGGGGTAAAAGTGTTTTCTTAGATGGTAATTAGCTATCAATTTTTTGTTACTTTCTTTGTTGACTTTGCCCATGTCCTAGCTGTTGTTTCAATGAGATTGCTTTTTTGATAAACAATTATCTTAATTTATTTTTACTGTATCGAGCATTTATTCACCCTTGTTAACTTGGTTAACTAATGTCTATATATCCTTAGTGTGTGTCTTTCCAACTCTGATAGTATGTATGTCCGTCCAACCATGGTGTAAGTGTTTGAATGTTTGCGGGCTAGGGAAATCATGTGACAGTCTTGTCATGTGATCCTCTCTCCTAGTTATACCTGTATATCCCATATAGGTCATCATCTTTACCATGTGAGATGCTATGAATTGATTTCATATTATGTAATACCTCACTTCTATTTCTATGGGAGTGTAAGAGTCAGATATTACATTGAGTTTCAGATTAGATGAGGCACTGCGCGTGTTGATTATGAATGTTCTTTTAATATCTATTATATTGGTATCTATTACCAAAACTGTGTTAGAATGCCTTAAGCATTGAGTGCTGCATGAGCATGTTCATACTTAAGTAAGATTAAATCCAATATAAGTTGGCTTTTAACACGCCATATCCAGTTGGGGTCTCGTTTGAAAATGAACTGTAATTGGTCAAAGTACCTGTGTACCAACTCTCTTAGCTCTATCACAAAATGAACAATTTTTCCCTTATCCTCCGTACTACAAGTACCAGGATCCGGCGGCCACCAAACAGTCATAACCGCGTCACTGACTGACATTGGCAAACGCTTTCCTGCATAAGAAAACCCACATATCGTAAATGTGATCGCTGTAGAGGAAGATAAGGCTGCAAAGTAAGCCTGCAATCTGGCTTGAAGATGATGTATGAGTCGCTTTCCAATTCGGGACGCCATTTATTTAATTTTTGTTGTATACGCTTGCAGCCATCGATGCTTTCTGGCCCCGCCCCTGAAGTTTCCTTGAGGCCACATATTGATTGCAGTGGTTCAAAATGTCTCATGAAGCGATGGATAATTATTTATTTCAGGTGAATGCAGTGCTCTCCAAACCGTTTTTATTTCTTAAATCTAATCACGATATCTCTGAATGTCCATGGTGGTTTTCCTCGGCATGCATCCGATGGAATTGTATAAATTATATTTATATACGATGTCAATCATACACGTATACTGTACTCCTCTTCCACTGAGCAAACACTGAACCAGGGCCCTGAAATAATTAATCTTTCGTGCTAATTTATGACTTATGGGTTGACAAGTTTTCCAAAATACATTTGAGATATAAAACTCAACCAGTAACACACTGAAATTCTCACACGGAAATTCCATTCCAAAACTCAGTCAATTTCTAACAATCCTGTGTTTACAAGACAATCGTCTTTACAACTATTACATCATTGAAATTAGGTTCTAATTATTTCTCCTGTGCAAGGGAGGAATATCAAGGGTTTCATTACCCCTAAAATTAGCCCTGGCACTTACTCATAGCTTCTAGGAAGAGGATGGGCATGTGGAAGGATTCAGATGGTTTGGAGTGTAGAGAGTTGGTAGTACACAGGCGGTCCTGGAGGTCTAAACCAAGGCAGGTGTGGTCAGACAGGTGTAAGTGCTGGCCAGTCATTTGGTATAAATTGACGCCAGGCTGGGCGAATACCAGATTTTCAAAACTGGGGGCGCACAACCTAGCAAAACAATATGTATTCAACTTAATGATAATATTATAGTCAAATATTATAACGAATTGCCGTATATTCATTTATTACCAGCTTAAATGGATTTCATTTTTTGGAGCTTCTGGAATGTGGATATGATTCTTTAAATGTTTTACTTCTTTGGCGGCAACGGAGGGGAGGCACCCCGCGCCTCGACCCCAATTTGCCCTAATCCTCTTTATGTATACAGCCAGGGCTCTATAGGGCACCCCCTCTTTGTAGGATAACAGAAAACTGCCATGAATTGATGAGATTGTTGTATCACCATTCGCATTTTGATACTACGGTATATGGGTGGAGTTGCCAGAAAATGTACAATTCGCCTATAATCCAAATTTAAGACGAAATAAGGTTCAAAATATAGTCCAACATAACGAATGGAGCGTTTGTATCAACACAATACCAAATAATACCCAGGTATACCGTTAATTTATCATTTTAGTAAATTACTAATTTACTAAATAAATAGCGCTGCCGATTGTAGGCCTACATTACCTGTGACGCGGTTGAAAATGGTTTGTCTGAATAACCCAATAGTTTGAGGTATTCTCATTGCAACGGCAACGCCACTGTAAAGTACGTGTCCCAAAATAAAAATATACCTTTGCAGTTTTGTCAGTCATCTACTCTAGATTACAACACTGGTAACCGTTTCCCATTTTTAAAAAAAATAAATAATAGCTATAACCGATAGTTTTTTAGGAACGCTAATGAAACTTTCTGTTTGTTTACATTTTGAAGCGTCCATTATAATTATTATATGTATCGAATACTCATTATTTCTGAATACTGTTTTGGGTTGCTGGTATGGTAGCATAACTTCTGAAATGAAATGTGCGGCGCCTAAAACTACCTGCATACCACACCTTTTAATTATACTTCCTAAATATGTTTTTGTAGTCTGAAAGCATAGTTCACTTGGAACAAGATGCACCATACTTTAATACACACTGTTTAGGCATTACCTTGAGTGTTATGTGATATCGATTGGAACTGAAAAGAGAGCTGAAAGGTGTGTATAGAATTAATGCAAACCGTAATGATGCAAGGGTTTGTGGCCACTTTTAAAGATGTATAGTTTGTTATTGTACTTTGAGTATACATGTGGCCTGGGAGGAGCTCAGGGTACCTCTATAGCCTTAGCCTAGAGGGGCTCTGCATGACTTGGGCAATCCAATGTTGCTCTAATTTTGCGCGTGGTTTGTTGTGACTTGTTCATGAGTGACGTCAGGACATACTTGTCAAACTAAGAAGAGGGTCCCTCGCCCCACTTCTGGCTGGGGTTCGGTATTTAGAACTCGCCTGCAATGTATAGAACTGCGTTCTACATTATTTACATATTTTATTTTTTTTGTAATGACGAATGCGGTTTATACTTTGCTATCGTTAACATATATAATAAACATATGATTGAGATACGACTATTGAACAGTATTATATTACTTGTATGTGATTCCACATACTGAAATATCAGACGTACCAGGCCTCAGGGAGGTGATACCTCTCTGGACATACTGCTATTATATAATAATTATTAATTAGACTTTTTAATTATTTTTATACACAAATACTCTCTGGTGAGTACAATGCGTTTTGTAATGTTACATGCATGGGAGATCATACAAAATCGCAGTATTTTCATTCCAATATATCAAATACACGAATACCATTTTTAGAGGCATCCCATTTATCTCCGCTTCTCCAAACAAGACTGATATGTGCAGATGCTTGGAAGCCCAGAATCTCGATCTGAACATGTCTACCTCAGTCAGGAGGAAAAGATGGTATTAAAATACATAAAATATCCCTTAGAAGTTTCGCCGAAGAATTTCTAAATTCCTCACGGTGTCAGGCAGTGCAAGGAAACCAGGGGTTGTTTGAATGCCCCCACTCTCTGTTTATGATTCTAGCTGAATGCATCCAGGTGTTCAGGTGCATCCCACTCAAATGTATACTATCTAAGAGAACGTAATGTTTCGATATCATATGAAAATCGCAGCATTCACATCAAGGTACCTGTTAGCTGCCTGTCATATTTCTTCTAATAATAAATCAGAGGTGGAAGCCTTGTATGCTTAGGAATGACTGAGCAGCCATTTTGAAATGTAGGGTACGTATATGTGTTGGGGACGAAAATTATATGATTACGTGTAATTATATGCCTTTTCTTTTCTGACCCATTATAAAAGAAACTACAAATGTGTCTCTATCTGCAATATTAACATCACTCAACCTACTAATTTGTCTCTATCTGCAACATTAACATCTCCCAACCTTTAAAGATCGGATTATGTGTTTCAATGCTTAAATTGCTACAGTATAGGCCCAAAGTTGAGAAAGTCCTTTCCAGCGAAGGGAAAACCTCTCGCCTCAAACCTCAAAGTGCCATTATAATTCCATTAAGACCGCAAAATGTCATTATATTCCCATCAAGACGCCGAGTTCTAGGCAGGGATACCGATGAGCGAAGTATATATAGGCTAACATACCATTCTTATCTGATCTGAGGGTTTGGACCCAGAGTGGCCAAAGAATTATTTTTAGTAGTGGAAAAGATATTTAGGATGAGTCTTGAAATTTAGACTCAAGTATGTGGCTGAGACTGATATTTGTAATAGGCCCTTAACTTTACATGGATAAGCCATACAAATCATTCATATAAGATGGATAAAAATTGCTTTTTATTGTCCGAATGTTAATTTCCTTGGACCGATATTTATTCTAATTCTTAACAAAAATAAAACGTTTTTAAATACTAGTTAGAAAGGTCAGAGAACGGCAGCCATACCATAGAATGGGGAATCATTATCTGACTTTATTTTTAGTAGCAAACCAACAATGTTTTCTGGTCGGAATTCGGCCTCTTAAATTCGTTTTCCGTAAATACTTGCGATACCAATAGACAAAATGAAGCAAGGGAAAGAGTAAACATGTACGTCAGGTAGAGGTATACCACAACACAGTACAACGTTTACATCGGACAAGGGCAGTGTTTTGAGGCAGAGAACGAATTTCAACGACCATAATTCTTTTCGTGCCCAGGCTTCAAAGAACCCTCTGGATAGGAGCGGCCGGGGGAACGGTCTTGGCGGGCTGAACCTCCTTGTAAGAGTGGTGGTATGTTTCTTGTATACAACAGCATTAGTGAAAACTTTATAACCGGGTTTTAGACTGTCGAAGAAAAAATGAGCTAAATTGGTCCAGATACGCGTGAGCTATTTAGTTAAATACAGTAAATAGTTGTTGATTGATGAGAAATAACTCTGTGGTGGAGCAGTAGCTAGCAGTGTTGCACATTATTATTATTGCTCTGTTGGGGTGATCCTGGAGCACCATCTGTCGTAATTAAAAAAATCTTCGTCCAGCATTTCTCCAAGTGGCATATGGTACCCAGGTTCTGGATTGAGTGGCGTGACAGTGACCTACATTGCGGCGTGAGGGGCCATGAAGCGGATTGCTCATCAAGGCCTGAGGAGCTACTCTGACACTCGATGACCCGAGGAGACTTGCCACTACTCATCCGATTCACTCCGTCCCATTCATGCAATTAAAGGATTGTAACTTTTAATAAGAGGAAACCTAAGTAAATTTATGTATCTGAATTATAACTAGAACAGATAGAATAACTTATTTATTTCCGTGTTCCCAGTGTATTATGTAATGATGTATATTTTCCACGGTAATGGGGATTTTAGTTCCAGCATGAATTCCGTTCACCTTTATGATGTCATATATGTATATATATTGATGCACAATCATATGGTGCAAATTTAACACCTTCTCCCCAGAACGTCAATTTAGCTTTATTCCCGAATAAAATGTGCACCGCACATTATTATCCATTAGGGCGATGTCCCTAAAGTACCTGGAATTTAAAACATCCCTCCTGGGCACGAGGCGTTTTAGAAATCAATTCCACTAGTTTAAGCCTGGCGCACGTCAAAATTGTACTGATACTGAAAGGTCTTCTAAAGAATTTGCCCAGTGGTGATGGGCCAGCAACTCCTCTACTAGCCACGTTAACTAACGGACCTCCGCTCTCCCATCCTTCATATATACCCATTTCCTGCAGGAATATCTCACTACTACCTCGCCCATTTCGCTCCCGCCAAACGTCTGGCCTCACTGGAGGCAGCCTGGAGGTATCAGAAAGCCCTCCTCCTCCCCCGGTTCTCCTGGGGGTCCTGTCGTCACCATCCAACACCAGTGCCAAACTCTTCCAGTAACCAGAAAGCTTTCGCTGGTTCCTCCAGTCAGGAAGGGCTCGTAGAAGGCAGTTTGCTGTCATCTACCCTGAGAACTCATACAGCAGAACAACTTACATCTTTTTTCTTCATCATCCTTGGGAAGAGGCGATGCCAGTACTAGTACAAGAAGTAGTAAGAAGAGCGTTACAACAGACTATGGAGTACCAAGTGTAACGGTGTCAAGTCACACCACTCTACAGGAAGAACTGCTGGAGGAGCCATTACCCCCTGGAGGTGTCCAGAATGCCACTCTACAACTATGCAACTATAGATACGGAATATCATGTTTAGGGAGAGATAACTGTGCTGGAACAAAACCACCTCACAAGTCTTGTAAGTTTACGTTAGAGAGTTTCTCATTTCTCTAAGAAAACACATTTGTAGGGCATTATTGTCTCGGCCTGCGAATATATATATATATATGTTGCATTATGTTTTGGTCACATTATCACTTTGAAGCATTGTTTCTTTTGACCCATATACACGTTCTGCTGGTAAACCACGCATTGCCTGAAGTAAAGTAAAACCGTATCGAGCTTCTCACTGCATTAAAACCTACGAAAGGCTCTTAAACAAATGCTGTAATGGCCGTTATAGAGACTTATACAAGGCGTTTCCTTTATTTTCTTCTTAATTTGGTTAATTTTTATTTAAATTTTTATGTTTCCATTCCTCAAAATAATGCAGACCAGTTTCTGGAATGCATGTTATCGTAATCGACAACATAAAAACATTCATACCAATACTTACTATATTACATTGTATATAATATTTTGCTTGTTATATCTGGTTATTTTTGCTCAACATTATCTGTTGATAAATGCAATTTACGAGAGATTTCAGAGACAAATAAAAGGTAATAATTCAGTAAGCTATTCTTTGGGAACATTCATCTTTATAATGTATATAGAAACAAATGGAATATGAGCATTTTTTTGGCCACTTCTTAATTATGTGATCAGGTTAGAGTCGTGTTAGGATATCGGTTGTCAGTCTACATGGGTGTAAAGTCGGGGGCATACCAAGGACTGTGTTCTGGTTTAGTAAGCCAGGTTGGCATGTAAACAATCTTGCTTGGGAGACACGAACAGGCCCCAATACTATTTAGGGTTGGCGCGAGTAGCTCTTCATTTTAGGCTTCAGTTTTGATCCCCTGTTTTCACGTATCAAGTGTACCCCATGGCCCAAACAACGCGTATCACTGGTCTAAATAAACCAAGACTCCCACAGGGTTGAAAATATTAGGTGATATGGAGAATTGCTGCTGTAAAGCAGATTTTCACTTTCTGTTTTAGAGGGAATAATTATCGAGCGAGTATATTATATATATTTATAATTCCCTAGCCGTTGATATGGCGAATGAATTCCGCGAATTCCTGTAAAATGCGGCCGCCAATACTTTTTGTATCTTGTTATATTAATAGACCTACGTTATACTAACTCCTAGGAAGCTATATGCATGAATACAGCGAAATTATAGCAATGCAATGAGGACACAGTTATACATACAGTGTTGTTGTTGCTCACGGGGCCAACAGCCGCTTACATTTATAGTGAAGTTTGTGAGTGATATACAGAGAAAAAATCTTTGGCGAACTCAGCTCTCACAACATAGTAGTAATCGCATCTGATCCTCTAGACATGGCTCTTAATGCCTGCCATCCAAGCATCTCACTGCAATAACTTTGGCTCTGTTAATAAAGCAATTTGCGCCCGCTGCTCTAACTATACTCCTCATATCATTCTACCCATCCTACATCATGTAAACGCTTATACGGGGATTACCCCACTAAATAAATGCTTTCAGTGGCATTTAACACAAAGGGGTTTCGCCTTATAGTTGACCCATTTACTTATGTACTTGCAGTTTGAGGCCCAACTCATCTAAATTACGTTCTTACTTTTGGATAACCTGTCCTTGTTGAGACCTTATCGAGCTGTTTTGTTTCTTCACTTTTGCGCCAACTCCCAGTGTTTGGTGACCAAACCAAGGGGCTTACCGCGCGTGTTATCGCTAGGACTTATCTGACTAGTGTACCGTTATCAGCAAGGGGATCCAGATCATGGGGGATCTCAACAGTATGCCAAGAATGCCACATCTGTTCCTCTGGATGCTGTAATCACCGAAGCGTTTTACTATATACCAAGTTCCCACATCACCCATTGCCTCAAGAGAGAGAAGGTTATTAAATAAAAGGCATCTGAGGAGTTATAGACTATTAGCTTTCTATGGGTCGGTACAGCAGAAATCAGGAGAAATAATATTGCGAGTTTCCAAGACTTGATTCTGCTTATTTTATTTTTGACGTAGCTTGATTTTTTAATTGAATAACATGGGTACTTGTCTCTCTCCAGGAAGGAAATAATAGTGTTTACCCTCTATTAGTGATCTTGCAGGATAGAAAGGTACTGACTAAGAGCTCCTGTAGCTATTCTAAACCAAGATTGCACTACCTCTTATCTAATTTACGAACCTGTGCCCGTATTCATTTCAACTGTGATTACCCTAGTCCGCAAAGTATTCCGTCTAATGGCTAATGATCCGACCACAGTGGATCCAAAACAGCGAGAGAGATCGGCTGACTTCATATAATCATGGCATCAATGATTATTTCCGTCATTGCAAATTCCATTAAAAATCATACTTTTTAAATGTTTTTTTTTATTATTAAAAAACAGGTTATGATTAACATCCATCTACCCCTAATTAGTTTAGCTCCTGTAGCTATTCTAAACCAAGATTACACTACCTCTTATCTAATTTATGAACCTGTGCCCGTATTCATTTCAACTGTGATTACCCTAGTCCGCAAAGTATTCCGCCTAATGGCTAATGATCCGACCGCAGTGGATCCAAAACAGCGAGAGTGATCGGCTGACTTCATATAATCATGGCATCAATGATTATTTCTGTCATTGCAAATTCCATTAAAAATCATACTTTTTAAATGTTTTTTTTTAATTATTAAAACAGGTTATGATTAACATCCATCTACCCCTAATTAGTTTCGAACTGCCACATCCTCCACCACTCTGCGTTATTCCACCCACCTCAGACACTTTTCTTTTCAAATAGGTAGACATAGATATACCTACTTAAAGAAAAGGTAGAGTAGTCTCCCGCTTAGTGTAGAACGGACTATTTCCTAGGCACAATTATGCCTAGAGGGCCACCACAACTTTCGCTGAGAGTAAAGGATGCCAGTTTGGCCAAGATATAGAAAATGCCAAACACCTCCTGCGAGTATATATTACTGCGTATCCTTTACTTCAAACTGCAAGAACAGTAAAACATAAAGCAGCTGAATCCATTATAGGTATTTCCCATTAAAGAAGCTAATCTAACCCCACTCCATATGTTATTAAGTTCTATTTTATATGATTTTTTAATGAAAATACACACACTCACACGCGTATATTGCAGAACCAATATCATTGTTATATACAGGACCCTGAATGATAGAATATTGGTCAGGAATATTTTATTTCATTTCCCCTGTTTGTAAAGAAAAAGAATACTATACGAACTATTCATTTCTTTAGATACTAGGGTGTGTGTGTGAGAGGGATGGGGAGAGGCGGGGTTATCTCTTGAAACCCAAGAAAATATTGTATCTTTATTTTACCAACGAGTTCCAGTCTCGTTGTTTTTACCAATTCTTCTCTCTTCGAATTTAACTTAGTAATCTTTCTATATTAACACATAATCGATGCTAAAAGTTACAAGGCCGCAGACGCCTGTGGTAATTTACCGCATCCAGTTCACAGACGAAAGCCCTTGTACCGTGGCTCCAGGAGAGATACTCCAAGAGTATGACTAACAATCACTTGATGTAGCGCTCAACGGGTCCACATATAAATTTTTTTATGCGGTTCTACCGCGAAAGTCAGCTAGCACATGGATATAACAAGATAATGCTAGATGTCCTTACAGGATGATTTTGGCCCTTGAGACCACTAAGATAGATCGAGTGAAAGCTCAACATATCCATCCCCGAGAGTGTTTCTAGTAATAGCACAGTGGAAAAGAGAATCTCCAACAGATATCTATGTTCGTTGTTGGAGTAATTTTGAAGGCAGGTCTACGCATTCATCCAGCTTCCTGGAAACCTGTCCAGGAAGTATGCTTAGGTTATTGGGTGCACCTTGCTTAATGTGTGTTTAGGATGGGAGCTCAGTGGATCCTTCTTCTATACGACTATATGATACTAAAAAGTGCTTGCTCCTTTGATCATTCCTTTGATCATTTCTCACCCTTTTTTAGAATGTTTACCAATAATACTTCAATGACTACCGGCATAAATGCATGAATTAATTTATGCTGAAACAGCTCGGCCACGACTTGTAATTTGTATGTCACACGATTGGGTCTTTCGTTACGGTGCAAATTAATTGAATATATACTTTGGTTCATAGTATAATACTCTCCGATGACAGGATCTCAAATTAGGCTACTCTTGACCCACTACAAATGATATAATTGTTTTTCTTTCAGAAGCGATGACCGTATCATGGAATCAATCTTTCGTTCAATTTACTCTACCAGTTCAATTATGGAAGGGTTAAACTCTCCCCTTGTTAACCGTGGCGGTTTCATACACAGGTAAGTGTTATTGAAGTGATCGAACTGATACATATTTTTTGTATTATTTAATATATTATGAATGGGAATAATAAACAAAATAACTAGTAATCGATTATCAATTGTGCTAAGGGGAAAACAGATTGTTTTGTTATTGCACAGGAGATGAATTAAGCGCATTTTTACCGCATTTAATCAATGAATAATTTTCACTTATGAGTGACTCTAGCGGATTAGATTAGTCGAAATGATTGTTGTGTATATTAAATTTTACACAATGCATATTATGTGAAATTAAGTATATTCTGACTCTGAGTGCAGCATCTTGCAGTTAGAAGTATTCTAAGCTGTAGTCAAAATGGAACTCTTCATTTCCCGGAATATATATGCAAACGAATCCATGTAAAGTCCAAAGCTCTTCAGTGAATACGTGTACGATTGTACATCAGAGCATGGACACTCTTTATCTTGACTCTCCACCAGAGGGAGGCACGTTCTTGGTCCCATCAAGTCTGCACACGTATGTGAGCTGCTCACACGTCGACTCTTCAGCAGTGGATTTTAATTGTGGCTCGATTTATTCAGGAAAGTTATAGTATATATGTATCTAGTATGAATATTGGAAAGCTACATTCACTCACACATAAGTATCTTGACGTTTAACTACATATTAGAATAATGCAATGAAATGGATTAAAAACCATCGTTTATTTACCTGATGATTACATATCTATGTAAAATATGTATGATTCCATGCTAAGAGCAGCGCTATCGCGGACTGTCATTTCCTTTTTCATTTCGCAGTACATTGCTTAATAAACACAGTATCGGTTCTCGTACAGACCCTTGACATTTTGGACAAGGGTACGTATTAGTAACGGTCTAAGTATTTATTTCTAAAACATTTATAATAAATCTTCCTTGAGAAACCATATTAAATCAAGAGTCAAGTATATGGAGTATATTGCAATGGAATTTTGAATGATATGTCAATCGCACTTACAATGCTACTTGGAATTGTTAGAGAGAGAGAATAGCATATCGAACACAAATCCCCTTGGCCTGAAATTACTCCGAAGATCCACAAAATCAAGATTCCTCATTTACGCAAGCTATAGAGAAATTAATGGAAATCCATTGCTTTCTGGAGATCGATGGTGACCTTACTCCTTCACCAGCCTTTGAGCTGATACGATGTTTACGCTCATTTAGTGTGAGTGACTCAATGTGCCGAGGATTTTCTCAGAACCGGAATCATCTGCAGCAAACTGTTTGTGAAGTTGTCTGGGATAAACGTGGTTTGTATTTAACGGTGAACTGATCGGTTCGGTGTGCGTGCCGCGAAGTCGAGCCCCGGGAGTTACCTGGGAAAGACATACGAGAAGGAAAATTTGCTTTTTATGTTAAGAAAAATATTGGTTCCAAAAGCTCATATGATAATGGATGGCGGGGTTTCTAGCCTAAAAACACTGTCATTTTTTCCTTTGGCTGCTTTTTTGTTCTCGCAATTATTTCAGTTGTGTTTTTGCAAACTGAAGAGAAAACCCCAAACTAAAGTTTTGAGAAATATATTACCCTATTAAGGCCCTGAAAATTCAACTGTATTTACTGTGTTTAGACTGTTACCAAATGTTCTTGCGGCAGATGTTAAAAGAATCTGAATACATAATGCTCAGTCAGCCACGATATGAAGGAAAACATTTTTCATTGATTTTAACAGGCTTGTCTGACCCAGGTTGTTTCTATATAGTTCTCGAGACTATGGAATTCAATGTTACTTGCTGCCTTCGTAGGCATTAGAGACAATCTGGATGTTGTGGTTGCCTTTTCCACTGATGCATTCGGGTCTATTGAAGCCATGGAAGCCTTCTTTTAAACTTTGTCGGTGGGGACGGTTTTACCGCATTGTGCCCTATATTATGAACTTCTACAAATTATAGTCCGCCATGCATTGCTTAGAGCCAGTCTATAGCTCCCTTGCAAATGTAGACCTGGATCTTCATTTTCAGTTTCAAAGGAGCTATACGATTCCCTTTATTTCTCAAACAACATGCATGTGAATTACAAACATTTAACAGAATAACTGTCAACTTACAGCTGTTATAAAATGTAAAACTGTATCTTATATAGTTACTAAGAAGATATAGTTATAGTTATGGGATTTTTAGCATGATGTCCCCTTAAAAGCATAGACTAAGCCATCAATGTCGGAAGCTTTCCCATCTGCGAATACCGGTAGTTTTCCAAGTGGATCGAAATCTGAAATCTGCTTTTCCTCGCTGAATTCCATTTGAATATATTTTTGCTGTAGCAGAAAGGCGTGACATATTGAAAGGTACCGTCTGCTAAGAATCGGTGGTAATACCTTGCATATGTAATGGGTGTTATTCACCTGTTCTTGCACTACTGCTAGTCTTGACAGGGGCTATTAATTCCTTGAGATAGGAATAATCTAAGTCACGTTTTAACGGCTGCAGAAGGATTTTCTGGCTAACTTTAAATTAATAAAGAAACTATCGGACATATTTATCGCCTTCACGACCATTACCGCTTCTAAATCACCTTATGCCAATTAATCCAATAGTTAGGGAAGGGTATTGTCTTAGATAGAACAGTATTCTCTTTTGCATTATAGCTGTTGTAAATTCCTTGTGTTGGAGCCCTGATTTCTCCTTTGAATAGGCAATATAGAGACACATTACGGCCCCAATGAATGGGAGTGTTAGAGTGCGTACACACTTATTCCTTACACCGGTGAAGTATAAGCAAATGGGAGCCAAAACTGGGGGAGTGAGCAAATCACATACTTGGCCGCCATACAAAACCATGTACCTTAGACCAAATAGTGTTATTCAGCATATGCTCTCCTTTCCTTCTACTGCCCAAATTCTTATCCGAAGCACGGAGCCACTCTTAAACTGCTCCTCTGCTCACGCTATTCTCCACCCTAGGCCTTTACAGCTCAAATTTCTAACCTTGGCTACCCGGATTATATAGCAACCGATGGTGGAGATGTTAAATGCGAGGATAGAGGCAGAGGGAGCCAAAGTGAAGACGCTGGGGGAGTTTGTAATGTGCCCAGATCCAACAGCTTCCAACGCAACTGTGAGCCAAACATCAGCAAGCAGCAGGCGCCGCTGATGCATATGCCACAGAGAATACAGCAAGTGGAGGGGTAGCACATACATATCCATTGTGTTATCACTTCATTGTATTAAGGGATTAGTATTGGCAAGTCAACTGAGCGAGCTAAACGTATAGATAGCTGTGCTAAGTGTGTGATTCGGTGCCATTGCCTATAAGCACTAGAGTCAGTCATGAGCATAGAACAACACACCTTACAGAGTAAGTAGTTTTAAATACCACTTGTCCCATAAAACGTGTTAGAAAAAAACGCTACTTCTTTCAATGTTTATATGTTTTTGGTGTCTAACATGTGCGCTTGTGTACACAGCACAACATTCAAACACTAGCCAGGACATTTAGTCTTACAGAAGCTGCGCCCTGCACATTAATATACGTAAGACAAGGAGGTTGAGTGAGCTAGTTAGACATTTCTACCGTGTTATGTTCTAGACACCAAACGCGATAGAATACTTGGATATTTATGAGTACACGATTTCATCTGTTTATCGATCCCAGTTTGTCTTGAAATCTGCATTTTGTTGTGATGTCGCATTTGGCCGTATTATATTAAAAGGTAAAGTTTAGACATAATGTGGTATGGGCATTATTTATCCCTTCTGTATATTGACTGCTATGGATGGTGTGGCATGCTATTGCTACTAGTATTGCTGAACTGGCATTTATAGCATAGGATGCAACGCATTACATGTTAGATGCTGCGAAGGCGCAGGGTAAATTCAAGCAAAAACTATTGAGAACTAGTTGTAGCAAATTGGGAACTTAAAGTAGAAGGAAACAGCAAATGAGAAAAGCTCCAGACGAAGCTGAGAGATTCAAGCCCTATGTACTAATGTAGTTAAGTATACTCTGTCATATTCACGGGCTACCACAAGTGACCCGGGGTTCTTGGATCAACAAGGGTAGGCTGACCCCCATGGAGTTTGATGTCGAACGGCTTGCTGTAATCTCTTGACCCCCTCCTGCACAGCCTCAGCATACTGCTCAATGGTGAATGTCTATAAGCCACATGGAGAAGATAAGCAACATTCTTGCTAATCAAGTTTGAAATACCACTCCGCTGTTTGTATAAATGTGTTTCGTTGAAAATGATAAATTCCCACGTAGGCTAAATTCTACAAGATAATCTGAAATGACAGGATGCAACTCTTTCTAACCTCAGCATAAGCCCATGACCATGTGCATGTCGCCTGAGAATGTGAGATAGTAGTTTGGGTTGCGAATCGAACAGGTGCATATAGAAAGGGGGTATGGGTTAGTTTTATTGATGCCACATACGCGCATAGGTGTAGTGCAAGCAAAATTAACAGTTGCTTCACCAGTCTATATAATTAGTCTATTTTAGAACTGCACCCTCCAGATTTAAGTATGCATTGATTCACGCTGTTAGAAATATGTACATGTTTGGTATCCTGAAATACTCTGCGTGGTATCTTATTCGACTCATCCTATATATATTATTATGGTGCCATTCCTATTTTTCAGATGTATCCAATAACTTTATGGCGGATTACGATATGGCTGACCAATATGAAGACGCACTTCGTTATGAAGAACAATACGTCCGTAATGTTTTCTTCTATATGGTGGAGGATGAAGAGGAAACGCAACTGGAACCACGAGATATAAAGGGCATTGGCAGTGAGAGAGGTGACGACAAGGAGACGGAAATACATGCAAATAGCAAGGTACATAACAAAGTATCAGCAACAAACGATGATTCTACGTGCAATAATGAGCACATATCTTCCAGTGCAGTTGACGCAAGTGAAACGAGGTGCGATGTTGATGGGGAAAATGAAAATGAAGATCAAGAACTCATTCTTCCGGGAGATAATAAGGAAGAAATACAGCGAGGAAGAAGTGGTAGGAGTCGTATACCGCCACCACTTACAGAGAAAGAAATTATGGAAATTTTCGAGGAACACGAGAGACGATTCACCGAAGATGTATTGTCACCAAGGTGTCTTTCCCCTGAGATTACTCCGGAACAGCCTCGTTTCAGGCCGCCTACCCGAAGGAGATCGAGGTCAAGAAGCCCCTGTTCTCCGACTTCAGGTGGAGCAGGGTTGGAACACCTTGACAATCTTGTCCGATTGTTAGAACAATTAACTAAGGTAAAAGCCCAGAACCGTTGTCTGAGGAAGAAGTGTCAATACTTGGAAAATACAAAATCCCTCTTGTACGTCCATAATATTATGTTGAAAACTCAAATGAGTAAGACGGCCTCACCTAAGATAAAGGGGAGGTCAAAGTCAGTCAAGATTCCTGGAAGAGGAAAAGTCTTACAGCATCAACATGTATCAGATGGTGAAATACTGGGACTCCATTATGGTAGTGATAGCTCAGACGACGGTGGTCTGAGGGAACAAACTGCCTGTTGGACAAAACCTAATAAATTAACACAAAGGAGCCAATCGGTCGGTTCTATCAATGTAGATTTAGTTGACATTGATTTGACTCTTGGTTCATGCCATAATGGCCAACACCATCTGAGTAAAAGACAAGATAAAATTGCAAAGGAATTCAACAGGTTTGAAGCGATGTTTTCGAAATCTAAAATTTCTTCCAAATGGGAGAGGGTAAAGAAAGTGTTCAGTGGAAAACCTGAGGCATCCACAAAATCCGAGCACGCTACAATAACTGCTGAACAATTAGTGAGAGCCAATAGCAAGTATACATCTAAGCCTCCCTCAAGTTTACCTCAAATGATTCCTGGCGCGTCTAGCAGTGCGCACGACTCTTCAGAAAAGCAATCACGGACTTCAACATCCCCTTCCTCCCCCACCACAGGTACTGCTGAACCCTCCAGCCCTACGTCCCTCGAAAACGAACCCATTATTCCATGTGTAATAGCCGATGACCAAGAAAATTATGACGATTCTCTGGTCTTAGGAAGGATGGATTCCTTCTTGGACGGTGATAGTAGTCATGGTAATCATAGTCCTTCACCATTTAGTGAAGATGGCCAAACCGAAAGCAAATTCCCTCTACCAAAATCAGGATCCATGTCAGCAAGTGCAGATTCTGAGAAATCTAAGTCAAATTTCCTCACAGTTCAACAAACATCATTGAGAAGGAGACAGTCGAGTCCTACATTATGTATTAGTGATGATTCTGACGCGCATTCAACAGATGCACGTGGTGATTCTCTGGAATTACCAAGGACCCCGACAATACAAAGATCATCTAGTTTTAAAGTTACTAAAAGCACAGATAGTTTCGCTGAGGTTAGTGACGATTCTAGCAATAGAGCAACAACCCCTAAAGGTACTGAAGGCCGCAAATACCACAGCCATCGTTCGGCCTGGGGTCGTGTAAAGGACATAATCCACACTAGAAAGGACAGCCTAAAGCGCAAAAATAAAAGGAGTAATTCTGCAGGTGACATGCTTCCAGATGCATCCACAATGGATAGTTTGTACGATTATGGAAGCAAGTCAGATGTGGAGGATGTTAGTTACGATCGGGATAACCTGGACGATGTCTCTCCTCGATCCTCTTCACCCAAGCTTGTTAGGAAGGGGTCTGGCTACAAAGGTCACGCCCCTGCCAGTCCCAATGGCTCGCCACCCAGGACGAGAAGGTCAGAGCGACCGGAATCACCTTCACCCTGTAGAGGAAGCAAGGGGGTTGATACATCCATGAAGAGCCCCTCCGGCTCACCCCCTCCTCCTGTGTGTAAAGACCATGGGTCTTCTGGTGTCACCGCCTCCTGTGTCCCAACACGTGGAAGTACATCACCTGGTCCTGGGCCCTTCGATGTGTCTGCTCTGATGGGTAAGTATATCATTAATATTTACAGGAACCTCTTTTGTGTGCTTACCCCTCGTATGAGCAGCATAGGTAAGAACATTATTTCATTCAAGAAGCACATACAAATTGTAGATGTTGCGTTATGACATTTCCATACATATTATATTTGATAATATATCTATTATTGTTTTCATTATCTTCTATTTATTGATTATCTTTGTATTGGAACTCAAGGTGTGCACTCTGTCCACCGCGCTATGGGTAAATCCAATCCATCTTGATTAAATACCCAGCAAGTTGTATTGGAGTATCAGTGGTATTCCCTGTTTTCAGTTTTTATGGGAGAGGGGCATTGCATGTGACCCCATACCAATTACTGTGCGGAGGTATGCATGAATGGTCATATATATTTAAACGTGAATTCATATGATGAGAAAACCTTGATGAGATATTTCACCTGTGATTTCTAAAGCTAGGATTTCCTGATTCACATCCCACTTCCCCACAAATAATTGACCTATTGGAAGTATTAGTTAGGGACATTAATGAATAATCATTAATACTTGGATCAATATACCTTGACATATTCGGAGACAACCATCAGGCTTTCACAAGCAGTAAGACTAAAAACTATTATGTGGGTCCAAGAGATCAATAGCATAGAACCTCCTCCATTTATTCAATTCTGGTTCCAAGCTGACCTATTCTTGTAATAGCAAATGCAGATTTTTGAAGGACCCTTTAACTCTTATGATAATATAGGGTCGTCTACGGGACTTGCTATGTGAGCCGTACACGATTTTGGTGGGTAATAGAAGTTCTAGGGATCCTCCTGGGAGGATGCAAGGAGGAAATATGAGGAATTAACTATATAAAAGTATGTAGCCGAACAAACCCACATTATGCTGTCATATCCAATAGCCATTAATAGTACTTATAGCAGCGTAAGCAGCATACTGAAATTGTTATAATTGCACCTTCTTATGTCCTTTTACCGAGAATGCTTTAATTTGATTGAAGTAAAGAAACTATAATACTAGAATGGACACATGCCTTATACGTCTAATCGATTTAAGCATAGTATTTCTCCATACTTACCATTATTTATCACTTCTTATTATTACCACCCAAAGGCTTACATGTTCCATAAAAAGGACTGGGTTGGTGGTCTATTGCACTCTGTCAGATGTCTTTATGACGACATGACGATGACGTACAATAAATAGGCGTGGGTGGTAAGAGGCCTGCCTCTATTTGCGAGCTTACCTCTGCTGGCAGACGTGTTTGTTTCCTTCTCCCCAAATGCTGTTTATGTTTACATTATTGGGGCCTAAAGTTCTCGAAGCCTGGCCCATATTACCCTGGTTGCAGCAGACTTACTGAGATTCAGGGGTTCTATATATACACTCGCAGACTCCAAGAATATCATCATTAGTGCATTATCTTTAGACGCCTATACTGGGATATCTAACGTCAAGGATAATCTCTTGTTTCTGTAATCCTTAATACCAGATCCACCAGTGAGCAAGTAAACATAGAGAAGCCTTGAAGGGACTCCGTAATAATTATTGTACCTCTATCTATTTGCATTAATTTTGTCAGCCTAAATCGTGTTATTAGCTACACGAATTGGTATATATATACGGGTATATATTCCAACAGATGTTATTTGACTCGATTTACTGTGATAATATCAATATGACAAGCAAAAGTCTCATACCCACATGAATCTATTAATGTTCCATTAACCATTCAAATTTATGTCTCTTATTTCATTCTCTTCCTCTAAGTTACAATCAAAAGAATGTTTTCTTTCATCTACACCTCCTCCTCCCTGACAGATAAAACAAACACAGCCCCAAGCACAAATATCCTTCATTCTGATAGCTAGACGTTTATCCTTCAATCCTTTAACTATCCCCTATATACTTGAACACGAATACCACTGGTCTAAATACAATAACAGATCCAACTCTTCCTCCCTTATCCCTTCCCTGACATACATATTAGATTGATACCTTGTGGTCCGACTTAATATCCAAAGAAGCCAGTACTACCACCCAATCCGTATTTAATCCACTAGCGCGCTTTTGTGTACAAACACTCCTTACCCATGCCATGACATATCAACAGAAAGCCTTCTGCCCCGCCCAGGATGTCTATACTAACATCAAATGGGCATCCAGTTGCTGACATATTTCCATTGATTTACTAGAGGGCTCTTTCCAACTTGCTCAGAGATTACTCAGAAGTAATGCAGGAATGATGTGATAACATCATTACATCCTCCGGCCCAATGTTCCGCGAAAAGACATTTCTCTAAAGTGTCATATAAGAATTACATGCACCAGAACTGGCTTCAACGTTAAGGCTTAAGTGGCAATATGCCAATAGGTACGACCGGGTTTTGTGCAGTAACACCGCTCGCGTCAAATACACGTGTTTGGTGCCGAAGCCAAGAAACAACCTAATGAAATAAAGTTCGTTCTCATAAAGAACTTTCACCTTATACTGGAGTATCTATGTGTATAAGTATAATACGTAGGATCACTGACCTTTTCTTTATGCCTTGCCCCTTTTTGATACGTCAATTAAGAGAAGTCACGTGTGATTTGCAAGGTTTTTAAAACCGGTCTGCGGCACTTTTCGTGCAAGTTCGTCCTCGTTTGTCAGGATCCGTTTGTACCAGCAATTAGTTCAAACCCTGACTGAATAACTTCCAGATGTTTAACAACATGGTTTATGGGACTAAGTGTGTGGGAGAAAGGTGGTGCGATCCCTTGGTAATAATAACATCTTTCCGCACCATTCCGACTCGAGCTTATATATATTATATATAGGGGCCTACCTTTGTTGTGGAGGTAATCTTTTTTCCAAGAGCTTCCTGCTGTCCTCGCTGATATTACTATACTGTTCACATAGGATATCTAGGCACTTTCCAAATATTATCGTTTGTTTCCAGTGTCTTACATAAATATTATGAAGCTTATTTATAGTTCTTTTAGCTTTCAAGAAACCATGGCATACACTCCTATATATCGGTAAAGAAAAGTATTTGTGTTATATATTCAATGTTTTAGTGTTGGTTTACAAGCGATGCTTGCCCCTTCTTTTCTCAGGTTAGTGGGCAGTAATAAGACAAGTTGATTGTACTTAGTTAAACACATCATTATATAGCTATATATCTATATATACATTATAGTCTTGCACATGTTTGGCGATTCTGTCGGAACAATATCCCACGCCACAATACCGGCCGGAGGTCTTTATTCTAGAGTTGAGACTTGGCATATGAGAGACGGCCTCAAGTCTGAGTGATGGTATTTGGGTATGTCGGGCGGCTGGCCCATGCCATCACAATAAGGTAGACCATGTACTTGTTATATGTTTGACTTACTATTGGCGCAAGTTTAGACGTGCTCGCTCGCCAGTTTGCTACAGACCAGCCCGAGCAACTCGTATTTAGCTCGCAAACGACGCTTGATTATTCCTTTGCCTTATTAGTGGCACCAAATGGTACAATTAGGATCTAGCTACTTTTCGTCCTAATGATTTATAAGAATCAGCCCTCATGTAACTTTGGCTAAAAAGAGCAATAAACTTAAGCCCAAAACAGGCACTTCCCTGTAGTTCGTCCCGAGTTCGTCGGCTGACAAGCTCTCACTTTTGATCACTTAAGGGCATATATCTCTTCTAGTGGTGTGATATGTTGGTCCCCATTTAGTCCCCATTTATCATGTGAAGTAAACAAGTTCAAAAATAATTGTTTGTACTGCGTTTTAAAATGTAATTGGAGAGTGTAGTGGTATTACTATATTATCTGACGTCTGGAGCTTGATCACAGATGTGCACGTCTGCGGAAGTCTTCCATTTACCTCTAGACACGTGCACGTTCGGTGTGCAGATACACAGATGCGAACTTTATGTACTGTGAGTGGAATAAATCCACTCCTCCAACGGCCAGAGAAATCTCTTATTGTTGGGAAAGTCCCTCACTAAAAGAACACGTGCCGCCAAAAGAAACGCGTAAAATAATCCAGTCACAAACACTTTCTTGTAATAAACGGATTTTTGTTTGGGAGTTTTAATTCAGATCATCTGGAGCCATCTGAGATGGCTTTTCTCCCAAAGTAGATCCGATCAGAAAATCATTTGGGATGAAGGTGCAAGTGGGATTTCGAATTTTCTCAAGGATTTCCTGACCCATTATACCAGTGATTTATGTTGTATATATGTAGTGTCTGTGTTATTATATGACAGGCGGTTCAGTATAGTTGTAATAGACTACTGTGTACCTAGAATATACATATACTTGTAGGGAGTTTCCCCGAATCCACCCACGACGAGTGCACAATTTAAGACTTGAGTAAATGTACATGTCCATAAACATAAAATTGTTTTACAACGAACAGTTTCTTGTGATTTATTGTAACTACTCTAAACGCTAGTAGAAGGAATCGCTGAAATACACTAAGTTTTCTTTAGGTTGTTGGCATTATGAAAATGATGAGAAACACTTTATGATAAATCATGGATTTACGACTCGTGATTTTTAAAGGATTTCCTGATTCACAACGCTACTGACCTATCAAACACATGAATTAAAGGGAAGGGGTGAATTAGGTAAAGCATATCAGAATTATCTGTCTATTAATATTCATTATCATATAGAGTCTGGATATTGCTGCAGAAGTTTTGCTGTAGTATTACCAAACGATATCTCTAATATAGAGTGAGTGGTCACATATTCAGATAATTTAGTTGGTCTTTCAGTAAATCCGTGCAGTATGGAGGGAGTGCTTTCCTGAGGATTTGGTCCACAACCGAATACAGTACTGTCTTGTTAATAAATTATTAAAATTAATCAAGAGGGAGATCAAGTCCCCCAAACAACGGGGTAGAAGTTGGGTTTTTACGTTTCGGGGGTTTCCGATGTTTCGGGTTTCACGGAAGAAAGTTAAATAAAAATTGATACCCGTTTTAATGATATTAATGCCCATGTTAATTGAAGACAAATATTTAGAGTGTTTTACAGTCATAGTGGAAGCTAACCGAAGATCTCTCATCGACACTCATAGCAATCGTATTGTCAAATCAAAGGCGAATTAAAAAATCAGTGTATAGTTATCAATCATAATAAATTAGCATATTACAATACTCTCTGCACGAGTCCCCTGCAGGAGTCCACGTTTAGATGAGTGAGGGTTGTTCATTGTGTGGGGGGTCGCCCTCCCTTTCCTCTTGCTCTCCTCACGTTTGGAATTGGTTGGGGTTCTGCACCCAGAAACCCCTTTGGCCCCTTATCTCCAGCTCCTGTCGCTTCCAATGTTTTATATCTGTTTACCATCGCTAAGCAGAATGACGACCTAAAAGTCAAAGTGGGTGAGCTGTCACCGGAGAAAATGGATTGTAGTTTCCACACACATGCACAGGGGAAAACCATGACATGGGGAAACTAACCCACGTCAATGACCTTGTACCCGGGCCTTGTACGCACACAGAACATTCGCTGGTAGCCACAACTCAGTCTGCTTCAGCCCAGCAAATTATAGATGTATTAGAATACCCTATGTTATGCTATTTCTGTATCCTGTATTTATTTCGGGACAATTAGCTGCCGCCTCGATGGGTGATGTCTTACTTTCTCTCCACTTCTGAGTTCAGCATAGGGATATCATTTTTCATAGTTAACATGATCTATATAGTTTCTATAACAGCATTCTGGTAAATATGTTTCAAGTTGAATGTGACATAACTTCGACAGTGGTAATGCTAATTACGTAGCTCATTGTAATTTTCGACTTTGTGAGGCTATTGTTTCTTGAAGTAGAGAGAGCATTTTTTTCTGATATTTGAGTTGCCTGACATAGCAGAAAAACACTCTGACAGTTTAGGTTCATTTCCACTGGACATTTATTATAAATGAGGCTGAGGCCATAATGATTAAGGAGCCAGGGTAAAGAATTGCGATACATTCACCTAAAATGCCGATGTACCAAGAGATTCACATCCAGAAATATGGGTGCGAGTAACAAATTGGTACAACTTTGCCAGAAACCAGCTTTGAAATATCACAGAAGAGTTAAAGGAATATAAAACCTATTTCAACTGTATCATTTTGCTCCTGTGCATATATATCAACTTGTAAGATGTAGTGTTGGGAGTGAAGGTCAGGAGAGGTTAGGAGATGGAGAAAACTGATTTACTCTGCCCAGGTGCATTCGGCTCCTACACCTTGACTGAACTCGCAGCGTCAATACAACTACCCCAGATGAGTGATTTATAGTAGAAATGGTACACAGCATTCAGACAAAACCACACCCAGTTAAGGAGCTATTTATTTCTGATCCTCCCTTACATCTATGTTATGTGTTTTCAAAAAAGTTAGATTATACACATCTAGACGCTTTCTAGATGTTCACATAAAACACATCTTTCAAAGTATAGTAAAGAGACCTTCTAAGGCACCCAGGGAATAGCCGAAGAATACACATTTCTTTATTTATTATGGACAAAGGTATATAAGGAAAGTGGTATAATTGAAGTTATGAAAGGATGCCTCTAGTTAGTAAGATTCTGCAAAAAGACTAGTTGGGCGGAAAGTGGGGGTGGCGGGGCGTTCCTCCTGACTTGGGGATAGCACCTGAGCCAGAATTCCAGCCGCTTTCCCTGGAAGGATTTGCGCATGACAAGTGCAGAAACAGTTCGTCTGGATCCTTGATGGGTCGGATGAAAGGACAAAAAAGTCGGGAAAAATATCCAAAGGTTTACACCTGCTCCTAGGCTAGTTTCTATGAAGAACGCGTGCAACTGGTAAAGTTGCATGCGTTGCAACCAATAATAAATGTGTATGTAGTTATAATTGAATGCCATTAGCTGTAGCTATAACTGTAAGGTAAGCCATATTACTTCCACATCTGATGACAGGTGTTATTTAAAATATCGATTTTGGTTATACACACTGTTGTAGATTCACATATTTTACTGTCATGTTATTACAGTAGTTACGTTTGTAAGGTTATTAGAGGGATTGTGCGTCCATGTAAGTTCCATAATCGCCAAGGTTATGTTTAATCAGGGTAATAGACGCTTATTCATTGAAACATGTTGGGTTGAAAATTAGATCATAATCATTCACCCTTCCCATGTCTCATTCCCTACACAATTGTTGTTTTTATCTGAATAAGTTAATCATGATATGTTGGTAGTTATTTCATGTAATTTTGAGATGAATGAATTATGATAATCAGTGGCCGACTGAATGATGGTTTATTTTCATCACTGCAGTTGCCATGGTGATAAAGAAATCACGATTTGTTATCTTGGTCGAAAGTCGGTATAGTTTGTGTTCTGACGGCCAAAATGTCATCAGTTCTTGATATAGCAGAGTATACTGTATGGTATAAAACACTGCTAATACCAGTTCAATGTAGGCTATATCTCCATCAATTGCAGCGCATAATTGAGAACTTATCTATAAATCATGTCCTAACCACGAACTTTTCCTATTATCAAGGTGGGATGAGCGAGGAATTCAACAAAAAAATGCAAGAATGGGAAGAGAAGAAACTAAACCGAAGAAGCTTATTTAAAGGTAATTCGATAATTTTTATATGATTTTCATCTGACAGACCAGTGTCGGAGGTCTTTATCAAAGCGGGAGGTTCGATATCTGGACAGAAAGTATTGATATGGCCTGCATGGTGTCTAGAACACTGAACTCATTATCCCTGCTAGGGATTGAAGATTGATGGCACTGCACTATATGGGGCTTGTTTTTATTTCTAATCCAGATAACAGCATTAACCTCGAAGACGATGGAAGAGATTCGGCAGATGCAGCTCGCTTCACCGAAGAGTTCATTCGGAAGATGGAGGAGTGGGAGAGAATGAAAGGCTTAGGTACGTGATAAACCTTGCCTACAAACTGAATGGCTTGTCTGAAGGAAACATAGCACCAAGAAAATGTTGGCACCATGCCAGACCATACTTCCCTCGTTCTTGCACCAGAACTCCCCTCACCTTTCCGCCCCTATGTATTTGCATAACATAAGTCGTATGTGCATGGTTTAGGTTGTAATGAGATTGTTTGACAGTTTTATCTTATTCCCAACTGTCAGATTTTACTAGCTTCCATGATGTAGTTACTCGTGCAAAACATTGAAGGGAAACATACTTATGAACTTTGAAAAGATGTCATAGGAAGTAAGGCAGAACTGACACATGTGTGTAACTGACACATTGGTGTCTTAAAATGTGTCCACATTTTGAAAGCAGCAATTAATTATTCATTATGCTCAAGCGGTTTGTTCGAAGTCACATGCATACGAGAGTGGCACCAGCGTATATGTTAAACTTAGGCTCATTTTACTTGGCCAGGTTCCCCACCCAAATCCAGGCCAGGTGTCAGTCAGACGCAGTCCCCGGATGTATGCACGCCCCCAGACCACTCGGGGGCGCCACCTAGCATGGAGGAGCTCCAGAAACATCTCAGTGAAAGCTTTAGCAAAACTGTTCAGGTAACTAAGTCAACATCCATGAAATGCCAAGTCAATGGTTTTCATTATCTTGAGAGGTTTAGATGATGTATATATTCCAAGGTGCATTGTGATATAAGTACAATTCAATATTTCAAAATGACTCTTTGTACCATTCAAGCACTGTCGATTATCTGCCATCTGATTAAAAAATGCTAGTCCAGAAAATATAAATATAGGCTCGCCGAGATATGATAACAGTTAGAGGTTTATTTGTAGGAATGGGAGAGAATAAAAACGCAGCGTATCAAGGAAACTGGAAGTCCAATCCAAGATACAGGCACCAATAAACGTTCTAGGAAACAAGAGAGGAGCAAATCTAGAGAAAGAGATCGATCTAGGAGTAAGTATGACAAACAGAGGGAACGAGAACTCCAGAAAATAGAGAAGAAAGAAATGAAAATCGAAAAGGAAAAGCAAAAGTTGGAGAAGATGAGACAAAAACTCGAAGGCATAGAGACGAAGAGTGAAGTGTATGCAGAAGGAGTTTCTCAGGAATTTGCTCGCAAGTTACACGAATGGGAAGTAATGAAGGGATTGAGACAAGATCACTCGGCGACATCAGGAGCTGTAGAGGCCAGCGATACAGGAGAAAATACAACAAATGAAACGAGCAGAATGACAGTCACCCAGACCGTACATACGAGGTCGCATTCAGCAAAGGCCTATAAGGAATATTTTTCGGAAAAGCGCGAGCGAACGCAGAGTGAAAGCCAGGTTGACGACCTGAGTTCTGGAGGCATGATGGACTTGGAAAGGAGGAAGTCAGAGGCAGGGAGAGCAGCAAGCGTACCGTCCATCAGATCTGGAAGTCGTCAGTTAGTAGACGACAGTACCAGCATTGACCTCAACCTGACCAATCAAGATGCTCAAAGGTATATTTGATCTATGAATATGGCTGGAATGTAAAGGAATGTCTTGTACAGTTAAATGTTTGTCTTAAACACCTTTAATTCAATGGTTAATAATTTGCTTTCATTCATTTTCTTCTCATATACAAACGACGGCAATACAGATATTATGATCATTCATCTATATTACAATGATTCTGTCCATAAAACTATCATCAATTCTTTCGGAATAGTAATTAGTACATTCCAATTTTCTCTCTCACTTTATTACAGTTCTGATGAATGGAAGAGGGCGCTTCTGAATGACCTAGCAGGAAAGGATGAGGAACTTTCTGCCATGCATCATGAAGTGCAGCAACTCACAGAAAGGATATCAGGAATGGACATTGACCATCATAATCAAATAGGTAAGATCTAATATTATACTCTTTATTAAATAGTCAGTAAAATAATTGTTTTTTTATGATGCTTGGTTTTCATTCCCTTGGTGATAGTTATGTCAATGTTATCAGACTGGAAAGCAATAGAGCAAATTACGCAAGCATTTTATTCGATAATGTTACATTTACTTGAATTGGCAGGTTTGGTTGTAACAATAAATATATTGTCGGGTTGTATGGTGATACTTTCTTTTGAGTTGGACCAACTATATTTCGAATGATGAAGCCCTATATACAACACCTAAGTTCACCGTTTTCTTTTAGGATCAGGGGACACCATAGAAGTCGTAGAAAAATACAGAAAATAATTAGTTGTTTTAATGTTTTTTTTCAGAAAACTTCAAAAGGGAGCTATGGGCCAGTAGCCAGGTTGGTCGTTTTACCATCGAGACAGATCTGGTGCAAGCTAGCGTTAATGAGTTAAGGTTCAAAGTGGATCACCTCACGGGATATCAGGGAAAGCTTGTCAATGAACGAAACCAGCTCCAGGTAATTAAACAGGCATTGCTATTTAGTTTCTTCTTCATATGATAAGCTAGCCAAGGAGGCATATATAGGGGCCTATAGCAATCTCATCTGCCCATAGAGACAATATGATGGCTCGTGTAATGAATATTTCTCCCTCCACAGGCACAAATGGAAGCTGAATTGAGAGCCAGAAAAGAACTTGAAGCGAAATTGATTAACCAGGTACGACAGCTTCCTGTAAGAGCTTCGCACCATCAGCAGGCAGTGGGTAAGGAAACACTTTTATATTCATTCAAATGAATTTCAAACTGATGATGGACTATTAAACCTCATGATCTTAATCCCAATTCGATACCTGTCTCATTTTACAGATTATAGTTATATTGATTACTCTATCGGGTATGTTTCAGAATCAGTCCAAGACTTCGATAAACTATGCGAATTCTTCCTGAAACTCTGGTCTCAGGTAAGCCATTTTTAGATCGATGATCTTTAAAACTGGGAAGGTCAAAATTTACTTCTCGATTGCACATCGGATTTTGCCCATCGGACGATTGTTGATACTGTACAATGTATCCCTATAACATTATTGGCCACTCGCCCTGTATCTTCATATAATTATGGTATATGCTCATTTCCTATGCTCATACTTCCCACCGAAGCTCTGACTCATACGGAGGACCTAAATTCAGCACCTAATCATCCCAGGGGTCACTCATAAATATACACCTGAGAAAACAGAAAATAACAATTCTTACTTCATTTCCAATATGGAAACTTTAGAACTATGGATCCCATGGTATGAGAAATTGATTTCGGGATAAGATGATTTGTGGTCGAAATAGCTGGCTCATTGACTCATTTTGTCTCTTCAGTTGAATGAACTGCGTCTGGGGATACTGGAGAGGAACAAGCTGCTGGCGGACATGCAGCAGCACGTGTTGCAGCAGGAAGTTGGCAACAGACTCCTGGCGGCAGAAATGGCGTCACGTGACCTCCAACTAGCTTACCTCCAGGGGGCAAAACGTCGCCGCGTACTGAGACGATCGCACACATTTGCAGGAAGAGACCACATGACTCGAGGGTCTGGAGTGAGTGTAATAAATCGTTTAGAAGAATTAGACAATGTCCTTTGTATTGAATTAGCCCCCAAATGGCTAAATTGAATTTCGATACTGTGACCGGGCGTGTAAAGAATTCATGTTACGCAATGCTATACTATACGCAATGAATATGGGAGTATAGTGACTGTAATCTAAAATGCTAGAGCATTACATATAGAAATATATATTGAATTTTTATTCCGTTATAATAATGACACAGAATAAGGTAGTAACTTCTACAAGGTAGGTCTACTAGTACTATCTAATATGCATTTATAATCTTTTTTCCAGGATACAAAGATATGGACCAAACAGCGCCAGTCTCCATCCTACCATGCGAATTTTGCTGGTGCTATTGCTGAGCTCCGCCACGGGGATATTGAGGCTGCTCCAGTGGATTGGGAATGGTTAGAGAGATTGAGAGCACAAAGGGCTTCTGCCATAGGTGGGTGAAACATTGTTCATCAATCTTATGGTGCTTTACTCACCCTTGTACTTTATCTTATGAGTGCCTTATGACAACAGTTACTAAGATATAATTACCATCATACAATGACTCTTAATTGTACATTGAACAATTCTTTTTAGAACAATTGTATTCAGTATGTTCTATTCTAATGTAAAAACATTTCCGGAGTTGTAAATAAATAGTAATGCAGGGTATTGCATTCTTTAAATTAATAATAGTATCAGTATCACTATAGACTAACACTAAAATTCCCTCTTTTCTTCTAGGTCGCATACAATCTGTTGCTGCCATGGCATCGCATGAGTCGCAGACTGAAGCAAGACAGGACAATGCTGGACTGACTGACAACTCGGCTCAGACTGTCATGACCCTGTGCAACATTCCATACGGGCCAGCTACACTGCCTCAATCAACCAACATTGCACCAATTGTATTGGAGAACAAGGGTGTGCAAGCGAACCCATCGACAGATCCCGAGGCATTACAAAACTCAAGACCTTCCCCTCTCAAGCTCACTCCTGCTGCCACGTCCACACCGGTAAAATCGCCATCTCCTTCTGGAAGCCAGAGTTCCATTCATCCCAACAGGCCTCAACTTATAAGGCAAAGACGAGCAGACAGTCCACTATCGCCAACCCCAAGCCCTGGAAAGAGGAACAGTTCAGAGGCAGCATTCACCTTCAATGTATCCAATACTGGGAAAGCAGGGTTGGTGGATGTGGTAACTAACAGGTTAAAAGACGATTTGGCCAATAATATACCAAGAAGTCCTGATCTTAATTCTCAAGATTCCTCCGACGGGGACAGTAAAATGACAGAGGTTGGTGGCCCTTGGATAAGAAGACTTGGAGTAACGAATGATGAAAATGGAGAAAATATGTTACCCTCCTTGTACCCACCTCCCAGTCCAATTATTCGGTCTAGAAATACAAGAAAATTGAAAACGGAATTCAGAACGCCACAATTGTATACTGATGCACGAACATGGAAGGCTACTCCACCAAAACGTGTTCGGCATAGAAGAACTTCCACAGAGAAAAGACCAGACCTGAACAATGGAGAGAAGGGTGATGAGAATACCTCGGAGCAATTGCCAAAGAATTCCACCTTACCTCCGAGGGGTAGAGCAAGAGCTGAGAGATTCTCAGTGCCACAGCCTAGGTCATTATCTGTCCCGCCTCGCGATTCAGTCATGTATGACTTGTGCTTCCGAGATCGTCGTGATGTGTCCCGGGATCCAGGACCTAACACTGTGACAGATATGGTCACCAGGTTTGAGTCGGATGGCTCATCCTCACAGATCAACTGTTGTCGCGGTAATAGGTCACCGAGTCCTGCCATTCGGAAGCCTTTGGTAAGCCCAGTCCACAAACTGAAATCTGCAGCCGAGCTGATGCAGGACAGTAGTAGCAGTTCTGGATTGCGGAGAGGCTGGCATTCAGCAGGCAACACAAGAGCCGCCAGTCTCAGTCCGGTGCCACATGGGTCTTCAGATAAGGAGAATGAACGGTCAGAATCCAGGGTACAGCAAATTGTTCAAAGACTTTCGAGAGAAAACACTCCTGAGCGGAGCGTTTCAGGGGCTGTCGGAGGGAGACCCATGTCCCCAACTGGTGAACTCATCAGACAAACAGTAAGGAGACTTTCAGAATCCTCCTGTGATGTGAAACCTGCACTAATTGACCTTACCAATGGAGGCCACATTGCCAAAAAGAGTGATTCCTTTACTGAGAGGCGCTTTTCGCCTGATCCCACTAACTTTGGTGACAGAAACTCACCCTCTCGGACACTAACTGCCATCAAAAAACATTATGAACTACCACGCAAAGGCCAAGTCTCACAATATACTAAAGTTTATGAAACAAAACTTGAAACTAAGGAGGTTATAGTCGAATCATTGCCTAAGAGAGCTTCAATGCCTCCTTCTTTTGATTCTATTTCTAGAAGCCCTATATGTGACTCTATAAAATCAATTCCAGGAGCACTTAAAGCTGAAGATGAAAATACTGAGCCGAAGAAGGAGGGGCCGCCCTCGCGCAGTCAAACTTTAGAAAGGACCACCCCGAAGTCACCATCGGCATCGTCTTCACCTACCTCAACACTAAGTGGTTCTGCTCGTGATCTTAAAATGAAACTTTTTGGGAAGAAAGAGAAGAAGGCAGGAGGTGGAGCCTTAGCAACATTATGCAAACAAACTTTGTCGGTAGATGTTAAGAGCAAAGAAAATGTCCAATTATCCGATGAGGCAACCAGTTCAGGATCGGATTCATTGAAAAGATCTGAAAATCCCAGCGAAAAGACAAGTAAAACCAGGAGATTCCTCGACACGAATTGGCTACAAAAACCAAAACGATTCTTCAAAGTTTCAAAGTAGGTTTTATAAAGAAAGTTGTGTGCTCTGTTAGAGCGCATACTTTGATCGCATCAAAGAATAATTCCCCATTCTTGAAATTTTATAATAACGAGAAGCTTATTCAGAAATTGGTGTTTGATTGATTAGTATTCTTTTCGTTAGCATAATCGATAAATTTGGAAATAGAACTTAGAAATAATCATGTTCAACATTAAATTTTTTTGTATTAAAATGGTTGTTCAATATTGTTAGTTAACTTACAAAATTTGGATCCTGTCTTATGCATTATTTCAATAAAAGACATCAAATACATAGCTTCATTCCCAAATCATTCAACCTTCGCTGTTAACCATACATGGTCATTTGAAGCGTGCAAAAACAAGAATGCTATCTTTCATTGAAGACTTTCTTTGCTCTTTGTCTTGTCTTTAGTATTGAATACCCTTGCCTATCCAGATGAAATTTATTAAAACGAATTAGTTCTTTCTTTGGCTAATATATTTTTCATTCATCTTTCTACGAATGGAGACGGTCAATCAATCGTATAGCTGAATTAATTTGCCTCATGATAACATTCTTTTTTCAATTTCTGCATTTTGATCGCATAATGCGAACACGAGTGATAAAGATAAAGCCATACTTTGATTCCCAATTAATTCATTTTGCAGATGCTAGTAGCTGTCAGGATGTCGTTTCTGTGTGTGACAATGGTTAACACAGATTTTGTTGCTGCAAAATATTGATTATACTTTTCGCTTGTCGGAGAAGGCTGTACAAATGGAATATGTATATATTGCTAATTTCGTATATAATTCATAGCATTGAATCTTTCTATTTTCCTGAGAGATATCATGGCTAAATACCTTGCGAAAAACTCAACGCATGAATTGTAGATTTTGATATTTTACATACAATCATCTTCAAAGTCATCCCAAACGGAAAGGAACGGATTGCTCTGTACATATTTTATTTCATAGAAACATCATCACATAAAAATAATACTTTTGCAATAGGCTGCCTTTCTGTCAACTATTGTTCGAATCAAATGGAATGATACCTTCACCTTGTCAGGAGTCCTTCACTAAAAGAAAGCTTGATCAATCATCCATTCATTTCATCATTCATTGCTTTAGCAGATTCTACATTCGTAAAGATTCATATTTATAGCATACTACTGTCAATATTTGTCTAGAATAAAGCTGATACGTTTCATACCACTGTCTTTCTAGCTGTCATTTATTGCAACTAAATAAATGAATGTGTAATTATCTATGAATTATTGGTTCTGGTTCTGAAATGCAATATGTGAATAGAATGATAATAAAGATTATGGTTAACATAGCTAACCTGAGACTGCACTGATCGAAGCATTATGCATTACCAATGACTAATCCGGGAGAAGAAATGCAAATATATGTCCTCATACACACATGTATATGTATTGATTATTCAGTCTTTATCCCTGGAATGGGATGCCAAGTCATGGGAAAACCCATAAGGAAGTCAAAACTCATCCACATCTTCCCACTTTCTACTCTAAAACACGCATTGTTTGTCTGTAGATGTGTATCCACTTTGATTTTGTCCTCTCCGGGAATTAGATGCATCATGCTAGGTCTAGCTCTCAACTCTTGTGCCCGTGGGAATGAAAACGGCTCATGTCCTTCATGTGCTCTCCTCCCTGCTTCCTAGAAAAAAAAACCCACAAAAAAATGAAATTTAAAAAATATTAGAAGTATACTATAGTAGTAGGGACGTGTGAGTGTCCTGAAAGCGCTACCACAACTGAGGCTCAGGCCTCAGATAGAACGATCTACCTTGACTCACCTGGGCAACGTTTGTCGTTGCCGTATGAGCTTGGTAACACCCGATTGTGACATCACCTCAGTTGTTGTGCAACTGAGGTGACGTCATAGGTAAGCTGTGAGGGCTTCAATGACTGGACATGAGAGTAGTCATAGATGAAATGATGAATTGATGATGTTTATTTAGTAGGATAAATAAAATCAAGACATATGATGGGTGTGATGTGGTTTCAACCTTATTAGTTCTCATCAGGCGCTAGTTTGGCCACGTTGGTTAAGATGAAGCTTAACTCTGGGCCCAGTGGAGTAAGGTTTAACTCCCAGTAAGTTATAATTAAGAGAAAATTAGATTGACAGGTCTAATGATATACTGGATACCTAAAAGTGAATCAAAAGCAACAACCTGATCTACCTGATCACCTGCAAAACTTGCCAAATCCAGTATGTTGGACAGACTATGAACTCCATCATATCCAGATTCGGCAATCACTTCTTCGACATTGACAAGAATAACGACACTACGGTGGCTCGGCACCTTAACAATTCTCATCCCAATGTCGATGTAAAATGGGCAAACGTCTCGATTTCCATCCTTTCTCTCATCAAAACTGAAGCAACTAGCTACACAGCCAGAGAGAGAAGGAACTCAGAAGAAAAGAGATGGATAGCCAGACTTAAAACGATGGTACCCAACGGACTTAACATTTTGGACTGATCTCCTTTCGAACATTTTCAACCCCACGTTCACAAAAAGTATACTATAGTAGAATTTTCTTCTGAATTTCAATTATGCGCTTCAACATAATTATGGGCTTATTGGCCGTCTGTGGATTGATACAATGTCCGTATCCCACACTTCAATTAAAAGGTGTAACTGTATTATAACGATTTGTGACAGTTCGTATTATACCCACACAAACATGCAATTCAAAAATACAATGTTTACAAACGTTTGGAGTGATTCCAGGCCCAAACATCTTGAGAAATCTACGAAATTGGTCCACGTCCCCCAAATTAAGAGCTGATAAAAATGGTATTTCCATATATGAATAGGCTTACCTGTAAAGTTTCACAGAAGAATTTAAGAGCAGATGATACAGATTTCCAGTACTCTGGTTGATAGTGTACCCTCTTTAACATGACTTCTCGAGTTTTAACGCATACGGCCATGAAATCGCACCAGGGCAGATCACACACGGCCATTTGTCCCTGCAATTGAGGCATCGTATAAACTTATGAGTAACTGCCAATAGTTGTACAGATGGTGTTTCCCCACCCCATGAAATATAAAAATAAATGAAAGGCTAGAAATGATTTTACTTTCCCTATATATAATTCCACCGTATCTCCGATTAAAAGAATTACAGGTAAAGCTCATTCTTAATACACATTTCATTACCGAATTTGAAATTAAAGAATTAGCCCAACGCTTCTGACCGACATTTGTTCTCCAGAATATTATCCCAGTATTAATGGTTTTAAATTCAGAGTAGATAAAAATATAGTGAAATATCAGCTAACTAGGTTGGTCTAAATGCAGTGTATGTCTATGATATTAAAACATGGCTTCTTTTTTTTTTAAATTAGGAACAAAATTCCAATGGGACTATGCGGCTTGATAAATATATATGATATATCTAATCTTACCACCTTGAAGAAAGAACGACCTTTACCTGGATCTGAGCCATATAGTTTCTAGGGATTCCATGCGGGTGGTTCTTCTTTTCAGAGTACATAGTAAATACCGGGGCCTTGAATTCGGCCAAACCTATTGTTTTTCCAGAGTTGCTTACAACCAAAGCATCTGGGGAAGCCCCGACAAGTTTATAAAGGGGATCGGTTTCCTTGCTTAACCAGAAGCCAGTTTCCTTCGTCCTGTATCCAGATAATAACTCGTATGCTTCACGAATAATAGGTTCACATTCAACCCCATGTCTGGTGAACGGTGAAGAATCATGCGTCTTGTCAGGATGAGCGTGTATTATGGACGTAAGGAAATCATAAGGCTTCCCGATGCCAACTCCTAAAGCCTCTCCGAATCTGGAGGCCGTGATGCAAACACTGTTCCGCAGATCATGCCATTCGGTTGATCTTTGTGCAACGGCTATTTCTGTCATCCTGTACCGGTATCCTAGAAACTAAGCAGAGCGTCCTAATAAGATAACATACTACCAGCAAAGGCCTACCGTATATCATTCTTAACAATGATTTGAACATAATATGTTGGCTAAAAGTGGACCTAAGCCATTTCAATGATTTTTTGCTTTAGTGCCAGATTAAGGAGTAGCCTAATTTCTGGCTATTCAACAACAAACGTAAATTTTCTCAGGCCCATTTCTATATAGTAGGCCTACCGCGATCTATGATAGGGCCTACTACTTAGTCCATGATTTTAGTCCATCACTCCATGACCATGGCCCTGATTTTTTTTTATATTAGTAGGCCTACCATAAAAGGGGACATATTCTAACCTATGCCAAAATGTAGAGTGGGTCAAGGGCTATTAATTGTGCTATGTCATGATACATATTAAATGAGTAGCTTAATGCCAATAATGGCCGCTAGGGGCGCTGAAGTTCCAACTTTTCGGTTTTGGGCCAATAAGTAATAGAAATTTTATCCGCAGATCTTAGGTCATATCAAACAAAAAAACTCTCACAAAATTCCTTCTGTCCCCTAGGCTTCCCCTTTTATGGTAGGCCTACTGATGACCACCCTGGCTCATGAGTCATGGACTAACTAATCATTCATTATTAGGTACCATAATATGAAGGACGCCAGTTTCATGGCAAGAACTGAACGTGTTTTTTGTTGTATTGTCTGCTACCGTATCTGGGTACGTAGACTTTGTCATTTTTAAACTATTAAAACAAATTTATTTAAAATGCCAGTGCAGGCCCGCTGCTTTTTTTGTTAAGAGTTTCCAAACTGGCGGGAAACTTGAGTATGAATTATTCTCTACAGATGTCGCCTTAGTACGGTGCATTACTTACAACCAGTCATCATGCAGAGTATCTATCCAATCGTAAATTTTATACCGTGTCTTTGCAAACCATTCGGCGTACGACAACCATATGACCTAAGTGTAAGCTATTCCGTGAATTCCATTGTATAATTATGTAATTAACCAACCCATAATGATTTTAGTGAAATTAGCCAGCTAAAATATTGAACAGAAAGGCTTACCAGTGGCAGTGCTCGCCCGCGCCCAGATTCAAACCAGTTCACACAACGACCGACACGCACCACGTGGAGTTTATAAATAAACCTACACATAGTGACCTCAGGTGGGGGAAATCTGAATTAAATTCAGATCGGGTCATGGGGGAGGGGGTGGTGCCATAGAGGTTCCCGCGCTAAGCGAAACATATCTAAACATGCACCCATGTGGTCTGAAATTGTGTTTTAATTTGTAAATTTGTTCATCGTTTTTTCCCTCAAAGTTAGGCCCCAAACGCAAAGATCTTTTATCCTGATCAAGGTTCAATTGGCAATGTGGGTTCAATAAAAATATAATTTATTATAGTTTAAATTTTGAGGCAAAAAAGCATTACCGTAGGCCTACGTAGGCCTAATATATGGATGGTCCCTAATCTCAATAAACGTTCACCAATCAGTGAATCGAAGAAGATATAGCCCTAGTTCTAACATTTGAAAAAAACAACATTTTAGGCCCTGTAAAAACGTAGGCCCATAGGCCTACCGTAATAGCCTATTAGGCCCCCCAAAAAATAGGTGTGTTTCCGATTTACCCCCCCCCCCCCCTACCTAGAAAAACCTTACCCTACCTAAAAAAATGTTTACCATACCTGATTTTCCCCCATCATATCTGAGTTTTTTTGGATTTTTTGACAAAAAAAGCTTATAAAAGCAGGAAAATGTGTTTTCCTAACCCGAAACTGTCAAAAAGCACATTTCCCATGTTCAAAACAACTATTGTTATGAAAAAGACATTTTTCTCAGTTCCTGGGAGGTGGTTTCCAAACAAAAAAAATTACCCCCCCCCCCCCAAAAAAAAATGACCACCCCCCTACCTAGTTTTCAGCCAGATAAATCGGAAACACACCTATTTTTTTGTTTGGCCTTATAGAACGACTAGGCCTATATTTTGTCTACGCTTTAATTAATTTGAGGTGCGTTTACCCCGAGTGTAGCCGTGTAGAGCCCACCTTGTAGAACCCAACGGGATCCGGATGTAGAAGCGTTGTGTGACCCAACATATATATATATATAGGGGAGGGGGAGGGGGAGGGGGGAGGGGAGGGGGGAGGGGAGGGGGAAGGGGAGGGGGAGGGGGAAGGGGAGGGGGAGGGGGAAGGGGAGGTGGTGAAGAGGGGGAGGGGGTGATGAGGGGGGAGGGGGCAGGCGGCGGAGGGGGAGGGGAAAGGGGGTAGTGGAGAGAAGAGGAATGAAAATGTCAATTGAAAGAGGGGAGAGGAGGGGATGAGGGTGTGAGTCAGAGGGAGGGGTCGTTGTGTGTTGGGGGGTGGTCATGGGGAGGAGGGTATAAGGGGGAGGTTGGTGGTGAAATAGACATATATCCTCATTCATTGACTAATAATCAATTGATTACATTTATTACTTTTAGATAGACTCTGAGCTGTTCATTAAATGAACTTCTTTCTACTCATGCCCTTAAATAATATCCAGCAAAGTACATATATATATATATATATTTATATATAAATGCTTTTATTTCCTCAATAATCAGTTACAATAGACAGGAAAAAGGATAGTATAATTTCTGTGTCCCCACAGCTCTTACAAGAAACCCAGAATTACTTTTACTTTTATTGTTATAACTACTGTTACACCCTCTGAAGGTATAATTAACACTACTAGATCCCCCTAACACTAACATTGAATAACTTGGTACATATTTTCTATTTGAGTATAATAATATAACAATGTAGCAGCACCATATATTCTTCTTTGCTTTACTGGCTCAGTATATAGCCTTTACTCTTAGATAGAATTACCATAGGCAAGTATATGTCAGGATGTAAGACAACCTTAAAGTGAAATAGATTACTTTAAGAAAAGGATCAATCCCCACTGCTTCTTCCACAAAGAACCACATTTGTTAATGGGGCCATAAAGCATGTTTAATGGGGCCCGCCATTGTGGCCAAAGTTCACCACATGATAGGACAAGGTTGGATGTTTTCTTCCGCCCAATTGAATTGTTTATAAATACTTGGGAATAAGACAACTTTTTTTTTCCCAAGCGGATTCAGTTACTAGTGTATGAAGTGGGTAATTCTCTCAACAGGATGTCATTTGGTTTCCCAGGCTATGGTTTAGACAACCTGTATTTGAGATGATCACACATGATTATATCCATTTTCATTTGATTCCTTGGCAAAAATAATGTTGTGGAAACCCTACTTTTAACATTTTAATTCCAGAATCGTCTTTTTTAGGCTAGAAAATAATAAATTACTTGGTAATTTGAATAAAATACACAGGCGAATTTTAGGAAATATAGTACATATGCTGAAACAAATGGATTCTACACATATACAATATGTGATGTGTTTCAGGAAAATAAGTCACAAGTCACAAGTAATGATATTTACCAAATTGATTTATTCACAAGATTTCTGTTCCTTTTGAGGGGAATAGCGCTTTTTGTCATATTAATCCATGTACCAAATTTTATGACAGTACATAAGTTTTCTTTTCAAATGTTATTTTATTGAGTAGATTTATTAAATTTACTGGTAATTGTCTACCTAGAAATATTGCATCTTCTTTTCAAATATGATAAAATCCATTTTTGGCGACTTGAGCCTCATTTTCCTGAAACACATCACCTATATTCTATATCTATAGGAATTTTTTTATTTGTAACTGAATAATATTTTTACCAGTTATGTGCATAGATAGACTTTAGTATTTAAAAACTTTTGAGAAAGAAGTATTGATGTGTTGCCATGGTGACATCACTTCATGTGAAGGCCACTAATGAGATTTGTTAAAAGTCTCATTTCTGAAAGTTCACTGCCAAGAATTCACACATTTCTACCATTCTGTTTGTGGGTGAAATCGCCAGAAAATGTACAATTCAGCTTCACCAATTCTCTGAAATAACCCGAATTGCAGCCGAAAATAAACTTCAAAATACAGTTTAACTTAAAAGAAAGCACCGCCTTCAGTATAATGATAGCCCTATCCCTACTTCCTGAGGTAAAATCAATGTCAGCTAGGTTCGAACATAAATATGGTGAATAATAAGAGTCCTGGAGGGATTTCAATCTTGGATTATGATGTTTAATGTTGGCAGACATCTTCGGAGGATTCATGACGTCACTCATGATGGAATCCTGCCTCTATGCTAGCATAGCGAGTGCAACGTGGTCATGCTTTTCCTCCTACTGGCATTTTGGCAATGATATAAAGCAGAAATAGGCATGTCCTCATTAAATCTGAATGTCTACATGCTATTCATGGCCAGATTTCACTTTCTGAAATGTGATTTTATGAAAGAGAACTGACAACACTCAAATCGCCCCCTCTTATCGCCCACAATAACAAGAACCTTTCAGGCCTATACAGGGTTCATTTCAAACCATCTAAGTTCAAACCAACCCATAACAGTCTAGTTATATCCTCTCTCACTCACTATTAGCAAAGAAAATGGCTTATTAGGGATCTGAAGGGAGGAAAACTTCATTCAAACTTTAACCCAACCACGCCCTCAGCTCAATCGGCCGGTATGGAGCCAAGATTGGCTCAGCCTTGATGACGTCAAAATCAAGGAGGATTGTGGGTAATATTCCCCAAAATGGCGGTAGTCATGAATCTTGAATCGAGTCTATTTCAGACGTTTCAAATGCTTCTATCAACATATTAATAGATACTAGGGATATTTCTGAACTACAGGTATGTTTTTATTTAATAAAAGAAGCTATTGCGGTACCATTGTACTGAAGGCGGTACTTCATTTTAACAAAATTGATTGCTAGAATCAATGCAATGCCGAATATACTCGAATTTACCTAGTATTGACTAAATTGCAGCCTAATTTATCAGAATTTACTAAATGTGTACAGCTGCCAATTGTACATTTTCTGAAAATCTGACCCATGTGATGACACCTTTATCAGACCATGTATAAGCTATGATCAATGTCCCTGCCAAAAGGTGAGTTTCTAAGTACCATACTCTTGGAGAAAATGGAAGAACTGTGTAGCTGTTCTACATGTAAGACACTGGGACTATGGGTATGAAGAATAACAGCATTGTGTCTGCTCATTACCCTAAAAACGTAAACCAGAAGCTGAATTTAAGTGGGAACCCGTTCCCACCATATAACAAGCCACATTTGAAGTATCTTATGTCCCACTACAGGGACTTTCTGAATCTGAAAGGAAAGTTTTCTGCTGAACCAACACTGCGAGAACCATGGTCAAAATGGGCCGTTTCTACCGAAAATAGTAATAGTCCCTCACTGAAGCACTACAGAGCCTATAGTCACTATAAGACTCCACTGGAGCACTATAGTCACTATAAGCCCCCACTGGAGCACTACAGAGCCTATAGTCACTATAAGCCCCCACTGGAGCACTACAGAACCTATTAACACTATGAGCCCCAATTAGAGCACTACAGAGCCTATAGTCACTATAAGACTCCACTGGAGCACTACAGAGTCTATAGTCACTATAAGACTCCACTGGAGCACTACAGAGCCTATAGTCACTATAGGCCTCCACTGGAGCACTACAGAGCCTATATTCACTATAGGCCTCCACTGGAGCACCACAGAGCCTATAGTCACTATAAGACTCCACTGGAGCACTTTTTTTTTTAAACATATTTTATTTCGACAAACAATTCCACACAAATGGTACGTTTCAAGTTTTCGAAAACAATATGTGACGAGAAAAATAGTATATGAATGAAATGAAGAATAGCATACAATTTTCTTTGAAGTACTCTAAATTAAATTACTTACTTAATCAGACTAATGCATAAATAACAAGTCGATCGAGATGTAGTATCAATGAAGACTGGTTCCTTTCCAATTACTTTACACAAGGTGAGTGGGAACCACAATGCACTATTCTAATATTACAACAAGGTAAATTTTTTTTGTATTTTCACTGCCAATTTAAAAAGAAATACAACTTTTATCCGCATAAGAATAAAACAATGAGGTTTTCAAGCAGTTAACCAGTTGGTTTTTGACAGGTCAGGTTAGATATAGTGTCTTCGTTCTAACATCTGTGGATAAATGTTAACATGTACAACATAGCATATTTTAACTGACTCACAGCACTACTTTTAAGTAGCTACTTATCTCAGGCCATGTTTTCAATTTCATGTGTGGAGGTAGAGTATTCCACAAGACTGGACCCTGGAAATGAGGAGAGGATGACAATTTCGCAGAGTTAGCTATTATACATTGCAAGTTTGGACCCATCGCCTGCCGTGTATGACGAGGCATAAAGGAGGACTATAAATGAGAATAGGCTCTGTAGTGCTCCAAGGGGGAATATAACTGAGAATAGGCTCTGTAGTGCTCCAAGGGAGACTATGTAGTGAGAATAGGCTCTGTAGTGCTCCAAGGGAGACTATAAATGAGAATAGGCCCTGTAGTGCTCCAAGGGAGACTATAAATGAGAATAGGCTCTGTAGTGCTCCAAGGGAGACTATAAATGAGAATAGGCTCTGTAGTGCTCCAAGGTAGACTATAACTGAGAATAGGCTCTGTAGTGCTCCAGTGGGGGCTTATAGTGACTATAGGTTCTGTGGTGCTCCAGTGGAGGCCTATAGTGACTATAGGCTCTGTAGTGCTCCAGTGGGGGCTTATAGTGACTATAGGTTCTGTGGTGCTCCAGTGGAGGCCTATAGTGACTATAGGCTCTGTAGTGCTCCAGTGAGGGCTTATAGTGACTATAAGCTCTGTAGTGCTCCAGTGGGGGCTTATAGTGACTATAGGCTCTGTAATGCCCCAGTGAAGGCCTATAGTGACTATAGGCTCTGTAGTGCTCCAGTGGTGGAGGCCTATAGTGACTATAGGTTCTGTAGTGCTCCAGTGGAGGCCTATAGTGACTATAGGCTCTGTAGTGCTCCAGTGAGGGCTTATAGTGACTATAGGCTCTGTAGTGCTCCAGTGGGGGCTTATAGTGATTATAGGCTCTGTGGTGCTCCAGTGGGGGCTTATAGTGACTATAGGCTCTGTGGTGCTCCAGTGGGGGCCTATAGTGACTATAGGCTCTGTAGTGCTCCAGTGAGGGCTTATAGTGACTATAGTCTCTGTAGTGCTCCAGTGGGGGCTTATAGTGATTATAGGCTCTGTGGTGCTCCAGTGGGGGCTTATAGTGACTATAGGCTCTGTGGTGCTCCAGTGGGGGCTTATAGTGACTATAGGCCCTGTAGTGCTCCAGTGAGGGGTTATAGTGACTATAGTCTCTGTAGTGCTCCAGTGAGGGCTTATAGTGACTATAGGCTCTGTAGTGGTCCAGTGAGGGCTTATAGTGACTCTTGGCCCTGTAGTGCTCCAGTGGAGGCTTTTGGTGACTATAGGTTCTGTGGTGCTCCAGTGGAGGCCTATAGTGACTATAGGCTCTGTAGTGCTCCAGTGGAGGCTTATAGTGACTATAGGCTCTGTGGTGCTCCAGTGGAGGCTTATAGTGACTATAGGTTCTGTAGTGCTCCAGTGGAGGTCTATATTGACTATAGGCTCTGTGGTGCTCCAATGGCGGCTTGTAGTGACTATAAATAAGACTGAAAAATGGTCAGTCCTAGGTTTATCTCAGTATATTTTGTACTGCCTTGTTTCCAACAATCTGTATGGTCATGTTGAATGGAATTTCTAATCTAATTATTGTCTTAAATTCGAATTATTAAAGAATATTTGTGGAGACAAATTGTACATTTTCTGACGATTTGGCCCATGTTGTGAGTTTTCAACAGGTGTCTAACTACAATTTTACCTCCCCCTCCCAGGACTAGGGAAAGACCAGCATTCTGGTGATCTAGTCCTTTTATTCCTGATGAGACTGCATACAAATTACATATCATTTCACCTTATTTCACCTTAATAATACAATTATTTCACATTAACAATTATACAAAATATATACCTATAATTATGAAAAGGGTTTTGATAAAAGGGGGAATTACTTTTAAATGATACGGGGGGGGAGGGGGGGGGCAGGTATGGAGGCAGCTGATAAGTAGGATGTTGTAAAGGAATTATTTTGAAACTTCATTAAATTTGAACCTTTAAGGAATATCAAACAGATGTGTTTAAGTTAGTTAGACATTTTCCGTAATGTTAATATGGGCAGCCAAACAAGCTAAAGGTGAGGAGAAAAAGGAGGGGGAGGAAAGAGAAAGAGAGGGATAGGGTAGAGAAAGTGAGAATAGAGGGGGCTGCTATAGAGGATGAATGGTCCTTAAAGTGTAATAGGACTTCACAGGGAGAGAGTGTGTGCCTCTAGTACAGGGCACAGGGCCCCAGTGCAGCCATAGGTTCCACAGCGCTCCAAAACGTCTCCCCGTCTAGGTAAGGACAGGTGGGTCACACAGCGCTTCCATGGAGGTATAGCCAACTGATTAATTTCAATCATTAGGCCTAAAGATTAGGTCTATATCCATTCACTCATTCTATGCAATTTCTTAAAGAAATTATTTATTATAAAGTCAGGTTTCTTAAAATGTTTAATTTGATTTTAATTCTTTTCCGCGCTTGGAACGGCATGATAATGAGCCAAGTCTACAGCTAGGGCCTACAATGATTGAATACAATACAGACTGCGTTCTACTCAATATATGATAATGATAAATACCGGTACCGTACTTTAATATTATAGCTCACGGTTCATTTTAAGATAGTACCGGTTTTGATTGATGTCATGAAAAGGGTTCAATAGCTATCCTTTTACAATTGTGGATCTTCCCTCTTGTACTGTACTAATGGATGACATTGACAGGCTAGTGTTTACGCGGGGGGCTTTTCTATTTTGACAGCACAGCAACAGGGGATCAATACATTAGCTACGTATTGATTAATTCACCTAGGCACCTATGTGGCACATAGCAGTGCCACATAGAGGTAATGGTTCAGTGACTTCAGGAAGACGTCTGAAAATGTACTGAGGAAATTCTATTCCAACAGGTGGTTTAAATGTTGCATCTGGAGAAATTTTAACATGAAAAAATATGAGGAGGAAGTAAAATAAGATTTTATTGATATGCACAAACGGATCTGAATCATTTATAGCTTTAATTTCTTGGTCATGAAATTAAACCGAGGAATACATCCAGGAAAGCGAATTACCTCGCACTTGACTTTCACTCAGAACACTGGGCAAGAAATTCTGTACCGCTTTTTATTCAGAACAACCCTGTGCCTATTATTGTTTCCATTAACAAGCATTCGCCGGGAGATACCAAATTAGGACAACAGCAAATGCAACCCTGTGCTGATTCGCCAATGAATAGATGAGAAGTTGATATATCATAATATGATCGCAGCTCGCGCCCAATATGAAGTTGGAATCCATTCAAATTGACATGCAGTCACGAATCTATCTGCCTGCAAGGCTAGGGCTATATTGCACAGGGCGGTAGGTTCAATCAGCAATAATTATTGAGGCGTGCATTACAACAGACTGCCTTGGACGCAAACACTGACGTATCTCATTTGGTAGTTATAAAACGTATCCTATCACATGCCAGTGAACGTCAGGAAGTAACTAAGAACTAAGTCAGCATGAGGGTTTGCATGTTATAGATTCCTTATATATAAGTGTCGGTAAGTATAACATGCCTTTCCCTATATTGAATAGCCTTTTGGTGTGAAATTGTTATTATTTTCTTGAGTGTGAATGAAATTTCGCCAACAATTATAAACAAAAGACGAATATATTAAAATAATCTAGAACTAGATATAGTTCACCACATTACATTTTTCGTTACCCCTATGCAGATAATTCAAATACCACAGCATAAAAATGTCAACAGCAAACGAGGCAGCAATGGTTCGTTCACCATCATCAGATCATCACAAGTGAATTTATTTTCCGCTTGCTCACACATTTCTAATCGCTTCCTTAATTGCTTTTGTCCCAGTGGTTTTCGATCATGGATAACGTGAATTGATTCATGTAGACCCCATGCGTGCATTAAAGCTTGATTATTTATTCCATGGTTACACCGTGTAGCCTATAATTATATTAACCACTTATAACACCACTGCTTTCGCAATTGAACATAAATCAATTATAACGGCTGATTTATTTATATAATTGTATTATTATGATATATGAGAAATAACATCTAATCCGAAATGAAAACCAAATGACAATGTTAATTTAAGGTTGCTGTATGTTTATTTGCAATACGACCAACGTTTCGGTGTCATTTCACATTCACCAGGGTTTATTTAATTATAAATTTATATAATTATCTAATGTGGATATGGAGGCGTTTAAACATTTCCTCAATGAATAAGTATTTTCTTATATAGTACTTCGTCCTGTTTTTGTCCTGTCCTACCAGGATCAATATTGAACAATGTTTGCTAGGCCCGTTACACAATTATATGGAACACCATTAACGATCTGATCATATATACCCACGATATCATCAAGAATGGTTGCGTGTATTTTGTGTTCATTTTCACTAGTAAATAATAAACATATTTAAATTCATGGTTGATGAAACGTGAAAAATTACATAAGCTTATGTCGAAAATCTATTTGATGATGTTACTTCATAATTATCTTGTTTTAATTTGAAAGATTTTGTTTTGATTCCTTTTTCAACGCATCAAAGTAATTTCTTGAAAGTTCAATAAGCGAGTGAATTAACCAGTTACCTGCCTAATAACACCAAGGTTTTACCATCACATTATATACCTGTACCAGGAATAAATACATCTTTAAACTTTATTACTTCGTTACCTTTTATGTTACCCTCGTTGTAACAATATCACATGTCCACCAATAAAGTTCACTGTCGTGGTTGAGACTTTATTTATTTATTTTAAGAGCGCCATTAAGAAATAAACATAAATATCCATGAACACAATTAATTTAATGTCTCCGTCCGACGTTGGGCTGCTTAGCATAATATAATGGAATAAAAGTGAATGTGAAGTGTTAAAGGAAAATGAGTCACAAGTCGCAAAATTGATATTCTTAAAAGTGATTTATTCACAAGATCTCTTTGGTGGAATGTTTTGATTCTTGGAGTATGTAGTGCTTGAAGGCGCAGGAGTACATGTAGGAGTATATTTAGCTACTTTACTAATAGTATTCTACTAGTATGATCTACCCATAAATATTGCAAACTGGTTTTTTTTCAAAAATAAAAATATAAAATTTAAAATATAGATAATACGTATTCTATGTCCTGCTATCATTGGATCGGCTGATCTCATCTGTTCAAATATGATATCTCAGAATCCATTTTTTGGCGACTTATGACTCATTTCCCTGAAACACATCACACATTATCATCTTTTAAAAAAAATCGGTGATGCCAATTCAATCCATTCCTACAGGAGGTTGAATCCATCAATACAGACGGGCGAAGCATCGCTCCCGAGGGAGGGATGGAGCAAAACTTGTACCCCGAAGTTACTGATGCACCAGAATCAACTGCATATCGTAGCAATGATTATCCATTTGAAGCTGTACAGGGTGCTCAGCAATTACCCATGCCTGATGGTAAGCGATGCATGATTTAATTGATATTTTTCAACAATTAATATATTGTTGTAGCCGTCATTACTTCACTAATACATAAGGAGAAAGCCATTGAGTTCTCTGCTGGAATATCATTCTACTTAGTTCGGACGAATGCGGACGAATCGACGAATTGACGAGTGGACGAATGGACGAGTGGACGTCCTGCATTGTCTAACTATTACAACAATAAGAGATGAATCTTGGTCTCAGCTAGTAGCCCATTTATTGAAGTATCTTGAAAGGTAGATGTGGACTGCTTGATGTCTGGGCTGCAACTGCCCTTACCCTAAAATCTCACCCCTATTTATACCCCCCAGAGATCCGTCCTCACTCACAATGTGAGACCCTGCGGCTGCCCCCTGGTGGCGGACGAATGTACCCTATACATCATTCGTCCGTCCCAGTCCGTCCCACACTACAACACTACCCTCCCCTTTATAAATTTTGGACCCCAAAATTACAATTTTAACATGAACACCCACTGATCTTATAACGTCATTACTTGGTTAAATATAACAGTGGTATTTTCAAGAGTATGTTATTAATTCTTCGGTCTTCATAGGCATGGACGAATTCCTTTCTTCTTTGGTTCGTCCCTCCTCTGTTCTTCCCTCTTTGGTTCGTCCCTCCTCTGTTCTTCCCTCTTTGGTTCGTCCCTCCTCTGTTCTTCCCTCTTTGGTTCGTCTCCCCTCTTTTCTTCCCTCTTTGGTTCGTCTCCCCTCTTTTCTTCCCTCTTTGGTTCGTCCCCCCTCTTTTCTTCCCTCTTTGGTTCGTCTCCCCTCTTTTCTTCCCTCTTTGGTTCGTCCTCCCGGCCTCTTTTCTTCCCTCTTTGGTACGTCCTCCCTCTTTTCTTCCCTCTTTGGTTCGTCCTCCCTCTTTTCTTCCCTCTTTGGTACGTCCTCCCTCTTTTCTTCCCTCTTTGGTACGTCCTCCCTCTTTTCTTCCCTCTTTGGTTCGTCCTCCCTCTTTTCTTCCCTCTTTGGTTCGTCCTCCCTCTTTTCTTCCCTCTTTGGTTCGTCCTCCCTCTTTTCTTCCCTCTTTGGTTCGTCCTCCCTCTTTTCTTCCCTCTTTGGTACGTCCTCCCTCTTTTCTTCCCTCTTTGGTTCGTCCTCCCTCTTTTCTTCCCTCTTTGGTTCGTCCTCCCTCTTCTTCCCTCTTTGGTTCGTCCTCCCTCTTCTTTGGTTCGTCCTAAAGTAGTAGATTCGTCCAGGGCATTTGTTCATTTCTTCACACTGCTCAATATTCCCCTGCCTAGCCAGCAGACTCGTCCTGGTACCTGAGGGAACAGCTCCTCCCTCTACCTCCAGTACCACTGTGTGTAAGCCCGATTCCAGCAAGTTGGGTTCCCCAATCACCTCACCCTGGTAATTCACTCTCCAACCCTAGCCTGCTGATTCGTCCAAGTAGGCTCCCTGAGGGGACTATATCACCCCCTCCCTACTTCCAGGTAGGTTACCTGAGGGAAATGGCACTCCCTCCCTACCTCCACAGGTCCCACCTGTCCCACACAGTGATCGAGTTTCCTTCGTCCAGCTAGCCCCCATCCAGCCAGCTCGTCCCTGTTCGTCTCCATTCGTCCTGTTCGTCCTCACTCACGTCCTCATCCTCATTCTGTCTCTCAGTCACTCACATGGGCCAATTCATCACTTGCCCATGTCCAGACAACTTGTCTTCATCCAGATGACTTGTCCTCGTCTGGACGACTCGTCCTCGTCTGGAAGACTCGTCCTTGTCTGGCCAATTCGTCCTTGTCCAGACAACTCGTCCTTGTCTGGATAACTTGTCCAGACAACTGTTCAATCTTAAAAATTGTCCAGAGGGCATTCTTCCACATTTCTTTCTGCCTCACAGATACCCCAGCATGGATTTTCCTAGGTCCTCGACCTCGTCTGAGGTCCTCGTCCTCGTCCTCGTCCAATTCGTCTTCGTCCAATTCGTCCAGTTCCCTTGGTTCTCTCCTACTCCTGACAGCTAGAGAGGGTGGGATTCATCTGAAACGATCCCAACCGCTGCCACCATTGTTGTAGCCGTCATTACTTCACTAATACATAAGGAGAAAGCCATTGAGTTCTCTGCTGGAATATCATTCTACTTAGTTCGGACGAATGCGGACGAATGCGGACGAATGGACGAGTGGACGTCCTGCATTGTCTAACAATTACAACAATAAGAGATGAATCTTGGTCTCAGCTAGTAGCCCATTTATTGAAGTATCTTGAAAGGTAGATGTGGACTGCTTGATGTCTGGGCTGCAACTGCCCTTACCCTAAAATCTCACCCTATTTATACCCCCCAGAGATCCGTCCTCACTCACAATGTGAGACCCTGCCCCCTGGTGGCGGACGAATGTACCCTATACATCATTCGTCCGTCCCACACTACAACAATATATATGTTGGGCTTCTTTATATTATTGGTATATCAATTATGTTCAACCTGTTTGAGAAACACTGGCGCAGTAAATTCGTTTCTCTTGTTCAAGGGCGCCCGATTCCACCAAGCCGACTTTTCTTCGTTGATTTTCTTCCGAATTTGAAGGAGGCTGGAGAAATGCGCAAAAAAATTCACCCAAAATTCGCTACCTTTAAGTAAATACATTTTCTGTATTGTTATTATTAATATTGTGGGGAAAGTTATATCCAAATGTGGTAAGGTATGGACCAGAAAATAAAAATGCGATTAGAATGAGAGGTATCAAGATATCAATACATATGAAATATTATAATTTCAGCATAATTCAATAATGCGGGTGAAGTCAAATTGCAATCAGGGATAAATCTTCGCCCCTTTTAGCTGGGTCTCAATGGACACCGATAGGGTAAAACAATGAAGATTATATATAGAAAAAAATAAATCCCCGAAAGATTTGTGTAGAAATTAAGCTGTGAAATGTTTGGGATATAACATATATAATAATTTCTACAATGTACATGCAGGGAAGTTTTTGCCCACATCAACAATTGGCTGCAGACGTATGGCCAGTTTCAAGCCATTTCTTTTGAGCAATTCTCCGTCTCGGTAGATTGGGCAGGGCAAGTTCTGAAACAGGACACCATCTACACTTCCAAAGAACTGAAAGTTGGAAACTGGATCCGGGGAACAAGGTAGGTCTAAAACAACCAAGAAAGGTGATAGTCTCTTTAAAAATCCATAGAGATGAAACATAGATGAACTCTGTGGTAAATTGGAAGGAACCGTAATCCTATTCCTTAGCATTATCTTGAAAAATGACTTCAACAAATATGTTATGTTATCATATTATATTGAGATATCTTACTGCTATGTCATTTTTAAATAGATTATTAGATTTCAGGGAAAATGATGGAGGATTTTCAATAGTCATTGGGAGAGATCCCTGTTCGCTGTATAAATCTAGTCTGCATTTCCGAGCTATCGTAAATATAATAGCGGATGTACATTATTTTCGACCCAGGGTATGGCTAACACCTAAAGCCGAAGGGAATAATTCGCCTCCGGATTCCTATGGTTACTACAATGCTATGCCAGTGTCTGGAGTATCCAAGAGCCCAGATGATTTCATGGATCTGAAATCTACAGCTGGTTACCACAATGAAAAATTCCAGTCGCAGCCAATACCAGGTGAGCAGGCTCATACGAGGTTCAGAATAGCGAGAGAATTCAGAATGAATTTGTGACAGAGTAACGTTTATAATAAGTGATGTTGAAACGTATTTTCAGGAAGGAGGTATACGTTTGACGTACCATTCCCTCTATCATGGTGGTCCAACCTATGAACGAATAATTAATATTACATGTATAAGTTACATAAACATTTAGGATACTAGATATATCGATATACTCCTTCTATAAATTCCCAATAATCCGTCAAGTTGTACTCTGAATATGTTCCAGGCCGCATTGTGACAGTCCTACCAGTGGAACACGCTATTGATTCGGATTGGAAACCATCTCAGGCTTCATCGGCAGAATCAGGAGATGATCTTTATTTCATGTATGAGGAACCACCTAGAATACTCACCTTTCTGCGCGTCATCTACGCCTATGGTCCCCCCGCAATGGAAGAAATCAGTACGTACATCTTCATCCAAAGACTCAACTGATTTGTTTTAAATTCCCACGAAACATTAGGTACATTTCTTTTTACATTTGTCCCGCCCCCCCCCCCCCTCCAAGAAAAAAAAGAAATATGTGTATCCAGTTCACCCCCTTCCTAGAAAAACCGTACCGCACCAACAGATTTTTCACCAGATGGTAATCCTGATCAGAAGTCCCTTAAAAAGTAGGCTACATTTCTCTTGTTTAAAACATTTGTGACGAAATAACCATTTATTCAATTATTGTTACAACATTTTCTAAGTTCCCGAATCACCTATTTGTGTTGGCCTTGTTGAGGCATTTAAATCTTTGTATTCTTTATTCCAGGTTTCATAGACTTCCCTCCAAGGGTAATCAAGTTACCTTCGAGTGGTAAAGGCAAACCTTTCATGCAGCCTCTACGAGAAGTACTAAATGATATGTGTAAATGGGTGGCTAACAATGACAAGGTTGTAAGTAAAATTTATTAACAATTCTTAAGATATGTAGACAGAATTTGGGCCCTCCTTTCCTGGTATGTTGTTAATTTATTGTCTGAAGCCAAAATGATTAATACTAAGGATTATTACGCGTCTAAGTGGAAGGAGATTCTGTTGTGCAATATTTTTTCTAGGAATTTGGTGAAGATATGCAAAAGTGATATTGGTCTATAATTTTTAAAGTTTTTTTTTAAAAAAACCTTATGTTTATTAGTCGAAATTTCGCTAAGGCGATAAGTTTCATTCAGTTGGCATCACCTCCTTTGAAGAGGGCGACAATGGCAGCTTTTTTCCAGCTAAGAGGTACACCATTTTGTAGGGACAGATTTAGACAGTGTGTCAGCTCAGGTATTAGTTTTAGGAAAGCAGTTTTTAGGACTCTAGAAATGTCTTCAATAGCTGAGGCCCTATTGGTGTCTATTAATTGTCCAACGTTCTCTTGGTTAGTAGGTAAATTATTGTAGGGTTGAGGGAGACCATACAGTATTATCAACGATCTTATAGCTATAGGATCGTTGGTATTATTGCGGGGGGGGGGGGGGGGGGCACTAGGCTTAAGTTATTGAAAATAACATAAATGGTGACAGATGGGATTTTATATTTTCTGACAAAATTGGGATTGTAGTGGGTCATTATCCTGGTGGTATTGCATGTTCGTTTCAACGTTCATCTACATTTTATATATTTCCAGACTGCTAGAGTGCTGAATATGGAGCTCTCTGAGGTTAGGTACATGAACCCCGTTGAAAGTCTGGGTACGTATATTAAAGCAATATTTTTATATTTTCGTGTTGACCCATGTCCATCATGCACTAGAAATCGATAATATAATGAATGATAATTTGTATAGCTTCAAAAGGTCATTTTATTTAGTTTTGTTTTTGTTATCCAGGCAAAGCGACTAAACAGAAGTCTACATACGATACGGAAATGTCCTGGTTTCAAGGCAGTGCAAATGCAGAAATTGGTGTCATAAAGGTAATCAGTTGAAATTCAGCACATTCTGACAAACGCTGTACATGCTAAAGGCAAAATAAAATTCATTATCTTAAATCACACTTATTTATAACTTATTTCCGACCCAAAAGTTACACTAGAAATCGATAGGCCTATAACTATAGGAATAGGGACTATGCACAACTCTTTACCACGAGTATATAAAGCATATGATACGTGTAACAGGTACCGAGGGTATTCTACGTCAAATTGTCAGGACCAACGAATGAAGCACCCATGGCACTAAGCATCAAACTCATGGTCACTCCCAGAATTGGATACACGGATGGGGAGATGATTGGAGCGGTAGCAGGGAGAACTAATGCCTGGCTATCAGTTACTGGTAAGCGCTTAAAACGTCTACCACGCCGAGGCAGGATGTATAGTAACCTTGTTAGATATGAGATTTATTATTCATAGGGAGGGAAGGACATTTATATTTAAAGGGGGGTTCCTCTTCTAAGGGAATCAAGTGTTTCGAAAAATCTGGATTTCCCCCTTCATACTACCATACCTGTCTATGGATCCTTTACCCATGGATTTCATCTTGGCACCACCTAAAGACAAAGATGTCTTGTAACGATGGCGTTTTTCTATAGCTTAATCATGTAATGTTCTCAGTATTCGACGATGTTCAACATTAAAATGTTTATATCTAACAAAATTGTACGAGTGGAAATACATCTTATGTATATGGTGGAAAGTCGAATGGTCCAATTATTGTTTTTATTTAGGAAACCAAGTGATGGGGGTGAAGACAGTTAAGTTTGAATTTGATGCGGCGGGAAACAAAGTGGATGTGGAAGAGAGCTGCTACTTGTTGAGTCATAAGCTTTCATATTTCATTGAAGTCGTTACGTAAGTAATCGAATATCATTTTGTTCTAAACTTATAAATAAATATTCCAAGGTACGTCTAAGGTCTAAAACCTGTTTTCCGTCGGTACCACTTACTTTCAATATATTGTAATATTTTGTATAGAATGACACTAAAGAAATAATTGAGATTTCTTTAGCATTGTTACGTTTATACTTTAGAAACACTTCATGGCGAAAAGCTGTAACAAATAATGATAATTGATGATAGGGTAGGATATTGAGGAATTAGTTCAACTTTCTGTACTCCTCTAGCAAGAATTCCGATGTGTCGGCGGCCAGATGGCAGGGGATGCAAACTATTCACCTAGAACATATTTTGGTCCTAAATTTCCCCCAAATCGTAGTTTGGGTCCATACAGATCGTAGCATCGTATTTTGATGCTGAAATCGTAGTAACTACGGCGAAATCGTTGGCAGCTCTGGCTGCATTATTGAATGGTCGATTTTACCCTACAGCTAATGCCAAAGCATTTTTTTCCCATTATTTTTCTAGGCTATTCCTCAATGGCAGTTATACTGAACCAGACCCTTCCCTGCTCCCAGCCACTGGTAAGGCAATCAAATCCGTGGACAATTCTTTGAAAACTGGAGAATACGGCAAGAAATCGTCAACATGTGCCCTTCTTTAAAAGGGATAACTTAGGCTACTATTACCCTACAAGACGTGGAACACGTGCCAAATATGTAACTGCTTATAGTTAATACTCTAAACCCCTATCAAAGACTCCCAACTTCAGCATAAATCTGTGATACAAATACTCCTCAGGCTTATGGAACAAAAATAGTTATCTATAAATTCAGGGAAGTACAATTTTCAGACCGTGCCTCAATTAGAACGATTTTAGCAAAACTGCAAATAAAACGTGATTTTTCCTATGTGGCAATGTACATTGTGTTACTGCGTGAAATATTCCAGGAGACATAAGGCAAGACTGTATGCTTATTGCGGCTAATATTAATGTAATTTATTAATTATTATAAAGAACCTATATTGCACAACTTATCAAGGCCCACCTCTGACCAGTTCCATTTGTTATTATATTCGGAATGAGAATGCACTGCAGAATGCAACCGCATGACCGCAGCTCCATTTGTTATTATATTCGGAATGAGAATGCACTGCAGAATGCAACCGCATGACCGCAGAGGGAAAAAACGTCAGTGGAGTCAAGCCTATATCAACGATACTATAGTATCTTGGGATATATCTACAACTATCGGTCTGACTTGGAATTCAATAAATAAAGCTGTGAATAGAAATACAAATCTCAAACCATAATTATATGAGTATCACTATATTTATTTTTACATCAAAGATAACATTTAAGAAACATTTCATTTCTCAGCATATATATAGATGGGAACCTGTTTAATGGTATTAGATGTTATAATCGCTAGTCCAGACCACATTAAGAGCGGTACGACGTAAATGAAGAACCAGGAGATCTGCAAAGAAATGGTAACTCAGTAAAAGCAAGTTTTTATCTGTGCCAATAACCTTATTAGCATTAAATATTAGTCATTTCACTATGTGCTGAACAATCCAAGCATCTGTTTTATTTCATTACAATTACGATGTAATAATATACTTCAAATGTCATAGATGAAACAACAACCCAGTAACGTTCCAGTTTCTATAAGGCTTGGAAATATTAAGCGGCATTTGGCTTTAGGAAAATACATTAATATCAATATTTAGGTATATGTGTTGCTATTACATATAACTATATACTGTAGCTGACCCTAGAGGGGGCCGCTGTCTATAGGCTCGGGTATTGCTGTAACTACTGAGGTTTTATAGCTTCTCGGGGCTCCATATTCACCCTACCTGTCCGAATTATGTTTCAGTGGACTAAATCTCACAATTATGTGTTTGTTTAACTCTTTACCATATCTATCGTAACGAAAAGATTGCTAGGGCTTAGAATCCATACGACTGAAGTTAAAATCGAGACTTGGTTGTGCGAGCTATACAAGGTGCAGGTCAACCACAGGCGCCCGGTTACCCGTTGTGTGGCCTGTGAAAATTAATAATTAAGTCTATGGATACTTACGAAGCACTGAAACCTCCAAATGACGAAGCCGGCTGTTGTTGTTGCTGTTGGCCTGAAAGAAAATAATCAAATGTTATAGCTTTAATTTTTTTTACCTGGCACACGTGATATTTTGACGTTCTACATGGACGAATCTTTTTCATTTTTAAAGTAAAATTAGCCCTACATAGTGGTATAAATAAAGATAGGTAATAGATCAAATAATAAAATAAATGATAAATAACTATCTGCAATACATAAATGCTTTGAATTCTAAACCATTGAGCTTTCTGGAAGAACTACAAAATCTTGTGGAAGATACATCCCATAATTATTCCAACCAACTGTATTATTTTATGTGCATGAAAATTTGGAAATGAACATACTAATGTATGCAAAGTATAAACGTTGAGTGTTCAATAAATAGATTTAGACAAATTATAAGTCAGTCTTCACCTCCAAAAATGGGCTGCTGCTGCTGTGCAGGTGCGGAACTTCCAAATACGCTGCCACTCGGACTTCCAAATCCACCTGGGTTGCCACCCCCAAACCCAACATTTGCTTCTTGTCCAAACGTCGGTGAATTCGGCTGCTGTGCTATGGCTCCAAACGTAGGGGCATTACTGCTGGCGAAGCTGAAATGTTACAGGGTTTTTATCATCCATTTACTGTCTATGCGGGTATTATCTTCATTAGTTTGACCAGATCAGGAACGGAACGAGTTCGTCATACATTTAATCGCAACGGAGATGTGGCAAAACGAGCTTAAAACTCGTAGACAAATTAAAAGATGTATGGGAAAGCAACGTTACTCGAACGAACATTAATTCCTTCCCCAACTAAAGCAATGGCAAGAATTTTAGAAAGCTAATGCGAGCAGAGTATATATGACAATGTAGACGTGGCTCTGGAAGTTTCTTGAATCTTAAAGGCAGATTTATCTCACCCACGTATTGACTTATCATGCAAAAAAAATAAAAATAAATAAATCTGTACGTTTTGTATGTATAAATATGTACCCAGCAAATCCTCCAGTGTCTCCGATCTTCTCCGAGGCAGCCTGCATGGCCGCCTGCATACCAGTGACCGGGCTGCCGAATGCAGCACTTGTACCAAAGGCTGGTGCACCACCAAACGCTGGTGGACTCCCAAAAGATGGACTACCTCCAAATGCTGGTGGCGCTCCGAATCCAACTGATAAAAGATAAGGCTATAACAGACTTCCAGACAAATCTACCATGAACAGAACATTTAACATTGAACCATAAGGTGAATAACATTTAATGGGTTCAGATGGGCTACAAAGGATAAATACGGTTCGTATCCGGTTCGATATTGTAAGCTTTTAGCAAGGGAAATTATAGGTAAACTAAACATTAGAAATAGAAGTTCCTTAGTCACCAGGGAATCTAAAAGATGTGAACGATAAAACATCCCTTTAACAGAGTACGAAGCTAGTACCGGATGTGTACACACCTCCCCTAGCTAATAAACCTTTCCTCAACCGGCACAAATCCTCTCCCAAAGGAACAGTGCTTCTGCACAGGGAGGAGGCTAGGGGTTTCTGTCCACATACCTGAGCGTGATGTGTTTGGAGAGGCTGCGAAGCCTCCAAAGTTGCCAGTAGTAGATGTTCCGCCGCTGAAAGGTCCTCCTCCCCCAAACGTGCCCCCACTAGATGATGCTGGTGAGCCAAAGAGGCCTTCAATAAGAAGGAAGGTATCAAGTTAGTGGAAATTGAGCCAGCAGCTATCAACTACTTCGAGTGAAGCCTAGAAGCACGTTATTTTATACAAGGTGCTGTTTATTTAAGACAAGTTTTGGACTGCTGAACATGGAAAGCACTTTATTATGCCATGGGTCAAGAAGAGGATAGATACGAAATGATGTTCCATTTCCAAAACAAAATAGAGGCGCTTTTTTAACATATCGAGACAATCGCATACTTTTTGGGAATATAGATATTATTTACCGGTGCTGGCTGGTGAACTAGAACTAGGTGTAAAGGATGTTGCTCCAAAGACATTCTTGTTGGCGTTTTCCGCGCTAGGTTTGCCTCCGAGGCCACTGAAAAAGCCTCCACCTCCCCCTGAAGCTGCCCCAGCCGCCGCAGAGCCTGCGAACAAGGCTCCGGAAACGGGTGGAGATTGGGTAGATTGTCCGAACACCGAGGTTCTAAATGATAAGTGAAGTTCCAAACGAATATTAGTTTTTTCTCTAGCAATAAACAGCATGGACAAACGAACGACTATAATACACTTAAATTTGTGCTGCACATAGAACCAAGACGTGAGATCATCGGATCTGTGATTCGCATTCGCATCAAATAAAACATATATTATATTGGAATATTAAGGACTGAAAACTTACCCGGGTGATGAACTAGTTTGACCACCAAAGAGAGACTGAGTTTGTTGCTGAGCAAAGGTACTGTAAATTATAGAAAGATTATTGTGCAGTAGTTACTAGTATCATGCCAAAAACTGAAGCTCTCAAAAATGCACCCTGCTACAAGGGTGCAAAAGCATGGAACTCCCTCACTTCAACAGAAAAAAATACTCCCTCATACGAACAATTCAAGAACATCCTCAAACAGAACCAAATACAAATCAAAACCCACACAGACTGACAAATGGTAAATGGTATGCAGTATCTTCACGCTACCATAACAAACCCACACTGACCCAAGGGCATGCTGCATCTTCAAGCTGTCCAAAATTCAACTGAAACAAATCCAACTAACTAACCATACTTTTATTTCTATCTTTGACTGTACCTTTCTCACCTTTCTTGATTTAATGTTTGTTCAACTTAACTTGATCTCGAGTAGTTTTGTTACATAATGTGTAGTCTAGCTAGACACAGCAGTGGGCGGAAAACCATGGTTTTTCTGATTTGAAATATCACCCGTGAGTCCATTATCCTCATACGTACATGACATCCTTTGTTCATAACATTTTTTTGTACACTGTGCATGCCCGATTATGTTCAACTGTTATTTTACCGAAGATTGGCTGTATAAAAATTCTAAATAAAAAAAAAAAAAAAAAAATCATCTATCGTCTGCATTTTTCCAGTAGTTACCGGAGTAGATTTCTGAATTATAACCTCGAAAAGCTTTCGCCGTCCCCTTCTAGGTTTAAAGTATTACATACATGGGAGCATTTTCACACTCGCAGGGCTAACAATATCTCTGATTTCATTCACCATCTCATTTACCATCTAATTAATAACTAGTCTTAGAAAGCCATAGAAACCATGTAACACAAGTAAAGCTCAAACAAGAATCAGGCACCCAACGGAAGACCTATCTAGACCTCTGTTTATTTAGAATGTTGGACCATCTTATTGTAAAACATCGTCAGCAATAAAGAATTCTTGAATTGAATTTTCAGGGTGTATCTTCACAATAATATTGAATATCAGACAGAAGTGACGAAAGTATACATACGATGCTGGCTTCTGACCAAAAGCAGCTTGGCCGAATCCAGATGAAGACGTAGGTTGGCCAAAGCCAAAGCTGGTGGTGCCTGTTGACGTCTGACTACCGAAGGCTGAAGAAGTCCCAACAGTATTGGAGGAGAAGACAGAACCACCAGAAGTTGCTTGAGTTAACAAAGAGCCGCTGGAAGTGGCAGGGGTGGTTGATGTGGAAGTACTAAACAGTGGCTTGGTAGTTGCTGAAGTGGTGGATTGTGTACTGCTGCTACCACCAAACAAGGGAGTGGTGGATGTGGCTGGGGAGCCACCAAACACAGAAGGGGAGGAACCAGCCGTCGCAGAACTGGCCGGGCTTCCAAACAACCCACTTGGGACCGTAGATAATGGAGTGGTTCCAGGGGCAGCTGGTGTGGCTGCAACTGGAGTTGTCGAAGACGCTGTAGAGGTGGCAACGGGAGCTTTATTACCAAATATTGAGGAAGGAGTTGCTTGTGATGCATTGCTAAAGAGGCTAGTACCAGACGCAGTTTGTGAACCAAAGAGGCCTCCACTGGATGGAGTGGTACTGGTAACTGAAGTTGTACCTGTAGAGGCTCCACCACCAAATATACTTGGAGATCCTCCCACAGGTTTCCCAAACAAGGTGCCAGCTGAAGCTACAGGAGCCGCTGTGGTGGAGGTGGCGCTAGTCGTAGCAGCAAAACTGAACCCAGCTGCGGTTTTAGCGGTGGCAAGGGAAGCAGAAGGTTCAGTAGCAGCAGTAGAGCTATCAGCAGTGGCTGCGGGCTTGAGACTGAGGTTAGTAGCACCAAATGATGGGGAAGATGTTGGCTGCCCAAACAAAGATTTGACCAATGGCGGGGCACTTGTGGTCGGAGTGGAGGACTCGGCTGCTCCAGGTGTCTTACCAAATAGGGATTTGCCATAGTCAGAACCTGAGGACACAACAGGAGCCGATTTTGATAAATCAGTAGGCATCCCAGAAGATCCCGAGGCAGCAGCGTCTCCTACTCCAGGACTGATCGTGGTTTCTAGAAGGAAAGAATATTCAGAGAGGCCCTTTAATTTTAAGCCCTTGGATTTAAAGCTACATTCGCAGCTGTCTATCTATGTATCTTAATTATATATGCATTAGTCTTTACGGCCGAAATTCAACATTATGACATTATTATATATAATAAAACAGTTAGTCAACCAACTCGTTAGTTAACCTGTACTTAATATTTTATAGTCCCGAGGAGGACTTAGCAAGTTTTAGAGGTGGACTTACTTGGAACAGGTTGTGTGGCTGCACTGGTGACCACAGAACTGGCCGGTGTGGTGGCCACAGCCTCATTGGAGGACGTAGAGGTGGCGGCGGCGGCGGCGGCGGCAGCAGCAGCAGCGGCAGCCCCAGCCCCAAATAGGGGAGTACCACTGGTGAGGGAACCTATGTGTGGAGAGAAATGATTTTTATTTTTTAAAATTATTGATTAATAACACAATGAAGTGGAAGTAGTCAGTAGAATATTTCAGTACACACTGCAAGGTAGCAAAGCGAATAATGGAGAAACGGAGTTACAACATTTATAAATAACAAAATGGTGAACTGTACTAACCGAGAGGGTGATTTAAAGTACTATTGGACCAGTTGACAAGGAGTATTAATTTACCAGTTAACTAGGATTTATAATATAGACATCGTTGTTTGTTTGACCCATCAGTTAATTTAAATCAGGGTTTACCTGTTGTCGTGGAATCGGCGCTGACGATAGGTTTCCAGGACGAGGCTGGGATACTAGAGGGTGTTCCAGATGCACCTGCTCCACTGACTACAGTTGCACCAAATATTGGTGCAGAGGACGAAACTGGTGTACCCAAGGCACCGGTTGTCTTAGTTGTCAGTGTGGGTGCAACTCCAAATAAACCAGTAGATTGTCCAGTTGACGTTACAGAAGGCAGCGAAGTGCCTTGCTTTGAATCACTTTTTGTTGAATCTAAATAAGAGAAAATTGTCATTAATAAATTGTAATAGTAATACATTTATAAAGAGAGCACAATTTAGCCAAAATATACAAAGAAAAGTAGTTAAAATTGAGGGGGCAAAATAGAAAATATTTTTTTTGGGTGAATACCAATAGGAAAAATATAACAAGGAAATATACCTATTGTGGAGGTGCCACTCAGAAAACTGCCCTTGTTTGAAGAGGCACTAGTCCCACCAAATGAGAATATACTAGGCGCACCCGCTGTAGTCGTTGGGGCAGTTGCCACAGTTTTCTGGGTGGAATCTGAAATTATTCATGCATATTAAATCAAGCGCACGATCCAGTCAGTGTATACGTGCCATGCCTATTTACTTCCCATTCTAAATAGGGAACCTTATTAATTTATTTCCAAATTATGAGGGTACTTCTTCAACAACAATTGAAATGAGTTTGAAGGTTGTTTTCCGACAAGCTATACGCGTTAATAATCATTTACCCAAAAAGTTCCCAGGTGAATCAGATGTCATGTTCTGCCCGAAATTAAACATGTTGGGCTTGAGCCCTTGCCCCTCCGAGTTTTCGGGCAGGCTGACATCATTTTGTCGTGTAACAACTGACGATGTAAGGGGTGAGACAGGAGGAGTGATATCTTCATATGTAGTGGTATCTATGATGACAATAGACATATGGGTAGATTTATACCAAATCCCACACAGACAAACAAGACAACTTTGGGTAGATCAAGGATGCACCTTAGTGTCCTCGGGTGCATTTTATTTAGCTTCATTAGAGTAAAGGGGGTTTATTTTCATGATAATATAGAGCTTAAATGATAACGATGAAGATATAATAATCTAAGACAAAATGCATGAATTGAAATGGGAAAGAAAATAAGACCAAATAAAAGACCACTAGAACAAAAATTATTTCGAATAAATAATCAACTCCGATAAAACTATTTTTCATGGCACCGTGCATGAAGTTACGGTACTCGAAAACAATGCGAATGATGCAACGAAAAGGTAAACACATAAAGGGGAACATTAAATTATCCTCAAGTAAGGCCTACTGAAAAAAGCCGGAAATTAGGATTGGATGTAGTGCAAGCAAAGATCTGGAGGATTGACCCATTCTATCTTTGATGCGGAAAATGGTTCTTCTTTTGTCTTTTCATACTCTTCCATATAATCCACAAAGTTCCAAAATGATTCGCCATAAAGATTGCTTTAACATCACATCATGATTGAATCAAAATAAAACTAATTCAGTTCAACTGGCTGACAGAAGGCAGAAGGGAAAGCAATATGTCAAAGTCGGGAAGGGGAATAGTCACTATTTCAAGCGAAAGATCGAACATTATTACATAAAATTAGGAGTCCTGAATATTTCTAGATACAAATAAAAAAAGACAATTTTTCAGGGCGTGGGGTTGAATCCTTAGAACCGCCTTGTATCAAAATACTAGAAAATATTGCGAGAAACACATACATCCTCTATGAGCTATAAAGAATACAAACTACAAATTGAACACCGATTAAGTCTTCCTGATTTCACGAGGTCTTTACGAGTTAGTGCTTTTCAGACTAGTCAACATTATATTAAACCCTTAGTTACATTAAGGCGTGAAAGGTATGCCTACAGTGAAGAGTCGGGTACGAGTGAGGATGCTAAAGCAATATAACAGTGTGCCAATTAGTATCATACGATATCTAGTAACCAATGCAACACCAATGTACATAATGCATATTAGTTCAACAAGAGGATTGGGTAGCTTCCATCAGCAATTGACAAATTTAATGTAAATCATACAGACAATTAAAGCAAATTGATACCACGAACGGCGACCGAGACCCGGGTCACTATCTCCCATTCGTCTTTCTCCGATGAATAAGAATAATCAGCATGGAGCAAGTCAGGAACTTCGTCCGTCTCTACCCAGGGTAGCATTGAAAAATCGATTAAATTTGTTGAGGGTAAAATGTGAAGGCATCATTCACATCATGAGACAAGACCAAGTTTACCAAAGAAACTCACCAAAGTGCGAGTGCCAGTGATAATCACTGAAATGGGTGAAACGGGTGGTAAGGTAAAACCATCTTATACAAAGACTATAATAAGGGGCTCCATTTACCTGCAGGGGTTGAAATGATGATTGGTTTACCGGTACCGGCGAGAAGGCTGGTGGGTGTGGAGGTGGCGGTGGTAGAAGTGGCCGGGAAACCTACAGAGCCGGTGGGCGCATTGAACTTAAAAGTTCCAGATGAGGCAGACCCAGCAGTGCTACTTCCAGCATTTCCAAACGAGAAAGCTGGAATAAAGTTAGATAATCTGTAGTAGAATATGAGGCAATATATATAGACATGTATACTATTAATTTATGGACCAAAATAATAGCATTCCAGGGTATAGTGTTGTAAGAACCTACTTGTAATGGGAATTCTCATTACAAGCACGTGGATAAACTTACCTGGAGTTGATTTAGTAGTTGAAGTGCCAGAATTGAATGAGAAAGTGGTGGATTCACCACTGGATCCTTTTCCGAATGAAAATGACTGAGCGCCTGTAGCAGTAACCGTGGATGGTGGGGTGCCTGCATTACACCAACAAATAGTGTAGCATGATCAGACACAGTAAACATTATTATAAACTGCAGGCTTATGAGAGGTTGATAAATTGGTAGAACTGATTAAAATGAAGTAGTGTCAAATTGATGAATTATTAATCGTTACGTAGGTTTCATAAAAAAACTTACTTTGGAATGAAAAAGATCCGGGAGTAAAACCAGCAGATTTACTGTCGGACGCATTTTCCTTTTCATTAGTCTGTAAAGAGAAAAAAGAAAGAGAACGTTTAAATGGTATGATACTAGTACACGTCCGAAGGGGTAGACGAACACCTATTTTTAATCTAAAGGTATTTCGATTGAAGCATAACTCAATGAGAAGCCTGAGGGCTCCGCCGCCCAGTTCCTTTATTTCATTATCACACACGATTCATTCCCCCATTATCTTATTTCTTGCCCCCCCCCCCCCCCCACCCCCACGCCCTTTTACCAGGATTCCAGGGATATATATTATAAGATGTTTACACAGTAATAGCACTTTGCCCCTTGATAGCAGTGTCATAAAAGGTATTTGTTGAACGATAATATCATTATCTGGACTATTTTCACAAGACTTTCCCCAGAGTAGCATTTGGAAATTTCCCAAGAGTAAGCTAACAATTAAATCTAACCTTTGTAGACGCAGGGCTTGGGAAACCAGAACCAGACGCTGCGTTCTGGCTGATGACTTTAGCAGCAGGATCAGATGGTCTTTCCTGCGACATTTTCATACCACTCAGAGAGCCACTCTTGAAGCTAGCAGACTGACCGATGGTGATGCCACTTTGTGGTACAGCAGCAAAGCCTATGTTAGGCTTGGCGTCCATATGTACCGCTGGTAGATGGCCAGGTTTGGGGGAAGTGGCACCCGATGGTACAGGCTTGGGGGCCGAGAGTCCACCAGTTGGAGGTTGAGAGGACATCTCTTGGGCAGGTTTGGTTATTGGCTTTAGAGACTGAAATTTGAATGATGAAGTCACTTATAACAAGGCACAGCAGTAAGTCGAGCAGCAAGTGAGCAAGGTGAGTCTATTTCTCATCAACTTAAATTAATCCACTGTCCTGTTCTATTATATATATATATATATATATAAAGAAATGAATGAGCAGCTACCTTCATGTTCCCATGATAAATATGGTATCTATAAGAGCCAACTCAAATAATGTAATTCTTTAAACGGCATCATAATGGAGAACCTTTGTGCCTCCTGTATTTAATAAACCGGAACCGAAAAGGTTCCCAAGGCGTAAGAAGGCATTAGACACTTCCACTATACCTTATTACTGAATCAGTATTGTATTTGTATTTTAAGTTATTTAGCATTTCAAAAGTCAACGAGTTCTTGAATGAAGAATCCATTTGAATGAACTATTAGTACTTAGTCTTAATTTTTACCAGGACTATAGGTCAGCTGAAGCCTCCCGCACCAGGATTTGAACCCATAACATTCTGATGCATTTGGGTCCAAAGCCCTGCTTTAGACAGGAATACACGACAATAATACTTACAGAATTTGGTGATTGGAGGAGGGAAACCAACCCCGGAGTGGTCAGACGAACGTTAGCAGACGATGGAGACATGGAGGTGGGAACGTGGATATGCTGTGGCTGTGAAATAAGCAAATAGAACCAAGTTTTACGTATTACCAATATGTATGTCTACTGATCGACGACCATTCAATAGTTTTATTTAAAACTTTCCATTTGCCCATTCTGCAATACAAATTACATTGCAAAATGGTAGCGTTATCTGAAGCATTTGGAATTTGGTAAAAATTTCAAATCATAACACAAGACAACCTACTACTGCCCAATTGCTATAGTATCTTTCGATACTAGGAGGGTAGCCCAGCTGATTTGCCTAACTGCTATTTTCTTTTGCTTTAGATCTAGCTTATCAAGGACCCTAGTATAGATTGAATCGTTTTGCTTGAAATCGATTTACAGGTTTAGGATGTTATTAGGAGATATCTAGTGCATGTAACGTATAATTGCATGTAATTTATAACTTTTATCTCGATTATAGCTGTACCGATCTTGGCCTGAAAGTAAAATATTGCTTTCGGCAGAAAGTCTTCGAATTTTTATTAAAAGTGGGTATCGTTGGGTGTATCGGTTCATCGTTTATATACCAAGAAGTGCATGTAATTAAAACTTTTATTTAACTCAAAACACGGACAGCATTTGAAACACGGACAGCATTTGTATACCAAGGATATACATATAGTTATTTAACTCAAAACACGGACAGCATTTGAAACACGGACAGCATTTGTACACCAAGGATATACATACAGTTTACGCACAAGCTTTCAAACAGCCTACTGCTATTTTTGTTTTCAGCTGAGTACTTCAGGCAGACAAGGATATCAGCCCATACTAATTTCCACCCCCTGCCTAGTACCCAACCCCCTGTCAATCACAGCCAGTCTGTACACCTCCCTCCCTGTCCTCCCTCCTCCCTCCCTCCTCCCTCCCTGTCACTCACAGCAAACACGCCAAGCCAATACACTCCTCCACTTAGCAACACCAGCCAACACAGTCAAAACAGACCCATGTGGCCACTGACGGGCCACCCCTCCAAATCAGACTTAGCCAGGGGTGCGACAGTCTGGCTCATGTATAAGTATACCTTTCCTATAGTGATACTAAAAGGAGGCTGCGCCCATTCAATCGAAATACAACTTAAAACAGAAAAGCACTCAGAGGCTACCCTCCTAATAATATACTATACATGCATACAGAGTAATCCATGTTATCTAAATACTTCGCCATGTCCCAAATAAAAAACAAACAGAACAAATGGCAAATTAACACCAGGCGTTACATCCCAGAAAAGGAAACCATCGAAGACTGACTGTTTGACTGAAGAAGACTTCTTTACCAGAGGAGAAGAGTGGATAGCTTTTGCCGGCTCCTGGATAGAGCGAGGTGGTGAAGATGGAGGTGTTCCTGGTTCATCATCATCCTCAGCAAGCATTTTCTTTAAAGCACTGGCGGACACGATCTTGGACATAGACAGATTTCCTAGAAAAGTTGAAGGTAAACCAATATCAATTTCAATATTTCCTGTAGCTTATAATATACATGTGTATAACCTCAAAAACTAGATGGCAGTGAAATAAACTTACCTATGAATCAAGAAGCTGTATGGTCGCATAGCATAGTAAATTGGGGCAACTTATATTAAGTGATAGGAAGATAAGTCCATAACAATACCTGGCGCAGTAGATTTCACTGGAGTGACCCTACGCTTGGAGAGGGCCTCCCGCAATCGTGCCTGTTTCTCAGGAGAGATTGCTTTATCCGGAGTCCGAGGAGAGGCGACAACGTTCTTAAAGGGGTTGGTGACAATATGACTCAGTTGTGGGGAATCACTGGATTGGATAAAGCAAAATAATTCAATAATCACATTTGTGGCTTGATAATTTAATAGAATTTGTATTTAGAGAACTTTTAAAGAGTGCCTACGTATATATTATGTAGATTATAAACAATATCATTGGTATAAAGCGCGTTTATCAGAAGACTCAATTTCCATACAGTAATAGGCCTTAAACAGTTTCCCAGGATAACAGTAATAATAGTTTACAGGCATCGCATCGACTAACCAAGGTATTTGTGAGATAGATGGCGAGAATTTTTCTTCATCTATACAATCGTGGTTGGAGAATATATTGTGTTTTATCATCTTTATATCACTTACCCTCCGCCTCCTGCATTTCCAATAGTTGGGCTTGAATGCCAGGATGACGTAGTGTTATATATGCGCATTCTTTGAAGGTCAGAAACCATATGTTCAATAGTGAGAGCTTGGCCGTGAAGAATATTGTGATTATTCCTCAATGTTTGATAGAGCGCATCAGTGGCCGGAGTCCTTATTCTCCTAGAAAATATTCAAAAACACATGAATACAGAGTATGGTGCAAGTTAAGTATCATCAAACCTTTGTTACAACCTTCAAATGACAGTAGTAAACAAAGGAGGAGCAAATTGAACTTAATAGTAGTAAAAACGGTTTTCAGGACTATATCTTGAAACTTTAAAGCAACACTCTAATCTTTAATTTGCCTTAATCCTTCTGTTCACAATATGATGATTTTATTCACCGACGACGCAGCAAAAAGCCAGAAAGCAAAGCAAAGTAGGATAGTTCCCCACCATTGTTATATCACAAAGATTATGCGATATACTCTGTATTGTAGCTTGAAATAAGACACACACCCACACAGGATGAAGGTTGGGTCTAAAGTAAGTCTTTTATTTTTTGGTAACATAGGTACGTGTATTCCTATTGGCTGAAAGACCTGGGAGCCTCGCTCACCAGCTCTATAGATCTACACCATGACATGACACTTCCTCTCCGATTCCGAGCAAATCTGCCTTTGATTCATACCAATAATAAAATATAAATGTTATGTTACTGAGTCTGCTTGGTAACGGAAAAGTAACAGGGGGGACTACTTACTTTGCTTCATTCTTACTGCGTTGGTACTGTTCCCATTCCGAGTCTAACTGTAAATCAATGCTTCTGATGGTACTATCTAGGTAGTGATACTGTGTGTTGATATTCTTCATCAGTCTAGCACTGGCAGGGTCCAAAGCCCTTGAGCGGAGCAATTCCTTGTATGCAGGTTCATTCTCCCTATGATGGCGAACTTGGCATTCCTCTACTAGAGAGAAACCTTCAAGGACTGATGCTTTCAGATGGGAAACATCAGTGTTGAGTGACTGCAAGATACAAGAAAGTAAAAGACAATTGAAGATGGCAGAACTTTAAAGGAACAGTATTATGAAGGGTGACGTCCACACCTTTTGTCATTTACACATCTCAGAACTATAAAGGAATAAGCTATGACAGTATGGACCTTCTGGATATGTAATTGTTCCCACAGGAAAGGATAAAATAGGCCACGGAAATAAAACAAACTTTACCTGCATTGTGTCTTTGACATCCGTACAGAAATTCGTCATCTTCTCAGTTCCAACGCGTAGATTTTCCTTAGTCGTTTCGTTGCCAATGTCGAGATTATTTACCTTCTTGCATCGGCCAGCAAGTTCGTTTAGTTCCTGGCTAAAATGCATTATCTGAAAAAAAGTGATAATTGCTTACACTATGTTCAAATGGCTTTTTGGAATCCACTCTAAAATGCCGAATAACCAATCTAATAGCAAACTAAAGTTTATGTCGATACATCATCATAGATACAGTACCTCATCCAATATACTCTTCATGAAAGGGTTGTCTACGGAGTTGGCAGGAGGTTCCAGACCACGCCTAGCTGCTGTTTGAGGTTTGAGGGTAGGTCTGGCTTGTGGGGACGTTGCACTGCTGGCTTGGGAGATCTGTGTTTGCGGCATGCTGCCCGCAGTGGAAGCTTGAGTTCTTTTGGCACCTAGGGTAAAAGAGAAAATCATACATATGTACATATAGTATATAGTATGGGAAAACTATATACGGTTATAGGCAATAAAAAACATCACTACATAATGTTCACCAGGGTTAAAAACAAGGTAAATGGCTTTAACAACTAACTGCAGTTACAAAGTAAAGCTAGAAAGTAATAGATATTGTACTATACACGAAGACATAATTCGAAAATTCTTGGAACCTCTACACAGGAAGAAATTGTTATCTTTTACCAAAATACGGCACGCATATCACTTCATGTCTGAGCAGGTAGCACCAATATGAAGCCAAGTTACAAATTGGGACATACATGATGCATTTCAAGTCAATACACAGCCCAACGTTTTAAAAATATATATATTTATAGATCAAAGGTAGAAGGATCAATACCTGTTGCAGATTGGCTGGCAGAAAATGCGCTCACTGGTTTCTGAACAGGAGCGGGAACAACCGGAGTGGTGACAAGTGCTGAAGTCTGCTGTTGAGGAGCTACTGAAGTTGTTGGGGAAGGTTTGATGACAGAAACTGGGGCTGCAGATACCGCCGCAGAAGCTATGAAAAAAGACAGGGTTCTTTGATCACACAGCTATTTATCATTAGGAGAGTAAGATATCAATAGTCTGATAGACAAAATATGATACAAGTCATTAAATCCATACATACACTCTAAATAACTTTATGGAAATATAACGTAATTTATATGCGCATAATATAGTAGTATATTATTATCTGTATAATAGAATACCTTCAATAGATGGAAGTAGCATGCTACCATCTTTTGTGACTGTATAATGCACCAGCAAAAAAATACCTTTGAAATTAATTGATATAAATTTATATATATGCTCACCAGCAGGCTTGAAGGCAAATGTGGAACTTGGAGGAGCAGCTGTTTGATTAGGGGCAGGGAAGAGATTACCAGAGGGTTTCGGTTGACCAATGAGTGACTGGCCTGCGGTAGAATCTTGGGTCGAGGAGGCAAAGCCTAGGGAACCTGTTGATGGCTGGGATGGGGCAGTGGTACCGGGCTTGTTGAACGAGAACCCTGTGGACGAGGAAGGAGGAGTCGAAGAAGCCACAGAGGCGGCAGGTTTGTTGAAAGAGAAACTCGCAGCACTGCCAGGAGCAGCACTCGATGGTAGATTAAAAAGTGAAGAAGGAGTTTTGTTATCACTTGAACCCTGGCTTAAATTAGTTCCCAAATTAGGGTCTTTCTGGCCGAAGGTAAATCCTTTAGACTGGGAGGCATTGTTCTGTCCCATGTTCATGGAACCGAATAAGTTCTTGCTCGCTGTAGAAGCAGCTGTTGCAACGGGCGCTGTGAAGCAATGAATGAATGGAGTATAATCAAATAACTATGGAATTAAACCCCTTAAAATGTTAATTATATCACTATTACCCACTCACGAATGGACAATGATTGCTTTAAAAGTGGAAAATTGCTTAATGATTCTCAAAATAATAAAGATAATTTACCTGTAGATTGAGCACCCTGAAACAATGATTTGGGTTGACCTGAAGCTTGAGACTGCCCCAACAACGATAGTGCACCTGTTGGTGTAGGCGCCTGCCCAGGACCGGACCCAGGACCCGGACCCAGGATAATTCCTGCCGCTGGCCTCTTACCAGCAGAGGAAAGGGGCTCCGGAGCGCGAAGTATAGGCACCTGGTTAGGTTTAGCATTTATCATGTGGAATGATATGAGGACACCGTCAGTCGAGAGGAGCATGAAGAGAGGAGATGCTGGATGAACGATATTATCTCCTGGGGAAAAGAAATCACAGTTGGTGGTGAAATAAACGAATTACTAGATCATTTTTTTGGCCAGGCGAATTAAAATTGAAAACATACAATTGCAAGGCAGGTCTGGGACCATGCACATCCAGACAAGGATAATTAAGAAACAGCTTCCATCACACCTACCCATGGGAATATCTTTTTGTGAAGTAAGTGACAGGGCAATTCCTGAAGGCGTTGTTTCCCCGTAGTCAATAGTGAGTGGCATTTCAGCGCGACCAGAGTCCTCCAGACTCCAGCGTTCCCATACCGACTTTTGCTCAGGGTGTTTGCCCAGAACAGCCGCTTCTAAGGCATTGGCAGACGCTGTTAGAACCATTTCCCTACAATAATGATGAGGAGTTAATATAGGAAAATACTGAACCAGAACTATGCCTATATCATTCAAGTTTCACCGAATTATTTTGATGGAAGCCCTTTTATCTGGCCATCCATTCCCTCCTGGGATGGTACATTGCAATTTACATGTATTTTTTTTAAAGAGAGGTGTCATGCATATCATTGTTTCAATCCACTACTTCCTTCAAATAGAAACCTGGATTGTGCACATAGGGGCAAATATTTAGTGCATAAAAAATCTGTGATGAATTACGGAATTTTCAGAGAATAAGTTAGTTATATTGAAGTACAGTGGAACCTCTCAATTGAGACCACCCTTTGGACTGAACGATTTGTGGTCTCATAGCGAGGTGGTCTAATCTAATAAAAGGAAAGCAATTCGGGACTGAGAGAAACTAGTCTTAATAGAGGGGTGGTCTCTATAGAGGTGATCTTTATGCGAGGTTCCACTGTATATGAAAGCAAGGTTCGTCATATAAGATGAGTCTTACCATTCAGGTATATGTAAGATGTAATACTTGTGCTTTCGGTCCTCGCCACTGCCATAACAGATATCATCAAAACGCACAAAATTTGGACTCTCTCCTTTCTGCAGGATAAAATTAATATTCATCAAACGCAGTCCCTTCGTTATACAATATAGAGCAATCAGTGCCAACATGTGATTTATCACAACACAATTTAAAATGTTTTTATAAATTTACCGCATACTATTTCGTTGGCATATGTTAATTTGGATAAAACATGTTGCCACATATTTATACCAATATAGATAGAGATCATCTATAAACTAGTCGCATTCATAACTTGAATAAAGTCTCGTTTCTTTAGAAGAATAGCATCTAGGGATTCGCGATGGCTTATCGGTTTATAGCTCAGGCGTTGGACCCGGAAGCATGTGCTGTGTGTTCGTAACCTGAGGGGGCTGAAATTTTACCTCCCAGAGGTACTAGGGGAATATAAAAAGGCAAGACGCTACATTTGCATAAACTGGCTCATCGTGTCGGCGAATTACTCACGGGTACATTGACGATCATCACACATGGAGCCGCCGCCGTACTGTCCCCACTAGCTAGTGCATATGCACAGATAAAAACATGCGTGCTCTGCCAGAATACATCCAACACTGAAAAAGGGTAATAATTATTATCAATTAATTTGAATTTAAAAAACTTTTATTCAGTCACCGACTGCTGTCAAAGGGGATCTCCAGCATTAAGACGGTTGCAAATGCCATGACATATATAAGGATTTCTAAATAATGACAAGCAAATAATTAAGAGGACAGCGAGAAAGTCTAGGCCTATATCAAATTATGGTTTCATTACCTGAGTATCCATTTCCAGGGGGACCGGGAATATCTTTCTTAGGCTTAAGTTGTTGGTCAAATTGCATGAGGCCCCCATTTGCTTTCCCCACGACAAGTTGTTTTCCTTTCGGACTCCAGCATACTGGAAAAAAATATATTAAGACATTTGGAAAATTATTCTGATCAACTGTTACATATAAACGATAGCTTCGGAATCTTTTCAAAGACGCCAAGCAATACAATTACAAAGGACTCAATCACAATACCTTTGCAACAGTACCCCTTTTGCGACAGCACTCAACTAAAAAAAGGTCCTTCTGGTTTGTCCCCGAATTTACAAGTGACAACATACATTATAATACTCACATGCTCTCGCTCCAATCGCAGCCGGCAATTTATCAACCAGTCTTAGGTGTTCACGAACTTCATACAGTCCCAAGCCCCCATCTGAAGTGCAAACAGCGAACATAGTGGCAAACTCCGCACCAGGATTCCACGAAAAATCAGTCAACTCCACACCAGGTGTGGAGGACAAGCGCACCTCCATGAATGGGGCTGCATCATTATTCTGCAATACAATAAGTTTTGTGAAGCTCTACAAATTACAAAAAGGTTTTGATTTAAAAAAATCTGTTTGATTACACGAGTTGCCCGAACAAAACCTAATTTTTATATTAAAATTTAGCCCTAGGTGATGTGTCCTAAACCGAATTCTTTATTAGGTAATACAAGAAACACATAATACAATTTGCGATAAGATTTGTAAAATGTTTAAAAACATGATTTTCACTTAAAGTATCTATCTGGAAAATTAAAAATGAGAAGCATATTGTAATGGATGCTTGATTTAGGAATTATAGTAATATAAATAATTAAATTTTGTTAAACTATAAGGAATAGGCCTATAGTTATATGACATGATTAATCGCGGAATATGACAGGGAATGATTACCTTTTCTGCAAAGGCCCGGACATCATACATATAGGCAAAAGGCGTCCCACTTTTTATAACACATACAGCCAGATTTAAATCATCGGCACTTAGAGCAATATAGAACGGGATGCTTCCAGTGTTGATTACTGATACGAAGTCAAAATCTTCTACTATAGTGGCCAGTTTATCCACCTCTTCTAACTTCTGAGAATGCTGATCCTGGCGAAGTACTTTGAACCCTAAACGCATTGATAAATGTAAACCAATTAGGACATTGTTACATGATTTTCTTTTCTAAAAAAACAAAACATTGAAATTTAATTCTTCACATAAGTTAAATATTACATCGTGTTCATGGAGATTGGAGCATTAAGTACAAAAGTAAAACTTGGCAAATATAGCCAAGTTACAAAGAAGAGATAGAACTTCCGAGTGAACACAAGTTCACAAGGTCCAGTACGGTAGGTGTTACAAGAGAAACATGAGGAGTAAATCGATTAATTCAACTTAATCACCTTCAGGGGTTCCAGCAAAAATCAGTCCATATTTATTTGAAATTGCGAGTATGCTTGACCTCTGCGGTACTGGATCAGGAAGGGAAGGATTAACCCTAACTTTCCCATGTATTTTGAAGTAAAAATCCTGCAAATTAATTGGATCAAGATAAGAATTCGTTCATGTCGATTACCGTAAACCAATTTACTACCGGGTATTTAGTAGTACCGGTAATTTAGTCAGGTGAAAGGCTAAGCTTTAAAAAGTTAAGTCTTCGATCTCGAAGCCCGGACGAAGGCAAAGTAGACATGTATACCAAATACACAAATTGATGAAATTGTCTTTACATAGGTACCCTATTGTATTCAAGACCAGCGACAAAAGTGTAAAATTAAAATTGTAGGCAATAGATACCGAAATAATACGTATGGGTACCGTACCGTAATTAATATAACAATATTATAATAAAACATACCTTCACTTCCCTTACCACGTCATCACCCATTTTGGGATCACTTTGAACAATCCTAGAGTACACTTGACCCTGGTGAAAGCAATGTGTACAGCATTATTATGAAATACAGGCCCTCATCATAGTCATAAACATTAACAATAACAGTTTATGCAGTCATGAGAATAATTCTAAAGCATAATTGATGACTTATTCTGATTTCGACGATGCGTGATGGGACTTGACACTGGCAATTGAGAATAGATCTGAGGTGTCAACTAGGTAATCAACTAGAAATAGGCAATTAATCAAATCACAGATCTCAGGGGACCTATTCTATTTAGCCTTAGGCTAGTTAAAGTGTTCTGTCTCAATCTCAAGATTGTTTGTCATCTGAAAAATGGCTCTGGTGCCTCCTCAGGCTCAGGCTCCTGTCCTGAACGTTTGGTAGGCTAGATATATAGCCAGGCCTGGCAGTGAGATAGAATTTCCCGACCAGCAAAGAAAATCGTACGCTTTAACGGACGGGGATAAACACAAACTATTGGGATATTGCACATAGGATAATTATAAAAACTTCTATGAAATTGTCGACAGACATTACCTGTTTTGAATTGCGCCTTGCCGGTTCGAGACCACAGGAAGTAACTCGTGATGAAAATGGGAAAAAACATTTACGACTTGTTTTAGTATACGTTTCAACGACGAGGTGGCGCAGCACTCGAACTCACCAAATTCGCGCTCTCTCCATGTACGGTACCAGAAGTGCCACTCGATCGATCCAGGGGTGTGAAAAAGGGCGCAGATACTTATAAATGAGTGTGTGTGTGTGGGGGGGGGGGGGGGGGGGTATTACGAAAACGTCTAACTCATCTATCGATTGTAGATTGTGATCATACGGTACGCCTAATACATAATTTATATGTACATATATAATATATATTCTATATTATGGAAAACAGATATTTTCATAAGACCTTTGGAATTAGGGACAGTGAATAAACACAGCCTTGTTCTTCGATATACGAGAATTAGAAGGATATAAACTATAAATACAGTATAGCTCAATATTATTCCGCAATAGGCCTTTTATAATATATAGCCAACATATTGTTGTCGCCATCGGTATTATCTGCAGAGCGGTTAAATAAACCTGTAGAGAACATGATGTGAGTTAGGTGTTTCGTTCGTCCAGCCTCGTCCAAGGTTCGTCTCGGTTCGTCTTGGTTCGTTCTCTCGTCCAGCTTCGTCCAATTATCAGTTTTAAATGTGAGGAATTAATGATTATTTCTGGGACTGGGGACCTAGCAGAAGTTCTATCCTCCTAGTGTGGGGATCGCACCACCTAGGACTTCTGTATCTGTTAATTACTTGAGTTGGATGGGGATCTGCCCAGCAGGGCCGGTTGACGTCTATCTCCGAAGAATGTAGACACAAAGCAAAAAGGTAGAGTTGGCGATCTTGGCTCGTTTATTATACTTTGCAGTCAATCTGGGGAGGTCTATCTCGTACCCTGCCTGGGCTCCAACTGCCCTTACCCTGAAATCCCACCCCTATTTATACTCCCTCCCCCCATGGACCCTCCTTGCTCACAATGCAAGACCCTAGCGCCCCAGGCGGTGGACGAACATACCCCAATACATCGCTCGTCCACCACCTCCCTATCCCCGATTACAACAATACCCTCCCCTTAATAAATTTTGGACCCCAAAATTGTGAAAAGTAAAACCCTGACATATAACAAGCCTTTAACAACAGCGATCGTCTACTAAACTCAATTAACATCAAATCCAACTTGTCTTTTAACTACTCTACAAGTTTAACACTACTATCCGCGACGGTACTACAACTCTTTTAACAACAACGGGTAGGCTGCCGCGCTTCACTTCTTAATGCCGACTGGTTGTCCTAGTCCCTTTCCTCGGTTTCTTCCCTCCGGTGCGTCTTCCAAGTGGTCTGGACGAACCTCACCGTTCCTGCTTCGATTTCTGTTCAGGTCATCCTCTCCCGGACGGATTGGATCGGGTGGGAGGCTATGTCAGGTAAGTCCAAAGAGAGTTCTGGATTAGGGATGGTAGCCCTCACGTCTCCTCTCCACACGAAGGAGCGCCGATACTTGACCGTCCACACGTCCTCCATGTCGGCGATGTCCCATTGCTGACGCCACTCCGACATGGTGACGGTGGACGGCACCCACATCTCGGCAGGGATCGGAAGTTCCATTTTTGGGTCAAACACATCCCCGGAGAGAAGAGGTGTTCGGGTCCGTCTCCCGAATGGCCCTCCTCGTGCCGTCACTGTCCTCCGGGTATTCTCTACCTTGACTTTCGGGACAGAGGGTTTCTCTGTGTTTCCTGGACGAGTCGGGACGGAATGAGGGGATAGCTGACCTTTACCATCTCGATCGGACGCCCTTTCTCCTGCTGTCTTCAGGTTTTCCAGGTTACGCTTGGATCCTGGGGTCAGGTCCAGAGGGATGGACCACTCTGGAGCGGGGGAGTTATTGACCAATGTACCCAGCTGAGTTTGGAACACTGGCGTGTTCAAGGTGGAGCAGGGTGGTAGAGCTGTCCTCCTGGCTTCTTCCGGAGACTCTGTCGCCGCTCCTCCTGATCCGGTGGAGGCAACCCTTGTCTGTACTCCTTCCGGATTCCCCTCCATAGAGCTGAGGAGTTGTAACATCATTTGCTGAGTGTGTGGTGTAGCCAGGTTCACTGGGAAGCTCGTCCAAGCGCTGCCTGGACGAGCCCCAGACGGACCCCCAGGGGGGGTGTAGAGATGCTGTGGACCCAGGAGTATGGGTTGGTGAGCTGGAGATGGCTGTAGGAGAGGAAGGGGGGTGGTCTTAGCCGCTGTTGGTGCCACATCTTTCCTGGGGGCTGTAGGCGCATGTCCTGACGACTGGCTGACAGTAGTTGAGGTGACGGTGCCCCGCGGTATTGTTTTCGTCTGAGGCTGTTGTTGTTGTTCACTTGGTTCGTCAACCTCCCCTTCTGAGAGGCTCTTGCCATCGTCCTCCTCCTCCTCGTAGTCTTCGTCCCCACCTAACTCGAACTCCGGTTCGCCCCCTAGCTCTTGATCGACCTCCTGCCCATGTTTGGTCGATACTCCCACATCCATTTGGGCCAGTATGCTGGCCGCTTCGACTACTTGTAGGTCGTCCGTTCCCGAGGGTCGTCCGTCTAGACGGTCCTGCGACGAAGATCTTTTAGTCTGTTGGGCTAACTCATCGGTGTTGGGCATTGGTTTAGGTAGCTTAGCCTCCTTTTCCTTCTCTTGCCGGGGCTTCTCTTTGGTAGACCTGTCCCGGTGGCCCGAAGACTCGTCACGTGGACGGGAGGTGGATGATGACGACTTGCGGCGCTCGTCCTTGCTGCTGGACGACCCGTCTTTACTGGACTGGCGGCCCTTGTCGGATGTCACATGCTCCCTCTTCCTTGATCGTGGTTCAGATTTAGCCGGGATTTGGTCACTACTGTCTTTTCTAGACGGGGAGCGTTCGCGGACTCTGGTCTTTCCTTCTCGCGATGACCCGCTTCCACTCGTCCCGTCTCGGCCTCTACGGTCCCGAGTAGTAGGGTGTTGTTCCGCTCCATCTCTATCCGTGCTCGTGCGCAGATCGGTGCCGAACAAGGCCTCTGGTCGTGGGGCTGGACGAACAGGCGCTCTCCGGGGGGACGACCTCCTAGGGGAAGTAGCTGTCCGGGACTGACTGGTGGAATCGGACAGTCGTGACACCACTACCCTCACGTCCTCAGGAGCCTTGTCCTCTTCCATCTTCTGTTTCTTTGCTGGGGGGTCCTCTCCCTCCAACAACGCGGTCATGACGGGTCCCCCACGGAGACGAGGACACATTCTCTCCCCCGAGCGGTAGAGGGTCACCTCCTCCTCTGTTGCCGGACGAGCGTACAGGGCCGGTGCCCGGGCCGTGGTCATCAGTACCCTGGCTACTCCCTGTTCGATCTCCACCCCATGGTTGTTCCGGACGTGTGACATTAAGTCCTGTCCCCTGGAGGCATATACTGCCTTCTTGCAGCCCCGGATCGGGCACAAGTACCCTTTAAACAGATTTTCATGGACACTGAGGTGTTTATGCAAATAGGTCCGGTTCGCTAATGTCTTGTCACAGACCCAACAGTCGAACTTGCCTTCTGCATTTGGGGCGAGAGCGTCGCAGTCCAGCCGCGTCCAGCTGACTTCCTCGTCCTCCGGGATCATCATGTTGGTATGTTGGTTCGGGTTAGCGCTACTTGGTACCGTATCAACCTCTGTGGCTTGCAATTTGGGTGCGGAGTTGTCTGTCTGTTCTGGTTCGGACTTGTCTTTGTTGTGGCTGGAAGTGGTCTGGCTCCACTTCCTGTTGGAGTTGCCTCGTCCCGCCGGTGGTGGCGCTACCGTCCGGTCTGACTGTGGACTACACAGGTCAATGATAGGGGGCGCCACCGGTGTGCCTCTCGCCCCGCTCCGGTCCTTGTCTGGTACTACGATTTTGGAGGCTATCTTCCTTCTGTCCAGGCCCAACTCCTCCGCCCTTTCCCGGTCTATCGTCTGCAGCTTCCTCACACGTCTGTCTTCGTCTGGACGAGCCGGGTGGTCATCCCGCTCCCGCTTTATCCTCCTCTTATCCCGGTTCGGACTATGGGAGTGCTTCCGGGGGTAATTCTCTTTTTGGTTTCTGTGAGACATGATTATTCTAATAGACTCCTGCTGGGTGTGACTGTTCAGCTCGAGTTCGTCTGCTAGAATGAGCTGACGTCCCGTCCCCGGAGGGCACGTCTCCAGGTCGTCCGACGTCGAGGTAACCCTAGTGACCACCTCCACGGTGGCTCCGCCCCCTCCATCCTGGTCCTTTTGACGAGCTTTTTTTAGGCTGTCTCCATGCACTACTTTCTTCTTCCTGCCCCACCTGATCTGGTATGTGGTGGTAGACAGACAGTGTTCAATCGTCCATGGTCCCGTCCAAAACCGCTGAAACTTTGGACACAACCCTATTTTCTTAATGGGTTGAAAGAACCAGACAGTGTCTCCCTCCTTATATACGACCTCCCTTACTTTTTGGTTATACCACGCCTCGTCCTTCTCCCTCGCCGTTGCCATATTTTCCCAGGCTACCCGGTGGGCTGTAGCCATCCTATGATGGCACTCCTGGACGAATCCCAAGGGATTCGTCCTCGTCTCCGGCGAGGGGTAGCAAAGTTCCCATGGTAAGTGTAACTCTTTCCCAAACATTAGATAGTTCGGAGAGTACCCGGTCGTCCTGTGTTGACCCGCTCGGTACGCAGCACTCACATAGGGTAACCACTCGTCCCACTGCTCCTGTACGTCCGTCACCGTAATGAGCATGGCTAACATGGTCCGGTTCCATCTCTCCGCCTGTCCATCCGCCTGAGGATGGTACGGGCAGGTACGTGTCTTGTCTATTCCCATCAATTCCGCGATTGACGCAAACAATTCCGATTCGAAGTTCCTGCCTTGATCCGTGTGCCAGGTCCGCGGTGCTCCGAATTTGCACACAACTTCTCGGACCAAGACCCTGGCCACAGTGGTGGCGGTCATGTCGGCTATTGGAAACGCCTCCGTCCATTTTGAGAAAAGGTCGGTCACCACTAAAGCATACTTATGACCCCTCTCAGTTAATTTAAACGGTCCCGTGATATCAATAGCCCACTCCTCCCCCACTGTAGCCAACGGACGAGCTCCCAAACGAGTTCGTCTCCTCGTCCCGTGGGTCTTGGTTTGCTGACAGGTTGGGCAGCAATCAATTTCCAGCGCGACTTGTTTGTCCATGGACGGCCAAATCTGCTTCCTTCCTAGTTTTTCCCGAGTCCGGTCTCTTCCTGCGTGAAGGCCGAAGGGTCCCTCGTGAGCTTGACGAATCAGGCCAGGACGGACTGATCGTGGGACGAACGCCTTCCAGTTCCGCCCTCCATGTTGATCTATCACTACTAGGCCCAGGATTCCATCCCGAATGGACAAGTCTGAGAACCTGCGATGAAGCCAATGACATTCCACGTCCCCAAAGCCCCGTCCTGGATCTGGTCTCGTTCCTGCTTCCACCGCTCGCCTAAATTCTTGCACCAAGGGATCGGCTTCCTGGCTGACTCGCAGGTCGTCCACCGCTTGATCAATCCGGAGCATTCCCACCACTCCCCCTTCTCCGTCCCCGAGTTCGTCTTCGTCTTCCGTCTCCGTTCGTCCACACTGGTGGCATGGTTGACGAGAGAGTCCGTCGGCGTTGCCATGTCTTGTTCCTGGGCGATGTTCAATTCGAAATTCGTAACATCCAAGTTCTTCTATCCATCGTGCTAGTTGGCCTTCAGGTTCTTTGGTTTGCATTAACCACTTCAGCGCACTATGATCCGTCCGAATCAAGAATTTGGCACCCACTAAGTAAGGTCGAAATTTCCTCACCCCGAAAATGACTGCAAGGAGTTCTTTCCGAGTGACGCAGTAGTTCTTTTCTGCTTTGGTTATAGTTCGACTTGCGAACTGGAGTACTCTTTCTCGCCCTTCTATATTTTGGGATAACACCACTCCCAGACCCTCTGCGGACGCGTCACAATCCAGTAGCATTTCGGCCTCCGCTTCCGGGAAAGCCAGCAACGGGGAGGACGACAGGGCTTGGACGAGCTGAATTTTGGCGGCCTCACAGTCGTCCGTCCACACGAACGGTACTCCCTTTTTCGTCAGACCATGGAGGGGTGCTGCAATTCGTGCAAAGCCGGGTACAAAAGATCGGTAGTAGGAGCAAAATCCCATGAATGATCGAACGTCCTTCCTATCCTTCAACTCCCCCCATTTTTGCAAGGCTTCTATTTTAGACGGGTCCGTCCCCACCCCTTCCCCGGATATGAGGTGTCCGAGAAAACTCACTTCTCGTCTGAATAGCTGACATTTCTTGGTTTTTATCTGAAGGCCTGCCTCTCTCAGTCTAGTAAACACTCGTCTTAGCCGTCCCGCACACTCGTCCACGGTTCGTCCAAAGACGATCACGTCGTCCAAGTACACGAGACACTCCTCTCCCACCATCCCGGATAAGACTGCGTCCATCAACCTTTCAAAGGTGGAGGGTGCATTTACTAACCCGAAAGGCATTACTCGGAATTGGTAAAGGCCCTTGTGGGTGCAAAACGCGGTCTTTTCTCTAGAGTCTGGATCCATTTCTACTTGCCAGTATCCACTGGCCAGGTCGATGGTTGCGAAGACCTTAGCCCCTGTTAGGCTATCCAGGATGTCGTCCATCCGAGGTAGAGGGTAGGCGTCCTTTCGGGTCAGTTGATTTAACTGTCGATAGTCCACGCAGAACCGCCACCCCCCATCCTTCTTCCGGACGAGCACCACTGGAGAGGCCCAGGGGCTGTATGAGGGTTCGGCAACTCCCATCTTTAGTAATTTGTCCAGCTCGTCTTCCACCAGTTGTCTGCGATGTATGGGGACCCGTCGAGGACGAGTCTTGATCGGGGTGTGATTCCCTGTGTCGATGACGTGGGTGGTTCGAGCCGTCCGACCCAACCGGTCTGCAAAAACATCTTTAAAATCCTGATACAATTCACGTACCAATTCTTCCCTTCCTTGGACGACCATGGTATCGGTCTGCTTCCAAAGAGCTTCTTCAATTGACTGTTCTCCCTCCCCGATCTGGGTTTCCGTCTCCCCCGGAGAGTCCCGGGAATGGTCAACTCGTCCCACCGGTCGTACTTCGTCCTCAGGGCTTTCCTCGACTTCTTCCCATTGTCCCACCCGTTCCCCCGGGTGTAATTCTATGTCCCTGGAAGTGGGGTTTGACACCCGCACCCAGGTCTCCCCTGCTACCACCCGGTTGACGGACCGGGCAGTGAGCAGTCCTGACTCGAGCCAGTATGGTTCGATCACCACCTCGTCCTGGTGGCCCCACTCTTGGACTCTAGCCAAAAGATTTACCCAGGTGCCCGAAGGAATCGTTGTTCCCTCCCCGACTTCCACAGGACCCACCTGTACGATGCTGTGGTCGAATTTGACGGTTTCTTTATCTACATCTACGACTCCCTTGAGGGGTCGTAACACATCCATCCCCAGGATGCCCATATAATTTATGTCCACCACGATTGCTGGCACGGGTATGATCGTTCCCTGGAACATGACGTCGAGGTGGACCCGCCCCAAGATTTCCATAGGCTCGCCTCCTACTCCTACGACTCTGACTGCAGTGGGTTGGAGCACCGGTCTGTCCACCATCTGCTCCCACACCCCCCGTCCCAGCAGCGTGACACAAGCGCCTGTGTCCACCAACCAGTCTATGTCCATGCCCTTACATTTTCCCCGAACCAGGATTCCTTTGGAGCGGTGATCCCACCTCCCCTGGACATTCGTCTCTCCCGATCGCGCTCGTCCACCACTTGTGCCGGATGCTGCTGGGACAGTGGCCCGGCCACCTACTGTCCCCCAGAGTTTTCCGCCCCGTCCTTCCTAACTTTCTGTACCCGATGGGGGCATTCCCTTTTGAAATGCCCTTCTTCTCCGCAGCCATAACACTTGTTCGTCATGTCCCGGTTGCGGTATGGCCGTTGCCAGGTGTCTGCTTTAGTGAGTAGGTTTTTCATCATCTCTTCTAGTTGATGGATCCGCTCATCCGGTCCTCCCGCTTGGACAGCCCTGATAGACGACTTGGTTCGTCCACCCTGTTCTTCTGCCGCAAAATGGGCTCCTCCATGTAGAGCAGCGGACCGAGCCTCGGCTAGTGTCTTAGGTTTGGCTTGAGCGACCCATCTTCGCAGTTGGCTGTCGGCCAATGCAGAGGTGAACAAATCTTTGCTCAAGTCGTCCAGTATTTCTTTGTCCGCGGCTGGATAGGCCAGTCGGGCCAGGCGCTCAATCTCGTCTGCGATTTGTTGCAGCCCTTCCCCGTCCTTCTGTTTTCTGGCCCGGAGCTCTGTTCGATATAGTGCTATCTGGTCTGCTGGTTGGAACCGATCTTGTAATGCCTGGACGAGCTTAAGAAACGTCCCCTCTTCCTCAAAATCCACCTTCTCGAGCAAACGAAGTGCAGGCCCCGCTAGGCATACACCCAGGTGTAAACCCATTTCGTGGCCCGTCCACTGGTTCAACTCTGCTACCAGCCGAAAGTGGTGAAGGAATTCGGTGAGGGATCCTGTCCCATCAAAGGCCCTCGGAGTGACTTTCATCTTCTTCGGTCCTGCTATCGCAGGTGTGGTCGGGCTCGTCCCGCGGAGTTCTTCCTTCGGAGTCAGGTCGGCTCCCTGTTGGAGAACTCCAGCTCGTTCGTATCCATGACCCAACCAGCTACTCCACGTTCTCGGATGTGCTCCTATTTCTCCAGATGGCGATAGAGGGTGAGATTCATCACTAAGTATCCCACCGCTGCCACCATTGTTGTCGCCATCGGTATTATCTGCAGAGCGGTTAAATAAACCTGTAGAGAACATGATGTGAGTTAGGTGTTTCGTTCGTCCAGCCTCGTCCAAGGTTCGTCTCGGTTCGTCTTGGTTCGTTCTCTCGTCCAGCTTCGTCCAATTATCAGTTTTAAATGTGAGGAATTAATGATTATTTCTGGGACTGGGGACCTAGCAGAAGTTCTATCCTCCTAGTGTGGGGATCGCACCACCTAGGACTTCTGTATCTGTTAATTACTTGAGTTGGATGGGGATCTGCCCAGCAGGGCCGGTTGACGTCTATCTCCGAAGAATGTAGACACAAAGCAAAAAGGTAGAGTTGGCGATCTTGGCTCGTTTATTATACTTTGCAGTCAATCTGGGGAGGTCTATCTCGTACCCTGCCTGGGCTCCAACTGCCCTTACCCTGAAATCCCACCCCTATTTATACTCCCTCCCCCCATGGACCCTCCTTGCTCACAATGCAAGACCCTAGCGCCCCAGGCGGTGGACGAACGTACCCCAATACATCGCTCGTCCACCACCTCCCTATCCCCGATTACAACAATATATATGGTGGCACGAATGTCTGAGGCTTTACTGGGATGATGTACTAGTAGGCAGAAATACATTTTTGTGTCTTGATTATTGGTATGGTAGCCATAGTCTGACATATATCGTATGTCAGTATGGCTATAAAACCATAATTAATTAAGAGAATTGCAAAGTCATCTCCAATAATAGCTAATCTATATTTACAATTAGTATGTTGACGGCTTACTTAAGATAAAGAAGACATACGGTTAAGTAAGCTGTAGTAGATATGAACATATGACCATACAATCACTATAAAAAATGATCAGGTAACGTTTGGACAAAAGATATCATGATATATTTGACGTGTTAACTGTATAGAAATCCTTGTTAAAAGAAATGACTTTCATATTTTCGGGGATGTGGGGTGGCCGAATGGGTCTAAGTCTAATTAAAGCGCTGGGTCGGCTCACTGGCATGCCTATATGTTTTGGGTTCAAACCTGGGCGTGGCTACAGTTTCACCCCCCCCCCCTCCCCAGGTACTATAGTGAAAGACCACCGTGAGGTGAACTAGTCCTGGTAAAAAAAAACTAAAAAAAAAAAGAAGAAATCTTCAGACAAGATAAAAATAGAAAAAAAATATAGAGGAAGACTCCTAATGTATGACGTGTGATGTGTCAACTGCATCAGAATCCTGGTTAAATACTTTGCACAATGTATTTCGGATTAATTACTTCAGTATCTTCAGGCAAGATAGAAATAGACAAAAAATCTAGGAGGACTGTCTCTACTATAAGTCTTGATCATTTATGTAAATCGGTCAAAATTAGAATTGATAACTTTTTCAATGACGATCTAATCAGAAATATGCTTACATATAGATAGGATTAACAATGAAGTATATAACAGTTATATTATAGGCAACTTAATTAAATATACATGGTAACGAAAGGAGGTATACGCTTGTAGAAACCATATACCGTAACTATGTCGATCCATTCTTAAATAATTGTATCCTCGCTAGCCTGGTAAATAAAAAGTACCACTCGAGTTGTCCTCAAGTGCACTAGTAGGCCTACTTAGTTCAAAAGGCATCATGTATACTAACTTAAAATTCTTATAGAATCTCGATAGTGATCATGACGTAGTCTGCTGTATAGCTAAGTAAAATATAATCATAGTAGGCCTGTGTAGGATAATAACTAGAAATTTAAATGAAGTAGATGAAGAAACACTATATATTTTTTAACTAGGTAAACTCAACTAGGAAAAGTTTACCAATAGCAAAGATGCAAACTATGTGTGGAACATGATGAATGTGTCTTTGTAGGAAAATAAAATATTGTCAGGGGTAAAAAACTGGAATCGTTTACTGATCAGGTACAGGTGCGATAGGTTGATAGATGATCTTCAAAAAGGATACTGTAATACATACACAGGTGTGAGGTTTTTTTTTCAAAAGACAACAGGGAAAGAAAAGTGTTTAAATGTTTAGAAGTTACACGTAGGCCTACTTTTTGAAGTCTTTAATCTGGAGCATTTTACAAATCAAAAAGTGGGATAGTCGCAGTGTGCTGCCCGAATCTTAGCAAATTATATAATAAAAAGCACACGCGATGGGGATCTAAATCTGAAAATTATCAAGACCCCCCTTTGTCTCTACTAACACCCTTTATGTTATTATAAGTATATTTTGTTAATTCTATTTTTTGTTGTCTGTCCATCCCATATATGAATTATATTAATGCATAAAACTGGGATAGGGTGATTCCCCATCACTGAAACATAGTGGAAGGAAATGACATCATCAGCCGGGTTTCTTAATATTATGTGGTTTCCAGTTTAAATTATGAAATTAAAACTATGATATATTTATCGGTTGGCATTGCTGTTACAGAATTATAGGTTTTACGTTATATTAAATGTAAAAGCTATTGTTTTTATTCTACCGATTTAACATTTTAAGCGCCGCATTATTTTCATTAAAATTTAGGGATGAACCGAAAGCGTTAGCCCAAAAATGTGTTTAACATGGTATTTGTTATCCTTGTCCTATAGATACCTTCACGTCGAAATGAGAAAAAAAGAAAATAGAGCGATTGCCTGTTACGACAAATTATGGTAGTAACTATGGTTAAGAGAATATTTACAATTGATTTGAATTATCATAGACGTCAGAAAGTGGTGGGTCCCACTTAAGTTAAATAAGGGGAGGTAGATAACATTGGTGATCAGCACGAAGCTCTTGATTTCATTTCAGTTGATAAACCCGATAAAGGGCTAAGTTAAGTATGTATTCAACCATCACTCATATCTATCCTGGGAGTAGTAGTAGGCAAGTTTTTGTAGCATGGATATATAGCCACACCAGACTATCAAGAAAAGAACAACGATGCAGCCAATATACAAATTACAGGGACTCTTTTTCTTGTCAGTATTTATATTTTCGTTTGGGATAACTCAAGCTGAAGATATTCCAGATACAAGAAAGATTTCAGGTTTGAAATGGATTTTGAATCAACTTGCAGCGCAACCACATCTTCTTACGGAGTTTAAGGAAAAGATGGAAATGAAAATCGGCAGGACAATCGAACTGGAGCCTTTTGGAGATCCTGTTAAAGATACCTGTGGCACTTGCAAGGTATATTGGTCAGAGTGTGTTTCTGTGTTTTAATACTTTATTTAACCAGGAATAGCAAGTCACTCCACATTGGCAATGCCATTTTGAGAGCTCTAAAGCAACATTATATAGTAAATATACAGCTTAATAACTTGACCATGTAGCAATTGAAAGTTAGAACGTTTTGTGTCTGATATAGCGTTATAGATGGTGAAGGATAGCAAAGTTATTTATATATATAAGAAACTTTATTTCCATTTTGTTATACAGACAGTGATAAAAGCTTTCTACATGGAAATCGGTTTTTGTTCTCTGTCCCAGACAGCTCTTCCAAACAAACCTTCTGTAACTACATCTCTAACTACACTTTTATAGAAAAATAAAACAAAATATAATATTACGACTCTTGTACAGTGTACAAATTTCACTCCACTTTTTGAGGGCTAAGTGCATTTTTTACAGTTTTTGGACCAGGACTTACACACCTGCTTTTGTTTTTTTGAGGCTTGTAGCCTCTTGCTCACCTATACACAAATAAATGCATAGTAGAGTAAACAATTTACAAAATAAAAAAGAGTACAGGAAACGCCAGAGGAGGATGAAGGAGGGCGACCCAGGCTTCCTTAATCTTAATCTTCTAACATATATCCTTTTAGGAAGGTTCTGAATTCCTTCATGCTATATGATTTAACCTCATTTGCGATGCTGTTCCAAAGTATTGGTCCTCTGTATATGAGAGATCTTTTAATTTTATCATTTTTCGGATTAGGTACTTTTAGGTTTTTCCCTGAAGTTAAATTCCGAAGATTAATTTTTCTCCGGTCTAAATTTTCTTCATTGTTGCTCATTTTGTAAGCATATTCTAATAAATGTGACTCTCTCTTCTTGCCAAGTATAGGCATTTCTAACTCTCTATGGAGCTGATTTACATTTGTCCTTTTGTTTAGACCTTCTGATATCCTTAAAGCTGTGTTCTGTAATGTTTGTAGTTGGTTTAAAATGTACTTTGGAGCAGCATCATACAGTGTGTCCCCAAACTCGATGATAGGACTGATGGCTACTTTATACAGCATTCTTATGGTACTAGGTGTAGCAAATGGCCTTAACTTTGTTAGGTGGTGTATCTTATTTTTGGCTTTTGTTATCTTATTCTGCAAGTGTGCTGAGAATGTTAGGTTCTCATCAATTGTTACTCCCAAATAGGTATACCTAATGGTTCTTTTGATTTCTTCTGTTCCTATATAAATTTTCATTGGATTTTCCTCCACTTTTCTTTTTGATTGTGTTACAGCCATTACATTGCTTTTACCTACATTTAACGATATTTTGTTAGTTTGACACCAAATATCAATATTCATCAGATCCTCTTGTAAATTTCGTTCTTTCTGCTACTTTTATGTCCTTATGTGCTGTATAAATCACTGTATCATCTGCAAACATCTGTATTTTACATCTCTCTATAACTCTATGGATGTCATCTATGTAGATGTCTGCAATTCCTGAAATAAGGACCTTAATCTATATTTCACATAGTGTTACATTAACAGTTTTATTTCAGAAAAATATTGCACAGGGTGTATTATTCGCAGTGACTACTGATCATAACATAATAGCACAGATGTTTACATATAATTAGATTGAGAACATAATTATAGTACCAGCGGAGCTTTACTCATTGTAATCTCTCAAATTATAGAACCGACAACGAATCATTCTCCAAAAATGTACACTATTTTTCAGTTCACGGTCAGTTTACTGAAGTTTTTAACAATCTTCTTGGATTACGATGACATTCGACTCGCTGTGCATTGGATATGTCCCAAACTGTTGGGAAATGTAGATGGAGATACAATGTGCGCCCAACTTGTGGACAATTATGGTTATCATGTAAGTATGGGTCATATGTGGTAAAACTCAACTGTAGTGTAGCTAATAATATAGATAAGAGACTAATTATCTTTTACATTTAAATTGTTTTTATATTCTGAAACATTTAAATTTAGTGTTCATCCCGATGTGTAACTATATCACCATGCATGCATATTATAAATAGCTAAGACAACATCATATTTATGTAATTCACAGGTTACACACATAATAAAAGCCACTAAAAGTCAACCTCATAAAATGTCGGCAAAAGAGATATGTACCTTTCTCAATCACTGTGAGGAGGACAAAATAACTTCAACCACTACTATGCCAGATACAACGCCAGGGCCAACAGAAAAGGAAACACCAGAAGCTCCTACCTCAACTGAGGTGCCAAAAGAAGAGGTATCATCACCCTCACCAACTACCACTGACAAACCAGCAGAAGCGACTACAATTGCAGAATTGAGTACAACCGCAGAGGCACCAACAGTAACCACAGCCGAAAAAACACCAGAACTGAGTACAACCGCAGAGGTACCAAAAGTAACCACAACCGAAAAGACGCCAGAATTAAGTACTACCGAGGGACTAAAAGAAGAGACATCATTGCCAACTACAACCGAGGAGCCACCAGAAATGACAACTGTAGGATCATCGAGTACGACAGAAAATTCTAAAGAAGAAGCCACAACTGGTGCCCTGGAGACAACACAAGGCCAAACAGAGAAGGCAACAACCGAAACTTTAAGCACAACAGTAGAAGGCAGTGATTCGACAACTTCTGAGATATTTGAAACGGCATCCACTACTACTGCTGCAGTTCCCGAAGGTATCAGAGGATCGAGCGAATGGGAAGGATTGTACATCTCGAAGACGCACCATGAACACAATTGGAAAGAAAGAGAAGATTTTCTGAGAAAAATCCTTTCTTCCAACTCTATTTCAAAGCATACCCCAATGACAATGTATGGGGCACCGCCCAGAAGGAATTTACTCCATGAACAACGCAGGAAAAAGCGTCACGCCAAGAAATTGGAAAGCTGCATCAAAATTGCACAAGTTACTGATTTCCACGTGGACATTAAGTACGCTGAGGTAGGTCAACCGATTTCCATACAATCAACAATAATGTGTCTAATATTGTGACTGATTATGTCTAAATCCATATACAATCTTCACCCTTTTTTTGTTCTCTCCTCCCATTCATTCACCAACCCCGACCCTTTAGAACTGTATAATATGCATACCACTGCAATTACTCATTATTTGATCTTGAGCATATAGAAAAAGTCTTGGATCTTATTTCAGGTGTAAGCATGAAACATATTCTCGAAATGTATTTGCAAGGCAACCTTATCTGTATACCGGTATACATCATATAATATAAAATATGGGTGTGTGTACTTTGATGATGCTTCATATCAGGCTTTATACTGGTTGTTATTATTTACTTAAATTGTATAAATCATCGAAGTAGAGGTACCAATTGATTGTACAATTCAGTGGAATATTGATTCTATGATATGAAAGAACATATATCTAGAGTGAAATACGTTGCATGCCTATATATCGCTGAGCGATTTATACTCGACACCTCCGCCTCAACCACGAAAAGTACTTTGGGGGAAAGTCCACAAATTGGCTTTAAAATACTGTTTTTAGATCATTAAAGGCATATATCATAATGAATCAGTTAATTAACTCTTTGGTTTCTGTCGTTCAGAATATCACACAAGTTGCATATATATATATATATATAATATATATATAGCAACGAGTGCAGCTCCTTCAACCGACTTAATTGTTAGTTAACAATAGTATAATTCATGTTATATATAACCATTGTCACATTGAGGGTAGTATGGAAACCCCATATGACTAAATAAACATCTAATTATTCATTCATGTTTTAATCTATCTATCTACTATCTATCTATATCTGTCTATCTATCTATTATATCGGGGAGTGGCATTTATGAAGAGGGAGTTGTATATGCGTTGTTATCTCTACTCTTTGGTTATACCGTACTCTAATTAACGTATGAGCTTGTGTATATGAATGAGTATATATATATGTATAACTATTGAATCATGGAATATGTACTGTATATCAACCTTTGAATTATTGGTCAAATATCCCCCGAATAAGATTTACTTTAACAAAATGTCTCTATAAAATTTCAATTATAGGGGGGAGCTGTCCAGTGCGACTTACCAGTGTGTTGCCGAAATGATTCAAACGCAATTGGAAATGTGAGTATTGACAAATTTAATATTGTTTTAATTCAGTATGTTTGAGTGTTGGGTATGTTGACATTTCACTACCCAAATCTTTTAGTTTGAATAGGAATGTGAAAACGGCAGCTTGTTTGCAGATAATGGATGGTTGAATCTCTCTCTATACATACATTTTTATAAAAATAAAAAATGTACATATATTTTTCATTTTTGCAGAGTACTGCTAGAGCTGGAAAATGGGGTGAATCGGCGTATTGTAACATCCCAGCTCGTACGTCCGAGTTGTTTCTCAGATTTGTGAAGGAACAGAATCCACATTTTGTCATCTACTCTGGTAAATCTCACATAATTTATGGTCACCATCCCGAATGCCTTTCCCGCAGCTTCATATTTATGATGGTGGATGGAAGCGCGCACAGTTCCACTCAATTAAATGGGCAATTCTCATGAAACGTCGGCAAGGGCTATGATACATGTGGAGACAAAATATCAAATTAAGTCTAAGCATCATATTTTGTTTAGTATACGTAGAATTGTATATAAACATGCAATTTTAGCACAGGCAGATAGACATGTCCGGATATTAAATGTTTTCTGAATTTTGTTAAAAAAAAAAAAAAAAAAAAAAAAAAAATCTCAAATAGTCACCAAGATATAAGCATACATATTCACTGCATTCAGGTACAATGATATTAGTTTGCCGAAAGGTGGATTATTACAGCCGTGTCAAGTATAAATTACAATAGTGTAGCAACGATTAAGAAAATCGGTAGAAATAATATTCATATAATCTTAAAATGTATATAGAAATAAGGAGCATGCCCTTAGGAATACGTATGTACAATACATACATGTACAATTTGTAGGTTTATACGACCAGAATTGACAAAGATATGACATACACAAAAAACGCCCAAAACATCAAAATTGCTATTAAATTTCTGGAATCTACCATAATATCTCTATCTATTTGGGTTCGATTTTCTGGGGATGTACAATTGGATAAAATCATACCTTCCTTCATTCCGTCGTTCGCCATGTAAGTACAAATCATGCGATTCCTTTTATTTTTTTTATTTATTTAGATGTACCCCTGGTATAACTAACCTATAGGTCTAATGTACCGGGGTACATTTAACCTAGGTCCAATGTACACCCGGCGTATATTAGACCTAGGTTAAATATACCCCCACCAGTTTCACAGTACTCCCAAGGGGGGAAGTACACCTAGGCCTAATGTACCCCCTAGTAGAAATTGATAGCTAGACAATGCATGAAAACAACCTTATGTTATGCGTTTTTTTTGTTTTTTTAAAAAAATAATTGGCCTTAGTATAGGCCTAACCTCTTTCCAGAGAGTTCCTTATTTTACAATAATTATGATCTATTTTGATATGATCAGATTCTATCAAACATTGAAATAATCGATGGTTAAATATTAAGGGAGATGGAGATATATATTATCATAAAACAAAAGTTGATTTGATAATTCATGTAACAATGCCCGAAAAAAAATTCCACTCACTTATCTGTTTCATAGTAATGGATACCAGATAAACCAGATAAACAGATTTTGAATGTGGGATCGATGACGAATTTTAGATAACAGGAAATCAATAGAGTTTATACAATTCATTGAACAATCAAACAAGAGTAATAAATGGAGAAAATCACTTTGGAATCTCGTTTGTAGAATCAGTAAAAGTTATAATAATTATTGACTATTTCCTTTTAAGACCCTCGATGTGATCTTGTTTGATTAAAGTTTGCTGAAGAATTGTTGGTGTAAGATTATCAATGAAACAAAGGGGGTAATTCTAATCTAGAGGGGTCAATTAAACCTAAGGACTAAATTATACCGGGGGTACATTAGATGAGGGGGGTAATTTAGAACTGTTACACACCGGGATGACGCTCCTTCTACACAAAATCCAGTAATCCAAATCTATTCAGCCATGAAAAACAAATGAGTTCGAAATTCTTTCCTTATTAATTTTTTACACTCCAGAATACATTCAGATTTATTTCTTTATTAGTTGTTTCTCCTACTACAGGCCATATTTCTCAGCCACTATTTATTAGTTGTTTCTCCTACTAAGGCCATATTTCTCAGCCACTATTTATTAGTTGTTTCTCCTACTACAGGCCATATTTCTCAGCCACTACCTGGAATAAAGCTTGATGCGGAATGATGGACCCACTTCACAAAATGATAAAATATCATAACTATTAGGGTTCTGATCGCATTGTGATGTTATTTGCTGAAGATGACCACCTATGATAGGTCTTTACATACCAATAATGAAAAATAGCTTAAATAGTATTTCTTTTAAAAAAACAGTATCCATTACAAACAATTATTGAAAAATTCTTCTATAAATCCAGATTTCCCCGCATTTGAGGCCAAATAAAAATAAATGATCTTAGTTTTTGTTTACATTCAGTGTCCATATGCATGTAGCATCTACTGAAACTGGAATAAGTCTGATACCAAGCTATTTCTTTTCTAAATGTATCATTATCATGAAATACAGGTCTGGGAATTTTGTTGACGTTTCATGAGAAGTGCCCAAATACTAAGCGACCTTGAACACTAATCAAATGATTCCCACCCGCTGTCGTCGGATTTAAACATCTTGCTTTTCTTTTTAAAGGGGATAACCCTCCCCATTCTGCATGGGAAGAGACGATGGGAGGGCAGTTAGACATGGTGGAATGGTCATCGAGCAAGGTGACTGAAATTATCACTCGTGAATTGAGCATATCTGCTTACCCAGCCATTGGCAATCACGGTGAGAAAATTCCTCAACATCCACATCTTCCTAGCAAAGTGGTTGAATTTGTTCTTGAGATTTGAGACTGAATTCCAATATAATATACGAAATAGACATACAAATATGAAAATGGCGTCATGAAATAATGGCAATTTATTGTGCCTTTCCAGAGACAATGCCGACGAATCTATACTCCATGATTGAAGATGTGCACGGAGAAAACATGACGGTAGGCATACGGGAAAATGTGGGAAAAATTAGCCTGATTAGATAATTGCAAATATATTGTGTTGTACAGAAATCGGTGTTCCTCACAAATGTTCTGTTTTAATTGAAAGGAATTCAATCGATTTTGGTATGAATCGTGGAAGGAAGCTGCTGGATTTGAGGAAGAGCAGGAAGAGACTATTAAGAAAGCTGGCTACTATACAATACCAGTCAAATTAAATGGAATAAAACCAGAACAAAAACTTCGTATTGTATGTCTCAACTCCAACTATGGGTAATTATGTAATTGTCATTTTAATCTTGATTATTCACACCAAGATTTCATATAGCTGAACTTAGCTATTTAACGATTATATGTTCACTATATGTCTGCGAATAAATCTTTTAATAATACATACTTCAAAAGGTATACCGATAATTGGTACAACCTGATCCAGATGGACCGTCCCGAGGTAAAAGAAATGATTAAGTGGTTTAGTGACACATTAGCCACAGCTCGGAAGGCAAATGAAAAGGTTCGTAAATCAAAGCCATTCGTATAGGTCTACCATTTCCCGAAGTTATTTTCAAAGTTTGAAGTACGGTAGTTTAGAACTTCAGATCAAAATGAAATAAGCATGCAGCTCTTCAAGTCAATTATATATTTTCCAATCGCAATAAGAATCTGATAATGAAATTGAAAATTTCCCATTGGTACAGGTCATAATACTTACCCATCACGATGTTGGGTCCTTCGAAAATATCATAAGGTTTGACGAGTGGTTTACAAAGGTATTGGCGGAATATAAAGACATCGTTGTCCTCCACCCTGTGGGTCATACACACCGAGATGAATTCAGACTGGTACTAATCTCTTTGTATTACAGTATCTCTTCAAACTAAACTAAACTAAACTGACCGCAAAATCTCATTAAATTCACTATAGGGCGGTAGTGGTGAGCCTATTCCAGGACCGAAAAAGCCATTGGCATACTAAACATTATTCAATGATATACTATTCTCAGTTAGAGATGAATAAGGATTTAACATTAAAGGATCTCGCGAGAAATACAAAAAGCATTACACAAGCAATACTTAAATATATGTGAATTTAAAAACCCGCCGTTGCCAAAAGCATGACAAAACATTATATAGAACGTATCTTTGCATATCGTTTGGCAGACATATTATTTAAACCTATTTAAACAATATTACTATAAATATTACCAACTTATCTACTGTCATGCAAAGGACTGGCCGATTCTGAATATTCTATTTCTGGGAAATATCCATTTCTTAAAGGAAAGATTAACTAGTTCATCATTTTATTTCAGTACTTCGATTCGGAAGATTATGATAAACCCGCAGGAATCGTTCATGTGGGAATGACCATGAACAGCTGGCCCCAAGTGAATCCTGGATTCAGGATATTTTATCTAGATAGCAACAATTTCGAGGTCGTCGATTATGATCAATACATCATTGATTTAAAAGAAGTGTCTGGAGGTAGGGTCACATTATATAACTTTAATGAAAAAAATGGTTCGTCCCATACTTCAATTTCAGTCTTAAACTATGCATAATAGTTATCTTGTTCATGTGTCTAATGTCTCTTAAAAGATTACGAGTTGAACATATTGTTCTTCCCTATTTTCAGGCGCAGACCAACCTGAGCCAAAGCTCCTGTATAGATTTACGGAAGAATATGACACAAAGGATGCATCAGCACAATCTTTTATGGATTTGTGGAATAGGTTGGTTTATCAATAGCAATTATACATGTACACGAATTAGCACACATTGAAAGCATACTCTGTATATAATTTTAATATTATAACAATTAAGATAGTATGTAGACATGCCCAGGGTAATTTCAAGGCACTTTTATCCAGGAGCATGAATGGAAGAAGTAATTTAACTTTACTTTTATTCAAACTTTGCTAGGATGAGGACTGATAGGGCCTTAATGGAAAAATATTGGCTGAACCGACGGTCGCAAAGTGGTGTGGAACCTGAAATGTCTGATGAACAGTGGAAAAGTGAATTATGCCATGGGGTGGGACAATCCTACCGACGATACAGAGATTGTATGGAAATTATGGAAGTTGTGAACGCCACCACCACAGCTGTTCCTACAACCAGTACTACAACCGTTACTACGACGACCGATTCCGGAGCTTCAATCTTGAGAATCGCGCCTGTTCTCTTCTGTGTGATGATATTATCAAAACTTGCATCTCTCTTGTAATTATGACTATGTGCGGCCCATTTTATCTAATATAGGAAGGTCCCAATTGATAGTAATTGCTTATTATGGACACGTCAGCACTTGTCAGTCAGTTCTTGTTTTGTGCAAATTCATTCCTATAGCAAGAAGGATCGAACCTGTTGTAGAAACGTTTTCAAATATCCTTATCTTAATAGTACTGATAATGAATTATCAATATCTTGATTTATACGATCTTTCTGATTTATCTAGTTCGAAATCAGATAAAGTATCTGCACTCACCAATTTCTACCGGAGTACAATGCAATGAGTGTTATGCAAATGTCAACCACTATCTTCAAATGTACATATAAGAATAGCTGTCTGCGTATTACACGATAATTTATAAAGATATAATATGAAAGTGATATGGAACGTAACTAAGTATACTTAGGTAAAAATTAAAAGTTCAAATAAATTCTTGTGACAAGTCAATTTCACCTTGGAGTATCGAAAGTCAATAAGTATCTATAAAGCGACCTAACAATACTTGGCTTAATACAAAGAGTATGAATGTATAGGACGAATTAACACGTGCAAATATATATAAGAATGATATATTTAATAAATCTCAAGGTATTTTTTTAGGCCTAATTCTGGGTCGCTTTATTTTTTTCAAGGTATGGATTTAGCCCAGAACAGAATAAGGACAGGGACGGAGGGATAAGTTGTAGGTTAGTTTATTGAGGGATATATTTTCCCTATTATACCAATACCACCCATGACCACATATCATAGTTATGTAGTACGCATACTTTAGCATTTAATATCGCATATTAATGGTATTATCTAAACTCCAGCCTTGCCACCTCTCCTATTTTCGCGGTGTTCACTAATGACCCAGCATAATAAGAACGAGGGAATGTCACCGGGAAGTAACGGGAATAATGTTTATGTGTTTTCCTACTTAAGGTTGATAACGCCATGGTAATGATAAACACCATAACAACAATGGACACTTATAAATAGTTTTTTTTCTCGCTTTGTAACCACTCAAACAACACAATGCTAATGTTCGTATGGCGTGTCAAATCACATTCTCCAAATTAATGATACAGATATCGCGACCAACAAAGTTAGGCAGCTTCCCATTGCATGTCCACCACTGTTATCATAGAATGAATATTTCTCACGGACTTCAGGATTCAAGCAGTTATAAGTATCTTCATACACAGAATTCTGCATGTGACAAATTCTTTCTTTTCTACACTCATCGTCGCATTCGAAAGTTGTCCCCGCCTTGAAATTGCCTCTCCACTTTTCCCATAGCTCCGTGTTCGTTGACAACCTACACAGACAGATATATGTTTATTGTAGCCAGATTTCTTAGCTTAAACATAGCCTAAATCCAGTTTTAACCTTAGCTTAACCATAGTTGATAATATATCGACTATTTATGCTACAATATTATTTTCGCTGATGAAATATTACAACTTAATTAATAAGTATTTAAAAATATAAGTATCTAGAAATATTACAACTTAATTAATAAGTATTTTAATCTTATGATGGCAAATGTGTCAAGTAGTATATGGAAGGTCTACTACGATGCTAGATTTCCAATTAAAATAATGATATATTTCATTCCTAACCTCCGATCTAATTTCCAATATATTCTAGTTAATTATTTGATTAAACTTCCTTTCCTAGTCCTATATTACAAGTGTAAGCTATATGTTAGACACACACATTCAAGAAATATATTGGTACAACAATTTTGGGGATTATGACTGTTGCATAGCAGGATTATTACCGTGGAATTTTCAATTACGTTTCATGGGCAGAAACGGTATACAACACTTACCTATTAGCAAAGTCCAGCCATGACGATGGAGACATGTCCTTAAGACCGTACGCGGATAGAGCACTATATACTAATTTGACTTCAGGGTTTTCAACTAAAATAAAAGGGAAAAACATAAATTGAGTGAATACAAAAGTCGTGGGGATGAAATGTGGGAGTGGTGAATGAAATGCTGACATCGATACCGGTTAACGAAAATCAATTCATTCGTACGGGAATCGAAAAAAAATCATATTGAGTAGGCAAACAACTAACCGGTTACATCAAATCTGTATTGGTCATAATTTTTCACTGCGAAGTCATTTCCATCGAGGGTGAAAACTCGGAGACTGGGGTTGATTTGCCCGTACGTGGTAACTGAAGGGGCAACAAGTAAGAAGTTCTTTGCCGCGCCAGAGCTGTCCCTCACCTGTGAGTGAAATTGATAATAACATGATATTTTTTTTAAAGATTTTATTTATACTTGGTTAACCGACTCCCCTTTTCGGGGTTAGTTCTGTCGGGCCAAGATGATGTGAAGATATGATACAATAATTTTCATCGGTGCAACGTGTAGACATATATACAAACACATTTTCTATTCATTGAAGGACAAAGAAGAGAAAAAATACAAAGAGATAAATGAGATTTAAAAAGGCAATGTTTAGGCTTCTATATTCACTGTGCCACTCTGACTCATGTGGAGTGTTAGTGATACTTGTTTGCTTCTTTTTTGATAACCAATAGATACGAGGAAATGATTCTGTTGAGTGGTAATGTTTGTAATAGCAGATTTCACTTGCCACTCAGACTCTTGATGGTGGAGTGTTGTGATTCTGTTATTAGTCTGTTTCTTATAAATGGATAAAAAAACAGCACAAAAAACAAATACATAAATAAAGTGAAGTAGTAATAAAAGGCAGGATAAGCAGTTGGGCTCTTCTTGCCAATGTACATGCATTATTAAAGTATTCAGATGTATTCAGATGTTGCTTTGCCACAAGGAGTAGTTGTTTTACTCTGTGATTAGCTGAGTGTGTTAGTGACAAGTTCTTATTTATGGATATTGAGATTTCCTCAATATTATCATAGATATAGGGTATTTAGCCAGTCTTCTGGTTGGACTTGAATGCTTCTATTGTACCGATATTTCGGGTGTCAGCTCATTCCATGCATTAGTACATTTAACTTGCACAGAGTTTTCACCCAATTTTGATTTGTATCTAGGTATTTTTAGAGTTGGTCCATCATTTTGTCTGGTGTCCCTATTTGGTATGTTTGTGTAAAAAGGGTTTGATTTTCTTTTGAATGCAAGGTATCTGACATGAGTTATTCTTCTATTGAAAAGTAGGGGTATTTTTGCTGTATTGTGTAATTGATTTATACATTTTGTGTGAAATAGTTTTAATGGAATGTTGAAGTTGTGCTTGAAAATTGAGTTTGTGATCGATCATAAATCCTAGATACTTATAGGTGTTAGTATGTTTAAGGGGATTATCAAGATAATTGATGCTCCTATCTTTTATTTTTGATGTACTATTTTTTGCTCTTGATAAATACATGATATTGGATTTGTTTGCATTAACAAGGAATAGATTGTTGTTGCACCATAATCGGAGATTGTCACTTGCTTTTTGCATTTCAAAGTATATGAGGTCTAAGTTTTTCCCATGTAGGTATAAAATAGTGTCGTCTGCATATGGGTGAAGTCGTCAGAAGATGTACAATCCGCCTTCACCAAGATACATTTCATAGGCATCAGATGTGTTGTCAAGCGCACATGGTTGCCATAGTTACTAAATGCATGCAAGACATTTATAAGGGCCAATGGAAAAATTGCTCATAACCTAGGAAGTTGTGGTCCAAATTCTTAATGTTGCACCACTTTGCTATGGTTTTTTGGGTCGAGGAATCCATTAAAATAGTTTTCAAGTGAGTCAGATTGGTTGTCATGGAGATATGGTTACCATGGCTATTCAAAACTTTGATGAAATTAAGATATCTTGGGGAATTTCACACTATTATCAACCCAACATAACATTGGTTCCAATCAAGTCATGCAAACACAATTTAAGATGTATTTCATAGGCATCAGATAGGTTGTCATGGGAATATGGTTGCCATAGTTACTAAATACTTGCAACACAATCATTAGGGCCAATGCAAAAATGACCATAACTTAGCAAGTTGTGTTCCGAATTCTTAATATTGCACCATTTTGCTCTGGTTTTCAGGGCCAAGGAATCCATTAGAATAGCTTTCAAGGGTGTCAGATTGGTTGTCAGGGAGATATGGTTACCATGGTTATGGCCTATACCTTGAGAGTTTGAGGTCGTAGAGTATTGCCTATAATCCCAGCATCACCATGGCCATACCTCATATAATTATGGTGTTTCAATACCCATATTGGACCATGTCCCATTTGATAGCCCATCTCTATGGTGCATGATATGCTGACCATCCATGAGATACAGAACTTCATCAGACATGGTCTAAAATAACCACAGATGATATAGACCATATCTGGCATAGTTGTAATATTGTGCAGCAGAGAATAAAGGGGTCATTTCCTGTACACAAAATAAGTGTAGGGGCCAATCTGACAATCGTTCTGCAGCAATGTAAAGACATATATGAGAAACACTGGATTAACAAACAGTCAGCCAACATCCTGGATCTTTTGGAGGTCATCCATGTTCCTAGCATTGCAAGATGTTATTGCAGGGTGGAGAATTTCCTCAGCTAGAAGTCAAGAGTGCTTTCACATTTTGTGGATATTTATTTTATGCCAACATGTGTTCAACCACTCAAAAAAACTGCACTTGATATTTCTAAGAGGCCTGACCCTTCCACTAAAATACCAGCCCACATATAACATATGAGATGCATGCCAGCCATTCTTAAAATTATATGAGAAAATGCATCATTGGTCCATTGCACCTCAAGGACAACTTTATACAGCTGTTGATCCACAGTGTATAATATAACATACTCTTAATTCACAGACTGTGAAGATTTTCTTTGCAATTAACAGTGATGTTGCTATAGTTTTTTGGATGGGATGGAGGGTGGTCAATTAGAGTGAGATGCACTACGTTTGTCTTAGGCTTTACATTCACTCCTTCTTCTCTTGCATGGGTTGTTAGGTACCCATCAAAGCATCCATCAAGCATTTAAGCAGGACTCCTCAGTGGATACAATTTTTAAAAAATGTGGAAGTCTATTGCTGACCTTTTGATGGGAAGATTCCTGAGTGGCAAAGTATATAGCTTTCAAGCCAGGATTTGGTACAATAGGTGTCAACAGTTTTGGATCAAAACTATTGGCTTTTTTAACCATAGCTCAAGATTCTGAGTTAATGCCTTGTTTTATCATATCTTTGTGTGTGGCAACAGCAACAAACCTCTTGAACCTCAGTAGCTTATCATATGTAGGCATGACAAATGTTCTACAGAAGGGTTGAGCTCATAAGCCATTTCCTTTGTAAGTCTTGACATGGTAGCATGGTGGCTTACTCAGGTATTCATGAGTCTGAGTGAACTTGGGGTTGGGGCTGGGGTTGGTGACTCGGCATGTGCTAACAAAAGATGGCAAGCAGATAACTTTCTAGTACAGTCATATTTATTCCATAGAAAATCCAAGAGTACATCATGCAAAAAAGGGTCAGCCAGAAGTGACAACTTTTGCTGGGACACTGGGTGCCCTATATACAGGAAAGATCATATAAACTGACAATAAAACCTACATAAACCATCACACAGGTAATGACAGGTACATCCCTGCCTGTTGATGGGCAAAATCAGAGACCGCCAAGAACCAGCATTAGGGTTTCACCCTGGAGGATATGTAGGATGGACCATCAATGGTCCCCTCAACCCATTCCTCCCCTAACTGCCAACAATAGATGATGTATTCCAGCAACTGCATTCATTCATTGGGGTTGATTCTCAGTTATGGTTAACAAATGTGGTGTGCAAATTTAACACCAGTAATAACTGTCGGCCCCACCACTAGCCAGAAGCTGTGAAGAAAGCTTCTGGTTACAGAGCTAAAACTAAACATTAGTTTGAAAATGGATTCCTGTTGACATCGTTGTGAATTGTTTGATATATTATATTAATTTATAGTGTAAATAAGTATTCTTCTATAAGCCACAAAAACATAATGCCCTTCATCACTTTGCCATAGTTGGGAATACCGCATTCCAAGCATTGCTGGGACTAAGAGAATTCAGGAATTTGATGGCTCCTGTGATGTAGGGTAGATACATCTGTTCAATTCCCCAAGATATCTTAATTAGCAAAAGTATCTACATGGTTACTGACCAGACACCCTTGAAAACCATTTTAATTGAGTCCTTGATGCTAAAAACCATAACAAAAATGGTGCAATTCGGACCACAACTTGTGAAGTTGAAGTTGAAAACTATTCTAATGGATTCCTTGGCCCTGAAAACAATGACTTGATTGGAACCAATGTGATGTTGGGTTGATAAAAGTGTGAAATTCCCCAAGATATCTTAATTTCATCAAAGATTTGAATAACCATGGTAATTGTATCTCCATGGCAACCAATCTGACACCCTTGAAAACTATTTTAATGGATTCCTTGACCCCCAAAACCATAACAAAATGGTGCACCATTAAGAATTTGGACCACAACTTCCTAGGCTATGAGCAATTTTTCCATTGGCCCCAATGAATATCTTGCATGCATTTAGTAACTATGGCAACCATGTGCGCTTGACAACACATGTGATGCCTATGAAATGTATCTTGAGATATGTTTGCATTGCTGGAATGAAATCAATGTGATGTTGGGTTGATTAACATGTGAAATTCCCCAAGAAACCTCAATTCTTGAAAGATTTGAATAACCATGGTAACCGTATCTCCATGGCAACTGATCTGACACCCTTGAAAACTATTTTAATGGATTCCTTGACCCCCAAAACCATATCAAAATGGTGCAACATTAAAGATTCGGACCACAACTTGTTTAGTTATGAGCACTTTTTTACTTTGGCGGCCATCTTGGCGGCCATCTTGGATTTCTCAAAACGCTAAAGGGTGGCAATGCGCCATCCACCTGAAAATCATTGGCCAACACCCATATATTAAGAATCCAGTGAGAAAAAAACTATATCACAACTTTTGTATGTTAGGCAAATTTCGCTCTCTTCTCTACCCAACTAGAATGCCATATTGGACAAGCCAGTTTTGCACGACGATCAGATTTTTGTCAGTGGAGTCAATCCCTTCAATATCAGTCAATATCTTCCTTATTTACATACAAATGTTGATGAATTTAAATAAATAGGGGTAGAAAAGCATGCTCTTTCTGAATTTTAACATTTTGGTAATGTATTTCGAATAGAAATAGCGTTTTTTAGTACTTCGCGGGAGCGTAATTTCCCCGCGATGTGCCTGCCACAACCCAATAGGATCAGGTCGTCAGAAAATGAACAATTGTCGGCTCTACACATTAAGTAAATCTTGTTGATTTACTCTGAAAAATGACAAATACAAGCTATATCTGGAGACTGGAGTATATTTGGTGTAACATTGATTGAACGAATGTTAAACTGTATTTTGAACCTGATTTCTTTCTCAAATCTGAGAGGAATGCTGCAGATGAATTGTACATTTTCTTGCAACCTGACTCGATAATGTAGACCTATATACTTTGGCAATCTTTTTGTTTACTTAGGCCAACTGAAATGTTTCGCTTATATAAGACTTATTTATAAACTGAGCTTGATATAAACACATATATAGGGGTAGAAAAGCATGCCCTTTCTGAATTTCATGTTTTTGGCAATTTATTTCGAGTGGAAATAGCGATTTTTATCAATTTGCGGGAGCGTAAATTCACCGTGATGTTTACGCAAGTGCGTCGGAAATTCAGGTGGGAACAGGTGGAGTCGGGTTTCCCTTATAAGGGGGCAACGCGGACGCGCAAAGAACAGGCGGCAAAAACTGGAACCTATATAAGGTTTCCCAGTATGAGCGCCTTCGGCGCTCGTACCGCCTTCGGCGGGGAAAACCTTAAAAAAACATTAATGAAATGGTATTATAGTTGAAGATCCCCCAAATAGAAGCCAAGATATGCCATATTTACTGTTTGCCATCTTGAATTTTGCAGCAACTGGTCACCAGGGGTATCTATCAGTTTGTAGCTGGTGCTTTTTGAAAATTTCAGACCTGATCTAACACCATGCCAAATTTTAAAAAGGTACCCCCCAAATATTATGACCTAATCTGAAAAAATGCTTTTTACACCAAAATCTGACCGTTGCCATGGCAACAAAATTAAAAAATTAAGATTTTTTTGTTGAAACATATTTTTGGAATCTCCATACATCTTGTTTACTATGGTACCCAAACCTGTACGGTATATTTTATATATATTATATTCCCTGCAAATAACAATGCTAAATATTCTTAATGTTGGCAATAATGGCCTGAGCCGGGTACTTTTTCCCATAGAGACCAATGCTATTTTGTGGAAAATGTCACAAAAACGTCAAAATCTCAAAAAGCAGACAATCCCTAGGTGGGGACCTTTTAGGGAATGTCCCCCCATGTGTCCTGCATCATATATCCAAAAATCAGCTTTACAATATTTTATTCCGGGTTCCATGCTAAAATACCTGTACTTATATTAGAATAATTGTAATAGGTTGCGCATTAATTGAATTCTAATGTTGCCATTGAGTTAATGTTTTCGTTTATATTACACTTCCCAATCTGTACGCACCACTCTAAAGTCATCCTTGTGTGTATGGCCTGACACCTGGAGGACAATGTCATCAGCATATTTAAGAATGATGTCACGCAGCCACATAGAAATTGAGTTGACCTGATCAAACCTTCCGAATGGGTGATGATACAGGATGATAACCTGCAAATAATAATGATAATAATAATAATTGGTATGAATCATCAACACATGTTGTATTAAAAAAATGCGTAAATCTGCAACTACCATATTAAAAAAATCTCACTAGCTATTGAAAGTGAAATAGAAATAACATCAACATCGGAATCACCTTCTCTCCGTTCTTCCTAGCTGTATCCAAGGAACGTGTCAAAAACTCTTGCATTTGAATATATGCAGGGGATGTCAGTTTGACGATGTTATACCAATTGAAAATATACCTGTAGTGAACATTCCATCGTTATTGCGAGTTATTCAACTATTCACAAATATCCAATAAATGCTTATCATGCCCCATAAAAATCGTAGACCCCACAGCTAGTCAAATATACGGATCTCATGAATTCACACCTTGTTATTAAAAAAGGTGAGGTGCTTCTTAATTATCGAAAATTCGGAAAAATATGAAACATTTTCTCATTACCAGTGGTTTGTGTTCAGCGTAATAAGGCGCAGTCCAGGCATTGGTGAAATAGTATAATAGGCCCCGCTGCTAATGGTTTCCACTTCTGATGAATTGAATTCGGCGATTGAGGTCCAATGTGTAGTTAATGCTTTCAGGAGTACCTGTGGAAAACAAGTTAATTTACTCTCTTCATTCAAGGAAAGAGAGAAACACACACACACACGCGCTGTGTAATTTTCAAAAAAGCTCTCAGGCAACTCATTCCCAATGCTCACCCTGTATTGCTGGTGAATGTTAAAGAGAAAACCACGTTATTACTTTTACAAATTATTTTTAGGCAAAAACAATAACCAAATACCTTAGTATCTTCTAAGTCGGTGTTGTAGATATTTGTTGGGTTAGGCTCTGGTAGTAACGATAAAAAATGCATGTTATTAGGGTCTGAGTAGGAAAAATCGATAATGTACATCAAAGATAAAGATATAATTTCATCCGGATGAAACACGTGTAGCACAGGATGTTAGCACATTTTCCTTACCATGATTCCCCATTGCTGCATACACTGGGACTCCTTGTAGCATTTTCTTAATGCTCTCATATACAAGTCTGGTTCCCTCCAATTGTGTTTCACGTGATTCCTCCCACAAATGATGCGAAGGGTTATCGCCTTGATTAAAGTACAATTTAGTACAATTAAATTTTACATCGGCAATATGATATCGCTGGGGTTTAACCAAGGGATTGATATAATTCGACTTGACGTGTTATGATTAGGAAGTAAGATAGTTTTGATATTTCATGAATATACAATTTTAAAAACTTGGTAGTTATACTGACCACCATATAACACAAAATCGGGTTGCAAGTCCTTGACCTTCTGTAGAAAGGTCTCGAGTGTCCTTTGGGGAATATTACACAGATGATCTCCCCACTTTCCAGCTGCTCCCTGTGACACAATGGGATACAAATAAATGTTATATCCTTTGGGTAAAAGCAATTTTTCAAAACAAAACAAGATGGTAGACAATTCAATAGCTGGAACACAGCTGGAGTAAAACAGGTTCGCGATTTGTATGATAATAATATCAAATTCCTATCAACGCAACAGCTAGAAGATAGGTACGGATTAAAGGTCAAACAATTAGAGAAACAACAGCTTATGCATGCCATACCACGAAAGTGGATAAGACTAATCGTTCCAGCAGAGTTACACGCTGTCAATACGAAAGTAATGATTAGAATAGGTAAAGATAGAGTAAACATATTGGACACCAACGCCAAAACCATGTATAATATGTTCATACAAAACACGAAAATCGACATACCCAAACTAGCCAAGTGGTCGATTATACTAAACACACAAGATAACCTCGATGACGAGGAGGAGTGGAAGAGGATATTTATGTTATCATATCGTGTTACTAGGGACATAAGGCTTCAAAGCCTCCAATATAAGATATTGCATAGAAATGTCTGTTCGAATACTTATTTAAAAAATATTGGAATCAAAACACACAATGACTGTGATTATTGTGGTAAACGAGACAGTCTTCTGCATTTCCTCATTGAGTGTAGAAAAGTCAATGAGCTGTGGTCAGACATCCAATTGTTGATTTCGAACCTGCCAGGGTTTAGCACTACTTTAAGACAACCCCTCTCTAGCAAACAAATTTTGCTCGGCCTAGAAGGTCGAGGAGTCAAAATCCTACAAATTAATTTCATCTTGCTTGTCAGCAAATCATACATACACAGGCAAAGACTTTTTGGTAACAACCACATTTTATTTGATGGTTTCATCATAGAGATTAAGAAAAGGCTAGGAGCCTTAAAGGTAGCAGCAGAAACCAACAACACGGCTGAAAAACAATTTAAGCCATGGGCTGACATCTATGTAAACTTATAATACCCAGAACCTCCCGCATAACGGAGAAGTGCATATGTTATGTTGAAGAAGAGAGAGTGTGAATCGAAAATTGGAAAAATCAGAAAAAAATATAAAAAGAAGAAATCCCTTCTAGAAAATGAGTCCGCATAAAAGTAATAATAACAAGGGCCCACCTTGTAAAGTGTAAATGTCAAATTATCTTGTATACACCATATGAATTAATCTTAGAGAAAAAAAAAAAGACAACGGAGTCAAAACATAATTTTTGGCATATCCACCAGGTACAATCATCTAGGGGCCTTCATGAGACGTCCCAAACTCAAATATCTCGATGTTACAAAATCCTCACCTTAATCTATTGTAAATGTTTCTAATGAATAAAGATCCGATGTTGGACAAAAAAAAAAAAGATGGTAGACAATACTATGTATTGACACAGGTCAATCTTCACGAACCGTTTCTCTTATTGTGCTAGCTATAGGGATAAGGCTGGCGGGGGGGGGGGGGGGGGGGGTGGCGGATGGGAGGCGAAAAAATAAAAGTTGTCATTCATATTATATTGCCAATAACGGTGTTGTATGGTAAAAGAATTCCAGTGAGCTCCCATTTTATTTATTTTCTGATAAAGTCCAGGCTGATGTAGTATATATACCCCAATTTACTGGAAAGTTACGCAGGTTTAGGTTAAATCAGAGCTATTTATACAATATGTATGTATGGCTCTGGTTAGATGTATAGCATGCCTGTCCCACAGTATACGCAATTCATGAATATTGCTGTTGATATATTTTCTATGTAGAAAAAAATAAAAAATGTTGCTTCAATTTCCATTATGTGTCCATTGTACTTTCCATATACTACTTCCATTGTCAACTGCACTCACAACACGGAATAAACATGTTAGAAAAGAAATAATGGCGTAACACATGTTCGCAGTAAGACATAATACATGATTATCTTGAATTATTCTCCATAATGAATATACATACACTGAATAACAGTTCTTTGTCATTAACCTCATACTTTTGAAACTTTGGACATTGACTTATTTGCATCGTCTAGTAAATAATAAAACCAATAAGTTCAAAGTTGGTAACTTTGTTTTTACCTCATATCAGGGAGGTATACTCGTGAGTCATTGAAAGGAAATGATGCGCACGTATCATATTACCCTTATCAATTATTGAATTATTACTATAGTTAATAATTTAGTGTAACACATGGTTACAGTAAGGTTGCTAGTATGGATGTTGTTTTTTATTTTAATACACACATCGTGGTGCTTATAGACCATCGTGTTATAAAAAATTCTTTTACATAAAATGATAAAGCAAACTATTTCAAGATGATGTTAAGACATTATTATTTCAATTTGTATTGCTGGATTTGTTTAAACGTTTAGTATGTTAATAAGGGGCTTTCAAAGTACCCCAAACTGTTGAAAATGTTTTTATTGTAATTTGTTCTAGGTTCGGCCATTTTTTTACGCCAAATCTATTCAAATTAGATACCGAAATGAAGGTCAGCACGTGAGTTCAATTCAATACAAGCAGTTTGAAAACGTTTCGGCTAAAAAGAAAAAGATATTATGCACAATATGCATGCTTCAAAAAAATGAAAAGGTTCGTTAGAAACGACCACCAGTATCTCCCTGTATACCATCCTTTAATTGAATTTGCCTTCGATGATGGCATACGTTTGCGATAGTTAGCGCTTTTCCCGTTAGTGGCGACAAAGTCACTTATAACTATTTTTTATAGGAATTTAGGCAAGTGGTATCGAAGTACGCAGGAGGACGATTCAATTCTCCAAAGCTATCCTTGACAAAATCATGACCATCGGCCAGCAAATTAATGTCGAATAGTGAATAAACAGATATAATTAATAATAATAAATAATGATAATTAAAATAAATAACCATAAACGCACGATCGCACTTTATTTTGTAGTACTGAAAAATACATACCGTTCCCTCGAGGTCTTCACGACAACAGGATGGTAGTCCACAATCGGTCGGACTTCCCTGTATTCAGACAAAACTTAATCAATCTATTCAAATTCCATTTTACCTAAATCACATAGTTTTAATCTCATAATAACAATCATGTATCTACTCTAATCGGTTGATTTAGACAGGTTGTTAATTGTTAGCATTGGAAGAAGAAATGTTAGTGGTGAAACATTAGAATTACTCACAATTTTATATTTTGGATCCACGTGAATGTCAGATAGATGAACGATTTTTATGTCCTTTTTTGTCTTCATACGAGAGCTAATGTCTACGGCTTTTTGAAAATAGCTGGGCGGAGCGAAGAAACCCTGGTCGATGTCGCCCCCATCATTTTGTGAACGTTCGGGAAAGCATAGATTTACTCCTTGGCAGACGTTAATTTCGTTTGAATTGCTGTCTCGGAGTACATTAAACACCTAAAATAAAAACAAGACAAATGGTAAATATCTGATGTGGCGAGTGCTGCAAAATGTTCAGACAGCCTTCGTTATCCTCGATAGCAAAATCTTGCTTGAACAATGCGGGAGGGCTTTGAACCATAACTATAAGGTAAATAGACTGCCCTTTTCCTTTTTCGTGGCAGTCCATATTGAATATCTACTAAATATTGCAGTGTGTGTTCTCTTCTATAGTCGAACAGTAGTTGACATTGGCACAACGGGCTTCTTTAAGAAGAGGGAAAAATGGGATTTTTTTTACTGGAAGGTGGGTTGCACTGGAATAATGTACATTTCTCTGCTTGATAGGAAGACGCCCGGGGAAAGACGACTATCGGGGTATTTACCACCCAAGTATGACCACATACGGATCCTATTTATTACAAACAGTTTAAATGCCCTTATCTATATAGAAAGTGTGTATTTATGTCAAATTTCTTTAATAATTAGACATTTTATTTAAACCCGATTCTTGTAATGTGGCCGGTTCTGCAAAGCAGTTTCCCTATAATTATGTTGATAAGAAATAAAGAAAGTCACATACGTGTACATATAGTGGCGTATATATCCACTAACTAGTACGTCATATTGGCGCGTAAAAGGATCACCTTAAACGCCATATATCATAATACTCCCGTACAAATCAAACCCACAGCTCCCGTACGAGAATTTTACGCACACGTTTACGGGAATATCAATATCCACCCGGGAGGTGAGGGCCTCCCGTTTACGCGCCACATTTACGGCCTATAATGGATAATGGGCGTGACCAACTGTTATCATTCCTTTGGTTTGTTGCGTCAAAAATAGGTACATCGCACCACATTGCAGGATTATCCGTTTGTCGCGATAAGATATGATGCTGCAGACCATTCCTTCCATTAGTGATTGAAGTAATCCACTTAAATTATATCATTTAATATACTGATTAATGATTGTAATGTTTAGCGTGGATAGTGATGGGGTGGAATTTGAGGAGACCATATAATGTATGAGATCACACTGGCAATGATAGTACAATTTATTTTTAAACAAGCTATAAAATGACTAACATGTGGTCCTTGTCTGTCGACGGCTCCTGGACACATAATATCTGCCCTTGTCTCGGGGTAGGCCGTCTCGAAGAGCTCGTAACAGATATCCACAAATATATCTCGGATTTGATTAAAGTTGAGCACCTCTGCAATTGGCTTCAGCGTAAGGATAAGGTCCTGAAATAACATTTCCCCAATTACTGGATTCGTGCAGAACCTTTTAGTTTAACTCTCCTGTTCAAAGAATCTTGCATTATATTTTGGAAAGCGAAAGCGATACATTTGGTTGATATTTGGATTTCTTTTCCTAAATTAACAAGTACTAAGTTAACTAATGATCTATTTAACTATTAATCTATTTAACTTTACAATTAGTGTCAACTTAATGTAGCTACCTGGCGTTTCCAAAGGAAACGTTTACTCAGAATCAAATACTTGTGTCTGATGTCAAGTTATAGTTAGTGCAATTTAGTCATTTAGTCATTGTGTTTAGCTACCTGGTGTTTCCAAGGGAAACGTTTTCTTAGGGTCAAATACTTGTGTCCAATGTCAAGTTATAGTTACTGCGATTTAGTCCTGCTCTGACCTTAAACTTGAACTTAGATCAAGCCATAACAAGGACAGCTTAAGGTTAGAGGGGTTTGATCGTATAGCATGTCTTTTTGCGTTAATCGTCAAAACCCTCCAGTTTTAAAAACTAGAGCGGAAGGTTCGGTTTAAGAGTGCATCAGCCATGTATACATGTAGATCTACGAACAGATGCATGCTTTATGCATTCATGCTAATACATGTATACACAAGACAGGATGTGTAGGTAGAACTGCGGTCACATGTATGCATATGGGAACTTTAATCCAGAAAATTTTAAAGACAAGATCAAAAAGGTTTGATTGTTTAGTGTCTTTTTGCATAAATCGTCAAACCCCTCAAGTTTTAAAAAGAGGAGAAAGGTGGAAATTGTAGTTAAAGTTTGAAGAATATGGCATCCATTTAATTTATTGTCAATAGGTCTACCATATAGGAAGCTATGTCTTTATATATTCCCTCAACTAAATATTGGTTCTTTTGCAAAAAAAAAGAACAGCTGGTAGGATGTAAATTGATTCTGCCATTGAACTATTGAGCCCCTTAGCTTCACAATATTTAATATATATTCTAAAGTAGGCTTAATTTTTTTCGTTGACACTCATCGACGGAAGGGACGATGGGGGAAAAAATTGCTGACAGTGTCAGGGACAGCTATATCTTAAGTACCATAACCTCGAAGGCTTCAAAAAGTGTCTAATAATGGCTAATAACTGATTATTGCAAGGATATGAATCCAAAAGTAACTAAGATTTGCTCGGTGAATCAGTGAATATCTCAGCTGTCCTGGGTTTCATGGGTAAAAATATTCCATTTCGAAAGTGTCCATACTATGTCATACTATGAAAGTGTCCATACTATGGGCCTTACTATATTATGTGTCTAGACCTATAGTCCCTTAGTGATAGCACTAAGTCCATCCATGTCCACATCCTCCCTGCTATACCACTGACAGGGGTGGCCTGTGTGCTGCTGCTGTCCCAGCGATGGACCAACGCTCTCATACTTCCACTAGAGAAACAGGATGGATATTCAGCCAGGCAAACACCCCCACCTTTAAGCACCTGTTCAACATAGCTTCAACTGCAGTGCTGCCTGACTCAACCCATGACCATTGAGTTGAGGCAGGTTTGATAAAGATCTTACAGGATGTAGCTGGATGGAGTCGCAAGGTTATCCTGTCAAAAAAAGTTGGGTTGAAAAAAAGTTGGGTCGGGAAAAAAGTTGGTAAAAAAAAATTTTGTAAAAAAAGAGTTGGTCGTAAAATAAGTTGGTCGTAAAAAAAAGGGATTTCTATTACCTTTGCGGTTTGGAGCAATTAAATGACTTGGTCTCTGATTCATGAACTTTAACAAAAATGCTCAACAATGAGTTCTTATTACTAACTCAAATTACAACACTGAACAACCCACAACCATCTCCTCCTCCTCTTCCTCTCCTCCACCACCGCCACCACCACACCACCACCACACCAACACCACCACACCAGCATCATCAAAGCAGACTCCTCTTGCTGCTTCTAGGTTGACCAATAGTGGCTCAGGTTGACCAATAGGGGACCAATGCATCAATAACATGTGTGATTGACAGGCATGGAGGTGGTGGATCATGGTTATGGGATTGCAAGGAGGTGCAAAATGTATGACTGATCAAGTGGAATAGAAAAGGCAGGCAAACTGATGTCATCTGATCTCACATGTGTTATAAGACTGGAGCTTTGTCATATTTGATCAAGATCTATAATCAATGATTGGCATCCGTCATATAAACCTACTTATTTTCTCAGGAATTCCTGAGAAAATAAAAATTAGGATATTCCAACAGACCTAGCTAGCGCGAATATAAACCAGTCAAATGAAATCTAAATTAAATCTTAAATTAAAAAGAATATACATGTGAATATCCCCTAACCACACATCTGCTCATTTGGATCAAGTGATCGTTTATCCCATCGTATTTTAGGGACGTTTATTTAGGAAGGATATTGATGGTTCGAATGACTGTCTCAGTAAATGGACTTTTCTTTGCCTGATGAAATAATAATGTATTATGCAAGTTATTGTACTGTACAGTCAAGTTTCTTATTTTTTCTCGTTTCGGAAAAGCAACTCCATAATATGTAACCATAATAATTATGTCATCATTAATTAAATTTAAAAAATGTAATAATAAAACCCACTCAAAATTGTAATAAAAGACTCTGGGTTCGGTTCATTTAGCACTTAACAATACTTAGAGACGGAAATGGTTCATATAACTTAGTTAGAAATCTTATCCAACAAATTATCTACTGCCTAATGAAGTACACTGTTATGGACAAAAAATATAAGCGCATGGAGTACATTTAGTCACCAATCTTAATCAATCTTTTTAACATTTTAACGATTCTCACCGACTCTTAATTTTAATAAACCAAGTATACATTTTAGCATATCGTCAGATGAACCTAAATACAAGCATAATTTCATACATGTCACAGTAGAAAATACACAAAGTTACCAGGCGTTTTTAACCTTTAATAATGTGTCACTTATCTAAAGTCCCTAACTAAAAGACTAGCTTCCAGTAAAGTAAGGAAATCAAGCAAAGAGGGGCTACAATCTCCACAATACTTTGAGTTTGTGCTTCTCAATTTGTAATTGAACTTCCTCTTGAAACTTTGAAACCTCAATCCTGAATCAAATGAATGCAATTGATCCTAAAGATCTTCCACAGATTTACAAACAATATTAGAAATGGACGGTGGTTCTGTGACATGAGCTAGCCGTACGGAACGCCGTTGCATTTAACATGAATTATTATAGTATAAGAATTTTTACCTGGCATGCATCGCAGTCTTCGTGTTGTTGCAAAGCTCGCGATATGGCCTTTCCTTGCATAGGGTAGCCTGCTTTGGTGAAATGCCTCTCAAATATATCCCCATGCTTTTTCATATTCCTAAGGAAATTTACCATCAGGTCATCTCCCTGGAAACCAAGAATGGGGTGGCAGATTGCTGCCGCAAAAAGGAGAAGCAAGAGCTTCATCTTTCTCGATTGACGGTGTAAACGTGTTTGAGGATAATCTATGGAAAACGTGATAACATGTGCTGGTTGTTTGTAACTATCAGCACCAGATTAACCTGGTTACGTAAAAAAAAAGATATGATCTGGGTATAGGTTAAGGATGATATTAACAATTGACAGATCACTATATAGGTTTCACATCTGCCTGTTGTTTAAAACATTGGAATGTATTATTAGATTTGATTATCGAATTGTTGCCGTGTAAAAAACATCTAATTTCGGCTATATTGTATTTTGTGACGAATGAGAAATACTGCAAATTTTTTTGCGGAACTTCAGTCGATAAAATTGTTAAAAAAAATAATCTGAAGAGGCCTTATTGGTAATACCACCTGAGAACACTAACTGTCGTGGTTTTTGAAAATCCTTTGAAGCGGGTACTAGGTGGATCTATATTGGGTATATTGGTCGCAAAAAGGATTTGTATTGCCCCCTGAAACAATAAGCTGTTCTTCATAACTATGGGCCTGTTATGAGCATGTAAGAAGTGATGTTTGTGTTGCGGTCGTTTTAGCTACTTGAGGAGATTCAACCCATATGTTACTTTATGGAAATTATAGAATCAATTGCAGAAGTAATAATTCTAATTAATTCATTAGATCTAGAGCTCAATAATTGTGTTCTAGTATTGCTCCATACAACCGTATAGATTCCAAACAAATGAAAAATGCAATCATTACAATGTATTTATACGACCGATGCAATACAATAATACACATATATATACATAAATATAACAACTTCAGTCTATAGATTATGTTGTTATACTAATCTTATATAAAATCCGGACGGTCAAGGTTACATGGGTAGAGATAAGATACAAAAGCAATTGTTGTTTTGCACTTGTTTTTTGTTATAACATATTTTTTATTCAGGTATTTAATGATATAATGGTATTTGACGCTCTCACACCAGGGGTCTTTTTCGTCGCACCCTGAAATGAATTGCCTATAAATTATCATCGAGAGTTTGAACAAACTTTTGGCTTTTCACTAGACGTTTATCTATGTCCCAAAACTTCTATAGTTGGTAGCTTTGTAATGTGGGTTGCTTATTCTCCCACTCCTTTTTGTTAACATATTCTAAAATATTTTAGAGATTGTTTAGGGTTTTCTCCACCAGATGTTATATCATGACTTTGGTTGTACAGACATGACTCTAGCAATCCCAATCTAAGTGGGCGTGGCTACTTATGTAGTAAAGGTGAGGGTACTCTACTCATGAGAGTGTGGAGTAGACTCTGGTGTCAATAATTATACATAAAAATAAATAAATACCTATATATAACATATTCCTATTACATTTACAAAGATGTTTATATAAAACAGTCATGTCATAGATGTATATATTTTTACATGGTCTTATTGACAATATGGTGATATCATAGTTTGTTTTTTTTTTGTGTAAAAATAACTTTTATTCAAGGTACCTGCCCTCGAGGCTCATACAAAACTATCGCTCTCGCGTACGCCTAACCAATTTTGAAGAACTACTTTCCACTTTTAACTGGAACATTTGCAATAAAACTTTACTTATATCTAAGAACTTTCGACAACTGTCGACTACCTTAATTTACAAGGATACAAGACTAAGATGGTCCAACCTGCTTTCTATCGTTTACATATTTTCCAGGATGGCATAAACGGCCTTCATATACCTGTCGACCTTGTCGACCCATCTACGACTAGAAATGGTAAAAGCTGCATTGTAGCTTATAGCTCTATACCTGACTCTGACCTCGCTTAAGAAGGCTTTAACACATAAAGAGTTATTATAAAATAACCTCTGCCGATTAATGTAATTTTTGGCCATTAACAGGAACCAGTTTAAGAACAAATTATATCGACTTTTGCCCAAGTACCCTAGCAGAATACTGCAATCGTTTACACCGAAGTAAAAGACATCTCTAAGGACATGGCTCTGTCTAAAAAGATCAGCTAAGTAATCCCAAAAGACCTTTACCGCTGGACAGTAAATGAAATAATGGCGCAAATCATCCTCCTCAATACAATAATTACAAACAGGTTCATTTTTTATAGAAATGTTTTTCAAGTAACGATTACAGCATATAGTCCTGTGAATGACTCGGTACTGCAAGGATTGTAGCCTCGGTTCAGTACTTGCAATGAAAGGAATCTTAAAGATGGACACCAGAATATCGTTTTCAGGATCTACATATCTTTCATCAAGGACCGGATCCCACGCCCTCAGCTTGTCATAGTCTGGGGGGTCTCTTTTGACCAACTCTCCGACAATTTCTTTACTTATGTGATATCATAGTTAATAAAGAGTGAGTGATAAGACGATGAGATGGTTTGGTATATAAAAACAGTTTCATTTACAAGGCCAGGACAGGGTGGAATACACTCCCCACCATAGTCCATGAATTAAGCACATCAAAAGAGGTTCGTACACACTTTGAACGAACACAGTAAAATATACCCCGGTGATAATCTAGCATGATTTGTGAATTTAAAATGTAAGCTACTTCGAGTCTCTAGGAGTACACCTAGATATTCCATTTGACAAAATGTATATGTCACGACAAAATGTATATGTCACTCTCAGTATGTTTCTGAGACTTCTACGCAGCTTGTCTTAGCTGACTAAACAAAATGTATACCTTTATTGATATTATTGATACCTTCGTAAGAAAGAGGTAGTATGTAAAAACTTCTCCTATCCTTATTATCTATATACGTCTCTAGGAGTATACCTAGATATTCCATTTGACAAAGTATATATGTCACTCTCAGTATGAATCTGAGACTTCTACGCAGCTTGTTTTAGCTGATTAAACAAAATGTATACCTTTACTGGTATTATTGATACCTATTGATACCTAGCTAAAAGCCATGTAAAAACAAAAATTTTAGGCCTTAAGGTAACGTCAGGGAGAACTGGAGGTAATCTAGATGTCTGTATACCTGTTTATCGTGTAATTTATATTAATTTGATGAATAAAGTAGTTCTTATCTTATCTTATCTTATAACGCGAGGTGATATTTCCAGTCTAGTTTATATACAGTGCTCTGTTGTGGTGAGAGTAGTTGGAATGTTTATGTACATATAGACCCAAGTTTTGTGGTCAATTTTGTGGTTAATTTACCGTACAATGTATGTTTCAGTCAATCATGTATATTTTACATAATCAATTCAGTTAGTTACTCAAGAGGAGGATTACCAGGCATTTTCTTCATAACAATAATATAATCCTACGTACCCAAAAGGGTAGAGTTATTCAGAAAACCATGGGGTGCCATGTGCACATCACATTCATACACAATTTCAATGCGATCGTTATATCCGGTCGAAACATTAATAAACAATACTTCTACACAGCGTTCTCGTCTGTCATAATTTGTAATTTAAGCCTTCGTTTTAACACCTCAAAGTTCCCTGACAGTTTTATATTTGCTGGTAATGTATTCCAGCCCATACATACACAATTTACCACAATATATTTACTACATTTCGGATTGAAATTACCTAGATTTGGAACTTCCGCCTGTCTGGTGTTTCTAGGGGGCAATAGTCCCATAACTTTTAAATAAATTTCACCATGTGCTATTTTACATTGATTAAAAAATAGCCTATTCCTAACATTCATAGCTTGTGTTTATGGTTCTTAATAAATCAGCGTTCGAGATCCTATAGTTACAACCTATAAAGCTATCCTCAGTATACGGTTCTGTGTCTTTTGTAATATATAAAGACTTGTTTGTGTGATGGAGCTTAAAGTAAATAAGCTATAATCAAATATGGAGAGCAATTTCGACTTGGCTATCGTAATAGCAGCAAATTGTGTAAGGTCATGTCTTATTTTCCTAAAATTATATATCTTACCGTTGAGTTGCCGTATAAGGTTATTGTACTGTTGAATCATTAAAACGTTCTAGTCCAGACACATACCCAGATACACATAGGATTTCACCATTTCCAATCTAACTAATATATATATATATATATATATTCCTATCTACCGATCTATCTAGTAGGTGGTATATTGTGTTTATGGCATGAAGAAATGTTACATAGTTTAGAGACCGAAATTGCACATTTCACAGCTTTGGCTGCGTAGATTTCGGGCAATGCGATACATATGCGCGAGGCTTGGCACAAGTAGTATATATGGTATGATGCATTTTCCCTGGCGACTAGATTGGTATCTGGCGGTAATCTAATATATGTATTTGTCGGTCTGCATCGCTCCAGCCTGAGTGCGTGTGTTAACAGGTTACCGCCCTGGTCTATGTAATTATCCCATCGAATATTTGCGTAATTAAATATATCCAGTGGTGTAAAGGGCTGTGTCATGTTCAGTGCAAAATTAATACTTTGATGATCCAGTATATGTATCATGATCAAGCGATTCTGTCTCACTTATATCTCTGGTCTTCCTAGAAGCTGCTTACAAACTTCATTGCTGGGGAACCTTTTTGCGATATCGCGCAGTCCCAGGTAAGGTCGTTAATATTGGTATATGATGCTGGAAATAATTCTTCATACTATTGTATGCAAAAACGATTTCTCCAATATGTTTGCACTCTTCGCCTAATTGTCATTAATCTCAAATACGGAACACACCATGCATGTGAAATGTCGGTGATCAAAGCCGATGTACACCAGACAGTAATGCATATTTTGTAAATCTCCAGTTTTTAAGTGAGTGTTGAAACCATTTCAGAATTTCTTCGGCGAAACAGTTTGCCTCTGACCAAACATGCAGAGAAACAAACAACCAATCCCCAGGATTACAGCAAAGAGGACTTCACCAATTCAAAATTTCGTACATAAAGACTTAAAAAGGGCTACAGATGGCACGCCAGTATCAATTGATTTTGAATACAGGGCCTCCACTATCACAGCCACACATATTCTCATTGATATCAAGAATTTCAAGGCTGCGTATAAAATGGATGGGGTTGATCCCTCAAAGATTTCCGAGAATTCCTATGTTATACTCGATCACCTGGGAGTAGATCGAATAGTAGCCCAGGATAGGAAAGAAATGTACAGAATTTTCACATCTAAAAATAATAGTCACATTTTAAACAAATATAAAGAAGAAGCAACACGAATAGTTTTCGTGATCAAAGAAGCTATTCATTTTGAGCAACTTATTGAGAAAATTCCTGACATTTTGTGGCGATGCTTCAACAATATACTGAGGCGATATTTCGTGAGTTATCATAACGAACCAAACTCATTTGAGGTCCCCGTGGCTCTGGATTACCAAGATTACATTTTGCAAACCACCGATCTCATAAACACTAATCTTAAAAATCTTGAGAGGGAAGTCGATGAGTATTTCACGCTCCAAGATATATTCCTTGGTGATTATTTGGAAAACCTACCGCGATCTCTTCAAATTATAGATTCTATCTGCAGTCGAATAATTCTTTTGTGCAACGCTATCAAACAATGGGTGCACAGAGACAAGGGATACTCAAAAAAGCTGTGGGAATATATAATAAGCACTAACATGCGCAGATGTAAATATTTAGAGGAGCTGAAGAAATCTCAAAGAAAACGATCTGAGCTGAATTTTCAATTGTCAAAGTGTCAGCAAATACATCAAAGGACCAGTCAGGCGCTTTCAGAGAAGTTAAGTGAGAAACGCAGACTTAATGAAAGCCAAGAGAATCTGAAGCAAAAAATTGAGAAAACTGCAGAGGATCTACCTAAAACAGAAATTGAATTGTATGAAATTGAAGAAAAAATACTTCATAGACAAACCAACTCAGCTAAGTATTTGGAGAGGCTGGAAATCAAGTCGCTGAATATTCAGGCGGAAATTTCGGCGCTACGAGAACAACATAAAACTATTCAAAGGCAACTCGGTCGCATGAATGTATCCCTTGGTCAAATAGAAAGTGACATAGAAAACCTGAAAGAAGATGATAAGAGAAATTTGGTGAACATGAATATGTTTTTAAGTAAAATAGAGATTTTAAACGACGAGGTAGTACGCATTGAGAAACAAGGATCTTTATTAGAGGGAAAAGTTAGTACGGCGAGACAGATTCGAGGATTAAAAGTGTCATCAACCCAGTTGAGAAAAATATATGAAAAGTCCATAGTGTCTCAATGATGATAAAATGTATCAATGTAAGAAACTATATTACCAGTCTGGGGGACTCCGGACATAAATAATCTGTGGCAAAATCAGCTAGAAGCAAAATAGGTCTCTGTAGTTAATTAATATCGACCATTTCGGACACAAACAATTACTGTCTTAATAGAAACGCTTTCAAGTATACAATTCGTCTTATATTTGATCAAATATACTTCTACTTAAGGTTTATCTACTTTCTTTTTGACCAAAGTTTTAAAAAAATACTCTCACTTTCAACACTTGATTCAGCGACTATGTGTAATACAATAGATCATTTGTAGGAAAGCCATTGTGACTTTTCATTTTTCAGAATCGTAAGATTACATTTTAACAGAACAGAACTATTTTAACATGTTATGCATGCTGTACACCATATAATTACTTGTGTACGTGTAATCAGCCGTGAGTCAACAGTATAATAATAAGTTAACATAATTCTTCATAATCCCTAAAATGTATTTGTATTTGTGATATCGCTTGTACGAAGAATATCAGTTTTGTGATAATGTTCCATCGGTTTTGACGAATCGTCTCACGGAGTGATTTTTCGTTGTTCGTTCATACAATAAGAGTATAGTGCGTGGATCACTGATTTCTACCATGTAGAAGAATGCTCATGGCCATGTCTGTATTTATATTAAAGAAAATATGAATTGATTAATTTGGAGGCAACAAAACTGAAATAAATCATAGTAGCGACTTTTGTGGATTGTTTATTAGGCGACCCTGACGCGTTTCGCCTTTCTTTGGCTTCTTCAGGAGAAGAAATTAGTTCGAATGAGTAGTCGGCAACTTAAGTCACAGACATATTATGTATAATTTATTATACAAATGTAAGCCTATTGATTTGTTAATCATCTGAAATGACTCTTGTCATATCATTGGGACTTTGAGTCTCGATCCAATCTTGAGTATTTTCTTTAAAGCTGAATCTATGAGTTCCGCCGTGTGGTGCATGTTAACTGACAAGACAAGTCGTGATTCGCCTGGAAAGAGAGATCAACCCATTCTTTATCATTCTTTGTCTGAATATGATAAGTTATAGTTCTGACTGACTAAACCACGAGAATCCACAGAGTGGACAGGGATATAAATATAATATTCATATTATTAAGCGATCATATCCTTTAAAACTAATATACTTGAATTTTGTAGGTGAACTGCATAAAATCAAATTATACTGACCCATGGGTACATCAGGATATTTCGATCCAATACAGAGCATGCCTGCATCTATAATTAAATGAAAAGACAATTAGCAATCGCGATTTCTATCAGTGAAAATATTCCCCAGTGAGTGCTGTAATCTTTTTTACAAAAAAGTATCCATTTTTGGAAAGAATTGATTTCTGATGTATACAAACAAAATAATTATGTCCTCATTCCCAGCGTATACCTTGCAGCTGATCTAGAAGATCATCGAGAAGATTTTCATTTCCAACCCGAATGCTCACAATTGGAAGATGTGAACAATCCGTAGAAAAACCAGCTGTTTTTAAATTTTGGCGAATATGATTAGCCATGCCACAAACCGTCCTAGAAGATTGTTTCATTTCAGCACTCATCCACATCGATACGGTCTGTCACATAAAAAAGTAAAGTTTTCCAATTATGTTTGATTTGTTTTGTAATATTATCGGGGGTTTTCCTAGTCTGAATGAAATAAGGATATATCTTTTCGGAAACCAACGTTTCGTACAAAGTGAGCGTACCTTCATTGCGACCGCCATGACAGATATTGGGACATCTAAATGTTCTTGTATGAGATCAAGTTTGGAGATATGGTCCAAGAGATTCTTAGGTCCAACGATGTAGCCACCTAAATTTATAGTTAATGTCAATAGTTTAGTCATGAGACGCATAACGTAACCATTGCTGTGTAAAACTTCTATTTTTTAGTCTATACAGCGAGTACTTTTCTGGGCATAGGCCTACTGCTAACAGTAACTCTCACACGAATATTTATAAATACAATTCATTCCATAAATCAACAATTGATATCGCTTAAATGATGAAGCGGTCCACTCCTATTCTTACACATGTTAGTTCCGACGCTATGATCGAATGTTTTGGTCAACAGAAATGGACGGTGAGTTTCCGGCAAAAACTCATCAGATCCTCTGAAACAATGGTGATAGATTACCACGATTATTTCACGATAAATCGTCAACGAAGGAAACATTCTATACCAATGTTTATACATATTGACGGAGGACATTATACTGATTACCGTATCAAGTATATAATAGAATTTATTGCTATATCGTTTAGAAAATAAAGAGAGTGAAATAAAGTTTTAAATGAGAATATAAACCGTTTCTTATGAGTGATATGAAACCTTACATTTCACTTGAGTTTTATTAATGAATATTTATCCAGTGAACAGTTCTCTGTACAGTATGGGGCTGCTAAACTATACACACACGGCAGCTCTTAAATTGAACAACATTACGTATAATGACTCGAGGTATTGATTTACTGGCGTTGATTACCTCAACTCATTTCCAATAATGCCAATGCCGTAGGTGTCATCAACGACGAACAAACATTCGTGATCCTCTGCCAATTGCACAATGTCACTGAATTGAAGTTGGGTAAATGTTGCTGATGGTAACAAACTACGATACATGGTATTGGTAATATATTTAGCATTCTCGTAGAGATAATCAAGTTCATCAGAATTATATGTGCTACTTTAAGTTCCAAGACAAATATACACATTTATATCAACAGCCTTGTACTAATTTGATAAAGATACTGTCGGAATTAAATTATAGTTCATCATTTGAAAAGTCATATTTCATCTGTATTATCCGGATCTTGCATTCAAAGACTGACGCGCGTTCTGTATCAACAGTCTAAGGTTTGTTTTGGAAGATGTATGAGTTATTTATTTATTAATATTTGGATTGTTTAATGCCAATGATGCTTAGATTACCTTATTGGCGCCATTTCACCCTTTTTCGGGAATATGCTGTCCAAAAGGATCATTCTATGCCGCCTGTCTCGTGACATTTTCAAATTGATACTCAATTCTGGAAAATATGTGGAAGCGTGGATCAATATTCATGAAGGATAACCAAATTCTATAACAATGTATAATCTATAATGTTGAAGATGATATCAATAATTTCTTCCAAGCGAGAATCATAAATTGAGCAGAGTGTAGGATACAAAAAATGGTACGTACTTTTAAAGCAGAATTATTGATATTTCAATTACACGATTCCTCTAACATTCGATCGGTATGGATAGCGACTTTATGAAGCTAAAAGTAGCTAATTTTCGTAAGTACACATGGTACAAACTTGAAGATAACTTTATTCCTGTTCAAGGACAAAAGCCAACAGGACAATAGCCGAAACAGACAAAAGCCGACACGGACAAAGCCAAGGCGGACAAAAACCGACATATTTAAGGATAGGCCTATAGATGTCTAAAGGCCCTTATCCACTAAGCCGCTTCCCGTGCGATTCTCACAGAATTTAGTGGAAAAGGTTTCTCGTCGGCGCACAATCGCATAAGAATGGGCCTAGTGCCTTAATATATAACACAAATTGTCTAAAGTTGGTTTCTATACCGCATACATGACAATGTTAAGTCTATGGAGTTTTGGGAATGATCAAGTGTGAGGTGTAATTATTTTTAATTTTTTAGCTAATTTATAAGGATTCAAAGTTTTAGACAGATTTCAGAAATGACGTCACTTACGAAATTACAGAAAATTCAAAACAGCATCCTCATAACCGTACTGGACAGACATTATCATATGAGCAATAGAGATTTATGGATAGCTGCCAGGGTGATGAATATCGATAGTAGACTAAAATTTAACTTGAACAAAATAGCACACGAGTATATATTATATGTTAGGAACAATACTACTATAGACTCTTCTAGAAATACAAGACAGGCCAATGCACCTACTTTGGCCACTATCCAGCCCCGCGATATGCGTGACCAGAAATTTATGTCAATTGTCAATAAGAAAGGCACATCTTTGGAATGAACTGTCTCGAGATCTGCGTTTAATGTGGACCCACTAACCTTCAAAGTGAGGCTCAAGTATCATATTATAGGCCTACAAAACACGATTAATGTTTGATAAACAGTTGTCTTGTTCTCCCTGTCTATACCACAAGAAGTATAATTATAGATATATTAAAGCTACCTGCAAGTATACGCTTGTTAATGATATTGTTAGTGCCTGAAAGTGTACATATTTCTCCTCCTCCCCCAAAAGACCTTTTATACTTGATCGACTGATTGTAACCATGATCCTCACAACGGACACAGCACTGTTAACTTCATTAGACAGTAGCCTAACTTTCCCCACTTTCACTCCTCTCATCTCATCCCATCATTCTTTCATCACCTATGAGTTATTAATATAACTTGATTGTATTTATATACGTCGAATTGTATTATGATTATACTGATTTAAAATAACTAGGAAACTTATGTTTTATTATGGTTAGATTAAGTATAAATATAATAATGACTTTTATGAAATGAAATGTTATTAACTGCACCCAACGAATTGGATAACACACATGTTCAGGGCACAACGAAAACCACTGAGCGTGACCAGACTTTTCCCTGAATAAAATTGTTTCAAAAAAAAATCTTGGACTCTCCCATTATCAATGCTATTAGTGGTAGACCTATAAATTAAAGTTAATTACTCGTCGGGTCATGGAACATGACTAATCATTAGACGCGGGTCGGACCTCTCAAGTACCTTACGTAACAGCACCATATATAAGCTACGCTCGAAAGCAACTTTCCACACTCTTCTAGTTCGGGGCAAGCTGGTCACTTCACTTGTACCATGGGTTCCGAGGACAAAAACGGGCCGGGCCGTGTCAAGAAACCTACCTTGACGGAGACAGTAAACCTACTGGTCAATCGTTTCGATGAACAGGCTACAATGAACGAGAAACTGGCCAAGGAATTTACTGAAATGAAGAAGGCTTATGCCGAGGGGAATGCACGTCGTAGCCGCTCGCCCTCTGCGGTTAAGGAGAAAGGTAATATAAAAATTACTCATAGGACTGAATCGTCCACCTCTAGGCGTTGCAGTACCCCGGCCAATAAGTCCCGTTCTAGTAAGAGGAAGAAACGTTCAGCTAGCAACGACTCTGTGTTCTCGACCAGGTCCAGCTCGTTGACGTCTGTAGAAAGAGACCACTCAGAGGCCTCTTCCCTTATGTCCCCTAACTTCGACAGGCACAAAGGTAAATACAAGAAGAAACGTGCTGATAAGACCAAAACTTACAGGCCTTTTGCCTTTCTCCCCAGGGAAGTACAGCGTATTGTTAAAAAGGAGGGGCACCCTGAGGACCTGGAGTTTAACCTGCATGTTTGGGGACTAAGAGAAATGGCCCTACAAGAACAGAGTAGCTCTAAGGCCCGTAAAATTCTGTACCACATCGGCCAATTGTCCGAAGATATTGATAGCCACCCATGGTCGAGCATTAGGAAATGGTCTAATGCAATTATTGTCAATATTGCTAAAGATAAGTGGGATTGGTATGACGCAGACAGAATAGCAAGGGAACGCATTAACCAATATCTCAAAGCCAAGCCCGATAAAACAACCAATAAGTCTATTCCCTGCCCTGAATACAATGAAGGAAAATGCAAAGCAAAGGGGGCTCACACCCAGTCTAGTATTGAATTCATTCATGTTTGCGCTTTCTGTTCGGCCCTGAATGGGGCCGAATACACACATGCGTCCAAAGATTGCAATCGTCGCCAGACTGCCATTCAGGCGATGAAGCAATCAGGGTCGGATGAGAAGGCAAAATTCAGGAAGAATAAACCTAACGATAAAGAAGACAAACATACACCAAAAAACTAGAGCAGCTTCCCCCCACATTGCCCCTTGTGTTGATCCCCCAAACCGATAGGCCCAGTCAAGCAACAAAGGAGGGGGCGGGTGCCAATGTGGGGGAGGGAGCCCAATTGTTTCACGAAGATATAATAGAGGAACTAGGTAAAACCAATGACCCACAGATTTTCTTATATCCCTCGCCAGAAACTATTGAAGACATAGCTCTAGAACGTAAAGACTGGCCATATGTTACCAGGCAAAGAAAAAATCGCTATATATGACACTGTAAAAGCACATAATGCACACAATGCATATGGGGCAAGGGAACAAATAAAATCATCACTGAGAGTAAAGGACTGGTATGAACTCGCCACTGGCCACCCAGATGACCAGTGGCTAATTCTATTTGTAGAATATGGTTTCCCACTACAGTACAGAGGCTCACTACCTAGTACGAGAAACACTGAAAGTAACAATCACATATCTGCAACTAACTATCCTTTGGCAATACAAGACTTTATTCAGAAGGAATTGCAATGCAATACTCTAAAGGGCCCTTTCAAAAAGCCCCCTTTTTCCCCATGGGTGAACATCTCCCCTATTATGACTCGACCCAAAAGAGAAGTCGACAAAAGACGTATCATAATCGACTACTCTTTTCCCGATGGCGAAGGGATAAACTCCGCCATCGAAAAGAACATTATTTTTGGCCATAACATCGCGCATAGCCTGCCAACGGTACAGATGGCAGTCCAACTCGCTCGCAAATTTCAATTCAACACGTTACTCTCAACTATAGACATAGAGAGAGCCTACAGAAACTTTTCTGCGTGCCCATACGATTGGCCTCTGTTAGCAATAAAACATGACGACCAATTCTATATAGACTCGGCTATGCCGTTCGGCAGCAGAATGTCCAGCGTGTACATGCAACGAGTAGCCAACTTCATTACCAGGGCCCTAAAGGCTCGAGGCATATACACGGTCATTTATCTCGACGACGCAATAACTGTTTCCCCAAACGATATTGACGCACATGCACAGTTTCGCGAGGTAATATATATGGTCAGAAAACTCGGTCTGCCAATAGCATACGCCAAGACACAGGCACCAACCAAGATATGCCGATTTCTCGGCATAGACATTGACTTAATCGAGAAATGCATTCGCATCCCACTCGACAAAGTGGAAGAATTCCTCCTCAAAATCGCCCGCACACTGAAACAAAGCCATATATCGCGCAAACAATTGGAAAGCTTGATCGGTTCTATTAACCACATCGGGAAGGCTGTAATACCTGCCAGATTGTTTATGAATAGGCTACTCAACTCACTTAGGGAAGCCAGTACCAAGTCGATCGTAATTGACGCCACGATCCGAGCCGACCTTAGGTGGTTTCAATCCTTCCTCAAGCAATTCAATGGCCGAGCGCTAATAAACTCTCTCGAGGTATCAATCAACATCGCAGCTGACTCCTGTCTACTAGGGGGAGGCGCTACCGATGGAACAAGGGCATACATGTATAAATATCCCACCAAAATGTCAACAGCATTCAATATATCCCAACTTGAATGCATCAACTGTTTGATAGCGATTAGGGCCTTGGGGGCACATGCACCCTCGGGTTCTGTGATCAATGTACAATGTGACAACATGGCAACTATCTGTGCTCTAAGCAACCACCGCGGAAAGGACCTCGTCCTTAATGCAGTGGCTAGGGCCCTATGGTATCATGAGGCGAAGAATGAGGTTGCAATTGTCTACCAACATGTCCCAGGCAGTCAAATGAACATTCCTGATAAACTTAGCAGGGCATTTCTATCACCAAAAGACATGAAGGCCGCTCAAGAAATTATCGAACAAAACAAATTTGAAACGCTTGAAATATATCCTAGATATCATGACTTTACTGACTATATGTGATCTCTTTATAGGCAAGCTCGACAAATGGATGAGAAAGGCAGAGGCAAGGCAAAACCTTGCGGTAAGACCAGGTACCAGGGCAAATCACAAGGCAGCGATCAAGGGTCTCATGAATTTTATGTCCCCCAGAGGATACAATTTTAAACAGCTTGACGAACAAATTATATGCGCTTACATTGAGTTCTTAGCGAAAAGAGTCTCCTCTCCTGCCACCATAAGAAATTATATTTCTAGCCTCTCTGTAGTCTATAGACAAATGGGCCTATCCCAAGACATGTTTTCTCACCAGCATGTAAAGAATGCACTAAAAGCGATTGATATTACTATTAGACATCAGCCGTCTCCAGCCATGCCGGCTTCTCCCCGCATAATCAAAAAAGTACTATATGCCTCAAGAAAACATAGAGACTATAAGACCTTCAAATGTGCCATTTCACTCATGTTCTGCTCTTTTTTAAGACAAAGCAATTTCGCTGCATCCAGGTCGAACAGCTTTGACCGGACGAGACAGCTTACGAGGGGTGACATCACCTTATCACCTAACGTCTTGACTATCAATCACAAATGGTCGAAGACACATCAGAGCTCCACCCATAAGGCAACACTACACATCCCTAGGGTGGAGGCCTCTGTCATTTGCCCAATCTCCGCATTCTCGGAGATGTGTGGGGAGATCCCCACGAAGAATCCACGCGAGCCCCTCCTGATGTATAGCGACCGCTCACCTATGGCCATGGCTACCATTAGGAAGATCTGGAAGGAATAGACGAAATCGGGCTTAAAGGAAAAGGGTACACCATCCATGGTATTAGACGAGGCGCAGTAACCTTCGTCTCACAGATGGATCCGCTGGCACAAGAGAGAATCAAGGAGTATGGGATGTGGAGATCCGCAGCGTTTCATAAATATGTAGACGACCCTGCTTCTTGCCCTATCTTTAAAGCTTTAAAGAAGATATAAATTCTTTTGCCTGGCTATTCTCATTTTACTGACATAAGTTCAATTGATGTTTCTGTGTTGTTCTCAAAAGAGACTACGTTCTTTATACATACAAAGCTTTTAAGGAGAATAAAATGTACCCAAGCTTTCACACGAGTTGTGTCCTCCGTCGTCTAATGGTCGGGTCATGGAACATGACTAATCATTAGACGCGGGTCGGACCTCTCAAGTACCTTACGTAACAGCACCATATATAAGCTACGCTCGAAAGCAACTTTCCACACTCTTCTAGTTCGGGGCAAGCTGGCCCACCCGCCCACACCTTCTTACAGACGGTTTTAAAACTTTCAGTTTTACACAGAGGGCTTCTCATTTTACTGACATAAGTTCAATTGATGTTTCTGTGTTGTTCTCAAAAGAGACTACGTTCTTTACACATACAAAGCTTTTAAGGAGAATAAAATGTACCCAATTAAGCTTTCACACGAGTTGTGTCCTCCGTCGTCTAATGATGATATCATTGCATGATAGTTAGTTGGGCAACTGTAGCGCATATATATTCTATAATCTTGACATTCTAAGCTTTCGCGTAAATTAGTTTTATGCAAGGTCGTTGTATTCATAGTATGCTTATTTAAAAATATGTCCGTGTTGGCTAATTCCCTGTCGGCTTTTGTCCTTGTAGGTTTTTGTCTTATTGCCTATTGTCATGTCGGCTTTTGTTCTGTCACCCTTTATTACTTTTAATTTTAATCAGTTTCACCTGCGAGGTCTCGACAAGAAAACCCAACCGTTTCAGCGACAGAAGAACTCATAATATAAGACGCATGTTCGTTGGCTCCTTCATAGAAAATCACATCGTCAGCACTATTCAGGGCTTTAACCAAGATCCTTAAGACGTCTGGTGCATGATTGTAGAAAACACACGCAGGTCTCTGGTGAAAATTGGCAATCTCGGATTCAAGTACTAGTTTAAAGCCCTTCAAACACAACAACAATCCTATTAGTAATATATGTGGCAGGGGTATGCATATGGATAACGTGATAATTCTGTAATTGTTCCCTATTCAAAACGTTATCTAGTAGTTTTACTATTTATTTGCATAATATATAGGGGATAGTAGAGAATACATAAAATGTATGGTTAACCATCTTACCCTCTTGTATTCCCTCTTTTCTCCAATGGCATCTTCAACCAAACCTTTGTTGAAAGCGTTCAATATTTCTGTATTTGTCTAGCAGAATCAGAAACGATATTTTAGTGGTATAGGCTATACGACTTCGTACAGGTGCTAAGGGAAGCCATACAATAGTAGAATTTTCCTCTGCAGAGGCCTATAGCTGCCAGTTCCTCCCACAATAAACTTTTAGTGGCATTATATAATTATATTCATTTGATTATGATCTTTGAAAATAAATTGCTGTGGATCATACAACAGTATACTCGATTGACGCCTCGCTAGTTTTTATAGTCCCTTAAGATTGCCTTCACATGGTAATGTATTCTTAATATCACATGCAGGCAAGTAGTCTTACCAACAACTACGTCTTACAATCTAATAACTCATACAAACCTGGAGGCCAAGGTGATCCATCGAGGTAAAGTCAACCAAACTTCTCAAATGATGGGAAAACTTTACGTGAGGTTCTTTTACATTGTTCACAATAGTCCTATATTGAGATTCAGTTGTGTACAAGGAATGTCTGCGCATTTGTTTCAGCTGCTCTGCGCACAGCTCACTGAATGTGTCAGGGGGAGAATTTTGAGAGTAATGACTTTGAAATGTTGATTTATGTATGTTCTTATTACATTCCATTCTCAGTCGAAATCTTCCCATCACCATACAAGCATACCCTGAAATGTTAAAATCCCAGCTTACTTGATATCATATGTACATGTATACAAAATACAATGCACTGTGCGACTTAGACTGTTCATAGAGAAATAACACATTTAATTATCTCGAACAAGAGAATAAGTAATGTTTAAGGATACCACACTTAGCATTCTAAAGACTGTCACTAAGAATTATATCGCAAAAGCTCCGATTTGATGCTGGTTTAGAAGCATAGAAGCTTTTGTCTGAATTATAACACATATCCCATCACATTTCATTCCCACAAAAGCTTCTGTAAAACAATAATGCTGAAACAAGTTTTTAAATATGGAAGAAATGTATGACAAATTAGAATACTAGTAATAATTATTGCAGAACCCATGCAAGACTTTCATGGTTGCCACACTTAAAAGTATGTATGTACATATATGGTTACCTGTCTTTTGAAATAATGTAATCCAAGCATGTTTATGCGATATGCATAATGTATGCATGTATGTATATATATTTACATGTACGCACATATTATATCATATTTATATACAGACATACATTGTATTCGAATAGTTCATGTCTAAATGTCACCACGATCATACAGTAGCAGGTACACAAGCGACAGTGATCGGGTGTGGTCAGAACCATATAATTATGTATTTTTCGTAGGATTAAGAGGCTCAACCACTTCATTTGGACATTTTCATAATTTGATTAACATAACCTGCTGCGTGTAATACTTGCATTCGACCATGTACATATGTAATTATAGTCTTCGTCATAATATGGAGAAACTTTGTGAGGACAACACGGAGGCAGAATATATTATGGTTATATTATGAATAAAATGGGCGACTTAAAAATAATATACTTACCGGTCCGTGATCTAACCGATTTAACGAATGCCATGGTTTTCCCTTCTTCTCTTACAACAATGTGGGATTTGCATCAAAACATCACATATAAATTATACGCTTTTCCATGTATAACTTGGCGTTAAGTGACCTCCTGAAAAGAATCCATATTTGACTCCAGTCATATCCTGTAATGGGGAATAATTATACCAGCACCTTGGTCTTGTTTTCTATCCTCCTTATCTCGTCAACACGGATAGCGCACTGTTGTTGGTCAATAAAATAGTTGCATAACAATCTGAAAGATAATAACGAAGCCAACGTCTGTATTGATTTTGATTTAAACGGATATATAAGTCATTCTCGGGAATAAAGTCCACGCTATATATCTACCGTACATACGATGCAGGTACACCGAGAGTACTGCAAGCGGCCGTGGTAATGGAGGTGGGGCTTAAAGGCCCACTGACATGTGAAAGAAATGTGTGCGGGCAAATCTCTGATTTTAAGCTATTTTACCCGCCCACTATAATCAACACATCCACCAGCTGTACTCAGAGTCCCGAGGTGACTCGGGACACAACTCCCGCCCATACTCACTTATGCTTAGGAATTTTCGAAAATCAACCGTGGGCCACTTTTCATAAACCAAATATCTACTCATTTCACACAAGTCATCTTCTACGTGTCAGTCGTGGCAGTGACGACGTAACAATGGCCAGGGGAACACTGACTTTCCATTAAAAATATTACCCCAGCACTCAGTTTGAACAGTATGTCTGCATGGTATGGTGGTTAATTAAGGATCTAATATGAAGCTTAATGATACCTGTCTTAATTTCTTTCCTCTAGTCTTTTGATTAAACGATTTTTTCAATAAGCTGTTTCAGCCTTGGTGATTCGGAGTTCTACACATCCATCCATTATAATATCATACATTATATATAAATGACCCATTCTCACAAGAATACAAATCATGTTATTTTCTTATATCATTATCAGGGATGATCCAAAAGGACAATGGAAAGACAAAAAAGCTATGGAAAGACAATGTTGTGTGTCATGTATTACACTGCTTTTTGCAAATCTAACTTTTATCCTTTAATATATCATTGAGCTAACCCTGTCTGAAATATATTCTGTTTCCAGCTCATCAAAACTGGTTCAAATTCATTTTATTTCTTACTCCCCCCCCCCCCCCTCCAAACACATACATTGAGCCAGTGCTAGGACTGATCAAAACTATATAGTGGTGTTTATAGAAAATAGGAATTAACACTCAAAATCAATTTGAATAAACCTATTTAGGTTGAAACCATTAAACCCAGGTGGTCTCCTAGCTGTACTCTAGCCACTACACTTAGATATAGTCTAGAAAAGCCCAAACATCAATTAGCAAAAATAAAGATGAAAACCATGCACTGTTTATATCATCTTTGATTCCTACTGCATGAAACAATGCTGAACTGCAAGCTGAGTGTGCAGTCTATCAAAGATTATAGTACTACTATAATCTTTGAGTATATTCAGTTTGTTGGAAACCCATATAACACTTATTTTGATAAGCAAGGTGAACCTTTGACTGAAAATAAAACTCATAATCAGTTCTCAGAAAAATGAAATAGTGTTATATTTCAACATCCTCAAAGGGTTTTTATTTGCATAATTTTGTTTAAGAACTAATGGTGGAAGTTTGAAACCATTGATTTGATTGTTAATCCAAGCTATTAATTTCTGTTTGAATGACATGAAACATTCTTTTGAATAGGAAACCTGGTAATGTTAATCTTAATGGGTGTTATGTCAATTGTACTCACCTTAAATCTCAAAGTTAAGCCCCATTATGGAATTGAATAATACATTTTACTAATAACCTAGTTTAAATGATCTCTTTATACATTGCAGAACAATTAATTGGTACAATTTTTCACAATTGAGTTTTCACTTTATCCTTTGGTGTTTCCTTAACTTTAATTACATCTGTTACTCTTCATTTCTAAGCAGTAAATGCCATAAACGTGATTTTGTCTTTCCATCACACTAAAAGTGTCTTTCCATTGCATATAAATGGCTGGTATTTATTGCATAAACACTGTGAAATTGTCACTCCCGGTTGACCATTCGTTGGATGATGATGTGAGCCTGTGTCTGGAGAATAAAGCCTTGCTGAAAACCATATTCCTCTTCTCTGATGTCTGACTAGATCGAGCGCGGGCCGAACCGTCTTAATCCCAAGGTCACGAGTACCTTTGTCCACTTAAGTTACTTATATCGCTAAGTCCCTCTTCTGTGCTAATTTAAGCTGCCGCGCTACCCCTGATAGCTGACCATTGGAATGGACTATGTAATTGAGCCTAACTTAGAACAACTTTGGGACGAATCGGCCCCCAGTAACCAATCATCTCCCCCTCTTCCCCCTAGCGGTCAAATAACGAATACCATTAATTCCCACTCCAACATTGGTGGCAGCGGTGGGGATCGCGCTGAAGGAAGAACAAGTCGCTCAGATACAGACACAAGCCCTCTGGCATTGTCACCTTCCATGGAGATAACAGTAAACCCAAGACTGAGAGAAAGCTGGAGGACGGATAGGGCCCCAGCAGACAGATGGGTCAACATGGTCGGAGGTGCGGATGTGGAAGCAAGGCCCCTCGGAGGCTGGAGAGGCGCCAGACAAGACAGGGCGCAGAGAGAAAGAGCAAACCTGGGAGTTGAGGATGATCAACCAGATCTGGATATGGGTCACAGACGAGCTGACCTGGGGGGCTATCCAAGAATGCAACGGCAGGTAAGGAAGGTTAAAACAGCGCCAAGGTCATTTGATGGATCAACGTCGCTAAATGATTTTCTGAATCATTTTAGAGTTGTTGCAGACCTCAATGACTGGTCGAATAGAGAATGCACGCTGTATCTGGGGGCTAGTCTGGACGGGTCGGCCCTGGCTATACTGGATAGAGTGGACATCGATGATGGGGATAGTTTTCTCCAACTTGTTCAAGAGTTGGAGAAGCGCTATCAGCCCGCAGACCAGCTATCTCTGTATAGGACGCAACTCCAGTTAAGAAGGCAAGGTAAAGATGAGGGAGTCAATGACCTAGCGGACGACCTTGAGAGAATGATGAGACTAGCCTTAGCTAGGGTTGATCGGGAAATAAGGGATGATCTCAGCCGAGATGCATTGATTGGAGCCCTGAGAGACGAGAAGCTGAGACAATGGATTGTTCAGGCCAGGCCTAGATCTTTTGCAGAGGCCAGAGCGGCTGCATTACATGGAGAAGCGTTCCATCATGCAGAGCGCGACCAACCTGGCCCCTCCAAAGCCCAAGGTCATCTTAGGCTGGCAACAGCGGAAGAACCCCCGCCTGTTATTGAATCTCAATTTGAACAGATCCTGGGGAAGATATTGGCTAGGTTCGATAGACTTGAGACCAGCCCTCGCAGTGGTGGTCAGACGAACAATTCTTATATGCCTAGACAGAGAGGATGTTTCTCGTGTGGTGATCTTGGACATTTCAGACGTGAGTGTCCAAATCGTCCCAATGATCACATGCAAAGGGGACAGGGAAACGGCAGTGGGCAGTAAGCCACCGGGATACTGTCCAGCAAGTCACTGGTAATGGAAAGGGATGGATGGCCATATATGGCAGGTGGGATCCCTCTACAGCAGGAGTGGTGGTTGATGGGAAAAGCAATGGAGCGGTCATTCAGTGACTAATAGATACAGGTGCTTGCACAACGTTATTGAGCAAGTGGACCTGGGAACGGATGGATGATCCCCCTCCATTGCGGCGTACACATATAAGGATCACAGGTGCTGGAGGAACACCGGTGGACGTGCTGGGGGAAACTGATCTAGAAGTAGACTTTGGACCGATCATGATTAGGATGAGAGTAGTAGTAGCAAAGTTAGAAGAGGGAGGTATCCTGGGGATGGATATTATCAGGGCTAGAAGGTCTCTAGTAGACACTGATACTGGAACAGTGTGGATGAATACGCAAGAGGTAATCATACCTGGGCGACAGCTTGGTAATGTCTGCACCACACAGTATGGAGCAGTGGAGAGCGGAAGTCGGGCGCGGATGAGCATCACTCTGGACAGAGGAGGTGATGGGCAGGACATAGGTGATCGAGGACCCCTGGAGGAGGTGGACGAGCAACATTCTGGTTGGAATGGGTGTGATCGAGGACCCCTGGAGGAGGAGGTGGACGAGCCATGTTCTGGCGAAACAGGTAGTAGCGGTCAAGGGCTACTGGAGGAGACAGGTGAACGATACCATACCTTGGCGTATGAAGAAGGCACTGATGTTCAGAGATCCCTGGAGGGGATGGGAGAAACACACCTGGAGGTATGCCAGGTGGAGGGAGAGCGGGGACAGCAGTCCCTGGAGAAGGTGGGCAGTCGGATTACGTCTGAAATCAGCCATGAGGGTGATGGAGAGAGGAACTGGCCGACGTTACCACGCGGGTATGCTTATGCTGCCTCTGAGACGACGATAACGGCGGGTAGTAGAGTTAGGATGAATATCACGTGGAACCCTTCCCATGCTGTTGGTGGAGTGGAAACACAAGATACCCTGACTGGAGGGAGATCCAGGACCCTCATGCTGGAGGATGAAGGACTTGTGCCAGACGTAAGAGTGGCAAGGTCAGTGCATTGCCCCACTGGGAGAGAAGGTATAGCAGAAATTCTCAACCGAGGTTTGCTAGATGTTCGTATACCCCAAGGTGCGAAAGTGGCGGCCTGGAGCGAGGCAGAGGTAAATTCTCTTCCCCCTCCGACTGACTGCAGCCCCCAGGATGAACAGGAGATGAGAAAGGCCATGATCAGCGATCTGTGGGGCCAGACCGATAGATGTGTGACTGAGGGTCATGAGGAAAAGATTCAGAAGCTGTATGAGGAATTTCAGAGTCTATTCCATAGAAAAGGAGAACCTCTGGGGAGGACTGGAATGGCTAAACACCACATCGACACTGGTGCTAGCTACCCAGTCAAGAGTCGGCCCAGATGTGTACCCATCCATAGGTGACAGATTGTGGAAGAAGAATTACGCAAGATGGAGGAGGGAGGAGTGATTGAACCTGGGAATGGTCCCTGGGCCAGCCCTGTTGTGTTAGTGAAAAAGAAGGATGGGGGCTGGAGGTTCTGCGTAGATTATCGTGATTTAAATAAAATCACAAAGAAGGATGCCTATCCTCTACCTAGGATGGATGATACTCTCGACCTCCTGAGAGGCGCCAAGGTGTTTAGCACGCTCGACTTGGCGAGCGGGTATTGGCAAGTGGAAATGGATGCGAGTAGTATAGAGAAAACGGCCTTTTGCACACATCGGGCCTATACCAATTCAATGTTATGCCTTTTGGGTTGGTGAACGCTCCTTCCACCTTTGAGCGACTGATGGAGACAGTTCTGGCTGGTTTGGTCAGGGAACAGTGTCTTGTCTACCTGGATGATGTAATAGTATATGGCCGGACCGTGGAGGAGTGTGCTGACAGGCTGGCGCGGGTATTTGAGCGGATGAGGAAGGCTGGTCTGACTGTCAAACCTAGCAAGTGTCAACTCTTTCAGGCGTCTGTAGCTTTTTGGGGGCACATAGTATCGGGGGAGGGTGTGGCCACTGACCCGGCCAAGATTGAGATAGTAAGGTCAGTGCCTTACCCCTCCAGCAAGGAGCAGTTGAGAAGCTTCTTGGGCTTTTGCTCGTACTATAGAGCGTTTGTCAAAGATTTCTCTACAGTGGCCGCTCCAATGGTTAAACTAACCAAGAAGGATGTGCCGTACGTTTGGGATGAAGGTTGTACCCAATCTATGGATACAATCCGGAATTTATTGTGCACAGCACCAGTGCTTGGCTTTCCGGATCCAGCTGCCCAGATGATCCTCGATACAGATGCTAGTGGCCTGGGAATTGGCTATGTCCTCTCACAGGTGATAGATGGACACGAGAGAGTGTTGGGATATGCGGGGCGCACGCTTAATAAAGCGGAAAGGAATTATTGTGTAACTCGGAAGGAGTTGCTTGCCATCGTTTGTGGGGTGAGGAAATATCACTCCTACCTCATCGGCGGAGATTTTATGGTTAGAACAGACCATAGTGCTTTGAAGTGGCTGTTGGACATCAAGGAGCCAGAGGGTCAGCTCGCTTGATGGGTGGAGGAACTAGCCACATACACATTTAAAGTCCAACACAGAGCGGGGAAGAAACATCAGAATGCCGACGGCATTTCGCGCATCCCCTGCGGTCAGTGCCATAGGATCAACCCGGAGGAGGAGGGTGAGATCGAGCCTGCTGCCATAAGGACGATTACCTGGGATGGAGGACAGGTGGTGATGAAGGAAAACCAACAGAATGACCTCCTGTGTGTAATGTTTAAACAAGCCCTGCAAGATGGTAATGCACCTGGAGCAAATGAACGATTGCCAGATAGTGACTGGCTGTGGCTGAGAAATGAGTTTAGATCCTTGGCCATTGAGCATGACTTGTTGGGGATATGGAGGTGGACACCAGCTGGCGGCAGAGATTGGAAAGTGTATGTGCCTCAATCAGCCAGGAAGGGGTATCTGGAGATGATACATGCGGGACCGATGGGTGGCCATTTAGGAAGAGACAAGACTATTAGTAAGCTCAAACGATCGTGTTATTGGCCGACAATGACCAAAGATGCCACTACTTTCATCTCCACGTGTGTTGTGTGTCAGCAGAGAAAGCCCCCTCCCCGACAGAAAAGGACCCACCTGGGAGAGAGACCACTCAAAGGAGCGTGGGAAGAGATTGCGATGGACATCACAGGGCCATTCCCCAAGTCTGATGATGGTAATCGATATATCCTGGTTATTGGAGATCTGTTCACAAAATGGACAGAATGTTTTGGAATACCTGACTTTACTGCCAAAACGGTGGCAGATATCTTGGTGGCTGAAGTAGTGTGCAGATATGGCGTTCCGCTTATATGGCACTCAGACCAGGGGAGGAACTTTGAAGCAAATTTATTCAAAGAGGTGGCAAGACTGCTAGGCATTGATAAGACTAGGTGTTGCTTGTACCACCCAATTGGAAACGGGCAGATCGAGAGATATAATCGTACATTGACCACAATGCTAACTGGAATGGTGAATGAGAGACATAGCGACTGAGACAGATTTTTGCCTTACCTAGGGGCAGCATACAGACCCCACAATAGACCCAGACACCCCCTGCATCCCGGAGGCAAGCCAAGGGCTGGTCATTCCAGAACCAGACCAGGACGGAGATACGTGGGAATTGACGAGCAGCACAAGGGGATTGCTGGAAGAAATGGTTTACGCTGAAAACCAGAAACCAAGAAAACTAGTCGTCCAGATGGCCACAGTACCTCCTAGGCAGACTGAGGTGATCAGTGGGAGAAGATTCAATCCTCTCGACTCCCACCCTCGTCTGGCTGACATGATCGTACCCCCTGGTATCCCACATGAGCTGGAGGAACAACGGTGGGAAATTACGAGAAAGGGGCCCATCAGGAGAATAAGTTTCTTTCGGCGCTTTACTTGGAGAACGCAGGATCGGCGGCCATTATTAATACAGCCCGAAGGACCGCCATCACTACCTGCCTGGCCTGGATTCCCCGATCAGGAGGAAACTGATCTCCATACCCTCAAACCATCGGGAGAGGATGGTATAACATTCACCCAGGAAGTCAAGGCCACCTACAGAAAGTCAACTGAATAACATAGCTGGTGTGTGCCTCCACCCCGTATTTTCCCTTCTCTGGGATGAGAAGTTGTGTGTAATTTAGTTTTGTGCTTGATTGAGAGAAAAGTTCTATTATTTTCCCTTCTCTGGGGAGAGAAGTTGAGTGCCTTCCCGTTGAGACCCAGTGTCTCTTTCCCCAATGTGACAGTTCCTTCTACATTAGACCCAGCGAGGTGAGGTTGTGTCTATTCTGAACTTTAGTCGATTTGGTGAGAAATTCTACAACAAGTGCTGCCTGAGCGAGAGAAGCTGAACTTTTCATAAACTTTCTTCATAAACACTTAGTACTCGGTACTCTTGTGCCTTGGACAGTATTTTTATACCATTTCATGACACTCTTGGTGGTGTATAATGACATTTTAGTTTGAGATTTATATTTTTGATGTGTGTGTGCTATACCGCATTCCTGCGGTGAGAGCCCGGGCGTGGCTGGCTTGCCACAACAGACGGACCGCTATCGGGTGTGAAATCCTAGTAGCCGCTACTGAGAGATAGCAGATGTGGGCTCGTGTCCACGTTGGTGTTTGTAGTGAACCGCCCCCTGGAGGGCAAGGGCTGTCTGTTTAGACAGGCTAATCTTCTTGTTAACGGTAGATGAGGCGATTTATCGCCGGACTTGTGTATTACTTTGATTCTCTTTTGTATTGATTGATTGTTAAGTTAGAAACCACTATAACTGATAGAGTAAGTTCAGTATTGCTGGTATAGGTTTGAATTGACAGTTTTTGTTCTCTTGTGTGAATTTGTACTTTTTCATGTTAAAACCTTTTTGCAATGTGTGGATCTGAGTGCATTCTCAGGGACGAGAATGGACCAAGAAGGGGGCTCTGTAGCAGGAGGGGATGGAGAGGGACGAGTCTCTCTAGGTTGGAATGACCCCTGCGACCTGGGTTCTTGGAAGTCACTCAATCCACACGTTCCCTACATAAATCTGTTCACACCTTTGTATCTAACTCGTCTGAAGGGACGTATGGGACGACTTAACCTGTCAACACCTTGCTACTATTTTATGTCTATTTTATTGCTTGAGTTGTATATAAGGCCAAGTGTGGGCCATGTGAAATTGTCACTCCCGGTTGACCATTCGTTGGATGATGATGTGAGCCTGTGTCTGGAGAATAAAGCCTTGCTGAAAACCATATTCCTCTTCTCTGATGTCTGACTAGATCGAGCGCGGGCCGAACCGTCTTAATCCCAAGGTCACGAGTACCTTTGTCCACTTAAGTTACTTATATCGCTAAGTCCCTCTTCTGTGCTAAGCTGCCGCGCTACCCCTGATAGCTGACCATTGGAATGGACTATGTAATTGAGCCTAACTTAGAACAACTTTGGGACGAATCGGCCCCCAGTAACCAATCATCTCCCCCTCTTCCCCCTAGCGGTCAAATAACGAATACCATTAATTCCCACTCCAACAATATATTGACCATTTCCATATTTTTCATAATCTTATCTGACTAAATATAAGATATATGAACATCTGATTATCTAATTCGCTAACAACTTAGTAATCATCATATCTATCCTATTGTATGTAAAAAAAATGTTAATCACCCAGGACTGTATATAACCTGTATCAACATTCAAAAATGTTATTCTTATGTAACCATAATTAATTAACAAACAACTAAATGTTTATTCACTGCGCCCAGCGACCACCATTTGGTGCGGACAGCTGTTAACATACCAAACCTCATACTACATAATATTACACCTTAGCCCCCCCCCCCCCCCCAAAAAAAAAAAAAAATTGCATGTAACCCATCACCTGAAGGAGGGCAAAACAGGCCCGAAAAGCTAGTGAAATAAAACCCCAATCAAATATCACTATTTGGAATTTTTTCCTAACCTCTCTAGCAACCAAAAGATAACTACCCGGGATTCCCAATTTAAAAGCGACGACCATACAACTTCGTTAAATATGAGATAAACTGCCTGTTCACATTAGCATTATAACAAGTGGTGGAGTGGGGGTGGGGTTGATGTTAATATATACAAACAGTTGAACATTATCTGCTGCCATGTGAGTACCACCTGTGCCGATGATCTGTAAAAAAATGTCATTCTTACTCACATGATTATTTAACCGTTATGTGACGTTAATGGTAGAATAACTACATATATTTAATATATTTTATAATACATAATATATTATAATGTTCGCCAAACAACTCCCCCATAATACAGACAGGATTTTATCACTTAAACTTAAATTACACACCCTCTGTTTTAGTCACTAATTAGTATCATTTCAGGCCATCATACATTTATTGTTAGAAAAAAACGCATATCGACAAACTTGGTTATCTTAGAAGCATGAGGATTTAAAGAGATCGAACAGGGGCACATGTCCACAATCTGGATAAAACTGGTTTCAGAAAGGGGAGGTTCCTCCTGTATCCGTATTGTCCTCACAACGTATCTTCGATCAAAATTGAATCTTATGGAACCTATAGCCGCTAGACAATCCAACGAACGTCTAATATTGACGGGACGCATACAACTACTAGGACGCATACAATTAAATTCATGGTTCTGTATCAATTCGGTCGCACACTTATACCGGTACCAGCATTTCATCTTACCACTCAAACCAGTCAGAGAAGGTGAGTTATTATTTAGTTGTAATTATTTGTCTGAAGTAACCTTCTTTATTGTTACAGTTCGTGCGCGTGGAATCATTGAGCGGTATTATATAAAATACTCATGTTAAAAATCAAGTTCGATGGGGGTTAATATATCAGTTTTAATGATAGCACGGTCGACACTTTGACTTCCATGAAATTTCCATGAAAATAGAGCAGCAACATATTACAGCAAAAGAGCGATTTTGCAGTTTTTGCGTATGCCACACGAGACTCTTTATATATAGTGTGCGATATCTTGCAGAAATATCATAAACTAGCGAAACGACGCAGCTAAACATTTAGGACAGCTTGGCCTTTGTTTTTATCTAGCGACTTACAGTACCATATAACCTCCTTAGAGGGAAACGCCCCCTTCTTCAATCCAACCAGGGTCCATTATACTAGGGTATGTTTACAATATTTAAACTAGGGTTCCACAGGTCATTCAATGGTAAATTTGGATTTTAAAAAAACCGCATAGAACCTCAATTACAACAGAATACCATAATAACTTAAGTTGCCGTGCTACAAATTACATCTGGATTACTTACTCTGTTATAATCTCTGCAGATTTATCCACGATATCCTTAGGTTAAGATCACTCTTAATTACAGTCATTTGGATTAATTGAATTGCACTTAAGGGCATTATTCTTTTAAAGAATTTTGCAACTCACGATTAAATTTCTTGAAGTCTAGAACCCCGCGACACACATAATATATATTTCCATATACATATTTGCTATCATCACCTCTTATGTCGATCTATTACAGCTTGGTTGAGGAAATATAATGTTGCGTATTGGTAGATTGATAAATAATGGCACAGGGGCCTTTTACTCCCGTCGAATTCAAACAAGTGTGACTCCCTTGTTTGTTTCTAAATCACCAACTGGAAAGTCCAGTGGTCTGGACACAACAGCGAACAATGTGAAAGGGGCAATGTCAGAGATGGATTTTAGAAATACCAAAGATGCTTATCGCAGCAAAACAACCAGGGACGTATTCAGAGCCTACAGTGTCTTCAAATTTTGTTCCTATGATACATTATTGAAATATCAAAAACAGGTTAGTCACTATGTTGTTTTGCTAAGTAATCTAGCAATTCTTTCTACTTACCATAGAGATCTAATAGATCAAATTATATCCACTGGATTAAAGAGAGGGCTTTGGACTTAACATTCTGTCTGCTCGTTTCAAAATATCATTTTCCTTAGACAATGAAGCATCACTCGTTCATATAATTATATCTGCTTTTATGCTCCACACAATGAAGGAAACGTTCCGAAAGGTGATACGACAAAATAACAATTAATTAAGCGGTGTACGATATAGATATTTAATTTTCACTACAACGTGATTCTGGTAAAATTTAAATAGTTGTCTCTTAACTGTTCTGTTAACTATAGCTTCTCAGCATGAGCAGAAAGGTCCTAGGTCAAACCCTTTTCAAACGGTTGATGCGAATGACGATATATGGACAGTTCATGGCTGGAGAAGTCAGAAATGAAATTCTCGAGTCTGCACATAAACATCATCGCTTTGGTGTAAGACCAATGTTTGCCTACACTGCAAGTGAAAGCCATGGACTGGCAGAGTAAGTACACGACGACTTAAAGAACAACAATGCATAAGACCCTGCACACACACAGCCGATTTGTCTCCCGATTGTCCCCCGATTTAGGTCTTCTGGTGAATCATATGATTTCATTTCCAATTCTGGTTTATGCTATTTCATAAACAAGGATTGGAAATGAAATCATAGGATTCATCAGGAGACCCAAATCGGGGGCAATCGGGAGGCAAATCGGCTGTGTGTGTGCAGGGCTTTAGTTATTGTTGACACAGACCTTCCTGGTCATTCTAAAAAATATACCAAATATATAAATCATACTTGTTCAAATCGGAGACACAGATCGCAGCTTGAATCGCAGCTCCTGCTCTGTGTGGGGCATGTTGCGATTAAGTATCACGATCTGGATTTTTACCCAAATTGGCAGCCAAGTCATGAATGTATGGGGGCAAAAACCAAGGCGATTTCACCGTAGAAAAGTATATAGTATATATATATATGCATGTCCTAACTTCCTGTGCATAGTTTTCGATTTTAGAGTTTGCTTGATGTATAGATTATTAATTGTTTTGCACAAGAACACAACACGGTGCAATTTAGATTTCATTTTCTAACACAGAGGAATGCTTGGATCTGATAAGCAGAGGGAAATTCTCGACATTAATTTCGAGGCTATGAAAGATTGTATTGAAATGGCCGCCTTGTCCCCGCGTAAGTCTTTTTTATATCATAATATATACATCACGTAAAGTATAAACTATCTACGCTTATGTATTTTCGTGAGTATTCTTTAAGTTTGTACACCTGGATTCCCGCATTGCCATTGACATACACTCACAGTCTAGTTGTGTGGTTCCATTTGGAGTCGAATATTTCTAATAACGTTGTCTTTGTTTTGACAGGAGAAGACGGAGAATACGTTAAAATTTCTGGAAAACTTACATTCATTGCAACAGCCGAGACATACGTGAGCATCTAACTCCCATATATTTTCAATTAGATCAGACTAAAATTTACTTTATAACAGTGCGTTCCAAATATATATAACTTGAAAGAGTCAATCGTGCCATGTCAGTTCATATCCGAGGCTATCCAAGTCCATGTGGACGAATGCATATCTAGAATTTCATTGAGGCGGCGACACCCTACCGACTCGTCATTATGTTTGTGCGACGCGATACTTGTGACTTACTGGAGACTCTGCGTCAATATATCTAAACACGCGTACTTGTGGCACTCTGCGACTGAAATGTGGCACTCTGCGACTGAAATGTTTAAATGTCACAAACTTTTGGCAACTATGTCCTATAGCTGACGGCCGCATCAAGTCGGAAAGGCGAGTCGCATGTATCGCAAAACGCAATGGAACGAGTTACCCATTAACTCCTGCGATCACCACAAAACCCTACCCACACTCCTTAAGTTATTTGGAATGCACTCTCGGTTTTACAATAATTATATTTATTTCTTAAATCCTTCTCTCTGGTGACTTCCAGCGTGCAGCTACCACATTGATAGATGACAACACCAAAATAGTTCATACAGCGCTTGAAAAGAGTTTGTCTGATGTGAAATGGAAAAAGATATTAGAGCACTTACAGGATATTGTTATTTCACAAAAAGAGGGAGGTCTTGTGGATGTCGCAAACAAATACAAGCTACCCGTACCATCGACGTATCGGTAGGCTTATTATTCTGTTCTGTACGAAATTGAAATAAAAATGAAACTGAGATCTTTTTTTTTTCTTTTTTAAATTCTGAAAAATTATTTATCTTATCCTCATTGACTCTAAAGCGAATTGGTGAAAAATTGTGTGTACTTATTAATTTTGAAAAATACTCATTGATTGAATTATTAAGTTTTAAGACCTGTCTTAATTGACTAAAATTCCCTCAATTAATAGCCTATATTTTATAATTTCCGGAATATTGTATAGTCTACGGACGTTAGAAAGTCTATAGTCATCAGTATACTTCTTCTTCTCCCATTATTTTGCAAACCACTTCTGGTGTATTTTTCGCAAAAATAGCCATCAAACATTATTGCAATACATTCCTCACACCTTTCCCATGCTGTTATCGGGGGTCGTGATATGAGTTCAATTTATTTTCCCAGTGAATTTAATTGGGAAGGATTAACCACATGCCTAGCCTTCCATCTCGCAGCATCTGAAGACAGCATTCTAGGAACTTTACTAAGGGTAAATAAAAGAGTATCTCGAAGCGAGTAAGTTTTCGACATACAGGGGAACCCTGCATAACGACCACCTCGTTAAAGAGACCAATACTCTATTAAGACCAGTCTTTCTCAGTCTTGAATTATTTTCCTATATTGGATTAGCCCCTCTATAATGCAACCACATGGCTATATGAGACCAAAACTCATTCTGTTCCAGGGATAGTCGCATTAGCGGGGTTCCACTGTATTTGTGTATAAAACGAAACGAACTATGTAAGTCAAACCTCACTAAAGGCTGATATCCACTATACGTAAAGTCCCTCCCGTCAAGGGGTCCCGTTAACCGGAGCCACTTCACGGGACCCTTTGACGCATAGTGGATACCCTACTTAATACTTGCTTCAAACAGTTATCCGTTTCCTCCAATTTAACATGCTAAGACCTCCCTAACTTTTCTCACCTGGACTTCCCCCTGACGAATTATTCACTCAGCTTTTTATAAGGAAATTGATAGTAAAATTCAATACCAATAATTGTTATTCAAGTCCTCTGTATCGTCATTAATTCTGAAACATTGTTTTCACAGGATGTTTCGATGTCGCAGACAGTTTTGTCGCACAACTCTATGGATGACTTGGTTAGGGCATTCGACAGGTTTAACTATCTCTCAGAGGTAATTGTATTGATCAATCAATGCACAAACGCAGTCATAACAATTGTTCTGAAACGTGATACTACATTCCAAACAAAGGAGTAATGCATCGATGTCGTTATCTAAATCTATACTTTTTCCAAATAAATATTCAAGGGGAAGATTAGGAATTATGATAGCAATACTGATATAATTATACAGTACTGATTTAATAAAAATGCTATAGATAGAGTGACGACCTTGTTGAAAGAATTAAAATGCTTATGACTGCTCTCAGAGATCGAAAGAAAATGGAATTTGCCTTGTCTTAGACGCCGAACAGACTTACCTTCAGTTGGCTATGGACCTGACCGCTTTAGATTTGATGAGAATTCATAACACGGAACGCCCGGTCGTTCACAACACATACCAGTGTTATCTTAGGGTAAGGCCACCAAAAGATATGAGCAAGAATCAATGAAATTAATTGTTATCATCATTTATCTTTCTCGAATCTACATGTTCCTGTTTTACCCAGGTAAGTAACTGTAAGTTAGAACGATACCGTTTGACAATGGAGTGGACACTACACGTCCTGAGGGTTTCCCCCCTTAGTGAATAAGGAAAGATATCATTAAAAGCGAGCCATATTAAAACGTGAAGAAAATTCTCTACTTTCAACTACATCTTGTTGTTCAATCCTAGAAAAGGATATGGTTCCAATAGTAAGTAAATTTATCTATGATCGATAAATACGCTCTAATTATCTCTTTTCCACTTTCATTTGTTTTTATTACTAAAGATTAAGTAGATCAAATAAATCCAGATTTGGCCCCTGTGGGGCACCAGATATAATAACATTTTTTTCTTTTGACAGAGAACCTATGATATTATAACCAGAGATCTTACGGTGGCCAAGGCAGAAGGGTTTCGACTAGGCGCCAAGGTGGTTCGGGGTGGATATTTGGATGAGGTGTGTATTATGCGGTTATGTAAACCTCGCGTAAATTACATTTTGAATTGATGTGTGGAGTTTTCGCGATTCTGATGAATTATGAGAACCTATTGTAACATCGGTAGAAGAACACGTATTTAGATATAAAACAAGCTATATGCAACATGTGCTTTTGGTAGATTTGATACATATTGTTCTAGAAGTGTATTGAATTGTTATATTAGATAAAGTCAAAGTATGTATAACCACGGGATTCTTCACTCGCCAGGAAAGAATGTTGGCTGCAAAGCATGGTTATCTTGATCCTGTAAATCCTACATTCGAAGCTACGAGTGCCATGTATTTCAAGGCAAGTAAACAGTGCATAAATCAATCGATTATCTCATTAACATAATGAAGCTATTTGTCATCAAAATGAATAGAAAATGAATAACGAAACACGTACAACATTCAGGATATCCAAGATATCCAATGTCGATAAGTTAAGATACTTACAATCTATAGGTTGGTAATATATCTCTGTAAATGGCAATGATCGAATTAATGTTCCTATTTGTCTATCTCCTATGTATATATCCGTAGCATTGAGCCACACGGTAAACTTGATATGCAGATTTACCTGTAGCATCGTCAATGTTTTGCGCATGCATCGAGAAAGGATGCAAGACATTTGGTACAAGTTGTTGTTATTGCTTTTTGTAGCTATGAAGTGACTATTACATGGCAAAGTCAATGAATTGTTTACCTGTAGCATCGTCAATGTTTTGCGCATGCATCGAGAAAGGATGCAAGACATTTGGTACAAGTTGTTGTTATTGCTTTTTGTAGCTATGAAGTGACTATTACATCACTCCCTCTCTCTCTTTCCAATTGCCAATTTGTATTCAACTCTTATCTCAGCCACTGAGTTTGATCTTTAATGGCTAACAATTAAACCTAGGTCATGTTCTATCGTCTCTCATGCAGTGTTAGTACAGCTAGTACCCTGGGGCAAATCCATGAATATTATAATTGTATTATACATATCTTTTAGCAACATTTATTGCCGGACTAGGGAAAACCTGAAAGTAATGAATATAGTAACAATGCTCTTCACCAGGTGGCAGAGGAATTATTGCAGCAAGTCCTGCAGGGTACAAAACTTCAAATCACCTTCGCTACTCATAATGAAGATACCGTTAAACATTTGATACAATTGTAAGTCAATTAAAATATATTGGGATACGAGGAATGCTTCATTTCGTTTTTATGGTTAAATTTGATCAAATTAATGGCTAAATGTAATAGAAACTAAGTACATGCCATATAATATCAATACTAAGTGTTGCATGTGAGATAACAGCTATAAACAATTTAATATGAATTGAATATCATTGTGCAAAATTACTTACACAAAAATGAAGTACTGCCTGATCAGTTGTGTTTGCATTGCCCGTATTGGCGTATCTAGGCTATAATCCCATTCTGAACAGCCCTTTCATTTGCGCTTCACAGGTTGAATGACCATGAGCTCTCACCAGATAGAAACGTCCTTTCATTTGCACAATTATTGGGGATGCGGGACCACGTGGCATTTCTCCTGGGTAATTTAGACTTCCATCGTTCCGAATGCACAATTCTATCTTCTAAAATATATTGGCACTTTAAAAGAGATATTCAAACTCATTTCATTGTAGTTAGTATAGTTTGAAGTTTGAAATATAGTTTAATTATAATTAATAATGCACGCAATTCAATAGAATCGTTTATTAGATTGTGAATAATCACCCATCATCATTGAATTTACCATGGTAAGAACAAGATTGACTAATAGTGACATCAAAATATAAATGATGAGATCTATGACCACCGTCACTAACACAATTTAAACGAGTCTAAAAAAAGACGTTTCCTACCAAGTTATTCGCCGACTTACAATATATAAATTAATTTACCAGGGAAGGCAGGGATTCCAGCAAACAAACTTCTCCATTATGGACCCGTTGAAGATTGTGTGGCCTACCTTTCCCGTCGTATCACAGAGAACAAGAGCGGAGTTCCGACAGCCAACATAGAAAGGGAAATGCTTTCCTCAGAGATCAGCAGACGCTGGCGTGAAAGAGAATTGTTTCGATGAATACTCACAATGACTGTTTGCCTTTAATATTTTTTATAATAGGCATATATAATATGAATCGAAGGGAAATGCAGGGATCTATAATTTGAAGTCCCAGAGGTATTAACAATTGATTATGAACGGTAGAGACGGATCCCCGGATCCCTGGTTTGCTTTAAGGAAGCCTTCTTCTTGTAAAATAGCTCCAAACCGACGGCCTAGTGTGGGGCTAAGGATCTTGCTTATTTGATGTAGATAGACTGTTCGCCTATAGTGATGTACAACTGTCATACCAAAGCTGTCTATGGCCACCATGATACACCATACACATCATGATATGACAGATCTATTTATATATAAATTCTCTTTATATAAGTTTATATATAGCCCATATTGATGAGGGAAAATAAACAAATTGCCATGATAGCATTTTCCCCAGGACATGAACCGGAAGAACATTTTAGGTGTATGTATGCCATCAATCTATGCTACCATATATGATTATATTATTACCTTAAGTACTCTATTCTACTGGTCAAATTGACGTCATTGAGTGGTTACAACACCCCGTGACACACTTACTCTAAAGCACATCGTATACCATGGCATACATATCACATGGATAGTTAGGGTGTTTAAGATTATGATAAATGTCATAAATCCCATGGTGCACATTGCCGGGTAAAAGGGATCGTATGTGACCAAGAGAATTGGAGCGGGGATCATTTTATGGCGTGAAAGGAATTGTGTATTGATAATAATGATTAATATTATAATTAATAACCGATAAATCAGATAACGAAAATATACTACAACACTAGTTTAATGTACTTAGGATCATTAATAGTATGCTGTATATTCTAGTCAGTTCCAAGCATGATGTAAAGTTATTAAACGAAGTATCAAAGAGGGCTACTGGGAAAATGCCGATCACAGCAATAGGCAAAATTAACATAGTGGATGCTCCAACATGTTATTTGAAAGCAATGGCTTGAGTGCAATATTAAAATATTTAACTAAGTATTCATCGTGTGTAACACCATTGTAAATAGTGTCTGGTCAAGTCTGATGCCCATAGGACAGTCATATATCCTCGCTTCTGTAGAATATAAGTATGCGCATAAAATGCAATAAAATATGTTAATAATGTAGCATTTTTATTTTTGCTTACATATTGCAATCAACAGGAAATTATATTTTCAAAATATTTCAAAGATTTGTGGACATAATAAGCTAATAGTCTTTTACATCCAAGTACTTAGTTGTGTCAACTCCTGAAAGATTTACGTGTGTGACGGATACCGAACAAATTTTGTCCCGTCAAAACATTTTTGTCGTCAAGGCGACATTGAGTATTTGTATCGACGATTTTTCCACGAAGCGTAGAAAGTATACATGGAGCATTACCGTATATATATATATGAATCCATGGGTACTTTAGAGCGTGTCTGTTTGACAAGACGTTCATTTAACGTACCAAAAATGCAGTCACGCCTGCCGAGCAAACGCTAGTCGAAAATGGATATTCATGTCATTTTTCTTAAATGTTACTATATTTTTCTTGAAGTAAATGTGAATATTTCATTTCATTTAAAATTTCAGGGAATATGTTTTATTATTTTTACTTCATGAATATTACATAAGTGGTACAAATTGCATAAATATGGTCTGATAAAACAAGACGAAATGGAAAGTAATTGTTAGCCACAACATCACCTAATATCTGTGCCGTAAAACCTAGCACCGCCCCCCCCCCCCGTCTGCCTACAGACACATTCTACACATTGTGTTGACTGCCTCATATTTAAACTGCCTCGTTCGAATGTACCAATCAGACCCCTGAGGAAGGCCACACAAGCGCCGAAACGCGTAGGGTTTCATTTAAAATACAACTACATCTTGGACTTACTTCTGTGCGTTTCCACCTTTCGAAATCATTAAATATATTATCATAAAACCTGTGGCGTAATTCCACTGACAAACTAATACATAGAATCTCGATATTGACTAATGTGTTTGTCAGCAATATTGTCTATAGGTTCCAAAATATTAAACAGGCAGTGCCCGTTGACTAACAGGTTCTTATCAATGCATTCACTATGCATATCAGATTGTGTTCTTTGGGCCATCTGGGACAGTCTCATAGTTCACACCTAACATGAGAATTTAATGACTCTTTATTTTTACCTACTGCAAGTACGACTTTCCATTGCTGGATATCTCATAACCTTATCTCTATAGACCATATATCGCTTACGAAAATTGAATGTAACTTTTTACATTCACTGATTTACAACTCATTGAACTTCCAGATCTTAAGGTGATAAGAAGACTGTGGCCACTACAACTGACAAGATAACATAGAAATTAATGGTCTGGTAAGTCTATAAACATGAAAAAGTCGGATCGTGGCCATTTTAGTCACTCTATATAGTGCTGAGAGATACAGGAAGAAGGCATCTACATTATTTGGATCCTTTAGTTGTGGACTATTTAGAAGTATAATATTTACATCTGCTGTTTACTCCATTGATCTGCAAAGTCGGGAGCTACAATTATATTGGGGTATGTTGATGCTGATCATGGCATGGCAACATTTTCCCGTTGAGGGACAGTGGTGAACGCATATATTTAGCCATCGTCCATACATTCATACCGTCTATGCTTTCACATAAACCGCCGCGGGACATTTGGGACACTGGATGTACGACACCTTCAATGCTAGATTAACTTTGGATCCCTGGTACCATGAAATTTCTTCACCAAGGTTGTTAATTTTCCTGCCTAATTCAAAGCATGCCTATTTAAACCATTGACTAAATTCATATTGTAAGATCTGAGCATGGATTTCAATATGACTACCAGTTTATCGCCTGGCTTTACAACAACTGACCAACCCTGTTCTCGCAATGACACATCAGCAGACACAGAATTCCCATATGTGATAATAGTTCCTATTCTAGTAGTAATGCTAGGACTGATAGGAAATGGTTTAGTTTTCCTCACAAGTGCTTGGTCAAAGAAAGTGAAAATGCATCAGCATGCCTTTATACTGAGCCTTGCCGTGGCGGACTCGATGTTCCTTATTTTCGTCATACCTCTGACTATAAAAGCAATGCTTGACGGCGGATGGACATCGGGAGACATGGCATGCCATTTGCAAGGTTACATTTTAGGGCTGACTTGTCACGCTTCACTCTGCAGCATTGCTACCATTGCCATTAACCGTTATGTCAGTGTTGTACACATAGCATCTTATAAATTGCTATTTACTACCAGGAATATTGTCATAATCATTGCCTCTGTTTGGGTTTATTGTCTCTTGCTACCTTTCCCAGCCTTGGTCGGTTGGGGAAGAATAAGTTTCAGTGAGCCTACTGAGGCTTGCCTTTATGACTGGAACGCAAGCCGACCATATACATACTTTGTTTTGACCTTTGGCTTCGTGCTCCCAGCAACAATCATCATTTATTGCTACACAAGGATATGGGTGACATTTAGAACTAGCAGGAAGAAAGTCCTCAGAAGAAGCAACACAATCAAACCACTCACTGGTTCTTCAGATAGAAACAGGAATGAAGATCTTAGACTTGCAGGGCAGTTATTGACTCTTTTCCTTGTGTTTTTTATCTGCTGGGCCCCATACATTATTTATTCTGCCCTGATTGATCCCGAAGGCAAAGGTGATCGTCTAATTTATGATATTACTGCAAATATGTTGATTATTAATTCTATTATGGATCCGGCCCTCTACTTCTTTTTCAATGCCACATTAAGGGCGGAAGCAATAAAGCTATTCCGACGGTTATTTTGCTTGAAGCAGAAAGAAGAGTGGCAACAAAATAATCAACCAACAGGTAGCTCTTCAAAGTACTAAAATGCTTTCCGCATATATATGTATAGTTACTAGCAAGAACTCAAAGTTCGAAATCAGGTACGGATTTGAAACAACATCAGGATTATATATCTATTTTGATGTGTGATGTGCTTATACACGTACTTCTCCTGTGTATCAGTTTAGAATTTAAATTATTTTATTAGCCTACATCCTCTAGGAAAGCGTCTGTGAGAGAGATTCAGCATGCATTCTCCTTTCTCCGGTGTTCTGGGGTGACATGCCAGGAGCTTGAGTTTTGACTGTTATTTCGTCTTATTGAGACTGTTATTATCAGATGGAAATTAACTTATGTCCATCATGGACAAATCATTTATATTGTTGATGTGTGGAGGACCGTGGTTTGTTATTTGACCGCTAGGAGAAATAATAGGGGATGATTCATTACTATGGGCCAGCTCGTCCCACAGTTGCTGTAAGTTATAATAGGGTTGATTGCATACCCATTCCTCTGGTGATGCTAGGGCTGCACCAAGGTTTTCGTCCTTGCGGCAGATACGGTTCTCTAATCCGGCACAATTGATTTACCATTACCGGTAAGGTGAAAACCGGATGGGCCGTAAGGAAAAATCTTTTGGTGAAGTTACACCTTAAGGCTAAAAGAGGGGTAGCGCGGCAGCCAACGCAGGGAAGAAGTATAGCAATCTAAGTAACTAGGTATAGGTAATATAAGAGGTCTTTGTGACCTTGGGATGGGATGGCTCCGGGGATGGCTCAGTCCGCGCTCGATCAAACAGACATCCAGAAAATGACCGCACAAGAATAGGATCTCTGACATAGGTTTTGGATGGTTAGTTTAGTAAGATTAAGTTTGTTATTCCGCAGGAAATAATGATGGCCTGCAACCCATCCACCCACCCTGTCTCTACCCCTCCTACCTACAATATCCATTTGATTTGTGTTAAATTCCGTAGCCTACACACCACCAACGTGGTGAGTATGCTACCCCACCCACCCTATAAATAGCCTACATGTTGTCGCTGTGAGCGTGGCTGTTATGTAATGGTGGCAGTGGCTAGTATAGTGGTAGTGGTGGTAGTGGCCAGTGGTGCCGTGTGCAAAAGTTTGAATGGAATAGCCATAGGACCAAAAGAAGTGCTGATCCTGATGTTTGTGTACCATAAATGTATGTATTCCTCCAATCAAAAATGTAGCCTACGAAAATAGCTTTTGATTAAGACTAAATAGGCTGCTGTACGTGTTGTTAAAGTCTGTGAACTGGTCAAGGCATATGACCTAGACATTACTGGGAAAGACCGAGATATCCTGCGACAGCTTCAATTTTTTAGTTCCGTGGGAATCCCCCTCTTCTCAGAGGGCGGGTCGGTCGCTGCTGGTCAAGAGAACAAGGGGTCCATTTTAGGCAAGGTTTATTTCTCCATACAGTTCACAGTCATCACCATTTTTTCATTTTTGTTTGGCCAATAAATTTTTGTTCATCTTTTTATACTAAAATATTAGGTGAGCATTCTTGGCTTCCGTAGGACTGAGTGACCCCCAAGAACAAAGGATGACTAGCTCTAACTGGGGCGGTTGTGGTCCGTCCCTATACCGTCATGCAGTACTGCAGTACACAACAATATTTTGCATATTTTTCTGGAATATGAACTCGCCTTTCTGAAGTAGTAGACCTGTATAATTAACATTGTAAGTCCCCTTAACCCTTATATTAACTGATCTAATAGTACCTATTGTGATTGATTATATCTGCATGGTCTCATTTTAATCAAGTTGTTTGTAGAAAAAAGTATGATTGCTGATAAGAAATGTTATTCTATAGTTATGTCAGCCTATAACGCATGTATATGTGTACAACACACTTCTGGTATGTATAACTTCTAATGACTTTTGTAAACAATAAAAGAGCAATGCAATATACAGTAATGCAATGTTTGGTATGAAAACATATTATGAATAGAATTGAATATCTTGATTGCATTATGGTGTATATTGTTAATTTTATCCCCGTGATCGATAGCCATGAATTTTTTTATTTATAATCTCAATTCGCCCACACTATTCACTACTATCGGATATTTCTCCTGACCAGAGTTTTAGAATTATTATTCATCTGTGATTATGCAACACACTTCCACCATATTTGAACACCACTCTGAATATGGTTTGGCCATATATCAATAATTCATGAATTAGAACCGTTTGGTCTTGTGCTGCCCTGTGAATTATATATAGCCGCTTCTCGTCTGGAGGTACAGTGAGAAGATGCTTACCCATGATACAATAATGACGCCACATCAAAAGGATTTATTGAGTTTTTATTATTGTTTTCCGGATTTCATGGGATGATTACAGATATAAAGTAATGTATAGACTGTCAGAGAGGGAAAGGCCAGGGCAATATACATGTGATGATGGTGGTCTAGTAGGAGAGAAACCGGGAACACATCATTACTTGTGGTCAAGTAGGAGAGAAAGCGAAAAGAACGTGGATGCAAGGAAGAGAGAACGAAAGAGGGAGAGAAGACAGTTTAGAGCAACTGGACCACCTTCCATATATATATATATATATTGTATAACAAGCTAGCAAAGTACCCGTCCTTCGGACGGTCCCCTTCTCTCCCTGCCCTCCCTCCCCCTTGTCCCTCCCTCCTTTCCCTTCTTCACTCTACCCCTCTGGCCTCCATTCCGCCCCCTCTTTTTCTCTCCTCTTCCCCCTCTTCTCTCTCTCTCTCCCTCCCCATCTTCCTCACTCTCTCCTACACTCTCTCCCTCCCACAACTGAAAAACTAAAAAGGCTTCATCTCTTCCCCTCTTCTCCCCCTCTCTCCCTGCCCCTCTCTCCCTGCCCCTGTCCCCTCCCCCTGTCCCTTCGCCCTCTTCTCTCTCTCCCCTCCCCATCTTCCTCACTCTCTCCTACATGCACTCCCTCCCACAACTAAAAAATTAAAAAGGGCTTCATCTCTTCCCCTCTTCTCGCTCTACCCTCTTGTCCCTCACCCTATCCGATTTCTCCCACCCTGTCCCTCTGCTTCTTTCATTCTCTCCTTCCCTCTCCCGCCCTTTCCCTCCCTCCCTCTCCCTTCCTCCCTCTCCCTCCTTCTCTCTTTCTCCCGTTGCTAGGGAGCCTCACAGGACGCGTTGCTAGGGAATCCCATGTTGCCACAGACAGTGGAAGAGGCATGACGTCAGTCTCTTTTCGTTCCTAACAGGGGCTTTCCTGGGCTAAAAATAGTTGTACAAAATTCAACTAGAAAACTAAAAAGGGTTTCAAAATCACATTTCCACCCCAGGTACCTTCACAAACCACATATATATGACGTCCTCCAGAGAGGGTGGACAGAACTCTATGGATGAGTAAAACGGTTTGTAAAACAACAAATTCCGAGAACATGTGAGACAAAGAAACCGCTCTTTTCTACCTCTTTTTGTAGAAATCGCTCTTCTTGTATATTATATGGATTATATGGATTAGTGGTTATTCCTCCGGGGAAACAAGGGTGCCTCAGGGAGTATTACACACAGTGACTCACTGTGTATTTAATCCCTGAGGCTCCCTTGTTTATATAGTGTATTCACTTTTGCCTTGGAAACTTTTAAGGAATGACTTTTTTGTCATAACTTTTGATGTCCTTTTAATTAATGACATTGTCTACTTATATCCCCCCGGCCTCTCTATCAGGCTGATGTTAGTCCCTGATATGTTTGGAAGAAAGACCGTAAACTATATAATATTGCAGCGGCCAATGTGCCAAGTTGCCGCGAATACGGCGCCAAAATTTACAGTACTTCGCCCAAGGAATTCTATGAGATTTCAGAATATCAGCACTTTGCTGAAATGTATACATAGCGCTTTCTATAATATGTGTACTATATGGAAGACGCATTTATATCATATAAATGCGAATCTGAGTTAGACATATTAGATGTTAAATTTAATGTATTCTAAATCTTGTAAAAATATCAAAATATTCATCGGGTCATGAGCATCTCTCTCTTTCTCCCTATCCTCGTATGCCATAATACTATTACCTTGATTCTATACTATTATATTATATGATATCATATTATATTATATTATATTATACTATATTATTACAAACGGGCTTCAAATTTATAGGTAACAATTAAATGCCTCTTTAAAGGTGTGATTCCACTGGATTGCTTGTATATGTGCTCATGGCTTGATCGCTCTTGCTTCGCTTATTCATAGTGCGTTTTCATTCGCTCTTTGTCCACTTTTATTTTTAACGCAGTATAAGCGCAGAGCGATTCTACTGGTTTGCTTGTTTTCTCATGAAATCAATGGCAAGGCTGTTGGTCTGCTCTCATTATGCTATTGGACCGCTACTTTAACAGGCAGAAAGAGCGTTGTGTAGTTGCACTCAAATCAAACAGGAACGTCCTTTGCTAAAGAAGCGCAAATAGCAGTTTTTGAGAGCATATAGAAAGCGCAGTAACCGATTCTATTAGGCCGCTCTGGGGGGCGTTTCATAAGTTAATGCAGCGCGCGTTCGTTATGGTAGCGATAAATTAAGCGTGCGTTCGTTATAGTAACGCAATGTTATTTGACGTTAATTTTGGCCCTTAACGCGCGCTATGTTTGGTAACGACTGTCGTTAGGCCCTATAGCGCGCGCTATTCGAACTTATGAAACGCCCCCCTGGTTTCGCTCTAACTTCGCTTGTTAAGTGCTCAGGAGATATATAAAGAGCAGGCCATGAGCGGACCAAAAGAGCGAGCCAGTGGAATCGTGGAATCGTGGAATCGTGAGTAAATAATGTAATTGTTTGTTTGTTTAACTTTTATTCATCTTTAAGTGATTGCATCAGCCGGACTCCTCCGTTTGGTTTGAGAGATTTGCATGCCGTACTGGATAATTGTAGCTGAGTTGAGTTGAATATAAACTCCCTTGGAGCCCACATGATGACACCGTTCATCGTTTGACAGGACTAAGGCATATATATAACAAAATTAATATTTAATTCCCATTGCCCGTCCATCCACCATCCATGCATGTTTCAAAGGATGATTTATTCAAAAGTAAAGCCACCACATTGACAATTAAATGGCTTGCATAGGAGTTTAAAATTAATTACAAACATATATTACATGTTCAACTGCATGCACTTTATGAAGAAGCACCTCTTAATGAACACCGTGAAAACTATTATCCCTAGCAGTTATTTCAAGATCTATGTCTTCCCTTTGATTAATTCGTACTCTAGCAATGACTCTTTATACAAACAATAACCTAAAACTAAGTAAAAGCATTCTCCCCTACACTGGACTCTAATTCTTGCCACTAATCCCCGTGCTCCAATCCTAGGATATACCCAAAGATGCAAGTTAATCAGGATTATGCAGTCCGGTTACATTGTATTAGATACAAACAATCATTATAAGCTATTAAACCACTTTTATCAATCCTAGTATTCCCGGCGGCAGAAATCCGTCTCCCGTCTTGGTTTTCTGATACTACAGGTAGCAGCGTTTTATGCTCCGTTTTATGCTCCGTCCACATGAGCTATTGAGGGCCCGCACAGGCAACATTAATACCCGGCAAAAGCATACATCTAGCATAATTAAAGGCATTCTCAAAACATAGCATACGTCCCAAGGAACCAATGAACATCAAACAGGCTGCTGAACTTGCTAGATAGTCTGGAAAAATATCAGATACAAAATCCATATGACATTTAACTATTCCTCAAATAAACCTATATCACTTTCTTAAATTTCATCCTCAGACCTCCCTAAAGTTGAATTGTTCCGACAAACCACCTACCTAGCTGTGACCTATGCGAGCATGCAGTCATTGGGGTATCGATGGTTACTGAGGGCCATTGGTTATATGATTTAAATTTGCGATTACAGTATTGTTTCATTGGTGCCAGTTCATCAGTTTGTATGCGGGTGCAGTGCAATATAGCCTATCCAAGTAAAGTTGGACCGCCGTACGTAGTGACATGTCTTTTGCACCCGTCCTTTCTGAACGCGTAATTTTGTAGGACATGAACTGGGACACTGATATTAAGGTCCGGTTATGATAACTTTATTACATAATACCTCAACGGTAACAGAACTTGAAGTGTGAAATGGTATCGTGTTTTTTAAATGAGAGAATAATTCACTCCCGGTAAGTTTTTATAATAAAGTGACCAAACTCACTGAACTGAAGTTAAACATTCCTTGAAGGTTAAATAAAGTGAGGACGGAACTTCCCGTATAGCTCAAAGGCCATCATCCCATTGTCAGCTAAATCGGGCGGTTATCCGTCGTACAGATGGTCAATGAAGCTTATCAATACCAGGGTAGTACGTCTGTCTGCGGCACTTGACCAACATCCAACATGTGAACACAAATTTATTTTTGGCATACTAAACCATGTTTTAATGAAATTAGGTAATTGATTTTGTTGATTTACATTATGTTTTCGCACACTTAACACCTAAAAGGTGTTACATGAGTTCATGTCATATGCAAGTCGGTATTGGCAGGAGTTGACACTGACAATACCACTGTTGCGCTAATAATTGTGATATAGGTGTAGCTATTCACACCACTGCTTGCGCTAAATTTTATCTGCGCGAAAATAAGTACGTTCCAATGCAGCGTATGCTTGTCTGGTACCCTATGGGTGTGTGTGTGTGGTGTGTGTTGGGGGGGGGGGGGCGGGGGCGGGGGGAGTATGGGGCGTACACGACCGTGTATGATGATGTCCACAAGCCACGGTACAACACTGCGTCAACAATGAGATAAAAAAAAGGAGATAATGATTCAAGTCCGGCTTTAGGTAATCCTGATAATATAAAACAAGGCTGTGAGAAGGCTGTGGGAGCACAGACGGGGATGGCTGTGTTAGAATAAACACTCATCTAAACAAGCCAGAGTCAGAGGATACTTTATATCACAAGGGTGGATATCACATTAGCATTGTGGGTGCAATAGAAACAAGAGAAATATTGTATCAATTCCATATTTCAGCTTCAAGATGTCTTGGTCGAACAAAATCATCCTCAGAGGTAAGCTGAAAAGACTTTCGTATAACTATTAAGGGCCTATGGAATATGAACATTTCTATAATTATGTAATAATCTCTGACGTTTGGGGCATCAGTCAGTGTGGTGTATCAGTCCCAGTATTTCCCGATTATAGGTTAGATTCTTTATGCAATAATCTCGGACGTTTAGGGCATCAGAGTGTATTATTGCAACACTGAACCAGAACGAATCGAGGCGGTACTGATACTCGGGAAATACCGCAATAATGCGCAAACAATATCTTGGCTAGAGCGCTATATGAGTCTATTCGATCGAGCATTATGATCCTAAATGTCTTGAGTCTCATTTCAGTTCAACCTGTAACCCAAAGTTGTTTACGAAGAAGCTTTGCCACAAAAGCTGAACACAGATTTGTGGAAGACGTTTTAAGAGGGCATGGAGAATCTCAACCTCAAGCGAAGAAAATGTATGCTGGATTTAGAAAGCAAGTAACAGGAGATGACAAACCCCACCTACCTCTAGCGAATACAAGACCAATATTCTGCACAACCGATGACATATTTAATCAAAAGGTATGTTTTCCCCAATTTCACTTGATTTCTAATATTTGCATAAAAATAGGTTAGTATCAGGGCAAGCACATTTTGTATGTTGTAAATTCTAACATTTTCAGGAAAAAAGGGTAGAAGCACATTTTGTATGTCAATTTCATAACTATATTTCAATCGTTATATTGTTGTTAAAGGCCAGCTCCCAGCTGTTACACTCCCAACAGGAATGTTTCACATCGGTGTCTACTCTCAGTACCACCTGGCGGAGGGTGGTTGGCCCATGGGTAAGACAGCGATTTCTACATTGTATATCCTTTTTTTTGACGTTTCAAATCACTTTATTCCCTTTATAAATATATTTACATATCTCAGTCTTTCAACATTCTCCATCATTTTTATACTCCTACATTGTATATCCTTGATTAATACATACCTATAACAACATCTGAATTACAGGTCCTTGATCTGGGAGTCGTAATTATGACATAAAGTCCTAACTAACGTTCAACTAAGTTCACTAAAATCAACAAAATTATATTCAAAAAGTTCTAACGAAAGTGTTATGTCGGGATTGGAAGCTTTCAATACCGATCGAGTGTTGATATACCCACTTCTAGTCTCCAATGTATACTGTTGCCACATTATTAATTCCATCGTATTTTTGGGTCATCATATTCTATGAGACAATGAAAAATTAACATAACACATTGTTGTTGTTGAGACATTTATTAGTCGATATAGTGACTAGGTCGGCGGATCTAATCTCCCTTCATAGGGAGGATTCCAAGTCCTGCCGAACGTTACAGTATTTTAATCAATGTAAGGGTAACAATACACCTTGGCGTCGACGACACACAAGGTGGCCCTTACTAAATATGGTCTCAGACAACATTGGAGTATAGAATCAAGATAGCACTTTGAGGAGTGCAAAATATAAATGTATAGGTACAATAAAATATGAACAAGAAACAATATTGATGGTACAATAAGGTACGCGATTGAAGATATCGAGGTAAGACATATATTAAGGAAGTAGACGGTAGGTGGTGGAATTTCTAGGGAAATTTCCGGGAAATTTCGAGGAGGCGGAAGGAGGACCCTAAAAAAGGGCGCTTTTTTAGGGGGTAAGAGTATCAAAGTTGGGTCTAATATAGGAAATTTGTGTCGGTCCATATGGCATTTGGTCTCACTAGGCTAGTGAAGTTCTTGCTTGTATCAGCCTTTTGAGCATCGGACTCCAAGGAGTTCCAATAGTGAGGGAGTTTATAATATATTGATCTCCTTACAAGTTCGAGTTTAGGGGTGGGACATTTGAGCGAGAGTCTGTCCGGGTTGTGTTGGCGAGTGGTTCGTGGTTTTACTATTTTATAATCTTTGTGGTCTTTGACTCTATAGGCTTGCTGTAGAATATGTAGCCTCCTCCTCTGCTTAAGAGGAAGCAGGTCAAACTGTTCATGAAGCTCGTCAGCGTTTTGGAATCTGTTAGTTCTTGTAATTATTCGGAGGGAGCGGTTTTGAAGGGTTTGAAGGAATTTTAATTTAGTTTTAGGGGCTGAATCATAAAATATGTCCGCTTGATCTATAAGGGGAAGAATAGTTGTCTTGTAAATTTGGGCGCTGAGGTGGACGTTTAACCTACTTCGTAAGTGCTTGAAAAGCCAGAGTTTATGAGAAACTTTCTGTTTTACACTTGATAGGTGTTTGTTAAAGTTTAGGGCACCGTCGACGACAGTCCCTAAATACTTGTACTCATTTACTTCGTCAAGTTGCTTGTTACCTATGGATAGGGGATAAGCAGAAGATTCGGCTAACCATCTGGACCTCCGGGAGGGTCTATCCAAGAAAGTCATGATTTTAGATTTTCCTTCATTAAGAGAAATCTTGTTGGTTCTACACCATAGCATTATGTTGTTTAGGTCGTTCTGGAGGTGGCGCGAAATGGTATCTAGATTATTTCCGACTTTACAGATGATCGTATCGTCGGCAAATAACTGGATGTGCGATTCTTTTGCGTGAGAGGGTAAATCATTTATGTAAATTGAAAATAATATGGGACCTAAAGTAGTACCTTGTGGGACGCCACAGGTGATGGTGTTGGTGTCGGACTGAAGGTTGTTGACAGTGACCTGTTGCTGCCTATCGCGTAGGTAGTCAGCAAACCAATTAAGTTCAGTTCCAACAAGACCAATTGATGTAAGTTTTTGGAGAAGGATATCATGATTCACGGTATCAAAAGCCTTCCGGAAGTCCAGGAAGACAGCTCTACAGTACTGTCTGGTATTTACAGAGTCATATACAAGCCTGAGAAAAGAGGTGACCGCATCGTTGGTTGAGTGGGCCGATCTGAAGCCATATTGGCTGTGGAATAGTAAGTTATGGTTTTCTAGATGGTTCATTAATTGTTTATGCACGACTTTCTCAAGAATCATCGCTGGCAAGCAGATACTTGTAATTGGGCGATAATTTCCCGGGGCGGTTTTATCACCTGCCTTAAAAAGAGGGCTAACTTTGCCAATTTTCCATTTTTTTGGAACTATGCTAGTAGAAAGTGATAGTTGAATAAGGTACTTGAATTGTTCGAGTAATGTTCCAAGAATAAGTTTTAGCAAAGAAGTTTTGAGATGGCTAAGCCCGGAAGATTTAAACTGTGGGGAGGTGTTAATTATCTGGAGCAAGTCCTTGTTGGAGATTTCTCCAAACTGAAAGCGCGGAGCATCTACAGTTTGCTCTTTGTTTGTATTAAAGTTATCAGATTCTAATGGGGTCAGGGGAGCAATATTGTCGGCAAGTTTAGCACCTATGGAGGCGAAGTAATTATTGAAGTTATCAGGAACTTCTTGGGGATCAACGTCAACATTATTAAGGACTAATTTAATTGGTGACTTAGAATCGATTTTTTCTGGGTTGATTAGGGGCTTGATTTTGTCCCAAAACTTGTGTGGGTTATCTGAGCAGTCTAATATTGAGTTTTTGATGTAATTGTTTTTTAGGGATTTTGCCAGTTTATTGACTTGCCTCCTTAGGGCTTTTGCCTGATCATAAAGAGTAACAGATTTGTATTTTTTTGCCAGCTTAAAGTATTTGTCGCGCTGTTTCATAAGATCAAATAACTCTCCATCGATCCACTCGCACCGCGTTCGGACATTTTTGAATTCCCGGACAGGGCACATTCTATCCAAGACAGTGTAGATGAGTTTTTCCATTAGGTCCCAGCATCTGTTGGGATTTCTGGAAGTATAAAATTTTGTCCAGTCGTGATCTTTTAAAATTTGCAAAAATAACTTCTCATCGAAGTTTCTATAGGTTCTTGCTTTAAAAGAAGTTTTTGTGTATGTCATTTTGATTTTTTTCCGAATTATATAGACTGGTTTGTGGTCTGAAATATTAAGATTAATAACTCCAGATTTTAGAATAAACTTAGAATTGGAGTAGATGTGGTCAATAATGGTGGCGGTGGAGGAGGTTTCTCTAGTCGGGGTATCAATAAATTGAGTAAGTTGGTTTACTTGGGCCAATTTAATAAGTTCTTTTGAGGGAGTAGAGCCATCGTTGTGGTTTATATTAAAGTCTCCCAAGATAAAAATCTCATTATTAGTATTTAGTTGGTTAATGGTCTCTTGAATAGACTCAAGCGCAACTGTGTACTGGCCGCTAGGCGGCCTATATAGATTGAGAATGACCTTTGTTTTATGATTTTCTTCCTCGACTAGAAGGGCTTGTAACTCAATATGCGGGTTACTTAAGTTAAGTTTGGAAAGTTTTGCACTATCAAGACTTAGAGAATCTTTGTGATAGGCTGCAACTCCTCCACCTCTAGCTTTTCCACCTGTTCGGTCAAGGCGGACTAGATTATAGCCAGTTATCTCCAATTGGGCTGATGTGACCCTGTCCGAGAGCCACGTCTCAGTTAGAAGCAAAATATCCACCCCAGACTTGAGAAGGAGAGTTTCTACCTCCTCGAAATTTCTTAAAAGGCTACGTATATTAAGGCTTAGGATTTTAAATCCTTTGGAACAAGACAGTTTGTGTAACTGTTGTAATGAATCATCTTCCATAGTGGAAAAGAAACATTGTTAGAGTACAGGTTGCCATTACAGCGGCCACACCACCGTGGACACATACATATAGTTATATACATAGAGATGCCCAGGGGTGAGGCCGCGCATGGCAGTGGATCCAATCCAAGTTGTCAAAGTTTGAGTCAAGTGGAATATAAAGTAAGCAAAGTATAATTAATGACAACAACCGGGGAAATAGTTTTTAGTAGGTGATGTCACAAGATTTATCAAACGTAATGGCAACATGGATCTAGGTGTCTGGTAAAGAGAACCAATTATGACAGATAGTGTAATTTGTGAAAGAAAAAACAGAAGAGATTGATCGACATGAGTGGAAAGTTAAGTTGGAAAATAAACATGGAGGCAGTTAATCTGTAAATGCTTTTAGGTAGAGATACATATAGTGGAAAGTAAATATCGTTATGTGCCTGTTAAGAGCAATGAATGATCTATCATAACTAGCAAATGCACTCCGCCGACGGCAGCAGCGCGTGGATTTATGAATCTGAATCAGTATAAAGTTCACAGCAGAGAAAGTCAGTCAATAGCTTGCTCAATGTTCAGGTATATGGTTCGTTAGTGTCAATCTATAGGAAGTGTAATAACTACCGACCTTGTATCACGGAAGAAGGGAGGAAGGCGTATACCTGATGAAAATGTAGATTGTTGGTTGTAATAGAATGTTCACTATGGGGAGAGAAGATTGGTAGGTTGGCCGCAGGCAATGGGTGATTAGAGCCTATTCCTAGCACTGGATCACTTATGTGAGACCCGTCGACGACAGCGACTCAGCTGTGCTATGGCTGGAGACCCAGATATTGACCTATAGACTCAGCAAGGGGAAGTGAGTACACACGAAGTAGCAGGAGCGGTAGAAGTGATGTGAGAAGGAAGAAGTAATATGGGGATTTGAAGATATGGTGTTGAGTGAAGGTAGTAATTTTGGAAGCCGTTGAGGTTGGATATGGATTTAGCCCCGTCGACGACAGTGACTAAAGCATAGTAGATTCCCAAATTAAGGTGACAAACGGCGGCAGATTTGCGTTAGTTTCCATGCCCATTCGTCGATACCTTTTGTTGGGAGGTGACAACCATCGGGCATCCTGTAGTACAAGTTCTTATGAACTTGTTTGAAGTTTGGGTGAATGTAGGTATTTGTAAAGGGCGTTGGTAGAGCGTTAGCTTCGTTGCGATTAAAGATTGCCTTGTTAATCTCCACTATTGATGCATCGAGGCGAGATTGGTCTGGGTGAGTAGTTAGCTGTTTATTGTAAGCAGCCAGGTCCATCCCTACTATAGGGCAGAATATTATTGATGTCTGCGTTGGATACATGGCGAGTTCCAGCTGCTGCTGGAGATAATCCATATCGTCAACGTAGGTTTGTAATGATTCCGCAGACGTGGGGTGGGCCAGACTGACTAGTCTGGTCTGGGTATCTTTGCGAGTCAGAGTGCAGAGTCCGGACATTACAAAGATATATTTAGGACGGTACCTGGCTATGGCGTCTTGGGCCAGGTAGGCCGAGATACGTAAGGAAGCTCCTGCAAATGGGTGCGTCGTGAATGTAGAAGGATCTAAATAGTTATCTAGGTGTTGTTCTAATTTCCGAATGCGAGAGTCACCTATGAAGGAGAAATTTTGCCTGCTTGAAGCCATCAGGAGAGGTATAAGGTAGACTTGAGAGCTGGGAGGAAGATATGGTCTTTAGTTGGCGAGCTCTAACTTCACACTGGTAACTAAATTGCCTTGGTGGTTTTCGCCAGTGAATGAGTCCGGGTCAAATTCAGGGTCACCAAGCCTATGGCCTGTGCCCCAGAATTGACCGGCGGTCATCTCGTAGTACTCAGTGTGGGTAGTAGATGTCAATTTCTCTCTCAGCTTGGGGTTTTGAGTGAACTTTTGCAAGATTTGCGCTCTCAATTCAGCAAGTCGCTTGCCGTCCCACTGGTCATCTGATTGAACGCTGTCCCCAATTTTCTTTATTTTATAAGGGTCGTCTACCAGAAGTACTGAGTTTGCAAGGGAGGGTTTCTTTAGGGCCATTAGCTTGGTGTATTGATAAGATTGTTCTACAGAAGTGAATAACGTATTTCCATACCAGAACTTGGCATAATAGAAATTGGAGGGATAGGCAAATTCCCCTTGGTACCCAAGGGCCGCTCCGTTTTTGAAGACCTCGGTTTTGAAATCTTCGGGTCTTGATCCCTCTGGGAGATTTTCTAAGTCACCCCAATAAAACCGTTTATTATTGTAGGTTAGATAATTGGTGCTTAGGGAAACAGAGTTGGGTTCCACAGACTTGATTTGCTTGTGGCATTTTCTGAGAAGCGCTGCCTTTCGTCTTGTCTCCTCCCCCAAGTCCTTGTTGATCCAGATATTTGCGGTAGGGTTATTTTGGTTGATTTGCTTAGATAACTGGATGATGAGATCTCTCAAGCGGGTAGAAGTGAGAGAGACCAGAATAGATCTAGTTTTGCCATCCTTGTAGCGGCCCAATCTGTAGGCATTATCGATGTGATCTGGCGTGATATCTTGTACCGTTGGGCCGATTAGGTCCAAAACCCTATTGATAATGTTCTCCCCCCGTCTTTCCTCTACCCCGTCAACCACAAAATTATTGCACCTGGTTTTTGTGTCAAGTAACTCTATTTTTTCTGTAGCTGCTGATAATTTATTGTCTGTTTTGGTGATGGTAATAGTGTTCTGGGATGCTATCGCGAGTGTGTGAGACTGCCAGGCCACAGCAGCGTCCCGGGATGTTTCCAGGGCGGCTACTTTAGCTTTTAATGTTTCAATAGCTGCATTGCAATTTGTGAGTGTTTGATCAATGGAATCTGCTGCTGTTGCAGACCAATCATCATATTGTGCTTTAGAAGTATGAGATAATGCGTCAAACCTGGCCTGAATATCTGCGTTAGCTTTGTTGGTGAAAGTAGTTAGTTTTTGATCAATCTCAGTTGAAGGAATGTGGGTGGTCTCAATCGTCGAGACTCTAGCCTCTAGATCAACGATAGATTTGCGAAATTCGCTACCAAATTTCGTAATAGCTGTGTTTAATTCACCCACTCTTGCATCTACTTTCTGAGTGGCCTCTCGTTGCTCTTTGTGCAAACCAGAGTAGAAATCTTTCAATTCCAGGACTAGATCGTCCAAGGATGAGATTTTTGAGCTTATTTTCGGGGCTGGAGGTGACGGTAAGGGTAAAGGTAATGGGGCGGCCTCAACCGGTATGGCGGTCTCAACTGGAGTGGTGATCACTTTCGGACTGGGGCTAGGTTCAGAGTTGAGGGTTTCAGTGGACGAAAATGATAGATTTAATTTTGATGGTACATTAGAATCAGAGGTTTTTGATCTAACTGAAGGAGTGGGATTTCTTTCGGAACGGTTTAAACAGGCGAGATCTTTTAGCAATGGAGAGGCAAAGTGAGATTGTTTACTTGGGTGGTCGTTGCTTAGGACGCCACTGCCTACCGTGTTAGCTGCCATGGGCGATAATGTGGGTGTCTCCATTGATACCGGCAAAAGAATAAAACACAAATGTAAGTCCAATTAGGATAGTATGGGTCCAGATTTTTGGTCACAGTTGTTCTAGAAGGCGATCCTTAGCTATTGCGCTGAAGAAATAGATTCTCCGGGGATTAGATCCACTGTACTCGAGGTATATTAGTCTCTGCTCGACATAGTGTGTTGCGCACCCATTGGCGCCATCTTGACCCCTATGATTAGGTGATGATGCTGATCAATGATGTTCATATTTCTCAATCTTTAAGTTCATTTTATAATGTTAAGGAAAGGTGGGATATATGAAATCTGACATGAGATACTAAAAAGTCTGTTAAAAATAAAGAACATAATAATACAAAATAAAGAAAGGGCAACAGCATACTGTATATAAGATCAATAGTATAGGACCTACATAGAAATTAGCTGAGAATGCGGATATGTGCCTGCATATCGTACATAAGAAAAGAAATTCTATTTCATTGCGTACATGGACCCATGATAGTTAGCTAAATTTCAAAGACGTTGTTTACTCGTGATATCCAAATCGTTCAAAACACTCGATCATTATTAAAGGAATATGACGAATTAAAGTCATTATCAGCTCGATTGATTGTTGTTTTTAAAAAATTATTTCAGGACCCACAAAGGTCTTTAGAAGTTCTAATATCACAACATCTCCATAAAGACGATACATTAATCTACACCTGCAGCCATGACCACCTGTGCCATCTGATGAAAGAAAGTCTCCGAGGTGAAAACGCGAAATTCATATCAATGGACAGCAATTCAGAGATGGAAAAGCCTTTAACCGGGAACATCCTTAATACATGTCTCCGGCCGAGCGAATACAAAGGTTCGTGAAATACCATAAGAAGCAACAGAGAAGAGATGAATTATTAATGTGTCTTAGAAGGTCACTGATTTTAACAGGCCGTCCTTTTATCTTTCAAGGTCTTCGGGCAGAAATATCACGTTTACAAGAAAAACACATCTGTGTCCAATCGTTTAGCCACGCTTCTGCGGCCACAACAAAAGGTCGTTTGAAGTAAGTTTCTAAGTTTCTTCAGTTTTCAATATTATGTTGATCGTACTTTTAAACCTGACAAGCAATTTGAACGAAATATAGTAGTATTAATAGTGATTTTTGCTCCCACACTTTCAGTAATATAGAGGATGCAATCTCAAACACACGAGCGGTTCACCTGTTCCAGGACGTTAACGAGCTTTTATTAACTTCATATTTGCTAAGGTAAATTCGGTTCCATAAATTACCATAGGCTACATGAATGTATTATAATTATGCTTCTCTAGATTAACTCTATCAATGGTAAAATACAACTCACCTTCAATTTTATATAAATATATCATTATACTATATACCACCAGGATCTACCGGCCATTGAGGACAGACTTGGTTGTACTTTACTCCATTTAACATTAACGTTTATTAATTAATAGTTTATTACACACGCATTGCTCTGAAAACAACGTATCTAGAGTGATTTACGCATAGTGCATATTTCACTAGTGACTTACGTGGGGTTGTCATGGCAACCAATCTGTTTTTTTAAATTAAGATTACCAGTAAAATTCAAATTTATGACTCGATTTTTTTCTATTTTCATGATTGAAAGCATGTATAATAAATCTGTTAACTAACTCGTTGGTTAACCTGTATATATACCATACACACCATGGTATATCAATAAGCCCTCATCTATCTTCAATCTCATGTTGCTAGTAACGTACAGTTACTTCATAACCAACCACTAAAATATCCAAGAAATTGTTGGCGATAACATTTACAAGTGACTTGTACTGAGCGATTTTTTTTATTTTGTAGCAAACACAACACACTAACAAACGTGCTAAGTTCACCGACACTAGTCCAGTCTTCCTTGAATCTCATATATCCCGGATCCTCAGGTTAGTTGAATAAATGCCGAAATTTCTCATATGACATGATAATTTCTATAATTATATGAAGTACTTTAACTTACTATTACTAACACAAAGTTAAATTTATGATGTCATTGATTTTGACGGTTACACATGATTAGGAAAACAAAGGTAAACCGGTAATATTCTCCTTCTCTCCGCAGTGAGGTATATTAGTGGGCCTTTCACTGTGATAAATTGGTTAAGGCAGGTGCTGCAGAGGTCACGCTGTGTAACGAATGTGCCAGTTCACGTCACACAACCCCTGCTACAGGTAAAGTGTAGCCTAATCATCCTTTTAATTTATGCATATGGACTAAAGGCCAATTCCAACTTAGATGAAATGATTTTGTATCTCGTGAAAATATCGCTATGTCGACAACTGAGTGCAAATACAATTCATTAAAACAAAAAATGTCAAGAATTGTGAATCACACGAATGTTTACTATTTAAACAGGAATTGCAGTCCCCATCATCTGTGCAAAAGCAAATGTTTAAAGCTCTAGAAAATGCAATTCAATTGAGGAAAAGCTTAAAGGAATTGCCATGCACAGTCAAGGTTCGTTTTTTTCTTTGATTTAATCACAACTTCGAGTACTATTATGGATTAATTTAAGTAAACATATGATGAACTAGTTTCATTTCATTAATTTAAAAAAAAGCTATTAAGGCTTCAATAATTTAACACGTTGGAAAATTATGCATAATCCTTTACAGATCGTTTTCATGCGTTGCCTATAAAAATAGATGAGGTCGTTCTATGAAATAACATCATCCATATACTTTCATTGTAGGGTGATACATTTAACACTATATTGGAAATGGAAAGCCGCGAGCAAAAACATGTGATAGAGGCTTGGTTACAAGGTAATGTAAAAAGTTGTTAAATAGATCAATTAACTAATCAAAGATGATATTCGAAACATACCTATCAACATGGACAAACAGGAGGCCAATAAGCAATAGGTTCAGTGGCTTTCCAAGGAAAAAATACACAGTATTTGAAATATATTCCTTGTAAAATTAGGGGATAACGTTTAAGAAATAATCATGGCATTTCATTACTCAGATGTCTTATTTGTTCCAGTTGAAGGCATCAAAGCACGGTCCCCTATCAAAGGAAGTCGTAACGGCAATGGTAAGTAAAGGTTTTCTTGAGAATTAAAATCATTTTGCATCTAAAAGACTTCTGTGCCGCCTTTAGCATATCTAACATAGTTATATATGACATCGATTTTGCATGAATTTCAAATCACAATTGAGGTTTTGGTTATTATTATCCCCATCAAACATTATGAGAGATATATGATTTTGTATTTAATATCAATGAATGTATTGTATACATGTATACATGTGCTGAGGTGTTTTATTTTTCAGAATTGATGATAACAAGTCATTCAACTCATACCGGGGATGACATCGACAACATTACGAATGCACTGTCGGAAGCCTTCGTTGCCCATGCTCAAACTCAGCTGTTGATGTGATTCCTGTTGTCAGCGTCAAGAACGAATATCAAACAAATACATTTGAAACGTTGTTTATGTTATTAAAAAGTATTCCATGGACATTACCCTTTATACTATATGCTGTGATATACCCACCCCTGTACTGAATGAGCCAAGAACCCTTTGCAAAAGGTGGATTTTCTGCAAAATAAACACCCATACCGAACCACAGTCTCTTTTCGTTTTGGTCTTTTTAATAATAATCACTAAATAAAATAAAATCTGATGGACTTGAGTTTATTTGAGAATGTTGTCACTTACTCACCAACCTAGAACTTTTTAATAATAAACCATTATTCCAAACGGTGTTCCCTTCAAACAAAAGTGGACATTAATTTTGATAAATGATAGTTCTAGTTTTAGTTAGATTATCAAAGTGGCAACATCAACTCCGTGACCGCCGAGTATAAACTAGTAATCCTGAATAGATGAATAGACAAAGCAAATCTACCTCGTCGTTATACTGATATGGTAACAGCTCAAATAGACGATATTTTGTCTTGTCGAGGAAAGGAAAGTTATGTTCTTGTAATTATAGTTAGGCCTTCTGGGCGATATTACGTGGAAGAAAATCCATCACAATGACATATAATAGGGTGTCGGACTGCCTGGTGAGAGGTGTGGCCTTTAGGCCTCTCAGTCAATGAATTTTGAAATATTTCATACTGAATGTTCTCAGGGTAGATTCGAAGAAATATTTTATTCTGGTAATTTCTTGCAATGTATATTAAATAGATGGCGACGCATGACAACCACCTAACAACCTATTTGATATTTTGAATATGATATATATGTCAAATTTCTGGCCAGATTTAAGGCGCCGCACAATACAAACGATTCTCAGAATAACCGTCTCTCTGCATTGTAATAAACGGTCTAGGGTTTGTCTTGCATATGATGTTAGAAAGTGCATTGTGAGTGTGTTTCCTTGAGCAAAGTAAACATGATTCTTTCCTGGTAATGTGGTAATGTAAACCTGAATTATGATAACACGTATTGTTTACTGCCATACACCGTAGTTCAGAATTAATTCACATTTTCAAATACAAATTTTTAAAAAAATGACAAACCTGTGACCAAAGTGTACCACCACTGTACATTGGGTTTCAGTACACACAGCTGGTCCAAGAATTAAAGGAGTCTAAAACAAGGGCTTGGGAATCCCTAGTTCGCATTCAAGCTACAGGAATTTTATGTTTGAGCCACCCACAAAATATCCGTCCCTAATGTTAAATATCAGAACACCAACAAATTAAAGCGACGTAATAGCATAGCTTTCTCACACAAATATACCTTTTATTAGAGATAAATGGGGCTGATAATTTCTTTTCTTAGTTTATTCAGTATTAACTTGATCCTTTGCCTTGTCCCGCATCATATATCCAAAAATCAGCTTTACATTATTTTATTCCGGGTTCCATGCTAAAATGCCTGTAGGCCTACTATAGGTGATTTTAACATTGTTCGAAACAAAACTGCACCCAAAGACTGCAAAGCTATTAAAAATCTCATCAACCCAGTTATAAATGAGAATACAAGGCACAACTCTGCTATTGACTGGATCCTGACAGATATCAGTGATAAAAGGCACTCTCTCCCTCAAGATAAGTGATCATTTTGATATAATGTGTCCCGAAAAGACCATTAAGTTTAAATCCAACATGCCTTCGTGGCAGGGAACTAATTGAAATGATGAGAGACAAAAATGAAGTCATAGCTACAGCAAAAAAGACAAGAAAAGATTAGGACTGGGCAATAGCCAGAACTCAAAGAAATGCTGTGAAAAGGTGTTTATATCAAGCAAAACGCTTGTTTATAAGTGAAAATATAGAAACTGATCCAAAGAAATATTGGGAAAAAATTCAATCTTGATACCTAGTAGTAAAAGTAAAGACAATAACATCAATTTGATAGACAAAACTATTCAGAAGCCCATTGAGAGTAAAGATCTCCCTGACTACATAAACAACTATTTCATTGATATTATTGATGAAATGGCTGAGAACTTTACACATACAAACCTTCCAGATTTTACATCACTAGCTGCAAAAGACATTACAATGCCATCCATCAAAACCTGTGAAAATGAAGTACTCAATCTTGTACGTGAAATTAATATAAACAAGTCCTCTGCTGTTGATTCACTATCAACCAGAATACTTAAAGATAGTTTCAGTGCTCTGCATATTCAACTTACCTATCTATTCAACTGTATTTTCAACACAGGGAAAATACCTGTGAGCTGGAAACAAACAAAGGTTATACCAGTTCCCAAAACTGGAGATAGACATAATGTAACTAATCTTAGGCCAATAAGTCTACTTCCGTTACCTGGGAAATTATTAGAAAAATTATTCATCAATCTATCTCAAAACACCTTGAAGAAAACCAGCTACTAAACCCAGACCAAGGTGGTTTTAGAAAAAAACATTCTACTACCACAACAATAGCTTCATTTACTGATGACATTTATAGCTCCCTCAATTCCTCTTCAAGCGCAATAGCAGTTTTTATTGACATGTCAAAGGATTTTGATACTGTCGATCACTAGATACTTCTAAAAAAAATGTTATGATATGGATGTTAATTCCCAAGTGTTGAAACTACTTTAAAATTACCTAGCTCAAAGAATGCAAGAAACAGTAGTGAATGGTATAATTATCATCTACCCAAAGAAGAACAATCTATGGTGTACCCCAGCTAGGCTCTATATTGAGGCCTTTCTTTTTCTCATATATTAATGACATCAAATCTGCTAACACCAGCATAAAAATGAAACTCTATGCAGATGATACTGTCCTAAATACTGCTGCTGAAAATCCGAAACAGGCAGTAGATGTATTACAAACTGAATTAACCCAATTCCTAGGTGAGTAGAAAATAAAAAAAGACAAAAAAGACAAAAATTGTTTGTTTCAGCAACAAAAAGATATCTCATGATATTAATTCTCATGATATTCAAATTGTGCAGCTTTTGCTCTGCGGGCATGAAACACTATCCGGAACACCCATGGGGCTGCCAAGGAGGTTAAGTTGTGGAATGTGGTCCAGAAATGGATGTGATACAGAATAGGAGACAAGCCAGGACACACACCACAGCGCTTATAGCCTATACCACAACTTCGAAGGAATGGCATTGCCTTGGAGGATAACATCTGGAATGGCCTTGACTGTAGGTGGAAGGGGGTCCACATATGGTGCTGCCCCTGGAAACCTGCAGTTGCTAAGTGGAGCCTGATCAGCTCTGCTGGGGCACCTCTTGAACAACACCAGATACAGACTAAGCCCCAAAACCTGGCAAGAGGACGACTGCTGATGAAGCAGAAAAAAGGCAATGAGAAGCATGCACAGCACGTATTACAATCACCATTATTAAAATTGAGAATGACATTATTGAAAGTGTTAACCATGCCTGTATTACAACCCCTCTACTCTGTACAGGGAAAGTCAACTACTGAGGACTATCTGGAGAAAAAGTTGCCAGTATTACCACGTCTACCAGCCCCTGGCCTAAGTCAGAGGTGGATATTCAACCTGGAGAAGAAGGACAGTGATTTCAAAACTGCATCAGAAATAGTATCCACTTGGGCCTATCTAGAAAAAGAAAGACTAGCAGACGTAAAAGAGGAAAGGACAGTCAAGGAGAAATTCCAGAAGCAAGACAAGGAGTACAGTGAATCCTTATTCTGTAATGACACATGGGAAACCAGATCCCGCATAGGGATCGGTTAATAAGTATCATTTGATCCAGTAATTAATATCTAAGGGGTCCTTAAAAAGGAAGTATGGTATATTAAGTTCCAGTTTTAAAGGAGAAGATTGATCTTAATTGTAATAATTTAAATGAGGAATAATTGCTTTATGGATGTTGTAAATTATGACGAATCACTACTGTTTATGATTATTTGTGACAAGCTACTTAAGTGATGAGATATGGAGATATACATAATAGGGCCTACATGGTTTACCAATATGTGTAATTGTTCTACACTTCCAGATGAAAAATGTGAAGAGGTTTATATGTATACATTTATATTCATTATGATTTGTAATCATGATTCTTTTTAAATCGAATTGAACATGTTAAGCATAGTATAAGTATGGATAGAGATGTAAATGGTGTTATTTGATGCTTTTTCTCTTATGTCGGTATATTATTAACCATGTGCTTAGAATTGTATATGCCTCGAAGGCAGGTATCAGAAATAAAGTCTGTTGTAAAAATGCACCTCCAAGCATCTAGCTGTTTTAAAACATAAATCTTTTGGAATGCCCTGCCTGCCGTTGAAAGGGATATCACAAGCCACGAGCAATTCAAAACTTTGCAGAAAAACAAACTTAGACAAGCCAGATTAAATTATAATTATTATAAATCACATGCATATAAGACACTATAAGGAGTATCTCCTGGAGTATCTCCTAGCCAGGGCCTCACCCATTGAGAATTGATATTGACAGTATGACCACACACCTTTCATCTACTCATCCTCCTCACACCCCTCCTCACACACTAATGTGTTTTCATCCTCTCCTGTTATTACTACTATATATATATAAGAGAAAAGTACTGTTGAACTGGTGGCCTGAAAAGAGGTATAACGTATAACCTAGTGTCATTGGAAATTGTTTAATAAAAAATGATAAAAAACTTTTTTAGACCTGTGACCATTCACTAAAAAGAAAAGGCAAAATTCTCTAAAGTTGTAGTCAGACTAACTAGATTCGTAGGAAAATAATGGAACTTAATGTAGTTCTAAAATTGCATCGTTGATTGACATAATAAGGAGTTTAATACATTCATTACCCAATGTAAATCTTGTAATTTAGACTTTAGTGAAATCGAATGCCAGTAGCTGGACTCCTGGATCCTTCTAAAACTTTGACTTTCCATAATCTCTGCCGAGGTAAAATGAGTAATTTTAAAGTCAAAGCAAGACCGCCGCCATCAGAGTGAATCTTTCATCAGAGCAACCTTGAATGGTTCGGTTCCACCTATAATGCATGTTTCGCGCTAATTATAGACATTCAGCTGCGACCAGCCACCACAAGTGGTCGAGCAATGGAGTTGCTCTTCCTTGTTTTAATCTTGAGGATTCTGTCAGGGGTTGAAGGTAGGTCTCGCGCATTTAATTAAATGAGAGAGAATGGATAAAATTCACTATCAAAATGGAACTTTGTTATTCAACACAAGCTCGGATTTGATTGGAGGAGGACATGTAATTAGGGGAGATAAAAGAAGATTTAGTCAGGATATGAAACTAACCAGCAAGGAGACAATTATTTGCAGGGTCCTCGACGTTAAAGTTATCTCTCTGATTTTATATAAAATTCACGAAATAATGCTATAAGTTGATTACCTATCAATATTTTCTTGCAATAAACCAATCGAAGTTTGGGACTGAAGAAAGATGTATAAATTTAGGCCTTTAGGACAGTTAAAACAGTTGATTTGTTGTTATTTTTGTCCACAGCTGGAAAAAGAGATCTGTATGTTTTGGCCTTTTGGCGTACAGCAGGTTACCCAGGGGAGACAGTGAGACTGGCTATAAATATGGCGTTAGATGATATAAATGCTAGGACAGACATCCTACCAGAGTATAACCTGCATGCAGTATGGGAAGACACAGAGGTAAGCAACGTTTCATGGAAGAGTCCGACTTCTTAATTCTTTCACGGAGGTGAAACATTTTGGGCCCGTTTTTGGCATGGTGTATTTCAAGATCGAGGTTATTCCTGAAGCTACAAAAGAACTTGAATTATTTTAGATTCTGTTTGATGAGATCTATTGTTATGTATTTGCCTTAACCACCAATTACTGTTACTTTGTAAATTTATTTGCTTATATCTATGCTATTATTTTTTGCTCTGGGAACTAATAGCTATAGGCTCGCCCCTGTGAATTAATGACTATTTATCATTTTAATACATGAAACATGTTTTTCAGTGTAATCCAGGATTGGCAGTGAACAGAATGTATAAGCAACTCTACCAGCCTCCAACCAAAATAATGATTCTGGGTGCGATGTGCTCTACAGTCACCGAAGCTATAGCTTCCACCTCTCAACACTGGGATCTAATTACGGCAAGACTATGTTTTTCTGGATCTATAAACATTATCGTAGGATTCTGAGCTAATTTCCTGGTTATGAGATATACAAATTATTATTCTTTTTGGCTCATTCTTTTTCAATGCATCTGAAAGCTAAAGTATTTTAATTTCCGTGTACGCCAAAATCGATACGATTTCAACATGCCTCTGTTCCCCTCTCCACAAATGAGGGACACAATTGAACAGTAGAAAATGGAGATAACTCTGAGTTAGATAATATGCTAGACATATTGACTTTCAGTCTAGGCTCAGAGTTGAGAGAGTCCCTCCAAACTGAGAGAAAGCCTTTCGTCCCAAACCGCAAAATGCCATTAGAATCCCATTAGGACGCCTACCCCAGGGCCGAGAAGACATTAGCACAGCAGGCGTCCAATCACTTACTTCTGATATGCATTTTGATATTATCTGAGAGGCTGTGTGCCTAGACTAATTTGGTTTGTTTGTTTAAATGAAAATTTAGCTGAAACATATATAAAAAATGAAGATATTAGAATATTTCTTCATAAACCCATCAATTTCGGTCTTGTTGATCAAGCGAAAATGCAGCCTTGATTAACACTAATTTTACAGATCTAATAAATCCTACAGGTGCCTACATCTGATACTTAAATATTGAACTTGTCATAAGTGAATACTGCAAATAAATTAATTCTCTAATAACCCATATACAGATTTCCTACCTTTCGGCTTCACCAGCTCTGTCGGACCCAGCGAGGTTCCCACTTTTCTTCCGACTAAGTGCCCCACTTCTAAAAACGAACAATGCTCGCATAGCTTTGATGAAGTATTTCAATTGGGGAAGTGCAGCTACCATAGACCAACCATTTGATTTATTCTCCAAGGTAAAATTATTGGACAAATATTTTTTTTAATTAAAAGTTAATTACAATATAATAAGCAATAAAATAATTGTATTGTTCACCCATAGCTATGATCAGGAAGGTATGCCTATAATATAATTCCTTGACCTTAAATACACCAAATAACCAAATTTACCGTCTTTGGCAATCCCATGGTTGAGCCCATAATGAATTGACGGTAATTGAACTACATATGTATTGCATTTTTAAAATATGAAAATTCAAATAGGAAACCACAACTATACATATTCCCTTATTGTTTGTTTTCAAATGCCTTTGCGCTTTTCTTCAGACCACCGAACAATTCGCGCGAATGCTACGGGAGAACAATATGCGGCTAATAACGGCGGAAATATTCATGGATGATGTGGAACAGCAACTGATCAATATAAAGGTATTTTGCCTACCCGTGGGAAACACATATGTTATGGTTGCGATAACAAATTGTATATACTTTTAGATCGATTTGCCCTATTTGGCTTGAAATTGACCGGTATAACTGTTATCAATTTGTTCAAATTCCCCTCTTATTTGCATAATTATATCCTTTTCAAACCTTGACACTCGTATCCTATCCATGCACGAAAAGTCACGCCGAAGGGAGAAAAAATCTAAAAATACTCAATACAAAATTAACCAAAATTATAGACTCTCTGACTTATAAGTTTCAAACGCGTTGGAACAATCTAGGTCCAGAGGCGCATGCGATCGATGATAAATTTGCCTTTAAAAAATACACGGAACAACTTTTATCACCTTACTAAACCCCATACAACTGTGATTTAATAATCTATAATAATCTTCTTAAATGGTGTGATCTCGGGTCTCGAATTTCTTATCACTTACTCTTGTGCTAATAATATCTTAAAATGGATCCTTAAACTGTGGAATTAGTCTTCACGTCCGCCACCTTCAAACATCATACACCATTTCATCCCTGTTGTAACTGTTCTGTTTCTGTGTAATTGTTGAAACTGTTTAAGAAACAGTACAATATTTCGATCTTGTTTATATACCTATGCGGTATTAAAATATGTATAAAGATTTGAAATATCAAGTACTATAGACACGTAAAGTGCAAAAGCAATAGCATTGTCAAGATATTATAGTACTTCACTTCGCTATTATAGTCAGGGTTCTTATGTACATGAAGTTGCCCCTGTAGGGTATTGATGGAGAAAGTGAAAACTATACATTTTCGGAAACGTCAGGACCCATAGACTATGAAAACCAATGTTGCCCAAAACGTGTCGGCCATCTTGGCCGCCATATTGGACAATCCAAGATGGCTGCCATTCCAAACCTATTTATGCCCATAACTATCTTATTACTGGTCATAGAAACTTGATTTTGGTGTCTACACTAAGGTTTTCTAGGTCAAGGAATACAATGAAGATATCTATTTGAGTCTGGCATGTGTCAGCCATCTTGAAATCCAAGATGGCCACCATTCCAAACATTCTTTTGCTCATAACTTCGTAATTTGTTATCATAGAAACTTGATTTTGGTGTCCATACATAGGTTTTCAAGGTCAAGGAATACAATGAAGATGGCTGATTGGGTCTGGCATGTGTTGGCCATCTTGAAATCCAAGATGGCTACCTTGAAAACATTCTTTTGCTTATAAGTTACCTATTAGATCTCATAGAGACTTGCTTTTGGTGTCTACACATATGTTTTCAGGGTCCAGGAAGAGTGGCCATTGCTAGCGCGGGCAGGGAGGCCTCTTTTCTCCTCTTTTCTCTCTCGTTCTCTTTTAGTCATATCGATAGCCCTGCTGATCGATGGGTATTTATCTGTAAACTTTATATGTATATGTTGTTTCTCCTGCCTTTCCCATCGCCACCAACCATGCCAACCCACCCTCCGTCCCTGTTGCATAGAATAACAGCATCTACGCAATCCTGAGATAAAAAAAACAAGGCTGTGAGACCCTACCGAGGCTCGAACTCCCAAACCTTCACTCTAAATGCCAGTGCTCTATCCACTGGGCTATGGCCCTTGGGTGGAGTGGTTACTGAACTTTGCCAGTCATATGAGCAGGGCCAACACATGGCAGAGGAGGGAAAAACGTCCATTACTCCTTTATTCATGCTATGATGACTGTGTTACTTTAAAACATCAATCTAGAGGTATTGAGAGGGCAATCTGTGGCAACGGAATTGACTAGATATATCAGATCACTGTTAAAAGGTGTTTGTGTGCCGTTTTGAGCATACATCCTTTCTCTGAAATAGAGAGACTGGGTTGACACCTACAGGAATTAATTGTTACCTAGCAGCACCCCTTGGGTGGCCAAAACATAGTCATGTGACATCAAGGAATGCAATGAAGATGGCTGATTGGGTGTGGCATGTGTCGGCCATCTTGAAATCCAAGATCGTGACTGTTATTGTAAGACCTCAAGATCTCCAATCCAGCCTGGGTTTTCTGTTTTTGAACACCCTATTCATGGTTTTACCATGATATTATTTGAGTGCAAAGCTTTGTGCCAAGACTTTTTTAAGATGGCTTCCCCTAGCAACATCACCATACAATGGTTGTTATAGATACCTGAGGAAGGTCTATATTTTATTAAATATAACATGAGGGTATGCCTCAAAACATAAGACCAAGCATGAGAACAAGATTGGCATCTTTTTCACATTATATTGTTGCAACAAAGTTTAGGAATTGCTATGCTATAGACCACAACTATATCACATCCTGTTACCATGAAAACATGGAGTAAATACAGTCTTTATGAGATAAAAATGACTGATCCCACAAGATTAATTCTAGAAGAACCTACATTTCAATTTTTGTGAATGTGCGACAATAACTGAAATAATAGGAACATTTGAAATGAAACTTCATTTGAAATGAAATCTTCCACATGCTGATCCATGACCCTATTATATCCTGTATGTTGCCCCATGACCCTATTATATGCTGTATGTTACTCCATGACCCCATTATCCCTCTATGCTGCTCCATGACCCTCCATTATACCCTGTATGTTGCTCCATAACCCTATTATACCCTGTATGTTGCTCCATAACCCTATTATACCCTGTATGTTGCTCCATGGCCATCATTATACCTTCTATGCTGCTCTATGACCCCTTTGTTGATCCTTATATATGTATACCCTCAGACAAATGAAAGGGCTCCATGACCATCATTATACCCTCTATATTGCTCCAGACCCATCATTATACCCTCCATGTTACTCCATGACCCCCACTATACCCTCTGTATGTTACTCCAAGACCATTATTATACCCTCTATGCTGCTCCATGACCCCCATTATACCCTCTGTATATATGTTACTCCATGAACATCATTATACCCTCTATATTGCTCCAGACCCATCATTATACCCTTTATGTTGCTCCATGACCATCATTATACCCTTTATGTTGCTCCATGACCATCATTATACCCTCTATGCTGCTCCATGACCCCCATTATACCCTCTGTATATATGACCCATTCTCACGAAAATGGTGCAATCTGTCCTCAAAGTGTAAAAATTATATTTTGTTTGATCGATCTGAGAGTTAGTAAGTTTAAAGGTAATATATAGGCGGGAGTATATGTGAGGCTGCCATTAAATTAGACCAATAGTTTTTGTATAAGTGATATTGATCAGATGAAACATCCTATCATTGACTGTATCTTTATTCATTATTCTCAAAATGTTTTCATTATTCTATTATAATATAATCAAATATCAGCTTTTGCCCCTGAGTATGATTAGTTACCCACATTTTTTTTAAACTATTCACATTAAGGGTTCAAATATGGGCGACGTTTTTTCACTCAGAAAAAACGTCGCCCAATCTATGTCATATTTAGTCAATTATATAAAGCTTGATTGTTATTTTTTATGTTTTTAATATATAACTGACACCATTTAAGACCGTTTTAGCATTATTTTTTGAAAATTTGTCATTCATGCCATTCTCCACTGAAGGATGGGCATGTTTTCACACAGAAGTGTAATTTTTGATGTGTCACAGGAAAATGAGTCACAAATAAAAAAAGTGATATCATTCAAAGTGATTAAATCATCGGATTTCTTCATTGGAATATTCTCATTTTTGGATTGCTTAGTGCTATCGATCATGGCAATATGTGTACCAAATTTCAGGACAGTGTATTAAACACATCCTTGATATATCCTTGCATAGTTGTCAAAGAATTGTGACAAGAATATATGTTGCATCCTGTGATGTCCATACCTCCTCCATGCATTGTATTATAATCACTCATCTACATAGAATATATAGATCAATAGTTTTTATTTCGTTGTAGGAAGCTACCTATGGACCTGTTCCTTAGAACTGAGCAGGATACAAACATCAAAATCAAATCATTTCTTGAGTACAAGGATTCAAATAGGGGCGGCGTTTTTACGCTCCCAAGTCATATATTGAATGAAAGTTGTAAAAACGTCGCCCTATCTAAAGTCCAAATAACTCACTTTTTGAAATCCTAACATTTTCTGGAGATCATTTCCCACAAAGTCTGGGATGATATAATGGTAAATAAGTGGAAAATGATTTAATTTTGCCAATATTTAGCTCATGTTTTTATGTAAAAACGTCCCCATAGTGTGGAAAAAACGTTTTTTCCACCAATTATTAGGATCAGCCCCAGGGCCTAAGGCCTAAGGTCTGACAATCTTCCAATGGTGATATACATGTGTCTGCCAACCTATGCTTATGAAATCATACTTCTTAGACAAAATTAATTTTATTATTTCAGAAAGCACAGCTATTTTGTCTGGCGACGTTTTTACACCTCAATTTAGCCATTTTTACATTAATTGACTTAGGAGCATAAATTCTGCAGCTACATTCAACCTTAATACATCATTTTATTCGGTTTTTATGCTCCATTCTATGGCACAAATCTTATTTATGCATATTGATTCAACTATATGTTTTCCCAACATAACTATGAGTTTGGTAGTGATTAATGGGGATTTTTCCTTGATTTGATAGTATATAATTTAAAAAATATACATCACAGATACACAAAAGTATATATTTTAATTATGCTTATGCCAAGACGCATGTAGCTAATCAATTCCTATGTATTTAAGATCAATATCGACCAAGATATTGACCAATAAATGGAAATAATGGGGGGTTGCACTACTTTCGTGAGAATGGGTCATATATGTTACTCCATGACCATCATCATACCCTCTATGCTGCTCCATGACCCAATTATACCCTGTATAGAGCTCCATGATCTCTATTATATATATATAATACTTTTATTCAGAATACATTTACATTTGCAATACTATGATCGGTATACAGATTACAATAAAATTCAGGAAGTGGGTTAGGACATCTGCATATGCAGTTCTTCCAAGTTCTTCCCTCTGTGCTTCTCCATGACCATCAATATACCATCTGTGCTGTTCAATGGCCACTATAATACACTCTATGTTGCTCCCTGATCATGATTATACCAGCTAAGCTCCATAACCATCATTGTACAATCTATGCTTCTGTATAACCCGCATCATATATTGAACTTTTATTCCATAAAAAAAGTATAGTGCTCCATGACCCCCATGATACCCTCTGTGCTGCTCCATGACACAAATTTTGGCCTCCATGTTACTCCATGACACCCACTATACCCTCTATGCTGCCACATGACCTCCATCAATACCGTCTCTGCTGCTCCATGACCCCCATTATACCCTCTATGAAACATCATGACCCCCATTATACCCTCTATGCTGCTATGTGATGCCCATTATATCCTCTATGTTGCTCCATGACCCCTCATTATACCCTTCATGTTGCTGCATGACCCCATTATACCCTCTATTTTACTCCATGACCCCATTAATCCCTCTATGTTACTGCATGACTATTATTATTAGACCAAGTGTCCACTAAGTAAATGACAAACTGGCAGCCTCTCAGAAAGACAGGTCGCCCTGTCATCGTTATACCCTCTATGTTATGGCATAACCACTATTATACCCTCTTATGATGCCCTATAACCACCACTTTACCCTCTATGTTGCTGTTGTTTAATGGTCCCCATATGATAACCTCCAAATTGTTTAATGGCCCCTTTCCAATACCATTGATGTGATATGTGATCCTCGTTTTGCCTGTATATTGCCCTGTACTCTCAGGGACCTTTCCCTTTAACCTTGAAATAAATGGAAGAAGGGCAACTTAGCCCGAAAGCTAGTGATGAAATAAACAAATTCTAACATAAAGGGGTTCAGTACCTACACCCTGTCCAGCCTATGAAGCACCAAAACCCCAATGCTAGCCTATACCAGTACTCATTGAAGTCTTGGTTCTACAGAGGCTGGACAGAGTGTACCATCATCCCACAACCAACATACCGGGCTTAACAATATACGTGACCTGCTCTGCAAAAACAGGTCTTATTTAGGGGGTATATAAGACCTTTGCAGGGCGGGTCACAACAGTGATATTCCCACTTACCTTGATACATCTTGAAATAAATTGTTCAAGATATAGACTGCAGTTTGTAATTTAGATTTACACAAAATTTAGTGTAGAATGAAAAGTAAGGCTTAGTTATCATGACAACAGACTTTCCAATGATACCAGAAATGGGTTATTTTTCTTTCCCCTAATGTCAGTTACCGTAGTGGCCCGTTCATAAGCCCGGGCTTGTATTTGTTTAGACCCCCCTCTTGCCCCAGCTTGCAATTGAGATAGGCTTTTAATCGACAATTAAATTTCAGTAGATTTTATTTTTTCATGACCCCTACATCCCTGGTCTGTATTTGAGATAGGCTTATAAACAGGTCCCGGCTTATAAACGGGCCACTACAGTATTATTGTATGCATTAGGTTACCGTTTTCCTCTATTGCCATATTTTCATGAGAGAAAATAGGATGTCACATCCCAGAATTTTGCTATTTTTAAATTTCAAGGTCATATTTGGTGACCTTGACCTTGATCAAGTTATTGTTTCAAAAAGAAATGATAACGGTTAGATACACCATCACTATTCCCAAATTTGGTCACAATGCTGACAAAAGTGTAGATATGGGACACAAAAACCTATTTCTTGCTAAAATACAAAAAAATCACTAGTTTCCATGGAAACAGGCCATTTAGAGGATAGGGATAGGCTTTTGGCCCTTGGCTGCTGGCCTATTACAGGTAATGCATGTTATGTAAGGAAATCTATTGTCTGAGAAAAGAGCATCCATATTGTGCTTAGGTTAATAAATTGCTTTCACTGGAGCAAACTATGAATAAAACCACATATTATATCAACTCAGATAAATACAAAACCTTTCATTGCATTAAGAGGTTGTTTAAGATTATTTCACAATTTAACCTAAAAGCCCCAGTACAACTTAAACTGCCCATATAACAAGGCTTAGCCAAGTATCAATTATCTGTGACATAACAATGATAATGCGAAAGGGTAAAAGAAGTTGCCATCATGAAATCCAATTTGGGAATTTCTAGATATTAGATTTCAGTATGGCTGACACATAGCAGACCCAATCAGACATCTTCATTGCATTCCTTGACCTTGAAAACCTAGGTGTAGAGACCAAAACCAAGTCTCTATGACATCTAATAAGGAACTTATGAGCAAAAGAATGTTTTCAATGGTGGCCATCTTGGATTTCAAGATGGCCGACACATGCCAGACCCAATCAGCCATCTTCATTGTATTCCTTGCCCCTGAAAACTTATGTGTAGACACCAAAATCAAGTTTCTATTATAAAAAAGTAAGAAGTTGGACTGGATTTGAGATTTCTTACAATAACAGTCATGTTCCAAATGGCCGCCATCTTGGATTTCAAGATGGCCGACACATGCCAGACCCAATTAACCATCTTCATTGTATTCCTTGCCCCTGAAAACCTATGTGTAGACACCAAAATCAAGTTTCTATTATAAAAAAGTAAGAAGTTATGAGCAAAAGAATGTTTGGAATGGTGGCCATCTTGGATTTCAAGATGGCCGACACATGCCAGACTCAAATAGATATCTTCATTGTATTCCTTGACCTAGAAAACCTTAGTGTAGACACCAAAATCAAGTTTCTATGACCAGTAATAAGATAGTTATGGGTATAAATAGGTTTGGAATGGCGGCCATCTTGGATTGTCCAATATGGCGGCCAAAATGGCCGACACGTTTTGGGCAACATTGGTTTTCATGATCTATGGGTCCTGACGTTTCCGAAAATGTATAGTTTTCACTTTCTCCATCAATACCCTACAGAATTACACAAGGAACCGGACTATATGTACCTTATGTAATTGTTGACTATTCTTTTATTGAGGCTGAATTTAGCCTCTATTGACAACACAGTCACCCTTGGTACTGTACTGAAATCAGATTCTATTGTATGTAATTGTTAACTATTCTTTTACTGAGGCATAACTTCGCCTCTATTGACAGCACTGTCACCCTTGGTACCGTACTGTACTGAAATCTGTTTTACTGTACATAATTTGCAACTCTACACCTTTTGAGTAACTGTCAAATCGGAATTCGTAATTAGGCATTCACCGGAAGAAATGATATTATTACCATTATTGACTGAACAACCTATTGTAATTTTCCATTAGTACAAATAAAGAATTCTTGAATTGAATATCCGACAAAATTAGTACATGTATAACATGTAACTAAGACTTCAATGTTGTATATCATATTATGGTGCTCCTGTCATAACCAAACATTTCATGTAAAACTGTTCCCCAATGTGAACTCACGGACATGTACATTTCCAATACTTTCAGCGTCATGATGCCAGAATAATATTTTTAAGTACATATGAACCAGCCTTCCCGGCGGCGTTTTGCAATGTAGGTGTCATTCCTAAAGATTTCTTTACTAGATGAATTATCTACAAGGAGGAGCATAAAAACAATAATTACTAAGTGATCATTAACTTTATAATTATGCTTATTTCTCTTTGACATGTCAAATTTTGATTAAGTTTTGTTCACATTGTTAGAACATATAACTTTTATCTTGACTGTAGATACATACTGTGTAATACATGCACAAGAGAATTGTTTTAACGTAGGGTAGAGCTAGCAACTAAGAGAAGAAAATAATAAAGGCATATGGTCTGGAACACCTCTTTTTGAGATGATCACGACCATTTTGTCAAAACTACACTCTTATGGCAAATAGAGAATTCTCTTATCTTATCTGATGCATTTAATGTGCATTTTAGATATACAAACATGGTCTATATGGACCGCGATATGTTTGGATTGTCAATGGGTTCAACACGGAAAGGTGGTGGCTTCAGAGTCTTCACAAACATGACTGCACTGTGGAAGAAATGATGAAGGCTGTTGAGGGTATTTTTAGTACAGCTCTACATTACGGGGACTATAGGAGTGGCAGGGGTGAGGTAGCCTTCTGTCTACGTTGTATACAAATTATTTTACTTTTCTTTAGATTACACATTTCACCATTTTCATGTCTTATGGTGTTTGGAATGCAGGAATAGCAGGCTACACCAGTGACGAGTGGATGAAGTTGTACTTAAGTCAATGGCATACACTCCCAGAGAGAGGCTTAGAATTTCCCCCTATCATCTATGATACAGCCTGGACAGCAGCTTTGGCACTAAACAAAACTGCACTGGTGCTGAAGGAACAAGGTATTATTGTATTACTAAAGTATTATCAAAGGATATTGTATAAATATAATATAAAGTTGACATGAATGTGGGATGGATAAATCCTTGTCAATTTCGTTCTGTGCAAATCAATTCAACATCAATTGAATATGAGAGTATACCATTGGCATTCACGTAGACTTTATGGAAGTTTGTCTATTTAGGGTTAAACAATTCCTTGGAGGACTATGAGTATGGAGATAAAAATATCACGAGGATAATCTTCGAGAGTATTGCTGGTTTAGAGTTTACCGGTGTCAAAGGCCCCATCAGTTTTGATGAACAGGGTGACGGCGATACATCAACAATTATACGGAGAGTACAACGTGTGTTAAATTTATTGTAAAACATAGATTCGCTCATTTGTATTCAAATGGCTATAGTAACCGTTACATGATGAAGATTCTAGTTTATAAATGCCGTCAAAATTAATTCATTCAAGACAAAATATATCTTTTTACTTTTTATTATACTTGTATTATATTGAAAAGCATCCTTGCAAAGTTTCCTTAACTTTCCTAGATTTTTATAGGGAAACAAAATAGTTCCTGTTTTTTGCAGATGGTGAGTGGGAGGTAGTTGGCTTTTACAATTATGTTGATCGTAAGTTGGATTGGGATGAAAACCACACTGTTGTATGGAAATGTAAGTCTTTGTTTTTAAATTTGATTTATGGTTAAAATATTGGTATAGGTTCAAGAGTATATATATACACGGCTTCCTCATATTTTACCAATTAAGCCTTCAGACTCCCATAGATTATATCTATATCAAATTGACATGGCTAGTAAATGAGTTAAGTACTATTGTATTAAACTGTCTGTGAGACTTGTCCAGTTATATAATAAATTTAACATATCCGATTGATGAACATGTCTGCTAACCATAACTATTAGAGTGTTCCATGAGTTCTAAATTGTACTCCTCTATAATGTTTGTGAGTTTCTTATTTTCCGCAATTTATTTGCCCAGATGGGAGACCACCAAGAGATGCTACTCACCGGATCAATGAATGGATCTATGTGGACTCCACAACTTACTATGTCATAGTCGCTATAACCAGTGTTTGTATAGTCATGACTATCGGATTTGGAACATTCAATTTTATCCATCGTCAGAAAAGGTATTATAACTGCAATATACCCTTGGAAAATACATACATATATAATAATAATAATTCTCACGAAATGGGGGCAGTCAGTGTTTTTGGATTCCAATTTGGTTCACTGAGCATAGATTTTCATGTATTTATTTATATTATAGCTGAAAATTGACGTTTTTAAAAACAGAAATAAATGAAATGAGAACGTAGGCACTCAAAATGATGAATTCATGTCAAAGGTTCTATTTCATAAAAGGATTAAGACCAATTACTAAGCGCTTTTTATTAAATTCTGGAAAAAATAAATTTTTATTGCCACTTTTTGGCTGAGAAAAATGGCTAAAATCACAGGGTGCCAATGATTGGGATGGGGTGCCTACGTCAGGGGGTGGGGAACCCTCTCAAAACTCATTAAATATTGTCATCCAATATGTTGTGATGGTTATAATGGTAAAAAGCTCATTCTTATTGGGCAGTGATTCCTCACAGTTTTAGCTCATAAATCAACAAGGCTTACCCCGACGTAGGCAGAAAAAAATAGGTTAAAATTCAAATTGATGCTAAGAGAGAAATATTCATCCAATCCAGAAGCAATTTTCAGGTAAGGTTCCCCGACTACCCTATTTAATAACGCACAAAAGATTCTTGAATTTTGAGAAGGCTGAAAAATGGAAACCCCTACTGCCCTCATTTCGTGAGAATTGACCATATAAATATTTGCATGTATTAATAATACAAAAATCATCATGATGGTGAGGACCTATATATACTATAGTTTACAATTCATGGAAACCCTTCCAATTTAAGTTAGGTGGTCGCTTTCGGCTGTCGCTTATCTAAATGAGGATAAGGAGCATATTTACTCCTCTGAATATTTTCCGTTTGTGATGGATATTGATTATAAGTCAAACAATGTCAAATAACAGCTGACCAAAACTAACTTAAACTGCGAGTACAATACTCCTTTAGAAATGAATTACTGTAGCTTTGGTGCTTATTTCAGTCCCACAACTATCACAAATTCCACAACAAATATATACCAAAGTTTTTCCCGTGATTCAAGAAGTGATCAAATGATTTGGGTAGTACCATTTCCAGTTAAGTCAATTAATTAAATATGTCATTGCAGATTCATAAAAATGTCCTCGCCAAAGATGAATAATGTAATACTTAGTGGATGTGTGACAGTGTATATAACAGTTTTCCTGCAAGAAATGTCCATGGATGAAGTACTTGTCTATTGCAAGGTAATGTATTAGAGCAGTCTGCAAATGCCATATATTGATTAACGGTTGTCCACGGAAAGATCGTCTTCCCTGTCACATGTTCTTAAATGGCGACTTGAAATTTTTATAGTGATAAAAGTAAACAATAAGGAATGTAAAAGAAATGTTTTCATTGATGCTCTGTATTCATATATTCGACTTCTGAGCAAACACTATGAACATTGAGGTATGCGTTACAGAATACTTGACAGGTGAGAGAGGCAAGGCTGGAGTATTTAAGGATTTGTATTTAAGTATGCTTACAAAAAATATGAATTATTGAGAATCAGGATTAATTAGATTATATGATAATAGAATAATGTATAGTCGTTTTGAAAACTTTGAATATTAATGAAAGAAAGATAATAGATTGTTATGATATTTATGCCACAAATATATTCATGTAAAGGTGTGGGTTGGGTGGGAATTTGTGAGTGTGCTATGGCCGAGGCAGACTGAGAGTGCATGGTGATGTGATGCAATGGGAGTCCAGTATAGGTGTCACCCATAGAAATCCCCCCCTACACCTACTTGAGCTAGGCTCATGCAACGGTTTTTTCTCTTTCTCATTCTAATGTGTTATAGCCACATCGAATAATTAATATGTTTTTCATTTGCTTCTGGATGCTACATTTTCAGATAAGGACATATGGGTTGATGATTGGCTTTTCCATGGCATTTGGAGCCTTGTTTGCTAAAACTTGGAGAGTCTATGCTATCTTCATGAATCGGACCAGGAAAGTGGTAATTGTCACACAGATTTGTATTCAACTTTTAAGCCAAATACCAGGTTCACTTTTTAACAAATGCATGCATCACATGCTCCTTGGACCTATCAAATATGTTTACTGATAAACCACCACTCAGCTTTAGAAATCATTAGAACTAGGGTGTATCAATTCTGTCCTTCTGAGCTTATCAGTGCCCTTACTATTAATTACCATTTGCAATTTTGTCAAAATAATATAAAGATATGTGGTGGCCTGGGGTGGAGGAGCTGTTTTGTAGTGGTGGCTTCGTCAATCAGTCAATAACAATCTTGTGGTTAAGACGGCTGCCTTGGTACAGAGAGACCCAAGTTTGATGCTAGGTTGAGGTGACTGTTTTGTCGGGTTCACTACATGTGGTGCCTGTCACTGGGCCACCAGATTTTATGAATTTCGGGGCAGAATAAGAGGCGGGCAATGTGGTGGCCTAGGGTGGAGGAATTGGTTGGTAGTAGTGGCCTCGATCGTTAAGTAGTCAATCTTGATGATTTACTGGTTAAGGCACCTGCCTGGTTAGTTAGAGGCCCGAGTTTGATTCTCAGTTGAGGTGACTGTTTTGGGGGGTTCACTATACAGATAGCTGTTATGGATGTTTTTGCAGCTTGCTTGGTCTTCTTCTAGACCTGTTTTATATATTTCAGTCAGTTGGTACTTGTTTGCAGACACTATTTCTATTGCCTATTCTCTTATAGAAACTGGGGTATTTTTGAAAGTTTTGTCTCATGTTCTACAGATAATTGCAATTCCCTATTTCACTATCTGTTGTCTGCACTTACACATATGTCTCGTCTGCACCTGGGATTTGTATTGAGAAAACATATAGCCATCGCTGTTATACTCTTATGTTTCAGGCAATATCAGATTGGCAGTTATTTCTGGTAGTTGGAGCCATTGCGGGGATTGACTTATTGATGTTATTAGTGCGTGAGGTATCTGATCCACTGTTTGTTGAATCAAGAGCTATTGGTTCTGTGGTAAGGTTCTCCAAACTGACCATGTATACCAATGATCCCAAGGTCACACTATAATATATGCCACTGTCAAGCACAAATCCTTCTATTGTTATCCATGAACGAGCTTTTAAAAACTTGGATTATGGATTAAAATCCATAATAAAGCGTTTACTATCTCCCATCCCTGAATACATATTGTGAACAATTTTGAAAACTACAGGAAATGGAAAATGGGGATGTTCTGATCACAAAGCTGGTTTGGGTCTGCACTTCAAGCTATGATACATATTTCCAAGGTGTGACATATGCCATCAAAGGACTCCTGTTAATCTTTGGTGCTTTCTTGGCTTGGCAAACACGAACTGTAAGTTAGAAATGGCTTTGCATCATTTTCTGTAATTCAAAAGCCTTTCTGTATACATATATTAACAACCGTCAAGCACCTACGCATTCAATGGATTTAATAACTGATATGATTTGTAATATCATAATCTATAATATAGAAAGGTTTCATTCAAATTCGTTATGTTCATAAGTACAAGATCTGTAGTTGTTGGATGGTAAAAGAGAGTAGCTAATGAATGTATAATTATTTAAAACAAATTTTCAGGTTGAGATTCCGGCACTTAATGACTCACAATACATTGGAATCTGCATCTATAATGTGGCAGTGTTGAGCCTTCTGGGTGTAGTCTTACTATTTGCATTACAAGATCAAATTCTATTGTCTTACATCATTTCATGCTGCATTATTATATTCGCAACCACTGCAACACAGATGATGATTTTCATCCCAAAGGTAAGTCACATTTACCAAATTAACATTCAAAGCAATATTAGACGTTTGCATTCAAATTCATTGCTTAATGTAAGGACGATGTGCTCAACTTCCCAAAAGCATTTGACAAGGTGCCACATCAATGCCTTTTCAACAAAATGCCATTACTTTCCATGGGAACACTCTACTTTGGATATAGCTTTTCAAGAGGTCAGACAACAAGTTGCACTAGATGGGAAGATGTAAGAAATATCAGACATAATATACCTGGAGCGGGAGTACTTCAAGACATGTGATGGACCCTCTTCTGTTTCTCATCCACATTAATTTGCCAGAATTATGAAAAACAAGGGCTATACTATTTGCACAAGACTGTCTACTTTACAGAAATATCAGCAAAGTGGAGAATAGCATCCTACTCCAAAAATACCTTACAACCTGCAAAAAAGGAGGATACATTTTTCTTACATTTTTTACCAGGATTAGTTCATCTAGTTAATGCACATTATTGATGCAATTAAGTCCAGACAAGTGTGAGGTGTGTTAAAGTACTAACAAAAAGAAGTATTTTGTGAAGAGGTACACCATATGACAAAAACTTAGAATAGATAAAACAGCAAAATATTAGGGCCTTTATTACTTTATTAACATCAGCAACAACTTATCATAGTGTAACAAAGATGCTAGAATATCTGCACTAGACAACATGACAGGAGTGCAGAAAGAGAACAACGGTCAAGTTGATATAGTACACCAACTTGTGGTAATACTATCAATACCTACCTTGGGGCTAGAGGAGCCATTTTACAATAAGGGGACATAATGACATCAACATTTTCCTTCCTTACTACTGTAAGATAAAACGCCACCTGCAATTATCTTTTCCATCTGCAATTTGCCTGTGGAATGACTTACCGACCAGTTCTGTCAATGCCTTCAAAGGATTGAAGCACGGCCTCCAGGCAATTAATTGCCCAACATGAGACACTCCATGCAGTTGTAACTGACAGCAATGCTATGTATAGAGATGTTAAGCCACCAGTGAGTATACACCAGTGGTTTGCAAATGATTGAAGACAAAAAAAGGTCAAGTTTTATTGTAAATAATGTGGTCTCTATAAAACACTTACCTTTTTGCAAACATTCTGCATCAACATTAAGATACTTTCCAGTCTGAGAATATGACTTAAGCTGTCTCTACACCAGTCCCGATACCGTCTCCCGATACTGGTGACACTTGCGATCACCATTTTGTTCCCGATAGTGCAGATTTCCCCAATACGAGCATGCACGTCGGGACCTGTCGGGAATGCCTCTACACTGGCGATGTTCGTTGGCCAACTGTCGGCGACGCACACAATATTTCAAACAAGTTAGAAGTGATCGGCGACTGTCGCTGACAGCTGCCGATAGCTACAAGTGTCGGGAGGCCGTCGGGAAAGCATCTACACCACCCCCGACAGTTGCGCTGTAAAAGTATCGGCAGGTATCGCCAACTGTCGGCGATGCACAATCGGGACTGGTGTAGAGGCAGCTTTAATTACTGCATCATTTTTCCTTCATGAGCTATATTCTCTGTATTGGATAGTAAATGAAAACAAAAGTTTCATTGGATTAAAACATTTGAACATAACTTCTCTCCTTCAATATGTATATTTAATTCAGATCAGTAAATTTCAAAATGGTACCGTTGATGCTGAAGACTCCACCCCCAATACTGCATTTGGAAAGAAAGTTGAAAAAACTACCAACAATAGCATTGTTCCTATTACCATGAAATATGACCTCAAGAAGAAAACTAATCTTTTAAAGGAAGCTGAAAAGAAGATAGCTGATCTCACTATAGAGGTAGATATATTATTGATTTATTCTGAACATTGGTTCTTGAAATTTATTATATTTGATCACTCACTCCTGAAGAAGGGCAAGTCGCCCGATAGCTAGAGATATTTAATAAAACAAGATAAAGTATATTATAATGCTCTCTCTATTACCACATCATTTTATCAAGCCAGCCTACCCGATATACAGCGAGCCTCTCTCCCTCTACTTTATTATATTTAATCATCAAGAACATACACTATGCAATTCATTCTTGAAGACAAAATATATGTGTATAACTCACTACTATGTTCCAAATGTTTGTGTTTCAGGTTTCTCAGCTTAGGGCCAGGTTAGCTGGTAGCGATCTAATTGAGCTGGAAAGGCTGCCCTGTGCACATGAGTAATAAAAGTATGATCAACTCCCTTCTGGCCAGCAACCAAGGATATACTATAATTCACTCTGCAAGAGGTGCGAAACTTACTACAACCATCTGAGGTCTAACATGAGAAATGAAGACTTTTCACAATGAGATGTCAACTCTGAATAATTAGACACATGTTCACCTCCAGCTTAAATGTGTAATTTTGTGTATTTCTAGTCACGTGTATATGTTTTCCCAATTTTGATCTTGTATGTTCCAGATGAGTCTAATGACTTAAGGATGGAGGGTGATCCAAGTCAAATTCTATATAATATCATGAACCTGGTATAGATGCCAAGAATATTTGAAATTAAACCTGGATGAATTGTATTAATCGTGTTTTAGATTGATAGCATGCTCACTAGTGGTATAGTTTCATTTCATGAAACAGGGATCATGGGCGATTATGATATATTTTCCAGATTTAGGATGGAATTCTAAATTTAATTACCAGCTGACTTTAAGTTATTATGGTAGAGGGGGGGGGGGGGGGTGATTGCTATATATCGGATGGGGCTGATTATAAAATGATGTTTCTTATAAGGTAGAAAAATAAAAATGTTGCCGCTGTATTCATTGTTCACAAGCCCTCCTTCGGGTGAGTTTAAGTTATAATTAAAAGACTTGCAGGTCCATCACTGCACTAGCATTTGTCTATTTCGGTTTTAATTGTAAAGATTGGCCTGGCCTTCGCCGAAAATAAACACAAGCTTAGTACTGCCACCCAAAGCTCTGATCCGAGGAAATCTCCCAGAACCCCATTTAAATCACTTCTCTCGCTTAATTCATCTTAGCCTCTGTAATTTTATAATAATTTTTAGCTTGTGTCTATTTATGTACTACTCGAAGGTCTGAACTTTTTGAATAATTTAAACGGCATATAAGTAGCTTTAGTATGGCTGAGAAAAGTGTAAACTACATAATGGTTGTGCTGAATAAAAATCTTTAAATACAATACAATTACTTCACCATCCAATTGAAAGGGAATGACATCAACGACTAAATGTGTGAGTTTAAAAGAAAACCCCCAAATCCCCAAATGTGGTGAAAATTAGTTTAATTTCCTTTTGAAATGATGTTCCGTTTGGAAGTCTATATAACGCTCTAACCACTTGACCATTGAGAATGGCTATAGGGGGCATACATATAAACATTAGCTCTACCAATTGATTCATCCCATTTCAGGTTTACTTTAATCCCCAATTCTCCTCTGGCTATGTGAATCACAAAATATTAACAACTCTGCCTGTATTAATTGGTTGGTCCTATTAAATGGGGTACAATGCATGGTTAACTATTTTGTTTTTGTTTTTGGACATCGTTTTTATTTGCTTGACGAAATGGTGCAGTGGCATTCCTTAAGGAATCCTCATTCTCCCATAGGCACAAGAGCGCACCACCAGTCACCTGGAGCGGCGAAATTGGTCTGTAAAACTTGGCTCAATGTCCCAATATCCTATGTTTTCGTCATCCACATCACAAACTATTGCCAGATTTCACTTCCTCAACATTTTTAAGAAGCAAAACGTCAGGGTTCATAGTGTCTATATTGTACTCGTAATGCACATACCCTGATTTCCCAATGCATGTCTACCAGCTTCCAATGCTTAGCCTAACCCTTCTTCCTCGCACTCGGCCGTAGCCTACTCGTGTAATTTCGGTAACAAAGCTCATATGTGCAGGGACCATCACATATCCGCGATGATTCCCGCACGAATTTAGCACAAAAACGAAACGATTTTAATGCTACTAGCGACGGCAGGTGGGCGGGATGGTGGGCAATGTCAACGTACAAAAACATTCCATATTTATGAAAGTAAATAGCCCAAGACTTCCCTTCATTCCCATCAAATTGTGACGATATCCCTCTGGTGCCACACACATCTGGACACATGGCATACAATTATAACAATTCAATGGTGACGAAACTGTAGGACCACAGCCCACATATTATAGTATGTCTTAGTCTAGAATGATAAAAATCAATTATACTTCATAGGCTCATATCTTCGATGCATGGAGAGCAAAGACTGAGCCTGAGGCCGTGAGGGCAAACCAAAACTTGCAATACTCTTGACTTAAAGGCAAACGCTACGATTCACTGCCACGCCCCCCATTTCCATACCATTATAATACGGGCATTTTACGTACTATTCCTTTAGCATTGCAGTCTATGGAGAAACGGCGCATTTCTTCATGTTTTATAATATAAAACAAACCATTAATGGCTACTCCTATTGTTCCAAAATTTTCTACACATATAGTACAGGTTATATACTACATACCAAAAGGGAAAAAAATATATGTCATCGCGTTGAAAAAATAATTGTAGCTCTCTGAAATAGACATGTTTAGGAAACAGAAGTAGCTGTGGGTACTCTCAGTTGTACCCATTTAGTATACAAGTCTATTGGGAAATGCTGCATTTTTTATTCATGGTTTTGGGGATAAAACAAAAACGGAAACTCCTAATGTCCCCAAATTTTCTACACATATAGTGCAGGTAATATTCTAAATATATATAGGGAAAAAAGTGTATGTCATCGCATTCAAAAAATAATTGTAGGTGTCTGAAATAGACATGTTTAGGAAATATAGAACATGTTGAAAGCAGCAGATTTTTGCGTTGTCAGCCATGTTTCAAAGCCCTGTAATTCAGAAAGTAGCACGGCGACCCATTTTTTTTTTTTCAGTTTTATGAACACACAGACTTCAAGAATCATATACTAAAATATCAGAAAAATGACATTTATTTTTCGATGGGGAGAAAAATAAAATTGTTTTTATAAAAATAGTGAAATATAGTGAGTTTTTAATTTAAAATTCACATCAGGTATTTGTTGTTTTCAGAATAAAAATATCAATACCCTCTATAAAAAAGAGGCATAGAATAGGAAGAGTGCGCGGCAACGAAACACTCACTAGGTGGCGGGTGCAATGTCGGTGTCCGCGCTAACATATAGCCAAATACACAAACTGGTTTGGACGCCCTGACCATGGTCACCAGCCGCCTCCCCTGGACGGGAGGCGACTGGTTACATTATCGTTGGTCTCGTCATAAGAGCCCCTAACATGACTGGCAATATTGCGGCCCTATCATAATTAGAAAATCAATGAATTGTCTAAATAATTGAATGAGATTTAAATGCAAAAGATCCGCGGAGGATAGTAGTTTAACATTGAAGGATGATGTACACATTTGTTAATGAATTGTGTTATAGCTCTGGTTGCAGTGAGCAAAATGTCGCACAGCTGTGAGCAATGTTTCTCACCTACACCAATCACACAATAACTGGCATAAGTGAGAAAACTAATAATATATGGGGCCAGAAATAGTGTATAAAATTAACTTTTTTTCTTCATGTGCCAACAAGTGTAAGTTTCAGTGCTTAGTTTGTTCCACTCCACTTGGCATTTATAAATGACAGAATTTTGATTTTTTGCGGTTTTCAGGGTTATCGTTTTCTCGCCTACACCACCATTTTTCTCACACGCTCTTAGCTGTATGATTTTTAAAAAAAGGTCTCACACACTGTGGCACAAAGCAAAATGACCAGTCTTGTAATGAGGTACTGGATATCGTTACAACTACTGTAAGTATTAATGTTCGCGCAGTATTTATTTTCACAATTTTCGCGCACCCACCCTTGTGCGTGAAAATAAATACTGTGTCAAAGGTATACTTATTGCCTAAACAAGGTGTGAGACTTTCTTGCTGTGTGAATTTAAATCCGCGCAAAAAGGTGTCAAAGTATTTAGTGCGTGAAAATGTATCTGTGCGAAAATAAATGTTTACAGTGTACTGTACTGGACATCATTACAACAGACTCTTCATATAAAAAGAGGGGAAATGTCTCAAAAGTCATTGCTAAACTTCTTCCAAAAATCTGTTACTATAATAGTATATTATTTAGAAAGAATGATATTTTATTATTTACTTGTGTGATTGAAATCCCCTATGACTGTTGTCATTAAAATGTAATTTTGGGGCGGGTAAATTTATGTGTGGGCGGGTTGATATCTGCATTGACATGCCAGGTTGGCGGGTGGAGAAAAAAGTTAATTTTGCACTCTGTGTTCATTCTCATGAGTTGTCAATGTATCAAATTTCTTTTAATTTTGACCACAATTTTCTGAACATTTAGATCAATTAAAGGAAATTATCATTCTATATCATTAAATATCATCAACCAAAACTTCTAGGTCTCTCCATCCTCCAGTCTCCATCCTCCCGCTACCACCATACTGTCCATAGCTTTCCCCGACGACCCTCTCTCTTTGTATGAGGCCTACTGAGATTCTGGGAAGGTATAAGTTAATAAAAACGGTGATTGACACAAAATATGCACATAAGACTAGTTAAATACACCATTAACCAATGTACAACTCCCCGGTACTATCATAATTGGGCCCTGGAAAACCATTGAAAGGCTTCAAGATCATTGTTTATATATGTATATATAGCGCCTACCGCTGGTCGGGAAGCCGAGATTCGACCCGCCACCTAGCGTGAAAGCCCAACGCACACGCTCTATTATTGGCCTAATAATACTCTCTCCAAATCTGTTAACTTTACTTAAATTGAGTGAATATAAATAGCAAATATGAACTATGAATTTGAGGTACTGCAAAATGAGCCCCCCTTTTGGTCCTCATTGTTTCTTTTGAGATACCAAATTTTGAAGCCCTGTAATTCAAAAATGAGCACGGCGACCCATTGATTTTTTTCCATCTTTATGACCAGAAACACTTCAAAAATCAAATACCGTACCAAAGTTTCAGAAAAATGACATTTATTTTCATTTTCCACTAGATAGTAGCGTTTGCCTTTAAGGCTTAGTTGTCCTTAAGCCAATTTTTCTCTCACACAAACATAAGGTATTGAGATCGGAACCCGACAGCGAGCTCTAACTTTACTCAGGTACAACGTACTCTATCACTCGACTCTGTCCTTATCTCAGGGAGTGCTGGGTTCTCAAGGCGGGAGAAAGAAATATGCGTGTGGTGTCCCCTATCGTAAATCTTTTGAAACACCGGAAACTGATGTAAGCCAATCAGAATCGCTGTAACGCAGTTGTGTACAAACATGGCTGCCTCCATAAGCAAAGCTCGAGAATTTCGATGGAGAAAAAGAAAGAGAATTTGAATGCTTATGGTTGGGAAGGAACTCTTGGCGTCACTAAGTGGCAAGATGGTGAGCAGGTCCATACTTTGCTGATATTCCGAGTTAATTATGGCAGATATTGTGGCATTTGTCCAGAATATTCTGCATTATGCCACCTCTGCTGGCAACGCCGTTTTCACGTTCAACTACCGAATGGTTTCTGCAGTCATACGAATTGTTGGGGAGTCGTACGCTGGGACAAAAACTGTTTTCCACAGCTTGGGTACAGCACTTCTTGATATATTCCTCTACATTGTGGAATTCTTAGCAGAAGCAGTGAATGTGGTCAAAGCATTTTTCGCCCTAGTCCTGAAGTTTCTGCTCCTAGTCTACCACATCCTTTCATCCCTCTGCGTGGGTGTCGTTTTCCTTCTTGAGAAAATAGGTGCTGGAATATCCTTCTCCATAATCTGGTTGGGAGAAAGTCTACCCGCTGTTTGGGATTACCTTACATGGCTATGTGGCAGTACAGGAACTGAGCTTCAATTTGTTGCAACTAAAATCCATGAAGTTATTACAGCTGCCCTCGGCAGTTCAGCAGACTACATCCAACTCACCTTTTCATCCGTGGCCAAAAATAGCGTTGAGTCTTTGAATAGTGCTAGTGAGAGCCTGAGTGATGCTATCGTGTACACATTTAATTTTTCTTCTAATGCAACATCACAGTTGTCACACTCAACGGCAGGACTGTTGTCCACTGCAGGGATCACAGTGTGTGCATTATGCAGTACATTTGGAGAATTTATTGCCCTTCCTTTTGTGTATACATGGGCTGGTGTTCAAAAGTGCACTTGTGTTGTAGCTGATTGGGTATCTGGAATCTGGAGCCAAGTGATTAACTCTATTCCAGTGCAAGTTTATCTATATATTCTAGGAACCACTTTGACAATAATCATTTTCAAGAAAATCATGGACCACCTACATAAACAAGGAATGACTTTCCCCATGTTTGACCTCACTCCATCCAGCAGGTCCCAAATAGGTGGATCTCATAGGAGGCGATTCACCATAGACAGCTCAGATGAAGAGTCAATGTCTGAGGAAGATAACATTGAACTGGAATTCCATGGTCAAACAGTTCTGGGTAATGAAGCTATCCCACTCTTTGATGTACATGGAAATGACTTTGGTGATAACAGCGACACTGATGAGGGTTCAGATGATGAAGATGAGGGGTCTGACGCATCTGATGATGAAGAAGAAGACGGGGAGGAGGATGGAGTAGAAGAATACGAAGTGATATCTGATACTGATACAGACGAGGGTTCAGAGGCACAAATTAATATAGAACTCCCTGAACGGGGAGGCCACTATAATCTTCGAACTAGAGCATCTCCAGTACCTACTGATTTGCTTTCACCTAGTGACCTTGGTCGAGTGCTGGAAAGTGAGCGTGATAAAAGACTGTGTGTGGTGTGCCAAGACCAACTCAAGAATGTGTTAGTTCTGCCGTGCAGGCATATGTGCCTATGTGTTGACTGTGCCCATGAATTGGCAGTCCAAAGAAACCACACTCGAAGAGTGTGTCCACTTTGCAGAACTAGGATTGAGACGGTTATGGATGTATATGTGTAAAACTTAGCCGATTTCTTCTACATAATATTTCACCTAGCCAAATTTCATGCGTCAAACATTGTCATATCTATAATTGTATTGCTCATCATTTGCTGACAAGTCCCGTTTTTTTTGTTTTTTTTTAATTCTTAAGAGTGTGTGCATGCATATAAGATGCTGCTTTAATTAATCTTAGCCAAATTTGCTGTAACTTCTTGGCATTGCCATATCAAGATTTACGAATAATAGTTTTGTGTTCATTTTGCAAGATGAAAGTATGATCCATTTTCAATTTACTTGTCCAGTTTGCAGTTTGGTGCACGAGGGCGAAAATCAAATACATTTAATCTTATTTCCAGTAAGTTGCCACGTATGCTTAGGTCGATGTGCAAAAGTAAACGAGGGTGACACCTTGAATAGGTGCCTCTGATATTTATGGTTTAATGTTAGAGAAAGTGATTTAACTTATGTTGAAAACGTGTGTTTCTTTCAAACATAGCTATTTCATCTTGATTCAGGAAGCTTCACCATCTATTGCTTTTCATCATTTCCATTGTATGGAGCATGGTTTTTGACCGAGTACTTAAGTTTTAGATATCAAAAAGATTCATCAAGTTTTGACTTCATTGCATATATCTTTGTTACTGAATAAGCATTATTTATCCTTTGAGTTGAACTTGGCTGATGAGGCCGCATCCGATGTGTGTTAGGCCTAAAATAAAATTATCTTTGTTTCTGGTGAACTGATAAATGGTAAAAACTTGGGTCGGTAGGTCGGTAAAGCTTTTATCTAGCAGATGTCATATGTAAGGACCCAACATATTTATTTTTTACTTTTTTTTGTATATTCTTATTTTGGGTCGGTAGGGCCTCTTTATTTTTCTAATGCCATAAAAACACTTGAGTCGGCGGCATTTTTTTAGGATCGGTCGGAAACCAGAAACAAAGATAATTTTATTGTAGGCCTTATGTGAGAAAGTACACTAGTGTATTTTTAGCTTGTAAAGCTGACATTAGAGAAAATGAAGTATATATTTCTGATGGTAAACCTAAGGGTACGTACGGAGTATGCTTATTTATTATGAACAAATGTGCTAAGTATCTATTCCAATCAAATCGATAACATGATATGGATAAAATAAAAGATATCCATTAATTAGCCTATCATACAGAACGTTAGGGATTTGCCACTCTTTAATGCAGAATAATCTGTCAATAGTTTAACTCCTTTTTTAATCAAGTATGCATTGATTTCTTTGATATTAAATAAAAATCGTATTATTATGCACTAATTTATAATCAAGCACAGATCATCTAACTGTTATGTCCTATTCATATTTGACCATCCTTTTATTTCCACAAGTTGGACTATCTGTGTATGGTTATTTTTCACCTGACAGAACCTTTCTAGTTTTATTACTCGCTTCCTTCTCTATATTGGTCTCAAAGCTCATGCTTTTTTCGAAGGATCTTTTCCTATGTATTACGTTGTTCACACAAATCCTCTATCCCGAGGGATCTGCTTAACTCTGGTAATAATCCCCGAGTCAACCTCTACACAGGGCTGTAATCCTTTCATAGTCATCCTGACATTAAGAGCTATTTTTATATACGCCTAAATTTATTGCATTCCACTCAACTTACGACGAAGAGCCTTTCTCGCTTTGTAGCTCGGCTGATTAGAGCAAATGCAAAATATTGCTTATTGGTTTAGGTACACTTTTGTTTTAATACACCTCTGGTCTCTCTGTTATTGAACACGATATTTATTCATCAGACTGCTTATTATATCCAAATCACGCATTTGTCAGCGGGAATGTATGCGAAGTGTATACCGTACAAGATGTATAAGTTAGCTATTTAGTGCGCTGTGATTTAGGTTTATATTTCCGAGGAATATATATTGCTTTGGTAAGGACTTGAATACTAGTCTCTGTCTGGATATGCTATAATTGAAGCCCAACTTGTTTGGAATGAGCGCGAGTTTGAACTGATAGAAATGGAAAAAGTTTGTTATATCTGGTGATGGCTCAAGGATATGTCCAGTTATGTTGTGAGAGGCACTGTTTCTCTGTTCATGCTAACATGGGGCAGATTTTGTTATGTTTCGTTTATGCACTATGACTGATAGATCGTAATAAATGATATTCTTTATAAACTATTGTCTTGGTATTTCACTTGGTCGAACGCCCACCATCGAGTGTTATGACTCACTTTATAAATCCCTGTATATAGGAAGAAAATAATGATCATTAAAAGGCCCAAGACTGCCAGATATAGTTTTCCCTGTAAACAATCCTTTTTTGATCGATGAGCTTAGTGGGTTGGGTAATATATTGATATATGTACACTGGTGCTTGCGTTGCTGCTTTATCTGAGAGTGCTTGTGCTCTCCAAGACGATCTAGAAATTATTGACCAAATTTGATTCATTATTGCCACTTTGCCGAAATTTATCAGCGACGACACTGGCAAATATCAGATGCTTCTATTCATGTATGGCTTAGCTGATCTTGATTTTCAGGGCAATGGGACGATGCTTTTGTCTACAATTCTTGAAAATATTTTGTCTGGTTGTCATTTACTCCGCTAGTACCTCGAAATTGCATTCATGTAGGAAACTCGGATTCTTGCAGATATTATCTTATCTTATCTTCAGAAACATTGTTCTGACCTATGATATACATAAATAGTAAAAACAAAGTCATTTTAAAAAAGCTATATGTTCATGCCCCCTCTAAATGAGACAACGCACTTGTGGTCTATATATAACATTAGACGGCCTGACAGGGTTTCCATATCCACTGGCGTCGGGGCTATAATATATTATCAGAGCTATATAATTAGTTCTGATATTATAAACATGAGTATTCGAATGCACTTTCTCATTCTATATTCAAATCGAAAGAAATAAAGTAACAATCAAAAGTACCCTTTACTCACCAGGATTTAAATAGAACGCCATTTATTAACACATGCATATTTGTATAGACGGATATCATATATATTTAATATACAACATACCGTTGGTACCTGAATGGAACACCACCTGGCGGGCAGTATCTGAAATGATGCCTATAATTATCGGATGACTGATGATTTAAACAACACTAGGTGGCAGATAAGTGGCGATGTAACGTAGAATTTAAGCCCACTGAATAAATCCCTCGGCAGATGGTTTTGGTAATTTGTTTTGTGATAATGTTTCAGATTTTTCATAATCTTCCAACAAGTACTTGCTTTTTTTATTGCTTCAATTCTAACGATTTTATATAAGACCATTGGAGAGTTTTAGAAATACTTATATCATCAGGGGCCGTCCATACGCTTAATTACGCTAAAATGCAGAATGGGCCATGGCCATGGCCATCACTGCACGTATAGTAAATTCTGTTAATTAGGCTGAAAATTGTAAATACAATGTTTTGAATATATATCTCGTAAATTGTGTTTATTAAAGAAATAGATTCTCTTATTCCCTAAACTTTGTCCCCATTTTTGTGTTTAAATGTAGGCTTTTTGAGAGAATTGGTGATGGCTAATTGTACATTTTCAGGCGGCTTTACTCTAAGGCTTGACCCACATATCTACGTCAATATACCACCAGGTACTGTCACTAGCCCCTTCACCCCAGCTGACAAGAATTATCGAGTGGGCAACTCTTGCCCATTTATTAGGCCCATAATCATTGCATTGTTTACAGACATCCCTCCAATTGAACCCTCATAACTTTTTAATTTGGTATACGAGTACTGTGAATGTATAATATCAGAGCTTAGGCTATATACAATGTGGGGAACAGGTTGGAACAACTGTCACTTCTAAGAAACGATGTTCCTTGATCAAGTTATCATGGCAACTGTTTCTTAAAAATTGTGCACCTAATTACAGTGTGTGACATAATTTATGGACGGCCATAGGGCCCATACATTTTCTTTAAATTTGGTAGCTAGCCCTATATACTTCTATATACTTATCGTTTTTTCAGTTCGTTATGTCGCACGAGTGATCATCCAATGGGTGCCAACATTAATGCGACCTATTGTAAAGTTATAAAATTGATTGAGTTTAGATAACATGTGGAATAAATAAGCAGCACTCAGTTTTCATTCTTCTGAAACTATTGTTTAATCTAAATGTTTGGGGCGTAGATTTAACACCAGGTGGCTGTACTGCATAGCTCTGTCGTGCGCTGCCTTAGTCCACCCTGAGTATATCTGAAATACCTATATTCACATTCATCTACTACATCATGTGGGATGTTTGTCTATCACCTTGCCCCCCACCAGTTCTCCTTCCCTCCACACTCTCTTCTTTATCTGTCTCTCTCTCTTTATCTCCGATCCCGCGCGGGTCCCTTTCCCCTTCACAAATACCTATCGGCAAGTTAATTCACCGTTCATAGCTGTTCATTCCAATAGGGAAACTTGTATTATTGAAGGCTATGCATGTTTAATTGGATATTCGCAATGAATAACTGACCGCACCCACCCACTGTAGCAATCTTCCAATGTTTGATAATGGAAAAAAATAAAAGTACCTATGCCGGGGCTCTTTAGATGCTAGACCAATGAGGATAGAATGAAGAAATGATACATTATACTTAATATTGGACGTGATTGTGTAACATGCTTATTTGAACAATGTATTTATGACCATGTTATCATTGTGTACCAACAAAAATAAAAAAGGCAACACGTGATATTCTAAAGTTTCCTACGAGACTTCATGATTGGAGATATACCGGCGAGATATAGAGATATAGTTCCATGCAAACCTTGAAGTTTATAGACCTACTATGTGTGTATCACGTAAACTCCATCATGTATCGGGACATCTAAATTGGTCACTATTTTTTTTTTAAATATTTTTATTGGCCTTTATTACATTTAACAATTTCATTAGAAAAAGACGCATAACCATTTATATGATTATTTGTGTGCGTTGCAGGCAATTAAGGGCAAACAGTCGTTTTTAATTATGTACACTATATTTTCCCTTTAAATCTAAAGTTAAGATAAGACCACCCCCAAAGACTGACGGTCCTTGTTAGACCCATTGGTACGTTTATCCCAGTCTGTGACTATTATGTGAAAGAGTTTATCAATTATCCATTGCCTCTCCTTAATCTTGTGGAAGCGTGGATGAAATATTTTCAATTAATCACGGCATATTCCGCATTGGCTTTTCCCAGCTATCAAGACGTTGATCATATATACAGTGTCAATTCTTCCTATTCTCTCGTACATATAATACTTGCTCGGGGACTTGCTCTAATCGCCACCCGGGCTTTACTCTATAAATACATCGACAACATTTTGGTATTGCCTGGCTCCAAATTTAATCATGTTATGATAAGTATATCGCGGCGATAATATTACTTCTAAATGTTATCTGCATATAACCTTTTCTATATTGGTTTAGTTTTAGGGTTTTTTTGTGTGTTTTTTTAGAAAGATCCATACTCTTCTTTATTTCTTCTTCCCCTATCTCATACTCCTCACCAAAGCCAACTTTTATAGTCCGTATACATATGACGTGCAACTCTTCCCAATGCATGCATGGAGGTTCCTTTAATAGATGTTTCTTGGAGAGCAATCATGATGGTCATGTCATAACTGGTCATGCGCTATTACAACTCTCTGGTTCATATGAACGTAGATTAAATAGCTTAATTCGTCTTCAATTAAATAGTAATAAAAAAAACTTACCTGACAGTATATGAGCAGGGTGGGTTGAGGGGTTGGGTGGGGGGATGCGTACAATCGGTTTTATTTTGTTTTTTGTTTTTAAAGTCTTTCTTATGACTGTGCGCAATATGAATAATGAATGCAATTATAATGCTAATCCATCCAAGGTATATGGGTCTGAGGTTAATATGCGTATCATTCGAATAAAGCACGAGATACAGTAAACCGATTTAAGTGGAAATCCATCGGTTATAACTAACCGATTGTATCTAACATAGGCAAATTTGTTCGGTTGAGGGACGCACTGAGCCGATTTCTGACCGATTTTCACCGAATTCGAAATCTGTCGGTTGGTCTGCTTAGTGTGTCTCGTCCTTAAGTCCAATTAGGGGGGAAATAGTACCTGAGTAAGCTCATTCTCGGCAGAACCTTTGGTATCATCGACTTTTAAGATTAAATTTTAACACGTTACAGGTCTGAGGTCAAGCTGGATAAAACCTTTTAAAACAAAAACAAAAACAACATTTTTAACAAGTTAAATTTTACATCATCTTGAAGTCAAACATAAAAAGGCGATGACAAAATAAATGACAAATAGAATCAAGGAAATCTAATGAATGGTAGTCCTACACGTCGCCTCTTCACAGTAAGTTTGCCGATCAATACGAGGTATTGTGGTCTGGGTATTTACCTTTATTCATGCGACGCAAGGTATACCGTTACCTATCGAGACCATGGTAGTCAATATGCTAATATTTCTTTTGCATACCCCTTCGCAGTGATGTAAGTTTTGGATGACTGTCTTGTACACTACTGAATTTCCATTTTGCTGTTTTGCCATTTTACACCACTCTGTTTTGCCAGTAATCAGTCGAGTGAAGATTCTTCTGTGCCGTCAAAATTAAGTTTCAAATAAGTTGTATAAAATACCCATTGGAACCATTCCGTATATTCGAGACACGTGCTGTCAAATATATTTCGTAAATACAGTTGTTGCTATTGTTAGTTTTAACATACACAAGCTTTCGGGCTAGTTTGCCCTTCTTCAGCTGAGATGGTATATATATTTCGTGTAACACTGACAGAATTGTCACCCAACCGTTATACTGGCAGGGGGAGGCGGGAGGGAATAATTATTTACGGGGAAATGTAGAATATTTCTAATTTATTTTGAGTTATACTAGTGTCCAGAACCGAGGACTTCTCTATGATACTGTCCAGTCGCATTTCTTTCATCTTTTGCAACAGGGGCACTTGAAACAAACCATTGACTCAGGTATCTCAATCCATGCGAGATATCCAGGGCTGCATATCACCGTTGTACTCTCAGCTGTATGTGTGTCCTGTATCCAAGATAAGAAATTATTATCTCCTCTCCTATCCTGCGTTTTCGATACCCAAATCAAGGATTAACTTTGGGGGTTTTGCCGCTGGCTAGGAATGGACCTGGTTGATCGGGTCTAGGGTCAGATTAGAATGCCGCTAATCCAATAGACCGATCATGTAAGCCAGTAACTAACAGGGATCAGGACAAAGTGCTGATGATATGTCACGATCCAAAAGATGTCATCAAAACAGATCGCCCAATAGTGTTAAATATGAAGGGTCCATAAGCCAGGCTTATTAGATCGAGAAACCTCATGGAAAGAGAATAGTGCTGTATACATACTTTAACTATAATCTGCTACCCAGTCCACGCCATGCTTACCGTCGAAGGTAGTGGCCATCTCTCTCCCAAAGAGGCAGGGAGTTATACATATAAATCCGATTAATTTAGGGTGTCGGTCAACTGAAAATCTTCAGGGTTTTTTTTACAAATGGATAGCTCCATGGTCTAGTGAGGAATAAGAGGGAAAATCGGGTACCTAGATCAATCATCTTCAGGACAAAACCATATTTGTTATAATTTGATAACAGTGTGACAAGATGACGTACTTTCTAAGGCCTCGCAGGTTAGTAAATGTATTTATAATCTTATATGCCTTATATAGAATATATTCTTTTCCTGACTAACACAATCAATCAGGTATTGAGTAATGGATCTAAATCAATTGAATCTAAAACACTGTGCGATATTCCCCCCCCCCCCCCTATATATGATCTCTGCCAAATCGACCAAAATTGTCCATTTTTATTTTTTCTCGTTTTGTGAGCCATCGCACAATTACACGTCATTTTTTTCTAATATCTATCTTCCTTATTTTCATAGCCAATTTCCATTTTCCTTTCGGGGAAATTCGTCAATTGTTTAAATCAACTGTCCTCGTAATCGATTTGCATAAAATTTAGGAGATATATAATTACCCCAAGATTGGGAAATCGGCGCACTATTCTCGAAAGGCTACTCTTCTCGACTTTTGCTCTCAGATCTTAATTAAAAGATTTCGAGGTTACTAAAAAAAACGAGAATTGTGAAAATTCTCCGAACGGTCTCAATTTAAACATAAAACAAAATGGGAGATATTTTTTAGATTAAACAAGACTCGATCAATTTGACGCGACAATGCCACGCACTCGGTTCTCTACACTCCCGATTAAAATTTGCTCTCCGCAAAAAGTCGAAGACTGTCGATGGTTTTGCACGATGAGACCTTTACCGTCTTTACTTGTGGCATTGTCCTCAATTATCGGTTAAGAAGACTCGAAACTCCAAAGCCAAGGAGTCCTTGGAACTCAGGTGGTGTCTTTTGTTGGGACATGCCTTTGGTAGCCTTTGCCTAAAAAATAAAGTCAGACGCGCATGTCATGCAAATCGAGGGCATACAATCCTACATAGAAGGTCTAGGTGCGGGGGATGAAGAAAATACCGAAATCACGAATGTATACATGTAGAGCAATGCTTGCTTATCTTGCCATAATATGTGTATAATAATTTTCCCTCCTATGTAAACCAACGCCCCTATTTATGTCGTCTTCATTGCTGCTTCCCCGGGCACAAAAATAGACTCCAGTCTGTTTGCCTTGGCAGAAGTGCAAAGGCACTGCCCCACCTGCCGACTTCTCGGGTTTCAAGAAGTTTCAGCCAAAGATACTTCACATTACTGTCAAATATACCGAGAACGACCGTCAAGTCACTGGGATCCTTGACACCTCAAAGTGTTTATCACTCTTATCCAAAGCGCGTGTTTGGTCTCTTTGAGGGTCGGTTTCCTTGCCATTGTGAATGGTTTAAAAACCAAGAAAGGGACTCGGGGACCATATTGTTCCCTGTGTTGAAGTTGCCCGCTCTGGAGAGCCTTATGAAGCGGTCCCACAGCCCGAGGGTATTCCCCATCCATGCATGTTGAGCATGTATCTGTGCCTCTCGCCGAGTGTCAATCATCAGAATGTTCTGAGGACAAGAGGATAGCTGTAGATGCTTTTCAAGGACAAATTACCAACTGAAATTCATTCATTTTTAGCTGGAGGAGAAAATTTAAATTCACTAAAACTGGTCAACGTAATATCTTTGGTTTTTATTCGTCAACCGCATTGGACAACACTGTCTATAATCTACGTTATTGTCAATGACAATTTCGAAATACTGGTCATTTTCTAATATTGATTTCCAAGTGTTAACCCCATAACTTATATTGATATTTATCAGTGCTATCTATCAACTAATGAACTTTTATATACATACATGCACATTCTCATACATGAACACAATCAAACCAATGTATTGTCAACGAGGGACGCTTCTCCGCCAGTTTTTCGAGGAGCCGTTTTCTTTGGTAAAAGGATCCTGGTTAGAGAGGGAAGGACATGCAGGTGGCCAAGCTCTTGTGCGATCTCAAAGCAAGGGATCCAATGCCCTGTTTGTTTGGGCTCTTCACATTCATTGTGCCTCCATGGTACACCACCTTCTTTATACTCTTTGGTCCTCTCTGAAAGGCATGGATCATGTCTCCATGTACATTGCAATATAATTCCATGGCGTTTTTGCCCGGGTATTGTGTTTCTGCTGACAGAAATGTGTACACCTTGGAACACAGGGACAGCTTCCTTTCTCTCATCCACCATATGAGATATCGCCTGTTCGCCAGTGGGGCCTTTTAGAATCTATATATATATAATGCTCAATATCCGGAAGGAGATCTAAGCGTGGTCAAAAGAACGATACAAAATGCTGATGCGAGGTATAATGTTAACTTTTCTCTTGCAAATGATGCTTGTATGTATAGCTGTGCAATTGCTTGGACCGAGTAATGCGATCCAATCTCAGTCCCGTGTGAGAATACTTATAGTTTGTGGCTACAATTAATAGAGCCTAGCTAGTTCATATATAGCTACGACGCCAATGTTTTAATAAGATATTCAATAAGATACAATATAAAGTATTTAATGCACTGAGAGATTATATTACGAAATAGTCACAAAAACAAAACACGTATACTTACATATTAAATTAGGGATGAACAAAAAACGTTCATTCGCATTTCATGAGTGGATTTAAAAACTCCATGTGAAGTTTATTGATTGTTTGAATAGTCAGAAGGAGGCAGCGTTTCTCAGTTACATGTCTCCGATTGCCCCAATGCCCACCTAGGAAGATATCAATTATTACACGAGAGTGAAAGCGATGCATGCCTTGGGGGCTCAGCGCCCTATCACCATTGGTGCTGTTTTGTGCAGAACGTGGGAATATTAAGTCAAAACCTGCAGGCCTCGGGCAGGGAGGTCCATATTGATAGCATTTCGTGACCAGAAACAGACTCCTTTATGGAGGAGGAAAACTGAAAACAATAGTATCGAGCACTTTATTACATCTAGATTAGTGTCCCAAGTGAAAACAATACCCTTGGGAATGATCCGATGTCCGTGAGAAATGAAAAAATACTAATAAAGGCAAAGATTAACTGATATCATTTAGGTAATAGACATTTAGCCTTGTATGTCGGAGGTCTATTCGCGAATTTCCATCAAATGTATTATGGATATATAGCCTATGTATAATATATATATTCAGAAAACAAACTCGCGGATAGGTCAATATTATTATAGACCTCAATCGCAAATCATTTTTAGTTATTTCCTGGCCGATCAAACCATAGGCCTATTAATCGTTTTGAGATGTTTATTGCTGTTAGCGTTTAATAATCAGTTCGAACAATAAGTGGGCCACTTTTCTCACTGTTATTAAATGATATAGGCTATTCATGTAGCCGAACATAACTTAACGGAGAATCCATTAATTTTAGTAAAGAAATGCGAATGCGGGAATATATCCTTCATTACATCTATACGAGTCATTTTTACGCCTCATAATAATACCCGTGCTTTTCGACAACATTTTTATAAATCACGGGTCCCACAGCTCGAGCAGCAAAGTGAAAGTTGTAGCTAGGCCTATCTTCATTGTTTTGTCATAATAAGCGAGTCAATCCAAAATTTTCTTGCACGTGCAAGTGTGTTGGTGCAAATTATTTCGGACTATGGGGATTTGGTATCAATCTGGTTACACGCGATTTACCGGTCGATTTGTCAGGAGAGGAACGATTTGGTCTCAAATGACAGTGTTTATATCATAAACACGGGAGAAATAGATGTCACTCAAGCACTACAACGGGGCGACGTGCGCGACCCGGTGGGTCAGAAGTCGTCTGCCCATCCGGAAGCAGTGCGCACGTGCGAGCGTTAGTCGGAAATAATTCAATGAATGACACCTGATTTGCATCTGATTTGCATCTTGGTTGTCGTTTCATTTGCTTTCTTTATGATGTGATTGAGGAGTAAGCGACACGAACAATAGACCCGAAAATAACGTGTGAAGGCAGTGTGGTTTCCATTTGTTAGATGTGTGTAAGACAACTGAATGCTTGATTAGATGCAATTCGAGCAGACAAGAATCGGCGGAGAAAAGTGGAGCCATTCAGCCATATTTCCATATTTTAATGAGGAAAACTGTGTGGTTTCATCATTGTGAAGGGTAAATGATATGTGTATACGATACGGAGCAAACGAAGGGTATTGAGTGTTCTGCTATGAGGTTTTGTACACAAACATTTACCAACAATCCCTGCTTTATACAAAAGACACAGATCAATTTAAACATTTCCTGAACCAAATGATACAGTGATCAGGGTCTGTTTAGAGACATGGTAAAAGTTTCCTTGTTAATATTCAAAAACGAATTTGAAGACCTGGAATTAATATTGATTAAGATTACTCTCTCATCGCATTTCGTTCCACCCACTATATATATATAATATATATATGCAGTGACTTCATACACCCACGCGTTACATAAGACATTGCATTATATTCCATAATATTGGGAAAAACAGCTGCTCGTGAAAAAGTATAACACCTTTTACTCGATCAGAATTGACGCACATAGGCCTTATATGCGCATCAATTCTGACTATCGAGTAAAAGGAGTCATGAATGGCGATTATTATAACCACACAGCTTCTATACCCATGCAGGGGACTGATTTTGCTTGCGTGCTGTGAGAAGTTACCAATTAAACCATATCTTCAAGCATTCCAGCTAAATCGGCAAATATATTCAAATGATGTCCCATTGATGAGGTCATTCGAGCCCATTATATGTCGCGTTTTCAGGAGTTGAGTTTGAATCACTTTCTGCCGTCGATATAAGGCACAAAAAAAAGCTGTGTTTCCGATTTACCCCCCTACCTGGTTTTCAGCTATAGATACATCGGAAAAACGCCTATTATTGTTGGGCCTTATATAATACATCTAGGCCTACATGTATAACAGATATGCAAGTGTTGTGAACTTTTATTGAGAATATATAGCCTCGAATCATGCTTATACAATTAATGCACATGTTCGTGCAAGTGAGGTTAATATCCTGTAATATCGACTGGCAATATGCAGTAGATTCAACGCGTTCTATATCCTAATATTTCCTAATTGCTTTGGCCATAATTAACCATTCAATCTCTACAGCTGAAAACGACAGTTGAGAACCAAAAGTGTTTTTTTCTCATCACAAGGAATGGTTCCCCACAGGCAAAAGTAAACGCTCACGTGGCAATAAACACGATACATATATAATAAGGGAAGTAAGCCATTTAAACGTAGCTGGACTTAATGAGTGCATGATTATAATTTACTGCGAATCAGAACCATGCCCTAATGTAAATAACTCCACGAGCATTGTGTATAATACTTTCCCCATCGTATCACACCGCATGTGTTTGACTCATCCATAACCTTGTCACGGCGCATTTTGTGTCCAGAAAACTCTGACCCATGCAGTGAAATTGGAATACGTATAGTCATATTTGGGATGGCGCTGGATTTACGAAAGACAATTGATCGTTAGACATGCTTAACTTTAGGGGCAATTGGTATCACTATGTAATGTGACGAATACTAATGTTTTTTAAAACTTTTTCCCCGAAGACAAGTTCTGTTCTGCTGTAAAGCCCTTCGATCAGACCTGATTGATATCTCAAAAAGTATACCGATAATTAAGCCAAGAAGTTATCAACTATGCGAACACAGTGTCTGCCTACACCACTGGCAATATATTATTATGACGAACAATGATTCGAAAGAAAATAATTCATTGTAATTCAGAATACAAGCCTATTTAAGAGTAGGCTATAGATTATTGCTGAAGCAATGAATTACATCAATCGCAAAGAAATGCGATTTCAACAGACAAGAGTCTAAAAAAAGCCATTGTCTTGAATGTAAAGTAGATCATACAAAGAGGTTATTCCTCGCGGCAGGGGGTAGTCTTATGTACATAGACCAAATATTAAGCTTCTATTACACGTCTCGCTTTGCCTTACTACTCAATATTTTATCTTGGTCTTTAGTCAAAAATGTTGGTATTTGTCATGCGAGCTTGGCTAGCATTTTTGGCTTGATCTCAAATAAGAAGATACTTGCCGGGTTAGATACTTGGTACGTTTCCTAACTTTATTACTTTAGATTTACTTCAGACATGTATGGTCCTAGCCATAACACCTACACATTTCATATCCAGCTAGAACACTAGCCTACTTGGGAAGCTATTAATGAGATATGTAATTAAGAGATACCGTAAAATGAAACAGAAATTCTTTGCATTTTCATTTAGTATAATCAACTTATCAAGTAGGCCTAATCGTGGAACACTTAGGCGTAAAGTTAGGCAATAGTATCAGAGCTATATATAGTACTTGGGCGGAATATATAGCCATGAATTTAGGCCTGTACAACACTGATCAATACTAATTGCATTGAACTCATTAGATTTATCAGTGTCACAAAACTTCGCATTTCTTGGATTTGAAATCTTCTTCTTTATTGTAGTTTATTTGGAACTTCTCATTTCTTGGAGTTTTTGTAATAGACTATCTTTTTCTCTGGTATCATAATATTATAGTCTATTTAACATATAAAAGGAGGTATAGGTTATCTTAATTTCCTGGACCCGATCTGCAGCTATAATGTATTGTCACGATTATTCAAGGAGAAACTACTTTTTTAACAAAACAAAATTGCATGCATGGTATTGGTGTTCGGATGACTTAATTGGCGCACCAGTTTCAGATAAGGGATGGCTAATAAACCAATGTTGATTGTGTCTTTGATGGATCAATTAAAGGCGAGTTATGTTTCAAGATGCAGGACGCATGCGCATGGCCATCTGACATTTTGCCTTTATCAATTTACCCAATGCGTCCACGTGTTCTTGAAGAAATCAACAGAAGATAGATCGAAGTATTTAGCTCGGCCAACCATGCGTAGAAGTCTGTTGATCTACGGCACAAGACCCACAGAGAGACATCTCGGAGAATATCGGGGCGTACCTATTTGTCTCACGTGACCCGAGTCAACCCGAGCGACACCTTGAGGCTATTTATCTGTGTTGTCCCGGAGGCTTTGATCAGCGATAAATGCCGACAAAGTGATCTCCGAACTACTCAAACACGTCAAAGAATGAGCGCCCCGCTCCCTACTAGCCTTGGGCCCGTCTTAATTTTAATATAATACCCCAAGTTCAAAGACATCATTTTTAGCGGTTTAAGTTGGGAAAAACTGGGACCGTAATAGTGGCAAAACTAAGATATGCAAGATAAGAAGCGCTTGGTAAGTATGCGCTGGTATGAATATGAATATACCATACAACTTCCGCCTATTTCGGGTAATTGCAGGAAATTTCTTAAGTTCCCCCATATTTGCGGGTGATTACAATGGAAATATGGACAGTTAGGCCAGGTAATACGCTACATTAAGTCGTCAGCCAAAATAGATCAGGCGAACGGACATATTAGGAGCGTCCGAGAATGATATAAGATTACGATCGCTACTCTTCTGCACTCATAATTCAAACTGTAATCGAAACACTTGTCCCTAAGCCTGTCAACAGTAATAAGCGCTATTGGAAGGACAGGTCTTGGCATAATCCACGGCCAAATTTGTACTCTACTTGGAAAAAATACTCCGCTTGCAGGTGTACAATACTAGGATCTTCCCCACCATTCAAAGACAACCTGTGGTTTATGATATTAATACCAATATTGGCTCCCTACAAAGACGATTCAGGGACTGAACTATTATGCTGTAGTTTGTTTCTGCTCTATACACCTACTCATATTTGTATGAGGTTATTTCTTAATCATGGAATGTCTCAAATACCTTTACGTACGGCACGCGTACTTTCATAGACTTAGGCTTAATTCATGAAGATATTTTTTGTCGATACATTTTTATTTAGATTCATTCTTCACGGAAACCTAATGAAGACTCTGAACACATCAAAATCAACTCAGGCTGGCATTTTTCTAGGATGTCCATTTCCTCTTGAAATGTAGCGTTGTATAATTCTTCGCATATGACGGTGCTGTGTAAAGGAACTATAGCCTATAGTATAACCATTGGGGAAAAAACATAGAAAGAAAAAAAAACAAGGCGAAATTATGTGTTGGTGCATTGGCGTAATTGTTATAACCTATATTATTATCCAAAAACTGCTGGAGTTTGTAGTTAAATGACTCCGCCAAACAATCCGAGGTCCCTGTGACCTTTTCATACAGGATAATTTGCATATCAAGTTGGCGCCATGCCTGCTCACATGCTAACTTGGAGTTGCTTTGATAATAATGTACTGGTCCACTTAAAGGAAAAAGATACATGTATATGTACACATGCATGCGAATTAATATTAAATATACAATCTGGGACAGTCCTAAAGCTGCAACGGTAGCTAATTACCAGGCGCTAGGCGAATCCTTATGTTCCAGCCCATTGAACTGAAAACTTGTAACATCGAGATCATTTTACAGATATTGTCAACATGTTATCTGATGAAATAAAGCATTATGATTTATGTACAGTGGAAGGATAAAATCTTGAAGGTTGGTAAATATAACGGTATGGGATCCTAGTGCATCATTATAATGGAAGTGATAGATAGATATATATAACATATAGGTCTCGTATATGGAGCAGAAGACACCAAACAGTGCATATTTATTACTTGTTTATAATCATACATCAAAATGTCAATCAAGGGATAGTCTAAAACTGGACTATGGTGATAGGTGTATGCGTATCGAATTTCACAATGCCATTTAATCTATGTATTTACATGGCAAGTTGAGAAGTGTGAAGTGCTACTTGTTTCACTATACTGGGTATATACTAGTATATTAGTATTAGTATAGGCTATACAATTGGGATTTGAACCGAGTTGTTAAAAGAGTCACGCGGTTAAAAATGACACGGGTTTATAGTTCGTGAAATTGTACTGAGATCTAATGAGTCCTAATTACACCAGAACATCCTCTGATATACTTTTTCACACATACATATATAATACATGTGTGTGTTTGAAAGCAAAGGCACGTTGTTATGTTTGGTTATGAGGCCAAAATCTCGGGATCATATTTGAGGAAGACTTTGATGATTTGCATAATATTTCAAAGCTGGATCCACACTCGAAGAGGATTTAAGGGGGACGTCTGAGTTTGCATTTGCAATTCCATCAGTTCTTGGGTTCCTAGCGACTTCTCAGAGGGGATAGCTGCCCAGGTGCCTTTCTTACCAAATCCTATTTGGTCTGGAGCTCAGTTACGAAGGATAAACCTTATGGGCCAGTTCTCTCCCAGGCTCCTTTCAGCTTGCACATCCCCAACCTTCCTCAGGATTACCCAGGGGAGATATACCTGTGTGAAAAAACTCACATCCCGTGGTATACAAACTACATAACCCGTGGAAAATCTAACAAAACTGAGATTCTACACTCACGGATGAGATCTTCTAAATAAAGCCATTCACGACTTGAGTGACAGGCACTGGCCGCATGAGTGCCGTTCAAGTGTCGACAGCCTTGCCGTCCTCCCTATGCACACCTGCTCGATTGTTGTCAGGTGCAGGAAAATATAGTCCCAGGTTTAAAACATCTTGAGAGTTTCTACTTTTTAGCTTAAGTCTTTGGGGTGACCAAATAATACCTAGCTTCTACGTGATGCAGATTTATAAAGCCCTCATCTTAAGGTAGAGTCACTTTGCCCTTTGAGGTTTAAAGGGCCAATAGGAGCATTTGGCGCAGGAATATGCATAGCGTGTACTGCAAGTAGTGCCAGCAATGGTAGCCAAGTGTTGAGCTGGGGTGTTGCAGACGACTTCTGAACCTGCCGTTCACAGCACATGTCATGTAGGTGAATTTCTAAGCCAATAATAATAGTCACTCTCTCTCTTCATTACGTAACTATATCTTTCTTTACAAAGTGTACAGTGCATGCTGTTTAATTTGACCACTTGTTTGAACATCTGACTTTATTCACCACAGCGTTTAATCTTTTGTTAAAGAGCTGACTCCCAGTTAGCTTGTAAGAAGGCCTTTAACCGTGAGTCAGTCTTTGCATTGGGTTGTGAGCAGTGCACCCAAGGCAGATCCAGTGAGGGCAAGATTATCAACAAGCCGACACGTGGTGGTGGTTTAGCAGCAACAGTAGTGGTATACAGTCGGTGCTGGATGGCGATTACTGAAACCTGACGTTCACACATCCTCCTCAGTCGACCCACAATCTTATCAGCAACTTCATTATTCATATTTTCTCCTACAGCCACAGTAAGCACCGGTTTACACCTCCAACTTAAAGGTCCGCCAATATTATCACATTGTATTAATATTTCCTCATCAGACGACTTTTAAAGGAAGGATATGTTATGCTGCCTTTAACAGCCAAAGGGAGATGCAGCCGTGCGCAGCGAACCTGAAGCAGGGTAACCTTTTTCTTCCATTTTATAGATAGAAAAGGGGCAAGTGTCAGCCCATGTGCTCCTGTGAATTGACGGTTCATGAAGATCAAACAGCGACAGGTAATCATCAGGAGAGGGGATCAGTGTCCACGCATTCCAGCTTAGGAAACCTTCATTTAGATCCCTGCCGTGGGAAGAGTCGGTATTTTGGGAAGACATTTATTATGTCTCATTTCTAAGTGTTGCATGTCAGTTGTGACTGAAAATGACAAAAGCACTAACGATAAGTGCGGGGGACGGTAACAGGTACAGGTCTTTTGAAGTCTGGGTATGTGCCACTGTTCATTGTACAGGGTATCTGCTAAAAGGTGTTATTTGCTGTTTTTCAGAGAGGAAACTGTACAGTTATCGCACTCGCGACATAGCTGCCCCCTCCCCTGAGATAAGGCGACATTTGTGACTTTGTGACATTTGGGCATTTCGAGCCAAATGAGACATATTTATTGCCTGATCTTTGTCCAACATGTCTTCATGAATTTTATGGCTGTATTTCAAAGGCTAGGAATGGCTGCATTCTTGAATACTGTATGATATGATTGTCATCTCAGAAAATTTGCCTCATTTCATGACATCACAGAGGACTTTGCTTCAGCATGGATAATATCACAACTATGAATAATAATACATCGCCTACATTTGGCATCTTACAACGCGACCTTAATGTAGGCTATGGTTATCTTTATGTTTGACATCGCAATTTTATTCAGCCATTAAAAACAAAGCATGTTTGATAATCCTGAATACCGTATCCATATTCTTCACAGGTCCAGACATTGGATACAGCAGTCATTAGATATAGAATGTATATATAATTTTTATTGATTCATGTATATTTGATTAAAATTCTTCATCTCTTGATAAAACTTGTTTGTTTTTCCTTGTAGGCCTGCGTTGTATGGTTCTCCGTCCGGCGGTATAGGCGGTGTGTTGCTCTCTCCGTCCCCGGCAGTGCCAAGTTCTCCTGGCTCCGGAAACTTTCCTCACAGTCTCAGCTCACCCACGTCCTCCAGTAGATCCTCCTCCTTGGAGGCCTGCTCGCCCCTGTCCCACCACCACCTCACACCTCAACAACACCACCACCTGCACCACCACCTCGGCGGCGGCAGGTCGTCCCAGTCTGATCTCACCAACCTGGAGAGCAACTGGAAGTCAGGGGGCAGCTGCCCAACCAACGGCAGCCACCAACAGTTAGAGCACCATCCCAAGGAGTTCGGAGCTCAGAACAGCCTCCCGCAACAACCGCAACAGCAGCAGCAGCAAAGGCAGCTGGTGGTTGAGAGAGGAAGTGTCTATGGTACAGACTACACACCCAATCCTTCAGTGCACGGGGGTTTGATTGAGGCTGGGGACACCATAAATAACCCCAACGGCCAGCAGAGTATTATCAGCCACTCAAGTCCAGATCTTGGGAACAGTTTAAACAATACCGCCAACATGATGGATACAAATTGTAACATGAACATGCAACCCCTTGGTCACCCCGGACCTCACGGAATGGGTGGCGGACTTCACGGGCGGACGAACGGGGCCCCCGGTCACCATTTCAAAGAGGAGCCGGTCTATGGACCCGGTGCTCCCGTAGGCACGGCCCCTGGACTTGGCCATAGTGATCAAGGACTCATCTGCTCAGCGAATAACGGTATGTATCGTGATTTCTTAATTAGTGACTTCTTTCTATATGTTATTCCTGCAATAACTCCTATTCGAAGGCTTGGGTTTCCAATGGTCACTTCAGGGTGGTTACACCAAGGTTTAAATGAGCTCAATATAGTGGATCTGTGTTGCCTAATGTTCCTGTATACTCACCCAACTGAAACAATACCATTAACTTCAAAGCGATAAGGGGAGGGGATGATTCAACACACACGGTTCCACTTCTTTAACATTTTTTCCCCGCAGAAGTAGCTCTAGTGAAAAAATTGACTTTCGCGGTACTAGAATCCCGACAATTTATAGGTCGGAAACCTTATCCCATATCCTTTATAAGCCACCAATTGTAACAAACGTGTCTCTCGTCTTCTTCAGGGAAAAAGCTTAATAAATGTAATCTTCATACGATGCTTTAAAAATCTGTCACTGCTGGAGAAAATGAATAGGCCCTACACTAGTAAATGGCAAGGAACAATTAAATTGATTTCTTTATGTTAGTAGTGTATCAGAGGAGAACTATTGAGCAAACATAATGATCTTCACTGTTTCTATCTCAATATAAGCTGTTGAAATTCAGAATTTGAAAATAGAAATGACCAAAAGAGATATACAACGGCTCTCAGTGGAACCAAACATTAACCATTTTCATGGTTTGGAGACTTACCCCTTCTTCAGTCTCGGAGGGAAGACCCCAAAGACAGCCCCGATAAATCCTTTAAACAATGATTGTTTGGGGGTTATTCAGATAAAAAGTCTTTATAGTTTATTGGCAGCTGATCGCAATATTAAGTTATGATGAATGTGACATGGGTTGTGGTTGAGCTGCCCGCGAAATTCCCTTCTTTTTGTATACTACTTACACACTCATCCGCGATTGACGCGAGTGATTGGTTCATACCGAAGTAATAGGAAAACAGTCATAACGGCTTTCGGGATATTTCTGTGTGTTGAAAAGTCTTTACACGTTTCTTTTACACAGCCCCACCTGTATTAGATAACATAGGGAGGAAAGTAAAAGGCATTATAGAAGTATAAGACTTAAAATTTAAGGTTAAAGATATTCCTAGCGCTAAAAAATCTAGTAGCAAAGCTAGCTGCATACAACCCATTCAAGTGCTACTTACTGGCTATTTCGCGTACGTAGTAGCAAGGTATAGGTTTGATGGTTCAGCTTGTAGCAAAGGGAGACAAAAAGAAAATGGTCAAATAGATAATTCCAATCTCATAATTTCTTTCCTTGACACTTTTCCGGGTAAATACTGTTGTATATAAAACCTTTTATGTCAAACCGCTAAAAATCAACTACATGTTATTTCACCTGAATATAATATAATATGACAAACCATCGAGATTATTTATGAAGTTAATGCATGCTCTATATAATTCACGTCGTAAACAGTCTGTGTCTACGCAGAGGGCGAATTGATCATCTAGTGATAACAATTAACGGTATGATGACCTTGATTTAAAACTTTACACTAAATGACATTAAATGTATAATTGATATGACTAAATCAGGTGTTTGCAAACTAGACACAAATACCTATGGCTTATTATCCGGTCTTTAGTGAAGAGACATACATTCTCACACAATGCTAATTATACCAAACAAACAGGGTGGGCGCGACTGAAAACACGCACGTGTCAAACTGATTAATTACCGCTCAATCGTGGCAACAACTTCAGCATGGTGTCATCACTGAAGTGGCATAAATTAATCAGTCCTGTTATACACACTGCAAATGGAAAACGAAAGGAACGCGCTTCTCACGGGTCTTACTTATACCGCTTGTATAGCCCATGTATGTAGAGATGCCACAAGCGTGTGAAGGATGGTGTTGGGGTGGGGGTGAGAATAGACTGGAAAGTCTATAGAGGAGAGAGAGAAGGACACCACAGGTGTCACAAACCACCTGTTTATACTGGATGCAGCCTCCTGCTCCTCCTCTCCCACCACTCCCTGCTTGTGGTCCGCAGGTGACCGACTCCAGTGTCAATTGGTGACGCTCTTAATGCCTTGTAATGTAAATAAATGGCATGCTATGTTAAGGTCGGGTGTAGGTGGTCCACAGCCCGAGTGTCATGTATGTGCAATGCAGAAGCCCTTCTCTGTGTGGACAGACATAGATATGTGTTTAAACAATGGTCGCAATAGTCAACAAACTGACGGCCAATAATTGCATTGCAAATACAGAGTTATGCTATTTCAGATGATTCAGTACCATATACGATGTATATTGTATGTACTCATTACTCTGCGTTTATAAAGAGATCCATAGACATTTCTACGCTACATATTTTTTCAGACATGCAAATGTTTTCTGGTATGAAAATATTAGTATTGGACAGCAAAGACGTTTACCTTGTACGCGCTTCCTCGAAATAGGTATAATTTCGGTTGTCCTGAACCTTTGCCAATTTCCTGCAGATTTCCAATTAAATGTATCTGTTCTCTTTATTTGAATTTTCGGTTAACATGAACAATTTCTGATTTCCCCTAGAGTTCAAGTTAAGTGGAACATAGTATAGGTGGTAGTTAAATTTCTGTTTTCATTATTAAAAAAATGCTAACATTTATTTCGAATTAGATTGGGAGTAACTATATACCATCAATACTATTCTCTTCTCAGATGTGTGCGCTTGAAATAACAACTTTCCAAAACTTTCCAGGCATCTCTTTTTGAATTCATGTTTTGAAAATCAGGGTGTGTTTGTCCCCACCACGCCCATGGTTTCTGAGTACATATGAATATATATATGCTTGTAAGTTAGAAGTGCTGGTAAATATGATACTTGTGGCGCATCTGGCTGATACCCAACTCATGTCTCAGTCAAAAGAATCAAAGTTTACCCGGTAACTGCAAAAGATAGTTACTCTGAATGAAATGATCCGTACTTGTATGGCGGGGATTTAGCATGTGAAAAACGCAAGCAAAATGCATGGTTTTCAAAACCTCCCGTGCTATAGGAGCAGGTATGTCCATTATTTGCATAGATCCCTGGGAGAAAAACCGAGGAACTCATTTGTGTGGCACGGACGAATGTGTAACCATCGTATTCATTGCCTTATTGAGATAGACCCCTGGATTAGGCCCTTGCAAAGAAACGACTATATCTTATCGTAAACCATTCGTCTTGGAATGCAAATTCTCAAACGTGACAAAATCTGAGATTTCTCCAGATCGCCCCGAACTGGATCTTAACGGAGATAATGGAGATTACATAAATAGCACAAAAACCTTTGCATTGGGATTAAGACCTTGTTTTCCACTGCCTTTTTTGCATGGACTTGAGGTTTATTAAAATCAACAGAATCAGGTATGTGTCAATAGGATGTCTCTGTCAGGCAAACAAAGGCGGTATCTCGAGGGTGGCTACTTTTCTCCATAGATATAAATCCCCTGGGGTTGGTGGCGAGGATTCTATAGGAGGTCACTGGGGTGTATACATACAGGTTAGGACATGTTATAGATGGTGGCTTATAGGCGCTGCACAGAAACCCACCGGGGTGCTCGCCTTCGAAGCATTTAGACCGGGCCGTGCTATGACCCATGCCGGAGAGAGGCGCAGCAAACCCCGGCAGCGAACAACCGCCTCCTTCGCCGTCGGCCCACGACCTCAAACGCCATTCAACTCAGCTCTACAAATGTTTGCTTTGGGTCTGCGGTTGTGATCCGTAACTGGGGGGTATACATCGATGGCCATGTGAGGCATGGGAATGTGACATTGTGGCCGTTCTACATGACTGATTCGCGCACAACAGCTGTAACCAAAGATGAATTGTGCTCTTCGACGCGAATGAGCTTTAAAGGCACCCATAGTTCAGACGTTCAACAGGGAAGCCCACCAATAGTATATGAAGATATCTATGCAACAGAGCGCCCCTAAAAGGTTACAATATGCTATGATCCTCAGTGCAAAATGTCAGCAGGGTAAATACGGGTCTTAACCATTTGCATATACTCTATCTTCCGCTCTTTGCGTTCAGGTTATAATTAATCATATATAAGAGGGTCATGCATGCAAAACACCGTTTAAAATGCTTGGCTTGTATTTAATGTGTCCTAGATTTTGAGCAATCCTATATCACTGATACATCTATGTAAAAAAATGAAGATCATACAGCATATCAGTACTGCAATCATGAAAGTAAAACAACGGCCAAAAAGGCTACTCCTATTTAGAAAAAGTGAGATCCTTAACAAAAAGCTTTACTGCGTCTGATATATTTGATAACAGCTGTCATTAAGTTCGTATCAGACATGGTCTGTTAATTCTGCGATATTGAAATCATATCTGATTTCCAATCAGACCTGAAGCAGAACAAAAACAAGTGTGCGTTCTTAGCTTCATCTTGATACATTTATTAAAATATATATAATATAAATGTGATTTTCACAATTGGATTTCTTAATTAATTTCCCCATAAAATATAAAAGTTTGACCTTTATCACGACGTTAATCTTGAGCTATAGAGAGCCTTATATATATATATATATATATTATACAGTCTGGGCTATATTTTCAATTAGACATAGGTCAACCTGATAGACTCGGAAAGACCTTCAAGCCTTTTCACCAACTTGTTAGGTATTCAGACACAGAATTGTTTTGAATCTAACAACGTTATGGCCAATTGTATACACAATATATGTGTGTACCCAGGTATAATGGGTATAACATACATTAAATAAATGCTAACTCTAATATTGAAGATCCCTTTACAGCCACGCGACCCTTGAAGTGGTCATCAATTGCGGCATTCACATTGTCAGCAGTTCCAGTGTCATTTCCTAATACCCCCTGCCGAGTCTGCCTTTGATCCTGTGTGATACTGTAATTGACCAATTTAATGCCTAATTTATATCCATCACCCCAAGCGTTTAGACTTTAAGGGTATTGTGGCTTTGTAAATTCGCGGGGCAATTGAAGATGCTGTTCGGCGCATCCCGCAAGACACGCGAGTATTCTCTCATAAGAGGACAACTCACTCAACCGTGGAGAGGCCCCTCCCAAGAAAACAATCTTACACAGCAAATAATTGACCAAAACCGCGCTATCCGACTGAAAGGGACACCTGCACTGGGCTTGTAATCGCATGTTGACAATAGTTCCAGAAGCAAACGGGTCTCTGGTCAAAGATAAAGACTCTCCTGCAAGATGACTTTTTGATGAAGGAAATGACACACGCTTCGATTCAAAATCAAATCCCAGAGGCATTAACAATAAGGTCATTAGCCCGTATCACGTCATCAGAAATCGATTGGATATGGAGGCAATCAAAAAAGGAGGTCTCCTAAACATTTGGAGGTTTCTCTCTGGATGCGCTTTGTAGACCACGTCATAAACAAGATTATCCTTTCAATCATTTTACTGCCCGAAGGGACTTATAAGCACACACTGGGGAGGCGAGGCGTTTGAAGTTGTATAAGATATATGTTCATTACAACTTTATGTTGCGCGTATGTGAATATTTATACTTATTATGTCTAGGCTAGAGGAGGATAATATATGTCTAAAATATAGCCTCGACTAGCAAGATCAAAGCTTGCTGTCGGAAGGGTCGCGGTCTGACCACTGCTCAAAAGCAAATATAAAGTATCAATGTGGGGAGATTGGCTATCCAGTTTTGATCCCTTTATCGGGTGACAAATCCACACTGCTTTGATGTCAGGCCAGACATGTATAAGGGCGATAACTGATGAATGGAATGCTCTTATCGTAACAACAAACAAGTATATATGCATAATGATATTACTCAGCATTAGTCTGATATGGACTCCACAATATATATTGACTTTCAATCAAAGTGATCCATCTCTAGACAGCATGGAGTTTTTTGTTTGAAATAATTTGTATTCAAGATTTATAATTACTTAATAGGGTTATATTTCAGGTCAATCAATATAACACATATGTCCATATAACGTGTGTGTGTCGCCTGACTTTCATAATTATAAATGCTATTCCATGTAATGAGATGCTATTCAGTATAACAGATGTCATAGAAAGACAGGGGAGAAAAAGATGCCATCCAGAAGCGAAATCAGTGGTATAAGGTATACTAACAAATTTAAAGGATTGAGGAATTTAATAATGAGCATGCACACTGCATACACTTGATATTGATTTAACCACAGTAAAAGCCATGACCATTTTGAAAAGTGTCCTCATAACGCTAGTGTATGTATACGTTGTTAAGGGTAACATTTATCGACTGTATACTGCAGAAATATAAGGAAAACCACTCAAAATACAGTACTACAACCCGTTAATTTGTTTAACCGATCAAGACACTGCCCATCGGAATATTTAAATATTTGTCTTTTAAACATTGCGTGTATGGATTTTTATTTCAATTGCCTAGTTCAGTTTCCTTCCTCTGAAACCTTTCAATGTCCAAACTGTAGTGCAAAGGGTCTTCTGCCTGCAGGGGGAGAGAGAGCTGCATGGTGCTCTATATGAAGGAATAGCAGTGTACATAGAGAACTATTGTGTACTTGATCGCCACTTAGCTCAAGTGTTTAAAGGGCAAATCCCCTATTATCCAGCTTAGTCGTGCTGCCTCGTCAGCTGGCTCAATACAATCACAATCTAAAACAATAACAAACTCAGCTAAATGGCTTAGTTAGCCCTGAAAGGGTGCTAAGCCCGCTACCCATCGACCAATTTAGCGTGAAAATACCAACCTCTGAGTCTCAAAATATTGTACATGTTAAGGGCTTAGTGGCACCTATGGAGCGTGTAACAAAAAGGTTGCCTGCAATTCTTGAACCAAACAGAATGGTTCAACTTCATACAGACACAATGCTCGCGGCCCGCGGATAACAACAGCAGTTGACTATTGGGGGCAATGTTTTTCTTCGGGGTTCGAGGGATCCATTTGATAATGGGCCAAGACCTCGGTTCTGTTTTTGCCAGTAATGCGGAAATCGGCCAATTGAATGACCGTACAAAGGCCTATCCCGAGTGGGTGGTTTCTTTAAGAGATCAGTGCTAATGGTTGTGTACAGGAGGTGCATCCAGCCAAATTCCAATCCCCTTGGGCAAGCTCGTGCCAACCCTACTTGCTATAGTTAAGGCTGTGGTCCAAAAGATGCTCATACATAGAAGGAAACCTTCCTGTTTAGATAAGGTAAGGGTTTCGCTACATTACCAACCTAAAATCACACTCGCAGTAGCAAAAACATGTCACAGATAGAGCTTGGTTAGGCAAGATTGTTGCATGTAATACATACATACAAATGTCTAACTTGTCTTCTTTTTTATTCATTATTTCGCATATCAATGCTCATCTATTTAAAGAAGCTAAAAGTGAACTAGTTTGTTTTAAATGTAAATAGAAGACAAATTTAACATAGCGTTTGAATACGGTACCAAGTAAAGAAGGCTGAAATGATATTGGCGATCAAGACATTCTGAAGAATTCTGAAACTCTAGAAAATCTACTGCAGGCGAATAGACCTCATTGTCGCAAAATAGATGCCAAAAAACCATGCACCCCAAGTGGCTCTCTCGTCTCCATGAATTCTACCTCGATACTTGGTATGCTGTCGGTCAATAGATGACAGAAAAAAATCTTCACAGTCTAATTTCTTCTGAGTATCACCGGAAACTGTCACTGCGCATGATCAATTGATGTCACGTGAGTCCCTATTGTCAGAGCTAAGAGGGGAACAATATAGCTACTGAGGCTTTACCGTCCTCCTGGTTTCTATGCTTCATCTTATAGATCCTCTATACTTGTACAAATGCCTATTATGAAAAGTCGATGGGATAAATCCTTAATTCGCTTCTAGCTCCGATATGTGACTCTAACATTCCGGACAGTACAGTATCACAATTCCAGTTGTGTGCTTAAAAGGGTTAAGTTATGTATCCACGCACGTCCATCGATATTATTTATCGGTTTTACCGATGTGTGATTCTGCCTTTTTCAAATGAAATCGTTTTGACTTCAGAACAAGAATAAGAATAGAACAAGAGCAATCAATTAAAATAGACAGAGTCAACAATATTTTGTAATCAAGTGTGATTATGGATATAGATAATATTATGAGCAATTCAAAAACTGTACTTAAGGCCCTTAAGTCGTTGAAGCCAAAGTGGTGTCACCACATAAAATAAATCAAAATACGTCAACGGTAAAGATGCCACGTTTATTTTCGCAACATGTATGTCAACGGAGGTAATGGGAACACAAATAATTATGATATGCATATTTTATTCAGAATGGCAAATACGCAATCTCCTTAAAGCTTTTGAAAATGGGGATACAGTCTAGCGCTTAGATTAACGTAGTATAATTGGCACTATTTGCGAAACGGCTTCATTGGAGCAAAAAATTCTATTCCAGCAATGACTATAACTGTATGTTTTCTTTACAATAGAGCAAGAAAGATCATACATAATCTTTTGGATTACCACCAATCCAGACAGTAACTGTGGACTTGAGGAACAACGGCACTGAGCAACAAAGTGGAACGCCTTGCCATTCGATTGTGCCAATGATTTGATAGACAATCAATATGCTTTATAATATGGCTCACAGAGCAATAACTTGACGCAACATTTAAGAGCTGGGAATGATTTTATTGATGTGTTGGGACACAGAGATCCAGCCTGGCTATTTAGTAAATAAGTTGGCCTCATTTCATGCTTTATGAAGTGATTGTACAAAAACCCAAGTATGATATAAACATTGTTTGAACGTGATGAACTTGTCATGGGATGTACAGCTTTTATAGTAGGCTCCCTATTCCTATAGATTCGTGCGTCAGACGAACTACACTATCCTTACTAATGCAATATTAGAGCTTTTTGTTACGGGAACAAACACAAATTTAATGAGAATCTTAGCTAAGAAGTTCGGTGACCTGATACATGATGGAAGTGACAGAAGAATAAAAGGAGCTTTTCTATTATTTTACGACAGGCTTATATTGAAGGGGAGATAGCTTTGAGAGGGGCAAAATCTATTACAGATCAGGCAGTCGCACCTGCTGGTTGTGTGATGTCACAATGTGAGTTTACACTTGACGACATGTCCCACATTGACGTGGTGACGTAATGACCTTGTCATCAGAAATCGTCCTGTCTGAACGCTTTCGTTGAGGCATTGTATCAGGGGAGAAATTAGTTGCCTCGAGTCTTGAGATGCTTTGTTGCCACTCAGAAAGCACCTGGTCGCGTACAAGTATGTATTTATCCCCCTTACGTCATGGAAAGCTATTCAACGACGTGGACGTCGCGGTGGTCACCATATAGGAGGCATCTTGAAATATACTCGAGCCATAAGGTTACTACGGGATGGGATCTGGAGAGATGCCCTTCTACCCATCAAGCTCTGGGGATGAGTACAGCAGGGGTTCTGCAGACCTTCTCAACTACCTGGCCAATGAAGGGTAAAGCTCTGAACAGAAAATAGGATTATCCGGGTCCTTGCACCCCGTGAAAAGCTGGGCTACTTTGTTAAAACCCAAGTAACTACGTATAACGAGCTCGAAACAAGTGAGGTTGGCGCCCAGGAAGGTATTGTTAGCCACTGTAGGGGGTGGGTTCGAGTCGTCATCGAGGAAAGCAGGGGGTGGAGCTCAATTTCACCCCTTCTCATTTCTGTCCGTCACTGAGTAGGGGATGGGCAGTACTTGAAAGAGCGGTTAATGTAGTCTCACAGAGCTTCTGCATTGTTCATGTGGACGAGAGAACCGTGGGTATTGGTGGCCGATATTTGAGAACGTTGTGTTGACGTGTGAAAGTCGTTTGGCTCTTTTCCTGATGAATTGCGTGGGCATCGAAGAGTATCAGACTGTGTAAAGTCATGGATACCGCATATTATGTTATTCCGAAACCTTCCCTTAAATGTGTGATTGGGGGTGAGGTCTGGGAAGGCAACAGCCATGCAGGAGAACTCACACAGGGCTTTTTGATACCTGATATTTGATATTTTTGTCCGATTTTATCTGTGGTGCAAAGACAAGTTAATCCCACCGTTCTTGAGGCAATGTTACGAATGGTTACAACAAAAAGTCCCCTCTCTTCTAACAGAGCTGGTTGAAAACAGATTGAATAGCTTGCTCCTCCGAAGCACCGAGACTAAATTACCAACAAAATACAGATAAATACGCATAATATAAATGAGCTCAGATTCAATATACACAAAACATGAGCCAATGGACACCACTAAGTGCCAGTGCATGAGTACAATAAATGCGTCTCTGTTGAATGAAAGGACTTAAATTCAGGGTTTCTTAAAATTAATGAGACTCTTTGAGCAACAAGCATATAAGCCTATTTTATGTAGTGGAAATAAAAATAGTCAAGCATATATATATATAAGATAGATAATTTTCATATAGTTATATATAAGCGTGTTTATTCCCAGTTTAACTTCTTTTTAAACGCAGGAAATAGGTATCTTGCATTTATGGATTTAGCATTGCACATAGTGCTTATTAAGGGACAGATTTTTCCACTACAATTGTTCACACAATCTTTCATTTTCAAAGGGCATCATTTGGGGATGGCCGGGGACAAAAGAGTGTGATTTTTGAAATGTTATTTGTTCAGTTTGTGCACGATCTGAGACGGAGTAGTAAGTTCTTCTGTTCCCCTTCTCCGCCCATGACCATGGCTTGGGGACTCCTTCTTGCTCTTGGAGGACTGGAGAGGTGTGACGGTGACAGCTGTCAGAAAAGGTCCTTATTGTATGCCATGCAGGTGTTGGCCTCTCTACCGTGGAGGCATGACCGTCAAATGAACAAGCTAACAGAGGCGGGTCTGAGTTTTTCTCACGATGACTGCCATATACCTGACGAACCTGTTGCTTGTACCGCAGTCACAATGCATGAGAATCGTCTGAGCGGAGCCTGTCGTCGAAACTATGGCGAAGCCAAGAGGTTAAGTCCCTCCTGAGAATGCTGTAAAGTTCCAAACAAATGCTTGTATCCCTCAGTGAATGCGAATTACCGCGGGGTCCCTTACGGTGGTGTGTATCCATGGGCACAATGACAGGGGCGCGCACAAATAAAATGGATAAAAAAGTTGGTACATGTTACTGAATGTGGTCTTAAGCCGGGATATAGAAGCTTTGGATTACCCACGTTCGACACACAGCTCTGCGAAGGTTTTGGAGGGACGTTAGAGATTGACAATGGTGGGTCCAGCTTTAATTAAGTGATTGCCATGCTGAGCCTATCACGATCCTGACATCTCGGGGTTATCCCACAGACAGAGAGCAGACTCCTTGCCTCGTATCGGGTTACCTCCCAGATCCCTCACCTCAGGACAAAGCCTCCTATTCCATGCATTGCCAATGTTCAATGTGGCATTCAGACCAGTAGGCAAATATGGAAAGCATTCATAGTGGGCGACAAGAAATACATATAAAGCAGGGCTTCCAAAGATACTTTTCCACTGTGCCCCACACAGCGATTCTCTCTATTCATAAACATGCGACTAAGTGTCTCCGCGACGGGATATGGGCAAGGAAATGGCGAAAGAGAACTCGACCTGTCTTAAAGCAACCATCTCAGCTTTCCATGATTATTTTCTATATGATAAGAGGTACATATAATTATGTGCCAAACGCGAAATGTGTTAATACTTAATTTCTATTATGAATAAAATAATCGAGTACAAATTAAGCTTATCTTATATTTAGATTTGTTCATGTATCGCTTTTACCTTACATATTTTGCTGTAACTTCTCCCATTTTATAATGGGGAAGGGTTGTCAGGGCAAAGGTCGCACCGAATGCTCACAAAACATGCCTGTATCGGATACACTGTTGCGGTGGTTGTTAGGCTTATTAAGGCAGATCTATAACATGGCAGACAAAAGCCTTCTTCAGAGCAGTGGTTTGACTCTTGTGGTTTTTGTTTGCTTTTGATATCGATGTTGGCAGAAGGGCAATGTTTGCCGGCCCGAGGCACTGTTTTATGTAAGCGATCAGGTAGCACCGCGAACAATCCGCGATGGGTTTAAACTGTTACCTTCTGGCCTTTCCTAACATTGTACGCTGGACATGCGACAGAGATATATTTCTCAACTCAGGTGATTAAAAGGGAGTGTAGGTACTTTAACTAGCCGACATAGCTGCTCATACGTCAGGTCGATTTACGGTCATGTTTCGTGCTTTCTAGTCGGAAAAGATACTTTATATCCCATTATGTTCTGATATATACCTGTATACAGTACGGTATGTCTTAGGATTGACAGCCGGACACACATATAGATAGGGATTATTATACGGTTGTACCCCCTTTATTTCCTGCTCGGATAAACACACGTTTCCCCGACGTATAGTGCTCTCTCAGTGTCCATGAGCATAAGTATGCATTGGGACTAAGCTATTACCACTTCCAAATAAAATCAGTGCGGGAGATTTCGGATGTTAAATTGCCACGTCCATAAGACATTTTTTATACATCTTCTTGTTTACATATATAATGAAAATTAAATGAATTCATGAAGATGAATACACTTTACATATACCCTGGGGGTTTCTTGGAAGGGAGGGGGGGGGACATCTCAATCCCGCTTCCAATCTCTTCTAACTCTATAATTAATAATGATATGTCCTCTTTTTAAAAAAGAATAATGATATGCCCACACGTATGCATACATGTGTGCCCACACTTCCAAATGCTATCAAACTAATGTCATGCACCAACCCAAGACCAAAGCTGGTGAAGCCATATTAGATGGAAAATGGATCAAAGCGGATGGAAACTGTGAACTGTGAACTTATAATAGAGGCTCAAATATCGGTAAGTTGAAAACATGCTCATTCAATTACGAGGCTTCAATTTAGGAAATCCTCTAATTTATGCATGAGAAATAGCCATGCTGGAAATGTGCAGTTCCCTGTCTGACACATGATTCTAACCTGTACTGCATAGACTAGCAGTGCACACAGACACATGTTAACTCTCGATGCCCGATACCCTGACTATTAGGAGGATCAAGAATGTGACCTCTTCCAGGTGTTGAATGGTCGTCAACCTCGCGGCTATTCGTCATGCGACCGTTCCCAGTTACCATGTCAACGGCTCATCTAAGGTGCCTAGTTGGCTGGCTGGCTCTCACTCCCTCTTTTAAACCCTTCCTCTGGTGCTTGCCAGAATGATCAGTCAAGCCCAGTCTTCCTTCTCCCTCCCCATACTGCTCTCCACTCTTCTCCACATCCCTCGATCCTCTTGGCTATGTTAGTGATCTGCAACCGGTTGTTAGGTCGGTCTCCCTGGGAAACCGAAGACAGGGTTGCCAGGCGACGGCGAGTAGCAGCAGCCGGTTGTGATCCGTCGATCCCCGAAGCGAAAGTTTTATTGGGCTTTTGTCGTCACTTGCTCAAATATTGATACACTCAGAGGCGTTTCTGGAAGACCCTTAATGATAAAGGCGAGTTTTTCTTCGGTCATACAACTTTTCCAAGTTCTTTTCCTGTGTCTGGGATTTCATGTCTGAGCTGTCTTTTGTTCTGAAGTCAGGATTCAGAGGCGTCCAACTGATATAACTGATATCACTAGTTCATATAGGAGCTATATAGACAGGCTCCTGGAACCACATTCTGTTTCATTATGTATTGCGTGAATGAAGATGAATGACAGGCTCACGTCTTTCTCACCCATTTTGCTCGAATCTATAGTTAGCTTTCTATCTGGTAAATGTAAATAGGTATCGAAGCAGTATAATGTCCAATTAGATGACTAGATGATCTTTATCTAATCGAAACCCAATAAAATCGGATCATTTGATCTGGCTATATTAAAAAGGTAATAAGCATTTTCAGGTCAATCTATTCAAATTCCAGGTTTGGGAACAAATATTGCAACATGACATTATTCTTCAGATTCCCCTAAACCATATTCATTTGGTTATAAATACAAATATTCAAGTGTCACATATCTAAGAGAGAATACATGTCTAGATCAAAACCCTGTGGTATAAATAATCAAAGCGATCGTGTGTGTAATTAAACAAAAAAATATAAAGAGACACCAAATCCTATATATAGCTTTTAAGTCCGTTGATTGAATAGAATCACAGCCGATATAATATACATTCCGTACTACAGATCAGTGATGTATACCTCTATTCAGCAGGCAACATGCCCATCAAACCAAGACCCTTCCTTTGTGCGCGGCCTCGGTACTTATTCTTCATTGTATCGTTTATGTTTCTAGGCAGTGGTATGCCACAGAAGGAGGTATGCGCCGGGTGTCAACGTCCCATTGAAGATCGCTTCTTACTGAAGGTGATGGACAACTCGTGGCACGAACATTGTCTCCAGTGTTCTTACTGTGCCGAGCCCCTCACCCACTCCTGCTACGTCAAGGACAGAAAGCTGCTCTGCAAGGTCGATTATGACAAGTAAGTGGATGGTGATAAGCTTTTGTTACTATTGCTCACAATATGGTATTGTGTATATAGAGGAGGAGATAAAGTGAGATGATGCATGGAATTCCGACTCTTTATTTTAGGAAAGCGAAGCGGTTATAATTCCGAGAAGTCTATAGCAAGAATATAAGTGAAAACTTTTCTGGTATTCAAATTTCCGTGTATGCAGTTAGGATATAGGTTGTATGCAAATATATGTATTCTTGTGACAGGGAATCAAAACACTCTTGGTCAAATTAAAGCTTATAGACAGTATTATTGTTATATATATATATAAATAGATTTTATTTCCTTTTGTACAAGTACATTGAAAACAAAGTTTCAACAGCGTCTGCAACCTGCAGGTCTTCCTACTGGACTTTTACAATGCATTGTGATTAGTTAGGAATATACAACAAGAACGCATTATACAGATACATATTAGTGGAAAAATCCAACTCTTCCCAGCTATTCCATGTCACTGGGGTATCTTTTGATAATATAGTTAATGGATATCCGCCTTATATGCGGTGAGATCAGAAAACCACTGAAGGTTACATTTTGTCACACTAGGTAAAATACCTGCGTATAAATTGACAGTTTACATTATGTCACACTAGGCATATCACCTGTGTATAATCGACAGTAATACAATAATACAGTAATACAATATTCTACAACAATCCCAACATGACCATCACAGCTCAGGTCAGACGCCTATTATGAATGTTAATTTGTTGCCTCCACCCCATCCCAGGTCCCCTGCATATATACAGTTCTTAGAAACACCCGAAAATCTTTTCTACTCTTACATTCAAAACCTCTCTTTTCCATATTATTCCAGTAAAAAGGGATCAAATATAAAAGTGATTTCTTTACCTTCTCGGTCCGGGGGGTAATAGTTTTTAGGAGCTTTTTATTACAGGTCCCCCTTAGGGTCCTTGCTTTTTGTTCAATATTATTCTCAACCCTACTATAAGGGTAGGCTAGATCTAAGATATGTTATAATGTTTTCCCCTCCAAATCATGGGTTGGATTTTTGTTTATCAATAATTCAAATATCAGGATAAACTAACCAAATTAGGTGTGTATCAGGATCGAGGTAACCATATTTAACTAGCAATGTTAAATGGTTGGCAGCGGTTGACGCTTTAATTCCCCTGTATGGAGCGAATCTGCATGGAAGTGGAGCGATCATAACGCTGCGACAAAACATGCATGGCCAGTGACACCTGTAATGTTAGACCATGTCATTACAGATCGTGACCACTGACACTGACCTCTTGATTGATGACCTTTGTTTCCACGAGTCGTTGCCCCATGCCTCCCGTGAGACATTGACCATCCGGAGATAATTTAATTATTCTTCGCCAATTCCATTGCTCCGAACACCCTGGAACTGAATGAATAAATAACTATTAAATTATTGCTGGAGAAATTAAGGGATTGTGTTACAATGGCTGAACACTGTCCCATGCCAGGGAATACTTGTAGCAATTCACTGCTTAAAGATTTTTACTTGTTAAAATGACATTGACATTGATAATTCGAAGTCTTGATAATTCAAATATATTGAAGAAATTGCAATTAAAAAGCCAATCATGTTTAGTGTTGCACAGTGAATACACATTTTAATGTGGCGTCTGGGCATGTAAGTGTATTGTAATATGGACCAATCGCTCAGAATATTAATGCTGTATATAGTTTGGTCCCGGGAGGCAGCATCTCTCCCACGGATAACGGACCACCATGGTTGGAGGTAGGTGTCTGTGAGAACTGACCACTGTCCAGCCACGTGGACAAGTGTCGGGACAAAGTAACCCCACCCCCAGCAGTTCCCCTGCTCTCACATGGCACTTCATCAATCAGGATGCCTATCAGCCCGAGCAGAAAAAACGCCCCTCCAAACAATGTCTACGATGAGTTATAGCTGACCTTTGTATCCCTGCAATGTTATGAAGGGAACCTAACTTCTGAGTAGCCGTTTAACATAGCGCTAGCCTATTGTGAACGTGACTCATTGGGTATGCTATCTTTCCTCGTTTATGAACCAACAAATGTTAAGCATTACAACCTATATAAAACGCGAGTGGTTATACACAGTATCTGTCGACACTTCACCATGATAATGATAGTTATTATGCTTTAATTCAAACTCTACTTATAGGACACAAACCAATTAAGATGCATGGGTCAGTACCATAATCTAAGCCTGCTCATGTGGCTTGAAGTTGAATCAAACACGTCCACAAAAACAGGACATTAAATAGTTTTCTGTTCGTTACAAAGGATCATGTCTCAGTTAGGCTAGCATGTCTTTTCCCCAGAACCATTGTATTCCAGGTCAGGTCCCGGTGGGGGTGAAATTAAAAATAAAATCTGCCCATCTAGGGAAAACGATCTTCAGAATTGAGGCCTGATCCCTTGGGTGAGTGCAGGGATCAGAGTTTCAGGCAAAGGTGTTGGATTAGTGACACCGGTCTAGGATGCACAGCTATCAATAATGCTGGTGAAACTTAAATTAATAATTTATGGGCGTGTACTTCTCTAGAGTGGGAACTTATTATAAGAAACACTTCCCTTTATGAGGTAAACAACACATGCCGTGGCCACACAAGATATTATGTATTGGGAGTATGTATACATCCAGAAGAAAACCCTCCTCCTTCTTTGCCACCTCATTCAGCCCTTCAGTTCCCCTCAGTCGCCCTAGCCCCCCCCCCCCCCCCCACCCACACACACTTTTCACACACACCCACTACCGCCACCCCACCCAGTCTCTCTGGCTCACGTGTTGTGGAGGGGTACATACCTGTAAACCCAGGTCCTCCATGAGTAGAATATTAATAGGCCATACCGCGACGAATGATTAAACACGCTAGTGACAACATCTCGTGTAACAAACGTCAGTGTCTGCTGGACACTTTGAAGGATATTCTTGAAACACACAGAGGAAAAACAATGGAAACGTGACCATGCGTGTCACGCATCGATTTTTAGTGCAATTTGTCAACGTTCACCAGATACGCCCCTGCAGAACGCCAAATCCCGAGAAAAAGCAAAAGCGTCCACAATTTAATTGGAGACAATAAAAGCCCCTCAGGTCGGGTCAAAACTCACTTTGCCATGCATTGTCTATGGTAAACACATGCGTGAATATACTCTTGTGCAACAATTAATTAACAAATGCCATGGTGAAAAACGAGACTATAGTCATGGCAGAGTATAGGGATAAATCATTCGCCCTTCTAGTGGGGACACTCGAGGGGTAAAAGGGAAAAAATAAGGTGATGTTAAGCACATTGCATAATGCATTAATGTGAAAGAGGCCATGTTCTGACAGGGGCTGACCGATGGCACAGTGAAACTGAGGTGAATAGTCCCATGGGGATGAGCATGCGATTGGGTGAAGCCTGTATATATGATTACAGGCGATATAAGAGGAATGTAGAACACCAGCAGGTCTCTGTGTCCAGAGAGCAGAGTCAACATGGACACTTGATCACACCGACGGCTTTGTTGGTTTCCGTTGTTTGACGGTCGTAAAATGGTCGGAAGAGAAACAATTTCTTTTCTGGAGCCCTTTGATTTTCCACTGAGCTATCATTGAGCTTGAACAGATAAATGAGCATAATTCCGACCTTTTCACGAGAATGGCCTCGATCAGACCAAAGCACGGGGTACTTTGAACAATTGTGGGATATTTGGCCTGTTTATTATACGTACATTGGGCCTGCTTATGCCCATACTTTGTATCAAATATCTGATATTAAAAAAAAATCCTGTCATTACAAGATTCCACAGCGAATGAGCAACAGTACATTGGTAGAAAAAAGAGGAAAAAGGATCAAACTTCATTTGCCAGAGACAGTGAAACCACAGAACACCTGGTTATTCAGAGTGTTCATTAAATCTGTAAAAGAGAATTGTGATTGGAATTAATTGATAGTCGAGGTCTCCCGGATGCTTTCCTCACCAGTGCATGACAAAGTAGCTCCTTGGGACGTTTCCTGGCATGCTTTGTCTCTCTTTGCGCCCAATTAATTCCACCAGTCTTCATCCTAGCAACTGCCTACAGGCTACTAGCCAGGTGCTAGAGAGAGGTGTCAATCATTACGAGCCCGTCGAGTGGACTCTTGATTGAGTTGTTACTTCCCCACTAGTGTTGCGTCACAGGTGCTATTGATACCCAACAGGGGCGTGTCCCCCCATGGAGAAACCTACGTGATAAGAATTTTCTCACCGAATGGAGACAAAAAATCAAGACTGCAAGTGTCATGTAGATCTTAAGAGTACACGTGCTGACAGGAAACAGACGCCAAACAATGAAGGCGGTCGCGCCTTTGTTTGTACGCCACAGCGCGCTCCTACAGCCAACTTAGTCGTGAGTAGTGCAAGAAAAATACTTTGTGTCAGGCGAAACTTTGCCCACGCCCACAAAATTTCTCCTCCTCCCGAAATCAATATTTAGAGTATATCGCCGGTTGGCTTTGTGGAGTTTTCTTGTTAAATGTTAAATGGTTTGTGCTCGGGATTGATAAGATATGTAACTTCAGTTACCATCCACCATAGGCGATATACTTAAGATTGGAAAGAGTCTCATCAGTTTTAAAAGGCCACGAAAAGGTTTTGTGTTTCATTTGAGCTAAAAGGAAAGGTACTCATATGGTCGTTACCCTTTAACAATACCCATGTATCGCTTATAGTTAAAAAAGACCACGACAAGAAAAGCTCATTATGCTGATGTTAATAATGTGCATGCGCCCATACAGTGGCCTTTAAAGGTTTTTATCTCACAGATTGGTCAAACACAGAACTCGATCTTACCGCACCGTTTTTCATGGGTCAATCACTGATTCACTTCATCAGCCTGAATCAATTATCCGGGAGTTTTATTCCTGCTAAGAGACATTCACCCACTCATAAAAGTATCTGAGTAGAATCGACCTTTCTCTTCTCGTAAATTCGCCATCCATTGCCTTGATGTTCATTCTATTTAATGATGTGAAGATATCGTGGTACACGCTCTGAATGTCTTGCTGTTTTCTACATGACTTGGTTAGTTCAACATTTAATAGTGCGTCACAACGAGGTACATGGTGTAAAATACTGACGCGGATGTTGACACATGACCAGGCTAGAGTTTATTTACTCTTTGTGTTTGCATGCATGACACTGTTTAATCATATCATATAATATGGCCTATAAAACAATGGCTCGCTTTTCATGCTGGAATATTTCCTTCGGGCATAGTTCAGTCTTCTTGGAATGATATATGTTTATAAGTATGCGACACAACATAATTATATTGATATTGAAATATTTAAATGCATGCCAATTGAAAATATTGAAATGCAACTATAATAATTATTATACCAATTGAAAATCCTACTATTTCTGAAGCGAATATGGTATTGTTTTGACTTGGAATATCGCGGTGTTTTCGAATGGTTTGACCCTGCTCATGTAATAGATTGGATTATAAATTGATGCCGCACAAATATAATACAAGATTAAAATAACAAATGACATAACGTTATACAAATGGAATGAACATCTCTTGGATAGTATTGCAGTAATGCACGTAGACAGCGTAGAAGGCCTATCTATTTAAGCGAACCTCAGAATCTGGTTCTCATCTGGGAGCGGTCAGTATAGGGGCGGGAGGACGACCATTAAGGCGGTGATGTAGGGTCTGTCGAGTGACCCACGTACGGTCACGATGACGGCTCCGGCTACCGCTCAGCTGTTACGTGTAGACGTAACGATAGGCACGTGGGTCTCATTGAGGCAGTGGGAGGGGGTTGGGGGGTTGGGAGGGGGAGACGTGGACATGCAGGTTGTCGGGGACGCGTGCGCTGACTTGATAGCTGGAGGTCTAAGGGCACCGGGGTTATAAACTTGACATGATGATAGGGGGATGAGGGAATAGGTTAAATGGGGGCGGGCAACTTCCTCTGTGTTTAATCGCTTAACCGATAAGAATTACTGAACAGATTTGTGTATAGACTCAAAGTTTAAAAGGCTGTGGTTGGCTGCTACTTAGAGTATAATAGAACCGCTCCGAGTAAGGTTTTAGTCTGATTATATATAGTGCATCAAATTATCAAGACGTGTGACATTTCAGATAAAAATCCACGTGAAACCTTTGATCTGTGGCTATCAAGATTTCAATCAAGATTAAAAATTTTGATTCTCACTATTCCAAAATCATCATTATACAGAAATAGTTTTCTCTACAAAGCCAAAATAGCATGGAATGCATGGTCCGATACTTTTATATTATGAATATTTAAATCAACTGACCTTGCTGCGTCTATAAGACTCTATAAGGAACATATATATTTTGTTATCATGTACGATGATGTTAATAAGTTGTATAACACCGGTATCTGTTTTATAACTTGTTTTATGTCTTACTATACATACATATACTATATCCTATTGTGTACTTATTAGGCAGTGACTCATAGTTTAGCATTTTTTTCTTTAAGGGTAACGACTGGAAGACCTGGATCTTGTCCAGAAGCCTGATTACCTATTTGTCAACCTCACATATTTGTATAAACTTTGACAAACAAACTATTGTTTAATTCAATTCAATCAATCGAGAAATCTATCATTTAAGATACTCCTGTTTGGGGAAGGAGCCTCCCCAGCATTATTGGTTTCCATAGCTGGTGCTTCATGCGTATGAGTAAACCCATTGAAATGTGGGCTGAAAATGTATGTCGTTACTTATCAAAGGAGAGAGATCATCAGTACCGGCTCGACCCACGCCCTCAGGGCATGTTAATGGCTGTTTGATTAGAGCCTGTATCAGTAATGAGGTGCTAGTGATCTCTCAGTTGATCCAGTGGCCCATGAAACCCAGTCTAAGTGTAGCTCGGTGGTGTTGAAAAACCCTTAACTATCCAAAGCATTTGCTTGTAAACGTATCTCGGATGTTTCCTCGCGCATCCCTACTATGTCTATCTACCGGAGCGTACACATTTCACCAACATATAGCCATATGGTTTGAGTATAGAAAAGCTGTACCAACGACTATGATTTTTAAAATTAAAGCAAAAACGTTGCTTCCTTATAATTTGTGTGTGAACAATAATACTATTTCAAGGCGTATATCTTACATTTTTCATAGACATCTACAATAGAATTCCTTTCGGTATTAAAGGATGTATTAAGTCGTGATAGGGATTTATTTTCCAGAGTTGCCATGCAGTTATTTTTTGTATCCCTATAATACTGTGCATTAAAGACTTTCCCCCGTCAGATACAAATCTTAGAAGCATCTGCTTAATATGGTCCGGGTGATTCAAACATTAAGAGCAATCGCTTTCGTCAATTTTCACAGTTTCCATGATTTTCACCCTATAATATTATATAAGGCCGTCTCTCACAACTCGAGAGGCACACGCGAGAAGTTGGCTCCAAATTGAAAAAATCGAGGCGGTATGTGTTTGCCAGTAACCCCTCGTGTAAGGATAGAGCTTGGCTTTTAGACATGAGGTGTTGCAGTGCTGGAAGGGCGAGTGTATTACACACGACTCCCTAACCTTTGCCTGATCATATTTCCAATATCTCCCTCAACGCTTCTTACCTGAATATGATCCCTGTCCATTGGTTTTAATCCACAAAAGAACCTGGATGTGAAATGACAATATAAAAGAAAGAAAATGAAAAAAATGCAATTTTATCCACACTCACTCTTCGTGACATTTTATGTGCTTGAAAGTGGATTTATGTCCTGTTTTAACAAAGATATCTCCAATAATCGGCTATCAGAACGAAAAAATATTACATGGTCATCCTGTTCTTCTGCTCCCCGCAAAAACATTAATTTTAAACCACTCATGGTCGTGGTATACTCACCATAGAACATGAAAATAAGGAGATAACATAAATCTAGATATATAAATAGTGTCCTTAACTAAGAATATTACTTATTATTTTTTTAGATTCTCCAATTTTACCCTTTATTGGAAATTCAATACATGGTCATCCGACACCAGTACAAAACGTTCGCATCACGTTCTGTGTTCTATGTCATGTAAGCGTATTTCCTGTAAGAAACAAAAGGATTAACCTATGATTCGCATCTATATTATTTAAATTCAATACATGCCCAAAGCTTTTGTACCTCATTTTGATGGGCATACTCCGTATAGCAGCAATTAATTAAAATTCACTATCACACATTGAGCTACCCTTTGGTATCAAATGCATGCTCTATTATAATTGAGAATGCCACCTTATTCACCGAGTTATTACGTATACATTTTGCATTGCATGGTGATCATTGTGAGATAAAACCATTAATGTACTCATTCCTTCGGGACGTATTGGAAAAAGGGATGATAAACGGGCTAAATAAATATGATCATAAAGAAAATGCAATAATGATAGATCATAAGTGTTAGTTGTTTTGTACAGGCTCTATAACGTTATTTGTCTTGATTTGTCATACGATATCGTCAATAGCAATCTCTGAATACAGGAACAGACACGGTTTACACCCACGAGTATAAAACAAAGATTTTCTCATACACCGAGGACTCTCTCAGGGGAGTGTGGCATTGTTCCCATGAGGGAGGAAAGCCTCAAGATTAAGTTCATAAACACATATCATGTTGATGGATGTCCAACTATATACCTACATAAATAACCAAATACCTTATACTAAAATGCACACAACAATTTGTAAATAGCTGGATATCGGTAAACCGAAAATTAATGCCCCTTTCATTGGATTATGTCTGTAATATCGCTGGTACATCATTCATGATCTTTCATTAAAAATATTACAGCTTCAATCAAAACCGCACACCTCAAATCAAGCGTGAACATAAAGGTACAAACGTAATGATTGAATGAATGATTAAAACAAAGTCTCGTTTAAATCTTGGACTATGCTTCATTAGAGCAGCGCATGCATGGTGATAAAATGTTCCCTGCCTCAGTCGTGGCGAGCGCCTCCACACCTCGAGCCGATGCTTGACCTACTTAGTTTGAGTAACTCATCAAGACCTCCGATTTATTGCTTTACGAGGAATTTGCATTCTGTCAATATTTTCTCCTCGAAACGCCTCAAGGTCTGTAGAGTTCCATACACCGGCCCGAGCGATAAAACACTAAAGAGAGCAGAAAAATCTGATTCTTTGGGGGAGTAGGGAGTGGGGGAGGGGGAAAGGGAATATGGCAAATGAGCAGAGTGTTGTAAATAGCTCTGAATTGCAGGATGTTGTGTGATATTTTATTGTTTTATGCGAGATTATAATGTTTGTCACCTTTGGTAAGGTGTCTATGAGAGAACATGGTCATCGCTCATGTAAACGCGGTTCATTTCAGATGATCCTATTATCTTATTGGGGGTAGGGTGCACATGTGGTGGTGGTGGGGGGGGGGGGGAGGGGGGGGGGGTATGGGAAAACTCTCAGTGGATCCAAAAACATTTCAATATTCTAACAGTTGAACATTGTATTGCGATCAGAATATTTACATGTCACTGTACCTGGGTCATTATCTGGACCAGGGTTATTTTACTGCGATAATAAATTGTTGCCAAACATGTTACTCAACTGTATATTCAAACCAGACGTGCCGCAAGGAAATTCAGCTCCAATCATCATTCCCCATCAGACATAATCAAGTACTTGTAAACACAAGTTGTTTACCTCTTATTAACCAAACAACATCCACACGACCGCTTCATAGCGAAGTTATAGTCTTTGGTATAATCGATCTAATGATCACGTGACATTGTACCACATGTACACATTGGTTGAAGAAAGGACAAGGGTCAAGGTTCGCTGGTTATATTTGGGGTCGCTTCGGTTGATATGGAACTGTTTATAGTTTCAGGCCAGTGAGGAGCTATCTGTTCTCTATTTATTTTAATGAGTTAGTAATTAATATGTCCCAAAGTCCTTTGAGATCATTCTGTCGATTAGATATTTTATCTATTTAATCTATTTAATTTCATATATTTAACTCTTCGTACTTTCGGATGATTGCTTTGGGGCATGGTGGAGTCATCTGTAAATAACCTTGTTTCAAAGTGTTAGTAATAGATATGTCATTTTATAGAGTAACTATATTTGATTGAGCTCGTGAACTTCCTAATTAAATTCATCTCATTTTAGGAACTGATTTCGATAAGGCCATAGAGTACCACCATGTGGCCCATATCCGCCATATATGATACTGTACATATATGTGCTGTCACATATACATGTCTGCTTCCCAGCTTCAACCATAATATTTGAGGCACATCTAACTAAGTATGTAATATAGAAATCTCCGAAATTCCCCAGAAGTTGTGTTCTGAATAATTATGATATGAGCAATTGTTTTTGGCCTCTACGATGCTCCAGCGATTCTCCAGAGCCTTCGGGTAATTCTTCATATTATTAAAGAAAAATAGAAACCATCCCACGTCTATCCCGACTTGACCCCGGCTACCTCCCATGCAGTGCCCTTTCCCCTCATACAATCGTGTCGTTGAGCACTCATTCCCATGGCAACAATTTATGGTGGTCGAGATAACAGCCTGATAAGCCGGGCGCGCTCGACATATGCTCATATTTGATCAAAAATAACCTCCGTTGCCAGTATTTGCCGTCCTTCGCCAGTTAATCTCCAACTCGTTGGCCATTGAGGGGTTTCAAGTGGCCCAGCCGGGATCAGCGGAGTGACCGTGGGGCGGGTATTTGTTGACGGGGAACGCGCGGAGGGAGCGCCGTGTAGTCCTCGACTGTCGCCCGGGGAGACAGTCTGTGATGGAGGGCTCTTCACCGTCTCGGGAAGCAGTTGGATAGCCGATTAATTTCTCCGGGTGCTGTGTACCCGGCGGCCAGCAAGGTGTTGTTGACCGGTTGATTGGAGAGGCTGGAAAGAGCCTCACAGGCACGATGAAGGATGGGGGCTGAATCACTGATTGCTATAACCTAATCTAGGGGATATCTAGCCAATAAAAATTATTTACGTAGTTGAGAGCCTACATGTTTTACACCCCATCAACCGCTATTAGATGCTTTAAGTGTAAGGCGGGATTTATTTGAAATGATGATCTCATTAAGTCAAGTGCCGACTCTAAACCTATACTATAAGCCCTTAATTAGCCCGATTCAATCGAACTTCTCCTTATACTACTAACGTTATGATGTGACTAGCATTAGGACATTGAACTGATACCGCGCTGTCGGCTTCGGGCTCCTTTCGGTTGGATCTTTTACATTCTCCAATATTAGCCTATGTAAAACTCCTATTCTGCGTCATCGAGTTTAAAACCAACCCACCGAAGTCATGGCATAGACTGAATAATAAATAATATGCCTACGTCCTTATAGACTAATAGCCTATATTATAACCTGTATGTCTCTATCAGAGATTCCCATGCCTTTATCTATCCCTGATGTGTGTTGAAAATGTATAGCCTATCGAAAATGTCATAGTTCCCATAGCAACTCGCCTTCGATTTCTAACGACATGGAGAGAATTCATGAGAAGGTGACGTTGTCTTGTCAGCCCAGAGAATTTGTATAACTAGGCCAGCAGTAAATGTGTAGGTTCCTGGAAACCCAAAGCCCTGGTGAAACGAAAGCCCCTCGCACTGGCCTGGGAATTTTTTAGTGCCCAGAATAAGGCCCTTGATCTTGTGTTGTTCATAAACCAACACTCTATACCCTTATACACGAATTGTACCACTGTTATACAGTGGCAGTGTCTCTCTTTTCAGTAAGGATGAGTGCATTTCATATATAGCAGCTGAAGGTGCAAAGCAAAAACGTTCATCTGGCTTAGCAAGAGGTGATAACAGCCAATTATTTCAAAATAAAGATTTCTTTCCTTAATATTTGTTGGACAAAAAATACGTTTAGCTAGATTTATAGCCTCGAGAAGGGTTGAAATCCCATGAAATAAAGCCTGTTAGAAGTTACTTTGTGAGATCTTTATTGCGTCGCTTTGAAAAGCGAGACACAGGGCGGCTTTTTTTCGGAAGCGAACTCTGCCCAGTCTCATTATCTGGGCCTGATCCTTGGTTTGGCGTGGCAGCCAATCATATTGAATGTTTTATTGGGTTTTGATATCCGCTTCCTACCACCTGACTGTGACCTGTGAAACTTTAATCCGGGATCTTTCAGCCTCTCCCCACCCCCGACTGGGCTGGGATCAGGGAAAGTGCTGGCGGGAATAGTGATGAATTTTTCTGAAAGGGCCAGAAAAGCCTCCGTGGCAGGGGTCCCACCAAAAGCTGCAGGCGGGGCAGCGTTGCCATGACGACCAATAATCAGAGGTTTGCTCTGTAGCGGCCATTTTGTAGCCTCTAAATGGGGCAAAATGTGAGCAAAATGCGTAACGTGCGAGGTTTGGCACTTTTCAATTTGTCCATCGCGGAGGAGGAAGTGGTGAGAGCGGGGGTTGTGTGCCGGTCCGCCCGATTAGTGCGCACATCAATCATGTTTACGAGCCGGTGCCCTGACAATCACAGCCCCGCACCGAATGTAGGTCCGCACCCACAAGGTCGAACCACAGCAGACGACAAAGCAACCCACCCACCTAGAATATAGAGCCTATAGCCTACATACATTCATCCACCAGACATGTATCCTAACTTCATGTTGATTGCTGGATGAAGCAATGACATAATTTTCCAACTTGCGAATTATCTTGGCCATCTTGTCGAATAAAAGTAGGCTCGTCAGTGCACTGGACATTATAAGGGGTTTACAATAAATGTTCAATGGAATGATTGTTTGGGGAAATTGATTAGACTTTAGTGACTGCATAGGCCTAGGCCTAAGGGCCTTATTTATATAGGGGTAGTCCTATCTTATTATCGTTGCCATCACAAGCTAATCTAACCTTAGGTGGGCCTACTCTGAGATCTAACCAATTAGGCAAACCATGAAGGCCTTCAAACATCATGTTCATGGTTGGGCAATGTTTAATCATCGCAGGTAGATCTCAAAGCATTAAATTATAGTTTATGCCTTCCATACACAATGCAATTGATTTTGGTCGCATCGTGAGTCTTTTCCCTCGGAGCACCAACACAAAGCACCTTCTATACTTTCCCTGTAGATCTACATGTTCAGTATTTTGGTCAGCATATATAGCAGTAGGGCCTACTTAGCCTACCATCGGGATCAGAAAATGGCGAAATCAATATTCTGTATAGACGGGCGACAAAGACATTAATCTTCTTTCAAAAAACCTCTGATGATTCTATGGAATAAAGTGGACAACCGTAGCTTGAGGGCCTGGAAACATTATGTCTGACCAAGTCTATGGAAGGACATATTTAAGGCGGTCGCCATGTCCTTTCTGACCCCAATTATCACCTTTAGTAGCGATCAATCTGGCGGAGATAGCCCTTTCAAACATGCCACCAAATATATTGTACATGGGAAGCTGGTTGTCCTTTCACTTTCCCACATGGAACCAACACTTGAAGTCCCATGTATTGGCGTCGGTATAGTAAACTACTGACCATAGACGAAATTGTTGATCCGCATTCATATCGTATAACATACAGCATACCAGTAACAATGGCCATTCTCTATTGGAAGAATGATGTGGACTGTGGAAGAGTATGTACCCTTTTGCTATTTGATTGATATGGATTCGCTTTTCACAACAACTTTACTTTATGGCATTTCCTTAATCGTTGCTATACAGTGGCGTCGGTCCGTGACTTTACTATTCTGAAAGAACCATTCATTCGATCCCATGATGTATTAACCTTTTCCCACCGTTACAGGTAACTTCATTTTTAGACGTTATGCAGCAACGACTTTCATTCAACTGTATGTGGGAAAAAGGTACTTTGAATACTGGGACATGCAAGTTTATTTCCTGAAAACTAAATATAGATGTATTTGTTCAATGCTAGGTGGACAGTGTGGACTTTCTGAGGTAAAATATCCTGTGTCTTTATACTTGCATGCTATGCATTGATTCAAATGATTGATATACGTACGTCTCCTTCCAGCAAAACCACACTTATCCACATACGACCTTCGAAGGAATAAAAATATGAAGAATCAATTTTTAGGATAATGACATTTGGGGTTAGCTCTGTCACTTTTTAGATTACTTCAGCTTTTATTTGCTAATATCTACCTGTCTATGTGTATCAAGGGACAGTAAATTGCTGGATTAAAAGTAATCAATGCAAACAGACCTCGATGCAAATCAATGTGGGCATTGCAGATCGCTGAAATTAGGCCCTTGGTCAGCGTCATTTGCATTACTCAATACGATGGCACCACATTACAATGATCTCCTTAAGCTCTTGACAAATTCTGTCCCGCCTCGCTGGTGCCATGTAGTCCAGCTCCCGGGCAATATTCTAATACCCTTTCAATATGGTCACCCCACGCTTACACAAGTGAAACCGGTTTTCGCTAGGTCCTTCGAGTGTAATGTCTCTTCCCACTGTCTTGTGGGCATCTTCGTTAATCCCGAAGATGTGTTTCATGTTCGAAGAAAGGAAAAAGGAGAAAGGGCTTTTGTAGAGAGATTGGCACACTTTACTGAGGAATGTGTTTATCTTTTACTGGGGCATATAGCAGTATTTAGTTCCTGTGAGTATGGTGTACTGTATAGAGCACGCAAGACCCTGATGCGATCATGATTCAGAAGAGATGTTAACATAACGCAAAATATAATGCTTATCACTGAATCTATATCAAACACATCAAGCCTTTAATTTATATCATTGGGTTATTCGGGGGCAAAAACAGAACTGTTTGTATAAATAATATCACAATTTGCTTTAAATATATCAAGGTCACTGCATGGGGAAACCCCAAAGTATTTTTGTTATAACTTTCGTTACTTATATATACCATTTGCTTTATGTCGCGATAGTCGTAGAAAGTTGCTTCTGGAGCTGACGTTATGTATGTCGCTATCGATTTACCTCGCCGTTGTCGACAGAGGTAGAGGACCTGCAGGGGAAAGGAGGCGACGTCATGTTTCTAAACAGACTACAAGCCCGCTTTATTGAATGCTCGGTCGCGGATTTGGCAAGCCAGTGGATTAGAACTTCCCTCCTTGTTTGGCGGCGCATGGAACGGAAATTTATTCACAAATATGGTACGAGCAGGGGCAGGGGGAAGCTGGATTTAGGGGAGGGTGGGGGAAAGTGGGATCTCGGCTTGGTGGATGGTCTTATAGCGGCCTTATAGCTCCCGCATACGCGCTGGTGCCCAGTTTTACGACGCGTGTGCCATGCATTTCAAGCAGGTCAACCGGAAAAACGGACAGTGGCCATTTTCAGCCTCTTTGCTTGGGAGCAACCACACGTGGATTTGCACCATGCTGGTGTTGAAAGTGCGCGCACGCGGGCATCAACCAATAAAAGCCATTGAAACGCGCCACAATTCAAGTGTCAGAAAAGAGGAGCGCTTTTCTAAAACACTCCACTGCGACCATGGCGCGCGACTTCAAAGACGAGGGCGATTGTCCCCCTGCGGCAGAAAGAGATCAGCGTCAGCTAAGCGTGCCTTCTGATTACAGTCCCGTTCTCCATATTGAAATACTAGCTGGAAAATATGCGCTTTATTCCACTAAGTGGCCCGGCATGAACAGAACGGAAAATGGCTATTAGCCGGGCCCTCTCTCCGCTCTGTTTACACCCGCGCACAAAATCCAATATGAAAGCGATGAACATAAATTTGCTATATTGGGCGCCGGAAGTGGATACTCAGGAGCTAAAAATGTCTCCTAATATCTGAGAGGTGATTATGACAGTTTGAGGCATCGCCCCGAGTCACAGGGAATGTCAACGTATTATCTCATTGCTTGTCCCCCGCTTCGAACCCCCTGCCATCGCGACATGTCAGCAAACTGGTCGGAAAATTGATGATTATTTCCGCCGGTAATAATTTGTCAAGAAATTTTGGGGCCCAGTGGCCGAGTGACGCCAGTCAAGAATATCCACACGATCCATCGTCCCATAAATCGTCTCGGACCTTTGTTACTCCCGATTCCCCCCTTTCTGTTACAACATAAAATACATTGCTTACATTGTATAAGATCATTCCGATCGGGCGACCGCAATGAGGTGATGTTGGACATGAATGGCCAACACCTAGATTTATTTCAACAACCCCTAGCTGCACAATTGCAGATATATTTGATATTAGATCAAGCGCGGAAAAGGCCTAGCTTTGGACAGTTCTTTTTTGCATTAAGAAATGTGCAATGATGAAGGAGCGAGAATGCGCTATCGCAAATGAATGTAAGAAAACTTATTTCAATATCAATTTTTCAGTTCTCACTTGGTGTGGGGAAAATTATCTCTAAATATTGCTATATTCAGCTCAAGGACGCGTGTTATCTTACAAAAGAAGCAATTAGTGCAGCAATAACCAATATAGAGATGTCACAAACAGAACAGAATGACGACGAGTAACTCTGCATTGGTCTCGTCACATGGATGCCAAGGTTAGGGCCTACCATTTATGCCTGAAGCTATCAGGCCCCTGTCAAGAATAGAGGATTTGTATCTCCCACCGCGCATGTCAGTTGCATTACACGACAAAAAATTTAATTCTCGACAATGTTGGACACACTTGGGGGACGTCTATATCGGCAGAATTTATGTCAAAAATAAAAAGAACATTTCATCTCTCGATCTCACTTCCCACCGACCGTTTTTAGTTGAAACAGGTCAGGGAAAAGATAAAGACCATGCCATCATCTACACTTTAACATTTCTTTATTTACATAGACTGTTTTTGTGTGTTCTGCCAGATATGTGTCTCAATTAGTTGTCCCTCAATTAACATTTGCAACCGTTCCTGTGCAAATCTACATGTTACATTTATGTCACGGTCGAAGATATTAGCCCACCTATATATAGTGCTTATATTCGACAGAAATTGCTAGTATCGGGTAATTGTAATGGATTTGCTGCAAACAATAACATGTTTATTGGCGAGGGAAATCTGAAAGGTATTGTGGTTTCCCAATATCTACTTGCATGTAATATTAGTATGGTTTCCATTGATAATTGGGTAAATTTTATCTTCTAATGTCTCACACTTAACCTTTATATTCTAGCTTGTTAAACGGTTATGAACCTACTGCACGTGCATGCAGTAAGAACATGTGGCAAACAATAATCACGCAAGTGTCATTCGCACAGGTGATTAACATATGATCATCATCACAAATTATTTACTTATTAACTTCGCAATATGTCTTCAGCCATGCAGTTTTAATTCAGCTGTGTTGACAGAACATCCCTGCATGGCATAACACTCATTCCAGGCTGGACTCTCTCTGCAAGTACCGGTACGCGTAATAAGTAATACTAATAGGTCAGGTTCTATTATACAATTAACGGAACTCCGCACAATTTCGGAATAGGCCCTTTCGACTTTCATCTTTCAATGATGCCACTCTCCCCATAGCAAATGTTTAACCGCCTTGGTGGTTAGTTACTGAGGGCGAAATCGACCATGTACCGCATGATAATCAGACTTCAGTTCTGCATATGATTCAGAAGCCAGATTTATGACACCCTGATGCAAATTAGATTAGCTATGGCAGTCAAACGGGTAAACGTCGGACCTTTGTTCCCCTCACAACCCGACCATTGTTTGTGCACACATTGTCTTGGACGGCAATTGTATAGTTATCCCACGCAAAGCCACATTATTCAATATTGCCCATTTCCCAGCGCAGGTGAGACATTCAGATTCATTTGCCCTGGGATTATTGTTAAACATTACCTAATCCCTGTATGGGAAACCCCTAACTTGATTATCATAGGTGACAGATAAGGAAATTGATTCTTGTCTTCATCTGGCCGTGGCTATTGATTACTCGTTAAACAAGTGGATGTTTGATATTCTCAATACTCACGCGTCCGCACTTGTTGCTGCAACTGTGTTTTCCTGTTGCCTCTCTACCCATTGCTGACCCCATTGTCCACAGTTTCATTATGTATACTTTCATTAATATGAATCGATGAGATGAATTACATCAACTAAGTGTGAAGCCACCCTACAAAAACATGGCTACAGAGAGAGTGGTAGAGAAGAGGAAAGATGACAACGAAGTCATAGATTTGAGAACGAGTTGACATGCAGTGAGATGAGTTGGCATATTGTCAGCTGAAATGGAGAAAGCGAGAGAGAGAGAGAGAGAGGGAGAGAGGGGGGGAGGGATGGAGAGTGTGTGTGTACGGTGGGGAGTGGATGGAGAATTAAAAACTGCAGAAAGGACATTTATTTCTATTTGCAAGCCCCCACTACTCAATGAAGAAACCTCTATTTGTCTTTCAATTGATTAAGATCTGGAATGTCCACACATGGTCTGTAGCGACTGCAAGCTCAATGAGCACCTGTCATCAAGTTGGCAATATGTATGTGCGTTGGCGATACGCTTTTCTCACAATTGAAGACGGCTACATTTGTTCTACTTTCGGAGATGTACCTTCTCCATTTGTTCTTGCCCTTCTTCAGAGCCCGTCCCTGACGTTTCTTATTTCTCTCAATGTACTTTGATTTGGTTCGATTGGCGAAGTGGATCTGCAAACTGCTTTTCTAAACACTAGGCTGGCTATATTGCTTTCTTTATTGTTCTAGCGAATCCTAAGGCAAATCTGGACAAATCAGTTATACGTGTCTGAATAGGAATAACCCACTGGGGAGTCAATCCACTTCAATTTGCATCAGACCACGATATATGTATGCTTATACTAGGGATTTAGGACAGTCGACGTATGTTCAGACTCATGGCATAAACATGTCCTAGTTTGATTCCCATGGGAATAACGCATTTCTGTTTGCTCTTAGACATGTTTTATTTTTGACAAAAATCATAACTTGGAGTTTATCTTATTCGCTTCCTTCTATTTAGCATGGCGTTTGATCGCTTGAAACCAATTATAACTGACCTCCTCCAGAGATCCAGCTGCATGACCTTATACCCTACTGGAATTTGTTCCATAGCTATATTGTGCGAAGTTAATAGTCCTGCGAAAGCGGTGTATCTGGAAAGGGCATTGCTACTAAGCTGAACATTTTTGTTTTAAGTACATAGCTGAAACAACATCATTCAACAACAGCATCATCCTCTGCTACTACTTCTTCTCGTGCGTAACATTTAGGGAGACTTCTAGGTAAACAGTTCCCATGGTTACAAAAATCATGCTCAGTATTAGCCCGGGTAAAGACTCCATGTCCCGGCGAGCGCCATTCCCCTGCCGCGTCGCCCTCTCCCGCGCTTTGTGATGCCCACCGCGTCAGCGCCGCCAACACCGCGCGTCGCGTCGCACCGGGGAATTCCTGCCTAGACATCTCCAAGGCAACGGTCTAGGTGTTCATGGAAACCGGGTAGGACAGTGGATACGTGGCATACTTGGTGTCATTAGCATCCCCCGTCAGGCAATGTGAGGTTTTTGTGGACGTGTTGGAGAGGCAGATTTATTACAGTCTTATAGAAAGCGAGAGGGGACAGCAAACAATGTTGCTGCTGGGAGGAACTAGAGAGGCCGGAGAAAAAATCAGGGTAACGGCTGGGATAGAGAATAGGCCCCGGTGTAGCAGGGAATCTAGGGTTAATATTGGTATTATATCCGACCTTAGATTATGTTCCTCTATAACCTGGTTTCACTTTTCAGGCCTTCACTAAACATGCATGGGAGGGTTCCTATACTATATATACATGAATAGGTGCATTCAACTATTATAGTGCAGTTATAATTATAGCGATGGTGCAGACAAATATTCATCTCAATGAGTTATGCTGCTGTTATTTTCCTTATTTCGAATCCAATTGTTATACGTATAAGAAACCGATACTGATGTGGATAGAGTGTTAAATACCAACGGCAAATGTGTGTGATGGACCGCGGGAGCAAGTAGTATATTAATCAAAGAATATATTCAGGAAACTCACGTCCTTCACATTGCCCAGGGTAGTCACAATTCCACTCCGGCTTTATAATATGAGAGGAATGTCGATGGTCGTTAAGGACAAGGCCTTGCTTAGTTAAAAGTGGCTGCTTAACCTCTTAGGGTACTGACTGTATACTTTAGTATACGATGGTGTGCCATTGGTACACAAGCCAACTTTACCACACTTCCACCCACTGTTGACACAGCTAAGAACCTATCGAACACTTTAAGGCCGTTCATTATACAGAAGCAAGGCGACAACACTGGTCACTTGGATGGTAAACCTTGCAGTCAAATACAAATCAGACATGTCAGGCTTGCCAAATACATGCGCGCCAAAGCACTTTCCTGTGTTTTGATTGTTAAAAGTGTATAATCTGCTGGCAATGGAAACTCAGGTAATGCATGTGCCCCTCGCGTATGCTCAGGATGTTTAGGCTTGTGACATTCGCTGCGTAGTATTGCTTAAGTTTCGTGGGAAAGTGCTAGCCAACATGTTGACATTATGTACATGCATGCGTGAGATAACTGCCCATATACCTAACGATTACAACGGCAACTGGCTATCCATTAATGGATTACCGCATCTTACTTTAAACTCACTTTCAACATGTATAGCTTAAACGTAATTATCGATTCTTTACATCTTTATTATTAATTTTTATTTGTAAGAAGAACGGGCATTCTGCTACCTGTAAGAAAAAGCTATCAGAAAGGAGGCAGCCCTACACGTTTAATACAAATAAAATATCTCAGAGATCCCCAGCTAACAAGTCAAAGCAGTAAGACAATAATATCATTCATGCCGATTCAATTTGAAAGGAAGGATTAGCATGTGTGGTATATACCCCCATGAGTCTCCTTGTGTGTGACATTCACACACAAAGTGAGGATTTGAAAGCTCTGTGAAGGTACATTGTGCCCCCTGGAAGACTTATTAAAGCTCAGGCAAGAATTGGTCCCATAACCCCACATCACAGTGTGAGTTCTCCTCTCTCCTTTACAAATCTATTCTGATCTCGTTCAAAGCTGGCTCACTAAGTCGTCATTGACATCCCAGAAAGCGTGAAGGTCTATACCACTCGAGCCGTGGGCTCAGTCGTCCAAAAAACCCCGTCCAAACGTCACTGGACACCGGCCATGAATTCGGAATCAAGGATTTAACAACAAGAGCATATTTGCATTCGCCAGCTCCTGTTTACATCCACATTTTGTTGGCACTTTTCTAAACAGACTATTTAACATTAGTTGCAGAATACCGCCCCTCTTCTGCCTCTCCGTCTACGTGTGAGGTCTCCGGTTCTATTTTCTGTGAACACATGCATGTGGCATTGCACTGATTTCTTTGTTCACTGTAAACGGAATGATGTTAAAGTCAGTCATCTCTTTCCTTTGAACTAACGGGTAAATACCATGGTTTGCCTCTCGTGCCTGTGACTATTTTTTCAAGAGGGAATCAATATAGTTCATCAACATACATATATAATCGCAGAGACTGTCACATATGTTCAGCTGGTCAATATAAAATATTTGATCTAATCACACTCTAATTTTCCAAATAAATAAAGCAACCACATGTTTAAATATATAAATAGCGCTCCCGCGGGTATGATAATTTCATGGGAAAATAAACAGCGTTGTGATAATCCATAGGCCTACCTATTATTTTGTGTCTAAGGTGTCGCTCAGCATTACAAAAAATATTTTATTGGTGAACCGTTTTGAAAACTTTTCGTTCCAGGCGGAAATCTCTGGTGGGTGAAAGTATTTGTACATGTTATTTATTTCATAAGAAATGTTATGAAAAGTAAATGGGGAGTTATAGTGCAAAGCGCTGTTACCATAATACAGTTTTCAAGTAAAGGCGTCTCAAACTACAGAGTCACGCTCCACTGAGTGGCCAGAATCCTCGCCAGGATGGTCTTCTGAAAAGCATTCCCTGCTCTCTGCCTCTCCATTTCACCATAACAAGCTAGACGAGCCAAGTAGCATATTGGAAATATGTGTCAGTGGTTTGGGCAAACAGAGGAAGAGAGTAGCGAAGAGGGGGGAGCAGGACGGAGGATGTGATATGAACAGACACTTGGACAGAGATGGAGAAACTCGCCGCGAGCATGATCCACCGCTTCGCCCGCTCTTCCTCCTTGCCCGATCTCTCCAGTGGGCGAGTGTAACTCTTCAGGCTCGACGGAGCCCAAAACAGCAGTTGCATTTTTCCTGGGTAAACACAGTGTAACATCCTTGGACTGGAAGAGGTGTAAAAACGTGGCGGTCGGCAGCCTTCTTCTCGCCTCCTCAAACTGTAGACACGGGAATCGCTTTGACGTCTGAACGCCGGATCGCCATGTTACTGTGTTTGCCAAAAAGCATGGGCGCAGCGTACTGCCAGCAGCCTCCATTAGACTTAGGGTGTTCATTAAAAGATGGTCAATATTGACATCACGATCACGCCCTGAGGCTAGCCAGGCCGAGAGCGTCGCAGAGCGTTGGCGGGACGGAAGTGGAGCGTGCCCCGCCCGTCAGCACATCAGCTTGACGGCCCTTGCGCCATCGTTTGGCCGGAAGTCGCTAGGTCGCCACCGGAAGTGTCCCCCTCCCCGGGCTGAAGTTAATGCCCCGTAAGAAAGGATTATTCTATGGGTGGGGAGGGACCCAATCCTTGGTGTTTGGTCAGGATTGAAAGGAATTTGCATGCGAAGCAAAAATTATTAACACCCGTCCATAAAAGAGCATATGGTCGTCTCTGCATAAAGATCGATGACTGGATGGTGCTAGCATGTTGGGGCATTGGTATGAATTATTGCCTTATATGAGGTATAGCCTAGGCAGTTAAAAATGAACTTAACCAGCATGACATTAGATCTATAGGTCTATGCCCTTCTAGGGAATCATCAACCAACATGCACACTTAACAATATCCCAGATTAAAACATAGCCTAGGCCTACAAAGAGGAGTTGGCCTGCAGATGAGAGCCTGGGGGGTAGAATTGGGTGGGAGGGGGCGTCTCAATGCCATTCTCCTTTGCCTATCGATAATCTAAGTGCCAACGATGACCCAAGGCAAGATGCATCTTTGCCTTATTATTCACTCAAGCATGAGGCTTTGCCAGAACTAATTTGCAATTCTGTTGTCTTTCTGTCTGCAGACCATGTCAGATCAGGAAGCGGACGTCAGAATTTTCTTGGCGGGCAAATCAGATGGTCGACTTGGCCCCACCTCTCTGGGCTCAGATATTAGCATGCATTCAATGTAGCCGCACCAGCTGCGGTGACGACATCAATGCCGCATGGAGACCGGCATTTCTCGCACGTTCGCGCAATTTCACGCGTGGTTTGCCAGCGGTTTGCAATACGCTGCCAGCGATCAGCAGACGACTTTTAGCCTCCCAAACAAGACATCATTGAAAGGAAATGAGTCACAAACTATTGAAATAGCCGCATTCTAATTGGAATTGCCTATAGTCTGCTTGATATAGCATTATCCACCCAAGCCTGCGTCGCAGTCAGCAGGCCAGCTTCCTTTAATATTTGCATATTATGCAAATGAATGGATTGCCGCGCTTAAGCGAAAGGGGGAACAATTGAAAATAATAAAGAGCAGTGTCTAATCTGCCTGTCGATAAGTGTGGATCCCTGGGGGAAATAATTCCCAAATTAGCCTGTGTTGAGGGGAGGATAATTGTTTTAAAGACAGATTTAATTGTTTTGTCGCACCATTGGTCACATATTGGTGATGCCAAATAGGATTAGGTGGGCTAAGTTGTTGCTGGGCCTGCTTATTGGACCCCTGCTGTGGTCTGCCTCGTTGAAACGATATGCTTTGAAGACTGATCTCTTGATCCAATATCTGCTGACAGCGAGGCGTTTTTGTTTCATGTTGTGGATTCAAGAGAGGATTAATTCACGCATTGTGTCTCCCATTGTCAATTGATCCAACCCAAGTGCTGCAATATTGTTAGAATCAGGGACACCAAATCTCTGCCCACAGTCGAATTTTGAAACCATTCAGGTAACACGATCACCATCATTAAGCCCATGTTCTACTCACTAGACTTAGACCCAGCAACACAGTGTGCATCGTATTCTTTAGAGAATGACCGGTTCAATTACAGACACATTTTTTGTCCAGGTGTGGTTCGTTTACTTTTACAGATTCTCTTCTGTCAGCTTATACGCGTCAGCAATGGTCTTAAAAGGACTTTGATGAATCTTATTAGGCAAGCCATTTTATTCACGCGAAAAGTTCCCCTAATTCTTTTGTCCTTTTGGCTGAAAAATTAGCAATCGCAGGAATTGAAATCTGGAATCAAATTAATTAAGGTCCAAATTCAACACCAATCACCAACACCAAGAAACAAGCAGGGATGGCACTGGAGGATGAAACCGTGAACAATCCTCCGCCATTAATGTCAATCAGCAATGGCATTCCAATATTGGATCCTAAACACCCTGTCCTCCTCTCCACCAATTATTTAATTAGTGACGGTTTTTCAAAAATCCCGTTTTCGCATCGAGGGTGGCGAGGGCATGGAGCACCAACCTTGAGTAGGAAGTGGTTTCCATGGGGCACGTTTGCTGGCTCCGAGTTGCCCCGGAGAAGGAACGTTGATGGGATTAGAGTAGAACTGTCACTGTTTCTGGTCTCTGTGTGCCAATAAGCGAAGTTCAAGGGGTCACGGGCGTCATTGTTCCCAGCAGGTGTCAGCCCCAGAGAGATTGTATTATATTGAATTGTGTAAATAGGGACGGAGGTCGCGATCACTAAGTATTGATATAAGGTATTATATTTCAATTAGCTTTTATGGAAAACGCAGTTAATTATAGCTGGATCGGAGTAAGTTTATGAGATTTATTTCAGAACCGATAATATATCATATACACATTTATCCTTGGGAAATGATACAGTGCCCTTGCGAGATGAATTACTGACAATTGGTTTTTGATATCTTGGGGGAATTATATAAAATGTGAAAATCCCTTCAAATATGCGTGACACATTATTATAGATACCATTTATTCATATGGGTATGCTGAAGTAATAAGTGATGAAACCTTAGCTGAATGCGAAACATAAGAAGAACGCTGTATTAATACCAATAAAGATACATTTTTTTATCGAATAACTCAACGTTCAATTAATTATTAATCTTGCGGATGAAATTTTGTCACAGGATACCTTTTTGGATATCTTTTGAATATATATATAGACTTACCGAAGACAAATTAATATTTTGTGCTTTCTGTATTTTCCAGATACTACGGTACAAAATGCTCGGGCTGCCTACAACCTATCCCACCCAATGAGTTGGTAATGCGGGCGGTGAACAAGGTGTATCACTTGAACTGCTTTATATGTGCCATATGTGGCCACCAGCTCCAGAAGGGCGACCAATACGTCATCAAGGATGAGCAGCTCTATTGCAGACTCGACTTTGAGAAGGAGCTCGCACTCATGCAAATAGGCCCGGCCAACAATGATTGGTCCACATCATTCAGTCCCAAAAGTAAGTAGGATGACATCTTATATACTAACCTATGTTAACTGGTGGAATCTCAAACGTTTGGGAGAAAAGGCTGTCTTATCGAGAAAAGATTCTGCAGGATATTCCTTATATTAGGCTGAACAGATTTACAATAAGCATGCAATTAACAAGAGTGCAATTCAATCCAAAGATATACCTGCCAATATTTTGCCATGTGCAAACTGACATTGTTATGCACTACTAACATATTCAAGAGGGGAAAAAATGCGACGCGTTAAACCTAACCAATGTTTGCAACAGGGGTATTAAGATTCGATTAAGATGGTCTCAAGGTGATTCCATGTACATATGTATAATCAAGGGATGTTCTTCTTCGTTATAATAGTCTTTAGACACTATTCTATTGAATATGTAAACTAATTCAATCTACTTTATCTCTCTCTAGCTGATGATGACAGTAGCGTAGATGAAAACGATGGATTAGAGAGTAACAAAGGCCCTAAGAGGCCACGAACAATATTAACTACAAGTCAACGCAGAAAATTCAAAGCTTCATTTGAAGTCAATCCCAAGCCCTGCCGGAAGGTAAATTGATTTTGAGTTAATTCAAGAACCACTTAACTACCCATATAATTGCCCTGCAATAACAACGCTAATTTTAAATGATATCAGCTCGTGCAGGATACACATGCAATCTTTTTATTATTCATGCTGGTGATTTTATTAAAGGTTTGGGTTGGTATTTTATCAATTGAATATTGAAATCGTTATATGAGTTATTATGAAGACATGATTTCCAGTTACCTTTACCGGTCGGGATAGTTCAGAGGAGCTAAAGGTTTTGTTATCAGTAGGTTAACACCATATCAGTGCTCAGTGAGAAACCTCAAGTGGTGTTACAACCTCTTATCTGAGCCAAAAGATAACAGCTCCAGTATTCGGTTTTCACAGACTCTGAGCATTCGGTATCCTAGTTCATGTGAAGCACTCGCTTGTCTGTAGTTTGGGATTGAGATAAGACGTTTGATATGAAAAATCGTCGCTTCAAAGCACCCGCTGCTTGTCAGACGAAAGTTGGATTCGCTATCATTGCTACTTCACATTGTGTGTATCCAAACATTCTGCCTTTGTCGGTTGGTCAGTACTATTGGTATAAGTGGGAGATAGTGATACATCCACCTAAATGGAGATTTATTATATTCGCTGGGTCCATAGAAAATACTTACAACACTCCCCCATCTGTATGAAGGGAACTATATCAGTATTGTGGACCTAGTTATTGAAGTGGCAGATATAGGGTTTCGCACCGAACGTGTGTGCTTAAGGTTGTCTGGTTACTCAAAAGTATCTCAGTATAGGCTCTGTTTTAGGGTTAAAATCGAGGTCAAGATTACCAATTAGTACGCACTTGATGACACTCACCCTCAAGTCATTATATGTTTGACGTTAAGGGAACTTAAAACCTTTGACATGATCCTACAACACGCACTTATCTCAATGGGTGTCAAATCATTTTGTATCCAAGTGGGAAAAAGAAGATAATTGCTCAAAGAGTGAATTCATGTTCACTATCAATGTTCACTATCGATGATTAAATGTAAGCTGAGTCTTTAAAATCATTTTAATGTTCTTCCAGGTCCGAGAGGCATTGGCATCAGAAACAGGCCTAAGTGTTAGAGTGGTGCAAGTATGGTTCCAAAATCAAAGGGCAAAAGTGAGTATACAGTATTACATTTCTCTTGATATGCATGGTTAATATATATGGTTTGAAGCGATATAATCTGTTTAGATAAATGTATGAGATGTAATTAAATGATTCTGTAAAATTGATGTTACTTACACAAATTTACTGAATGGATAAACGATGTTTTAAAATCTCATGAAAGCACTTTATTGGTTGCAGGTGAAAAAGCTGGCCCGTAGACAAAACACAGAGAACACAGAAAATACTAATAATCGAAAAAATAACAATAACAACAACAATAACAATACGACAAAGTCAGTCAATAAACGGACAAAGAAAGAAGATGAGGAAGGAGAAGAGTCAAATAGCCAAAGCGAAAGTAATATCACAGGTAAGTAATTTGCCAAAGATTCCATGAATTGATGAATTTGCTCTATCCAAGATAACTTCCCCCAAGACTATATTTATTATATTTCCAGTGTTAATTTAAAGGAATAGATATAGGGATTTCCAAGAAATGGTCATCGATCTATACATTTAACCTTTTAAACTTTACCCTAGATAGAGACCAAGTCACCAAAGTCGATCCTGTTCATAAATATATCTGCTTATAATAAATCATTTTTATGGTTATGCACTGTTTATTGGCTTTGCCAGTGATAACTCAGGGGTGCAACCACTAAGAGGATTTGTCCTGCATGGGAGTTAGGATGCACTGGGCCTTATCTACTTCTATGTGTATATACTTGGTCGGAGTGAATGATTAAATTTGTCTTTTATCCCAGGAGCGTGAATTCCTAGTAGCCACACTGGTGTCCTTCACATTGATTGTCCATAAGCACATGTACATATCATAAACCTTAAGCTGAAACTGTTGTCCATTTGTGTCACGTATAGCTAGTTCATATACCTCAGAGCGCCTTTTATACCCAGGTGCATGTCTTTCCGTGCACTTTGTCATGTACATAGGCTAAGAGAATGCGATATTATTATATAAGCGGATCCGCATATGAGTGTAATATGTAAATTGTTCAAAGACTAATTGTAATTTATTATTTAATGTTATGTTTAATACAATTCAGTCCTGTGCCAAATGATTATAATTATATAATCAAATGTCGTTCGAAAACTGCCCTGAAAACAGTAAATGTCCCATGCATTCCTGCGTTCTCTTCTACATTTTATTACGACTGGCCACTAACATTTTACTGGTAACTGTTGTATTTTGAAGGAAAGGGGCGTTGATTGAGAGTACTTGAAGTGTGTTTATACACAGAGGCTCATTTGTTCGTAGGATATCATTATCTAAAACTGAGAGGATGGAAATATTGAGAGGAAAGACATTCCCGGCAATGAAAAAATCTACTATTAAGGGTCTGGGGCACATATGACACATAAATAAACATGTAATTGCGTCCGGTTGTGGCTCGGATGTTTCCCTCGTATGAGTGATTTAGAAATGATTTACGTCCTGATTTTTTTTTCTTTAAAATGAACAAGCGTTTCCTGTCGGCTGCCAAAAATGCTATGCCCATAATTGATGACCTTCACTTAAGTACTGTACCATTTGCTTAGACGCATTTCTCTATATATTTTTTCTCTTTGTATTGTAGGTAACCTGTACACGCCCCAGCCATTGACAGACAATATGTATGAAGGACAAATGCTTTCTGAGCCGGGGATGGAAGGCATTGACGATGTGATAATGCCCTCGCAAGGCTCCTCCGGACCGGGGAGTGTAAGCCAAGGTTCCCTCATAAACCCAATAGACAAATTATATTCCATGCAGAACTCCTTCTTTAATGAATAGAACCTGGCCTGTGGGAGACATGAATCTGAATTTTTTGTGTTTTGTTGTAATTATCATGGTTGTATTTATTGAATATATATAAAGATATACATGTATATGACAACTTTTACGAGGAGATATTTCATTAATGCATTTCACATTAATTGCGTGTAAATAGAAGGAATCAAACTCGTTCTCTAATCTGTATCCTCTTTGTGGGTAAAGGAATATGTATACTTTACACATTACATACATAAATCTTCATCATTCACTTATACCCGGGACTTCACTCAAAAAAAGAAATAATGACCCGAAGCAAATCCATAAGAGGTGAAATGTATTTTCTAATCTTTATGTATATATATGAAGATGTAAGTTAGAAACGCTTTACGGTCAGTAGGTTCTAAATGAGAACCTGCAGTCAACATTTTTTTCTATTAAACATGTAGGGATGGGTTTTGTTTAAGAGATGGTGTTGAGATATATTAAATTTCCTTCGGAGTACAGATATTCAGTTTCGGAGGATAGCCAAACTGAGGGTATTCATATATAAAACATGTTTCATATCTACCCCTTATAAAAAGGAACAACTCAACTCTTACTTGGGTAGAGACGCAGTCAGCTTTTATGTTCTGCTGAACAGAGTGTATTGTTTACGTATTCACTCAGTGTATCATAGTCTGTTATTTTTAAAAACTCTCCTCCGCAGATGTTCCATTGATCTCAACAATAAGATAACCTGTCATGTGTATAGTGATATTCATTGAAGAATATTTTGGTTTTAGAGTGTCCCCATTCTCAAAGTATATAATGCGCTTTAGGGTTCATGAAGTATATCTGGAAATCAAAGTCATATATGTATGATTCTTACTAAATTCTCCAAACGTAAATTATATGGATGCTAGTCACTTTCTTATTCCTCAACTCATAACAGATTGATTATTAGTGTGGAGAGACATTTTGTTTATATTGTGGACATTTTGTACGTGATCATTTATCTGTGGGTAAAATGAATATGATAAGTTTGTGTTTTGTTTCAATTTAAATGTGCCACTTTCATGATGTGCACTTGATGCCAAATATATCCCAAGAACAGATGATACATGGATTATTTTGCATCAGAATATATATATGTATCGGAGCAACCCATATGTGGGAAGTTGAACTATCGGCTCCTTCGGTGGACAATATTGTGGTGTGCAAGTTGTGGATGAATTCAGGCTAGCAAGGGTAAACTTGCGTGAATGAATAAATAGGTATCATAGCTTTATACAGGCAATGCTATGTGTTTGATAGAGATTGTCAGATGAAATCTTCACAATCAATCCATTCTTACATTATTTAAATATTTGCGCGTTTATTATGGATTGTTCTTTCTCTTCATACACACAATTTGCACTTAATTTGCTCAAAACTGTTCATTTGGAAATTATTTTCACGATGGATTTCATGTTTGTAAAGAGCATATGGTGTTTCGATGTAAAGCTATGCTGATGTCACCTCAAAAGAAAACATCACTGCTGTCACTAATAAAATATATTTTGAATATTTTATTGTTTAAAATGTCGATGCATGAGAAAGTGTATTTCCTTCCGAATACCATAAATATCTTTCGGATTTATCAAGAAAAATATTACTCTATTTAGTTCAAAACTTTCTACTATCGTCCAGGTAGGCTCGTCATTGGCATTTTTACTGACAACTCGGAAGGAAATGAAAAGGGAATGAATGATTGAATCCGCTCTTATGGAGAGTGAAGCGCCCGTTCATATTCTTTGTAACAAGTTCATATTCATACACAAATCGTCCGTTAATTGATCGATACATCCAAATGTAATATATATATTAAAGGACAAATGTAAAAGTTGTTCCTGGTGGAAGTATCGTGTTTCCATAAAACAGCTATCTACTGTATAGAGTATTCTAGATGCTGTGTTTAAATTTTATATAAATCATTCCGAAAGATTCAGAGCAGAGGCTCCCTAAAGTCCTTTACATTTAATCCTTCCCATCGTACACATGTATCACAGATTATTTCCCCATGTCTTGTATTTGTATAAATATATTAATATTTATTGAGCTCTGTAGCTTGTATTAACTTCAACATTCAGAATAAAAATCAAGATTCGATGTTAACGTTTCTTTACTGGTCCAGTCTCATGGATTTTATCGGTAAACCTTGTAGATATATGCATGTCTGTGGTAGTATACTGCAATAAAGTTCCCGTTGGATATATTTCTGAATGTGTCCCTCGTTTCCAGTTGTATAATAAACTAATTACAAAGTCATTCAACACAATCATGTGTTTTAATCAAATGATTGATCGGATATATGCATAATATAATATTTTATTTTGTATCTATATGGATGCATAATGGGCCATTCTTCATGAATCTGGAAAACGCAAGGCTCAAAAGGGATGGTGAGATTGTAAATGGTATGATAAATTTGTGTTATTTCATAAAGTAACTAGATCGAGTTATATGTCGCTGAAGAAAGTAGCGCTCCCCAAGGTATCGTTCATATAATTACAGCGTCCGAAACTACGTATCTAGAGAGGGACACGTTGCAAACGTATACCACAACCCGCCACCTTAACTGCTGGGATCACTTTTGGGAAACGAACACACATTAAATGGCGTAAAAGGTCCCTTTACAGATTATTAAAGGCATATAAATCAGCGGCGCAACTCGTGCGATGTCCACGCTCGTTAGTTTTAAGCAGCATTCCTTTTATACTAAACAGTAAAATATCAGGAAGTTGGAACTGGTTTCGATAGCCCGGGTTCCCAAACAGAACATCTTCCATAAACCGTGTCCGATGCAAGGGCTGAATGTGATACATCTACGGCAGGGGACGGCAGTCTTCATGGCTAAAATATCGAGTGTAATTACCACGGACGACCACCCATACTGGGTCCTGTCATATCAACCTACCCTTAGGTAACAAGGACTATATATTTGTCTATGCATTTTAATCAACTTATAGCCGTTGGTAAATATGGACCAATATACTATAGTATCACCTCCTCTCGACAACTTACCGTCACACGTATCATTAGATGTATGGTTTAGAAATAGCAATTAGGGTAAAGCAAACACCAGCTAGTGTTGTCTTAACTAAAAAAGAGGACTGGATATGTTGACACTAAAATACCTTGGATGCTATAACAACGCCTAACAATAGCGGCCGTCATAGTCGAGGCTATTGATGAATGAAGTGAGAGGCTGTTGAAAGTCTGGGACCCGCCTCTTATTGAGAGTCATTGAGGCATAGAAATAATTATAAATATTAACTTAATATGTCAGCTCTTGTTAATAAATCAAGCATAGAGATACAATTAAATTATATTTGAGTGACTATGCGGGAACCCCTCACTTTCACTAATAGTGATTTTTTTTTTTTACCAATATCCGGCTATTTACATTTTTAATAAATCGTTTGCGTTGTACAGAGATTATGAATGGGAAACCCATCAGGTCCATTCATGTATATTGGAGACTGTCACTTTTCCAATTATCAATACTATCTTAAATGTATCCGTATTTACTGAATTTCCTGTAGGACCCCATCGAGGAGATAAGTAAAGGTCAACACGAATAACTAAGGATTTCATTCACCGGATGCAAATATATCAACTCGGGAAATAATTAATGGTTAAAAACGCTAAATTATGTCCCAAAACTAAGTAATAGGATTGGGCAGAATAAACCAGTAGCTAAAACGCTAGTATGGAGCCAGAACTACAGCGGAGATGTGATATGGAAATACAAATCTATTATTATCAGCCCCAACGCAATATGAATTTTTGAGATTGTTATCATTGAGATCTGTTTCGACATGTTTGATTTACAAGAAACTATGAATGATTGGAGGTAGCAGCATTCATTCAGCTGATTGGCGAATGTACTGCATTACATTGTGTCGTTCAGTAAACATAGCCGAACGCGAAATAACACAGCACTTTCTCCTGCCCCCGAGTTGCCTAGGATTAACGATGTGGTCATTAACATATTATGTCACAAAGAAGATGGGGCTCGTTCAGACGGCAGAGGCCTGGATGGAAAGTGGGTTTACCCATCAACGAACAGAAATAGAAGGCACCCATTTGTGTTAACCAATAGCAGCAGAGAAATGCATCATTTAGAATATTCATCGTATATGTTATGTTATAACAGGGAGAAACAAATAACACAATGCAGATGAAGTCATGATATAAGCCAATTTATTTGCGGATAAAATACACACACGCGTTGATCCGAAGCCAATGCTAAGAGCTTAATATTATCATAATTATATTATACGAATTGTATTCGATGGCGAAGATTCTAGGATAATTACTTCTGGAACGGGTATAAATAAAATACCCCTGTAGCAAGATAAACCTCTTAAAATTTGAATTAATACTTGAAACGGTCATATAGTGTTATCAAGAAACATATTAAAAGAAATTGGAAAGCCAAACAGGTTAAGACCGAAATAACTATCAACCCTTGTTGAAATTAATAACCAAACCCACGAAACATGTCCGCGCAAATAAAAATCGATACACGAATTTTCGGAGGTCTTTGTTCCTTGGGCTGTTCACCATGTCCCAGCATTAAGGAAGAGACCAATGGATAGTACCACAACCTTGCATTTTCTATTTAGATGTGATAAATATTTCAATTGTTGTATTCAGACTGAAGTAAACGGTTTAACTGATAATAGGTATAATGCATGTGTACATAAATTTTTCATAGGAAAGAAAGTGAGGCTGGAAACAGATCATGTTCTAAACTATTTTGATTGAATTCCATTGTTCTCTTATGGTTTACCTCTAGGAGTTTGCTTTGTTTCAGTTTCAATAGACTATCGCAAAAATCATAAATATTAATGGTAATAATTATACATCGCGTTTACGGCACAATATAGTGGACGCTTGGCATGGGTATATAGTCTAAGTGTAGTTATGAATCAAATATGTGTGGTAATTGATTGGCTACATTTCACAGGCTCCATCGTAACGGTTACAATTAAGTGGCGATGTAGACCATTCTTAACTAGACCCTTAGCATGTTTCATAAAAGGGATATGCAATTAGAGTTACAGATTTACAGTTACGGCAATGAGGAAAGCGTCTCAGTAGCCCAGGCATCAGGGTCTGGGATTTCCTCAAGAAGTCCTGAAAGAAAGAAACATGTATTAAGAATTCAGCTAAGATCCCTTTAAGAAACGACTACGCAGATCGATACATTTTACAATCAACACTAAATCGCTAAATATTTGATCACTAAGTGAGAATTCAAAATTAGTGGTGAAATTGTTCAGAAAGGTTAGAAGTATTATACCATGAAGGAGTGTTATTGTGTATCAAGATTTTACTTTGGCCTCATGACTTTATAGATATGGGATTACGCCAAACTGTACACAGCCGCGAGAACATTTTACATGACTGGAAATATTTCCAGTCAAGTAAAATGTAACAGTATGGCACCAAATGTGCGGCACATTTGATGCCATACTGTTCAAGAATTAAAAATGTATATACAATTTCAATATGTCAATTGCGCGAGGGCTTATATGGTCGTTTTTAAGCGAAGCCCTGACATGAGTAAGTTTCTGGCAGCACTCCCTCAATTACCTCTCTGATCATGAAATTAAAAACAAAAGAACATATTATACTTACCAAGAACATCACAAAACTCTGCGAATGATTCACAAGGTATCATTTCATCCTCGAAAAACCTCAGGAGAGCAGTAGATCCGTCCAGGAGTGACGGGTCACTCTGTCGCACGAACTCCGCCAACGACGAAGACCAACTGGTGCTGCCCTCAATCGTCACTTTCTGGTACAAGAAGGCAACCAACTTTATACCGAATCAACAGCGGAACCGAAAGAGTACTTTGTTCAATAAACTACTGCTCTTTATCAAAGATTACAGATACAAAATCCCAAAATACATTAGTCCAAAACTGCAGTAGTATTATAAAAATAAAATTTAAGATTCCTTGTCTCCGATATCTTAATATGAAAATTAATACAGGGTGATGTATATTGATATATAATTATTACAATACAGATTTCACAAAGCGCGGTAAGGCAACGTTGAGGCTATCAGTTAAATCCTACAAAAACCAACATAATGAATTATAGGTTATAAAGGTGTAAAGGAATTTAAACTTACTTTATAAACGTAATTGAACAGACCGTCCACCAAACCATAGAACATTAGATACGGTTTGTATGCTGAATATTCCTTCATCACTTTGTCACTAATGCTGAAACAATAGCACCAAGATTAGCGGACTCGCACGTTTAAAAGCCGAATGATTACTAGACTAGACTAGGTGACGCACAATGATTACATGTAAAACAACTAAAAACAATCGCAGATGTATATTATTTGGCTTCATATACATGGTCAAAAATATTTTTTTTACAATCATTTTACAAGAACTGAGAATATAACAGAAACAAATAATTATGCTAAATAACAAGGAACTAAATTGATAAATCATACGGGAACTTTCACTGATCGAGACCTCATCAACACAGCAAGTGTTGCCCGAGGAAACAATTATAGATTATTGTTCCACGAATACAATGATATGTTAAAACTGCTTTCGATAATCAAATTCTTGTAAATGTAAATTTGCAATAATAACATTATATGGATAAATAGATAGAAAACAGAATGGGGAGTTTTCACTACTAACTGGTGAAGTAGAGGGGCCACGTGAATATTTGGTAGACTTCTGAAGAATGACGATTTGTGAATTTTTCGATATTCCTTTTATTACGTTTCGAGAGCTTTGCTCTCTTCTTCAGGGGTGAAGGTGTTACAATAGAAAACTGTAGTTATTAAATAAATTAAAAAAAATGGAAAATACTGACCAAACTATCTTGAGAGTTTGTATTTAACTTTTAAGTGTGCTACCACCTAGTGCCAGAGTCGGGTGACACACATTAAAATCATAGCTTGACAAAAGGCTGGGGAGGAGTTTATACCAGGAACTATCCTTTTCAACCAGCTTAAGATTTCATATCCGCAAAACAAATACGGGCGTTAACTGGAAAACCTAGTTTTAAACAGAAGCTGACATTTTTTTTCAAAATACCTGTCCTCTCACTGTAATCTCTTTGGCAGCATAAAGGATTATCTTAACTTAAGTATACGAGTTGGGCCTTACCTAGTGGCTCCACCTGGTGCCACATGCCTAACATGGCCTACGACAAGGAGACGCTGGAGGAAACACGTGCGGTGGAGCTTCCACTTCTCCGGGGACCAGACATGAAGTCCCAGAGCGGCAAGGTAGAGGGGACCGTCCACCTCGAACACCGACTCCAGCCATTTGTCTGGGGTTAACTTGGTGAAACTGATCAGCGTTTTTTCTTCACGGGTAACTGAGCGAGTCCTGGACATGACAAACAAATGATGGGCATTACTACTGTTGTGCATCTGTTCTACAGTGCTAAAGATCACAGAAAGACCCCCTGGAAGAACTATGGCTGCCATAGAAAGGGGCCACCCATTTCAAGAGATAGTAGATTAACTTATTTGTTAAAATTGTATTACTATGTTTGACTGGAAATAATCAATAAACATACATAGAAAGAATGGAGAAAAATAGTTTAAGGTCGATTTTACCGGGAATGCAACCTTAATAATATTACATGTACATCTTTTCCTAAAATGATTTTTATTGAATACCCTTATTACATTATACATATATATTTTCAGGCATTCAACATTCAACGAATACTTACGTATTAAGTACATAGAGCGCCATGTGCATAAGGTAGGGGATCAGATGCATGTTGGATTCCCGGCCTCCGCCGCCGCTTTCCTCCGAGAAGGATTTCTCCAGGGCGAACCGCAGCAGAAGATGCTTGAGGTCATGGACCGTGTACGAGTACGTAGCATCTCTAACTCCGGTACATTCCTGGAGGTAGGCATTGTGCCTGCAGGCGGGAAAAAGAGATATACGTTAGGACTTCGGAAAAAATAATTATGCGAGAGGGGCGTCCAATTAATTCGATGATTGAAGAACGTAGAAAAGGAAGAAAAATGAAATTCTTTGATAAAAACATTTTCAAGAAAAATAGACACTGCTTACCGAGCTAAACAACTAGCATAAGCTGATTCCGGTACTTGTGGGCCCCAGAGTGGCAGTAACCCGTTACATTTAGTATTGGCATTCTGTAGAGCAGCACTGTCCCATTCTTCTCTCACCCGAGCATGCCTGAAAAGAGAAAAGGATATTGAAATTGTTCTTAACTTACATAAGAATGGATACTTGAAAAAGATTTTTGCTTACCCCCCCCCCCCCCCCCCCTTCCCTCCCCTGCACATTATCTTGTTGAGCAATATGGGTCGGGGAGATTTTAAAAAAAACAAGTAACATATTTTAACAGGACTAATTCACGTCACATGTTGGCTTAGAACCCAGAGAGAGTAATGGGTTCGAACCCTGTTGCAACTAACACAAATACGAGGCGAATTTCGATTAGACATAGTCCGATAAAATAAAACGTTTAGAAAATAGGAGGTATAAAAAATGGTCTTACCTAACAGCAGTCAAATGGCAGTCGACATGGATCACATTGAAGTGTGATACAGTACTGTAGCCTTGGCTCTTTCTCTGTTTGTTTTCGTAGTCCTCTTGGTTCACGCGTTTGGTGAACGTGTAAATGCCCAATACCTGGAAATATGTTTTAAAATTCATTTTATTGTATCCATAGTGTCGAGAACTTAAGTTGTCCTTACTAATATCACACCATTCTGTAGATGCATTGTTTTGGGGCGTGCTGGGTGTGCTCCAAATTTACATCATTCCTGCTTGTACCAAAGCTTCTATATATTCTCCTAATTTAATAGGGACTATGGTTCAAATATCACAACAGAGGATAATCTAATGTATCAGTTTACCTTGGCAGGTTGGTAACGGTATCCCTCGCGACATATACAACATGTTAGTCCAGTTTCCTCCTTCAGGTCCTCCATTTGCTTCAATACTGAACTCTTGACAGTCACTTGCCCCTTCTCATTTGTCTGAAGGATATTAAACAGACAGTTGGTATATTTCCTTGATATCTATGTGCGTTTGGATTATCGATTATCAAAATTAATTTCTGTGGTAAAACAAGTGATTTTTGTAAAAACATACCGTCATGCCCAAAGCTCCAAGTTGTTTCTGCCTCATGGCCATTGCCAATTTCTTTTTCTCTGCTTTCGTCTGTTGTCGGACATCTTCGATTTTGGCCACGGTGGCCGAACTCTCCCTCAAGGTCTCCATAAGATTCTCAGCCAGGGTGCCCACATGTCCATCAGACGACGCCTGCTCTAGTTTATGGAGCACAGGGATCAAATCTGCTCCGACCAGGACCTAGGAACACAGCAAAAACCTCTCATCTAAGGAACTCGGGAGATATCAGCAAACAGCAACAATTATAACTTCAAATTGAACTTTTTTTAAAGATTTTATTTATACTTGTTGTACAGTATCCCCTTTTCGGGGTTTTTCATCTGACCCAAGTACCCATGTACTTTGTACATGTAATTAATTGCAACCATGGAGAGTGAGAGTTGCAGTTAAGATTTTAAAAATCGGGTGTCAAAAAAATAGTGTAGACTAACGAGACATGGGCTAGGTAACAAGCTGATAATTACAGCGTCTCTTAGCACTTACCTGAATGTTGTCATGTCCACTACATAATCCTGCCAGTAACCTCAGGCAGTAAGGCAAGGCGGGCTTGCCAATGAATTCCTTCCAGTCATCACCGTCAGTCCTGAAGATCAGAATACAGGTAACAAAAGATAAGAATATTTCGAGAAATGCACATTACTTTTTGTTTATTATCATTGTATTCATATACAGTACCAATATCTGTGATACTACTAAATTATGGAGATGAAAAGCTGTGATATCACGACAGAGCAGTACCCTTTGCGGATTCAATAAACTTATTTCGCATTCATTGATTTAGTAACAAAAATAGAGGGGACATCATAATGCCAAAATAAAGCTTACACGAGTTTTTCACAACAACGAATTGGAAAAGCACTCACGCAAGCAGAGTCTTGATAGGAGGTGCATGAAGTTTGATATAATCAAGTGCGTCTCGTACGATACCATGCTCCAATATCATGTCCTTCAGCTTACGACCGTTTGCATTTTTCTGAAAATCAAAGGTTCAGTTAAACTTATGATAGTTTAGAGCAACAAATATGCGAATTCATGACAATTTCTAAACTACAAAATCTAGAATGAAATTAGAATTCAGTGAAAAAGATAAAAAGCTCTCTAAGCGTTCTCACCTCTATTCCATGTGCGATGACACAGAAGCAGTCAATATGCACTTGTTCATCTTGAGTGTGCTCGAAGTCAAACCTGTATTTAAAAGTATATCATTTAATTGTACTTATTAATATCTATATAAAAAAATTAACTGCCTTTTGTCATAAAAGAAATGTGGCAATATACGTGTTGGGCGCATGGAACTGGATATATCCCATAACATACTTAAACAGAGATGCACATTGGTATAAACCATTTTCCTGTGGTTTAATTTGGAAATTTTCTTACATATATATTTAGGTACCCTTGTGGGTTGCACATTCTCTTGACCAATGATTCGTATTGCATTTATTGTTTATGTTCTATGCTTTTATCGTTGCCTATGCCTGTAGTGACTTCATTTTTTGTAAGATTATTAAACTGGACATTATCAAATTTTTACTAACTTGTTGTAGTTCAGGTAAGGTTTGAAGTGGTTAATGAGAGTCTGCATTTTTTCCTCGTCCCCAAAGGCTAGGAAGGGAATGAGCCTCATCAGTGCCTGGAGCACTCCGGTGTTGGCACGGACGAATGGACTGTTGATGCGGTCTAGTAGCATCATCAGCTGGTTTGAGTCGCCCGTCAGCTTGGAGAACTCCTGTAATAGAGTTGCAAGGATGGCAATTTAGTTAATACAATTGTTAAGGGCAGTAGTTCATCAAGCAATCCCCATAAATCCATCAGGGTGAAAATAGCAAGTCTTTCCACTAGAGAAAATTAGGATAGAACAAACAAGATTTGCCAGCATTAGATTATGTTATATGGCAAATAGTGATATTAGACAGGCCAATTTCATTCTTTCTCATGATGAAAAAATTAAGCTATACTATTTTCAGTAACAGATACATTATATAGGACCGTTGAAAGTGAAAGATCGTAGATTTTAGTGGTCTTAAGACTATGATCAATTGATCGTGGGGATGGTGAAACCTACCTTGTACTTCTCTGGGGGCTCACTGGAGGCTTCCATGAGGATAACCTCCATAATCTGCAGGATATGCTCTGTCAGCGTCTGACCTTTTCCAGAAGCACCACTCTCCTGCTCCGCTAGCAGAGCCTGAAGATACATAAAACCATATAACTGATATCTGGCTGGATAAACTGAAATAATAAGACATGGCAACGACCGAGGTGCCCAAAGATTTAGAATTTGAATGATGAACTAAAAGCAATTTAAAGGGATGATCTCTGAATCACCATGGATAAATTTCGGATTTAAAATAGATTAAACAACTCAAGAATAAACATAGGGTTGTAGTAGTCTGAATAGGGCATCGATTAAAAAGATATTTTAACATCTTCATATTTTAAATCTAAATGTACAGTTAATGAGACCTACCAAATTGAGAGCACCAAGCATGATAGCTATGGTGTTCATTTCAGGCTTGATAAGCTCCTGACGGTTGGAGTGAACCTTGACGCAGTAGGTGAACAGCTTTAGGAGGACAGCCATCAGTTGTCTTCCTGACACCAGGTCGCGGATCGCACTCAGTCTAACATAAAAAGAGAATAGTCTTTAGTATACAATTCGCTTTCACTGGATATCTTCTCATTTCCACAGCACTGTGAATTCTATTTCATATCTAAATAATTTTAGAACCTCTTACAGTATAAATGAGCAATACTTTTTTATTGCTTTTTCATGCTGTCAAAAAATAAGTTTGGAGTTAATATAAGTTAATAGTATGAAAAGAGCGTCCGACTAATTTGCAGTTTTAATTTCAAAGTGATAATTGCATGGCACTTAGCCTATAACAGTCTATAAACATCCCCATGATCCATATCTACAGACATAAGAAGCATATCTTACCGATGGAGCATGACAGCCAAGCCACCACATTGACTCATGACATTAGCCATCTTATAAACCTCTTCGTTGTCCACGTCTTCATCTATACAAAAATAAATGAATCAATGAAGGGTATAAACACTAGAAATGCATCGCTTAAACATCACCTAATGTCAATGACACAATGTCCGGCAAATTCAGTTGTACAATGGAACCACAGGGGCAAATAACAGAGAAATATTACCAACCTGCACCAGAATCTAGTGAGTTGACCATGTCCTCCGTTGCATCTCCAAGCAATCCTCTCATTCTGTAGATAATCCTCATTGCTTCTCCCTATAATTTAATGAATAGATATCATATTTAAATCGTTGATTATCTCAATCATTTTAAAAATTCGACTCTTAATTGTAGTTAAGCAATATGTCAAGGAATTTATTTAAACGATACAACAGCACAATAAAAGTTTTATATTAAAAAAAAAAATATTTTATATCTTTATCTAAATGGATAAACATTTTTACCTCTCCATGTTCCGGTACCCAGACCTTTTTGTAAACGTCCTTCACGGGAAGGTCTAGACTGATGATCTTGTTGTTGACAAGCAACTGGAATGAAATATCAAACGTGAACACTTGATGGTAACTATGGAAGTAATACAAAAATTCAAGGCTAAATGAAAGATATTATCAAGAATGTTATATAAAATATTTATTCAGCAGTGTAGCGGGAAAGGGTATACTTACTTCCATACCAGTATCATCTTCAAGCAGGGCCACTAGTTCACAATCTGAGTGTTATAAACAGAATAAATATTATCAAATAATGGAACTAAATGTTCTGTTAAATTTTAGAAATTGCTTCATAGAGACAGCATTTATTTCTATTACATTATCGAGGAGATGAATGTCTAATTACCTTGGCAGATTTTGTTTTTCACATCTCTCATTAGGGGACCAAGTCCTGGCTCGTTGGAAGAGTAAGGGTTGCCAAGCATTCTGCCTTGGAGGAAGTCCTCTTGTTGAGGATCTTTCTCCAGTGACATGAAGAACTCCCCTACAGCATTCTCCTCCTGCCACAAGTACAAATATTATATTTTCTATAAAAGAACTACAGTACACTAGAAAAGAAATCCTTTTAATATTGAGCCATGTATGGGCATTTATCATTGTCAATATGACTATTTAAAGTGTACAACTCTTATGTATTGGAAGAATTCTGTCAGCTGGTAGGACTGAAGGAGGCCGCTCCGTTTTTACTATATTTACTTAAAGACTGTCCTTACTCATTACGGCTGAGGCATTAGCGAAGCCTAGATAGTAATTAATTAGGAAACCGTCTGGTATTGAGAAATTTAGCTTTGTAATTGTTTAACTGCTGCTATAATATTATAGAAAGTCTTTCTAGACGGCGATATAGATACTTTATGTTACAATGGTAAAAATCTTTAGGCTAAGACACAAACCAAAGAGAACTTACAGGATAGATGATGCTGCATAGACGTTCAAAGATGAAGACGGGGGAACGCATGTCACTTAATGGATACTTGCTCATAGTCTCGACACACACTGCCATAAATTCTTTGGTCTCAGACTCCGTGCCTAAAAAGGAGATATAGCGATGCCTACACTTAAAAACCTTTGCCAAGGAAGTTGAATACTGATAAACAAAGTCTCCATCGACCGAGGTTTTGATTACGCATGAATGATTTTATCATCGTTGCTTTTATTAAACCTAATTGCCATAAAGTGGATGGAAAAGGCAGTAAACCATCAAGACAGATCTTCTGGGGGTAGGCTTGACGATATTTGAATATCACTTGAAGTTTAAAAGAGCATACATTTTTGTGACATTGAGTAACAGGGGGAAACCAGGAAAGTTTATACTAATGTATACTCTTCATTTTACTATTACATTGAATTATTATAATCTGTTCATATTCTAATTTTGATGAAAAAATATTGGACATTTACCAGTTGTCATCTCTTCGAGCAGTTCAAGAAGTTTGTCATGAGTCTCATCGACTAGTTTGGTGCGCTGTACGACCAGTTTGCGCAGAGAGAGGTAACCGTTGAGTACAGTGCCTACCAGTCGACTCTTGTAATGCTTCTTGATGTTCTCCTGCTCGATGAAAGTTGCAAGAAGCTCTGGAAGAAAGAATAGATATTGATAACACTTATCCACCCAACTTACTTTTAAGAATGTATTATGTTTTCGTACGAAGTTTACCATGGTGAGTCAGGATACGGAGTATTTTGTAATTCATATATCTTTATTTTATTCATCAATATATACTGTATGAAGCTTCAATAAATTATTTTGCAATGAATATTGAGAAAGGAACTAATCGGAAGTAATCAGAAAGTATGGACATTCAGTGAAGCCAGAGCCAACCAGGTCAGACTAGAGCCTATGGGCACAATCATTTTGTTTGTTAAGCGAGGCCATCCTTTCAACCTTTCTCCCTGCAAACACTAACCTGTTAGAGCTTTCAGGGCATATCCCTGTGATAGGTCTGAGCTCAGCGTGGTCTCTTCCAGCATGAGTAGCTCATCAATCTCTAATGTTATCAGGGCTCCTATACGAGGCAGCACGCCTTTCACAGCCAAGTAGAACTTCCAGTGCCCTGATGAGATCAGACGCTTGTATAGCGCCAGGAATTCGGCCCCACTCTCGCCAGCACGACCTAACTCGTCCAGGTAGCTGCAAATGTCAGAGAGATATTATTTAACTGAGTACATATTAACAGTGTCAGCGAATAAGATGTCGGCAACGGGATTGTGTTGACATCACATACAGGGTTCCAAGATGATAACATTTTGATATGATCATTATATGGTACACGGGTTAAAGATGCACGATTTTATTTTTACGCCTGGAAATAACTTCCAGGTGAGGAACAGTACATTTTTACACCTGTGAACATGGATTTAGATACTTACAGAAGCGCTTTAATTGATTTTGTTCACAGAATGATTAAGATATCAGTTATCATAATAGTATCGTTCGCCAACAATGGACACGAACTAGAAATTTCAACACAAAAATAAATAAATGAAACACAAATAAATGGATAAATAATCAACATATGTATGCTGAAAGACCTTGAAAGCTATTCTCCAAAAAATATCCTTTTTGGAAATTTTAGGGAAATAAAGTATTCTACCATTAATTACACAAATAAAGAACTACCTGGTTAGAAGGTCAAGGATTTCTTGTTTACGCGCTGGTGACTGGCAGAGAGACTCGAGGATGTTACACGTGGTCTGTCTGGCGGACCTTGATGAGGCGCAAAACAGGGTCCGGCGCAGCCATGTGTTGTCAACCAACCTGAACGGCAGGCTTTTAGCTGTGGGGTAAGATTTTAAAGTTTTACTTTATGTATATGAAACATTTTGGTTGTCTTTGTCTATGTAGCAGTTCTCCCAGGAGTACCCACAGAGAAAGTTAATTAGTTAACAATCACGTTCAGATAAAACTATCATCATCAACTTTAAAAATTTATCTGTGATTATATCTAAAACATGTTACTATGATAATCGATGTATCTCCAATGACTGGTCATATCATCACCATACTTGTAAATGATAGCGTATTTTTTTTTTTTAATACAGTTTTATTTCATTACACATTTCACAATGTGATACATTTCATGGTATGAAATAGTTACTGACAAAATAGACATGGTCCAGAATTTACAATAGTTCAATTTAGTTACACGTTCAAAGTTATCGACACTTTTGTGTGTCGTTCGTATCCTACGTCATGTTACTAATTTTATACAAGATATCTAACGAGAGAAGAGGATTTTCGTAATTTTTTTTGGCCGACTAAAATACATAGTAAGACAGTGGTTTCCGCAGTATTATAAAACAATGAGGGTCAAATATCCACAGTTACACCAAATATCCACAGTTACACCATTAGTTCACGGAATATTTATGAATAAGTTCTGACTTAACAGCATACGTTATCATTAATTGAACATTGATTCTTCGGTAATCATATTCAAGAAGTGTAAATCCATGAAGTTGTTAAATCTTAAGTGTCCTTACCTTTTCTGACTTTTTCCAGCCATCGCTGTCCATACTTCTCCAGGAGATATTTGACATGGACAATGCGACGTTCCAAGTCTTTGTCTCTTCCTTTGTCTTCCTTCTTCTTCTTACTGGTCAGGTCAACAGCTGTGGGGAAAGGTGTTAGCAGGTACAGTAATATTCAGCGTAAGGGACTCTTAATCTTACATAAGCTCATCAAATTGAGTGGCAAAGTCTCTTGTAAATATGCACTATTTTCTAAATAGCAGTGTAAATAAGAATGCAGCTGATAAGGTAGAGAAACTTATCTACTTACGTTTTTGTGGCATATTTTTTCTCCACGTCCAGTACGACGACGTCGCATCTCCCTTCAACCACGCACTCGCATCTACATGCAGCTCCGGTCCAACGCCAGATACACTCGTCAGTGATTCACAAGATTTATCCTGAAAAGACAGGATTGGGGGAATTTAAATCTTTTGTGAATTTGTTATTTCTATTCAGAACGGACCTTCATAAGTGACAGGCCCACTATTTATGCTGTTATGAAAGAAATGTATTATGAAATCTAATCTTTTATTTTCAGTGACCAAAGACTGACCTTATTTTTCTTGCTGGTTGGCTGGTCAGGTTTGATAAGATGCTGTAGAATGCGGAGACAGGGTAAGGCCACATATTCCAGGACTACTGGGCTCTGGAATTTCATGGCCAACAGGAACAGGCGTAACACTGAAGACATACACAACACAGGGATTGATTTAAATGAGAGAGTATATCTTTTTCGCCGAAAGGGTTGCTCAAAACGAACTAACTATGTACAAATAATGCTACCTAGCCATACAAGGATATCCTTTACCAAAATAACCCCAAAGGCGAAATCAACTTTGAACTGAATATGCCTGGTATGGTATATATTATATGATAGGATAATGCAACTCACGAGGGATTGTACAACCTATACATTCATGTATTTTTACTTCGTGAATGTGTGACAGCCACTGCACGAATTATCACCATTACATAATTCTTGTTCATACTCGTATCCCTTCATCAAATACACGAGTTGGGACGAAAAAATGTATGCCCCTCTTTTACAATTTCTCCTGGGAGTACCCAGGTGTAAAGAGAACTGACTTTAAAAGTAAATGTATGAGAGATGCACAATGGTATAATATATATCTTTCCGTTAACTGTAAGTAGATGTAAAGCGACCACTTACCACATCGTACCCGCTGCTCCCAGCACGAGTCTTCCCTCTGCACAGTGGTCGCCAGGAGAAGGATCTCGTGTCTTACAGTGGCAGCGAAATCTGGTGTGGAGAGGTGTCGCTGCATGCACAGTAGGATCTTGGTCATCAGTAAGTGGTTCAGTCTGTCCGTGGCCGCGCGGTTGTCCTTGGTGAGGAGGCACAGCAACTGCCGCACATCGTTTCGCATGTTTGGAGTACCAGAGCGCAGGTTGTTATCCACCAATTCGGTAATTAGTCCCTGAAATCGAAAAAAAAAATCCAAAATAAAATCCATGACCATCCATTTATTCCAAGCGATAAAATTCTCAACGCAACTAGATTCTAAGACCTATCCCGCACGGGCATTCCTGGTGGATATTTCAACGCTATCTTGAGTGTTCTTTTGATTTCCTGGGTATAAAATGTAGCACACTTCCATAAACCAACCAATCATATTATAACTTCGACATAAGTGAAGCCACGACCATGTGGGAGTATTGTCGTTAATCTAAAGAAGTAAAAAGTGGTATTACCTGTCCGCACAGAACTTGGCTCATTTGTGAGTTAGTTGCCATGGCACGTAATAGAGTAATACAGTGTTCGACAGTAGCACTGGCACATCCATAACACCGGCTTGTCCTGATGTTGTCAACATAATAAACATACATGAGTAAAACACGACAGAAGAAAAGCCACACATTAAAGATTAAAATAATGTCAAATTGAGTTTGTTAATCACCTGGGAGGTACATTTCATTTCAGAGGACAGTTAGAGCTAGCCTGTTGTGTATCGCGAAAATATTATTCATAATACTAGTAGTAGTATGGGCGATATTGCTATGAAGCAATCGATGCCAGTAAAGCATTAATTATCAGCGAACAGGAGGTAAAACCTGGTAATTTCGCGATACTTCTGCAAGCTATACAGAATGTTTCAAATTTTAGCTGCTGATTTTCATATGGGTGTTCCTAGGAACATTGTTTGAGCTGTAGCATATAACTTTAATAAATAGATTTTGCTTCAACATTACCAAAGCATCAACACGTACCTGTCACGGGGTTTAACGGCATGGGCCATTTCTTGAGGCCGCTGGAATGAAGCCACACTAGGACTGATGGTAGGCGTGGTAGCCGGGGTGGCTGGAGGGGCGGCGGCAAGGGCGGCCTGGTGCTGAGTCCTGTCATATTCCACTATCTCCTTGCGTGACGCCAGTACCCGCTGCAATTGCAAATTTTAACTTAATTTAAGCAGACACCTATTAACAAAGGCAATAGCCCCAAAGTAACTCCCAGTGTTGCTGTCCAAACTTTGAATAGTTTCAGTAACTGCAGTTATAACCCATTCTTACATGTATCGTTTAAGAATATATATTTGGTATAGTCTCTTTTTATCAAATACTATTTTAGATCGATCTATAAAATTCTAATTATTTTATATAAGTGTTTACAAGCTTAATGATACACTGTTTAACAGTAACACACAGTTTCTGTTTGATAATCGACAAATTAATATATTTTTTTTTTCAACTATAGGTTCCAACTTTATTTTTGTATTTCAAAGTGCTAACTTAATTTTTGTATTTCAAAGTGCTAAGTTCGTCAAATATAGAAAGGTTGGTTACCTGGATGATTTTGCTGAGCTCATCAAATGTGGCCTTACAGTCGTTACAGTAGCGCTGCGCCAGACGCTGGATAGCTTTGTTCACGCTGCTAGTGGTCGCTGCTCCACCAGGGGGCGCAGCTGTGGCTCCTGTGCCACCAGGCGGCGTGACAGTCTCATCCTACTCACACAATGAGGGTACATATATATAAGAAATGTGGAGTAATCTAGTTCTATTCAGACTTGGGAGACTTTACCGACATGTCGTATACAATTAGCTCCATCCAAGGAAGCATAAACAAGGTCTATCGCGTCTCATCCTGCACAATGTCATAGTGAACCATTTAAAACATAAGTAAGTGTCTTTAAGTTCATCGGCTGTATCATGATAGTAAATCAGAGCTATACATATATTGTGGACAATAAAAATGTTTAAAACATATATATAATGTAGGTGTAGCTCTGGTTATATGCAACATAGCATTAAATACAAAATAGAAAACTATGGAAAGTAGACAAACAAGGGGTGTGACATACCGGTGACTTGTCGAAGGAATGTTCAGTAATCTTGATGAGCAACGCTTCTAAGCTAGGTCTGTTTAGTTGCAGCTGTTTGTAAAGACGATCAGCTTTTTCAAGCAGGGTGTTTACGGTAGCAACGGCCTGGTAAAGAGAAGTTTTCGTAAGTAACTTGGCACATTTTCCTTCCTCATATTCAACAGGAAATGAAGAATTTTTTAAAAAAAAGAATAATGAATTAACATCCCAGTTCATCAATCCCTTCTAGAGTTTCTCCTTCTTAAGACAGGGAAAATAATATTTTCCTTTAAGTAAGAAGAACTATGGTTGAGGCATGCATCAGTACAAGTCTCAAGACCTGCCATCTACTCACCTTTTTACGATCTTCATCGTTTTCAATAGGATCTACAGCACAGCAGGGCTTGGCATGTAGAGTGAAGTCGAACTTAGCGTACTTGCAGAACCCACAAGCATTGCAGAGGAATGGATCCTTCTCGTCATAGTTAATAGCTCTAGGAAAGATAACAGATGAATATGAGCGACGAAATTCCCAACCACATTTCTGACTGATTCCACAGCAATTTTAGCTATAGGCTAAATGACTCGATATCTGATTTCAAGAGATTTCTAAGAGTAAGAATATTCCATATCTAAAATAGAATTGTCGCATTAAATGACACTAGGAGAAACACATGTCTAAAACGAATGGAGAACTTTTCAATCCAATTTAATGCAAAGGAACACAACAAGGAACAGAAAAGCAAGGAACCAAGCGCCTTATATCAATATCCTACCTGCACTTGTGGCACTGGAACACATTTTCCCCACAGTTGCCGCAGACACCCGGGTTTGCCGGTACAGAGGCTGAGCATCTTGGGCACTGTAGCGTCTCCGTAGAGGCTTGTAGATTGTCATAGAAATCTGCGTACTCAATCATCAGATTACAGGCCACGATAGGCAGCGGGAACTCCACCTTCACTTCAGTCTGGCCAGTGGTGAGAATCACCTTCTTGGCTTTGTGCCACATACCCGGTCTGTAAAAGACATCACAAGTCACCATAAATAGCCTTTCACATGGTCTTTAGTTTAAAGAGATTTTAAGATAGAACGATCAATTTTGTTTAATACAGTAAAAAACCGAGTTCTAAATAATTTTCTTGGAATTTATTGATTATTTAGTCTTTGAAATATATGACAAAAACGGCAAAAGTTATTTATTTTCTTTGTCGTAGCGCCTATGTTAAACTGAAATGTAAAATATTTGGTTGGAGTAAACAAATAAATACAGATTGCCCTTGAAACCAGATATACTCACTTATTTTTTAGTTCAACAACCGCTTGCACTGATCTGTTGTTATAGTAGATATTGATAGTTCGAACCTTGAAACGGGAAGATAATGGCATGAGTAAAATGATAGTCAATGAACTGTTAGAAAAATCTAAGATTATCTAAACGTAACTAAACTATATCATACCAATAATCTAGCCGAATTAAAAAGAAAATTAAAAGATAAACATTTAGAGTATAAAAATGCCTAAATTATAACTTCAAGATTGACACTAACAAATTCTAAGCATCGCAAAACTTATTTTCCAATTGTATAGAAAGGATGAATTTACATTTGGTTTACTAGACATATTCAAGGAGGGGATAAGTTATCTACATACTTAATGAAATTACCATTCCATTAACACATATCACTAAAAGTTTAATGGACCTAGACCCAAGTCCTTATATAGGTGGCTGATGATCGTAGGTCAACTTACAAGGATATAATGACTATAGTAAATTGCGGGTAAAAATTGACTTAATTAACCAAAATGAGAAACTTCTCCCTCACTTAACAAACTAACAGCTTCCTACCTGTTTGCTCTACAATGGAAAAGAAAGTGAATGTATGAATATGCAACCAGACTGAAACTATGTTCATCAGGACGGCATCCAAACCAAATCTAACGAGTGAGCCTGCTTCAAAATCATATTTCTTTGTCAAGGGGGTGGTCGGAGTGCCGGGGTTAATTCAAGAACACAAGGCAAAAAGTTATTGTTAATGACTACTGACAGACAATACTCAAAACAACGAATAGAAAGTGGAAAAATTAGCCGCAGGCGGTGCAACATGTAGAAAATGTGCTTTTCGTGATTTAAAACACTGCTCTATCTGAAGCTCTGTACATTGGATACACACAAAGACTGAGGGCTACTTACCATTTTGGTACGTTTCAAATCAGAGATCCTCACAGAGAACTTGGAGATGGTATAGCTTCCCACTAGTTTGACTATTTGTGTGGTGGTGGTGAACTTAGAATCAACCTTAATGGCGGAGAGCTTGATATTCTGTGGATGCAAAAGAATAACACATGTATACCAACATTAATTATAAGGATATGCAAAACTCACCTTTGTTGGGAGAGGAGACACTGACTCATGCCTAAATTATAGGACTTCTAACATAGAATGATCAATTTTATTCGGAAGCATTTTAAAATCATAATATATTCTAAGACCCGCAGTTCACGAAAGAGTAGGTTGACCTATTTTATGTTGGAATAAAAATATTCTTACGTAATGATGAGAATGCACACACGTGTTGCAGGTTAGACATTCAAAGATTTCACATAGATACTGAACGTTCTAAATGTTACTATACCATTTCAGACGTCCGTTTTGAAAAAGGAATAGCCAGATAACGAGAAAGGTAAACTTACCGCATAAGGAACTTCGGGATTGTTGCAGACAAGACACGGGTCAGACTCCAAATAATAGCCATCAAAGTCAACTAACCCAGTGAGTTGACTGAAAGATAAGAACACTCAGAATGACCCAAACTGTCTGCTTGGTATTTTATAAAGCTAAGCTTCAGAGTAACAATAGAGGTTGCAGATCCTACTTTGTATTGGGCTAGGGTTTTTCTGACATGTTGAGAATAGACGTGAACCATAGTTTCATTATCAACAGGGTATAATACTTATTTATTGCGTGACGTTCTAGCAGACGCTCAAATATTACACTTACTTGTATATTGAGCCATTGGGATGGTTTGCGAGCATAGCATTTTGACTGCGCAAAACTGCAACAGCCCTCTCCACATACTGCTTGTTCTATAATGAGACGAATTCAGAAAACAGCTTTTAGTTATCAGCAATCGTAAAGTTTGGGATCACCAACCACCAACCAGATACATTCATATCAAATATAAATACATTTGAACGATGTGAATACGTCTTTTCCAGTATACTGTAAACGGGAGATGGAGCGCCATATAAAAATGGTAACCTGTACCCAACGTACCAACAGTGAAATCACCATCGGCTGCACTAGCAACTAACACATAAAGTTCTCAATGTCTTTTTTTAGTATAATAACAACCTATCTATTTACCTTTTTGTCAGACTGTGGCATCTTGAGAGTCAGATAGCCAAGTAGGTCAACAAATTGAGCTGCTTTTCTGCCGTAGGTGGGCAGCTCCGGCCAGATCCCCCACATCAAGTCTAGTAGGCTTTCTTGGTTGGTGAGGGGAGAACTCCTACACAGGGAAAAAACATTTTGGATATAATTTCATCTATAATGTATCTCTCTCATGACCAGCACATTTACATTTATACTATATAAACATGAAAATACATAATCAGAGATGCACTGTTTTTATAAGATATACATAATAGCTCAGATAAAGCAATCTGCACCCATTCTTTGCGCTAAAAGTGAGGTCCTATCTCAGATAATGCTACCCCCCCCGCGCCCCGCCACACACACACCTGCTGGTGACACAAGTAGTGAAAGTTATACCTGTAGATGTGCAGGACCAATGCGTGTGCCTGCCAGCGGACGCTCGTAGCGTTTGACTCCAGTAAGAAGCATCTAATGAACCTCATCAGAAGATCTCTTCCAACCGCTTTACACACTTGCTGTACAAGTCCTACACTCAAGGAATCTTCGTGCTTCACAGTGTCTTCATTGTCTGAAATGGTGAACACCATTCAATGGTAGAACTTTATTGCAGAAAGTATGTGTTCTAAATGCATAGGTAATTAAGGAGTAACATTTTCAATGAGCATGATGGTGATGACTAACAAAATATTTTCATTAGTTTTATTAGTTTACATTATTTCTTTCTTCGAAAACTGAAGAACAAGTATAATAAGAAAAAAAAGGAAAATAATTTATTGATATCTTCTATTTAAGGATACCACAAAGCCGAGATTAGACAATTTTCTGTATGGACTACAGCAGGTCTTCCAAAGGACTAACACATAGCTTTATCTTTAAAAACAATAACCTTTATTCCTAGAATGTGACACTGGAAAAGAAAAATGTGATATAATGAATAGTCGAGGACTCACCATCGCCCTTATCTTTCTCCTTGTCCTTCTTGTATTTGGCAGGGGAGGCTGAATGTCCCATAAGGAAAACCTTGACTCCACAGAGGGCACTCTGCAACAACTGCAGGAGGACAGGAGCCACTCCCTCCTCCAGGGAAATAGAGGCCTGGATGAGGAATGGCAGGACGTCTGGCAAATTAAAAAAAATATATATGTATTATTGTTGTTCTTGTTCTTGTTAGTACATACATTTCAAAGAGTTGTATCAAGGACACTTGTATCTGCATTACAGCTTTAAGTGTTCTATCAGGTCAGGGTCTCCGCGCTTTTGGTCAGAAGAAATTTCAGGCTTTTTCAGGCCCTCATGACGGGGCCAGTTGGTTGTAATTATTGTTGTACATAGGCCAGCTATGTATTTAACAAGTTTCCGGCAGTGGCCAACAATGTAAATTGTGAAAACATACAATTTAAAATGGATTAGAAATACAGCCTGGAACTCTGGCATAAAAGATAACGAGGAACTTACCATCATTCTTTTGACAGAAGCGTTGCCAGTTAATGGTACGCGACGTGGCCACCTCTGAACAGGCTTTCAGGTGCTCGATCTGAAAAATATATACACCAAGTATAAATCTAAGGTTTGTGGTCACAGTAGGAATGGCCTATATGACAGCATTCATTGACAAGGGACATACATTAGAAGGCGTAGTATCAGGGCGTTTGCTCAAAGCTATAAAAGAGACCTACAACTGTACAGGAAAGAAGGGCACAAAGATCTGAGCCGTAGTCAATAGATAGCCTCATTCGGCTATTTTGAAATAATTATCTTTCCAAATTATTTCATAAAATATATCAGAATAATGCCTCTAAATTAAAGAAATTGATAAAGACAGGGAGGGAATCCTGGCATGTATGAAAATATATATTAGATCTATGTATACATCCCTGCTATGGATACTACATGAGCAAACACTCATTAAAGCTCGAGGCTATGACTGAAAGCTCAGAATACTCCCCCAGTACGAACTTACCAAGGATATGAGCGCATCGTAAGGGAGCGCGATAGAGCTGATGGTAGTAGTCATCCTGTCCAGACCAGCTTTACCACACATGGACTGCACCTCAGTCATATGGGTGTCTAGCGCATGCATGTCCCGCAACTGCCTGTACTTGTCCTTGGAGCCACAAATGAACAGCAAGAGCTGAAAGGAAAATTACATACGATTACAAAAAAATATCACTGTAATTTGTCTTGATTTGACTGAGTGTAAATATTAATATGCTGTTTATCATGATTAAATAGCAATAGTATAAAGAGACAGACAGACGAATTATTCAGATTAATTCAAAGGAGCTTACTTTGCGAACTTGTCTACGGACAAACGGCGTCTGTTGCGTCATCATGTACTGTAAAAATAATTAATCAAAGGTATATGGTTTAAGCAGTAAAATAAAGTTACAGTGAAAATAAAGTATAAACTTGGATAGCTACAGGTACCACAGATGAAAAACATAACAATAGCGTATCTGATGATTTCATCTTTTAATTACGTACATCATTCTAGACATTGATTCTAGAACAAGGATATGCTTCGAATCACTTTTGAGATACAAAAGTAATGGCAAATTTGTGCCTTCATATATTCATAAGTGCCATGAATGATGTATCTTTGATGAGCACTGTGCACTCTAGAGTGCATGTGCTAGGTATGCATGCATACCTAGCACATGCATGCATACCTAGCACATGCATGCATACCTAGCACATGCATGCATACCTAGCACATACATAGCTAGCACATGCATGCATACCTAGCACATACATAGCTAGCACATACATATGTAGCACATACATATGTAGCACATACATATGTAGCACATACATACGTAGCACATACATAAATGTCCCCAGGGCTCATACTATGCACCATGGCGGGGAACACATGCATGCATAGCTAGCACATACATAGCTAGCACATACGTAGCTAGCACATACGTAGCTAGCACATACGTAGCTAGCACATACATAGCTAGCACATACATAGCTAGCACATACATATGTAGCACATACATATGTAGCACATACATAGCTAGCACATACATATGTAGCACATACATATGTAGCACATACATATGTAGCACATACATACGTAGCACATACATACGTAGCACATACATAAATGTCCCCAGGGCTCATACTATGCACCATGGCGGGGAGCACATGCATGCATACCTAGCACATACGTAGCTAGCACATACATAGCTAGCACATACGTAGCTAGCACATACATAGCTAGCACATACATAGCTAGCACATACATATGTAGCACATACGTATGTAGCACATACATACGTAGCACATACATACGTAGCACATACATACGTAGCACATACATAAATGTCCCCAGGGCTCATACTATGCACCATGGCGGGGAACACATGCATGCATACCTAGCACATACGTAGCTAGCACATACGTAGCTAGCACATACGTAGCTAGCACATACGTAGCTAGCACATACATAGCTAGCACATACATAGCTAGCACATACATAGCTAGCACATACATAGCTAGCACATACATATGTAGCACATACATATGTAGCACATACATATGTAGCACATACATACGTAGCACATACATAAATGTCCCCAGGGCTCATACTATGCACCATGGCGGGGAACACATGCATGCATACCTAGCACATACGTAGCTAGCAAATACATAGCTAGCAAATACGTAGCTAGCACATACATAGCTAGCACATACGTAGCTAGCACATACGTAGCTAGCACATACATAGCTAGCACATACATAGCTAGCACATACATAGCTAGCACATACATAGCTAGCACATACATAGCTAGCACATACATATGTAGCACATACATATGTAGCACATACATAAGTAGCACATACATACGTAGCACATACATAAATGTGATGCAATAATGTAGCATAGCCTGGATATGGATTTGCAAGATGAAATAATTTCCCTTGGAATGAAGGGATACATGGGGTTTGGGCCTGTAGAGATTTAAGGTTGATTAGTTTAAGTTTTTAGTTTCCCTCAGAATGAAGGGATATGTGGAGATTGGACCTAGATTTTAAAAAGTTTAAACTGTTGTTGTTTAAACAAACAACAGGTGTCATACATCTGCATGGGTCCACAGGCCTTATCTTATCTCTGGCCCATTAGTTACAGACACAACACAATTTAGTTCCAGACATGAGCATACATGTATGGGTTCGATTTTCAGAAAATGTACAATTCACTTTAACCAATCTGTAATAACCCACATCTCAGACCCAAATAAATTTCTAAATACATTTCAACATAAACAAACAGAATGCAATACAAAACATACTGGAATTTACATACTATTGACCAAATCGCAGCCAGCCTTGCATACTCAATGTGTACAACTACCAATTGTACATATTTCTGACTATTTCTGGCAGGAGGACTGGCAGGAGGAGCCCACCATGAGACAGATTTTCAGGACATGTACAATTCACTTCAACAATTCACTTTTACCAATCTCTAATAACCAACATTTCAGACCAAAATAAAGTTCAAAATACATTGCAACCTAACCAAACTGAATGCAGTACAAAACATACTCCAATCTATTCAGTACTATTCAACTTGGAGCCTGATTTATATGCTCAATGTGTGCATCCAATTGTACACATGCAATCCAATTGTACACATGACTCTGGAATGTTGGGAATGTCGACGAACGACGACGAACGACCAAATCCCTATACTTAATTTTATTTTAGTTAAAGTAATAAATGGCAAATTAATAAATTTGCCATTAATAATCTCAATATGTTCCGGCCGATGTACAACAGATAAAAAAGGAACTTACCTCACAAAGGATATGATACCATGTCTGATCAAAGTGGGGAGGAGTCATGCCAGATGATCCTTCGGCAATCTTCTTCATCTGGAAAGAAAAGTTGCTTGTCAGTACACCATCAGACTGGGGCTATGTGGACACAATTATATTATATTACATAATTCATATTATATTTGATTATATGATAGCAGCTTCATCCATCGAACTATTTGGAGAGGTGGAATTGGGATGTACAAAACCTTTGTTTTAGGCCAACAGACTTTCACGTAAGTAACCACCGTCTATTTTAACAACAGGAAAAAAAGACTTGACATGGGAAGCACATAACTTATGAGCAAGAAGTGGTTGAGTGAAGAGTCTTTCTTACCTGGTATGGCAACCTTAGGACCATTTCCGTCAAGAGTTGCGGGTAGGCCTCGAACACATCTGAAGCATGGCCCTTAACATAGAGCCGTAGGAAGAATGGTGACATATCTGGGGGCGGGGAGGCGGGGTGGGGTTTAAGCAATTGACCCGGGAGTACAGAGCCCTCCTGTAAGGAAACAATCTCAGCTGTTAATTCCAGTGTTGTAAAAGATTCATATTGTGGAATAATAGTAGCAAGGAAAAGACCCATGGTATATATCACCCTGGGCGGACCAACAAGGTATCAAAACAAGACTTAGGTGTCAGAAGATGCACTATTTTCAATTGCTACGATTGGTATGTTATTCGATACATAAGTTACATACGATACATAAAGACAGCAAATAATCATTTCACTCCGAGATTTAAGAGTTTTTATGCCCAAATTCGTTCAGAAAAAAGGCTAGACAAAACAAGGGCAAACATTCATACCTCCTCTGGGGGTAGTTTTTTCCAGTACTCGAGGAGAACCTTCAGGATATTAATGCAGAAATCAAGACCTGCACAGTGTAGCATTGCAGCTGCTGTAGAGGTGCTGATGAATGAGGAAGACTGAAAGAAAATAATGATGTAATTTAAAAATGTCTTATGTTCAATAAAAGTGGACTGGACATACATCACCATTTATAAGTAAAGAGGGTGATGGGAAAGACTGCTTCAAATAATGTTTAAGATGATACACTTTTACCTTTTACTTTACACTATTTTACTATTACTGTGTACTATTTTGTTCTATACAGACTTACCTCTCCCGAGGGCTTTGTCCCAGCCTTGGTACGTGACATGAAGACACTAAGAAGCCGCATAATGATAAGTTGCACCTCGTGACTTTTATTTCTCTCAGACATATCAGACAAATCCTGTAAAGCAAAATAGCAGTTTTAAATAGTTCCCGAAACTCGCTATCTTGATTAATCGTTAACTCTCACAACAGGTATATTATATATATATATATATATATATATCATATTTTTATTCTGATAAGACAGTTACATGCTTCAGAAAGGGACGCCAGCCTCTCGCAATTAAGTTCTTCCTGGGGTATCCCATTCGATAATACCTGTTACAAAGTTACTGGTTATTAAGTTGTACATTACTCTGCCTATTCAAAACCAATGTTTAGTTAAATACAATACAATACAATAAACCAGAGCCAGCCCATTACATACCAATCTAATATATATAAGGGTGTTGTTAAAACTACTATGATAATTTTTAGATAATCCGACATTTTAGTTGAATTGTTCAGAGTTCAATGTTCAAAGTCAATGTCCAGTCGGTTTGAATTCAACTTAAATCACCCTTTCATTTCTAATCATTAAATGCATGGCTCCAGTGAGTAACTAGTCTACATCGTATGAGTACAATTCAAAACTACATAACAGTTTATACATTTAACAATATTATACAGTCAATGAGAAAAATAAAAAATAATGCAAATAATCAATTGGTCCAGGGTTATCGCTATATCGATTTTTCTATAAGGTCTTACAAGCCTTTTTAGATGGCTGGTCCAAACTGATGAACCTTCGCAACATATTTGCTAGTCTTATAATTAATTCGATTAGTACTATTACTATAATTAAAATCACAGTTAGAATCATAGTAATAATTAAAAAAAAATTTTTTTCAATCACTCGAGAGATATTCGTCATAATCACTACTATAAGTTGTCCTCAGATACTGCCTAAATTGTATCCTTGTTTTTCTTTCCTGAATACTGTCCGGAAGGTTATTCCATAAACTCGTCATCGAATATATATATGATTTTTTAAATATTTCATTTTTTGGTTGTGGTACCACCAATTTTTTTCCTTTCGATAAACTCCTTAATCCCAACTTTCTTTTGTCTATATTTTCCTCATTTCTCGTTCTGAGAAAGGCCAGATCCAGCAAATGACTATCCCTTCTAGTGGCTAGTGAGGGTAAATTAAGTGATTTGTGGACTTCCTTGGTACTGGCCAACCTAGGCAATTTTAAAATAATCTTAAAAGCCGAATTCTGAAGTGTTTGAATTTTTTCAGTTGGGCCTGTGTCGATGAACGATAAAACAAATCCCCATAATCTATGATTGGTAGCACCATCGTTTTGTACAATAATAATAGTGTTTTCTCATCACAAGAATTATACAGTTTAGACATCGCATGAATTTTTGTTTTCACCGCAAATACCTTTTTTCTAAGAAAATATTTATAGTTCAACCTTTCGTCAACCTCCATCCCAAGGAATTTGTACTCAGACACATTCTCAAGTTTCTGCTCACCAATGCTATAATCGACAATATTTTTGGGGTCACTCTTTGACCTGATAGTTACATTCTTACATTTCTTTATGTTTAAAGAAATTTTATTAACCTCACACCATCTTACAATGTTGTTCAGGTCATTCTGTAACTCAATATTCTTATCTTTACCTAATTGCCTTTCCTTATATAATACCGTATCATCGGCAAATAGCTGTATATTACAATTTTCGACTACTTTATAAAGGTCGTTAATATATACGATAAATAACAAGGGTCCTAAACTGGTACCCTGAGGAACCCCACATGTCACCGGCTTTAAGGAAGAGAGGGTATTCCCAACCAATACTCTCTGCGTTCTGTCATTAAGGTAGTTATTAAACCAAGAGTGAGCTTTACCTTCTATACCGAATTTCTTTAATTTAGACAACAAAATATTATGGTTAACCGTATCAAAAGCTTTTTTAAAATCCAAAAATATCAAATCAGTTGCTTTCTTTTCATTTAAGTTAGAATAGACTCGGTTCAATAAGTGATCTAAAGCATTGTTTATAGATTTCCCCCCCCTAAAGCCGAATTGACATTCACACAGAAGTAAGTTATCCTCAAGATGTTTTGATACTTGTTTCTGAATACAAATTTCTAACAGCTTCGCCGGCAACTTTATACAAGAAATTGGTCTATAGTTGCCGGGTGAACTCTTTTCACCGTCCTTATACAGCGGCGTAACGTTTGCCTGTTTAAAATCCCTTGGGATGTCACATTGGTCAACAGAAAGATTAAATAAATAAGCAAGTTGGCTCTTAAGTGCTAAAAGACATGGTTTGAGGATTTTGGTTGGCATAAGGTGGACCCCAGAGGCTTTATGATTGCTGATTTTACTGATAGCTAGTTCAATATCCAGTTCAGTTATTCTCCTAAATTGGAATTTAACTTCGGATATATTTTCATTGTATATTTTTTCCCTTTCATTAATCATTTCATCATCTTCTATGATTTTCCCCGCAAGTTCGGGTCCAATTCCTACGAAAAAGTCGTTAATGGCTTCTGCAGCCTCCTTACCTCTTAAACTTTCACCATTCTCTGAAGAAATTTTTATTTCGTCCTTGGTGGACTTGCTATTTGATGAAATTAATGGTTTCAAAATTTCCCAGAATTTATGTGGGTCATTTTGTTTGTCCCTAATTTGATTTTTAATATAATTATCTTTTGCCCTCCTGACTTCAGCATTTACTCTACCTCTAAGGGACCTAGCCCTCTTCCAATCCTCCACCTTACCAGATTTCTTAGCCAGCCTATTATCACCAAGCACAGAAAATAGTAGGCTAATTTCATTCATTAATTGACCCTTTTTTCGAACACGATTAATTTATTAACGGAGTATTTCATTAAAATCAAATTTGAGCACTGCTTACTATTGTTTGCATGTTGAGTTCAGAGAGAAGGGAAGTAAGAAGGGCGTCCAGGGCAGCCTTGTCCTTATCCTCCTCACTGTCAAGGTCGGATGTTAACATGAGGACGACCTATTATACAAAATAAGGAGTATTAACTTTGGTATTAGATCTCACCTTCTTTGGAAAGAATAAATTAAACATGTACACAAATAGGTGTTGGAAATGTGTCTACAAAAGTATGAAACTAATTTAAATGGCACGAAAATAACTCGCATAGTATTAAATTTAGAAGCTAGCAGACTACCTATACAAAGATGACAAGGTTAATGTAGATTCTACAACAAGAGGATTTATAGATTTTTACCTGCATGAATGGTATTGCCCGCACACCACCGACGTGGCGCACTTCAGGCATGTATTGTATGAGCTTTTCCAATAAAAGGAGCCTGAGACTATGTGACCTGTAGCTCGTGTCGATCTCATTCTCACTGGCTTCATAACCTGAAATAGAGTAACACTAATAATACAGGTGTTTCCAAAATTATATTGTCATTTCAATACGATCATTACAGCAGGAAACATAAAAATTGCCTTGGTGAAACACTAAATACTCTAGAAAGCCATGCCAACCAGGTCATCATAAGACCATTCAGCACAAATTTCACCATCTACTTACCAGCGTCTCCTTCAGGAGGGAGAGAGCTACTGGGAACGCCGACAGAACTTGTTTCGCTCCGGGCACCGGTTGTGACACCCTCCGGGACGTTATCTCCGTATGCACTGCTTCGACCACTCACTGAAAGTTAAAGTAAATAGGGATTAAACTAACCAAAAAACATGTTTGGAGAGACAATAAAAGTGTTTATTGATTTGTCCCTAAGCGTATTGCTTGTCCACTTAGTTACTGACATATGTTGGTAGATCAATGCTTCTAAATCTGAAATCATTTCACTCGTTTCTCCTTTCTTCCCCTAATGACTGATACTCTGTGCCTTCTGATCTTTGGTCTTCTGAAAGTATTCATCCATAATACAAGATTTGAACAAAAGGTCTGCATGACTCTGAGCAACTCAGGTCTTCCGTCACTAGTTCCAATATATGTAAATCGACCCGTCCTCGACCAGGGGCCAGACTATCATCTATCGCAAAGCGTCATCTACCCCAAAGTGGGCCACCAAACATCCCCACATATTACGACAACCTATGTAGCAGACCCGCGGTCACCCATTACGTCACGTCATGCCTCACTGCTCATGTCTCCCTGCTCTCTCTGTCCCTCCCTCCCCTGAGTCGGGGGAGGGGGAGGAAAGGAGGGAGGAGAAGGAAAATTGATAGATGTATAGGTATGTGTGTCTGTGTGTGTGTGTCTGTGTGTGTGTGTGGGGGGGGGGGGGGTGCGAGTTCTTTTCCATGAAACCCTCTTATACATTTAGCTTTGATCCATCAATTGAATAACACATGGGTGCGGCTGGAAGGTACGACCATGTGGCCGCCTTTATTAAAGCTTTTTTACCAACGGATACGCGACCATACAGGACCATAGTCACGCTCAGAGTGAGTGTATAGCCGGGTCGGTTGTCTAGCAACCGTGCATTGAGGTGTCACTACACAATATATAGAAATATCATGCAATAATATAAACTATATATCTGTCATTCTCATCTCTCCTCTCCCTCTCTTCTCCTCTCCCTCTCTCTCTGTCCCTTCCTCCCTCTCTCTCTCTCTGTCCCTCCCTCCCCTCCCTCTCTCTCTGTCCCTCCCTCTCCCTCTGTCTCTCCCTCTCCCTCTCTGCTCTCTCTCCTTTCTTAGTTGCTAAACTAATAATCTCTCTCTCTCTGTCCCTCCCTCCCCTGAGTCGGGGGAGGGGGAGGAAAGGAGGGAGGAGAAGGAAAATTGATAGATGTATAGGTATGTGTGTCTGTGTGTGTGGTGGGGGGGGGGGGGGGGGGGTGCGAGTTCTTTTCCATGAAACCCTCTTATATATCTGTCATTCTCATCTCTCCTCTACCTCTCTTCTCCTCTCCCTCTCTCTCTGTCCCTTCCTCCCTCTCTCTCTCTCTCTCTTTCTGTGTCCCTCCCTCTCTCTCTGTCCCTCCCTCTCCCTCTGTCTCTCCCTCTCTGCTATCTCTCCTTTCTTAGTTGCTAAACTAATAATCTCTCTCTCTCTGTCCCTCCCTCCTCTTAGTCGGGGAGGGGGAGGAAAGGGGGGGGGGGAGGAAAAGGAAGATTGATACATCATAACATGTATAGGTGTGTGTGTGTGGTGGAGGGGTCCCTCCCTCTCCTTCCCCACTCTCTCTATCCCTCCTTCCCCCTCTCCCTCTCTCTGTGTCCCTCTCTCCCCCTCTCTCTGTTCCTCCCTCCCTTTAGTTGGGGAGGGAGAGGAAAGGGGGGAGGAGAAGGAAAATTGATAGATGTATAGGTGTGTGTGTCTGTGTGTGAGATCCCTCTCTGTCTTTCCTTCTCTCTCTGTCCCTCCCTCTCCCTCTCTCTCTGTCCCACCCTCCCTCTCTCTCTCTCTCTCTCTCTCTCTCTCTCTCTCTCTCTCTCTCTCTCTCTCTCTGTGTCTCTGTCTTTCTCTCTCAAAGAATGTACCCGTCCACACATTACTCCTCAATGAATTTATAAATTCTTTTTAAAAATAATATTAAATCCTCATTATTTCTGTCCCTCCCTCCCCTTCACCCCCCTCTCTCTCTGTCCCACTCTCTCTGTCCCTCCCTCCCCTCTCTGTCCCCCCCCCCTCCCTCTCTCTGTCCCTCCCTCTCCCTCTCTGTCTCTCTCAGAGAAAGAATGTACCCGTCCACACATTACTCCTCAATGAATTCATAAATTCTTTTAAAAAATAATATTAAATCCTCATTATTTCTGTTTTCAAATAGATTTCCAATTAAATTTGGCAAGTCTAACATTCAAAATAATGAAGATATTGTTCCATTTTTTTCTCAGTAGGCTGAAAGTTTTCTGACCATTTTGTCAAATATTTTCCACATATAGTGTTCATATGCTTATGGTTCATATGCTTAGAATGCTCAGGTACTAAGTTGGGAAAAATTAATAATAATAATCTTTTTTTTAAAGACCTTACTACCCCGACGTAGGCACCCTGTGATTTTAGCCATTTTTGGCAATCAAATTAATATCTCCAAATTCTAAAAAACCAAAAGATGTCCAGTAAATTGTCAGATTCCTATAAGAAGTAGAAACACAACTGCCTCTACAATCCAAGTGCCGGAGGCACTTGTCCGTTATAATAAAAAGATGAATCTTACCCGAGATGGAGTCCACGACACTGCCTCCGCTCTCGGAGCCAGCACTTCCTGCATGTTCAGCTGGGGATGTGCGAAGTGTAGACCCATCAGTAGCGGCCGTGCTCCCTACCTCGTCGTCACTGCCAGGGGCAGAGGCCGTAGTGTCTGACAGGTGACCTCCTTCTATGGATCCCGCTCCCTATAGGTAATTTGTAATTTGTAATTTAAATAAATTAGTAATTTATGTAAACGTTATATGCATTTCTTAGTCCATATTTATTTTAAATGATATTATAATTATCAACATATTGAATAAGTAGTATAACTATTAACTTTTAGTTGTTTCAAATAGGGAAAAGGGCCAACATCCCTCTAGCGTCTAGTCAGGTCTTTCAGGAAAGCCCTTCGTAACTTTTGTTGCCCAATACGTTGGAATCAATACAAATACATGGTCTCATCATATGGATGCAGCTTATAACGGTATTCCTACCACGGTAAGGTAAACGATCAATATGGTTATAACACACGTAAAATTAATATTAGTGGGAGACAAGATTAATCCATGAATATGCGACGAATCCCAATCTCTGTTATAACAATGTAATCACCACCCACCTGGCCCTGGCTTCCTCCTAATTGGAGACTCTGCAAGCTGAGTCCCCCAACATGCCCAGGCTGAAATCATTATCATGAAAAATTAATATCAATGAAATTCGATTAATTATTCAGAATTTACCCCATAGAGGGAACATAAAATACACAGGAGATATGGTCAATTGCTAACAATACTCAGGGACACCGAAACAGCGAATAATTCCAATAGCAATAACTTTTGCCTTTCCTACAACAAAGAAACTAATATACAAAAGAACATTAGTATAACTTTATCAGGAAATAATCCATATATTAGTATTAGACGTGTATATAACATGGGTCCTCTGACTAAATCAGCTCAATACTAAGGAAGCGAATAACATTAAGAGTTGGTATTTGAGCGAGTACACTTTTCCCATCAATGTAGAAAAGAGCGGCTTTCCAGCTGAAAACTAAAAGAGGTTCCTGGCGCAAAATCGTTCAACCCAGGGGAGAAAAAAAAGATGACCAGGACGAGGAAAAGCACAGATAGGAAAGCTTTGAATGGACCATGCTGTGTAATTAGGGGGAGGGGGTTTCACTCCAATCCAAATGATGGTATTCTTTCTACCAAATTTACTCAAAGCCACTCTTTGTTACTTCTTGGGAGGGAGTCGACTTCAGAATAAGGATGTTAACATGTGAGGACAAACAGCTAGAGCTAGCCATGCATGCCTAAGTGCAGGGGATGCTAAGCTCATCTCCTTCACTTCATCTCTTTAATACTCAAGCAAATCAGAGGGTTGAGATTCCTATTCAATTGCATTCTCCTAGGTGAATGTCCACGTTTCCTATGATTTATGGACATCTATTTATAGGCAAGGCGATCATAAACGCAAAGGAAGCTACGAATCCCTGAGTAGCTTGGAAAGCATCCTATCTCCAAAATTCTTTATATCCAAATTATCATTTATCATAGAATAACCCTTTTATCAAAATTGTTGTCTTGTGCCTACATAAATTCCAGCCTTTTGTAGTATACTTCAACTAGAAATTACATATTGTTCCTAGAGGCTTATTGGTTCAAGCAAATAAGTGGTTATCTCAAGTCAATCAACCTATTCGCCAAGCCGAATTTAATCCAAACGTTCCAACACTTACTTGCTTCGATACAGATTTTCTTTCAAATTAAATCGTGTTTCATCATTAGTAAAACATCGAAATTATTCAGATATGAGAAATTCTTTTGTGATGAACTTAACGACGTCCAACTTGGCGAATACTTACAGAGTTGGCCGGATGTTTGCTTCATTCGAGACACAAAGGAATACAATGTAATAACAAAAAAGGCCGAAACAGAAATAAATAGTTTTGGTCCAGTTATACATTCCTTAAAAGAACAATACATGAGACTCAAATACCGAGGATTTTTAGAAATGAAGAACAGAATTTTCTTTTCTCAAATGAGAGGCATCATCAGCGGTCAACCTGGGAATCATAAGGAAGTGCAGGAAACAACATGGACCTGATCTTGCAAGCTGAGTGCAATAGCGAGTTCTACCATCGTCTCATCATCAGCATCTGGTGGAATATCCAGCATGGCTGGGAAGTTGACTTGGCCGGCTAAGAGTGCCTCTAATGGAGACGGCCTAGCGTGGGAATTTCCCTCAGTTGGGTCCATCACCATCGGCTCAGGAGGTTCCTAGGGGAATACATTAACGAACTTGTTAATTTAGGATTGATTGATGTCTAACATTACAATAGGAGTGACCGTACATTCAGTAACATAAAATACATATTGCCTATCTATGGATAAATAAACGGTATTCCCCACCGCAAATCACCAGTCGCTCCGTTTCAATTTAATACAGGACCATAGTTTTGGTCCCTACCCTCTCAAATCAGATTCAGTTTTAATACATGCAGAAGGTGGATCTGAATTTACATTACATCGGATTCGACATTTCTATTATCACTATTCCTTAATGTTTTCACACAAATATGCCACCAACAAAGTTCACTTACAAAAATATGGTCTGCTTCACCATTAGCATGGGGAACCATGATTCCCTCCTGGGGCGTGGGCGGTGGCTGTGGCTTGTCTCCTTTGTCTTCATCGTCGTCATCTTCATCATCACCGCCCGCAGCCCCTCCTATTAAAATACAATAATTATTCTTAAATATGGGTCATTAACCATTCATTTTCACTGTGTTGTTACAATCGAAACTCTTAGATGCGAAGATAAATCCCACATTCATAGGGGACTTGTATTGTGCTATATTGAACACATCCTGCTCCTGTTCCTGAGATAAACATATTTGGCAAGCCAACTATTACGAATGATTGTTTGAAGGGGAAAGCAAGACACTCAACCCTATAACCGTATATTTTTTTCAGTCAGATTATGAATGATTGCCATTCATCTACTCTTAATACCTCCACCTTAGTAAAGACCCCTTGAATAAACAAGCTCCTGTCCCTCCTTTGTTATGGGTTTCCCAAATCTACCTAGATTAATAATAAAAGAAATTTTCCCTGTACCTGAGTTGCCTGGAGTACTGCATCGAGGTGGTGAAGGAATGAAGACTCGGCGTCTCCTGTGACGTGGGCGCAGCATGCGGATGAGGGCCTGTTTACAAGCAAAGCTGACACACGGATCCTACAAAGGAGAAAGCCAAATAATAATTAAAAGGAATTTGGACAGAGGCATGGAAGATATCTTAAAGATTCCTATCCAAGCAATACGTTTAATCTGCACAAAAACGATTGGTTTATTAGCCCAAGGGCAAAAAGCCAGCTCCCAATATTTTTGCTTAATCGTCCAAAAATGCAATTAAAACAGATATACTTGGGGTGTTGAATACAACTTACGTCGCTAAGTAGCAGAATAACATATATCTTGGTAGCTAAAGTGACATTGTCAAGGTCGCTTGAGGCAAATGCGTGAACGATTTCCACAATAGCTCCAACTGTGGCTTCAATGTGGGTAAGACCTAAATAAAGAATAACGATGTTACACATCAGCTAAAATCTTAGCTTTCGACCGAGTCTCAGATCCAGGTTAAACAATACAAAGTCAACGTTACATGGGACAATATCAACATGAAATTCTTGCCATGAGATAAAAAGAAATGATGACTCGGTTTGGGCCAAGTACAATCACTTGCATGAAGCATTTTCAATATATATTATTCAATGAAATTTCCAGGAGACACAGAGCGTTCTTTTCTTAAATTGTTTTCGAATATACATAATTAACAGTGTATCTCACTTTATTAACTGCGTAAGAGCCCGAATGAAATACTTAAACCATATCAACAATATCGATCCAGAAGAAACCTTACCCGGCAGACAGGCAGGGGCGAGCATTGGGTTGGCGGGTCGTGATGCATGAAGTTTCCAGAAAGCGTCCAATAATTTGACTGTAAAATGTCCCATTTCACAGCTATCTAGACGTTCAAGTTGGACTGAAGGGGGTACTGTTAATGGGCTCTCAACAGGCGTTTCTTCAGTCTCTAGGTCCGTAACCTCCAGAACTGGAATATACACCATACACGATAAAATTATATAGACTATCTGAATTATACAGCGGCCACCTAGAGACAAACAATATTTATACCATTACCAACTTGCGTGTTTCTGCTAGTGATGCAGGTTTTCTGTGATTAGTAAGACTCAGCTATCCAAAAATCCAAACGATAAACAAATGAACGGTAAACAAATGAAAAAGAAAGAGGTAGTCTCACTAGATGGGTCGGATTGCTCCGAAGTCGAGGTTGAATCTTTCTCGGCGAACTTGACAAGATTTCCAGGACGAGACAGGGCTACAGATCGAGCTGTTATGACAAGACGGTGGAATGCCTCAGGGTCTAGTGGCTGTCCTGGCCTTGATGCATTCAAGCACTGAACGACGTGATTCAGCTGGGCTTGATCCTGCAAAATGGATAGGAGAACATAGGTACTAAGTACAGACAGAATAGAGACAAAGGCAATTTACATGTATTTTCATTCATTTTAATGAAGGTGTAGTAAGTAAGCGTGATTATAATTCAGAAGCTGACAGGACATACATGTACTACGAAAACTTAGTTGATTGAAAGTGTCCATATTGAAGAAATGGGGGTGGGGGGGGGGGGGGGGCATTCTTCACAAACGAATTCTGACATTGCAGCAAACCTATAAAAGCACCTCACACTATCTAGGCACCAAATTGCTTCAATTGCCTATTCATGTCTGAATAGGCTAAATACCCAAAAGAATACTTTACCTTATGGTTGTGGTAATTAGATCTATTTGAGAACAGTGCAGCCAAGAGCGATTTGGTATGCATCTGTACGCTAGACGGTGTAGGTAGCGTCAAGAGCTGGGTGGCAATATCTAACGCTTTTTCTTTGGCAGGGTCCTTCTCTTCCAAACCTGACAACGTGGCAAAACACCCATCGAGAACTTCCAGTGAATTAGCCAAGAGCCTGGAATAGGAAACATTTGCCAATATAAAGCTGTATTGAAATATTTATTATTACACTGCCACGCCCTTTTGCCAAACTTTAATGCAGACAACATTGTACCACATGTAGTAAATAATACCACAGCAAGCGTGACAATCAGACATACAGTAGGTAATATTTCACATGGGTCAAAGCAAATTATGAATATATTAATGCTAGTTCTGTTTTTACCTATCCATAGCAGTCAGTGGTAGAGCTACAGATACAGAGCTATCTGAATCGCTGGATGAGGCGCCGTTGACCCCGGTAGTTGTGGTCTGCGACTGTTTGGGAGCAGCAACAGACGCTTCAGGGAAGTCTTCATTATCTTCAGGCCAACCAAACTGCTCCTTAGTCTTAACATACACCTTGGCGGAATCGAGCATGACTACACCACCTGGATCCACACTGGGACCAACTGAAAAAAAAGAATAATCAAGTATCAGCATCTGATAACATCTTTACATGGTTCTCAGATAGGCAACCACTCTTCTTTATCGGTATATCTTCCAGAAAATACCAAAGTTAAAAGATAAGGATAATCCAATGGTAACACAAGATAACAGATTGAGTTTCCACGTACATCAGGACAAACAAGGTGTTTCCTAGTGAATTAAGGTCGAACAAACCATTCCCACATTAACTTAGGCCTCAGTCGTTGTAGCAAATTCAAGCTTTCAATATTATTCATATATACGATTGACTAAATAAAGGAATGAAGAGGTGGAACTCACCAAAGAGAGTGAACTTCTTGTCTGCAGTGAGAGACTCTTCTCGAGTAAAGGGCAGGTCATACCAACGAGCTCTTGTAGCGTTAAGATGGACAGTGCGGCCGAAGATCTCAATATAGGTGGGACTCCTTTCCATTGCCTGACTGCCTACCAGAAGTCTCAGTCCCACCATCACAGTATTAAGGTTGTTGACGATTTCTATACTAAACCCATTCGGCTGTTAAGTAATACAATACGTCATATTAACAATAGAGAGGAAATAAGAAAGTCCTTTGATAAGTCAAGATGAATTCATGATGAATGTATAAGATCGTTTATTCCAGTGTTCCAGATACATGATACTAAAATTGACTAATAATATTAGAAAATATTATATTCCTACTAACCTTTGTACTGGCAATGTATAGACCAGCTGTATTGAGTCGGTGTTTCACTTGAGCGCTATTGTACACTTGCAGAACATCGTTCCCTCCATACTGAAGCAAAATAAAATATAAATAACATATGTGGTGTAAATAATATTTAAAAATTAGATTGAAGAGATTAAATTACAAATGGAACTTAGCAATCTTCATACTAAAAGGTTTTCATGTCGCTTAGTACAAAGCAAATGATAACATTAGCAGAACACAAATCATTCCTCTTTTCTCCTATAGTATAATATCTTGTTAAACGATGTTAATTTTGAAGAAAATGTGATATTTCCGCAAGATGTAACAGTACTGGCACAGACATGTACAGGAATACATGGATTGCATTATTCCGATAAACACAATCTGTTTGACTAATATCAAATAAAGAATGCAATTAACCAAAACAATTATTTAACTAGCTTACTAGAAAACTATTGGCTCGATACTAAAAAGATCAGAACGTAAATCTACCCAGTCTAACGATGACTAACCTCAACATCATTGGTGTGTTGGCTATGCTCAAAGTAATCGATGGGGAATGACACTTGTCCAGCAGGACGACCTGTCTTGGCAACCTTCTTCTTCTTCACAGGTTTGAGGACAGAGATGGCAGACTGCGGCTGGAGAGTGGGCGACATCCAGAATCCAGTGTTGTCGACATTAGCCATGTATATTCTCAGACTGCCATCCTCACACAGCAGGATTAGGGTAGTCCTCTGCAATAGGAAACCAGGTTATTATTAGTTACACAAAACCTCGAACTTGGGGTAATTGCAAACTGTGCTAATTTTACTTATAACAAAAGTAAAGGGAATCATAAAATATTTTAATCGTATATATGTTTACAAACTAATATTTATTACTTACTAATATTATAATTATTATTACTTACTCGTCCACTAAGTTCGGAACTTGATCCAGCATGTCTGATAGCGACCATATCTTGAATCTGATGGCAAACACAGATATAAACATGACAAAATGATATCATCTGTCCACTCACAGCAGTAGAGCGTATGGGGGCAGTAGAATTGAGAGATGTTGCTGTAAATGCCATGGTAATGAGAGGGAAAATCATAATTTGATAACAAATTATAAATATGAGAGAGAGAGGAATCTGACGTATTATACCTTGGCTTTGGCAGGAATGACCTTGATCTCTTGCACTAATATAGTGTCTGGCTTGAACATAAGAATGACAGGGTTGTTGGATGAATGGAACATAGCACACACTAAGCCAGGATGGTTGGCAACCTCCATCCATCCTACAAGGGCCTGGGGTGTGTTTCCTGACTTACCACCGTTTGAACTGAAAAACAGTAGCAAGGATAACATTATATGGGGAAAGTAAACTTGTGAAAATAAAAATATTCACATCAATTGGTTCCTATGCATACTACATTATGAATGAGGTATGTTGAATACAGCACTGGTGTTGTTTGCTGCTGCACCACCAACGTCCTCAGCCGAGGCCATCCCTCATTGTGCGTTTCGACCCCTACCTCGGTACGCTCTCAGGATGGGGGGTCCACAGTGGTGATCAGTCACTGCGCGTCGGTGGTGGGCCTCCAGCTACTGGTGTCTCTTCTCATCCACACCCAGCATGATGCCTTCTCCGCCACTTGGGCCAATCTCTGGATGGCTGATTTCCTTGCCCGCCCTGTCACTCCGAGTGCAGAGAACATCCTCCAAACTGATTGTGCTGGAAATCCTCTGCACCCCACCTCCACTGGGTAGCTCCATGTTTGCCACCCTCTTTCTCTGCACTCCTCAAGCAGTGTTTCATATTTGTTCTTCTTCCTTTCATGGGCTTCACTGCATCTTTCTTCCCATGGGACTGTCAGCTCGATGATGATTATTTTCTTGGTACCTGGCGACCACAAGACCATGTCTGGCCTGAGATTAGTTGGTATTATCTCAGGGAATCTCAGTTGCTTGTCTAGGTCCACTGCTAGCTTCCAGTCTCCTGCTTGACTTAGGATGCTCCAAGCTCTGTGTGCACACTTGGCTACTGTCTCTCCCTCTCTCACAAACCTGATCTGTGTTGGTTTCTGTTTTGGTTGCCTCGCCTTACTCTTCCGTTCTCTCTCCACCACATCTGCAAGTTCTCGTAGCACCTGATTGTGTCGCCAGGTGTACCTCCCCTGGGAAAGGGCTACTTGACATGAGGAGAGTATATGCCCTAGGGTTCCTCTCTTCCCGCAGAGTGGGCAGTCTGGTGTTTGCGCGAGGTCCCATCTTTGCAAGTTTGCAGGTGTTGGTAGTACATCATAAACAGATCGAAGCAGAAACTGTAGTTGGAAGTGAGGGTACTTCCATATTTCTGCCCAGGTCAGCACTCTTTGCTCTGTTTCCCACTTTGTCCATGCTCCTTGGCAACCCATCTCTACTGCCCTGACTTGCCTGTCCTCTTCCTCTCTGGCTTTTATTTCCTTCTGGACCATGCCCCGCCTTTCAGCTGCCTCAGCATTTTTCCAGTAGCAGGCTTTTGTTGTACCTAGCCCTTGTCGCCCTTTAGCTACTGTCCCCACAATGTCTTTGTGCCTCAGTCTACTTTCGGCCTCGTCTACAGCTTTGGTGGCAGACCACTTCCGTCCTGTCCTCACCTCCACTCCAGCGAGCCGCACCCTGTCATCTTTGGAGTCCTTCAAGGTCATAATCAGTCTAACCTTCCCTACTTTGAATTCTTCCACTACAGATGTAAGAGGGAGCTGAAGCTTGGCTGTCCTGCTGTATAGGCCTACTGAGGTAAAGCTGGGGGGTACTCCTAACCACTTTCGGAGATTTCTGTTGATGGTCCGTTCCAGCTTCTCTACCGTTGACACTGTGATCTCGTACAGCATCAAGGGCCAAGCCAGTCGTGGTAGGAGTCCGTGTTGGTACACCCATGCTTTAAACTTCCCCGGGAGACCTGTTTTGTCGATGTTCCGCATCCCCTCGCTGACTTGCTGTTCTATCCTCCGGATGTTAGCCTTATCTCCAAGTGTATCATCAAACCACTTGCCTAAGCATTTGATTGGGTTCCCTGTAATGGGTGGGATGCTCTCCCCCTGGACTGTTAGCTGGAACTGCTGGGTGACTTTCCCCTTCTTTATCACTAGCGATCTTGATTTCCTAGGTTTAAAGGTCATTCTGGCCCAGACTGCTGCCTCCTCCAATGCTCTCAGTATCCATCTAGCTTGTATAGGGGTATCAGTTGTGATGGTTAAATCATCCATGAAGCCTCTGCTTGGTGGTTGTCTGATGTCTGCTGTCTTTGGGCCCCTGGTCTCTCTCTCTCCAGCCTTAATTATCATGTTCATGCCCATGACAAAAAGGATAACTGAGATTGTGCATCCCGTAACTATGCCTTTTTCCAGCTTCTGCCATGATGTTGTAAAGTTCTTGGTTGTGAAGCGCAGGTGTATGTTGCTGAAGTAACTCCTTATGAGTCCTCTGAAATGTTCTGGTATATGGTAGTGCCTAAGTGCCTCCTCTATCAGCAAGTGAGGTATTGTTCCATAAGCATTGGCTAAGTCCAACCACACTACTGTCAGGTCCTTCCTGCTGACCTTGGCTTCCTGGATGAGCTGTGTGATGATGCTGGTGTGCTCTATACATCCTGAGAATCCAGGCACTCCCCCTTTCTGCACTGATGTGTCAATATACTCGTTTATGGTCATATATGAGGTCATTCTCCTGGCTAGTACTGCAAAGAAGATTTTCCCTTCTACATTCAAGAGCGAGATTGTCCGAAACTGGGAAATTTGTTCCGACTTTTCCTCCTTTGGGACAAAACATCCCTCTGCCTTTTGCCAGCATGATGGTATCTTCCCTTTCCTCCATACCACCTTTATTAATTTCCATAGATGTTTCAGGATCTTGGGGCACTTCTTATATACCTTATAGGGAATGCCATTTGGCCCTGGTGCTGATGCTGACCTCGCCTTTTTAACAATATCTGTCACCTCTTTCCATGAGGGTTCCTTGGTGTTCATTTCTACCTCTGGTTCTGACACGCTCTCTATTCTATCACATGGGCCTAAGGGTTTCTGGTGCAGTTTGTCTCCATGTGTCTCTGCTAGATGTCTCTCCACTTCTGCTTTCGAGCTCTTGAGTGTTCCTGTCTTAGACCCCTCTAGCGTACTTTTGGTGAATTTGTATGGGTTGGCTACAAACATTGCTCTCTTCTTCGCTCTGTCTCGCCTTGCTGTTCTTAGTCTCTCTGCTTTTTGTAGGTTGTTCCTCCGATCTCTCAAGATGGATCTCAATTCACTGAGTCCTATCCTTTCCTCCTGACTTGCCTTCCTGTATTGCCTCGTAATGCTCTTTATCTCTGCCCTTAGCGCTTTAATCTCCTGCTGGCGTCTGTTTGGTGTGTCTTGTGGTTTGCCTCTATTTCCTATCTCTATTTCTCCAAACCGTTCCAGACCTACTGTGTACACTAGTTTAGCCAGTGCTGAAATCTTCCTATCCACATCCCCGACCAGGGTGCTTTCCAGGATCTTGTCAAGATCTTCCTCAAATGCCTGCCATCCCTTGTCATCTGCTGGTGGCCACTTTATTCTCGGGTTCCTGGTATCCATTACAGGATCTGCATCTGCCTGTGGTGGATTGGGATCACCTGACTCCTCTTCAATGTTGGCCTGAGTTGCATTAGGAGGTAAGAGGTCCTCAGCTCTGTGGTTTTCATCCCGACTGTGGTCCTCCTCCGTCTGATCAGCGCTTGCTGTGCGTTCCCCCTGCTGTTTCCCTTGCCCACATTTCATCCTTGCCTGGTGTATCTTCAAACCCTTCAGGTTTTTGCAGACCTTTCCGCAGTGACATTTGGCTTCTGCCGGTATTCCAGTCAATGTCCGTTGGGCTAACCGAGTCGTTGCCGTTGAATCTGATCTGATGGGTCTTTCATCCTCCCCCCCTCTCGGAAGACCCTGGGGGTATTGCATAATTGACGGATCTGTAGCTGTTTCTTGGTGTTCCCTCACAGGAACTGTGTGTTGGGCTGCCAACCCTTCACACCCGGTTCCAGTCTTTCCTGGCGTCCTCTGTCTTTCCAGTCGTCACCAATCTGTTCTTGGTTGTCAGCCAGTCTTTCCAAGCTGTCACTGGTTGTCCAGTTGAGAAATATGTTGAATACAGCACTGGTGTTGTTTGCTGCTGCACCACCAACGTCCTCAGCCGAGGCCATCCCTCATTGTGCGTTTCGACCCCTACCTCGGTACGCTCTCAGGATGGGGGGTCCACAGTGGTGATCAGTCACTGCGCGTCGGTGGTGGGCCTCCAGCTACTGGTGTCTCTTCTCATCCACACCCAGCATGATGCCTTCTCCGCCACTTGGGCCAATCTCTGGATGGCTGATTTCCTTGCCCGCCCTGTCACTCCGAGTGCAGAGAACATCCTCCAAACTGATTGTGCTGGAAATCCTCTGCACCCCACCTCCACTGGGTAGCTCCATGTTTGCCACCCTCTTTCTCTGCACTCCTCAAGCAGTGTTTCATATTTGTTCTTCTTCCTTTCATGGGCTTCACTGCATCTTTCTTCCCATGGGACTGTCAGCTCGATGATGATTATTTTCTTGGTACCTGGCGACCACAAGACCATGTCTGGCCTGAGATTAGTTGGTATTATCTCAGGGAATCTCAGTTGCTTGTCTAGGTCCACTGCTAGCTTCCAGTCTCCTGCTTGACTTAGGATGCTCCAAGCTCTGTGTGCACACTTGGCTACTGTCTCTCCCTCTCTCACAAACCTGATCTGTGTTGGTTTCTGTTTTGGTTGCCTCGCCTTACTCTTCCGTTCTCTCTCCACCACATCTGCAAGTTCTCGTAGCACCTGATTGTGTCGCCAGGTGTACCTCCCCTGGGAAAGGGCTACTTGACATGAGGAGAGTATATGCCCTAGGGTTCCTCTCTTCCCGCAGAGTGGGCAGTCTGGTGTTTGCGCGAGGTCCCATCTTTGCAAGTTTGCAGGTGTTGGTAGTACATCATAAACAGATCGAAGCAGAAACTGTAGTTGGAAGTGAGGGTACTTCCATATTTCTGCCCAGGTCAGCACTCTTTGCTCTGTTTCCCACTTTGTCCATGCTCCTTGGCAACCCATCTCTACTGCCCTGACTTGCCTGTCCTCTTCCTCTCTGGCTTTTATTTCCTTCTGGACCATGCCCCGCCTTTCAGCTGCCTCAGCATTTTTCCAGTAGCAGGCTTTTGTTGTACCTAGCCCTTGTCGCCCTTTAGCTACTGTCCCCACAATGTCTTTGTGCCTCAGTCTACTTTCGGCCTCGTCTACAGCTTTGGTGGCAGACCACTTCCGTCCTGTCCTCACCTCCACTCCAGCGAGCCGCACCCTGTCATCTTTGGAGTCCTTCAAGGTCATAATCAGTCTAACCTTCCCTACTTTGAATTCTTCCACTACAGATGTAAGAGGGAGCTGAAGCTTGGCTGTCCTGCTGTATAGGCCTACTGAGGTAAAGCTGGGGGGTACTCCTAACCACTTTCGGAGATTTCTGTTGATGGTCCGTTCCAGCTTCTCTACCGTTGACACTGTGATCTCGTACAGCATCAAGGGCCAAGCCAGTCGTGGTAGGAGTCCGTGTTGGTACACCCATGCTTTAAACTTCCCCGGGAGACCTGTTTTGTCGATGTTCCGCATCCCCTCGCTGACTTGCTGTTCTATCCTCCGGATGTTAGCCTTATCTCCAAGTGTATCATCAAACCACTTGCCTAAGCATTTGATTGGGTTCCCTGTAATGGGTGGGATGCTCTCCCCCTGGACTGTTAGCTGGAACTGCTGGGTGACTTTCCCCTTCTTTATCACTAGCGATCTTGATTTCCTAGGTTTAAAGGTCATTCTGGCCCAGACTGCTGCCTCCTCCAATGCTCTCAGTATCCATCTAGCTTGTATAGGGGTATCAGTTGTGATGGTTAAATCATCCATGAAGCCTCTGCTTGGTGGTTGTCTGATGTCTGCTGTCTTTGGGCCCCTGGTCTCTCTCTCTCCAGCCTTAATTATCATGTTCATGCCCATGACAAAAAGGATAACTGAGATTGTGCATCCCGTAACTATGCCTTTTTCCAGCTTCTGCCATGATGTTGTAAAGTTCTTGGTTGTGAAGCGCAGGTGTATGTTGCTGAAGTAACTCCTTATGAGTCCTCTGAAATGTTCTGGTATATGGTAGTGCCTAAGTGCCTCCTCTATCAGCAAGTGAGGTATTGTTCCATAAGCATTGGCTAAGTCCAACCACACTACTGTCAGGTCCTTCCTGCTGACCTTGGCTTCCTGGATGAGCTGTGTGATGATGCTGGTGTGCTCTATACATCCTGAGAATCCAGGCACTCCCCCTTTCTGCACTGATGTGTCAATATACTCGTTTATGGTCATATATGAGGTCATTCTCCTGGCTAGTACTGCAAAGAAGATTTTCCCTTCTACATTCAAGAGCGAGATTGTCCGAAACTGGGAAATTTGTTCCGACTTTTCCTCCTTTGGGACAAAACATCCCTCTGCCTTTTGCCAGCATGATGGTATCTTCCCTTTCCTCCATACCACCTTTATTAATTTCCATAGATGTTTCAGGATCTTGGGGCACTTCTTATATACCTTATAGGGAATGCCATTTGGCCCTGGTGCTGATGCTGACCTCGCCTTTTTAACAATATCTGTCACCTCTTTCCATGAGGGTTCCTTGGTGTTCATTTCTACCTCTGGTTCTGACACGCTCTCTATTCTATCACATGGGCCTAAGGGTTTCTGGTGCAGTTTGTCTCCATGTGTCTCTGCTAGATGTCTCTCCACTTCTGCTTTCGAGCTCTTGAGTGTTCCTGTCTTAGACCCCTCTAGCGTACTTTTGGTGAATTTGTATGGGTTGGCTACAAACATTGCTCTCTTCTTCGCTCTGTCTCGCCTTGCTGTTCTTAGTCTCTCTGCTTTTTGTAGGTTGTTCCTCCGATCTCTCAAGATGGATCTCAATTCACTGAGTCCTATCCTTTCCTCCTGACTTGCCTTCCTGTATTGCCTCGTAATGCTCTTTATCTCTGCCCTTAGCGCTTTAATCTCCTGCTGGCGTCTGTTTGGTGTGTCTTGTGGTTTGCCTCTATTTCCTATCTCTATTTCTCCAAACCGTTCCAGACCTACTGTGTACACTAGTTTAGCCAGTGCTGAAATCTTCCTATCCACATCCCCGACCAGGGTGCTTTCCAGGATCTTGTCAAGATCTTCCTCAAATGCCTGCCATCCCTTGTCATCTGCTGGTGGCCACTTTATTCTCGGGTTCCTGGTATCCATTACAGGATCTGCATCTGCCTGTGGTGGATTGGGATCACCTGACTCCTCTTCAATGTTGGCCTGAGTTGCATTAGGAGGTAAGAGGTCCTCAGCTCTGTGGTTTTCATCCCGACTGTGGTCCTCCTCCGTCTGATCAGCGCTTGCTGTGCGTTCCCCCTGCTGTTTCCCTTGCCCACATTTCATCCTTGCCTGGTGTATCTTCAAACCCTTCAGGTTTTTGCAGACCTTTCCGCAGTGACATTTGGCTTCTGCCGGTATTCCAGTCAATGTCCGTTGGGCTAACCGAGTCGTTGCCGTTGAATCTGATATTGGTAATAAGAACTTAGGAGCCTTTTCATTTTTATATATATATATAGAATTTTTATTCAAGTTTTGGTCAGGTACAAGAAGCGGACACAAAATCTAAAATTAGCATGCTAAGATTAGTTCTTCCATCTAGCCCTAGACCGTCTCTGACACATACTGAAATAAAGTTTTGACATTGTGGTTAATTAATCTATACAGAATCTTATATTGCGGTCTCCATTGATTATGTCACTATACAATTCCTTTACAAGATGGAAGAATCTTAGAGCTGTTTTGACAACCTTAAATCTTAGTCTAACATCTTATTATCATATTACAAGTACGTGGGCATATTACCCTTATGTTACTGCGGATTATCATTGTAATTGATTGAGTTACAGTTCTGATATAATTTCTACACGGTGTACTTACAATAGAATGGTTGCATAGCATAATAATAATGGATTTACAATTGATTAACAATGGAACATGGATTACAGTGGAATAACATTGGCATTATATGCTACTCTTAAAAAAGAGTACCCAATCCACCCTGTCCTACCCACATGAACTCCCATTGATATCTCAATCTTATAGAACGGCATTATACGCCAAAGATGGTAAGTATTACATATACAGACGCACTAAATCAGTGTCTTAATGCTATGTCATTACTGTTTCGACCTCTTCAGTTTTATTTTACATTTGAATAAGATCTCTATTCAACATTTATACATTCAGTTATCCCTTTTCAGGTTCATTACTGTCACTGCAGTTCTGGTCTCTTAGATATTCATCAAATTCATTGACATATACTTGTCTTAGGAATTTTAGAAAGTCTTTCTTATTGTCTATTAATTGGGAGCTATCTGGTAGCTGGTTCCATAAAATTGGCATTTCATACAAATACGATTTTTTATATAATTCGCTCCGAGGTAGTGGTATTTCCATTTTTCTACCTTTCGTCAAACTTCTTAGACAGATCTTTCTATCATCAACATTCTTTCCCTTCCCCACTCTTGTAAACGCCCTTCCCAATACATGCATGTTCCTTCTTGTTTTCAGTGTTGGCATATCATTATTATACAACTTTTATTCAGTAAACATATACATAGTATAAATCAGCGAATAGGGTCATTAATCCATCTCCACTGGAGATCTACCAGGTAACCCTTAAAAACAGACTATGCAAGTCTACATGGATTTGTCTGGTACTCGTCATTCTAGGCAGTCTTAGTATTATTTTAAACGCTGTATTCTGCAGAGATTGTAATCTTTTTAAATATCCTTTTGTTGATGATCCATAAAATACGTCTCCGTAGTCTATGTGTGGTAAATTTAAACTGCGTGAAATTGCAGTTTACCAAGAATAACGTAAAACAATAGTTACCTCTTGAAAGTTATTGGGAAAACATTCTCCAGCTCTTCCATTTCTTTGGGAATGGCAGCAGAAAAGCTCTTTCCTGTAATAGATGAAAAGAGAAGTAAATAGAAGGAAGATAGAATGGGGTATATGGAGATTAACGGCAAAGACACAATTAGCACCAATGAGCTTTGTGGCACCACAGGCACCATAAATAAAAGAATTAACAACTAACCTTGCATGTAGCTGAAGAAGAGGAGCTGGAGAGAATGAGAATAGTAGATGGATACACCGCCACCAGCAATCTGTCCTCCCGATTCCTGTAAATAATTGTACAGATTGCCAACTTAGGGATATTGTTCAAGGTTGAAGGGGAGTTTGTTTGGTATTACATGTACACAACACTACCTAATTTAAAATGAAAAAAAGTAGAATATTTTGTTCAGAATGACTCTACCAGGCGAGGTCAGGGCTTTGATAAACATTGAGCGGTGCCAACTTATTAATATGATCATTCCCTTAAAATCAAATATAAAACTATGTATATGTATTACTCTTCTGTATATAGAAAAGATTCCATAGCATTACATATTTTCCAGCAGTGCTACAACAGATAGATAAAAATAAATGGACAGAGGTCAACTCGTTTCACCATACGTAACAGACAGCCCTATAATTAATAAAAGTAGAGAAATGTTCTAGTCCTGACCTTAACGTCCGAGTGCTTCACATCCAGTATATTGGTGATGTAGAATGGGCCGTGCTTGGCGTGACTCGTCTGATCTGTAGCCTGCACGTAGATGTAGCCTGACGAGGACATGAGCAGTAAATGGTGGCATTCATCCCCAAACACAAACGTAGCATCTCTAATCTTCCCACTGGGCAGCAAGAAGTAGTACTGTGGACTGATAGCATCTTGGGAGAGGTCGTATATCTTCACAAAGTCTGCTGTCACAACGGCGAGCTCGGTCTGAGATCCCGGCAGCCACAATGCCTGTAATACATAAACAAAACCGGTTAGTAAAGGTTCTTATTTACATATGGACCCCTTCAAAAGAAATGTTGTGCATTGAGAACGAAGTGCTTAAAGTAAATACAATCGTGGTCAATACTTTGCATCGACAATAGTAGTACACACATAATTGTTACGCTAAAAATGAGAATGATTCAGAAAATTGCAGAATTGAAAAATGATTATGTCTGCAAGGAACCAGGACGGTATATACTAAGTACTAGTATATACTCTGAGGTGCTCACACATTGGTGGAAATCTTTGGTTTCATTCCTAATTCGATCAATAGAGAATTAGGTGATAATCTTGTCTTCCAGAATTAAGGGACACTGAAATATTCTACTTACTTTGATGATAAAATTCCCAGCCTCAAGGGAAGGATGAAGAACCAGGTGGTCATGTACAGAACCAGAGCTGGTTAGAGTAAGCACGTGGCAGTCCTTGAGACCACAGACTGCGAGGAAATCTTCATTACAGGGGTTCCCAGTAATGCTCAGCACGGTGAATGGTATTGGAGCTGACGCAAGACGCTATTGAGGACATAAGAATGACAATTTTAGAATAATTCCCAATAATCGTATAATAACGGGATGTAACTTCACTGATATGTAGCATCGAAATATCAGCGACTACGTGACAAGGCATCCGTCCCAATGAAGACCCAGAAATGGATAGGACAACTATAGTCATATATAAGTAAATGGATATATAAATAATTACACACATTTATTATTAACTATAAATTTCGATATGGATACACAAGGTAAATAAAACTGCTCTGTTAATTGAAGGCAGTAAAAATGGTATTTACCGTGAGAGTGAGTTTCCTCTTGCTTGAATCAGCTTGTTTGAGAAGGGCTGAGAGCTGTAGGATGGTAATTTTGCCTGTTTCATGGCTAACGGCGAGGTGTTGGCGTTTCCCGTGAGATGAGGATAAACAACACATGGCCACTCGGCGTAGGACGTGCGAGGTGATGAGCTGACGGATGGTCTGTCCCTGGTCACCGCTATAATTCATACGCACATTCTCGAAGGCGCCTTCTTGAGATCCTAGCGTGGCCGTCTGTAAATGCAAGAATTGAATTTTAAAGAAGTGCATACATTAGCATTAATCATTTTAATATAATCTAGACTAGTAACCCCTGATATTTCTTTTTTGAAAGAAAAAGCAACTATAGAAAATCTGGTTATAGTTTCCCACAGAATAACTAATTATTAAGTTCGAAAATTAGCCCAGTACTACCAATCCGAATCCTCCTTGTGTATGGCTTCATGATCAATACAGTATGTTTACAAGCCGAGAGACAGATGAGAAATACATAAAAAGGTAAGGTATCATTTAACGTTCATAAAGATACAAATGTAGGGCCATAGCATAGATAATTGGCTTACCATTAGCTGATCAGTAGTTTCTACTGTTTTGGTCAAAGTGTGGAGATCTTGCAAGGCCTTTTGGGCACGAAGTGTACTCCCAAGGGGCGATAGACTCCGATACGTCTCACTAATCGTTGGCATGAGTGAATTGAGCAGTTCAATTACAAGTGAGACAGAGTTGCTTTGCTCCAACTGCTGTAGCAGATCTCCTTTGCAGTGCTGTCATTGAGAACAATAAAAGACAATTGGAGTTAAGAACTTCATAACATTTCTCCACGTCGAGTGAAAGATTATCTGAACAAGATTACGTTTGTAAAGTAGTAGAAATCTAAAGGCTGATATATTGGTCTTGGATTACAGAGTACTAATATAAACATTCATATTCAAACAGACAAACTATTGTCCACTGTAATTGGTCCACTCTATTATTGATACGTTTCTTTAAATTACAAAACTTTTAACTCATGAAGCAAAATTATATCAATATTAATTATCCATCTGCAAGATCCTGGATTAAATTAGTGGATATTTTTCAGTCGAAGAAATATACAGAACAGCTTTAGCAACCAGTAATTCACCTAAAACGTTTAAAATTTGCTTACAGAATAATAAGTTTTTGTATCCTAAAGAACTACAGCAGGAGACATTGGACATGGCTAGAGTCAATAAGAATGCCCACATCTGTTTACCAAACAAGTTAAGAAACACTAACCTCGATTTGTCTGCATAGAGTCTCTCTGGCCTTTGACATTTTCTCTGACCCTTTATGCTCGTGCCTTTCATCAGGGGAAGGAGAGAAAAGTCTGCGTCTTAGTAATGGTGTGAGCATGGTCTCCATAGAGAAGGGAGAGGGTCCGACCGTTTGACCGCCACTGCTGTCCAGTCCACTCTGTGGCGATCTCTTGACCATGGCCTACGTTAGAGACAAACTACAGGTTAGAGTATGTGAAATATTCAAAGCAGTCGATTATCAGTTATGGTTCAGTTCATCATTTCTTAAGAAGTTGAGTTGAATGAGTTCTATGAAACATTTTATGCAATTGGTCCACTTTAATATCAACAAGACAACATACTACTGCCCAATTGCTATAGTATCTTTCGATACTAGGAGGGTAGCCCAGCTGATTTGCCTAACTGCTATTTTCTTTTGCTTCTAATTTTTAGTATATAGTTCTTTTTTTGTATTTCTTTTTTTCATTTGATTGCATAGGCAACCATCACTCACTTCCAAACCTAGCCTCCTCCACTCTGGGCCACAATCAGCAGGAGGCATTTCACAGTGATGTTACACTTCAGTTACATAACTTATCTGATGATCTCCTCAGATATTTCCTCTCACTGAAATCAGTTTACACAGATGTACAGATGACAGTCTACAGATCCAAAGATAAAGATCTTACAGGATGTAGCTTGTCAGATCACACTTGTAGGCAAGATATACATACAGTTTACGCACAAGCTTTCAAACAACCTACTGCTATTTTTGTTTTCAGCTGAGTACTTCAGTCAGACAAGGATATCAGCCCATACTAATTTAATTTGTTACTCTCATGAGTTGATTACGAACAAGCTTTCAAGCAACATTTAATTACACAAACTTTACAAAAGCCTTTCAGGGTCCTTCACTTATACTCAGCTTTCAAGAGCTTTCAAGCAACCTTTAATTACACAAACTTTTCACAAGCTTTCAGGGTCGTTCACATTTACTCAAGCACCATCAACAACATAACCCTAACTATTCACAAGCTTTCAGGGTTGTTCACTTATCCTCAAGCACCATCCTAGTAGCCAACCCCCTGCCTAGTACCCAACCCCCTGTCAATCACAGCCAGTCTGTACACCTCCCTCCCTGTCCTCCCTCCTCCCTCCCTGTCACTCACAGCAAACAGGCCAAGCCAATACACTCCTCCACTTAACAGCACCAGCCAACACAGTCAATACAGACCCATGTGGCCACTGACAGGCCACCCCTCCAATTTAGACTAAGCCAGGGGTGCGACAGAGGCTCCAGTATAGAGTATACCTTTCCTATAGTGATACTAAAAGGAGGCTGCGCCCATTCAATCGAAATACAACTTAAAACAGAAAAACACTTAGAGGCTACCCTCCTAATTATTAAGACGTTGGTAAATAAAGTAAAAAAAGTCAAGTATTAAACAAGTAAACGTACCGTGCAAGAGCCGTCTTCCTTAGCCCCACAATCACAGAAGAATGAGCCATACTTAGCGTAGCTGACATCGTGGTCCTTGTGACAGACTTTGGCACACACAGAACACACTCCCACACCGTCAACCATCTTACATGTATGACAGTGGTACCAGTGCTGGTTCATGAACTCCTTCTGTGTGATCGTGAATGTACAGAGCTTGTTGTTGAGGGACTCCTCGTCCTGCTAGAGAAACAATTCATCAAATGCTTTAGAATAGAGGACTGATTTTTGTTAAAAGGTTGAGCCGGTTAAAGGAAGCTATGTCAGCGAAGGAAACTCTACCGTCGTAAGGAGAAAACCCTTTGCGAAATAGAAAACAATTTTTATAATACAATAAAACACAAAAATGATAAATTTAAGTGGTACTTGGTCCTGGATACAAGTGTTACTTTTTACAATTTCTTAGAGCTTTGTTGAAAGCCTGATCAAGGATGGACACAAGTTGGTATCACGTTTCTTAGAGGAACATTCTTATACAAAAGGAATTATTTATTCTTCATAACACCCAAGATAAGGCTAAACATGTTAGATGGGAGCAGAAAATAGAAAGGTTTAGATCAATTACCGAATCTTCTGCAGCTGAATCATCATCTTCAGGGGCAATATCTTCTGCCCAGTCACTATCGACCTCCTAAACAAACAAAAGTTCTTCATCATACACAACCAACAATGTCAAATAGCACAGCAGCACCTTAGATATTGTTAATATTCATAAGAAACAGCATTCAACAGCTCAGATTGAAATTTCCTTCTACAAACATAGAAGTGATAGTACTAAAGTTAGGCGCTTTGTTTAATTCAACTAGCTAGGCATAATTCCAGTCTTTGAATCAGAGGGTATACACTCTCTGATTCAGAGACTGGAATTAAATGACCAAGTAATACACTTACCTGGTTAGCGATTTCTCCATCATAGGGTGGGGACATGGCGCCTGGCCGATCACTCGACTGCTTGAGGGCACTAAGAATGTCACCAATATAGGATAGCAAGCAGCAAGCCGATTCTAGCATCGTCTGGTGCTGAAAGTCGAACGTACATTTAGTGATGGTCTACACACAAAGGCGCGGATCAGGAATGCCTGATAACACGCAATAAAGGAAGATAATTAAAATAGGATATGGACACATACCTTTCCACTTGAGTTTGTATCATTCAGTTTTTCGATGACATTTTTTTGGGCCAGATAGGCTTTGCTGGAGAAGTAAAGAAAGATGCATCAGTTGTTTTGTTATCTAAACTAAACCTTTATATCAGACTTTCATAATGCAATACCGATCAATTTAGATCGAGTATTACCAAAGTCCCTTACGGACTATCTTGCACTCCAGGGCAAAATCTAAACTCATAGTCTATGCCCTTTTGCCACAAGAGATTCAAAATACTAGTGACGGAACGAATTGCCCATTGATACAACACTAGTTTTACTATCCTAAAATTCCCGGTTTACATCAGTCCTTTTTTTCGTGCCTATTATGTATTCGTATAATCTATACAATACATAGTGTAGACTTGTTTTTGTGTATTTCCTGTGCAGTTAGATGGGACAGGAGGTATAGCATCGTCCACATAGAGTAAAATTATATTATAATAACGATCACGGGATATAAATGACACCTACCACAACTCCAGCCAGCCAGTAGCTGCCTCAAACAGTGCCACGTGTCCCGAGCCAGTTCCTGCCCCAGCGAGTGTGGCCATCACGACCATGAGTTCCGCAAAACCAATTCCTTCAGAAGTAGGTGAGAGGATCTGCGAGCCCATGGGTATCAGGGCATTCAGAATGGCCTTGGATACCTCTTCCCCGATATGGCTGTGAAGAAGAGAAAAAACATGGCATGAAAACTTTTAATTATATAATATATATTAAAATTATTCCGAGCTGCTTCAACTTAGTATTCTACAACACGCTATAAATTCTTAAATATGATGAATATAATAAATGTATTCCTCTACAGGCTATCACCTCCATTCTTAAATCTGCTGAAGACAATACAATTATTTCTCAATGAAAGTAGAACTGTATTTACTTAAAGTACCATATGAAGAAACATGCCTCCAAATTACAAAGAATAGCTCAGTATTAATCACTGTAAGAGCAGGCAAAAGAAACTTAAGAATCACTCACCTATTTTCTTTAACGATATAGGTTGTTAGTGACTGGAGCAGAAGCCTGTTCTCATGCATTTTCCCCCCATCATCAAGACCCTGGAGAGGTCCCATTATCATGCATCCTAGCCAGCCCTGGAGGATTGACGAGTCCAGTCTAGCGAGCTTGTGAAGAGATGTACACAGGGCTTCGTAACTCTTATCAGTAGGGTTCTTCTCGGCTGCAAAAACAATACATGCCACTGTCAATTTGAACAGAACATTTTGGCTATGTGAATCGAAGAACTTGTCATCAAAAGTTTAACATAAAAAAGCCAAATTATCAAATTAAACTAACAAATGATTTAGTTACAGCTTATTCTCATCTTTCATGGAGTGTCATTTACACTGAAATAATCTTTTTTAATATTTCTTTAATTTTGTGGCATTTTAATAATATTTGCGGATTGATACATTTCACCCATACCGATATGCGAATATGGGTTAGATCACCAAAAAGGTGTACAATCAGGGAGATAGATCTAACTGTGTCTACCTCCCTGGTACAAATATACACATGTATTGTTACACCACTCACAAAGTGCACAGGGACATTTTGATTTTGACTTACCGAGTTGGAACAGTTTGTTAAAAACTTTAAGGACCTTGGTCGCATATACAGGCGAGAGATTGTCGTTGGCCGCAGACAGAAGCACTGCTGTGAGATCTATACAAAATGAGTGAAAAAGAAAATCATGATCAAGACAAATAGAGATATATTAACAAGATTAAAAGCAAATCATGATAGGTACACGGAGTCGGGTTAAACGTTAAGATATTTAAGGAATATCCTGGTTGCTTTATTTACCTGCTTCTTCCGTGAAGAATTTCTCAAAAGCAATCTTCGCAGTTGGCTTCTCAAGATGGTTTTCAATAAATCGCAGACAGTCATGAAGGATTCTTTCATCAAGGTTACTGTAAGAGAAAAATGAGAGCAATTATTTTACAATTACATTGTATTTGGGCAAGCTCACTAGATTCTAGTAAAACATATGAATGGCTGCCGTTATAATAAACAACTTAAAAGAAACACTAACCTATCCGCTCCAGAATGGTTGATAAGTATGTTGTAGCATCTGGAAATGATGTGACGGTAGGTCTTGGCAGTGAACTCATCCCCGTCCACTGCTCCTAGTATACGCTCCAGAGAGAGTGTCAACTAAGAAGGGAAAAGTTATAGGTCAAAATTTACTCAAGTTTGAAGTACCAAATATATCTAAATTGAACTACCATATGCTGACATAGCTGAACCATCAACCCTACACCTTGCTACTGTGTACACGTGAATAGTCATTTGAATGGGTTGTATGTACAGTTAATGCTGACACAGCAAATGATATCGAAACTTCAGATGATATCAAACAAAAACAATTGTAACAGTATGCATAACAACTTACATAATCAGCAATGTACTCCGTATTGGCATCAAATATAAGCGGGAATAGGACCTTGACCATTTTCTTGCAGCTACTATCATCCGGACACCATCTGACAGATTACAAATTGATTGATAAACATTTCTTTCATTGATACAATGAAAATGTACAGATTATACCAGAACTGACTCTTATAGTATAGGCTTGCCAGTCTCCTCCGTTACTTTGCAGTGTACAAAATATTTTACTTTCGCAGAAAGCTCTCCAAACTACCATGTATATGGATATTTAGATCGAATAAATGCATATTAACCTTTTAATTGGACTTCCCGTTAAGCAAAAACCATAACCTATATATTATTTATCATCAATGGTCAAATTAATATCAAGAGTGCCACCTGAAAAAGCTAAATTCTCTTGCATTTCTATAATACTAATTCACAAGTTGTAAACTCACATAACAAGATCCCAACAGAAGCGAACAAGGGCATGAAGTAGATGTTTTAGAGACGCGTTCAAGGCAAACGATCCCTGTCCAGACAAAGTGCTCAAGTGAGCGGAGAGGATAGCATCGATGTAGTTTTCCACTGGCAAAATGTCATTAGCAAAAGCATTCCTCTGAAAAACAAGGTTAAGGTACATTAATATAGACTTTCCATGGTAATTCATGAGTGATTTGTGTCCTATAAAGTAAAGCTTCAAATAGGTCTTCAAAAGGTAAAATAGAGGCTTTAGAAACCAATACTTAAGAAATTCACTGTTATTTTTAACAATAAACAAATAGACGAAATCCACAAGTAGGGTTCAGTAGATACAGTTTGTGCTGAATAAGAATCCCTCAAGCTTCATGGGACAAAGGAAAGTTAAAGAAACAAGAGATTAAATCATATTTCTTACAATAAGGAGTTGAAACCTAGAAACAAATCCCATTTATTTTTCTATCTAAAATAGAAACATACCCATGCTCCAACTGCCGGGAATTCATTGGCTGAGCTTCCATTCCATTTCTCAATGACGTTCCTAACTGGTGTAGGCAGCCAACCCATTACACTCATCCCAAGGACGGACACTTTAGATGCACGGTTAGACCCGATCCCTATCACTGCAGCATAAGCCTTTAGAGCCTGGGGCTTGACAGAGCACGTAGCATCTGATCCAGGATCCACCTGGTTCAGGAGGCAGGATCTAATATAAGAAAATATGATCAATTTCAGTTAGTAGTCTTGAATTTGCAGTAAGAGATTGTCAGTGGATATACAACACTCATCCACCAAATTGAAAGTAAAATATATTCGACATACCCAAAGGCCAAAAGACATTAAATATCAAAATATGTGAGATACATAACACATAAATATTGGTTACACTTTGGTAAGCTTTGAGATAAGAAAAACATTACCTTATATACAGCGTGTAGGTTTTAATCAACAACACGGTTGCCGGCTGTAAATCCTGGGCTATTTCCATAGCTTTGTTGGGGTCACTATCAGCCTGCAAAGATTGATTACAATATTTAATGACATGGATACAGTATTATTGATATCCCAACATGGATAGAACATGGAATCACTACATTAAGACAATTCAAACCTGTAAAGAAAAATCTTGAATAAGTACCATAGATTTGGTGAAGTAATCATCCAATGCAACTTGAACTTTAGCAAGTACAGCATCCAACATATACACAGACGCCAGAGATGGAAGTTCGCTAGATGGGAGAACATCGCCCTCGCCAGCCATGGGCATGGAAACTGATATCTGCAATGATAAAACCATTAATAGGATGATGACATCTAATAGAATAATTCAAATGTTTATATCATAGAAGATCGAGTTCATGTTATCTAAACTGACGAAAGCTGTTGTAAGTTTTAAGAATAATTCTTCCTTCCTTGACGAGTCATTTAGTGAATATTTAATACCAATCATCAGGTAGTTACAATTTAAAAGGGACTTACTTGGTCCTGAATGAACTGTTGGGCAAGTTTCACGTCGAAGTTGACATTATCTGTCATCTTGACAACATTGGACAGCAAAGCTTCAGCTTTTTGGGTCGTCATTCCTTGTTTCACTAGACAGTCCTTAAAAAGTACACGAATAGCATTGAAGGACATGCTAACACTGATAGTACATTAAAAGTATGGTTACGTATACGCCAGCATCTATATGAGCCGGTAAAGTTTGTTTCAATTTGTAATGCACCCAGGGTTCATCAATTCTAAATATGACCGTGCAAAAGACAATAAATGCCAATATTATTTCCATTACTCGAGTTCCCCCTTTTCACTAAACAGGTCTGAACATAATTGTCAGGAACTGTCAGGATAAGTATAACTCAAGGAAAGAGTACACAAGACAATAACAATGGAACCATATAGATATAGGGGACGACTAGACATAACTACCGGCTGCTTACAGACATTAGTATTGATGTGAGTACATAGCTTACCTTAATCCATCCACTAAAGGCTTTATGCGGCACTCGGGGCACCCAGCGTAGAGTATGAATCATTTGTGTGGCCTTCATTTGCAGGGTCCCCTTCTCCAGGGTGTGGAGGTAACTTGCAGATGGCGGGAGACAACCCAGAAGCCGCCAGGTGATGAGGAAGTGGTAGTGGACACTACTGGCAGCCTACATATGTACAAGTCATCAACATTATTTATTTATAAATTTATTTATTCATTTTATTTATGCCAAATCTTCCTCAATACATCATTAAATACTCTTCGAACTGTGCCATTGTTTAATGAATAGAATGTAAATGTGCTTTTCGGACAAATTTCACTTCTTTAATTAAAGATAAATAGTAGGAATAAATCTAAAAATACGATACAAAATATTGTAGTTTTACGGCAATAAATATTTCAAAGCTAAGATTTCATCATTCAATTTAAAATATTGGTGTAGATTCCAGAATTTAGGTATTGATAGTAAGGTACGTCCAAAGAGACCTGTTACAGTAACTTGTTTTAAATGAAAACAAAGGGACGTTACTCACCAGAAGAGTGAATTTTTCATTCATAGCCCGATCACACCGACAGCCAGCAGCAAGAAGGGTTATGCAGGCATCGTACAAGGAATGGTAGTCAAGCTGATCCGGATTTCCTAGAATGAAACTACAGGCAAGACCATCGTTCCTCGGTGTGTCTTGGTTAGTGTAGTCCGTTGGTCCAATATTATAGAACCGCGGTTTCATGGTGTTGTCTGAAAATACAGGTAATATTAATAAGATAAGAAATTCGTAGCACGAAATGTTAGGTAGCTTAAGTCTGGTTATTGAACTTGGTTTTGTATATAATCAGCACTCCGATATAGGACATAGAACTGCCAATTAGTTCTACTAAAACATTTTGAGGGTTACTTGGTAGATTGATGCTGTAATATAAACTCACAATATAAAATACTATATTTATCCCTCATGTTTCCAATATTCTACCAGCTTAGTTCACTCTGACAGACAGGCCTATTGACAGGTTTCCAAGCCTCCTCCACCTGAAATATATCATTACTTCCAACTTGAGGGTTGACCTGTATAAGATGTATGTCTAGCAAAAGCATTTTACCTTTCGCCTCCTGTGAGCTTAGATGGCGCAAATAGTTCTCCTCAACTTCTCTACAGGAGAAATGAGTCTTGTTGAGGGTATCAGATTTATCCTCCGTGACATGATGGTGAGTGTGTGCCCCAAACAGGTTCCACTGAACTTGATCCATGAGCTGTGGTGGCGGATCGTAGAAGTAGTGTAGGAGATAGTCAAAGACGAGCATTAGCCGGGCCAGAGGCAGCGGTATCATCTCCAACAGTCTCTGGTATGGGCTGAAAAGTAACCACGAAAAAATGGTAAGACACTAACGTAAAAATAGAGGTTTAGACATCAAATCTAATGATAATATTTTTCAATAATGTGGTAGCAGGAAGGACAGGGTGAATGTATTTGCATCGTCCGATAAAAAAACAACAAGGTGTTTGTGCCATCGTCCACATAAATATTGTAATTCTATTTTATCCAATATTAAAATTATTTAATGGTTCTTAGGTTTATATTCCTATTTATTCTAAGGGAATACAAAGACTATATACCCTTTTTCCAAGATGGTGGTGACGTTAACGATGCACTGTCCCAGCTGAAGCAGCAGGAGTTTCTTCTGCATGAGAGGCAGAGAATGGAATAGGAAGACCAGCAGCTGAGCGTGCTCCACGTTCAAATCTAGGAAAAAATAACCAATATCGTATTAACTCTGTTGTTTCTATCATATATATATTTTTTTTCTATCATATATATTAATTTTGGTATGTTTATAAAGCAATCATCAGACAATACCAGAGATATTACAGTAAGCCATGTACGTTGTACATTGTCAGTTATAATATGAAGTACCACTCTTGCACATCACATAACATGCCTATGACAAGCCAAAACAGAATTTGTAAGAATTCATGGCAAACATCGCAAATACTCAGATCGTGACGGAGTGAATCTTTAAAAATTAAAATCAAATATATTTATTTTTACAGATTTAATATTTAAATAGCTATATAAAGAGACAATTGAGACAAATACCGTCGAATTCCGCCACGTTGTTATCAAAGCCAACAACTGCATTCTTTATGGCAGCCAGGAACCGGGTCCAAATGCTGATGACTGCAGCTTCACTCTGTGACTTAATGCTACCAGCTTCCCTCTCCTTCTGTTGTTTAAGCAGAAGCACTTCGGCAAGCACAGCCAGTGTCCTCGGGTACACTGTAAGCGGCCAGGGCTCGGGGCTGGCCGGGTTAACGCCGAGGTAGGTTAGCAGGATGTCCTGCAGACTCTCTGAGAGCATTCCAGTGGAGATGAGGTTGTGGTTGAAACGTGACATGGCAACTGAGAACTCTTCATACAGTGGACCTGGAATAGGTTTATGATAAATCATATTAATATCATCACACATAGAAAGATAAGATTCAACGTTATGTATATATTAATGTATTACAAAAGTTAATAGAGGAACAGAGACTGAGGAATGGAGAAAGGAATGAAAGAGAATTAACAAGTGAAGGTTTAACATATTTGGATACTAACTCTTATTGGAGTTAGTATGAAAGCATATGTGTCGGGGGTTGGGGACAGAGGCACTAGGGACGCCAAGAAAGTAATGGGATTCACACCTGCATACATATACACATCCATGCATACATACAGACACCATGTATACATTCATACACCCAGGAGGAGGAGGAGGATGTCCCAGAGAGAGGAGAGAGGAGAAAGGAGAGAGGAGAAAGGAGAGAGGAGAAAGAGAACCTTAAGAGAATGGACCACAATATTAATTATTAAGCTAATATACATCACACAGCAATGATTCAAACACCCATATTTGTCTCTTCTTTAATAGAATATTTATGATGGTAAGTTATTTTGGTATATCATAGATTTTTAAAAATTGAAAGAAGTACTGGACAAGCTGTCTGTCAATCTTTCTCAGTTACTAATGGGGCTTAAATAGCTGATAAGATAGGATGAAGAATCAGAAGAAGTGACATCAGACAGTGCGCACACATGGTCACAATTATCTTGGCATGAGACATTGGTGCTAGGATGTTATCTGTTATCACCTAATTAGTGTCAAAGGGGTACAAGGGAGAGAGTGTCAGAAGAGAGTAACTGAAGGGCTACATATTACAAGCACCCTCTAGTGGGCCACCCTCTAGCGGAGGAGGAGGGAAGAGGGGGAAGAGGGGGAGGAGGGGAGGAGGGGAGGAGGGGAGGAGGAGGGGGAGGAGAGACAGTGAGAGAGAGGCTCTGAGAGGGAGAGAGAGAGAGAGAGGGAGAGGGAGAGGGAGGAGGGAGAGCCCAGTCCCCGCACTCACATATACAAAAAGTAGGACATAGGCTTGTTCCACCTATCAGAAGAGTTCTTTGCAGAAAACATACCCTTTTCCGCGGATTTTGAGTTACATTTTAGAAATTAACCCCTTTTTCTTTAAAACGCTGACATTTTAAAAGACATAAGACATTTGATGGAACCATCTTCCAAAATAAATTCTTCACATTCACAAACTTTACACTCTTCTCATTTGACACCTCCGTGATTGGGAGCCATGTTGACAAGTTGGCTGGTTAAGGTTAGAATCATAGAATGGAGGAAGGTTCCTAGGCCTACTACATAATTTATAAACTGCCCTGTGCCCATTCATTGAGGTGCTTTTGTTCTTGATGTATAAAATAGTAATCCCCGGTCCCCCAGGAGGGAGAGACGTATCACACAAGCACAACCTATGAACCCAATGGTAGCCCTGTGTAAACTGGACGTGAGAGAGGAGAGGAGGACAGGTGGTGCTACACCTAGCGGCCCCCTGTAGAGACCCTGGCCCTGGCGGAGACTATGCACCCTGGCGGTCAATGTATTATCAGGGATGCCAGTTGGGTTGAGGAAAATTAATGGAACCCTTTGAGAGAGGTTTGGGACGAAGGAACATAGAAGAAATGGTAGAATAGATGTTTGTTGTGGTCTCAATGCCCTAGGTTCTCAGTGAGGCACATCAAAACCTCCTATAGCCCTAGACACTATGTTAGGCCCATACATATTTTGTTTTCAGAAATCCCCAATATATTTTTATGTTTTTAAATACAGATTCTATAAATATCTATATATCAGACCTTAGAACTATGTTTGGTTCTAACGTTTTAAGTGATTAAATGATTAAAATGCAGAAAATCATTTTCTTAAAATTGTTCATGCTATAGGCCTTCTTCAATGTCAAGGCCTATAGCCAGGTAGAGGGCTCAGTGCCGTTTGACTTGGGACCCTCCCTGCAACTTGGGAAGGATGCCCCTACACTCTCTCAGGGAGTAGGTCCCGGTCTGAGTTTCCATGTGTGAGTAGAGATGGAGTACAAGCCCTGGGAGCACTCAGGGGTTAATGGATGTAGCCTGACGGCTCTCTCTCACTCCTGAGACGGCCATGTTGAGGAGGACCGGCCACACATGCTGCCTGTCCTGGGCCCTACATAGGCTGATATAATTATATTGTCACATTATGATGATAATATTGGGTTGATTGGAGAAGAAAATTTGAACATTTTATGGACATTCTGGACATTCTTGGAAGCATGGAAATTATGGATATTCATTAATTAATGGAAGACTGGCATCCCTGCTGTATGCACCCTGGCGGAGCGCCGCCTGGCAGAGGGTGGAGAGCAGAGAGCAGAGAGCAGCAGAGAGCAAGCTGAACGGGGACCCCTGGGGAGATCGGCGCAAGGGAAGAGGCCCACACCTCATCAGATAAGTCCCCTGGGTCCCCTGGGTCCTGGATTTGGAGCTCGGAGCTCGGCGTGCAAGGAGATAAGGCCCACACTAAGGCCCACACTTGATAAGATAAGAGGAGATCAAAGGCGTGTGGCAAATCAGATTTAAATGTTCATTTATTGCAGTGAAATAAAATCCTGGAAACTCATACTTCTAACAGCATTCCTCGGCACCGTTAAATTAAATCTTAAAAAAAAAATCAGCCCCACAGTATTAATACTTCCTGCAATCTGAACTTTCTTCTCAACCTTGGGAACCCTGGATTTGTAACCTGATATGTCGGCGGACACTTTCTCACTAAATATATAGAAGCATATGCACACATATGCTTCAATAATATGAGGTACACATACCTCCCTGTAATAACTGAATATTTGTTCGCAAACCAGAAGTTATAGGGTCAAACTTTAAGTCATGTCTCTCTATGGGCCCCCCAGGGCTCTGAGGTACATCTACGGAGCAATATTAGCCCCAGCCTATAGGCTGCTTCTAATGGAATCTCTCTATATAATGGTCTAGGCAGATATATCTTACCCTCCTCGGATTTTGGATAGTCTTTATCAAGGTCACGAATGACAGTCGCCAGCGCGACCATATGTTGTTCCTTGAGTGTCTTCTTGACGTAGGCCTGAAGATCTTCATCGGATGATCCAAAGAATTGATGGTTTAGGAAATGTAGGATATCAGTAGCTAACCCGATGAACTGAAGAATAACACAGGAAATTGAGAATATAATAGATACATACATCATACTAATGGCAGGTAAAGTTGGTAATTACTTAAAATAGTCATCTTTTATTAAGGATCAACCAAGAAGACATACCCCGTCAGGTTCCCTTTTGTCTGGAACAAAGTTGGGGCTATCGGTGCTTGATTGTCTCTGGGAATGTTTGTTGGCCCCATTATTTGTCGCTGAATCGGGGGTAGGAGCTGGGGGAGGGGCGGGGGTAACAGGAGGCTCATCTGGTGATAGTGTCTCTTCAAACCATTGGCCAAGAATTGGTTCTGAGTCGTCGTCTGGTGAAACAATGCAATATGACATTAATCAATGTATAATATTCAAGCAAGTTATATGGAGGTATACACAAATACGCAATTCGGGAAAAATTCCACATTACAAGTTAACATTGTTCTGAAATGTTTTTTGCATAAAAAAATCCACATACCATCATCCCCACTACTATCGTCGCTTGTACTAAAATCTTCCTCGTAGTACGTATTCGAATCTGAGGTACTAGAACTGGTGTCCGATCCTTGTTCTGACCCAGGCTTTTGCTTCTTCAACATCAGTGCCTAGAATTAAAGGAATTTCAAGTTAATACAAAAATAAAGAATTCACTTTTATGAAATTAGGTGGTTTTTTTATAGTAGCACATAGAAGATACTTCAAGAAGACAATATAGTTTGGAGAACCTCTTGCTCCACATAAGTTTCGAGCTTCAGGTGCACAGAAATAAAATGCCACTAGTTTATTTACTATTCCTTCTAGTTCTAGGGAAATCTATTTTCTTTGGTACAAAGAGAAAAACATGTTACCTTCTTATGGCTAGTGGCAAGAATGCTGAAGAGTAGGTTGGTGAGGTTGACAGCATTAGTCAGAGTCTGGACACGTTTCAAGGCGCTGTATTGTCCACATATGTCCAAATCTGCGGCAGTCACAGGAGTTGGTGGCGAATCGCTCAACCTTGGCATCTTCATGGGGAATAAAGTGGAATAGTATGAAGAGATTGCATATTAGGGTTTTCATTAGTTTTATATTGAAACTACATAGTATTAATAACTGTATTTGAGGCGATTTACCTTTGAATTGAAATATTCTTAATTTGTCAAAGTTGTTTGTACAAATGGATGACAAACATCTGACCGGAGTCAAACCTTTGTGATTAGAACGGTGAAGTCAAACTGTAAGGTGTAATAATTCTTATTCCAGCTAAATTTGATTAGCAGGACTACTGACCAGGGAGGACAAGCCTTCCACTTGAAGATCCTCTACCAGTGACGTCATCAACGTAATGGCATGTGATGCCAATGCAACTCCGAGAACGCCAAGACCTTGGTGACTGCACGAGGATAAACGTATAAGATAAATAAATGGGGTGCAAAATGGACATGTTAAAGAACAGTCATGAAAATCTACTGATATATAATTATTATTCCAACAAGCATAGGCCTTGCCTGCTTTTGTAACCAGTTACTATTCAAATTTAATCATCTTTTATGAAATTTTAGACTGGTAAAAATTGTTGTCATTACGTACGCTTTGCCTGAGCCGGGTCTACCACTAACGATGGCGTCCTTAGGTTTAGGCGAGTCACCCAGTTTGGCTTTAGGCATCTCTTTGACCTTCTCAAACAAGCCAGTCGGAGTCAGAGACTGTAGGTGCTGGAGGCCACAGAGGATGCACCATGCTCCGAGCATGTGGAAATTTTGTAGATTCTACCAAAGAAACAGAAAGGTTTTAAAAAGTTTTTTTTTTAAATTAAAGATATGGTAGCAGCTTTTATGGCAACCAGATGTGTAACGCATCGTAGAAATGATGAAGAAATGAAATAGAACAACTTAAGACTGGGCGTTAGTACGAATTGCGTTATGCGTAGTGCCCTAATGATCTCAAGAAAAAAAACTTACATGTCCACCCGCGCGAGTGGAATTCCTGATAGCACTTGACACACAATTGAATATTTCCAACTGCAATGATGAATAAGACAGATATATAGTAAACAAGGAACCACCGTATCGGTCCGACACACACAAGTACAAATTTATTCTATTATTATCATCATTATATTTTATTACACAAAAGATGTACAACTTAAACTGGAATCTTCGCATTTTGCGAAATGCTAGCCATAAATCATTGGCTGTTAAATGACTTACACTTTTCTGCACAATGCTAGCAGCATATGAATCCACTTCATCGTCTTTGGCAGGTGGGGTACCTTTGATCTGTATACTAGTTGCCATGGCAACCACTGAGTTGGCAGTGGCTGTGGTGATGGCTGTGAAGAGACACCCCAAGGCAACATTGACTATTTTTTCCAAACGGGAAGGTGTCATAGGCTCCAGGACAGGCAAAGAGAAAACCCTCCAAACGATGGTAATGTCATTCAGGACGGACTGCAGACTGTTCACAAATGGAAAAAATTGCACCTATTATTTTATCCAGGTGTTCCTCATTAGAAATATTTAGAAAGCAAATCCTTCTCGAAATATCAATTGCTTGAATAAAATAGTATTTTTGTGGGACATAATGGATGTCAGGAAAAATAAGCTTATTTTTATCAATGGACAAAATACAAAGAATACTCAATATTGTGATAACAATGCGAAGAAATATATGTTGTTTACTCGAAAGCGCTACCACAACTGAGGTCAAACTCAGAACAAAGGTTGAGATAACTTTCTATTCATGAACAAGTGATAATGGACGCAATTTACAACTAAAATTAGAGAAGAAAAGAAAATCTATTCAACACACCTAGTTCGCACACCCATTGCCTCTGATACACCAGTGGGCAAAGATAGTTCTTGTCCTCTGACCGACTCTATGTATCGGTTCATGTAACGCCGGAGGTACACGAGATCCATGCACACATCAAGGAGCACATCTCCACCACTCAGATGCTGCAGTGTTACTATGTTCTTGTTGGCAAAGATGGACTTCACCTAGTACAATTAGAAATAGAGTATTAGAGTTAGAAGCTTCAGTCAGCAGTAGATATTGGAAGTGGCACTAATAAAGCTTTACAAATATTAGATACGCAGCTGCAGATGTCATGTATAGGTCTCGGATACTAGGGCCCAGGGGGTATTTAAATATCAAACAAGGAAAAATGTGAAGACCTTTTCCAATTTATTGGATTAGGATACCTACTCTACAGCGGTACTAAAGGATAAAATACAGGGCAGTTAGGAAACTGCAACTTACTCATTTAAACCAAGGGTTTCCATTGGTGTACCGCAGAAGCTTTTTTTTTTTTTACCGCAGCTCTTTTATTATTTTCATTTTACGGTGCTTTTTTTTTTAAATAATTTTATTTGGACTCAATTCAGACAATGATCTATATTCCCACTAGATCCAAGAAACAGTTAGGAAACATTACAGGTAGATTGAGATGATTATCACACGTATCAGTAATTAACCATTTTTAAGTTTTAACAGCTTACAAACATAGTGTCTGTCCAAGAAAATTAAGTACACAGTAAATAATAATAGGCGCATTTTTATGACAACACCAATCACTTGATAAGTCGGTAATTACACATATTCTATATAAAGTGATTTACACAAACCCCTTATGGGGATAACTTCTAGCATGTTCAAGTCCAGCTAGTTAGGTGTTTTTACAACCCAGTTATTTACTAAACGACTAGCAAATATTTCTCAATAATACAATTAGGTCAAACAACTAACTTTCTAAGTCCAAAAAGAAAAAGGCATACTGCTATTTACCTCATCGGCTGTATCTGGTATATGAACAATAGTGGTATCGCCATCAGTGTTGACAGTTTCCACAGGGCCTTCATTTTTCACCTTGGGCTGTGCAGGTAAATCATCAAAAACAGAAGTCAGCTGGCTGAATATATTCCTGCCAGTATCTAAACGAGGGCGCTGCAGGTCTTTACCTGTCCCAGAAGTACCGTCGGGCTCTGTAAAACCAAGGATATGTAACAGCATTAAAGGGATGAGTATTAGCATTATTTAAATAAGTATTAGTTGTTGTCTTTTATTTCATTTCCTCTCCATCATACAGTCAGAACCCGAACATCAGTTTAAACATCATAACATGACATACAGAGATAATGAATACTCTTTTCTTTGCTGTCCACGATCCCCTTCCATCTCACAATGAAAAGCGGAACGAACAACTAACGTATGTACACATATTAGAAACATTTTGTAAACATGTTTAGAAACATTTTTAATTGTCATGGGCCACATACCGACAGGTGCAGTTTTAATGTTGGGTGGTACTTTAGCTGATTTCAGCAGGGCTGTGAAGGTTACTATGTCAGATTTGGGCAGAGATGATGATCCTTTACACAAGCTCTTGATGAGAACCATGAGGTACTTGGGCGAGACCGTGCAGTGCTCGTCCCATCCTTGGAGGCGAGCCAGCAGGAAGCGCAGTAACACTCGGCATGCTGAGATCACACTTGGTAGACTTGATTTACTCACTGAAACATGAATATTTACATCAAAATCTAAGCTCCACCCACTAAACTAATGTTTCCTTGCATTACAACCCCAGATTTGTTCATGACTGTGTCCACAAAAATGAACACCTGACTTGAATAACTACACAAATGATGGTACCTTTAAAACATTCTTTAATACATTGGTTTTATGCGTTTGGTTTTCATTTAAAGGAGAATAAAACTGATAAGCAAAACTTACATGAGCCACTGCAATTGCAAATATAATGTGTAGAAAGGGCAACATAAGATGAATAGAAACATTCGTATTCGGCATCGTGTTCTAAGATGTTAGCTTCACTGAAAGAGAGAAAAAATATATATGGTACAGTTTAAAGAAGATACATTTTACCAGGGTCTCCCTAACATACCAGTCACAATAACAAAAATTGATTGCTACAGTATCTAAGATTTAAAATCTGTGCTCTTCGACTTGTAACCAAAAGTTAAATGCGACAACAGTAAAGCACAAATTCTTTAATAAATGAAGAGTTGGTAGGCGGGAATCCCGTTGTGAAACGTACCCTTTGTTACTAGTTGGGTAAGAATTGTATTCGCTAAATTGACAATATAACTGGATTATCTAGATTAACTCATAGCTGTATCCTGGGCATCCTGGGGCAAGGACGACCCAGGGGGGGGGGGGTTAGTGTTAAGCTTGCCAAGGAAAAGCAATGGGGGTGGTTGGGGTTGGGAGGGGTTGGGCAATAGACAGATGAGGGAATTGTAGATAATATTTGTATTGGAAGGGGAATGGTGAGGCTAGCTATTTATGCCATGATAGCTGTGCGTATCCACAAAAACATGGCCAGATTAGACCATGGAATAAACATGCCTGGATTTCACTAGCGGAATCCGCTTTTCGAATGCAACCAATTTACTCCCGCTATTTTGATTGGTTACATAATTCTAGCTGCGCCAATCAATGACGCTCATTTCATGACGCTCATTTCATGACGCAACGTTGTAGGCGCTTGTTTTTGCCGAGTCAGAGGGTTGCGAGGTAAATAACTCTTAAATAACTCTTAAATATATATCATGGCATAAAAATATAACTAAACTTGAGCTGCATATGGGGCAACGCATTCACAAAACGCTCGTGCCTTTTGGTGAGTGTCTTTCACGCGTGCCTTCGGCACTTGTGAAAGACACTCACCAAAAGTCACTTGCGTTTTGTGAATACGTTGCCCCATATGCAGCTCGCGTTTAGTTATATCTTAATGCTAAACGTATTGTAGGATCTGGCGTGTAAAAATATGACTGCGGTTTCAAACTCCACAAAAGGGGGCAAACTGTTGTAAATACAGTTTTATAAGTGTATTTGAAGAGTGGGGATGTGGTCCCTGATATCATATATGTAATAAGTAATATGCTTCAGTCAATAAACATACGCTGATTCAAATTTTCTGTTGGAAATGCGTTTTTCCCCTCAACATTTATGTAGCCTAACCCAATGCCATTAATGTTAGACTCCTCTCCGACAAATAAACATTTTACAATTAATCAATCAAATGGAAAAACAACCATTACAGACTATATTAATAGTTTGGCTCGTGGATATTTGTCTTATATTATGACGTTACCGATATATTAAAAGTAGTGGTATCAACTATATATCATCAATTATTCATGGGCATCCCGACAAGTTTGGACAACAGACTTCTACATGTCGCCAAACAACACGACTCATAAATTACATAATATCGTAAAATCATAGTAATGACTATAATAGTGTTTTATAGAATTTATCTGAATATGAAAATCCAAAACTAAAATATCAAATTACAACAAGTTTTAAAGACTAGTAACCCATGCACTGTGTCCGTGTCACTGTGAATCTATTAGTATTACTTCCTCAAATTATGACAAATACAAAGACTTTTGTCTTGATTATTCCCTTGTATTGCAGCAAACATTAACAGACGTTTATGATTCCAGTATGTTTTGTAATACATATTGAAGAAACTATGCATTTCAGTTGTTATGCTACGACAGCGTCCTGATCCTGATTTGGATGGGGGGAAATAAGGAAAACAAATTAGATCTAGTTCTATCTAGATGGATGCTAAGACAAGTCGCCTAAGTAGGCTAAGATAAAAAAAAAAATCCCATTTATCACCCACCATTCAAAATGTAGGGGTCAATGATTTTCCGAGCGACTGTGCTGCTTCGACTTACGGTGGTAACATATTTTTCACATTGACATTAAAGGTATGTTTGGGTAAATTTGGGGTTTAAAACCGAAGTTGCATCTCCAGATGAGCAAGATTGTTCATGTCATGAGCGAGTCGCCTGACCACTGCCTATACTTAGCTATGACGGTGCTAGAAACTTCGTATGGCTAGGCTAGGAAAATGAAAACCGGGTACTCACTCTCTTTAGTTGTGAAAATGATAATAGTCCCTCTCGATAAACTTACCTCTTAACTATTGAATCTACTAAATCTGGTATGTTATTTTTGTTGAAAGACGAATATGAGGCCGAAAGAAGCGGTTTGACGCAGGAGGCCCACTCGACCTCCTGAATGGCCGCCATGTTTGTATAGAATCGGGACTTTCGTAACAACCACCAGATGGCGTGAAAATGTGAAAATGGAAAAGTAAACTAGGTGGCGTTATGATATTTCCCGCTCCCACCATACTCATAGAGCGCATGCATGTCTCTGCTAACCAGAGAGCGTACAATGTCATATTGTAAATGTATACTCTCTGCGCTAACAGACCAGGGAATCTTTGCTTTCACAAGAAAAGAATACGGTTACGTATTATAAGCTGTATCAGAGCATGGAAGGAGGTGCTACTGCTACTGCTAGTATAGTTTTATTTTTTTTATTAGGAGTGTTTATCAGTCAATATACATAAATAACAATGTGGTACAGACATAAAGACAATCAAATAGATAAAGCTGATAGTATACTGAACCAGTAGGAAATAGCCTCAGTCTTAGTCTAGGTAAGTCTGGTAAGTTGAATATATGAAATGAATAAAATGAGTAAATGAATATAGATCTATTGAACGAGACTCCTGAGGAAATGAATTCAGGGAGGTATATCTCTTTGTTAGTTCCATTCACTATTTATCATTATATACCATTGGCAAAGAATATGGAAATATAAACCATTGTTCGTTGTTTTCCGTGGTATAAACCTTTGTTATTTTGAATCGCCATGAGGTTTGAAAGTTAAAAGAAAGCCAAATTCGATTTTTTATTGTGCATGTACAATAAACATATTTTATTACACCCCATTCTCTTACATCATGTGTCTATATTATAGTGTTTATTGTTGGAACGACTGCATCTCAAATATTTAAACTTTAAATATTTCCAGGCTTCCACTTTCTTTTTATGATAATTTTCAATCCGAGTAAATATTTTTTGAAGTAACAATTATCCTCAAAACAAATAATTAGTCATTATGATTAGCGAAAATATTTTTTTTTTTTAATAAATTTTATTGGACAAAGTTTCATATTTGATAATTCTCATTTGCCAATTGGAAAACATAACATACGTATCAAAATTACAATTTCTTGCTGTTTATCTCTACTATCTCTACTACAATATAACATATAATTTTTGGATTTTACCCTACAGATTTAATTATTTAACCTTTATCCTGTTCATTAATTATTACATATATGATCTTCCGATACATAATCTTATACATCACCAAATCGTTTCAGTTCAAAACAAATCAGCTCAATATATTACATATTACTTCTTGCGTCTTTTTTCGTCATCTCTCAATACAGATATATAACATTTTTGTAATTTTTTTTGTGGCCGGTTAAAACATAGATACGATGGGTTCGCAGATAAAACACAACTTGTAAGTGCACCTTGATAGTTAGAAACTATATCTTTTCAGCTCATGTAGCTTGTTGACTCTTTAAGTCGCTTTACCTGTCTAGTCAACAATAATTTTTTAGGTTTGGCGGTGTACATTTGCATATGTTCAAGTATTATCCCTCCAGTTGTTTTTTTTTTTGAGGGTTTTCTTCAGAGTATCCCACTTTTTTATCTTATCGTTAGGGCTCAATTTATTCCAGACCCTTGGGCCTTGAACATGGGGAGATTTATTGTACTTTTCCATTCTAGCCACTGGCTGAACGAGGTTGATCCCTCTGGCTTGCCTAGTTTCTCTAGGCATTTGCTGAATATTTTCAGGATTTTTTGCAAGCATGTACATTAGTCCTTGTATGGCTATGTCTGCTCTTTTTTTGAATGGGTCAATTCTTAGATTATTATTCTTAGAAGATTCTTAGAATATAAAGGCCATAAGTTCCTTGTTTAAAAATACGTAACGAGTATGGTTTATTTTTAAAATAATTAATGTTACATGTTCGGACGGCTCCGCCCTCATAGTTCTTGATCCCTTAGGTATCATTCATTCTTTCATACTCTGTGTATGGTTGTGGACGGTGCTAGCAATCTAACACCGGTATTCATGTACAAAATTAACACGGTAAAGAGATGGTGTAGTAAAATATGTAACCGTTTATTTTAAAAACAATGTTACACCTCCTACAATACAGAAGTAATCCAAGTGTAACCAATTTTGTCATAAAAAACTTAGGTTTAATATGAAGTTGTTGAAAATAATTTAATAATTGCATCCTCTTAAGTTCATTCAGTTGGTCGATGACTATAATATTCTCATGGAAAAGTTCCAGAATTTAACAATTTTATATAATTATCATTATTCATACCATATCTCAACACGACTTAATCTATTATCAAAACGTTTCTTTTTAAAATGATATAGATCTACAATCTCTTCGGGAGTGGATTGACCACCATACTCTCGATACATTCGAATACAGTATGTGGATCTTGATCTGCATTTATATGCTGAGCATCCTCATAGAAGTCGTTCAACTCCTCTGAATAGGCATGATATTGAGCGAGCCTATTTCGTACTTCCTCGTCGGTATCTTTTGGATGCACTTGAAGGCGACCTTTCACCTCCTGTGTTCTTGGTGGGTTGAAAAGCATGTGATAACGATCCCCTGTAATGGGGTCGGTAGCTCTCAGGGTAAGCCTTTCGATGATGGAGTCGTTAGGAACGTCAAGGAAGAAAGCCCTATGATAAAGAATATATAAAATCATTATAACCTGTATTGATACTAGTGCGCCATGACCCTCCCCAACGAGCTAGCCATGATATTATCCACTGATATTATCCACTGAAACTACCACTCGTAGCGGCGAGCTCTATATACGTATGGTGTTTTTGTTTAGTTAGAAAGCCTACCCAATATTATCATAAATGTCTTAAAAAGGTTCGGGCACATGTACTGATTTAAAAATATATTTATATGCCTTAGGCCACTTTATATAAAGACATATGGAGGGATCCACCATTCAACAGACCTTTAACCTGTCAACGCAGCAATTAAGGATTAAATAAAAAGAATTAATTAAATACCTAGCATGATATATATCATTAAAAACAGAGAAGAAGAATTGTGAGTGTTGATTATTACCTATTTGGTACATAGCCCGCGTAAGTAAGTTGTTCAGCTTGTTCTCGCGTTTTGGGATAACCATGTAGAACCCATCCGCGACTAACACAATCAAGCTGTCCGAGGCGTTCTTTTAATATGCTCAAAATGATTGAGTCGGGTACTGAAAAAAAGAAAATTCAATATTTAAATGTCACCTAGACGATACCTACGTCTAATCGGATTTCAGTTAGCTTATAATACCCCATATATTTAGAAATAAAGATATTCATGTAATAGAATCAAATTCAAAATCTACTCTTGTTTTGTTCATGCTTGGTTTTTATGTTAAATGTGTGTGTAATGTCCTTTGATGATCCGAATTATGAATTTAGCGTATCTAAATTAGTAGAAGTTGCATCATTACTTGATTCCTAGGAGTAGTCGAGACTTAATTTCACTGAGTGCTCCTTTTTTTTAAATTATCTATAGCATGTGTAGTAGGATGTTGTCAAAATAGCTACATTTATACAGTGACATTTTTAGAATTAAACCCATCAAAGATAGCCATATATTTAGGAAAATTATTTAGATTAGACTCAGGAAAATGAGGATGGATACTCTGAAAGTAAAGACCAGAATACTTCGGAATAGATTGCGGAAAAGATGGATATATGTAGGTGTAATGGTTGAAAAATTGTAACATATTGATTGTTTAATATGATAGATGGAGAAAAAATGTAAAAGGCAAATTATCCCAATTGATAATTTTTGATAATGTTTCGACAATAGATTTGGTCGTTTAATACAATATCTATCAAAAACGTCTAAATTAATGTTATTCAACAGTTATGTTTTAATGAATATTATGAACTTATTCGATCTTTTGCCTTTTATGATTCAGTCATTCTTAAGTCTTTTTCTACGATTAAACTAATGAATGAGTTCCAATTGTCAGATCCCGATTTCGAAAGTTATTTCAATCATGACTGGAGAAAACAGATTCGGTATACAAGTGAACGAACGTCCATTGAGAAGGCGGCAGAAAAATGATGACGCTAAAAATATTTCAACTATGTACAACATTGAACACAAAATTACAAACTGGGCGAGGCAAGGAACGTGGGACATGACCTCTCAATGATTCTACTTAGGTAACATTCAATTACAACACTAACTCTTTCCTGGTTTCCCATCAGCTGGAATATATACAAGGTGAATGTATAAGGTAAATAATTAAGGTTGAAAACAATTTGTGTATCACACAACTTTCTAGCACCACATTTTAAAAGAAAACAAATGAACAAAGGCGCGAGCATTTTACAAAGCGGGGACGTCCCATGCAATACATGTTAGATACATCCATATACATGTACACAAGGAAATGCAATGAATTAAATAAAACGCGATCAGAAGGAAAGATGCCACAGTAATGTAACTAATTAATGTACAAATAATAATATGGTGTGGTTGAAATTATTAATTTCAATAGGGGCGGGAAATTAGTATGTCGGGTTCTCTCGTGTTATCATTCAGTAAGAAATTCGCTATTCCAAAGCACTCACCAAGCATTCCCTTTTCGACGTAGGATTTGCAAGACTGCCCCAATTTGGTTTCGTCAGCAATGGCTTGCTTGACCAATTGACCACATGAAACTGGAATTATTAAATTCACACATACAGTTAATATATGGTGAAAATGCTATATTGGTTGACATAAATGAATACCAAAACATACATAAGAATATATTTTTTTAAACGATCGATGGATTAAGTTCCCCTATGGGGGTGAGAAAAAGTTCAAAATTCCTACCATTGACGATGTTATATTTATTGGCAAGAAGCGCAGATTGAACTCCCTTCCCGCTACCAGTTGGTCCAAGCAGAACAATTCTTGGTGTGTGAGGTGCAGCAGAACGCGGTTTGGAACTCAGGAAGGTCATCACTGAAAATCAAAGCTAACGTATACAGTACACCTGTATGCGACAATCGGATCTAAATATATGTCTTAAAATATTATTGTAGAAAGCGTCCTAAACATTAGCTACTGTTATACCTTCATGTTTAAATTATATACTCCAAGAGAAATTCTTCAATATTTCAATATCTTAAGAGGAATATAGTTATAAAATTGAGTGTGGTGTTTTTGCTCAATCAATGTAAACATCATTTACCTTGTGCGAAAACGTCGGTCTTGGGCTGATCGGCATTGATGGTTTTGTGAATCTTCTGATAGCAGTGTAAGGCTCCATCGACGTGGCGGTGATAATCAACAAGACGCTCTACGACCGCATCCTCAGAAGTCCCTTCAACTTCTTCTAACCTGCCTGCTACTTCTGAATTGCTCGGCCAATCAAACGTCGTGTGGTAAACGTCTGTACAGGGGAACATATCAACATTTTACTGCGGAACATGGCAAGCTGTATTAATTATGCACGTAATGATAAAAAGAACTGCTATTATTTGTTATCTTTTGTATTAATAATGATAATATTTAAAAAAAAAAAAAAGCCTTACCTCCAGTTTTCTTGTCCACTCGTTTACCAGCTGCTCTCTCGATCAAAACCGTATCCTGAGCATCCAGGAGGACTAAGGTGAAGAAAATAAAATACCTGCTACATCTATATAGAAATCAACTGTCGTTGCTACAGACATAATAAATCAACTGTCAGTTACTCCCATTGTCATGTGTATCCTTCTAAATGAAATGAACATTCTTTCGATGACGATGTTCTTATACATTTCTCATACTTACCAAAATGTCGTGGATAAATTCCTTTAGCTTGAAGAGCAAGTGCTTGCTCCCGGCTCCTCGGAAAACCGTCCATGACCCAACCTTTCTTTACACAATCGAATAGTTTAGTTCTCTCTTCAATTAACTTGACCCATAAAGGAGTGGGCAAATCCTATATGAAAGACAAATATGTGTTTCGTGAGAATTTTGTGGACAATGATGGACGTTTGGGATGGGTTGCTAGAGAGGTCGGGCCGCCGTGAAGTCGGACCGTCGTATACTCGGACCGCCGTATACTCGACCCGGGTAAGGTCGGACCGCGGGGTTAGTGGACTCGGACCGAGGGGTTAGTGGAGTCGGACCATGCCAAACTCGGACCATGCCAAACTCGGACCATGCCAAACTCGGACCATGTCAAACTCGGACCATGCCAAACTCGGACCATGCCAAACTCGGACCATGATTTAGTTAGTTGAATAGTTGAATACAAGAATAAAGTCTTAGTCACTTTACCAATGACCCAACGAAAACAGACCTTTGCGTCAAACCAACCGCCATGTTGGATATTAGTTCGGGTAAACACCGCCGATTGGCCGTGGCGCTACCATGGAGCGCGCATATAGGTCGTCAAACTATGATGGCTGCCGTGGTTGGTGCAATGCAATACACAACCCCACGCGTGGCGGAAGGATGGGAACTGGCGGGGGGGGGGGGGGGGGGGGGGGGGGGGGATGGGGGGGGGCGTAACTGTCTAACACTACTGTCACTTATCTACAATATCTGTGAGATACCGACCTAGATTACAATACCAACGACCTTTATAATAATTTATTAATAGATCATCAAAAAGCATTATTTAGCACCTTCGAAGGTAGTGAGAATGTATGTGTATGTAATATCTTTATTTCTGATCGCACATTTATATATGAACAAATAAAGTAATAAAGAAAGATATAATATCCTTCAAACACTTTCTGTGCAAGCACAGGTTTTCCCAGTCTTAGTAGTCTTTCCCAGTCTCCCTGGTAAACTAGAGAGATGTTTTAAACATTTTGATATTGAAACCTTTTCTTTGTTTGTTTCTTGGCTTCTGCTCTTATCTCTTACCTAATAGAATACCCAAACAGAATCACCGATGTCGGACACGGAATCGAGTTCACATAATCGGCAAGAGATCGTGCATGAGCTCAATAAAGCTATGAGATCGATGAAATCTTTAACAAATGGAATATTCCAAATAAATCGTTTTTGTTTACATATCTCCTATTTTCGTAATAAAACATATTTTCGAAGCAAACTCAAAATCCCAATTCCGATGAACATAAGAATAATTTCACCATGAGACTTCGTCAGGCTCGTTTTACATTGTACCAGCTAGGTTTAAAACAATAAGAGGCTATAATTAATCTGTAATAATTAATTTTCAATGAACCAGCTGGCTTCTACGTCATAAGAATTAAAAAATGGCTACCTTCAAAATTCAATTTCCGACGAACATAATAATAATTTTGCCATGAGACTTCATAGGCAGGTCATCAGGCTCGTTTTACATCGTACCAGCTAGATTTAAAACAATGAAATAAAGTAATTATTTATGTACGACCATCGTGTGGCCATTTTCTAGCCTAAGAAAATCCGCCATTGACAAGGCTTAACAATGAAGTCTATGAGGAAAATTATCGCTCACAAAAGCAATCTTAATAATTCAAATTCTGACGAACATAATGATATTTCTCTGCTGAGACTTTAAGAGGAGATGCTCAGACCTGTTATACCTCGCACCAACTAGATTTAAAACAATGAAAGGAAATAAATAACTTGTAATAATTATTTTTCACCATTGTGTGGTCATAGGCTAGCCTAAAAAATCCGCCATTGACAAGGCAGTCATGTTAACACTGAAGTCTATGGGGAAACATTTGGAAATCGAACATCGTCGTAAATAAACAATCTCAGAACCATTTATGACCACCAGCATTCAAATCGTGGCAAAACACATCATATGTACTAAGTTTGAAACCAATATTCTCGATATTTCCACCGTTTGGAAGAAAAAATTATCCTCTGAGTGAACGTCGTCGAATATCGCTTCAATATGGCCGTCTATGGGCATGACATTTTGAACATAAAAACATCAAATTACTCGAAGAATATACCGTTTTCAGTCAAACCAAGGGCATGATATCTCCAATTGAAACCTCCGAGAAGGTTTGTCATCCATTTAAAAGCAAAAATATGTAAAAATCTCTAAATATTCCATTCAGATATGTCCCTATGTTAATCCTATGGGCGAAACCCACGTCGTAGCTGGCACCGTTATTTTCCTTAATATTCATCAAAACTTTTGCAAAAACATTTAATATGACGGGACTTAACGCCTGAACAAAATATCCAGCGTGAAACAAACACGTTCTCTTTTATTTTAGCTAATTTTCGGTGCACAAATTCGTCATTTGCAAATCCGAAAAGGGTCCGCCATCTTGGCATCTTGACGCATATCTTTAACATAGGCAAGCCAAATTTGAAACAGAATTATCCCTTAAAATCGCTAATTTAGAACATCTGAATCGGCAATAATGTTTATTTGGACACAAGAATGGGTCTGAGATACCTATTTTAAAACAATTTTGCATAATTTCCGAGAAAACGGCCGTCCTACATCTTGGCACTGAATGCCGCACTGAATGCTGTACTGAATGCCGCGTCACCGCGTCACTTTTTCACTGTTTTCTCTTGAAATACACAATATTTTTTGTTCCAAAACATGTTAAATATTCTTTTTAATGAAAAGAGGCCTAAATATACCTTCAAAAACGATTTTAAAGCCCGTTTTAAGTTAAGTTTCAAACAGTAGTTCCAAGATGCCCACTAGGGGATCACTCTGGTATAAAAGAGCCCCCTGCTCCAGCCCAATCATTAGTGAATAGGATCTTGGTCTAGCAGGAGCTATGACCATTTTTCTCAGATTTTGCCTGTGACACCCCACCTGAGCAGCCACCAGAGCCTGATCTACTGCCATTTGCCTTGCATATCTGTGCTGTGTCTGATTTATTTCAGATTCATCAACATTTCTTCTAGTTTCAAAGGAGTTTCAACACATTTGCCTGGGTCGACTGAATTGGTTCTCTTCAATACTACATTGGTACAATGGTAGTGGTTCAATTTCACCTATTTGGACTTCAACAATGGTTCTCACGGATTCTTCACTTCTTATCACCACACTGGATATTGTGTTGTGTTTCCTTTTCAGGAATTTGTGCAAAGGAATCCATGTTAACCTGGATGGAACTCATTGTTGAGGAATACTCCATGAATACCTGGAGTGGACTACTGTGATATTGTGTTTCTGTTTTTAGCAAGCTCTAGTGAGCTTCAAGGGAGCTAGGAGATTCAAACCTGGATTAATTTGGAAGCATAAGTTCTTAACGAAAAATGCTGGATCACCAAAATCGTGAGTCAACTCTAAAATTCGCACCTCTCACATATACATTGCATTCACCATGTTCACAGCCTCAGCTGCCCATAGAAAAAAAAAATATAGGATGTACTTTTCTTTTCAGCCAAAAAAAAACATATCATCGGCATAGCTTAGATCCGTCGGATTTCCGACTAAGGAGGAGTAGCATGGAGGTGGAGAGAGAATTTCGCCAAATGTCTAACAAAACTGTATGTTGTACTAGGCCCCCTAGCTCTCGTTCCAGTAATTCCTACAAATCTTACTACATTTACATTGCACCATGTACTCGAACCTCAAATTTCGAACCAACTTTTTGTAGTGGAACCTTGAAAATTATTTTATAAAAACCCTCATCAGAGTGCGAAAATAACTATTTTCTCCACCCGCCCACTTGGCGGGTAAATGGGCCAAAGTAAAAAACAATGTACAAATGGCCATATTTCACATGAAATTTTGACATTTTTTCAAACGCACTTTATAATACCATCCTTAGGTATTTCAAATAGCCCATAACTTCCTGCATTTGAGGAAAAAATTGCCTGTTGATAGCTTAAACTGCTGAATTAGGAGAACGATTTGAAATTAGACCCCTTCAAACCCTCTTTATGAAGTTCAATATTGGAATATTGGAAAATAATGATTAAATGAAATATTATAGCCCAAAATTGATATTTTTGACTTACAGGACAATTGACAATATGATATAAACTACTACCGTATGCCCAATATCCTGTGTATAGATGCAGTCAGCGTTATGGAAATTATGCGTTACGGAAATTATGCGTTACGGAAATTATGCGTTACGGAAATTACGCACCCCTTTGAGGCCCTGTAAAGGCAAAGGCCATGAGCCAAGAATGTATATTTTTTCATGTGTATAGAAGATGTTAATATGTATACGGTCAGTTCTCAAGAAATGGGGTCACAGGGGGCTACTTGGGGGTCAAATTTTAAATTCCTTGCAACTACCAATCATTCACATGATCGATTGTACACATGTTTAATGATCCAAATCGAAAATTGGGAACACTAATATTAAAATCTCTCCCTGTGGCAGCCGAAATCAAGAAAAGCATAAATTGGCTTGTGTTGCGTTCCAACGCCCTGTGTTGCGTTCCAACGCCCTTTCAATGCCCTGTCAACGCCCTTAAAATAAAATTACAAAATTTCTGTCTAATATTGTAACATCAAACACAGCTGCTAAACTAAGTATTAAGCTAAATATTTAGTGAAAAAATGATTTTTTGTCCATATTTTATTGTTCATGTTTTTCTGGGGCGTTGGAATAGGCGTTAGAACGCAAAGATTAGTGTTGATTTATTATGATTGTTTTCTGGCCCTTTTGTGATCATTTTTTGTATTTATTTGACCAGGAAATGTCAATTAAGGGTGAATTATCATTATTATCAGTATAGTAATTAGTTTGGAGGAGAATGTAACAGTGCATGCCCCATACACTGATAGCAAAAATGAGAAGAAAAACTAAAGATTAAAGAAATTAGGGCCTGGGGAAAGCAAAAAATCCGATTTGTACATTTTTTTTTACTTTGGCCCACATGCAGATATTTAACCGCCCGCACATAAATTTACCCGCCCACAAATTACACTTTAATGACAGAAGTCAGAGGTGATTTCAATCACACAAGTAAATAATAAAATACCATTCTTTCTTTGTACCGTACCATAATTTTCAAGGAATAATAATGTATATCTAACACTGAACATGGATCGATTTGTTTAGTTTGGTGGCTATGAACATTCCCCTATTGGGTGGGTGGCGGTGACGTCAGTCAAATTGACGTCGGCCACGGAAGTTTTACGTATCTTTCGGGAACTTATCCATTCAGTGAAAGCTTTGGTTCACAACAGTGTCCCGAATCTAGTCCTATTATGTTGTGAATAGCTGTCATGAGTTTAATGTGTGGGAAAGGTAACGCGTGATTACGTCGCAATATGTGTTGCAATTATGTTGAACTGTATGAAATGTTGAAATGTTTTTATCCAGTGAAAAGATGCGGTGAAGATAACTATGGATGAAGGATCGAAAGTGATAACTATGGATGAAGGATCGAAAGTAACTGTAATGACTTTGATGAAAGTTGATCCTATGAATTTTGGAATTCGTGGGATACCTGAAAATTGTTGGAAGTTTGATAAAATATGGACCTCAGGAACTAGAAAACCTTCAGTCCAGAAAGTCTTCGAAATTGATCATGACTGTGGCAGAGTAGAATTTACTGCCGTGGCAGAGTAGAATTTACTGCCATTTTACAATACAGGGACTAACAAGTATATTCATTCATCTCAAATACGACAGAATGCACCATTTAAAATTTAAGAGTATGTGGGTTTGCACCATTTAAAATTTAAGTATGTGGGTTTTCTTTGCTACCATTTTGAATGTCTTCGAATCATGTATCCCATATATTGGAAAGTTGTTATTTACCAGATTTATTATTAACAAATATTGATGACATATCTGGGGTCAGATTTTCAGAAAATGTACAATTTGGCAGCTGTACAGATTACTAATAAAAAAAAACAGTGTGAAAACACTGCACAAAATTTCGTAGGGCGGTCACCTGCGGCTGTTGCACCCGGTTGGTTTGACTCTCCCCTTGGGGATTGTTGCCTGGATGCGACAGCAAGGTGGGGGACCCCCGCGGCTAATTTTCAGCCATCAATATCGTTATTGGACGGTATTTATTGTAAGACTTGAAAACCCATCAGTATCGTTATTGGACGTTATTATTGTAAGACTTGAAAGCCCTGCCTTCTAGAAAGCCCTGCCTTCTAAATTATGTTTGGAGAGAACTAAATTATGTTTGGAGAGAAAAAAACGCTGAACATTAAGAATAGATAGACAAAAAACGCTGAACATTATGCATATTTTTCTGATTGCCGTCTTTATTAATAGGCAGACAGGCACACAAACAAAGCAGGCACACAAACAAAGCCATTTATAGGCAGACAAACAAAGCCAAGAAAGTACATCGACAAAATAAGTAAATTCACTCAATTCAACCAATTACATACAATTATCCATATATATTAATTAACCAGCAATATAGTCAGCACATTAACCAGCAATATAGTCAGCACAAGTCAGTCAGCACATTATTTTAACCAGCACATTCACTGCACATGTCGCATCCTTGGATGTGCCATGGTTCTACCCCCTCGCACTGAGGATGGTAACTCCTGTCGCAGTATGTGCAGTACAGGAAAATCCTAAAATAGACAAGTATTTTTATATAAAACATTTATGACACAGTAATACATTTATGACACAGTAATATTTTAATATGGCTATGGCTATAATGTAATGTATAGGGAATAACAACATTTTCCATAGTAGTCACTATGGAAAATGTTGTTATTAAAGAATCAAGATGATTCTTTAGTTAGTTATACTACTTTCTAATCTCAGCTGTACTCTAATCTCAGCTCTAATTGTACATGAAGATTTCGATCTACACAGACATACCTGTATTGCACGTCGAATAATACTCTCTTGGTAATATCCACGTCCGCTTCCCGTGCACTGACACCATTCAGCTGATCCTGTAGATAGAAGGCATTCTCAAAAGTAGGCCGTTCCTTGCAAGTCACGCAGGTCCAGCGGTACTGGATTGCCAGCTCGTCATTAGTGGGTGCCCTGGTAATCGTTACAGTATCGGTGTCTCCAGATACTCTGAAAGGAAATCAAAATTATATACAAAATTAAATATATACAAAATTAAATACGAACATGATGTCTGATAAGAATTAAAATTGAAAATAATGTCTGGAATCTGTAAATAATGTCTGGAATCTGTAGAGTATAATGTCTGACATTTGTCTGTATGAAATTTGTATATGGAACAGGCCCTACTATATACTAAACGAGTAATCCATTATATCATCATGGCTACACATCATGTGCATACACATACCTTTCCATTATGGCAGGTAGTAGGAATAGGCAGGTAGAAGGAGTAGTAAGGCTGGTATCAGGTAGTATAGAAGGCAGGTAGTAGGAGTAGTAAGGCGGTGTTGTCTGTTCTCGTGCAAAAAGTGGAATGGCATTAGCTTGGTCGCACCCCCCTATTTAAGGCAGCGGTTGATGCCACTCCTCAATGGATTGGCATTTGGTCGTCCAGTCGCGCTCTTTGAAGTCGCGCCCTTTGATCTCATCAAAGAATTCTGAGGCTTGCTATGAGCACCGCGATGAGTCGCAATGGCAGGCGATAAGCAGTTCATGAGCACCGCGATGAGTCGATATTCAATTGTTATTCCTTAGGGACGACGTACATGTTTAAACAATACAACCCCAACCCCTAGGCCAAGCCAATGAATGATGCACACTAAGTAAAAACAGGAATGTAAATCTTAGTAAAGTGATGATCGATATAACGATAATTCAATTAAATTATTCTTTTATTGTCTGTTTGGTACAGAAATAATAACGATAATTCAATTCAATTATTGTCTGTTTGGTACAGAAATAAGTGGTAGGCCAATTCTGGCGTGCCAGGACTTCCTATGGATGCCACATAATATGAATTTACCATGAACTGAATATGAATTTATCATGAACTGAATATAGTAAATCTTGAAGGGATGAAGGGACGGGGAAGGGGTGCTGCTGGCTATTAAGGGGGCAGGGTTCATGGGGGTTATTTGATTAACTGTGTATTGATGTACAAAATAGATTAATTGATGGACGATGTCCTCATGAAAATGTTAGTTTATGGTCTTCTGAACATGGCGTTTCTGTGATGGCTAGGAAAAACAAAACTAAATAACCTCACAATAACAATGAATTGTAATGTAATTATTACAGGGTTCTCGCCAGCCTTTTTGAGCATAGCGGCCTTAATTATATTCAAAAATACTAATCTAATTGTATTCAAAAATACTAATCTGATCTAGGGAAATGTCCTCCAGTCCCATCTTGGCTTGGCATTGGCATTTAAATTGTATATCAAATACCGAAAAGCCGCCGATATTTAGACTATGCAGATATACTGTTTGGTATTTATTTTCCGTACCAAATCAATTGTGAGACAACCCCTTAGAATTGGAAACCAGTAAGACTTTATGCATGAGGTGGAAACCAGTAAGACTTATGCTGGGCGACGCCCAGCATATCTGGAGTAATTAAGCCAGGAAGAGGGGATGTGCATGGGCTTTATTACAGTGCAACTAATGTTACTAATTTACATTTGAGGAATAATGTATACCTAACACTGAACATGGTTTGATTTGTTTAATTTGGTGGCTATGCACATGACTCTATTGCATGTGTGGCGGTGACGTTGGTCAAATTGACGTCGGCCACAGAAGTTTTACGTATACGAAAAGTGATTAAGAAACCCAGTATACGAAAAGAAAAGTTGACCCAGTATACGAAAAGAAAAGTTGATTGAGATTATGACCCAGTATACGAATATGACCCAGTATAAGAAAAGTTGATTAAGAGAATAAACCCAGTATACGAAAAGTTAGACTAGATAATTTTATCACTTGTTCATTTCACTGGAGACTAGATAATTTTATCACTTGTTCATTTCACTGGAGACTGACACAAATTTAATGGCGACCGCACCCTGCCTCTCTTTCTCCCTCACTCTCTTTAGGATCTGTTACATTACTTCATTAAATTTTTTACATTCATCAGAGGTTAAATTTTTCATATTCATCAGAGGTATGTATATAATAGAAGGTCGGCGAAAATGGAGCTTTCGCCGACCTTCTAACTGAACACTTTCTCCGACCCAATGTAACACCTTCACACCAGGTCGCTCACTGGCCGGCCGTCGTCCTACGCGCGAATCGACCGTCGCCCACTCTTTGGCTATGATCTTGAGGATGAAAGGAGATGAAAGATAGAGCCATTGGTTTGTAGTTGAAGCTAGTCCTGGCGAAGCGAATTGTTCCTGCGTGAGTGTGAAAGTGGCTTCACCTTGACGCGTCGCCGCCCGCGGATATATAAGACAGCCCCGTTCAGAGGGTTAATCATTATTCGCTCCGAGAGCAAAGCAACCACATCAGCCTACTACTACCACAGCAACCTACTACTAGCCTACTACCAAGTCTTGATGGACGATTCATCACCACCACCTTGCATTAGGTGCAAGCAACCAGTCTCGTCCAGCCATGAAGCTCTACAGTGTGAGCTTTGCATGCACTGGCAGCACCGTTGCTGTGATACGCCCATCACGTCACAGCAATACAGAAAAGCTGTCAGAGGGAAGACAGTGATCGATTGGTTGTGTGAGCCCTGCACAGTTCCATTTGGTCACTCCACCCTAGCTTCACTCCCCAGCAATGCCACACTCCCCGACTACTCCCTGATAGCAGACTCCTCCAGTTCCAGGTCTCCAAGCCCCGACTCCTCCAGTTCCAGGGCTCCAAGCCCCATGGGGGACATGGACTTGTCAGTGTCAGTGTCAGTGGAGGAGGAGGAGGAGGAGATGGACGTGTCCTACCAGCTGCAACAGGAAGTGAGCGAGTCTGTCCTTCCAGACCCTGCCCCTGCCCCTGCTCCGGCCCCTGCCCCTGCCCCAGCCCCAGCCCGGACGTATGAGGTGATTGCCGCCGCATCCCAGCGCCAGAAGCCAAAGCTGGTAGATAATGTAGGCTACAGTTATACGATCAAGAGGGCAACGCAGACGGCTACAACCTGGCGCTGTGCAGTGCGCAACAAGGCGACTGTTTGCCCTGCCAGCGTCAGGCAGGTGGGCAACGACTACACCCCAGGCCCACACAACCACTGCCACCAACCAGCCGGTGCTGGAGCAGGGAAGGCGATGAAGGTCGTGAAGGAAGTGCGCCAGAAGGCTGTCGACCAGCTGTTCCGCCCTTCAGGCGCCCTCATCGACTCCGTCCTGCTTCACCACCGAGTGGACGAGATCCCCTGTGACGCCCTCCCCAGGCCAGCCTACCTCCAGCGGGCAGCCAACCACCAACGGCAGAAACTCCGCCCCGTAGACCCTACCACCCTCGAGTTCGAGCTAAACCAACGCCACGTCCCTGAGGGTTTTCTGCGAGGGGATCTCGTCGTTGGGGAACGCCGTCACCTGATATTCGCCAGTGACCACCAACTCACCCTCCTCTCCCAGGCACGCCGGTGGTATGCTGATGGCACCTTCAAGGTGGTGCGCCAACCCTTCACGCAGCTCTTCAGCATCCACGCCTTCCTAAAGTCTGAAGATGGGGAGATGAAGCAGGTGCCTCTCGTCTTCATCATCATGTCCGGCCGCCGTCGGCGTGATTACAGCCGGGTTCTCCAACACCTCCTCCGCCTACTTCCAGCAGCGCCCAGGGTTCAAGAAATCCTGGCCGATTTTGAGAGTTGTTTCTGGCGGGCCTGTGGACAGGTGCTCCCTGACGTCACCATGAGGGGGTGCCTGTTCCACTGGACGCAGGCCATCTGGCGGCACGTCGGGCAACTTGGACTGGCGAGAAACTACATCGAGGACAACGGTACTCAACGGTTCGTGAGAAAGTTGATGGCCCTCCCCTTCGTTCCTGCCGCCCATGTCCAGGGCCACTTCCAACGACTCTCCAACGAGGCTGCCACCCCTCAACTGCAAGAGCTGTGCAACTACATCGGCACCACCTGGGTACGTTCCAACCTCTGGTCCATCGAGGCTTGGAATGTATTCCAGCAATCCATCCGGACGAATAACGACGTTGAGGGGTGGCACCTGAGGCTCAACCACGCAGCGAACCGAGCCAACCTCCCTCTCTACCTGCTCATCGACTTGCTGCATAGGGAGGCGAGGTTGGTGACGTTGACAGCGCGGCTGGTCTCTGAAGGCAAGGTGCGCAGGTACCAGCGCAGAAAGTATGCACAACTCCAGGCGAAGATAGAGACATACTGGGACGAGTTCGTGGCTGACCAACGCAGCTCTACCCGTCTGCTGCATGCCTGCGCCAGATTGAATGGGCCTGTTCTAAACTAATCAATCTGTTATAAATTAATGCTTTCGTGTAATCAATCTGTTATAAATTAATGAGTCTTTCGTGTATTAGCAGCTCTAGTATAATTATTATTGATATTATTGATTGTTATGAATTAATCAGAATATTTCGTGTATTATTGATATTGTATTATCTGATATTGTAATAATTGATAATGTAAATATTTTGTAAATATGTTTATTATGTTCATTGATTATTGACCAGTCAATAAATTAATTCAATGCTAAGCTAAAATATGTTGTTTGTTTTCACTCTCTGCCCTGAATCATTAGCCCCCACCTACATCAGCACCACCACCGACACAACCATCCCACAACTATTAAGTTAAAATCAATTTCCCCGATTAGATACACTCACCTGCATTCTGAATGATTAGATACACTCCCCCGCTTTCCTTCTAATATACCCGCTCATGCATTCCCAAATCTTAAGTGATTCGATTTCTCCTATTTATATAGATTTCTCCTATTTATAAGTGATTAGATTTATAAGTGATTAGATTTCTAAGTGATTAGATTTCTAAGTGATTAGATTTCTAAGTGATTAGATTTCTAAGTGATTAGATTTCTAAGTGATTAGATTTCTAAGTGATTAGATTTCTAAGTGATTAGATTTCTAAGTGATTAGATTTCTAAGTGATTAGATTTCTCCTATTTATAATTTCTCCTATTTATAATTTCTCCTATTTATAATTTCTCCTATTTATAAGTTCTCCTATTTATAAGTGATTAAATTTCTCCTATTTATAAATAATAATATTGTGACCTGACATAACTGAACTGCACACTGACATAACTGAACTCCACATTATTCTCAAGAACTTCACATTATTCTCAAGAACTTCATCAATACAATTCATATTAAATCGTATCAATACAATTCATATTAAATCGTACCGATGTTAAAGCAAGTTTGACTCCTGTTTGCAAGATTTTGCATAAAAAAACCATCAATATTTGCCTGCATTTCAAGGGCAAACAATGCGGTCGGTTTTAGTGCACTTGTCCCCCCCCCCCCCCAAGTTATTCTGTTAAATTGTGATAATTCTATTGGGCAAATAATAAGACATTGTGATAATTACTCATTAATCATTATCACAAATGAATACTCATTTGTGATAATGATTAATAAGTTCAGACATCATTAATGTACGTCAGGGGGTCGTAGTAAGCCTTGGGTCAGTAATAGTATTGTGGATGAGTGGATTGATGGAGGTACTCGTCCACAACCAATCAGCACTCGTCAACACATAATTGTAGAAGTAAAAACAAGATATAGAGTCTCTTTATGCATAATAGAGGACCGAGTTCCATGTAACATATAGGAGACAAGAAAAAAGAGCAACGACTAAACAAAGAACATTTGTTTGATTGTATGTATATTACATTGTATCAGCAGTAGGTACCCAGCAGTAGTGAATAACCTCAGGGGGAGGGGCAGGGTATTGGTTAAAAAAGCTTTCGAAAATATTTGAAAAATAGTTGATAATTGTATTCATTGTAGAATGCAAGTTGGCAAATCATTAAATAAAATATTGGATCGCATGTAATCATGTAAGTGTGCACAAGGAGGAGGGGTCACAGAGAAAGAGGAGGGAGTAAGGGGAGAGAAAACAAGAGAGAATGGGAAAACAAGAGAGAATGGGAAAGAGATGAGAGTGGGAAAGAGATATGAAAGGAGAGGAAGAAAGAGGGGAAGGTGGAGAGGAAGAAAGAGGGGAAGGTGAGAGTCAATTCTTTAATGTAAAACGAGAAAAAGAGAATCAATTCTTCACTCTCTTTGCTTGTCCTCCTTTCCCCGCTCCTGTTGTTCCCCTCCCCGCCCTTGTTGTTCCCATCTCTCCATCCTACTCTACTCCCTCCCCCCCCCCCCCTCCCCCCCTCCCCCCTCCCTCCCCCCCCCCCCTCACCCCCCCTCCCCTCCCCCGCGACGAACACCTTCCTTCCATCCCTCTACCCAAACCCCAATCATTCCATCTCGTAATTCTACTGTTACACTCCCTCTATATACCAAACTTTCACTTGTAAATGCGAGTGAGCGAGCGCCCATTTACCACCCAAAGTGCACTAACCAAAGCAGCCATCATACTTTAAATTGACCTATATTAGTCTCTGTACGCGGACCAGCGGACACACACACGTGCCACCTAGTGGAGGTGGAGAGATTAACGTTATTAATTTTGGTATTTACCGCCAGGGCGGCCGCGGCACTTACCACATTCCCAGGGTTACACCAGACCACCAGACGTGTTGTTTTGTTGCTAAACTGGGTTAATCTTTGTTGTTTTGGAGACAATCTTTGTTAAGATTGATATATACTTAAGGCGAAACTTCTATCAGCTATATACTTAAGGCGTAAGCTTCATTAAAACGGGTAAAACGGCCACGGCGATTGGACAGAGGTGATCGGAGGCTTTATTTACTTTGCCTTTGGCACGTGAAACACCGTATAAAACACCGTATAACCCTTACCCTAACGTACCATCCATCCATAAATCTAACCTAGGCCTACCACCCATCCATAAACATCAAAATTCATAATCAGCGATTCTCTATCTTTTAATATCTGGGTCCGAGTTTGCAGTGGTCCGAGTTTGCAGTGGTCCGAGTTTGCAGTGGTCCGAGTTTACAGTGGTCCGAGTTTACAGTGGGTCGAGTCCACTAACCCGACCGGTCCGAGTCTACCAACCCGGTGGTCCGAGTCCACTAACCCCGTGGTCCGACTCCACTAACCCCCCGGTCCGACTCCACTAAGCCGCCGGGTCCGACATCACGGCGGTCCGAGTTCACCAGTCACCTTGGGATGTATTATGTGGGTTTTTTTTGTTTTATTTTTGGTCGAAAAAAACTTACATGTACTAGATCTAGGCCTACTTATGCAAAGCTTACAGATGATTAATTACGTTTTCAAGGTCCTTCTTTATTTAATTATGAGTAGATTTGTGTATTTTCAAGAGAAATTTAATATGAAGCAACACGGTGTTTTAAATAAACTTGCCTGTTTTCTGTCGAGGTAAATCTTTGCTTCATTTTTCAAGCTCAATTCTGCAGACTCCACTAGACTTTCTGGTGTGATGTGCGCACATCTCAATTTGGTACAAACCATCTTAGAGATGGTCCTTTTCCCAGAAGCTGGAGGACCGTAGACAACCACGCGGGGTACTAAGAATGAAAAATAACGTTTATAAATGATCCTCTGTTAACTATAATTGTACTACACGAAGTAAATTAATTATGGCCAGTATCAATAAAATCAAAACTCCCCAGTTGGAATTTATATTTCTATATGCTAACTCTTAGCACTAGGCCTACAGTACAGGGGAGTACACATCACCAGAACTTACCATCATCGTTCTCACGTTGAAGGGTGTCTATTAAGAAAGCCAATGGATCATCTGGTTTATGGATGAGAAGCTGCTCCAGGAGCCGCTGAGTGTGATAGAATAAAAAATACATAATTGTAAAATAATTGTCACGTTAGTCGTTATGACAAAATGAAATATTGAATATAGACTCTATTCTAATTCAGATATGTTCAAAACGATCTCAAAATCAATATTAGGCTAATGAATATGCTACTAAAATAACATCTAAGCCAAGACGAAATTTTTAAAAACGAGCTTCCTACAATACAAAAATTGCTAATTAAATGTCTTGGATTCGATCAATTACACTCTGATTCTGTCCACACAGTCACAGAGTGAGACCCAGCATATTTCCATAAACACAGCATTTGGACACACATATTATGTCATATATATAGTGATTCAGCTTTTTTTTCTTCTTTTTTTTTCTTACCACAGAGGCTTTAAATTTGCCCATTGCGACCCGGCACAGAAAACCTTATCCTGACAATGTGATATCAACTAGGGCCTATTTGTAATTTGTAATGACATTTAACTGTGTGCACACTTATAAAACAGGCTACACAATCAGCTAGCTATGTGTAGCCCGGGCTCCCAGACCCTAACCTACGGAGTGTGTAGCGATCAGCAGTAAAATAGAGCGGAGCCAGTCAGAATTTCTCGGGCTAGCTATGTGTACATATATTATCGTTGTATATCTATTCTTACCTTATACATATCGAAAACTCCATATTTTTCTGCATATGTTGCGAACTCTGGGGGGATCAGCAAAGGTCTTTTTGTAGCATCCATAATTAAATAAGTGTCAAAACTGAGCGGCCACCAGTGATATCTGTTGTTTACAAGTTGCTACGTGCTTCTAGACGACGTCGCTTACAACTGATGTGCTGATTGGTCAGAAGTTAGAGCACCTGTGATTGGTTTGTGCGTACATCCCGGCAGGTGGCGATTTACCCGACAGGCCAGACGCACACTCCCCACGATTTCTATTTAAATTCTAAAACAATAAATATTATGTTATTTGGGACACTCAGGGAACGAACACATAATTATAGGGAATAGGGCAGAATAATCAACTTGTTTATGGTGGCCATAAGAGGTAGAAGCAGAGGAGAGATTTATTTTGATTCCAGATTTAGATTAGCCTAGAAGTAAGAAGATTCAAGATTTAGTCTGTATGGAAGAAAGGGCAGGTAAATGGCTAATAGATTGACTCAGCCTCTGAGAAACGATCGAAGGACTGGTTATACTGACTAGCAGGGTTTCTGAGAGTATGCATCGCTAGCCTAGGCTAATGTGCTGAGGATCTTAGTTAGGCTAAGGAAGCGCAGGTTACATAATACTAACACGTGCGGTGCGGCTAATTAATTATGAATTTACGATATGATTTATATCTTATACTAACACATGGACAACGCCGTGAAAATGATGACGTGTTTATGGGTTTAGGGCAAGAGGGCATTGGTTTGCGCTGGAACGAAGGTATTACATACTTCCCTAGGTTTGACCTTTTAAAAGTGGGACATACCGCCGTGAATTGTTATCCGCCCACTCGTTGGCGCGCCTATCTCCTGTCGTAATTATAACTCGAATTTGAACCTAGAGATGGCGCCACGCAAAGCCAGTGCATCCTGGGAACGTGGAACACCTCCATCCGCCATATTGGATAGGAAAAATAAATAACAAGTTGGCCAGGTAGTACAGTAAGTATCGTTTGTTCTTTCTCGACTATTTGCGCTCGGTATCGATCTAAGGACAGCCACTTAACCTATGGTTATTTACCTTCACGTCTGAGGCATTCTAGTGGAGAAAAATATTCTCATCATTATTGAATGAAGCTTCGGATTATGTTTTGACATCATCGGTGATCCTACGGACTGCCGACCCTGTTCGCGATCCAAGATGCCACTTCCTACGCCTATGGCGTTAAATCGAGTCATATGACAGCTTATGGATTACTGATCATTCGAATTTGGCTGGGATCTGTGAAGAATAAACCCCTATTGTGACAAAAGTTCAAATAGTGATAATCAATTCTGTTTTCTATGGGTAGTAAATAGGCTGCCGGTATGGGTTGATCGCCCTTCGTCATCGTTGATGTTGGTGCCAGCGACAGACACGGTCCACAGTCCCTGAGTGGTCTGAGTCACAGGCACAGCATATGGGCGAATGCCCCACCCCCTGCCCAAATACTACCATTTTGATTTTAATTCTACAGATTGCTTACTCTTGAATTTTGTGAGCCGATAACAATGTCTATGAAGAGGGAGTTAGGAATATCTTGTTCATCCCTTCAGTTTCTCCTTTATGTCCCCTCCACTGTCTTGTGTCTGTGACTATCAGTACGGTAGGTAGTACCGTAGCCTACGTATTATTTATTATCAGCGATGACCTAGTGTTTCCCAGGAAGTTTTTTTCTGAGGGGCGGGGTGGATCACTGATCTTCGCGAACTTTTATTGGGGCAAAACGAAGTTCAAGTGGACTTCTTTAATTTACTGTTTCTTATCTTATTATTAATTAGTCCCGTACTCACTGAGTCGAAGAGAAAGGCGCTTCTGCTGAGAACTTTTGACTGTCAGAATCAAGTAGACATACAGTCTACAGAGCACATGTGTACGCCTAGTGATATGAATAATCGGCCGTGTAGTCCAGCGGCCAGCACCGTACGGACAATCATACCGTATGACCTCCCTGCCCTTAACATAGGGTAGCTTTACCTTAAAGTAGACATCATCACATTGATAAGTATATAGAAATTAGAAGAAAGACTGCTACTTCTTCAGTTCAGTTCTCAAGGATCACGCTTTTAGATCTGCTTCCGCTCGTAAATTAATTACAGCGCTTGGTCATAATATTAGACTTTGAATTTTAGATATCCATAACTGCATTGGACATGATGAAGAGAATCTCAATTTATCCGATCAAATCTCTTTTATTCAAGCCCGTTCACCACTCGACCCGATTTATAGTAGGCCTATAGATAGTGTCAGCTGTGGTGATCAATGTAAATTGTAACTCAGGCAGAATGTCTTGATCTTAAGTTCACAAAAAATCTACTCAGTTAGCAGCCCACTCCAAAATCATTATAAATAAAGACCTCATTCTACATTGAGGATTCAATTTAATTGTGTGTTTAGCAATGGAAAGTTATATGAGGGTTGAATCTAAGATTGTATTACAATGTAACTGCATGTTTTACAATGGAAGACCCTTATTCAGTTTTGATTCTTATATCAAATAATCCATAATTCAAACAATCTTGTAAAATCTGATAATAAATTAGTTCATTGAGTAATTCCTACCAATGACTGTATACATGTCAATCATTAGAAACGAACTGATAGTCTCATGAGTCCTTTCTTAAAATTTCCCCCCAAAGTTGGTTCCCTCTCTGTTTTATTCCTGGGGTGAATATATCATATATCCTGTTTCATTTCTGCCACATAATATACAATGAAGATATATATATTTAACAATGGTTGGTAATAAATTTGAAATTCCTTAAAACTACCTCAAATAATGAATTCAATCAGGATGCAATGAAATCGATTCTTTTGACAAGTATCTGAGCATGATTATGTTTTTAGTGCTGGCAAAATACCATTAGGAAAATATGTCCGTAAAATATAATGATTACAACAGATCCCTTCTCAGGTATTCACCATCAGCGTAATGTATAAAAAAAAAACATGTTTTGAAAAATGTTAAATACATGTGCATCAGAAAGGTGTTTACACTGCACTCTAATACGGTTGTAAAATCCTGACATGCAAATATGATTAATAATTCTTGTTAGCCTTATTGCTATTTCTTTTCTTTCTAGGTAGTGAAATATATCACCATGGCTGCCGGGCCATACAACTATTCTTATATTTTCAAGTACATCATCATAGGTGATATGGGTGTAGGTAAATCATGTCTTCTACACCAGTTTACCGAGAAAAAATGTAAGTACAACCTCCGTTTTATTTCTATGCTATTTCTTATCCACTTTACCAAATAATATTCTGATCAAATTGTTATTCGTATCTGCATAAGATGCAGTGCATGTTTCCCTAATACTGCATTTTCCTTTTTTTCAGTTATGGCTGACTGTCCTCACACAATTGGAGTAGAATTTGGGACAAGGTATGTATAATACCCTCCAAGAAACTTCTACAGATTACCTCTTACCTTAGTATTAGAGCTAGCCTTTAAGCCCTAATTAAGTAGCTCCGAGAAGGGTATAACCACAGAGTTTTATTTTGACATTTTGAAAGACCTTCTGATGAAGCCACACATCCATAGGCGAAACGCTTAAGGGATCGCTAAATAAAATGCTTCATCGAATCTCCTGTGAGGCGTTTTTAATTGAGTTGACTCTACTTCTTCAACTTTAACTTTGAAAGATTATAGAATTAAAGAAGAATCAGTAAACACACTTCAGTGCTGCTCTTTCAAATTAGAATATTTAGCTTAAGCTTGACCCTAGTATGCCCCTATAGACTTTCTTGTAGCAGTTGTAGCTTCCTACCCAGTAAAAACTACCTAGCCTGTACTCATTTTAACGCCAAATGTTATCTTCTTTTCGTAGAATAATTGAGGTAGCCGGTCAGAAAATCAAGCTGCAGATATGGGACACAGCTGGCCAAGAGAGATTCCGAGCTGTCACAAGAAGCTATTATCGAGGTGCTGCCGGGGCGCTTATGGTTTATGATATCACACGGTAAGTAGCATGCCTTTCTTCATCGTAATTGCTCAATGACTAAATTTAATCCAATCTTCTTTTACTATTTTCTGTGCAGCCAGGAAATTTTTCGTCATAAATACTTATGACATTCTTTGCAGATAGATCCTTCGTTGAATTACATTCTCCGGTGATAATACCCCCCCCCCCCCCCCAAGGGTATAACACTGATCAAAAAAAGTATTCAAGACATAGATTTAGCTTTATAATTATTATATAAAAATTAAACTTTAATCTGACAATTAGGGGGTTCCTTCATGTACTCCGTGATACTTGTGTTGCTGACGGTCTGCTTATTTTTCAGACGAAGTACATACAATCATCTTAGTAGCTGGCTAACGGATGCTAGAAATCTAACAAACCCGAATACTGTGAGTTGAGTTTTATTATTATTCACCTTTCTTGGTGTGAACGAAATATACAATATCAATGCATCGTGCTTTGATAACGATATTCAACACAATAATTCCTTGACACCTTATTTCGCCTGATGTGACACCTCATGTTAGGAAATCAGTACCGATGTTATTCTTTATTGATAATAACTTACATGAAAATATCTAGAAGTCTAGATATCTGGAAGACCAGATTATAATCTGAAGTGTACTACCTATGTTGTTCTTTTTTGTACTTGTACATTTCTTATGAATACTCTCTCACACACGTGCCACCCTTTTCCAATTAATAAAGATGGGGATGATCTCCTGACAAAAATATTATTTGAACGTTATGTGAGAAAATGAGCCTTTCAGATGTTATTTATTCGTAGTAGACATTTGAACTCGAAGTCACTGTGAGGTATACAAGCTATACAGTCTGAACTGGTTCATACTTTCTATTACGTTTGTTATTCAATATTTGAAGTTCGGTCACAGATAGTTTAAAAACAAGTTTTTGCTTCCTTGGTGTCAGCATCCGCTGTACCATTCTCATATTTCGAACCTGTTATTCAATCCTTATTCATATTTCATGTCAATATTGTATTAATTACCAGGAAAGCAAGAGTCATTTTTCCATGAAAAGCAATAGCCCCAAGGCGTTAAATTAACCTCAAAATGATCTATCAGTTTGTGTCTCATTACTTGAATCATGTGAATACTTGTTTCCTTCATGTGACAATGAGAGGAGAACAAAGGGACGTTTTCTTCAGATACCTCCCTCTAGGTGGCAGCCCTTGTCTTAGAAACGCCCCCATATTAATATCCAGATTACATTTAGTTGCTTCCTCTTGGATGTAGGTACTATTGATGACTGGCGAAGAGTGTTCATCCTTGATATGAATCTAGGTTTTTGTTATTACTGTAACCCGGACACAAGAGTGAGAGACGGCAGTTTGGAGAAAATAGTTTTATTGAATAATTAAATGTGATGTAATAGGTTGAGTAATTAGATTAAATTAAATGAAAAACTACATATGAAAGAGTAATTAAGAAATGTAAATTTATGTATAAAAAATGAATAAGAATTATATATGGAAGATTATAATCTGAAGTGTACTACCTATTTTGTAGACAATATCAATGCATCGTGCTTTGATAACAATATTCCACACAATAATTCCTTGACACCTTATTTCGCCTGATGTGACACCTCATATATAAGGGGTAAGAGAGATAGGAATATGGTGGGTTGGGTCAAGAACATTTTGAAACGTGCCCGTTGCTGCGGTCAGAGCAGGAATGGACATGTGAGGAAGTAAGGACCTTTGGTGTTTAGGTAGTGGTAAAATTGAGATTGGGAATTCCTCCAGGTGTCAGCAATGACCCGCTATTCCGCCATAGCTTTTTTTTCAAGAATTTTATTTATACTGGATTCTCAAAGTCTCTTAGTGTAGGGTTTTTTCACTAAAAGAGAATTCGCTTCATGACCCGACAATACTTGATATTTTGTCGCATGCATTTTATACATGAACTCACGTCTAGAATCAACAGTGGCGACGTCTTAGAAAATACAGTTCTAAGTGATGACTAATACTAGCGAGAATATGTGTAACTGGATTGCGTTGTGTGAGGCCGGAACACCTAGTGTTTTACGGTTTATTACGTTAAAATTCAATCTTCCTTTTCTTCCCTAAATGTGATGAAGATTGCTGAATTTATTATTTTCAGGTTATATTCCTCATTGGTAATAAATCAGATTTGGAAGCCCAGCGAGATGTGACGTATGAAGAGGCTAAACAGTTTGCTGAAGAAAATGGTAATTATTGATTGGATATTTATCTTTCTTTTTATATATATATATTTAAGGCCAATATCATATTTAAATACAATTACAAAAAAAAACGCGTTATCCTCCACGAATGTTTTCGAGCATTGCCTGTATTAAAGCCATCATAGTTTTACCAGGTTCAACATTATATCGGCCGTTTTAACTTTATAACCTTTAGTATCTTTCAATATCACATCTACCAAACCTGTTTTCATAAAATGTTTTACCATTTCTTTCAGGGTTGATGTTCTTAGAATGTAGTGCAAAGACGTAAGTAATACATTCTTATTTCATGTGCTTGATATCTTAACTTTACCTTCAAGGGTTGAACATGTCTGCTGGTTCGATCCCTCGTTGTCCATTTACCAATTGTCCTACATCTTCCCCATTTAAAATCTATTCGTTATTGCCTTTTTCAGAGGTGAAAACGTTGAAGATGCATTCCTAGATACAGCCAAGAAAATTTACCAGAATATTCAAGATGGAAGGTAAGAATGATAGAAATATTTCTATGGAATTCTTTAGTAAAGAGTAAAGAGTATCTCAATAAAGATTCGAATGACAACTGCTGGTTAGTTGTAGATAGTAATGGAAGCCTTGAATATATACAGGCTGTTATTCGTCTGCCTCTCCGATAGAGGGCAGAGCAGATGGGTAGAAGGCGCATGCGCAGGAACCAGTTCCGGCTGTTCATGCAAGACAACCAGGACGCCATTGAGTTCGAGAATCAATAGAGCTGGTTTTTTCACGAACACTTTCATCTTCAGTCAAATCGCTCTCGATTCTCCTTCAGCTGTATCTCAGGATTCTGCTGGACATCTTTCAGCCAGAAATCTTGCTAGAACACTTCGTATTTCAACCTCGATAGATCGCCGCTTCGATCTGAAGCCGGCGCCATTTTGAATTCTGACCGCACCACGTGGCTGTCTTCTCCGGTTGGTTTCGGTTTTGCCATGGCGAACTCGGATAACAGTTCTAAAGGAGGAGAGGACAAGGGGAGATCTTCCCCTGCCTCGGGCACTTCTAAATCGGACGATCTGTCCGGCAGAGTTAGCCCACACCCGCCCCAGGGGGGCGATGACACACGTGGTAAGTCGCACACGACCTACAAGCTGCACATGTGGGACAGGGAAGAGAGAGAATCTCTTATGGACGCCATCCGCATGGAAGTTAGAGACGAGATGGCCAAATGTAGGGACAGGTCTCGATCTTCATCTATTGCTTCAGGGACATCCTCTCGACATTCCAGACCTCACCGCTCCAGATCTAGACGCAGATCCCCGAGCAGGTCGACTCACAGGGCGAGTCATAGGTCCCGCCGGTCTCGCTCCTCTTCACACGGCAGCCACCGCAGCAGTCGCCGTAAACGACGTGCTTCAAGATCTCCTTCTCGATCGATCGCTGGGCTTCCTAAGATCCCCAAAGGTATGAAAAGATATTTTGGGGCCCCAGTAGTTACTGACGACGAAGATGATCTTTCTTTGCCTCCAGATTTTGAACCGGAGGACATGGATATACCGGAAGTCTCTCAGGGCGACAGAGACAACCCGTTTAACGAGTATGTAGCTCAGATTTCTAATGATTCCACCAAAGGCCCTGAGGTAAACAAAAAATTGGCCCAATTTGTTATTGCCTCCTATGATAAACCACTAGTCAGTCTGGAAGTAACAGAATTAAAGGAAAAGCACTTGATCCCAGCTAATGTGTCGAACATGAAAGTTCCCAATGTCGACGAAACTATTTGGAAAAATGTCAATAACACGGCCAAACGGGATGATGTGTTTCGGCAGAAACACCAAGAGACTTATTTACGTATGCAAGCGGCCATTATTTCGGCCACCAATGATCTCACTCTTCAGTTCATCAGGTTAAGGAACTTAGAATCGACTCCGTCGGGCCAATCTATTGTTCCAGCTAAGTGGTTTAAGACTCCCATTCTGAAGTTAAAAGAAGCCATTCAACTGGGAGCTTATCATAACCTCGAGGACCTTAATAAGAAACGGAGGTTAGAGTTAGAGAGATTCTTGCCAGAAGACTACAAAACCCTGGCTAGTGACTTCGCCCGGTTCCCCTCGACCCCCGAACTGCTCTTAGGCACGGACATAGAGGAGGCAATCAAACGAATTGACCTCACTAATAAACTGTCTACGAAAATTACTTCTTCAGCGCAGGCCTCAAAAAACGGGGGGAGGGGTCGGGGAAGCCGACCCCAAGGACGAGGTGGGTACAGAGGCTCCAAGAGGGGCCAGTACAGAAAGAGGAACCGCGGGGGTTACAACAACAACAACAACAGCTATCAACACCGCAACAACAACAGTTACAACCAGTCATCGAAAGGGCAGCAGAACAAGGACAGCAACAACAACAACAGCAACAAACAGAAGAACTAAAGGTAAGACCATTCGTTCCGGGTGGCATCAAATTCTGTTTAGACAGGTGGAAAGAACTCACCTCGGATCCCTTTGTGCTGGATTGTGTCGCTGGAGTAAAGTTGGACTTTCTAAAAATTCCTGTTCAGTCTACTGTCCCAAAGCCGTACCGCTTTGCGAAAGACATTGACAATTTGCTTAACTTGGAAGTACAAAAACTTAGGCAATCTGGAGTAGTCACCAGAATTGAATATCACGATAAGCTGTATGTTTCTAATATCTTCTCTCGACCGAAACCTAATGGCAAAATCCGCCTCATCATTGATTTAACCATTGTGAACACGTACCTAAAATATCAACATTTCAAAATGGACCATCTGGAAGTGGCCGTCAACATGGTGACACCTCATTCGTTTATGGCTTCTATTGATCTCAAAGACGCCTATTACTCTATCCCTCTCCATCAAAATTTTAGAAGATTCGTCTGCTTTCAATGGAGAGGCCATTTCTTCCAATTCAACTGCATACCCTTTGGCCTGAGTCCGGCCCCACGCATCTTCACCAAACTGCTGAAGCCAGTTTTTTGCTCCCTTCGATCTGAAGGCGGGCATGGGTTCTCCTTCATAGATGATTCTTTCATCTGGGCACCCACGGCAGAAGAATGCTCTAAATCAGCACGGTTTGTGGCAAACTTGCTATCATCTTTAGGGTTTACGTTGAATTTGGAAAAATCTTCACTCACTCCCAATCACGAAATGACTTTCTTAGGATATGTGATCAATACGAACTCTATGTGTGTCTTCCCCCCACAAAGCAAGATTGATTCAACGCTGGACAGAATCAATGGGGTTCTATTTAACAATAACTGGTTCACCATCCGCTCAATTGCAGCTCTCGCGGGTACCTTAGTCGATCTGACCAAGGGAATTGATTACGGGCTGGCACACTACAAAACTTTAGAAAGGAACAAGTTTTGGGCCCTTCTCCGCAATTCAGGTGATTTTTCCAGTCACATGAGAGTTTCTAAACGTGCCAAGGAAGAGCTACTGTGGTGGAAACGTACGCTCCCATCCGGGCAGAAATGGATAAGGCACATCACACCAGACATTGAAATCTTCACGGACGCATCCCTGTTGGGTTGGGGTGGTGTTTGCCCGAAAGGCAAAACGGGAGGTAGATGGCTTCGATCTGAAGCATCACTCCACATCAATGCTCTGGAGATGATAGCCATTCACTTAACCTTGCTTTCATTCTACAGGGAATGTGTCAACACCTCTTTCATTATCAGGTGCGACAACACGACAGCTGTGGCTTACGTCAACAAGATGGGCGGCACACGATCTGCTACGTGTGACAGATTAGCCAAAGTCATCTGGAGTTGGGCGGAGGAAAGGAACAATTTCCTCACCGCGACTCACATCCCAGGAGTAGAGAATGTAGATGCTGACCATGAAAGCAGACATTTCACGGAAGACACAGAGTGGAAATTACACCCTCGTCTCTTCAAACGAATTTGCAAAAAATTGGGTACCCCGGACATTGATTTATTTGCCTCTCGTCTAAACCATCAGGTGTCACCATATGTCAGCTGGCTTCCAGACCCTCATGCTTCATTTATAGACGCTTTCTCCATAAATTGGGGCAATTTCAATAATGTGTACATTTTTCCTCCCTTCAGATTGGTGGACAGGTGCCTCAGAAAAATCAGGGAGGACGGGTGCAGGGCGATTGTCGTCGCCCCCAACTGGTCAGGGCAGCCCTGGATCAGTTTGCTGCTATCAGCAGCGAAGACGACCTTCTTTATAGACGAGACAAACACGCTGATCCCATTAGACCATCGCCAAGCAGAAACTCCGCTATCATCGTGCCGCTTGGTGGTGGCAAGCTTCTAGTGGATAAAATAAACTCCCTGAATCTCCCTAGAGACGTCGCCATTCATTACCTTAACTCATGGAGACCTAAGACACGCAATGCCTATCGAACATACCATAGGAAATGGAAAGTTTTCTGTTATCTCAGGGAGAAACCTTTCTTAACGACAGATCTGATTCTAGGGCTACAATTTCTTTCTGAGTTATTCAAAAAAGGAGCTGCTTACAGCTCCATCAATGTAGCCAGGTCGGCTTTGTCGTCTATCATGGACAAGATAGAAAACACCTCCTTCGGGAGTCACCCAACAACCATCAGGGTGATGAAAGGGTTCTTTAATAAGAGACCCTCAAAATCAAGATACTGCCAAACCTGGGACCCGGACGAGGTTCTGGACTGGTTCAGAGAACAATTCCCTCACTCTTCTCTTACTTTAAGGATGCTTACGTTCAAACTGACCATTTTGCTTTCCCTCATTTCATGCCAACGTGTTCAAACTCTCACTCAACTGCAGGTGGAGGATGTCCACCCAGCCACTGGGGGCTTCAACATTGTGTTCTCCCAAGTCCTCAAACACTCCAGGGTGGGGAAAGCGTTAGGGATGCTTCAAATAGACTTTTTTGCTGAAGATAAGAGACTCTGTGTGGCTACGTGTCTAAAAGATTACCTTGATAGGACCGAACCCCTCCGTAAATTGGACAACGAAGGTAGACCTCATGGAGGCCTAATACTCAGCTACAGAGGACCTTACGCTCCAGTAGGAAGTCAAACGGTGGCGCGATATATCCGCACCGCTATGAGATTGAGCGGCATTGACACCAATTCGTTCACCGCCCACAGCACCAGAGGTGCCTCTACAAGCAAACTCCTTACGTTGAACCTTCCTATCAAAGACATTTTACAACGGGCAGCATGGACTTCTGAGTCCACCTTCCGTACCTTTTACAAGAAGCCAGTGATTCGAGACAGAGGAGCGAATCGACTGCTTCAGGCTTACGCCAAATCTCACTAAGTTACTCCTCCATCACTGTATATACGTTCTGAGAAGTTGAGGTTAGTTATCCTCTTGAACTTTACAAACTTTAATGTTGATCTGTGAAGCTTTAAAACACCCATCTGCTCTGCCCTCTATCGGAGAGGCAGACGAATAACAGTCTACGATTAGTTGAGATATTTACTCACCTATCGAGGACTAATCAAGACTGGATGAGGATGGCGAACATAGAGAGAGCAGATGCCCACCCTCTGCCACCCTGGGCTCTCACGTCGATCTGACGTATTCCTCTGTTCTCTCACATAGGGCTTATTAGTTAGAACGATCTGTTCAGACTCCCTTCGGTCAGCCTCGCCATCCTCACCACAGATCACCATTATTCAAACAGCTTTAAACTCTGGTTCCTGCGCATGCGCCTTCTACCCATCTGCTCTCTCTATGTTCGCCATCCTCATCCAGTCTTGATTAGTCCTCGATAGGTGAGTAAATATCTCAACTAATCGTAGATTAATGGTTGAATGAGTGTGAATATCACATGAGTTATATTCAGTGATCACACGAGTTTTAAGTTCACTGGTTTATAATATATGCATTTAATAATCTAAAAGGGAACATGTTTAATACATATATGAATTTCAGTGGTAAACCTAGTAAATAATGCACCAGTTGTCCTGAACTACTTTCCATTAAACTACAAGTGGTTTTACACCAACTTTACAATTAAACCATATGCGATAACCCCGTGTCAGATCGAATGCGGAAATAATAAATTGTTACACTCCACCACTTCTCCCAATCTCCTTGCAGTTTTTGCATATTCATTATGATATGTAAGACAAAAACAAAGTTCCCTGCTCATACCATAGTTAATATCGCATGTCCACCCCTTTAACATAGCCTAAGATTTTTGTTATCGAATAATTGGATGCTTCCCCACCCCCACCCCAATATGTCAAACCAAACCTTTAGAAGAAAAAAAGGGATGTGCCCACATGTTACCTGAAATAGCACCTGGCACCACTTTCCTATTAGATTCTTCACTGATATACCCATTTGTATATCGCAGTTTGGACTTGAACGCAGCAGAATCAGGAGTTCAGCACAAGCCCTCGACACCACGGAATGCACTAAACACAGATCAGAGCCAGAACAAAGAGGGTTGTAGCTGCTAGCCTCGCCCCTACATTCTCTTTATTTGTTGCCACTCAACAGTGTACAATTTGCCGTCGGACTTGTCTCTCATCGGATTGCATGTTCAAAGACAGGGCGGCGGCAGGCAGAACGCACCCTCCTCTCCACCAACTTGCACGGTCATTTTTCACCTTTCGATGAGGTCAATGACAATTACTGTTATTGGTTTAGGCAAAGAAAAGCACCGCGATGATGGTGATTAAGATAAACTACCACATTTTCACGCGTTACCCATGAAATAAATCATGAGTTAACCTCGATTCAAGCTCTGTTCCTGCAGAGATCATATATAAATAAAACGAAGTATACATTTATTCCATTGTAGAGAGCTCTTAAGAGATTTGTTGGTAATGCATATCTGAAAGGTATTTGAATATTTGATTTAAGCTCAGTTGAGTTTATATACATTGGAAAGACATGATATGATGATATGCCCATAGCAGAAAGACTAACTTGGTTAACGAATGTGATGGTGCCCCATTTAGGTGGTGTGTATGTATGAACAATAACAGTCATAAATGTGGCAACAACTATGGTCTTGATACCGAGTAGGTAAATCATTCTGTAATATTTTCTTTTGTGATTGTACATATTTCTTTCAACAAATCCTTAGCTTATTCATAAATGATATATATCTATACATGTATATCTTATCTATCCGACGTATGTGCAATTATGAGGCCGTATCTATTTCCTATTATTTTGTTGATCAAACCATTAATTTTAATCAATAACAATACATTAATAATGAATTATTTCATTGCAACCTGGTTGTAAATATGATAGAGGTAATCTAGAAGCTCTATACTGAATTGTTCAAACTTTGCCTGAAATCATCTCGACCCATTTTGTCCAGCAACAGCGTTGATGAACCAATGACAACATGTGGACTGAAAATGGATCAGTATTTTTTGTTGAACGAAAATCAGCGTACGGCTATTTAATAAGAATCAAAAGTTGTGCTGTGCGCTTCTAGTAGTCAAAATGTGGTGAAACAAAGTTTATTGTAAAAATTGCATGAATCGATCTATTGCCATGTATACATATTAACTATTTATCCTCACTTAGCGTTACTAATGTAACTTGCAAGTATGTCGGAACTAGTTTCTTATTACACTCTCCTGAAGAACAAATAATATGTTAAATCCTTTTTTTTTTCGATTTCGTGATCCCCCGATAATCAGTTACATCATCTGGTCATTTTGCCCTCCCATCAAAAATACGTCACCGTAGACCTTGATGAACATACAGTCCTCGGGAACTGAGTGTTTTCCTATTATAAAATATGTACATAAATAATAATGTATTTAAACACTGGGCATCGTATGTTGTCCGTGGTGCAGTCGGTTCGATTAGCATTATCTGTCCCCATAGTGTAGATAACGAGGGCGACGTCTGTTGACGAAACCTTGAAAGTACGCATGATTCGCCGGAGATGTATATGTTGATGGGCAGTGTGTAAAACCGTCTGTTGTATACATTAAGATCCATGCAACTAGCTTGTTTATGTAATTGGGAAGGAGGAATAGATTTCGAGTCCAGACGAATTGTATCAATTGCATTGCACTGAGAAAAATATCCTATGCTTTGTCTGACGTAACAAAAAATCATCTCGGTTAGTTTCTTCATACTTTCTGCGTTTGTTGTGCAGCAAAAACATGTCTAGGGATCGGATCAGGTTTTGTATTAGCTACCTGGATAGTGCAAACAGGTAAAACCTCTATTGGCAAGCCCATATTGACGAGGGTTTTTTTTATGCAGGGCTCTTGTCACTTTCTACCACTGAAGGATTTGAGCATAAGCAGGATAAGTTTTACGTCTTTCGACATTTAGAAAACGAACTGAATGTAATCGCATTTATATATCGTTTGCTTCCTCAGATGACCATGGGAAAGGCTTTATTGTCTGTGAATTACTTTAAACTTTACTTGATGGGTATACCACATTAGGAAGTGATAGGTATAGGACACTGGGTTGCACATCACCAATATACAAGAGATTCAGATAAGGGTCACTTCTCTCCTTGTGTGTACACGGAGTCAATATCAAGGGGTATCGAAAAAATCTCCTCTGCGGATGGAGGGTAATCAATTTGTAACTTTCTCTGACTCTTAAAAGATTCGCTCCTCTCAAATGTTCGTGTTAACACAGCAGTTGATATATGTGAACGCCTTTCTTTCGTAATTGTACAGTAGTGGGGGAGAAAGTATAACATGCCTCCCTCTCAGTCACTGAGTGGTTCTACCGAGTATTAACCTTAACATTCTTGAAGCCCTACCCCTGTGTTACCCTCCCCTTGCCCCCTTGTCCCCCCTCTCTGCCCCTTTCAACTCATGACATAACCCCTGCCTCCAAATACAAGAGGAGGATTCTCCAGACTCAGCACATGTTGTTCATCAAGACAGTGTATGTGACTGTACAAGTTATGTGAAGTCTCTGTCTGATGATTGCTGTATTATATTAGATTTTTTGGGCCGGTTGCACAAACATTTTTTTAAACAAGTTAAATACACAGACTTACATATCGATATGTAGAAGAGTGACTGGCTCCACAGATACTCGGTCCGACTTATGGCCCGACCTTGAGTCTCCTTGTGTGTATCGTAGGTGGTTTCAAATATAAACAAATAAAAAGAAGACAGCTTATTTTATTGATTATTATGTAACCAGAGGTATAGATAACATGGTGGCCCATCGTTCCGCATAGATTTTAACAACTGGACTCGAGGTATTAGCGAATGAGTGATGAAATAAACTTGATATTGTCAGTCTCTATCACACATATGTACATGTACTTCAAGTGTTAATCTTTTTCTTTCTCATTGAAGTGGTTTATGTGTCCTTATTTTTAATATAATTACGAACTCTGAGGGAAGTTTGTTTCACATACCAAAGTTTAGATCGATTGTCTAAATCTATTCTTGGCTGGGAACTTTTAATTGATCTTGATTGAATTAAATGTTTAAGCCTTTGGCTCTACCGGTGGGAGGAACTGTTGAACTTTTTTTTATTCAGAATCAATTCATTTTCGTTTAGATTAACGCTGAGGAAATGGAGGGGTGGGGGGTGGGGGAGTGATTTAAAATCCATCAGTTAGTCATTGATTGCTTGAATCAATAGCAAACGTTTGGTCTTAGGTTATTATTACACACTGGTGAGAAATTCACCCATGGTATATTTTATATATATTTATCGCCTAACCTGCATTCCTCAGTACATGAATACTTTTAGAATGCGTTGGTCATTAATTGCGAAAAAGGATACCACCCATACCTTGCTACTTGCTCCGTCTTTACACGTGCCTGGAGACTTTGCACCAGGAAGAGGAAAGAAATGTATTCCTGTCTTTTGTACTGAGGCTGTATCGTTGAGCACATGCATGGTTGGCCCAAGACCGAGGCAGCATTCTTGGATAATGCAAAATCGATATCGCTCTCAAGAAACAAATCCACCGACACTCAGCTAGGACCTAGACCATTCGAGATGGTGCTATTAGTGTTGGCTGATATCTTTTATTACATCCAATTGAGAAATAATTGGCACAGGGATGTTTAACTTAAATCAAGTTTTTGTGAATCAAGTGCAACCGTATCGGAATTTTACTCATCAATATTATTTTTGTTTTAAGTTAAGAAAAGACCAATCGGAATAACACATGAATAAGTAGAAAGAACATAGCAAATACTTGCATTAAATAGCTTTTATTCAATTATATTAAGTCAATACATAATGACCCTAAACGGGTACGCCTTAAAAAGGCGACGGCTGTACAGTGAATTTATTGGAGATAACCAACAACCACTCTAATACCTTCCTGTAATGGATGCATAATACGTTTAGAAACCATTAAAACTGGTGCGGTTTTCACCTAATCACTTATTTACAATACTGAATATTGAGAGAATAATACTAACTTCACAATGAAATACTGTGAGAAATATCACCAGTGACTCTTGAATATTCCATGAACAACGTGCAGAATTTGGTGATAGACTAATACCAGCTGATGGAAATACGCTCGTAAAGTATCATCAGACATGTCCGAAAAGAGTAAACTGCATGTCCAAAAAAATCGATCAAAACAATGGCTAGACTTATAGCGCTTCTATTAATTCCCCCTTTTTTTCTGCATCGCTGGGGTCTTCTTTTTTTTTATCATTCTTTGCTTTTGATGGAAAAACGAGGTCTTCAGCATATCTATACTCAACCGGAAATACTAGCCATAGTTCACTAAAACATTGAATTGTAATGAGAGACAATAGATAAATAATAGAATACATGAAAGTTATAGGTCTGGATTCCCTTTAAATATCACAGCATGCTTGTGAAAAGACACATAGTGAACTTTGTTCAGCCATAAAGAATGCCTTTAATATATAGATTCCAAGAGTGTAATAGTATCATACACATCAAGTATAACAACATTCTCAAACTCCATTCTCATTAACTATAAATTTACTGCAAGATCTATCCAAACAAAAGTTATCGCATCAATTCAAATCTTTTTTTTGTTGAGATCGAGTAAAGGCATAACAAAAAGTGTTTAAATACTACTTATTTACCGGCCGCCACTAACTTGAGAGTATCAACAGACAGGGATTAAGTTATGGTATTAAAAAGACATTAACATTTATCATGTTTGAATTTCATCTTTCCTAAACGAATAGTGTTTCAATGAAAATAATACTGGTCGTAAATAACGAAATACAAAGAAACAAAAAAAAAGTGAGACAAAAAATAGGGGTGAAGGGGTTTAATGAAATATTCCTAAGAAAATAAGCAGATCGAAATTTCATGGTTCCATGTTATATTATCACAGACGTGCAAGAGAAATGCTAATAAATGAGGTGTGAAACCTCTCGATTATAATCCGGGAACAAAGAATCCAAATATAGGTCAGTCGAGTCTAAATGAAATGGACCAATCATCTATGTCTTAAATTTAAGTAATAAAATGGAACCCGGAATGAACGATCGAGACATATTAATAATATAATATTTACACACTATTTTATATACATGATTGGGTGGGTGGAAGTGTGATATAAACAACCTGCTACACAATGACATGATTTTAAAACACCCAATAATGGAGGGACTATTTTCCCCATCAGGTTAGTAGCTCCTGCTTCATGCATATTTAGGTTTTCTATCATTCAACATAATCCAGCAGTTGCATTCGTACATACCATAAATGTGGCAAGTATGTCTCCAAAAATTGAATTGCTTGGCATGATCATGATAATAAATCAATTCTTTTAAAAGATCTGATATCAGAGAAAACAAAATATCACTAATAGAGGGAATCGAAAAAAAACCAAACCATTAATTATCTATAGTATGGAACATCTTAAAAAAAAGATTCAGCCCTTGGAATTATACAGCATTATGCGATGGTATAAAGAAAAGTATTAAAGGAGAACTAAGGTGTGGCATGCACTTAGAATGCCTCTCCCATCACCCAGCGATGATTTGCTTTACGTCTACGCATACGGACAATGCTACCATCAGTGGAAATGGCGCCGCTCTTGTCACGAATATCGTCCTGCACTTGGAGACGAGCTAACTTGAGAAGACCGATATTTCTGCTGGTGTTTGTAATTGATTGGAGAAGACCATCACCACCCTGGAATACAAAAAGTATTCATTATTATCTATGAAAGGAAGAGCTATTTAGTCGGGTAATATTGAGTTCGTATGTGGAGATAACTGTTTTGCGCTGAAATTTGAAGCCGTAGAAGCAAGATTATGTTATTATTGGGCACAATTTAATTGTTCAGTACAATTTTACTTTGTCAGCCTATCTGGGTTCCTTTTTCATGGGTGAAATAATAGCAAATTTTCCAAGGGGCGAAGTGGCTGTTTCGTTTCGTGAGAATAATTAAATAATAGCAAAGCAACTTTTTCAAATTTTGGCAGCCGTCAAACAATTTGCCTGCCTGCCATAAATAGTTAAGAAAAGCTGTGCGGTACCTAGCTTTTATGGATGCATATTTTTTTCCACTGATTTATTAATTTCCAGATAATTCCTAATAGCGAATATTTTGTATACTGTTCTTGCCATTATAAAATGAACCTGAAGTATATAATAAGTCTGCATATTCTTACCTTCACAACTTCCTGGGCCTCCGGTAGGTTGGTGCCAGGATGACGTTGGAATACCCTCACAATTGGTCTGTCTAGACGCTCTCGTGTTGTCATGTCAGAAGAAGCTACTGGGCCCTGCAACACAAGTACAAGATATGCCACCATATATAATCTCATGTACAAGATCAAAATTAATCTATATATTAATCAATATACAGACAAATGGACAGACGAGTATATAACTACATGGAAAGATATTGCAATATATCCCCATACTTGGCCATAGTAATCCTGATGGACTATTATTCGCAATTGCACTATATACGGGGCGGGATAATAGCATGCTGACTTTACCTTAGAGTACCCCCAAGCCTTCTCCGTGGCATCGTACCAACGCTGGGATCTGTGGATGGCATGACGATTCTCTCCAGAAGCCACATGCAGGTGTTGCTATACGAGAGAGAAAATACAAATGCATGACATCAGTTGGGCTTTTCCCAGATATACAAGTAGAATCCTCGATCCCAAAAGGGGAATAGGTCATAAATAACAGACTTAGTGTATATACTGTATATAGTGGATTACTAGCCGGTGTCGCTCAAGGATCAATACTGGGGCCACTCCTGTTTATTATTTATATAAATGATGTATCTTCTGTTAATTTTACTGGTAAAATAATATTATATGCTGACGATTGTGTCTTACTGCATACTGTTGAGGGTGATAATGATATAATAGATATCCAAAGTGATGTAAATAAGTTTAGAGATTGGACCAACAAAAATGGACTTTGATTAATCATACAAAAACGAAATTACAAATTTTTCCTGGTAACAAGCGGAGAAATAAAAGAGAATATTTAATATATAACGATGGATTACAAATTGATATTGTGGGAACTTTTAGATATTTGGGCTTTCTGTTAGACAGCAGCTTAAATATTCTTCCACATATCGGTAATGCCTGCTCGCGAGTCCAGATTCTATATAAGAGATTAGCTAGGATACGACATTTCATCACGGAGGATATTTCTATTTTGATTTATAAAACCTATATCTTACCAATTATTGAATTTGGGTCGCTTTTGATTGATTTAGCTAGTGAAAAAGACATTGCAAGGTTACAGATTCAACAAAATCAATGTCTTCGTTTGTGTTATGGGGTGAAGAATAGGAGGAATATTGTTAGTCTCTAACATAGAATTACATCAGAGGTATACCATTCTTCCTCTTTGTTTTAGACGTTTACAGAGATTTCTGACAATTTTTTACTCTTGTAACAACTTTGATTATAATTTACCCCAACATAGATACAATATGAGAGATATTAGACTCCCCGTTATACCCTGGAGAAAAGAAAAAATCCGGAAGAGCCTTTTTGGAAGAGCTGAATCTTATTGGAACTCTCTACCGATTTTTGTAAAAACTCTAGATGATATTTTAAATTTTAAGGGGGAGATAAAGAAAATCTGTATTAAATCCTATAGTACCACCTTACATATCTGGAAAATTCCAGATCCTGATAACTTGATCTAGCTATACTTAGTTGTCGTTTGTCTTGTATTTTGATCTGAATTCTTTCAGAAATTGTTTGCCTGCTTTCCTTGGTATATCGAGTCCCTTTTGGCTATAGCTGATGCTCTTTTGTCTGTAGTAAATCGATGTTATACCCGGGTGACGGTTTTTTATACCTTGTATCGTATTATTTATATATTATCTATTTTTATTTTTTACCTAAAAATGTCTGTACGATCTGACCTGATATTATCAGTTAAATTGGATATTGTCGTATTTTTCTATTTTTTCTATTTAATATTTAATCACGATTATTTTGTCTCTTCATATATCTTGATGTAAATCTAATTTTTCCACCAGCTATTACTGAGAACAGTGTGTAACAGCATAATGCCTCTGGCTGAATAAAAACTTTAAAAACAAACAAACATTTATGTCAAATAATAGGACATTAGGTAGTTCTGTGCTAATTTTCGAAATGTTATCTGTTCTTCCATCTTCAGGCTTAATTATATAGGTAATTAAAGTATAACAAAAAAAAAGAAGCTTGAGGCGCCATAGCAACTACGTTCAAAATCTTAAGTTATTTAGTAGAATTTAGAGTTCATCGAGCTTAATTTATTTTTTCATGACGTTTGCTCCAGATTGTAATGGTCAAATTGCAATTTTTATCCATAACAATATTTACTTTGAGAGTCACAGTCTCTGCAATCTTCTGTGTAACACCATCGTTAACAGATTTGTGGGCGGCCTTCTGCATCTTATCAGCACGCTCAATAGCATCAGCAGCATCACGACGGAGCATCTGAGATCTTTTGTAAGAGATAAAAAGAACAATCATGAAAACTGCAGGTTTAGGCGCATTGTTTCATAAATCGACAAATCTACTGAATGCAAATAAATACAATTTTTAAAAAAAATGTAATTTGACTTGAAATATATATATTTAATAGTTTCATTCAGGCTTTGGGTAATTTAACGATAACAAAATGTCTTAGACAAATTACCATATTCAAAATAGAAAATATAATACACGTATCGGAAAAGCAACAACATTCTCATGCGTCGCCTAGTTAGAATCAAAAGCATTAAAATCACCAATATCAAAAATGAAATATGTATCCGTCAACTTCAGGAATTGAAATTATAATTTTGGCTCATATGGTGTTACTCATATTACAAAAAAGAAAAGTTGTTTCATATAAATGTATGCCCTCTCTTTGTCTTACCTCTCACGAGCCTCTTTGGCTTCTTGTAGAGCAACCTCAGCCTCAGGGGTGAATGGACCAAGAGGGTCAGCAGCTCCAGGAGTTCTGGTGATTGCAGCAGCAGAAGACATGGCTCTGTCTGATATCCTTGATCCTGTGCGGCCACCCGCCAGACCAAATCCCATAGTGGTGTGTGATCTGGTGAGGAGAGAGCCAGATTGACTGCTGCTTAGAGATGGGAGGGCTTGGCAGATCAGATCCAGAACTCGTGAACGCTCCTGAACAATTGCTGAGAGACGACGTCGGGCAAGGTCCAATGCCTATATTGTGGAAGAGGGGGAGAGTTACTTCCTTGTCATTAAATATGGCACTAATAAATGCATTAAACGTATTGATGAAGGTAGTTAATTGAACAAAAGCCAACAGAAATACTGAGGATTTGTGGGGTAATTGTGATCGACAAAACTTAACTAAACACGGTAAAAAAAAAAGAGAAAAAAAGGGTAAATTAAACATATAATATATAAGTACCTGAAGTTGCTGCTGAACGAGCTGCAGTTGAGCCTCCAACATTCGTTTCAAGTTCAAGAGATGCATTCGTTCTGCGCCAAGTAGATCGTCAGCACCATCATGCTCCTGAAAATTTAATGGGATAATGAACACGAGGGACTATTCAAAGAAGAGTCAAATAAAGGGGGGAAAAATGGACCTCGGATTCCCTCTTCTTGTTTCATGGATACCCTCTCCAGAAAAAACGAACTACATGCTTGAGTCAGTTCCTTTTTGTTTGGTCTTATATGCGTTGCCTGGTATAATAAACAATACTCCACTATACTCTGTCTCCCATAGCGAGGGAGGAAAATAGTATGGCAGAGTAAAGGAACATCAAAAGATACCGCTCTCTTGGCCAAGGAGACCGAGTATAGTGGAAGAACGACTTTGCCTAGATTATGTTCCCACAATAAGACTTCGAGTGGAGCTAGCATTTGAAGTCGAACAACCGAGAGTTGCAAACAGGCTCCACATACATGGGCAAACGAATACATTTATAACCCGCACCCTGGATAAAGTTAAAACATTTCTCTATTTTTTTTGTATATAAAAAAGCGAAATGTTTTATACAAAATTGGACAACGTACAGCATTATAACATATATACAGCCGCATGAACTTTATTAAGCCTATGGAAGGGATTAAACAAGACCGATAGGCCATAATATAGGCGAAGGCAGTCTGATCCCAAATGCCGATTACAGAACTAAGAACCCAACTTGTACAAACTACTAATACTCCACACCATCCAACTAAATACTTATAGGTATAATATATGCTACACACTTGTAGAGCACTTCGTTTTAATACGAAGAGCTAGCGCTATTCCCTTAATTATAAATAATGAAAGTTCTAACTGTAAAAGTAAAGAAAAAGTCAAACCATGGTATTAAATCACGCAACCGAGAAATGTTTACAAGTACATGCCAAAAAAATGTAACAAACTGTTACATGTAAGTTGGAAAGCCTAGCAGTTTGGACAAACAAGCGATGGCGAATGGACAAATAATTACGTAGTCGCACGCTTCGTTTTATTTGCTTGTAGTACAACGTTGTATATGGCTTAGAATATATAATTAAGCTTGACATGATATTTTATATTCTGAATCAAGTCAAAACTAGCCGCCAGTGATAACGTGATTAGAAAAATGTCAAGCCAAATGAACATGACAGACAACAATAAGCACAATATACAATAGTTATCCTAAGGAAAAACAAATCAGCAATTTATTAATCCACTGTCTCACTCCTGAACCAATATTAATCTTTCTCGAATGGCAACAACTCTGCTAAGGCCAACATATATGCAAACACCACGTCCAACCATACAGTTAATACTTATGGTCCCCAGGAGTAATATGTGGGATTATTAAACTTGGGTATAAGCCACTTTAATCTGCACTGTACGTGGTGGTTAAGTCTTGCGATATTAGTCGTCGTTGGTGGCCCAGGAAACCTCTGTTCCAGATATTCTATACCTTAGATCAAAGTACTAGTATACGTTGTTTCCACGAGTTAAATTTTATTTCACCTCTGATTGTAGTTGAATTCGACATTTCTTATACTAAAAATGATATTTCTTTGGTGGTATTTAGTCTTCTCACTACATTTTAAGGATACGGCCCACTAGGAACAAGTACTATGTACTACATGTATATTGCTAAATACGAACACCAATCCAAAGGCAAGACGCCAATAGGAGATATTAGTTCAGCACAATCAATTATTCGTGTTCCAAGATTGACTAATTACATCATGACACACTCGCATAGGCAAAGGACTAAATTGAAGCAAAAATCAATGAGATCAATGCAATCAAACATCGGAACTAACGCAATACACGCCAACAGTGAAAGCATACAAATCGCTCACAGATGATATGGCAGATGATCAAATAAGACGGGGGAGGTACAAGAATCGAGTTGTAGTCATGATGTACATCTCAGTACTTATTTGTTGTATTCGTTATTTGTCATGCCTAATTTACTAGACTAGTGTATGACAGACCTACTATATTCCAATGACAAAAGATTTAGGAAGACCATACACGTAGTTTATTAGCAATGGAAGGATACATTTTATTGCTATTCCCTGGCTATTATTTATTTAATGTCATGAAATAGGTGTCAGGGAAAGGATTTAATTGTCAGAGATTAACCATTTATGAGCGGCCTTTGGCGCACCAGGAAGACTTTGCAGTGTTCTGTTGACGCCAAGGCAACACATCGATTGGCAGGAATGGTTGAGGGGGGATTTTCTAGGCAATCATAGATTATGACTGCTCCGTGGAGATGAGGAGAATAAAAGTGGAGAATTTTGTTAACGCAGAACTGAAAGATTTTTTGGAGAACGAGGCGGAGAGTCATATATTTCTTTGGCATTAAAAAGAACTATAGCTTAATCATATTCATAGTGCGCATTGGTTGAAGGGATTGTCTAAAACTACCCCACGCCACCCACACCACACAAAAAAACTACTGCTGGGCTAATAAAGTAATCTAATTTATAAAATAAAGCCCTTATCCTATTATTATGCTTATAAAGTATTATTTTACTGATTGCCTGAGCATAAACCGTTCTGCGGGGATAAGTGAGACTATACAAACATATATATTCCTCCATACATTCCAGTGTTGTCCGATATCTATCATCTAGAAAAATCATAATCTATAGAAAGGCACTTACTTTACAACGCCATGATCTAGGTAATTTCTAAGGATCAGTTGACATTTTGGAAGTCGATAAGCGTTTTGCATAATTTTCCATAAACACCAGGTTACTACTCTCCACTTTGCACTAGGCCTATTTCTATCACTCCCTTCAATTCAAACGTTTTGTCCGTCAATCAATAAACCATATAAACTGGGACACAGTGTGACCCGTTGAAGAAAGAAACTTCAGACACATTCTAGCATATTGTTATGCCTACTGTATACATTTATAAAGTTTTATAACATTAGTATGATCATTTGACCACGACACTTATTACCCAAATCTATTCGATGACTGATATAAAGTCCTCGTTTTTAGGTGTATATTATATTCTTTAATATATATAGTTATGCTCAACAATATAGGTAAGCTCAAATATGTGAAGCAAATGGAACAACACTTATTGAATGTTGAAAGCTGAAAAAATATCGGTTGCGCCAGCACCGAAAAGTAATAGCCTAGGCCTAGCCTAGTGCGTTTTTATGGGGCAATTCGATATATTTTATCTATGTTAAAATAAATAATTGAGGTGTTAACGGCACTTCATTGATGTTTGTCATTAATTCGAAATTAAAATGAATTTGGGGGGGAATTATACTTACTCGTTCTCTAGCTGGACGGGTCACTCGGATTTCTTGACTTTCTAAGTTGAGTTTGATGTCTTTTCTGATGTGCTCCAAAGCTTTTTCCAATGCTTCTTTCCCACGAGTTAACGATTTAATCTCTTCATTTGTATCAAGTAAACTCTCTCGGAGAAGGTTGACGACAGCGCGCGTCTGTCTGAAATATCTATGGGCCTCATCGTTACTTAGCTCGGCCACGGTATCGCGAAGATGAGGGAGGGGATCCATTGACCTCCCGGCCTCGCAAGACTTGTCACTTCGCTGGACAACATTTTGAGAGAGTTTGATGCCTTTCACAGTATTATTTCTCCACGATTGCGGTCCAATGGACGCTGTGTTTAACGTAAGCGTTCTGGTAGTCATGATTCTATCGGTCCGTAGTTTGGAACTTTATCGCGACTTCCCAAAGGCCTTGATACGGACAGATTACCGATATGCAGACGATGGATCCCCTCCTTGTTATTCTTTCAGCGTCATGCCGACATCTGCGTTGCTATGCGTTACTAGCTTCGCGGAGTTGAACTTCCGCTACAGGTCGCTACTTCCGCCAACTTTGTAAGAGCCTTTCTGATTGGCCAACAAGTTCTAAAAATTAAGTTGATGTGAATGTGGCAGGAATGTAATTTAGGATTCTTCTTTGTATATTTAATTGTACGTGGGTCTGAATGAAAATTATAATCAACTCGGCTTCAATACAGAAAGACTCTCTCCTCCAAATATTTACCTTAAACCAAATTGATAGTCCTTAGGCATCTACTAACCATTAGCCAATGATATTCAGGTTCTCAAATGTAAACATTAGCTTCCATCGGCTGTCAAATTTGACCTACATCCATTTTTTAGCGTACTTTGGGATCGATATGCATATTACAACACGTCCGATAAATTAATATGCACATAATTATCAGCCTGTGAATTACCAAGGATGTGCATGTATGAAAACCTTATTTTGAACAGGAAAACCAACGAGGACTTTTGCGGCATCGACTGACCTTACCCATAATGCACCGTCTGGATAGAGTGACGTCACTACAAACAGTTTCGGAAGTGGCAGGGTTTGGTAGGTCGTGAAATTCATATCGGGGTGTGTTTGAAGGGAAAACGACCCGAAATTGGTGATTCAAAGACTCCAAACCGACAGGATGTCTACACAGGTAAAATCTGTACCGCCATGGAAGCTTGCATTGATCGAGAAAAAACGCAGGCACGAGGAAGAAGACCGTCAACGGCAAAAAGACGAGGACGAGCGCCTTACCCATATGCCATCATGGAAACGTGACATACTGCTGAAAAAGCAACAACAGAAGAACAGTCTTGTTTATTTTGCTAAACCTACTCATAACAGTAAGTCAGAGCAACATGTAATTTCAAATAATCAAGAGACAATTTCTAATCACTCATTAGTTGAAGAAACTCCATTAAACGCCAGTAATCATGAGGAACAGGTGTCCGTAGTAAACCATGATTATATTGATAGCTCGGACGAACCCTCTGTCAAAGCCGCCTCCGAGACGGTGGATCTTGATGACAGCTCCTTGATCACGGGCATGGTTGGTCCAAGCGAGGAACATATTATTCCTATTCAACAAAATCCATGGCTGAAAACAGATATAAAGCAGAGGAAACATTATCGACACTCCCCTAGGCCTAGCAGTGGTAGCGACTTCGATCTTTCAAAAACAAATTCGTTGCCTCGTAATCACGGGTCAGCCAGCTGGCACGAGCCAGATGACACTAATGATGGGGAGGAGATCATCGATGATGAGCAAGAAGTAGCCTACGGTAGGGGATTTGTTCACAAACTACTTAAAAAGTTCAAGAACTTGAGTGCACGTGATGAAAAAGCAGGAGTCACTGTGACAGGAGTCGTGCCCAAACGTGCTCATAGCAGTGAAAATATATTGGAGGATGCTAGCTCTGGCAGTTCCAGGAAGAGCTCCCCTAGGCACCAGACTTCCACCCAAATTAGAGATGGGCGCCCTTCTGGAATTTATTCCTCTCCAGGTAAGGCTAGGAGCATGGAAAATCTGGCCGGTGTCAGAAACTCTCTATCTCATTTGGATGTAAAAGCTAACAGTAACAGTGAGAGAAGGGACAGCTCTCAAAGTTCCCTGGACGGCAGTTTCAGTAGTGGAGGTATGCAATCTCCTCGGGTAAGCAGCCAAGGAGATGATACCACATCTCATTCTATGTTAGAGGATGAGCTACCGTCCACAAAACTACCCATTCCAATAGATACGTCCAGCATAAGTGAGGAGTTTAACTTGACGTCCATAAATGAGGAGTCTAACTTGATGTCTATCAGAAAATTTAGCAGCAGCTCAGAAAATCTTATCGAAGATGAATTACCCAGGGCTAATATTGTTTCGTCAACTCGCAGCATCTTTGAGAACGTAACAGGTACTCTGCAACTCAGCAAGACTAGAAGAAAAGCTCCATCGCCCAGATCGGATGTAAGTGACCATGTCTCAGGAGAACGCACTAATTCCAGTAACCGTGATATATCTGACACATCTTTACCTAATGGCTCGGCCACCCAGGGCGAATTGGTGGGCAGCTCTGTGGCCTATACCTCAGGGTTGGGGGGAGAGATTGGGGACGGCGTTTCTCTGAGAACAGACCCATCACATATTAATGGGAATGATCGTAACGCCAATTACAAATCGGACAACAGAAGTGCATTGGCAGAAACTAGGACAGGTACTGGACCAGCTGTGGCAGGTTTAAAGGCCGACCAGGCTTCCTTCGGTAGGTCGGCCTCGAACACGGTCCAGGAATCTAAAGCTATGCCATCCCACAGTATTATGCAGCGAAATAACAAGAACAATAATCTTTTGCAGTCAAGTTCAAATAAATCAGACCTCCTTCAGTCTGACCAAGCTGATGATATACTTGCCAATTCAAAAAAGCGCCGTGCCCCTGTCCCCCCATCCTCCACTTCAGGAGTCCGAACACCGACCAGCGTCTCAGAGGTCAGTGTAAATAGTGACACAGGAGATGCCACTGTTGATCTTAAGTCTCAGACGAAAAAGCCCAGTTTGTACCTTGATTTCAACAACTCAGAATCGCGGACGGCCAAACCCAAAACCACAGTGTCAGATCCACCCAGCTACAGGGATTTGTATTTTAGTTCTCCTAGCAGCAGGAAGACAGAAACAACGCCTCCCGCTCAAATTGAAGAAATAGCACCAACATTTGATGTTAGCGATGGCCTCAAGAATGGCATTCGCGAATCTGCTCCAGTTTCCTCCCTCCCCAAACAACCTGAGAAAAGTTCACCACCACAGACGGCACCGACAAAGGCAGTTACATCGCCCTCCATAAATAAATCAACAGAACCTACCAAGTCCAAAGCTGAGGAAACTCTAGTAACAACGACTACCAAAACTGACCCGCCCAAGTCCTCAGCCTCGGTAGTAACCCCTAAGTCCACCCCACCAGTCATATCTCAACAGGCTAAAGCAAACAAGCCTGTGCAATCCTCCAAACCAGCAAACGGTCATGCAGCTTCTCTCACATTACCCATCCCCAAAGCCGGAGAAGTCCCTCTAAATAATAAAGTAACTAGCACTCGAAAGGTGAAAAGACCTGTCCCAGCGTCTTCCGGATCCAAATCTGGATCTCTCCTTATCCGGCCTGCCTCCAACTTAGTACCGCAGTCGGCAAACACAAACCAACAATTCGCCAATATTAAGAAGTATGACGATGTCAAATCTGGAGTGTTCCAACCGCCCCAAAATAACCCTCGCTACCTGTCTGGGTTAGAGGACGAATTCGATATCCCTGTCACCAATATTGATGACGTGATAGGAGATGTACCTGTAACTAATGTAGATGACATTATTGGAGTGTCCCCTCGCCTCGAGCAAGATGCCGACAATGAGCGAAAAATCCTGTCTAGCAAGTACGACTTCATTGGAGCCGGAGTTAAGACATCTAAAAGTCTTTTGGTTAAAACTAGGAGCAATAAGGTAACTAGTATGCCAAGTTTTTTTTGTTTTTCTCCACTTTCCGTATACTAAAGTATTTATCAGTAATATTTCCTCATTTGCATGGGGTAAAACGAAGAAAACTCCATTTGTATGTTCTTACTTTTTGGTGCATCATTGTCTAGAATATATTCTACACGTTTTTGGTATGGCACATCTGGAATATACGTCGTAACCTATGTTTTAACTTCAGCTTGAACCTAAGAGGACAAGCTGACACATTTCTCGCGCTGAGGGTAGATTATCTAGACCTTCTAACAATGGGGACTGAATAAATACATGCAACTTACTTTCGGTCCTCTTGATAATATAGTCTATGCAGCCTTGCTTGCTAATTATTTGTTTCAAGCATTTCTAATGAAAGTGTGGGGAAAGAATTAAGTAGGCTAAGTTCTTTATTATGTGCATACTTTGAGTTTCAAGTTTACTGAGAACTTGTATTGTTTAGTTTATTAGCAATGAGACTAGATAGGGTGACAGTCACTCTAGTTTCGTTGGTGTTATATGCAGAGTTTTCAGTCATAATTACAAGTATAATATATCGAACCCCCCATAGAATCATTTTACATCTAGTGTATTGACCACCTGGGAGAGATAGGATTTGCGTAATTGAACAATGATCTTCAATTTCAGCCTGGTAGGCATGGGAAGGGTATGAAATATTTCCCCCTCGAACAAATCGTTCTGACCTCTCCCCGTGTGTGTCACGGTTGGCCTGCGCTCTCTTAAATATCGATCTGATCAGCCAGCCCATTGCGAGTAGCCTGTGTCCACCGTGCAGCAGAGAGGAGGAAAGGGTTGTTGAATTGTCGATGAGTAATGGAGAGACATAGAGGTCAGACAGGTGCTCTATACCACCTCTCTGTGTATAGCACCACTATCATGTCCATTTACATAGGGGATCGGTAAACATATACCTGTATGATAAATGCTACCCACAGTTGTCTGAGCCGTCCAGGAAATCCTGCCTGTCGGCGGCGAGACGAGGGCGAGATCGTGAGGTTTCTCCTTCATCACAATGTTTATGAACTTTCTAATAGAGATAGAGGTGAGAGAGGGAGGGGGTGGGTTCTGGTGAGGTAATGTCAACATTTCCTAATGCATTTCCGCTGACACATCTAAATAAATGTGGCAATACATGAACTACCATTAGTCAAAACATATCCATATTAGGACATTCCGATTTTTTTCCTTCGGTGTGAGAGTAGGAACGATATAGTTATTTCGATAGAATGAGATCACTAAGTATGATAGTGATGTTCCGCGCAAAGTCAACTTTCTTATCTCAACTGTCATTGAAGATGTAAATTATGCGATAAAGATGAGTCATGCACTTATCAATAAGTGGTTTATGATGATGATGTTAGCCAGCTTTTGTCATTTGTTTCGCTGGGGCTATACCTACTGAGTATCCAAACAACTAAACCTGGGTGGGGCGAGACTTTCATGGTCCATGATCATTGAAGAAGAAGTCATTATGCGTGTCCAAACTCGCAAGACAACTCAACAAAAGGGACTGTCTTTCTCTTTGACTTCTGCTACATAAAGGAAAGGCAAGTGCTGATGGTCCTTTCAAGAAAACCACAGCTGACGATTCTCGTTACAAACACGCCCTATTCATATCAATATGAATCGCAACTGTGCGTGTGTTTACATCTTGTGTATTTATGGTGGTTTGATGAGGTTTGGTGGCAGGAGACATCAGATACCATTTCAAGAATCAATAAGGGGAGGATCCGTAGACCTTCGATCATGCTCACCTGTCCAATAGCCAATCAATACCCTTCTTTAATAAGTCCCTTATCACACGGTGTGGAATGTGCAGGGCAAAATTGGATGACCCACTAGTTAGTCATCGTAATTATTGGCACCACATTTATTAACTAGTTCGCCTGGCCATCGTAAATATTGGCAACACATTTGTTAACCATTTTGCCATCGTACTTATTGGCAACACATTCATTAACATTAATGGGCATATTTTTAATCAGAAATTCTCGATATAAGTTTGTATTCGTCTTTTTTCAAACTTTAGAAGTGGTTAACTGCCCGCGTGTCTCAAGCAAGTATCGCAGTTATACAACAGAAATTATGAGGCCCCAGAGCCAAGAGAAGATCGTGAAAACACGCCAAGTCATGTGGGTTATGAGTATCCGTCATTTGGTAGATGATTACAGGGTAATGGGGATTAAGTCTTGAGTTCATCTGCATCTTGATGGAAAGACATTGATCAATTTGCATTTGCATGCACTGATATGGGAGTGCATTTGACAACCTCGTGGTTCTTGTTAAACACAATCTCCATGATCTGAGTTAAGTCTGTGAGTTCAACTTTATCACACTTTTTTTGAGAGTTGGTGTTTATCAAAGTGTACAGTTTTCAATAGGCATACACGACTATGCCGAGGGTTAGGGTTTTGTGGACGGCCTTTTCCAGACCACTGGCTCGCCAAGCAACCTAAGGACTTGTCAACGCTTGTCGAAGTGTTGCTAAAATCGCCTTAACCGTATTTATGACCCTGTGCTAAAGCTAGACTTAATATAAATATACGATCTGTAAAACCCGACTTTGTAACTTATCATTTGAGGGAATATGCTGGTAAATGAACAATGCCCTCCCCACGTGCCCGGATTAAACGATGTATTAACTTGATGGGATTAATTTCCCTTTCTGGTAAGTATTTAAGTACCTGGTATAAATCGTGTATTCCAAATTCCAATACACACTCTATTTCATGATCATAATGTCGACTTCAGTTATCTATCAACTTAAGAATCCGTAGTGATCAGGGTGTCGTCTGAAGCGAATTCAATAAGTTCGTGATAAGTGTTAGGGAAGTTTTGAATGTTGTACCATATTTCAAAGTTTAAGTGCCACTTGTTCGTGTGGTGCGATTCCTTTCATCTACCCGAGATTATAGAATAAATTTCCCATGTTTATACTTCGTATTAATTATCCCCTGCTTGTCTGCTAATGTTGCCATATTGTATTAACTTGATGGCCCAATACACCAAGGTTTACCCTTGGGGAATGGCTTATATCAACACTTTACATCAATATATAATAACCAAGCCTATTTCATTGGCCATACAATGTAGAATGTATGTTTGTGTTGACTGACTGGGTTCCGGGTCATTCATTATTGAATTAATCGATCCCTGAACACAGAGCATCCCCTTAACGCATACTCATCATATTGAAGCAGATGTATCCATCTTTAACGCTCTTTCACATCTAAATCTTGGCCGGAGATTTAGAAATACATGGTAATCTCTGTACAATCATTTCATTCATTGTCTGCCTCCACGACTTTAATCCGACCAGAGCTAGCTTATGATTCATAGCCATTGGTAAGTAGCAAACTGGATCTTTAGTTTAGGTGCTGTATCCCTCGCTGATCCAGCTGGTCAGTCTGTATCCCGTCATAGGTCAAGTGGATAGTTGCTATGGTAACCAGGTAAGCTGTCATATGGCACAAGACCCCCTTGTGTCTCCATGGTTACCATTCGCCTCTGGCCACTTGTGGATTGGGAGAGTGTCTGGACCCAACGTGCCAGCTGGTCTTATTGCTAGTATAATCAAATAGGCCTGATAAACTTGTAATAATGGTATTAATCCCATCCTCGTTTCCATCATCAGGTTAATTGGCTCCTTCACAAACCAGAATTCATTATTAGTGAGCTTTCTTTTATGTGTAGATATTGTTATTACCTTTTTTAATTGAAGCAAACATGTTATTGTGCAATGATTTATTTATTAGCTTTTACCGTGTAAGTAAGTACTTGTTCGCTTCATATTTCGGAGAACGCCTTTGGGGGTACAATTTTATAGGTCTTATTATTTGTCCAGTCTACAACTTACAAGTGTCAATTGATGTATTATATGTGACAAAATGCCAATCATTATATTTTTAGATAATAGTTGTATTACTCATGTTCAATGGTTATTGACTTGAAGCGCCGCATGAGGTCTTGAAATGTTATTTGCATCCGTATATATCCCTGTATGATGAAGCTCTATGGCCCAACTCAATTGATTTGCATGCTCGCGAGTATTTCCATGACTACAACTTATTTATTCCCACAGCTGCTCAATAGAGAACGCACTTTGCTCCCGTCCAATTATTGACATTGGAGAATGTTTATATCGGCATGGGACATGCTAATGCTTTTAGTTGGGGATGCAATAGTTTTTTGGGGGGTTTGATCAAAATATCAGCTATTTTATAAAATCGTAACAATAAGGCATTCCAAAATCTAATATGAGGTTAAAATGGTGCATTTCTTTTCTTTTTTTGGTCTAAGTAATCCCTATTGTATACAGGAATTCAATTCTCAACAGCCATTTTGTTTTTTATTTATCGTCAATGCAATATATATTAATTGCATATCTATGTTTTTATTTATTGTCAATACGATATATAAATATACAGCTAGAAATTCTAAACTATCCCTCCTCCTTTCTTTTCCTTGGGGTGCCCCTGTCAAGCCATGGCAATAGAGACAATGTGAAGCTTGCCGTGTCAGGTCGTAAGTAAGCATGCACTAAAACCCACAAGACGGGCTGTGATCTTGTATTAATTATTACTGAATCCTCCTGTCATGTTTAAATGTCACACGTGTTACTGACAGCACAGAGAGTAGACGGGTGTGTGCTGTGTGTAAATGAACGTGTGGAACATTGACTCAGTGCTGTCCCTCCTCTATTGCCCTCAGCCTTAGCTGAAGTCAGCTGTGCAAAGTGAACACATAAGACAGCAAGTCTTGCCATGCATAGTTCTCATTCCAGCACTGCCCCCTTTCCAAATTTGGGTCATCTGCAGGGAGAAAAAATAGTTAAAAATAACAGCAAATACACGTTTCTGTTGAGGGAAGCACGACATTTTTTCCCAGGGACGAATGTTTTTCAACATTGGAAGGATGTTAATTCAATTTGTTGGATCACTCGAAGCAAAAATAAGGACGAAATGCAGTAAATGAATGAGAAAAATGGCGGTTATTTAAGCACAGATTGGAAGAGGTTCTTTTCTGTGGTTGTATCTACGGGAGCCATTGCTTTCAAACATTTATTTGAAAAATTATCATTTGGAATTCATTCATAGATCTGTGGATGATTGAAAAATGTCTAAAGCATGTCTAAATCAGTTACTGCTCACTCCCAAGTGTGTAGGCGTGTGTAAGTCTACCATGTTTGCTCTTTTGGAAGGGATCAGACCTCTTCATTAAAAAGTAAGACATTGGACCAGTTTTCACTGTTCAAAGCCTCCGAGTAATGGAGTAATATTACACTGAGCAGAAAGTAACTCCTATTGTAACCTTCTGGCTTCATTGTACCTGCTGTAATAAGCTTGCACTAATTGTCTAATGTTTAGATTGACAATCAATTTCTGTGATCACATCACAGTCCTCCATCTCCTCGGTGTTGATTATCTCTGCGTGTGTCTTACAAACATTTGAAGTGCGTGATTAGGCTGATGTCAAAGTGGTTAATAGCGTGCCTCCAGTTCTGATTTTTCAGACTTTAGAGAAAAAACGTGGCCTACGATCTAATGATATTTTCTTCTCATCGCCTTCCTGTCCTTCTTCTCCTGTTTATGATATCTCTCCTTCCCCCCTTCCCACTCCATGTTCCTGTCTTGTTTCTCTCTCTCTCTCTCTCTCTCTCTCTCTCTCTCTCTCTCTCTCTCTCTCTCTCTCTCTCTCTCTCTCTCTCTCTCTCTCTCTCTCTCTCTCTCTCTCTCTCTCTTTCTCTCTCTCTTTCTCTCTTTCTTTCTCTCTTTCTCTCTTTCTCTCTTTCTCTCTTTCTCTCTTTCTCTCTTTCCCTCTCTCTCTCTCTCTCTCTCTCTCTCTCTCTCTCTCTCTCTCTCTCACCGTTGCTCTATCAGCAATGTGAGGAATGTATGAAGATATGGGCTGCCCGAGGATCTCGATCATCAAGTTCATCAGCGACCTACTTTATGCCTATAGTCATGCATGGTTGAACACAAGGGCATATATATATACACATACCCTAAATCCCTGGTCGGTTCAAGAAACCTGTCGAATATTTGCGATCTAATTTGTTTTGGGATGTTGCCAGAAGTTCTGGGGAAATGTGGCCTTTACTCTAATTGAGAGCCCATTGAGAACCAACTTCCTAGACTATATATACTTAAATGTACATTTATGGCCTTTAATTTTTAAATAAACAGAAACAAGATACTCTGATAAATTGAGAACCGCTATGTTAGCAATTTAAATGAATGCTTTCATACCATATACTTTGTGGGCTTGGCTATGTTGCGATGAGTCCCTAGCAAACTAGTACATGTAGTTGTGTTTAGTCAAAAGGGAAAATAACGAACCACCTCCTTGAGGATTTTGCTCCTTCAATCGAGGATTTATACACACCCTGTTGCGGAAAATATGGACTTATGTGTGCTTTACAAAGTGAATTGTTGAAAGTGACATGTAAGCCCACGCATAGTCTCAAAGGAGGAGGAAATATCCCCCAAGAATTGAGGAACTGTAGTACTCGGCCCCCTGGACCTTACCTAAACCTACCCTCTTTTATTTCCCCCGATATAACTTGCGTCACATTGCTTCAGTACCCGTTCCCTTCTATTGAATTAGCTCTATACCTTTGCTTTGGCGTTATGAGTTAGACCGATTCCCCTTGCTTTGTGACTTGAATTTATAATGGGAATCGTTGGAGGCTCAAATACCCAACCTCTTTGGTAAGAACTCCCCATACCTGTCTTAAGAAGTAAGTAAAGTTTCAATCATTTATTTATTCAATACAGTCGACTAGGCTCACAGTCTCTCAGATCAGATTTAAATGATATCTCAGCGATTGGACGCCTACTGCTCTAATGTCCTTCCTGGCCTTGGCCATTTTAATGGCAATTTGCGATTTGGAGCGAGAGGCTTTCCCTCACTTTGGAGGGACTCTTATCAACTCTTATCAACTCTGCCTAGGCTGAATAAACGGTATCGTCACTCTTCTGATTCATCCAACGTCCTTCCTTCCAGTTGAATTAGTAAGCAGGAGAATTTTGTTCATGGGTGGATGTTGCTCTTGTTTGGCCTCCCAAATTTGAAGATCGTCGTTACATAGTTATAGCTGCAAATGGAAAAGAATCGAAAGCAAAATCATCAACAACTCCTCCCTTATTAAGTGCAATTCGGGATATGGATTGTCGCTTCTATGTGTAGCTCCTTTCTTACCTCGTCCAGTTTGACCCACTCACTCCCTAGCCACAACTCTCCATAGGCTATTACTCCTAATATTGATTGATTTATTGGTTTGCCTTCCTAGCGTCCTTTCCCTCTTCCTCTCCCTCCCTGTCCCTATTTTCTGATATCCAAGCTACCTTTTCACGTTTTCCCCATCCATATTCTACCCTGCCCTCTCCCACTTCCACTGCTTCCCCTGTGCGCTTCCCGGTACCTCGGCCCAATCCATTCATATTCACTTTACTCGCGTGTATCAAAGATGAGATAAAACGATGCAGATCTTGTTTGCTCCAGTAACCAATCATTGAGATGACCAAGACGATGAATCAGCCGAGGATCATGTCATCAGAGATGCAGAGACCTGTGCGCTACCCACCGCCCATGTATGATTACCCCAGCCTCCTGCCTCCGATTAGACTTGGCCCAAGCTTCTGAGTCCCGCCTGGCTTTGTGTCAGGCATAACAATGTCCTTTGTACATTTTCATTGATGTAATATTTATTGAATCAGATTTTTTCCCCTGTCAAAACTCATAATTCTCCTCATGCGCTGCTACTTTAACATCTGCTTCCTTTGTGGCTGATGTAAAGAGTGGAAGGATTGTGTGAAATATTATAACTGCTGGCTGGTAAGCAGACTAGGATTTTAGAATTATTTTTGCTGAATCATTGCCTGCCTTTAGCAAAGGCGTAAGCGCAATGTTTGGTATTGCTATCAAAGATAGTATCAACACTTGTATGGATGTAGCGGTTAATGCTGGTATTTGATCAATATGGCTGTGGTCTTCGTTTATTATGGATAGGACGTCTGCTCTCGTGACACCATCTCAACCTCAAGACTGGTCACTTTGCCATTGTATGGGCGGTCATGCTTATCAGGGCTAATTAGGCAAATGGGAGCAAATACATTGCACAGCACAGACTTGGTGATATTATCATCATCATCATTATCATAATGCTTCCATTCTGACTTAGCTCCCAGGCCTCCTGGGAATATCCTACCTTATAATGAACTTATACAATGTAGTTATAAAGCAAAATCGTGTCTGTCATGTCGCCAATCTAGGCAGTAACGGATTTAGCCAATCTGTCATGGCAGGGAAGGAGTAGAAGAGGGGGGGGGGGGGACCAAAAATGTTTTAAATTGAGTATGTCACGGGAAAGGAAATATGTGTAGGGTAATAGGAGGAGGAGGAGAAAAAAGTGAAAGCGCAGCCCATGATGGTGGGGTGTGGAGTCAAGAATAACACGGCAGCCATTAGGCTGATCCTGTGAGGCCTCGCTTGATCATGGATCATCAGATTAGCAGAATGATGAGCAGACATGCCACTCTGGCCCGTGAGCTCCTGCATGTAAGTGCTCATCTAATGGTAGGCATGGTCCTGCCCCCAGGCTTGGAGCTGCTCACTTAGGACCATGCATTTAACATGATGGAGAGAGAGCAGCACATATATGCGTCCACTGTGGTGGTGGTGATGGTGGTGGTGGTGCCCAGCGTTAGGAGCCATGGCCTTTTCAGGGGCCACAACAAGTAACACTTTATGATGGCGCTGTGTTGACATTGTATATTACCAGAGTTGCTTCTGTTTGCCCGCTGCATTACGCGGCAACCAAATATTATCCAGGCGCCGTGACTCAGATCCCTCTGATCCTACACCTTCAAATTACAGATATTAGCCATCCCTTGCATGATCTGAAGTACGTTTTGAAATGTCAACCACTTGCCAGACTTTGGGATACGCTGGAGTCGGTTTATACACAGAACTCTGCGGTTTATATAATGTTTTGTATAAACTCACTTGACAATATTCAAACAGTGCAGTCAAGTGCTGGCCTTCTTGAATAAAACCGTCGGAGTCTTGGCTCTGGGCTGTCTTTCCCTTGAACAAATTGGTCGTAGATTCTTTAAGTATTGTTGTGATCTGCTATATAGTCACCCTAGTGTGATAAAGTAAACCCGGCTCCAATGGCCAAGTCAAACAAAGTTTGTGTATACATCCAGATACATGACTCTCACTGGGGTTTATGCTGAATTCTTTCTGCGCTGGAATCTTACCAATTTGTGACCTGGCCGACCTGGTAGGTGGCAAAGAAAGTTGGTAGTTGGAAAAACACGGAGCGTGCATGGGCATTGTCTGAGATGTTCAGGTTAGTCAGGTGTTATAGACAACAGATTGGCTCACAATAAGACACTGTGCTGGAGGAGTAAGAGAACACTGCCAATTTGTGGGCTAGCCAAACTCTCAGATTTGTCTCCATGGGCCAGGAGAACTTGAGCACTCCAAACCTTTATGAGGGAAATATGTACCTGTTAGTCTAGTCTATTATATTCATAGTGTAAATATACTACCTTACTTATACTCCTGCTATTTTATTTAAACGTATAGGAAGGCGTTTTTCGAATAAGATAATATTAATTGTGTGACAAGAAATGAAATATTGAATTAATCAAATGTTCAAATTAAACATTGAATCATTAAAATCTTCATCATTAGTTAGCTTAGTGATGCGAATAGAGGGGCGTAGTCTGATACAGCCTATTCTGAACTCAAATGCTCCCAGGGACAATGTACTATTACTCTTATGATTCAGAAATGTCCCATTGACTGAAATCCTATCCCCATTCCCTCCATGACTTCATCCCGAGATCACCGTCCTGATTTTGTGTTCATGCGATAAATGGTGGTTTTATTTTTATTTTTACCTTGCTTTTTCAGTGATATCAATCAAAGAGATCTTTTATATCGATGCCCGCACATCATAACTGGAGCTCTGTTTCTAGCACCCCTATCATTCATGTACAATGGGAGAGAATTCCCGTGAGAAGTCTGCACACATCGTGTAATACACCAGCAACAACAGTCATGTGAATTTGTTTGCGGCGAGGCACATGGGCCTGAAGCCCTCACTTGTCCTTGTGGACCCCGGTTTTGTGTCCACGATCTAGAAGTGCACTCATCAATAGCCGGGGGCTATTTACCTGACAAGTGCAAGCCTAAACGCTACTAAAAGAGCACCTTCCCTTGTACATGCAACAATGGTTCGGCTGACCCTTGTTGAATCCGGCATCATCCGACAACAGGCCAATGGATGTGGCTACCATTTGTACTATTATCGCATTGAGGAATGTCAGGCCATGCACTTCTTCGACGCATGTTGTTATTGTCCCATGTTATCTGGTCATAGGCCACGTTTGGCAAATAGGATTTGTTTAGTTTCGATGCGATTATGTGGTTAGTATGTGGAGTATCAGATACAAGCCAGATAACACCCATGTCTGCCTCTTAGTTGATGGTCGCCCCCAGCTATGACGTTTTCTACTGAACTCGTCATTCATCGTAAAACAATGACGTTTTGGTTTTGTCGTCGATCATTTTGATGCCCCTAGTCCCACTATAAGCTTTGATTGGTATTAAGTATGTTCTCATTCATGTGCAGTCTATTTGATATACACAAGTATGTATACATAATAACTTTATCTCAATATTTTAAGGAGATAGCCAATCACACATACGTCAAAAACACTTTTAGATATTAATATCGCAGTTTTGTGTTAGTGATATCATCATGTGCATCATGTTATTTGCCATTGCCTGATAACGTGTAAATCTACACTAATTGAATCCGCTCTCCATTGGGTTTATGTATGTCACAGTAGGAATTATAAACGCTAGGTAGGAAGGGATCTAATTGCCATACTAGAATCTGATCCTTGTCCGCCAATGGCTAGGAGGTCAGGTAAACCTATGTGAGACAGTATGTCTGTGTGACAGGGCTGGTGGCATGCCGGGTTGTAAACCGTGTCACTTCACTATACAAGACAAGGCAACATGATCCCATATGGCATTCCCCTAACCCTCGCCTGACCGCCCAACCCCCACCTCCTCCTCCGCCTCGCCTTCTCTCTGTCTACCTATCTGTCTATCTCTATTTTTCCATCATTCTTTCTCTCATTCGTCCCTCTTTCATATCTACTCTGTCTCAGTCTGTCTATCTATATATATGTGTCTCTATAGATCTACCTGTGACTCTTGTTTGCCCGCCCCGCCCCCTTTTCACATGACTTTAGACGGTCACTTCACGTGTCTCCCAACCCTCGCAATCCCCGCAAGTATTTCCGACACAGATCGCTTATAATCACCGTGCACTGTACACCTGGGAGAATTGGCAGGTGCTCCCGGAATCACGGGGTTCCTTGTGATAGTCGCCTGTTGGTATTTGTGTTGGTGGTTGAAGCCTTCATACCCCTGCTTATTACTGAATATATCGAACCGGACTCTCTCATTTTTTATATCGATTTAATTTTATTTCATTTTCAAGTCGCACAGTGTCATCGAGTGGATGAGCCCCTCTGCTAGTTAGTTCACTGATGCAATGCCCTTACAAAACATAATGGGTTGCCTTTTTATAATGATGCTCCTTACATTCCATCTATGGTCAATTTTAGAATAAACCTCTGACTCAGGGTTTTAGTATCTTACAATTTCTATGTGCTTTTATGGAGACAGAAGTTACTGTTTCTTTTCTTTATTCAGTAAAAATACACGCCCATCTTATGCATCGCCTGATTTTATCTTCTCGTGGACCCTAGCCATGGTTATATTTATGTATGGACGTAGTGGTGTGTATCAATGTGAAGATGTGTGTGTTTGCTAGCGAGAAAGACTCCATCCACTTTACACGGACAAACAATAATTAGAAGGTATACAAACATAGATCCTCCCCCGGTATGACTGCAGGCAAAATTATCAACTTGGCGAGGCTGATTAGCTATTGTATGTGAACCATATTACGCCACATATGCTCCTCCTTTCCCCAACACGTCAGGTTCGTGTTGGCTTTTTTTCTGCAGAAGCTAGTAGATGGGAGAGTGCTCGTAAAGCAATGCATATTTACATGATTATACATGTAAGTCCTTTTCAATCGGCCTACTGAACCTAAATCCCCTATAAGATGCAGCTCATGACTACCAGCTATGCAAATTGTGGAAAAATAGATCCTCCATACTGAGATAGCAGCTTACTGTGATGTGAGTCTTTCAAGGTTGTGTCATGACTTATAAAACCTATCGGCAACTTGTCATTTGGTTGCTGTATTACATGTGTACCCGAAATCTAATATCCACTTCTCATAATGTTGATTCTAAATTTTCTTCCTTTCCTGTCTGCCTCAGTTTCTCTGCCTGTCTGTCTGTCTGTCTGTCTGTTTGTCTGTTTGTCTGCCCCCCCCCCCCCCCCATATCTCTCTCTCTCTCTCTCTCTCTCTCTCTCTCACACACACACACACACACACACCCTCTCTCTCTCCCCACCCTCTCTTTAAAACCCTACCTCTACCATATTTCCCAACGTTTCCACTGAAACCACTGAAATAGGCTAGCCCTGTCCTAGCAGACACGTAGCAGGTTTGTTGATCATTCAAGGAAATGAATTGCAGCTTAATCAAACATAAATAACATGGACTGGTGGAGCGGATGAACACATGCTGTAACAGACCGTATGAGGGGTCTGTGACCTTGATCCCTTTAACCTGCTAGCGACGCTTGAAACACCTTATATGTCATGACTTGTCATATGTGACTCCAAACGTAAGATCTCTTATAAATATGAGTCCAAACGCGAGATGGATTGCAGTATAATCCATTTCAGTCGATAGTGCTCGAATACAAACGCCGCCTATATTTCATATTAAATCCTGGGAGTAGAATTACTTTGAAGTTCATCCCCACAGTGACAGATATCTAATATGTTAATTATCAGAGAGAATTAAGCTAGAATTACGTTAGCAATAACCACTGGTTCAAACCATTCGCTCATTTTACTTTGAAACTGAAAGAAAAGAAGAAGCAAAATAACATTAGGATTGCTGTGACATTGCTCTGTGATTGCCTTGTCCGTGAATGGACCTCGCAGTGATTATTCACGGTCTCGTGATTCATAGTGAAGAGCCCCCCAATAATCTATAATCCTAATGTGTGGGAAAAGCACCCAGGGTCATTTTAATAAAGCGCACCATCGGAGTGATAGTGGGGCGAGAAGTGGGAATCTCATATGGACCTTTTGGAAGATTGAGATTCACAGTTGTAATGGCACGCGATATTGAATATGAACAGTCCTTTCTTGGCAGACAAAAAACTCCAAGCGACCATCCTTCGCCTTGCAATAACCCCGGCTCTTCATGTTCCTCTGTTTTGTCCATTGATTCAGATTAATGTTCCGAGTGTTATACGTAATGGGTATTTTCGTCATTCTTGGACAACTTGGTATGGTGTTAATTTCATTTGATGATATTCGTCAAGTGTGTAATTTTTAAGAATATTTTAATTTCAATGTTGGAGAATCATGTCTGTCCCTGCCGAGAATGGTTTTTTTTTCACTTTTGTCTTATTTTCGTCTCTTCTTTTCGACTCCACAATGAAGCCAGAACAAAAGACAATAGAAAACTTACAGTGGAAAATGAAATATTAAAGAAATTGTAAGATTATGTATCGACACACACACAGGCAATTCTCTCGCTGGGATTTTATGTTCATGAGCTGCAAAAACTAAGAGTGAGGACCTGAGTGCAATCTCATCCGTAATTACTCATCTTTTCTGGTTTAACAAACAAACTGTAATATTACTCACAGTCTCAGCGGCGTGTCCAATGACTGATGGCATGGCAGGTGATATCACATTGTGTTTGCTCTAAGCATCAGCCCTCCTATGCTTAATCACATTGACGTATACTGTTCCACTATGACAAATACCGAGAGGTGCAGAAAGCGGTTGATTAGAGCAATTATTCGAAGGCTTAATTGAAACTTCGGCTACTAACGTATAGTATGACGATGATCATTCTGAAACACGTTACTTTGTAAGTGCTTGGGAATGCAGTGCTTTTAACTCTAAAAAAGATTCTAGTAATATAGTCATTATTCAATTATCAAGGCCACCAATTAGTTTGTAGATTATGTTGTTGTCCCAATTAAGGTGAATTTATAACTGTATAGACGTGTACTCTTTAAGGCATGGTTATGATTTACTCAGTGAAGATATCAGAGACTACAATTTCACTGTAAATCTTAATATTTCAAATGCAGTTAATGAATTATTTTTTTCTTTACTTTTATTTGTCTTTTTATGAGTCTTTTCCCGGAATTGCAGTTAACCCGGACATGTCATGTACGTCATTACATATCACCATTTATATAATAATTCATTACAAAAAAATGTGGTCAGGGTGCTCATATTCTGATGAAAAATAAACCCCAGGACCTCCTTTTCCTTGACTGCCAAGGGAGGGTAACATGGCTGGAGGAGAGAAGTGTTTAACGCTACATGGCCCTGATTTAGTGCACCGTGGTTGATATGGCACTTTTCACAGTCTTGTTGATATGGTTCATGGTTAGTTGGTACAGGATCTACAGTGACTTGGGACAACTTTACGCTCCCCTGCATTACCGTGACATATTTGTTGCAGGTTCACCGTTTATGTAAAATATCATCTTGCCCCTTCCATCAAGCGTTTGCTCCCACATCGGAAGATGTTCTCAGAATGTGTGCCACACTGAACATTTGCCAGTCCTTTTACCAGTAATGTCCGACTGCGTGTCTCAATCTTCTTGATATATTCATCTGCTTGTGTAGCGCCATCTTGTGGTTGTTCCTCTCAAGCCTCCCTCCTCGTACCCTTTGAAAATATTACCTTGGCAGAAAAAACGGCCCTGTCATAAAGCATAAGGGACGTTACCCAAACCAATATAAATGTGTGTAAGGGAGTTTGATCACTAGACTGAGTATCGAAACCATTATTTTACCATAATCTGTGCTATACCGATTGAATATAATTGGTATGCTGTAGTATACTCGTTTCTTATGGTACCAGTATGCTGTGCCATGCACCATATAAAACCAACAGATATGTGAGGGTGATAGGAGCTTTGCATTGATCCCTATATATACATGGCCGGATATGTTGTCTGAGACAGATTTCTTGCACAGATTTGGCGCTTTACTAGCAGGCCCTTTGCCTCTTTCCCGTCCATTGCTGGGCTAGCGGGAGCATAATGCAGACCTCGAAACCTCATGATCTAATAATGTACTTTATCCATATGCCCAGTGCACGCAGCTGTTGTATTTTTTCGTCTGTTCATTGTTTTCTGGGATAGACCTATTTCTTAAGGGATTATCTAAGTTGTTCCACTAGTATACAATCATCGACGTTTCGTTCAGATTCAATGTGGAAAACCTGCTATTAATTTACACACGATCCCCTTTCATAACTAGATTGATTTTGAAATAAATATTTGTATAACTAGATTTCTCCTTTGTAGGTGTGTGTGTGGGGGGGGGGGGGCTCCGAGTGGAGGTCTTCCCGGACAATACGCATTGTTAACTTTGTCGGCTTCTCTTACCTTGCTGGAACTCGTTCTTAAAATTCAATCTTACTGGAGCATTGCTTTCCAGTGACTAATTTACTGTGGATCCCTTGTCTGTGAAACCAAGGGGCATTTAACCGGATAATATTACCTTGGAGTTATATTTGACCCGTATCGCTTTATGAAACATCTTTGAAAGGATTGCCTTATATGTTGTACATGAGAATATTATAATATATGGCCGATACCACATCATAGCAGTTTGAATGAAATTCTTATACTTCCTTCTGGAAAAAGCTTCCTACCGGATTGTGGGAATATCTGGGGATGGTGTGTCATTTTTTGCTGATGTTGCATGCCATTTTTTTGTGCATAAATTGAAGAAATCCTGACATATTTCGCTAGAAATATATTCCTTCTTCTACACTAACATACCGGTAATTCTTTTTTGTGGACGAACTGAAACTACGCCTCCAAAATACTTTGTTTTGCTAAGGTCATATACCTTAATAATCAATAGATACGCCGTATTCGCTAAAGCTCAAACTTATCCTGATTCATTCCTGGTTGACTGAAATGTTTTGTCGCTTGATCCTGTTCATAAGGACATAGCGTATACTTTAGAACTCTGTTTTGTGGTTCCCAGAAGGTCACCCGGTATTTCTCTAACCTTATTTCCACATTAAGTTGCTATGAAGTCAGGCGATGATACGCCTACGGAAGTAGTTATGTGCTTCACCACTGGCAATTACACCTTATATCTCTAATGGTAAAACTACAAATTCGACCCACTTCCAATAAACTTTTATTTAACTAAACAGAAAGTGCATGTCAATATAAGCGGGTGTCTGGAATACATGTACTGGCATATTGTTCGCTTGCATTATGATTCCTATAATGTTTGTATATGGCTATACCCCCTTATATGACGGAACACACATAGTTAGTTCAGGCCAAGTCTACAGTGGCTGGATACTGTATTTCGACGTCGATAGGGGAACTTGAACCAGATATCGAGACACACCCGTGGTTGACATTCAAAGATGTAAAAACCTTGCCATTACTTGTTTAGGTGAGGAAAAAAATAACTCCGCTAGTTTCCCCAGTTATGAATCACTTTCAGGCCTTGAACATCTGCTTCGCACGTCCAAATACAACGTATGTGTCAGGGGGCAAGTTCTTTGTACTGACATAATATGCTGAAGAAGATGTTTCCCAAGCAGCTTCTAAGAGCAGTAGTAGTAACAGTAGTAGTACTGGTGGTTGTAGTCAAGGAAGCCTGTGTTCTTCCATACTAACAGGTGTGTTGGTATGTGTTGGTATGTGATGCATATTACATATCGCCGCTTGTGGTGGGAAATTTCGTGACAGATAACCAATCCTGTCCTGACCCGAGGCTGATGCTAGACTCACTATCAATTCTGCCTACAATAATATAATTGTGCCCTATCTGACACCAATGCTTGATTAAAAAAACTATCATCGGATTCTATTAGGTTTAATTAGTAGATTCGTCTTCCATTGTGGCATTTCCCTATTGATTTTCTACGCTGGAAACTAAGGACGGAGCCTCGTTCGATATGACTTGGAGTTAAGAGAAAGTGAATCAACGCCTAATTCGCCTTTAATTTGCACAAAGCTTCCTCCTTCCTTTAATTTAATCAAACCACGATAAAATATTGATAGGTAGGGTCAGGTACCACTCAGTCTATTCCTCGCATTGATAACAGGTTCGTCGTATGACCTCCTTATTAAAAGAAAGTCGAGACCCAGCTCCAGGATAGAATAACAATAAAAACAATACACATGTATCATTATATTGCATGTACATCTGAGGGTCTTGGCGGACGAATCCTGTGTGCTTTGTGTCCATTAACATAACATTTAGCCGTTCCGAGAGAGGCTAATTAGACTCTGTGATTGATTAAACAATTAGGTCAGAAATCTAGGTCTGTAGACAGAAGGCGAAAAAGGGAGTTCACTCTGTAGTATTGTTTGGGTGGGTCTCAGCCCCGGGTATTGCCTGCGGTAGCTTGACATTGCTATTCATACTTGAAATCCTCCCACTTCTAGCCTAGACCGACACCTTTGTCTAGTCACCTTTACATCTGTTCACCTATTTCATTTCTCAATGGCCCGAATAAGGATTCACAAATGCAAACATTCTTCAAAAGGTAATGAAGACGCCCGGCCCACTCGCTTTAAAGAAAATAGAAGACGTGGGTATATTGTTCTGGCCATTATGCTGTGCTTCTTTCGTAACCATTTGAATTATGTATGCTGCAAATTATTTTAAAGGCCAACTGATTCCCATTCATGAGAATATTGGTACCTTGTGTTTGGCCTGGATCGTTAGCAACCCTACTTGACATTCAAATTAATCATTAAATTTAGGATACATTATATAATTAAAGTACCTAGATAAATTGACCGTTTTCACCATGCAAAAATAAATCTTCTGTTTTCTTTTTACCTTGCACACGCAATATAATAGAGGATGAACTATTGTTCAAGTTTTGAATGCCCATTTTGGTTATGATATATATTCACGGATACAGCCTCTTTTAAAATTCCATATCGGTATTTCCCCAGTTGCTCAGAAACCACTGGATTTCGGTTGAAATGACGGCGTTAAAAATGGAGGCGTTTCAAGGCGGGAGGGTGGGGTTTGGATCTAGGTTGGAAGGTGTTTTTGTCACCTCAAGAATACTCTGATATTTTCCCTGGTCGTGTTATGTAGAGGCCGAGATGATCTGCTCTGCTTCTATTCCCGGCGCCGGGAAAATATGCAGTTCCGACAATGCAATTTAGCATAGCTGGGGATGCCTTATATTTGACACTCAGCATCATTCCTCTGGCTGCATGTGATTTCCCTTCACACGCGCCCGATACCCGAGGGGCAAATCATCTTAAAGGGGAATATTCATCGCCCCACAAAACCATTGAAAACAATGGGTTTGTGTATGGTGCACTGCCTTATTGGCTTGTATTATACAAGCTAATGTAAAGGCTCATAGCCAGCACACAATCGCCTCGCAATTCTCTATGGGTGAATTAGGATGGATGGAGATGGATGAACTGTGGACAAGTCTAGCAGGCAGATGTAGATGGCACTTGCGTGTAGATTGTGGCAAAACCCAGTAGAAGAGTGAAGGCAAACCAAAGCCAAGCCCTGATACATTGACTTACACGTTGAACTAAAATGGATAGTCTATTTCATTTATATGTATTTTTGCAAATTGCTGTAGCTCTTTTTATTTTATTTTTTTTTTAAAAATCGTACATACTGTATTTGTTCTCTTACCTTGAAACTCTAATTGTTATCCTTCAATATAAGCTGCGTTCATGTGAAAATGTTATTGTTGAAAACAATGATGTTAACCACATTGCCAACCTTCAAACATGACTTTTATATTTAAAATATATGCATCATTTGTTACCATAATTATTTTCATTGATCATTTTGGCTACATGGTGGGTAAAATACCTATGTAGCTTATGCATGTTCCTTTTTTCTCCCATTAAGTAATATTCATGTTACCAATACATCTAACTGATTCTTGTTTTGTTTCAGGTGAGAATTACTGATTAAAAATCTGGAGCCCTTATGGATGTCGTTTCGTAAGTATGTAGATAAACTGTGAGTGTTGGCGAGCATATATATACATGTTGGCGCTAGGTGTCAGAATTATCATATATATGTTTATAAGCCATGTTGCTGGCATATGTCACCAGAGGTCCTTGCGACTCATTATTTGTGAATCTAGGCCATATATCACAGCAGGTTATTTCACTGTTGGCTGTATTCATAGCGGAACACTACTGTAATTATAACATCTTCGGTACAGGCAGTGTTAACTCATTATTAATGTCTTTTAGAAAGGGGAATGATTGGTTGCACCCCCACGCCAATTGTGATATGCAGTATATTTGCGTTTCCTTGGTTATTTTTTCATTTAAGTATTATTACTGGGGTCTATGAGACCTACTCAATCCTTCATTTGAAAATCCCTACTTGGAACTGAGAAATTGAATAGTTACACCAAGCTTTGGAGCTGCCGTTACTTATCTATCTCTGACAGACTGTGAGATACTGTGATATGACGTCTACAAATTCGTTCTTTCTTAGAGTTATGTTTCTCATAATAATCACCTTCGAGTGGGATTGATATTTATCATCATCCATATCCATCATATCATATTATATATATCTTTCCCCATAATTACCCAGAACTGATTCAGTAAATTCCGAAGCCATTTGCATGAAGGTTCTTTACCAGTAGCTCCCTTTCCACCTCCATACATTATTTCTTATTTCCTCTTTGCTTTTCCCCATGCAATGAATACTCCAGTGAATATCATCCTCTTCTTTCAAAGTTCCATTTTATGCTGCGCTGTAAAACGATGCCAATTAACATTAAATTTTTAGGATCATTTTACCGCGAGACCGACAGTTATCATTTCCACTCAGCCTCCCTTCCAGTTGAAAGACTACAAAACAATGACAATGAAGTCGCCTGCTGGTTTTAACACTGTTACCGTTATTTTCAGCCCTTTGAATGGGCTTCCCCGAGGCCATTCTCCAGGTTTTTTTCTTTCGTGGGCAGCGGGGAATGAAGATTATTCATTTAATTTCCATTACAAGAGGCAATGTTATATTCTGATCAACAACATAATCATCAGGTGATCCAGACTTCTGAAGTCCCTGGATTTCATGCCAGTGATATATTTTATATAAATGTATATATAGTATTTACTTTTTATCGGGTGTATATGTAGCTCATAGGGGCTTACATTCAAAGACTGCACTCCGAACAACAAGTATCATCGCACTGAATATTAGCAAGGTTGTTGAACTTCAATGTACTTTGCTAACTTTGAAATGCAATTGCCTTTGTCTGGTGGGAAAGTTAGACTCTTCATCACGCATTCCCATTCGATACCAGCCACTTGCACTTCTTTGTGTCGAGTACGAATTGCCCCAGGACAGGCTTCAGTCAAGAAAACCCTTCATATTTTTCACTAGAGGATACCTCGCATTCACGCGACTAAATTCCATATTTAAGAGACAAAACAAATACAGAAATGGATCGGAGGAGCGCGGAAATCCATGAAAAAGGCCACTCTGTGGAGCTCTATGAAAAAGTTAACAGTGGAGGGCTTGGAGTGCTTTGGGTGCATCCCGTTTCTGGTTTCATCTTGATGGCATGGTTTGGTGCTGCAGAAGCGGGCAAATAGCTTTGGTCCCTAAACAAAATGTTCTGATTGGTTTTGCCTCGGACAAGTGCCAGCCTGAAGTGCTTGTTCACGGCATAGTAGCAGAGTCGCAGAATGTTATCACAGGCTAGTACTCCAATTGGCACTTAAGGTAACTCCTAGTAATTTGTTTAATCTATCCCCATTATTAAGAAGATACCATAAATAAAGTGAAGGCTCATACATATAATATCTCTGATCAATTTTCATTTAGAATTCGCATGGGGCAACACTGCCTCTTAAATGAAAGCCTTTTGTCAGAGCCAATGCTATACTATGGCAATATTAGATCCTCCTCTCCCCGAGTGATGTTATGAATGGCTTGGCACTATAGCTTTAGTTCTAAAACTGATAAAGATGTGACCCTCTAGTGGATCCACCCATTATTGTAGGGTATAAATCTGAAACTATTACAGACGGCAGCGCTTTTCTGCGATTCGGAAGCCATGTGAGATCTCTGGAGTCTTTGTGCTGTGCGGAGTTTTATCAATATCTGGGAACGTTAGGTACAAAACCCCCGCTGTACCATTCGGTCATTGCTCTTTTCAACCCTCCGGGGACGAGGTACACGGCGGCGAATGAAAGGAGCCCTTTGGTGACTGTCAAAAATGACTGTCCGTATGAGCAATCTCAGTGAAAGACTTATGGACGGCCCGGGAAAGCATACGAAGAGACTATTCCTTTCTGGTCGTACACGCTTGCATTCCTTTAGAGTAGTCTCTGCGATTTTTTTCATGAGGGCTATTGATAGAGCATTATCAAAATAGTTCTTAGCCAGGGAATCAGCACAGCACGTTGACTGCCTATTGAGATGTCTCGCAATCATAAGTCACCCTGTAATATGGCTATTTCAATCCCAATATTTTGGAAGAAACATGACTCAATTACGCCCATTCTTGGCGATATTTGTTTCTCCTAAAAGCTTAATACATTGTATCAGGCGGAGGCAATGGTTCGAGATATTGGAGAAAAATATATGCCTGATTCCTTTATCTCTATACACACGGAGCAGTACTGGAGTAGTCCTTTAAAAAAATGTATTGATACCAGGAACAATATGTGAAAAAAATAACATATAGCCATAAAATGCGATACGATAGCCGAGAAAATTATAATAATCTGCACAATAAAACACACCTGTACATGGCCTGGGCATAAAAGGCAGTAATCCAGCCGTGGATGATCCCAGTAAGTCTGGTTGACCAGCCTGTAATAAGTATGATGGATTTAGATCCAACCCCGCCTTTCACTGGAGGGGCCTATATATGTATTAATGATAGTGTAAAGCCATGACAGGCGAGGGCACTACCCAGCTCCATACGCCAGGAGCATGCTTGCTCGTTGGGGATGACGTATTGACTGATTATTACAAGCCTGGCCCCACCACTCAACCCCCACTAGGTCTTAAATGATCCATCCCTAAATGTAGACTATAAGTTTAAGGGTGGCTGGATGCCCATGTTGGGGCCCCCACGTGTTAACGGTCCAGGAGATGCCTAATAGGAAGGTCCATATATAAATGATCCATGGGGAATGTGACTTTGAGAAGGCGTGCCCTGCGAATGGAGCCTTAAGTGATGGCAAAGGGTAAGAGAGATAACAAACTAAACTGTCTCTGACTCGATGCCCTGACTTATAGAATGGGCTTATCCTCCTTCCTTCAACGACCCCCTTGATAATAATGCATTCAATATTGATCCTCGATGAATTGAGTAAATGATGAAAAACATTTCGCTGGTTAATTACATTATTATGCCATCTGTGATCCCAGTGCGCGAATGAGCGAGAGGCTGGAGGTAGATTTAGGTCACTGCTCAGAATTATATCAATAATTCATGCATGGATGAACATGTATTATCTTCTGACTTCATAACTAAATTTCTGATCGAAGTTCGGTTAAAATCTTTGGTGACAAACAGTATACGTGCTAACGAAGCTTCAGTTATAATTGACTTCCCTTTTCATATGCCATAGTGTTGCAGACCTAGATATTTTATCTTGCGTGAACACACGTGTCAAAATAGTGTTTCCATAGAAACCAAACCATAGACATTGTACCTCTGGCTTGCCTCCAGTCCCCAATCACAGTTCAGCGGGCTCGTTTGTGCACATTGGTCATCCTAACCACTTAGATATATTGGTGCTTACAAAAAAAATATGTCCGTATGGCTATGCTGTGTGGTATTATCACATTGTCTAAAATGGCCGGAGATGATAAAAACCAGATTTAAGGGGAGGACATTAATATTTCATGTGTACAGATATTAGGTTGCCATTGGAAAGGGGGGGGATACATATGATAACTACAGAAATAGGTGTGTGGTTCTGCTACATCCTTTCCTATGGTTCAGAGGCCATGCATTTAGTAGGGAGCAGTCTTCATTTATGGCTTGACGTTTCAAGATAACTCTTTGTTGTCTTACTGTGCCCAGTCTAAGCTACCGAAAATGATAATGCTTGATGGGTTTTTTTTTACACTTCGTTAGCATTGTACTAGTCTTTATGGTTGTTGACGGTTCCAAGCAAATGGGATTATAGGATAAAAAAAAATGTTATTCAAATATTCAAGGCTATTTTTTTTTAATCGTATGAGACAATATCACAGTGCATCCTATAGTATTATATTTTTTTTAATTTTCATCGCCAGATTTTTTTCCATGGTTGCTGTTATCTGTATGATATTTTTTTATTGACATATCGAAATAGGTATGTTTTTTTCTCCGAAAACATTCCAGTTGTTTCAGCCCCAAGTTGAATCACAGTCAACCTTGTTTTACACATGAAGTATCGATGTTGTGCCTACACTGCAATGTGGTCCTCTCGTAATATACCTTACATATAGGTCAGTCTAGATCTTCAAACTAGCGCTATGGCGACTCGGAAAATACCTACCTATGTGTTTCTATAGCGATATAAATTATAGATGAATTCTTCGGTAAATAGCGAGGTTGGGCCGTCAGTGGATAAGCCAGCAGGCGGGGTCACTAATGGCGATTTTGGTGATTCCCACAAGGTAAGTGCTATCTAATCAGGAGGGATGGTATAGTTTATACTGTCGGTCTATTTCGGGTGATGGCCGAGTGTAGAGTTTCCAACTTGTCACACCTGAGGGGCGCCATGTATGTATGTGTGACCGTATGTATGTGTGTTGTTGTATCTATTGCGCTGGCTCCCTATCTAAGGATCTTCGGTTCCTTGGCTATGGTATACTACAACCACTGGCCCCTCAGACGACACCCCCTCATGCTCCGTAATTGTGCCTATATAATGCCACGTTGACCATAGAACTAAAGCTTAGGTATGCATGGTTTGTTAAGGCGCCCCTGTCTGTATATTTCATACCATTCTCATTCATCACAATATGGAAGACACCTTGTGTTCGCAAATGGTTGTGTGAAGCAGGCATGAAGTGCTTTTCATTATTATCTTACCCTCAGGGTTGTATACTTCAATTTACAGCCCCGACTTAAAAATCGCACTTGAGTGGAAAGCGTGTGACTGGCGTTTTTGGTATAAGTAGGCTGCGCAAAGGTACATTTGTATTAATATTTTCCCACAAATTGCTCGGCAGGCCGCAGATGAGAAAGAAGCAAGAGTCTGTGGGGAAAGGAGGCCGGCGAAACTGTTGGTCCGCTTATATGTAGCTCATACATAGCCCGGAGACAGGACATCCTTCCCTTCTACCCTAATTTTCACATTGATCAATAACACCCTCGTAGGAAAAGGACAATTGAATCTGCTCGGATTCCACCAGGATTGGGGGCATTGCTTTATTACGCCCTGTATGTCCTCGTAAGGTACGGACGCCTTGCTGAGCGATGGAATTTACATCTGGTGGGAATAGGGAAGGATCAGGACGGATTATGATAGACCATCAAATCTGACGTCGCCTATTCTTTTACGTCATCTTGGGAAAACGCTATGGCTTCTCCAGGTTGCTTTGACGTAATTCTTGAAACCCCAGACCTGGTACATTGGAATACCTAAGCTAATTGATTCTTGCGAGACACTGGGAACACGCTTGTTATTTACGCTATTTTAAATTTATCTTGAGCTTCTATAGCTACCTTCTTCTTGCCACCTCTTAAACTGCACATAGCACTATGCGGGTTGTCAACTTAAATCACAATAAGAAGGTGTTCAATAGAGATCTTGTGATCTAGTATACCCATCCCAGTATAGTAGTGAGCTGTGACACCATTTTCAACAATCTTAAAAAGGATCAAACCTACTAATGCGTTGTTGGTGTTCCTATACACACGTGTTGACAAGAGCTTCCTTAGTGAAATCCAGCTTCGAAAAATAGTTCCTGGTGTATAGCTATTAATCATAATTCTGAAATCGGTTTTTAACAGTAAGACTTCTCATGCGTAATGCCCCTGTCGCTCACTCACCCCTCTGAGTCTGATGCTTCCATGTTTCCAATGGACTATATACCTGTGTCTTTCTATTGTACTCATATAGCCTCCATATGCTAATGTCCTCATGTTAATATTGATTCCAATTAAGGTTATAATTGGCTTGCTGCCCAGAGATCGGTTCTCAAATTCCAGTGCAAACTCAATCCCCTTATTCTTCAATATTGTCTCTGTCTTCCCATACTGGGGGTCCGTGTGATCGTGTATTGTCTAAATTGGATTTAGTTGACTTACATAATGGCCTATCGCATGCCACGCCCCAGGCCTATGAGTATGGTATTATCTGTCACACTGAAATCTATGATACACCTGTATGTGTGCTCATCTACACAGGTAACAAATGACTTGAGGTGACCAGTCGTCATACTATTAGAGTGAGAGAGAGAGTGACTCGAAGGGTGCATTGATAATTAATACACATGTATAAACCTACTCAATCACCCACTTAGGTGTAACACAGGTGCTTTACAACACTACAGAGTAGGTAGACATGCGGAGAAAGCATCCTCTTCATCTGTCTTTTTCCCATCCACCTCTAACTCCATTATCAACAATACCATCGCCATCACTATTGAGAGAGAGAGATACGGGGATGTACGTGCTATGTAGTGTGGCTATGATCATATAATGTCAGGCTGGGTGTGGTTCAGGACAAAGCATCACTCTGGAAACTATGAACCCCACAAACCGTCAGGAGTAGCCAGGAGGGCCAAGTCAGGATCCCCACCACCTGGAAGCTTTAGGTACAGCATCACCTCTGAGATACTGGAGGGAGAAGAGCTGGCGACCAGCACTGAGCAAGGGGACCTCAATGGGGCGACAGGGAGGACGACTGCCAACTCTAAAACCTCCCACAGGGGCTTACGGAGGATATCCACCAGCGCTCCTGTCCAGGTGGAAGCTAAGCTCACTCAATCAAAGGTAACGAACATGGCCATCCATTTTGTTTTCCTCCTCATCATCCCACATAATCCACGCTCGTGCATATGCTGGGCGTTGACCCAACGGCGGGATGTGCTGTATAACCTGGATCATAAAGTAAAGGTGTTTTGCCCAAGACAACACCCATTTACAATCGATGATGATGAAGTGTTAAATCACAAGTGGTTTAATGGGATTATGTTCAGTCAACCGATTTCTTTATTTACCAGTTTTACCGCCGACATTCAATTATTTAAAAGTATTCCTACTTAGAATATTAAAGGCATATAATACATTCTATAAAAGCAGTCAACTAATTCGTTGGTTTCAGTCGACTAGAATATCACACTCGTTAGTTAACCTGTATTTAATTCACTTAAAAGATTGGTCTTCAAGGTTTTTGCACTGATCTAGCTACTTGTTTGTGTGGAGTTCTTTACATTGCAAAGGAGTGGTATATTAACAAAAGGTGCACATATATATTATATATATGATTAGGTGGCAAGGGATACGCTTTGTGAATTTAGCACACATATATCTTAATGTCCTTTTACAGAGGATGGTCTGCCTCTAGCGCTGTCTGTGAGTTGGTTTGAAGATCTCATCCCAGTCTATACCAACGTCAATCACGCTCTATTTTCGTCGGTTTTACAATGTGTTAATTGGCCAAATACGCATTCTCCAAATCTGAGAGAGCTCCTTTGGTCATAGTCAGTGGATTGAGGCTAGATGTGTTTCGGACGTGAACACGGATACGGATACTAGTTTTTATTGGGTAAAATGTTAGATGGTGACAAATGACTTAGGATTTCCTGATAAACACCAATACCCAACTGAGCACAGTGATCGCTGTTTAAAACCCTATTGATTAATGAAGACTTCGAGATTCTTTTTCTCACTGTCGCACTTTCATGTCTGCTTTATTTTATCATCCTGGATGATTAACATTTCTTGAGCTTTTTTGTATAGCTATATTTTAATAATGAATTTCTCCTGTTTGTTTCAAAGCAATTCAAATAGATTTTATTACTAGAGTTAAACATTCTCCCGAGGATGTCAGGACCATCTGATTCTGTTCTTGATGGACTCGGTGTGACGAAAATCCGCTGGTTACAATCCGTCTTCCAAATTACTCCCCATTTACTTCAGCTAGAAAGGTAGGGGCTGGCTCTGCTGTAATCCTCCTTGACACGAATCCGCGCAGGTGAAGGTCGGCGTATAATTGAGAGTGGCCCTGTTAGTATCTTTCTAAGACACGACCCAAGCACGTGCCCTCCGTGAAGACAGGACTCTTGTCAGCGCGTGTGTGCATGTACCCAACTCTGGGTAGGTAGGAATAGCCTGTGGTTGTGTATATATCTATGGTGGAGAGGCAGGGGGCATCCTTGGTATGTTCCCCGAGCATTCAGCAGGGCCCAGGCAGGCTGCTGCGGCAGACAGTCAGCGATTCGCGAGTGGCATGCATAGAGAAGTGAGCGAGACTGCTGGAGCAACTGGGGCCAGGCTTACATGATGTTCTGAGTAGTATATGAAAAGGGCGTGTGGAGATGGCTATTCCCCCAGTACTACTTGGGCTGCCGCTCCATCATATTGTCATGAACACTGTTTGTATGGTGGCCGAAATGACCCAATAAAGATTACCCTAGGTGAAATCGTGATGCATGCAAAAAGGGCGTACAGCATGGGCACTCTTTACATTCGGTATATATGTGATTGCCATGCCTGAACGATGAAGGATTTCATTTTGGGGTCGTGATGGGGCTTTTTGACAATATTGTCTTACTGCTTGTTAGCAGTGCCCCTAATCCTATAAACAATTTAAATATTGCACCGAGAGAAGTGCACGTTCCCTGCCAATTCCCCTTATCTAAAGTCCTGTGCGTGAATACACGAAGGTTTATCAAATCCAATTTAGAGAATGGCCAACCAATAGTTGCTCACACGAATGAACCCTTGTTGCGTCAAGCTCACTGTTGTTTGACTCACTGGGTCACGAGTTGCCCTGAGCTGTATTCTCCGGTGACCCCCTAGATCCCCACATGTCACAAATGATGTTAATTAACTTTAATCCCTACGTGCCCAGCCAGTGACCCACCCAGCGTCGCCATCGTTTTGTCTATACAAATCAGCCTTTTTAAGTCGCCATTTCCCCTCGTGAGGCCGGGTAGATATTTTTTACTCCTCTTAAAAACTAGCTTGGCTTGTCCTCGCTAGTTAACTGGTTGGAACACAATGCCTCAGTCTTGTCTCACTGCGATAAAGCAACTAGATAGTGTATGGATATAAACTGGGTGATATTACGCGAAGCATCGAAATACATACTATATGAAGTTGTCAACCAATGTTCATATTAAATAATCATAGGATAATGCGTCGTTGTTTTATAATAGGAGCAGGTAACTAAAAAATGTTGTTCAAGCTCATGTAATTCTAAATGTCCCTGGGAAAAAGTGAGGGTTGTGTTTTGGGGTTGTCCCCAGAATGTCAAGCAGACTTAGGTCAATGTATGAGGCAGGTGGCCAGGGAAGCATAACGCACCGACTGGGAGACGCAGAACTGGCTGACAAAACTGGACACGCGACCGTTTGTTATCTTGCCTCTGGTAGCTATCTGCGGGATAGAACAGGGTGAGAATATATGGTCCTCTTGCTAAAGCTCGTTTTGGTGCAGCTATTGCAAAAAACATTCTCTGAGGTCACTTAACTTTTTTTGAGTGAGAATTACTTTGTGAATAAATTATATTAGTGATTATAAATATTTGATTTGATGTTAAGTGTTCATCAGTTTGAAATCTGTTCTCAGAATAAGTCGTTATCACGTTATTTACGTTTCTAACGTTATCCAGCAGTGGTGGACTTGCCTCGCTCCAACTCTGCTGGCAAATTTGTGGGACATCCCTAAGTATACCTCCTTCACTCTTCACCCGCTACTTCACCGCCTCCCATATTTTGACCTGTTATTGATGGGAGATAGTGCTCCAAAATACTGTGCTACTAGACTAGCTATATGGCTCGAGCCACTGCCCCTCGTGTAAACCATCAATTTCGCTGGCGTATGAGAACGGTACTAATATTCCCACAAAATATTGAGGTTTCCACTCAATTGATGTTTCACAGCCATGCGAGAGACCCATCCCCTACTGAGGGCTCTTAACTTGAAAAAAGTTCTGGGTAATAGCAATGTTCCCCAAGTGTGCTACTAACATGCAATTATGCTGCTGGAACATAGAGGGGAATGTCCCTGAAAGTTTTAAGCTCTGCACACCCATGTATTATTGGCAAGCACTTTATACAATTGTTTAAGCTTGAACTGATATTTCAATTGACAATTAGACTTGTTAGTTGTGAATGTCTTTCATTGATATGGATTTGCCCTTCAAGGGTTGATATTTGCTTGACATGACATCGTCAAGGCATGATAATGCTAAGACATTGCTCTGTTCATTTCGTCGATCGATCCATTGCATAGCTTTGTGATACGAATCCTCTTTTCTTACCATGTGTGCCCATTGCTCATTGTCATTCCGCTCAGGCCCTATGCAAATACTGTGATATTGCTTCAGCTGTGATAGTGATGGATTCGGGGTTGGATGAGGAATTTGAGATAAAAAAAAATCTGGGATGACAGGGAACGCAGGCTGTTAAGTTCTTTCAGAGAAAGCTAAACCGAATGGGTGGACCGTTTGTAGGAGGGGAGGCTTGAAGAAGCCATACCACGTGAATAATGCCTTGAAGCTAATCCTAAGTCTGTTATATATTGAATTGCTAATTGATGTACCGTTGGCTTAGGCTGAAGAGCAGATGTATTTGAACAGTAGCTGTAGATTCACCATTTTTACCCAAAGCCTTCAGGTGAAAGAGACCCAAGCCATCTTCACAAACATGTTATATCTCTTGGCTGTTTTTGCCGCATGGAGCGCCACGTAGTATCATATATAACCCTGCGCAATTGATGCTCTCATTATACAAATGTAAATCATCAGCATTGTATTACATCGATCTTCTGCATACAAAACTGTCAAGGCACATTGGTTCGTTTGTCCCTGTCAAGTGACTCATTCTTTGAAGGTGCTAGGGAGTTTAACAACTGTAGTCAAGAGAATACTCCCTGGGTATTCCCATTCCACGTCCAGTATAGGACCACAGTTACGAAACTCAAACTAAACTCAAGAGAGTGGTCTTGGGCAAAAAGGAAAATTGGTTTTATCATTCTCATCAACTTATACCGCTGCCTAACGTGCTGGTTTGTCTAGGACTGGGAGCTTTACACCTCAAGTCACTTGTTATTGACTTGCCATTGAACCACATTAAATGAGCTCTACAGAAATAATATTGAACACGAGAAAGCTTTCTCGCGATTAGGCCATTCTCCCTATCTCTCACTTAAGCTGCTATGAAGGCTGCTATAGTGGTTTGGGACAAGGCTCTGGAGCTTGACAAAGGATGACAAGCGGGCGAGGAGTCTTGGCTCGATGTTCCTATGTTAATGATATTGGAGTTACATCTATGACTCGTCACGATAGGACTAGAAGAAATAAGTAACCTGTAAGACTTAGGACAACTTGATTATTCATTCATTCATTCATTCATTCATTCATTCATTCATTCATTCATTCATTCATTCATTTATTTATTTTCCCTCTGTATTTTTATACCTCATTCCCTACAACTACATTGCATCTTTCTGTCTTTCTATGATCATGTTCTACATGTTTCCGCTACAGTGTGCTACACTATACTTTCCAAATCTTGTGTTTGGCACCGTTTCATAGAAAAAGGAGCAAGTACGCATATCTTGTGTATGCTTGAATGTAATCGCTAATCGTCTTTCCTTTCACTTTCTACGTCTGAGCATTTAATGAGGCCAATGAGGGTCCTTTCCATTGAATTCATTAATCACCGTCGTTCATCTATCACTGTAGATGTCACCAGAATCTGATATCTAGTTACCCTGTACTAAAGAGTTTTCCGTGTGGAATCTCATGAACACTAGAACAGGTTCATAGGCGGGTCCCATGTAAACCAACAACATAATGTCCCTCGATATCTCGACGTGAGAAAAAAGATATTTGCCAATAATGTACTAATAAATAGAGCGTAGCCCCCTTCTCTGGTTGTGGCTCATTTAATGTTTAATGGAAGTGCCAACATCGAGGACAAGTTACGGGACTGCCAAGCGCTAAGGCAGGTGTTGGACGTCTTCTTGTATAAATAATTTTGTTCACATTCTAACTAACTAAGATGTTTGTATGTTATTGTTCGAACATTGCCTTGCCGTACGCGATACATGCATGCAACATCATCATGCAATAACTATATGGATCTATAATATGTTATTCTATTGTCAATGACTGCTGTCCGATCCCGTGTCCTATATCACTAGTTCATTAATTTTCATTGTGTTTCGTCTAACTATTTTATAAATGGTATACATCTATAGTGGTGTTGGTTATGAATGAAACAACTTGGGTTTTAGCTGCCGGTGTTTAAACTCAAAGTTCCGAACATAGCATTGCAGGATTTACTGTTCATGTGTGCATAATTTGTGTAGGAACTCTTCAAGAACTGATTCACTAATAGCCCGCGATTGAATTTGTGCCTTTACTCGGAGATGTTTTCCTAGACAACTAAAAACCGAGCGTCTTCTCACACAATTAAATCTTGTTATTTGCAGTCACGGATACATTTTAATGACTCCTTGACGTCAACCTATGAATATCCATCCGAGCAGTCCCTATTAGAAGAGCTTCCTCCAGAGCCGGGCGATTTCGACTATATTCACCAGCTTCATGGAAGGAGTAACAATGTAGCCGACCGTGGAGACGATGAGGATGAAGAGGGAGAATTAAACCTCAACGCCGGAGGAACTTTCAAATCCACTCCAGGCTTGGGATCCGGAGGTAATAAAATTTCCCCTTTACACAATATCATTATCGCCAGGATATTGCTTGGCTATCTATTGCAGCGGCGCCATTTTTCAGCTAATTAGGCTGTAATCAATGACTAAAATTTCCACAATTGAATGGATTCCACTCGAAAAGAAAACTAGTGGGAAATGTGTTTTACTAGGTCTGGAGGTCCTAGTAAAATTCCCCTGTCACGTTTTATTTAATTCTTTCAGAAAAAACATTTATTGGGCAACGTGTTGGTTTTTTTCCCGGGCGCTAGCTTTGCCTGGTTAAGTACTTATTAAACTTTTCATGTTATCCTATTCGAGTGGATTCCTCTATGGCTCAATGAGATATAGTGTTTTTAACGATAACATAGTGCCTTCAAATATGTGACAAAAACTGTGTTGATTCCAGGAGTTGACTCAGAAGGAGACACGAAAGGTATAGTTTATGCTATAACATTTTCCATGGCAAAGGAACAATAGTTTCTACTAACCTGCTTCGATCATTAGATAACCTAAGAATGTTCAAAGCTTATTAATTTTCGCGCCAACGAACCTTTTCTTATCACATTTAGTCCCGACAAAGCATAATAGAAAGTATATTTTTCCGCAGCTGCTATATTGGGCTATGGCTATGTATAAACATGGCTCGCCACCATATTTCTCCTAATGCTATGACTTATATTATTAAATAGACACCCAACATTTCGTTTCGTTATTCAATAAATAATGGAAAAGTCTCATTTCACAAAATTCCCTTTTCACAAGCTCTTATGTGGTTTGTCCCTCTGTTTTGAACATTATGTAAATCATTTTTGTTTTGTTGTTTTCAGTTCAAATGTACGTTTTAAACATACCTAGGCATTGTAGTTAAGGCAAATGTTTTCATTGTCTGGATGGGTTTCTTCAAATCGAGTTGATAAACTGTTGATATTGTACGAATGCGCCTTGCTTTGTACCGTCGTTTGTCGGCTATGTTTACATAAGTACGGGTAGAACTAAGTTCGTAGAAATTGTCCGAATGCTATAGAAGGTACAATGTATGTTGTCTATGTACAATGGTCATTTATTTATTTTTAAAATATATTGATTTTATATAGTTCAGTGTAGACGAACAAATCTTTATCTGTCATATATATATTTTAGATGTAGACGTTTATTCCCATCACTTAATGATTTTAGTGTGTGGGAACTTGTTCATGGTCAGGGTAACTCTTCATTATTCCAACACTTATGACTTGAGGTACCGTTTTTATTTTCGACCAACGACCAACCCTGGTAAAAAGGATGTGGGGTGGGGGTGTAGGATTCCCCAACGAAATTTGATTTAAACTGTCTCTTCCACCAATTTCAATCGGACAAACTCGCAGTTTGCTTTATGTGTGTTTTAAATACTGTTGAGCTTTGTATAGCCCACAGTAGAAGCGCGCGAACAATTCAAACAATTAACTACTGTGACTTATGATACCAGTTATAAACTTTGAACTTTTCCATCTAAATCCCTTGTCCCGCGCCAATAGGTCGATTGCGATCGCCTTCTCGGAGTGATAATTTGTCGAGGGCTTTAAAGCCTCCGCCCCTTGGGTACATATTGACAGCTCCGAGCGGAAGTAAAAAGCGCTCGAGGCTGGCCTGGGTTGTGCTCTGGAGGTAGCCAGGATCCTACAAACAGGATTAGTTCATCAGTCCGAGTGAGAAACCATTTCTGCCTCTGCACCTAGGAGCAAACTAGGAGTCGCCTGGTGCACTAATTATACAATAATACTTTGGTCCGATGGGAACCGATCATTGTCTACCATTGACGATCATTAAACCAGGGAGAATTTAAGAAGAAATGCATTCATAGGTTATGGGCTTCGGAGCGCTAATCCATTTTAACATCGGAGACAATTTAAAACAGGCTTTATGTCTTTGATATTCATCGGAGCAGTGGATGGGATTAATGAAATAGTTCAGGTTGATGGCTACATGGGCATCATACCAGTGGTCTGGTTTACATCCTATACTCTCGGCGTTATCACTTTTAGACATCTTCCCTTGGTAAAGAATGTCCTGTCCATTAAACCACTGGTGATGGATGGAAGAGGTTTATTATACACCACAATTAATTCACCGGGTGCAATATTGATTTGTCTTCAGTAGCAGGTATGGGAAACCCCCCAAAGGTTGGACCAACGAGTACCAAACATGGTCAACAATCTTGAACACTGGTGGTTCTTCTGATTCCACGTTCTAACTCCTCCCCTCTCGGGACATGGGCTTCCATTGTCTTTACTGGAACTTTTAAGAACCTCGTTAAATGCAGACATAGTTCTTTAAGCTTATGAACACGTCTTAATAAGGAAATGTTAAAATGTATAGACCGTGTTCTCAATAGCCATCGTCCGCGTGGATTTAAAGGACTTTTTCCAAAGAAAACCTTAGATAGTTTTTTTCTTATTAGGGTAGACTTTTCATGCATTCTTTCCATGGATGTTTCAGAGAGCTCTGTAATTATTTGACAATTGGAAGACGTTAAATCTTACTGTAATATTTTTTTCTTTTTCATAGGGGGCCTAGGATCCTACAGATCAAGATATGTAGAAGAATATACATTTGGAATGGACTTACATTCCAAAGAAGAACCAAATGAAAAGAAAAAGGAGGGGACGCCTGTAGATGAGGAATCAGTTCACGTCAAGCCTGCTGAAGACGACGATGGGAGCAGCTGGTCAAACACAGCCTCCGCAGATCTTCTTTTCTAGTTTCTAGAATTTAAAAAAATAAGGAAATGGTTGTTTGTTCTCTATTAGATATTCTAGAAATATAGTGTCCTTATAGCGACAAAATCATCAATCAATGTAAACCCTGAAAATAGAACTAAATCATTTACTTACAAAAATCATTTATCGAGATACGTTCACTATTGATATACGCTTTGTGGTCGATTGAATTGATTCTTGAATTGTAATAATAATACTGATAATATATTAATAATACGCCTTGTGCATATATTTCAAATGGAAGATCAAATTGGTCCTGCTGCCCAGAATTGCCAACAGATACAGGCCCACAGTGCTAAATCACATATACGTTCCATGAACTCGTATTTAGGCAAATCTTAAATGTTTGTCTGGCGTTGGTTGGTGTGCATGTGTGGATGCAATGGGAGCAAACGTCAACGGGCCTCCTCATACTCATATTATCATGGCCCTGTCAACCATATTAGCATGAAGACCTTAGTCATTCCATTAATGTTAATAGAAGCAGGTATGTAGGTAATTTAGACTACGTAGCAGGCATATGTATATGTGGCTTTTGGGTCTTCTAACATATGTATAGGATCATCATGAGGTAAACCAGTTACGGACATATTCTATTGAAGGGCCAGTCAGGCTCGAAGTGGAATTTGCAAGCCGAAGACTTCTTTTCGTAGTATGAGTAGATGGGGCTTTGAATGAATATGAAGGAGCAATAAATATTGGGAACAATGGGTCTTTGTACATATGTATTGGGTTTCAAAAGATTGACTCTTTTACTAAGTAGATATAGATTCCATTGAGTCTCAATTTCATCCTTTTTGAGATGCATACTATTTCTGTATATCAAGTAGAGTCAAGGAATCCAGTTCGATCATATTCAAAGCCTTAATAGTATTCATCATTTATAGATATGCGGACGCGAGTGCTGGTAAAAGGAATGGGCAAACTAAAAATGAAGTCTTTATCACAAGGGAAGTCAGTACTTTAATGTTATCATATAACACTTATTGAATAAAGTACTGAATCCCTTCTTGGTCTAAGTAACAGACCCAACGTTTTCTGTAATTAATGTATAATGTCTACTGGCCTGTATATCTGCCGTGAGTGTGTATTACCGAATAAGTGTTGGTATCAGAAATTTGATTTATAGAACAATGACTTAGTACTGACCAACGTGTGTATATATACATATATCAGTGAGCATGGTTATTATATCTCTAACTAAATTGAAGGATTGTAAATATGGTGTTTCCAAAGTGGAAATGAAACAGAACCTGATCAACAAATATTAATCAGTTCTCGAGATACTTCGTATACCTCTTTGGTTGAGAAAATGAATGGTTTCAAATTATCGGATTCGTCCAGCTTGTATACCATGTTAAAAACAGTAATTTATCATCATACTAATCTTATGTTACGAATCTATCATATGAATACACACTGGCTTACATGGAAATATCTTAACTTTTTTTTATATATTTAATAGACTAATATATATGATATTTTTCTTCAAAAATCAAGTCCTCGTTTGTACCTTGGAATCGTATATCATAAGCTGAATTCAAATTATTTGATAAATTCGTTAACAACAATTCTACCAATAATGATCCAAAACGCATTTTTGACAATAAGCACTTGGTTTGACATATAAGTCTTACATATCAAGATCAACAACAGATGTGTATAGTTTTTGGATGAAGAAAACAGAAAAGGCTTTGTATTTATTGGCTTCATTTTAGAGTAGGTGATTTTATACGAATTTGGTGTTCTCCCATCTATTATTCATCTTGAAGATGATATTATATTGGAAAAGTTTACAGGTGTTAAAAACTGCTGCGGACACACACAGCCACTGCTGATATGATATAAATACTGACAAGCTTAGAAGCAAAGCTTATTCTAGTTTTTGCCTAACTTAAAATGATTAACGTCGTACTCACTTGCAAAATGAATACCTTAGGCAAGATTATTGAATATCAGATGGCTGGAGTCATGTCGGGTCAATCAAATTTATATGTCTGAAATTAAGAAGGCGTATTTCACCTCTGAGGTGATGGACATCCAGGAGCACGGTTGAGATATTGATTAGTGTGTTTGAATCTTGTGTCCATTAATTATGTAAAACTTGAATATGGTTGATTTCCTTTTAGGTATTGATAAACTTCTACTCTAGATTTTAAATGAATCCAAACAATTTGGTCTGCAATAATTAATAGCAATGTGTCATTGATACGATGAAATGAATTTAAAATGTGTTCCACTTACCTTTCTGTTTCTTTTGAGAAGCAACGAAAAAAGTGGTCAAAATAATTGTGTTGTGGGCAGGAAACCAAACTAGTTTAGTGGAAATGGTGTGTAAGGCAACTGATGAAAAACGAAACAATTCTACATTCCACATTAGACCTGCTGGCAGGAATTGACCAACATTTGTCCCTAAATGAAGAATTTATGCCGAGACAGATACTGTTCTCCATTCCTTGTCCCTCTCTAGGGCAAATATGGTATTGAGAAAAACATTTCATGGAGCACCTGCTCGCCGGGTTATATGGTGAAGTACCATCGGCCTATCGAGATTTAAATATATATGTACATTCCTTTATTCATGTGGGGTTTAAGCCCAAGGGGTGATGACTTGAAACTCAGTATGCCATAATTCACATTTGTGCTAATCAATACGTGTCCTAGGAAAATGTGTAACACCAACTAATCTGTACATTCCTTGTGTGATTTAACAGATGTAGATATTATTTGCGTTTATCTATTGATAAAATATTGGTATGATTTCCATTTCTACAGTTAACTTTATGTCTAGTGGTAAAGCGTAAGAAGAGACAATTCCAGAGTGTCCATCTCTTCCTCGTGCGATTCCTGAGGATCGACTCCACATTTCACCTACAACAGTGAAACAGGCATCATTCCGCATTTCTCTCGCCTGCTCGTCTGCTGACGTTTTCCTGTCTGTTGTATGTCCTTTTGGTCTTTGAACACATTGTACTGGTCTCATGTATTTAGATTACTTTGTGAGGGAACTGCATTGTAGTTAACTGTCATCGACTTTTAATTCCGCTTGTTATCGTCTCATGAAACATCTTCCAAAAGGAGTTTTTATGATGGACTTAAAAGTGTGATTCTTTTCTCTATTCTCCACATGGAACCATCTTTATTTTTGGTTATAACTACATCGATGTTCTTTTGTGGCAAGATATCCAAATGCATCAAAAACTTAAATTTGATTAGGAAATAACGTGATTTTCTCATTATGATTAAAATTTCGTTGGTTATCTCATTGTAAAACATGGAAAGTGCTACACTGATACGGTACATGTGACTTGTGTATAATGTCCATAATTGTGTCTATAAAATATTCCATATAACCCTGGCATAGTAGAACTGCTCAGATTGCATGCCAGCCATCGAGGCTCGCATATGATGTATCTATTAGGCCGTGTAATGAAAACGTAGCGCTCAGAGTGAAAAAAAGGCCTGGTCCTATTGATCATTTCTATATTGCATTTGCAAAAAAAAGTACATTCTTAGTTTTCATTACAAATAAGACGGTCCTGTGCAGAAGCAGTGATCAACAACGAAAGTTATTGTGAAGATTAATCGTTGGTAACTGCTCAATCTATGTCGACCGTTTAGCAATTGAAGTAAGAGAAAATATATCCGAAATAAATATGAAACATAGTAGACACGTTGTACTGAGCCACGGAGGCTACCTTTATGATTGAATGGTCATTGCACTGTGTGCATAAACCTAGGGTTTTCATGACATTTTCTCTTTCCAATATTCCATAAATTAGCGTTACTAGATCCGGGAGCACAAGCATAAAATGTTCACAACCGGTATTGATTTATACATTAAATAAATACAAGAAGTACCCTAGTTGTGGATAGTCGTTACATTCAATTCTAGGATGAATATATTGAGATAGATATTTGCAAGTGGAATGTCTGTAGATGTTGATGAAGAGGTTTGAGATCCTTTAGTGTGTAACTGGTTCTCCTTGGTGGATTCCAAGCACTTATTTACCTGAGTGGATGATAATGAAATGTGTGAATGTATTTGGTTTGAAAAGGACGTTTACGCTCAGTAATTTAACAGGATGTTGATTGACTGTCCTTTTATTGAGGTCAGAAGTTCTGCATATCTCTCTTTATTTAGAACCAGGAATAAATAAAAACTAATGTGATAAAAGTGTTAAGTTTATGGAGCTGGAAATCATTATCTCATTGAATTTGCCTCGTGGACTTTCTGAAAGTTTGTATGATTTGAAAGTGGCTTGTTATTGAACCTCCATCCCATGTCCATGTTGGTAGGGCTTGGATGGGTTATGCCTGATTTAAGTTCCAAGAATGAAGAGTGGCATAGCTGCGTTTATTATTATCGTCATTACGTTGGCATAACTATTATTTTTATATGCCCTGTTATAATATAAATAACACTAGATGTTCATCGCAATTTTGTTTGATGCAATAGGCCGTAAGTTTTTTAATGGCTTGACGTAAACAATGGGTGGGAAAGAATGTGACGTGCGGCTGAATGTATAAACGTGGAACTTCGGTGTGAATTTAAGAGGTTTATGATATACGAGATCAAATACACAGCTGTATACTTTTCCCCTTTTTGTAGCAATGGTCGGTGATTTTTACTTAGAGACTTCATGTAAACGGGTCTCATTGTCTGTGCTGTGGCGATGGTTGTGTAGATGAATTGTAATTAAACATTATATACGTTAATGGGATCATCTGTAAAGATGTGTGTATGAGTGCAGTATAGTAAAGGCGGGTCCAGTGTGACTTTCTGAACTAAACCACACCATAAATTAAAGTAACCATCTTCATTTTCTGTTTTATTTATCATTCCTTGTATAAATTTTTGATCAAAATTAAAAAATAAAATGATAACAAGAATTTACATATTGTACTACTGTGTTTGTTGTTGATATCCATTTATTTATATAAGTGGGGTGGGGTTGGGGTATTCTCCCTTAATTTTCTTCGAAGTTGATCAATAAAAATTACTGGCATTTTTCAATAACATTTCAGTACAGGATGAATGAAACGTCCATACAAACAGTGGGATGGATTAAAAAACAACTCTAAATTAACTTCTAATCTACCTATACTTCATAATTTGAGGACATTGCAATTGACCGCGGAGCCGATACAGATTTGCTCTGATCTATTTTAGATACATATTTCCAGTGACATTGGAAATATTATAGTATATGAGATAATTTGTATTACCAATAAGGGTTTATTTAGTCCACTGAGAGCAAAGCGTTCAGCTAGAATAGATCCTTACCTAACATGTTTAACTGACCTAGCTTCTCTGAAGGTGCAGCAACCACAGAACGTGCCAGCTCAAGCCATTCGTTTGAGTGTCATCACTCGCCAGTAGATGGCCATACATGTCAAGAAAAGCACTGGGCGTCCGTCGTCTGCTAGTGCGACCATCGACTTGGTGGTCCGTCCAAGAGACTACCAAACCACTGGTAGTGCGCCACCACGGCGACCGACAGACCACCAAATGGCAAAATCTACATAATAATAGTCGCACTATACAAGCCTGGGGACGGACTACCATGGGTAGTCATGGGTAGTCCCACTATACAAGCAAGTGGTCGGACTATCACGTACAAGCACGGGGTCCGGCAAACTTTTTACATTGGACTCATTTTACTTATATTTTTTTTCAATTATTTCAGTTTTTTTTTACGTGGGTTGACATGGGTTTTTTTGACTTGTACTTCTCTGGGTTACTTTTAAGAATCATTTACTCATTTAAGATATATTTTTTTTCTCTATTACAGGATTGGACTTTTTACATTGGACTCATATTTTTTTTCAATTATTTCAGTTTTTTTTTACGTGGGTTGACATGGGTTTTTTTGACTTGTACTTCTCTGGGTTACTTTTAAGAATCATTTACTCATTTAAGATATATTTTTTTTCTCTATTACAGGATTGGACTGACACATATACGATTGCATTGGGAAAGTTTGAATGGCATGTCATTACAAAGGATTGGACTTGGACGATTGGACGTATGAAGATGATTGGGACATCAATTGAATATATACGCCTCCTAGGATATTTTGTAGCCCTGAAAAGGGCTTTTGTTGTACTCTCATGTTTCTTGACCATATCAGAACACCTCAGTGTCGATTCCCTGTCGCCTCAATTTCCTCATTAAACGGAGCGCAACTTCCATATTGAAATATTTAACTTTCCTCATTTTGTACAAGCACTCTTCGTAGAATGCCAATTTCAAACGATAACGACAGAATTTTTCAACTAGCATACACGATTCTGCGTGTGTCAGTTGAAATGTCACTCTGTCAATAACACATCTGGTGTAATAGATTTGATTGCACAACTCAATCAACTGACGTCCATTGATGATAAGTCGGAAGATATCATCCCTCAACGAAATACTCATTGACACAGCGACATTACGACTCTGCTGCATCCCATGTTCGAAAGCGAAAATCACTTCTTCTGACGTCATGAAGCTGGGTAGTCTAATGCTTGCCGGAAATTCCATCTTGAATGAGGAGGACGGTGTAGCGCGTGAGAATAAATGGTCAAATTCGCGAGTACTCTACAAACAAGTGTACGGTAGACGCGAGCCAATGAGAGTCGCAGAAATAAGCGCCAATACTCTACAAACAAGTGTACGGTACACCAATGGGAGTCGCAGAAATAAGCGCCAGTACTCTACAACGATACACGCGATCCAATGGGACTTTGCTAAAATAATTAATGTTATTCATGTACATCACAAAGGAATATATTGATCCAACGGAGAAATAAATAACAGTTCCTACAATGCGTCATTCCTACAATGCGTCCAATGCCTTGCTATTCTTGCTAAAATAATTATACATCACAAACGTCACAAACGAGTCTATTTATTATTTGAGAAGATAATTAAATGAATCGGACTTATATCATATCAATTATATCACTAGATCACAGTAAAGCAAAAATATATATAATAATATTCATGGGAAGATGACTCAGACTTTTATTAGCCTACTAGGATATTTTGTAGACCCGAAGATTTCTGATTTCTGTCACGTTTCTTGCAGACGTCATCTTTATCAGAACACCCAAGTGTCTATTTCCTTAAGCCTCAATGTCGTCCTTGTGATTATGGAATGATTGATTATTATATGAATAGGACGGTGGGAAGGTATAAGGAATAGGTTATAAGGTATAGGCTTTTTAATTACCACCCGTCGTCTACAGGAGGAGGGATTAAAGGGGACAGTGATTCTAGACATGGTTTGTACACAGCAGCAGGGGAATCAGGGTTGAGTATTTCTGACAGGGGTAGTCAGATTATAGAATGTTATTCTAATATATAAATTGATGCATTTTGGATGGTAATGGAGTTTTAGGGCTTGAATATATTAGTCTCTTAGGACATTTGATAGCCCTGAAAAGGGCTTTTTTGATAATTAGTTTTAGTTTGAGATGTTGGGTCTTATGGCCAGAAGGCGTCGGTGTCCATTCCATTTGACCGGAGCCTCCCAATGTAAGTCAACTCCCTTTCGAAGTGAAAAATTTTGACTCTCTTCCTGTCACACAGGCAGTCTTCGTATGCTGCCAATCGTCGTCGATAGTGACGAAATTTGGTAACCAACAAATCCGCCTGAGCCTGTCTCAGCTTCAATTTCAGCCGCGAAATCACACTTCTGATGTGCGACATTTGTTTTGCCAGTTCTGCCAGTTTGCGTCTATTGATGATCAAGCGAAAGATATCATCCCTCACTGTCACAGTCAAATCATTAACTGTGATACTATGGTACTGCATCCCCTCTTCAAAGGCGAAAAGCACTTCTTCTTGACTCAGAAATTTTGGTAGTTCAATAGATGCTGGAAAATCCATATTGAATGTCGAACTAATAATGCTAGTGCAACGCGTGATTATAAATAGTGGAAGTGCGCTAACTCTACAAACAAGTGTACAGTACAAACAAGCCAATGGGAATCAGAGAAAATAAATGACCAACAAACAAGGTACACACCAGCCAATAGCAAGCCCCATATAAAACAATTTACAAGGACAGAAATAAATTTCGTAATAAACGTTTATTGTCATGATATCGTTGTATAATAATAATCATTAAGCCAGGTAATAGCACAATTAACAAAAATAAATTTCGAAATAAACGTTTATTGGCATTAGAGTCATTCATGGACATCGTTGTATACTAATAATCATTAAGCCAGGTAATAGCAAAAAGCAAATATGAGCTGACATTATGAATCGGCAATTGACAAATTGATGGTTGACATATAAGTTCCCAGTGTCCAGTATCCACACCTCCCCTCATATAAGCTCACATTTTGGTAGGTAATACATTTCACACATCAAGTCACATCCAGTATCATAGTAGCGAGTGTCACAATGGCTCATTCCAATTCACACGTCATAATCATCAACTACCATAGTAGCGAGTGTCTAATGTCTAATGTCACACCTCGCCTCACACTTCGCTAGTCAATCAAACTGTCAATGTCAACTCGATATTGATATATATACCAGTACCATCTAGTCATTACCATTCAACATATACTACAGAAATATAAACATGGCAACAAGAAAGAAGAAAACACAGGCCGAGCGTACTCAACATTCCAAGCAGCATGTTATTGATACCAGGGCACTTCACGATATTGACATTAGCGTAAGGGATATTGACCTTGACTAGTTTTACTTAATTTTTAACTTTAATCTATTAGTTAAACGTATTACAGACATTGACATCGACATAAGGTAATATTTAGGATATCGACCTTGACTTAAATTTTAAGTTCCTTATTTCAAAATGATTATGATTACAGATGGCCAAACTGTCCATACAGAATGGCTCATTGGAACACATTGCACAGATGGATTCAAACACATCTGCACTTCAGGTCATCAGACAAATGATATCAAAAGTCGGTGGAGAAGGGTGCTTACTAAGTATCGGTGAATTAAGTAGGCATTTTCCATTGCACCTACCAGATTCAGTAATTCAGAATCTCCTGGACCGAACCCTCACAGATGCAGTGTATGCAGACTTGCGTACACTACTAACCCCTAGTGTAATAAAACTGTTCCGCCAAGAATTATTACCGGTCGAGGAACCAATCTTCCTAGCACCTCCCTACGGTAACATTAAATTATATTATGCAATATTATCAATATACAAAATTCCTGATTCCTGATTTCTGACACATGCAATATTATCAATATACAAAATTCCTGATTCCTGATTTCTGACACATTACCATTGTTTAATATTTTATTGTAGGAGTGTGCAGCGATTGTGAACCCACAAGACCCTTGACCATCCACCATATTAGTGAAGTGAAATATTACTCTATCAACCCAGAACATAATGCTCTGGCTACTAAGGTACATAATGCTATGGTTTAACGTATCAATACTATTTCAATTCTGTCACAAAATCTAGCTAGCCCTCGCTGCTAATACTAAGAAATTATTATTTATCAACCAGGTGACTCTAAAATGCGAGTGCGGTATCCTGTTCGACTACGACAAATATGGCGTGGCTAAACAAAAAGTGTTTTATCCTGATCCTGATCCAAGACCTGCAGTCGCGCCAAGAACAACTGTAATAGTACAGAGAGCTCTATCAAATGCCATAGTATCGTTCATGTAAGTGTAATGTAATAAAATGCAATTAAATTATACAATTATTTACTATTAATTAAATTCCATTCATGTGTCAATATGTCATAATATTATATTTATAGAGTTCTTGGGACTGGTAATTTTGAAGCATTCATGTGTCAATATGTCATAATATTATATTTATAGAGTTCTTGGGACTGGTAATTTTGAAGCATTCGCCAACTCCTATAACAATAATAGTGACTTGCGTGAGTATTTCTTTACGTTTGTGAAATCGGAATTACTGGAATTAATGTTGCATAGTTTACTTTTAGTTGGATAGTTGGTCATTAATTTTTTTGCATTATTTTAAATATAACTGTTGAATAATATTTTTAAAGATCTAGATAGGCGAGTGGTGGCAGATACATTCTGGGTTGGCGAAATAGAAAGTGAAATTCGCTATAACATGGGCTCACATTCAGCTTTCCAACCAACCAACCAACCAATCAATTGGCTCGGTGTAGGAGATGCGGAGTATTCGGTAAGTACAACCAACCAACCAACCAACCAACCAATTTGCTCGGTGTAGGAGATGCGGGTACAGTTTGGTATTTAAAGCCCCGCACCAGGCAAGTTTGAAGCACACTTGTTCGCACGCCGAACCGAGAGCACCATGGTTTTTAAATTCCTTGAATCGCCAGAGACGCAGCTGACTTATCAAGAAATCAACGGAAAACTGGAGATACTCTTCCGGTGTACACTCACCCTGCTCACTTTTGCCAGAAATTGCAAAAATGAGGTGTTCTACGTGGTCCGAGTCAAACGCCTTGACTGTGATCGACTGATTAAGTCAAGTGTCCAACTGATTTCTCTGGAGGCGAGTAGGAACGCGTATCGTTTCCGATCGTGGCTCGATCGTGTTGTTGAAGGGCAATGTGGTGGCGTGAAAGACGGTCAAATTCACTCTTTATGGAATTGGCTTGAGAAAAAGCTGTAAGTATAGATTTAAAATAATGTATGTGACAGACGGTCAAATTTACCCTTTATGGAATTGGCTTGTAAGTAAAGATTTAAAATAATGTATATGGTCCATGTATCTATGTATATTGAAAATCAATAATGTGTCTAATGTGTCTTTTGTTGCTTATATATTTCAGAAGAAAAAGGGCAGAAATGCAATTAATTGATCGTGTTGGCTGGCAGGAGGATGGCGGGTTTGTCGCAAATGCAGACTTGCAATTCGATCCAAACGGTCTGTTCATACCTCGTGACGATCAGGTATACCTTCTTTCCGACGGCATATACAACTGCTTCAGAGAAGAGCCGGTGCCGGTGCCATTGGAATACGAGCAGACAATCGATCTACCGGACAACACTTTTCTTGGAGCTGGTATGTGGTATCATTAAATATACATAATTACAATTATATGAAATTATTTTGTAACCATAATGCTAAGTTTAATTAATCTTTACAATTCAATTCAGGAATTATCGCGGAGGCGCTACGCCATGCTACACATGCTACACGATCAGTTGTTGTGCATGTGATAGGGGAAACTCAAATTTTGGTGGACGATTTTATGTTGGTAAGTAAGATGAGTATAAGATGAATATTAATATCGCCCCATACATGATTGTTATTTAAATATTAAAACAGTAAAGTTGTACTGAAAAATGTGAAATATTGTTAATTAACACAGATTCTATGTGCGGTGAGTGGAGCCGATTGCTACAGGCTGAAGGGAGACTTCCCCCTGTCTGCGCAGTTGCCTTACTTCTCTGTCGTCAGTGTCTGTGAAAACTTCAAGTTTGGAGACATCGTTTCGACCTACCGCAAAGTCAAAGGAACAGTATGCCTTGCTTACACCACGGAGACATGGAAATCCTGCTCCCTGTACAGCGAGGAGCACGGCGATGTAGTCATCAGCTTGCCAGAGTATATACAGCGGAAAATCTCCGCTAAATGGAACAACATCGCCCCATATATGATGGAAAGGCTGCTCCAAATCTGCCACCAGGAGACTTCCTATGATGGCACAACCAATTCCTATGATGGCACAACCAATGAGTCGATCTCCAGAATTTTGGATACTGCAAAAAAGGTAAACATTGGAATTAGTATTAACGTATATATTATCAACTTATATAAAGTTAAACATTGGATTACTGATTATTAAATACCTATAAATTATCTATAAATTATCTATATTACATATTAAATTTGCAATATATAGGTGGCTGACGGTTACTCCAGAAATAGCGAGCTCATGGTACAGTCAGTCTTGAACAACCCACTTATGCTCAGCTTCTCGGCCACAATGTCAGATATTTTGGAAGATGCTGTGAACAAACTCAAAGATAAGGTAATAATTGTATTATCTATCATTTTATATCGAATTTGTAAATATAGTCACGTCTAAGAGCACACAGAGTTATTATGTTATATGTTAATTATTTATATTCAGATCGGATCCATCGTAATACCAATAATTACAACAAAATTCAACCAAAAGAACAACCCGAACAAGAAGAAAGAACTGGCACTCAATATCCGCATGACAGAATTTGCGACGCAAGTTGGACTCGACTTTGCGAAGTTAAGGAGTAAAGTTACTGGAGTGGGTGGCGTCAAGGGCAAAGGGCATTGGAAGTCTATGTCCAAAGACAATGAGGGCGAAGGCTTCAGCCCAGCTACAGAAATGGTACCTGCTTCTAAAATCAAGACCAGTGTCGTACAACGGATAACCGACAGTAAGTATGCAATTAAAAGAAAATATCTATACCATTATAGTATAACATAATATACAATGTAGTTTGTTGTACGATGCTGATTTATATATTTATCTACGTTATATTTGCAGTTGTTCTGGCAAATGGTGACTGGGCAAGTAGTTACAGTCACCGTTCGATGCTGTGGGAGAATTGTGAGTTCTACTTTTACTTTTATACCATATATTTTTATACCAATATACTTTTATATGGCATTTCACATAATTTAATTTATTTATAATTTCACTTTTTCAAGACGGAATAGTTTTGCCTTCTGGTGATGCACGGCCAGGACCAAGGAAGCGAAGCAGAGAAGCAGTGGCAACATGTGAAAGTAGTCTGCCCAAAGACTTGGTTGATGAAATGGGTGAAGAACATGTGGTGTTAGACTTGGACTCCATGTTGGAAGTAATCACCCAAGCAAAGTCCATGTTGCAAACGGGTGCCATAACCCAAAACCACTATTCTATGCTGAAGACTGGGCTTGTGGCGTCTCTTAGACGTGAGTATATTTACCTATAAAATAATATATAAATATCAATCCAAAAGTATATTGCAGACAGTATAATAAGATTGCATAATTACCTTTCCACAGGCCCATATAAGAAACCTCAGCCCGGTTCATCACCTGCATCACATCACGATGTCTCGAGCAGACTTGCTGGAGTAAGGATGGATCGTTCATCACCTGCATCACCCGATGACTCGAGCAGACTTGCTCGTTCACCTGTTGGTGATGGAAGGATGGATCGTTCATCACCTGCATCACCCGATGACTCGAGCAGACTTGCTCGTTCACCTAGCGGTGTGAGGATTGGTGCTTCGCCAGCTTCTGCTGTGAGGATGGATGATGCGATGGATGATGCGATGGATGATGCCCCAGCTTCACGTTCATCACCTGCATCACCCGATGACTCGAGCAGACTTGCTCGTTCACCTAGCGGTGTGAGGATTGGTGCTTCGCCAGCTTCTGCTGTGAGGATGGATGATGCGATGGATGATGCGATGGATGATGCGCCAGCTTCACGTTCATCACCTGCATCACCCGATGACTCGAGCAGACTTGACTTGAGGATGGGTGCTTCGCCAGCTTCTGCTGTGAGGATGGATGATGCGATGGATGATGCGATGGATGATGCGCCAGCTTCACGTTCATCACCTGCATCACCCGATGACTCGAGCAGACTTGACTTGAGGATGGGTGCTTCGCCAGCTTCTGATGTGAGGATGGATGGTAGCAGACCTGGCGGTGTGCAAGAATTTGCGACTGCAAAGACTGCAAACTGGGCAAGGTTTAGACAGCCTGCTAATACTCCTCCCACAGTTGCCAAATACCGCCAATTGCCTGAAATGATTGGTAAGATGCTTGTTTTAGTTAAATTTATTGTTAAAATGTATTAGTTAAATCGCAATTAGTTTACATGGCAAATGATTAAAGTTTATATTATTGAAATCACTTATTGAAATAGTATGAATGGTAAGATGCTTAGATCGAATATATTTTGATTAAAGTTTATATTATTGAAATCACTTATTGAAATAGTATGAATGGTAAGATGCTTAGATCGAATATATTGTACACCAATTACGTGGGCTTTATTATTTTTGTATTCAGTTAGCACATCCCCGACACGGAATTTGGAAGTTGACAAAGCGACAACTGTAGATGCCGTTGACACACTTCTCAAGAGAAAATATGAGAAAAAGAAGAAGAACATGAGAAAGAAGTTAGGGCGGTGTGAAGACGGCAATCCTTCAGTGCCTGAGCCTGAGGCTAGGACTAGGACTAGGACTTTAAACAAGCGTCACATTCGGCCATCTACACCGGTTGGAAACGGCAGGAGACGGGTAGTGGTACAGATTAAACCTGTCCTCAAGTCGACTAGAGGAAGGACACTAAGAACAAAGCAGCCTGTCGATATGTAAGGAGACTATGGAAGGAGACTTCCTTCAGTGCCAGTTTTCACAAGGAGACTTCCTTCAGTGCCAGTTTTGAGACAAGGAGACAATTATATGCCTATATCTGATGTTCACAAGGAGACTTCCTTGAGACTTATCAGTTTTCCCAGTGCCAGTCTTCGCAATACAAGGAGACTTCCTTGAGGAAGGACACTAAGAACTATATTTACACAAGGAGATGATTGATTGATATATCTGATTTTTAACTTATATTAGTGGAGACTTTAATGATTATTACATGAGTAAGTCTACCCTTTGTTAAAGCGTTACTGTGGTTTTAAATCTATTTAAAGCTGTAAAAAATGAAGTACCATTAATAACACAGCCTTTTGTATACAGACAGTCATTTATTGTGTTTTAATATTAAGTCGTCATGACAGTAGTCAAGACCATATTTGGTATAATTTAAATTATATGTGGTGTAAGGCGTCATGACAGTTAGTCAATTTAAATTATATGTGGTTATATTATATGTAATTGATCTGTAATTGATTTGTTAAGTTAAGAGTTATATTAAACATTGGCTATTTACTTAATTCTAAACATTGTCTATTTACTTAATTCTGGGGTGAAAAGAAATAAAATCGAAAAATACCAAATTTCGAAAAGTGTTTGCAGTTGTCAACTCTAAGTTAGATAGGCTAGACTTAGATAATACTTTTCTGATCGATTCTACAACCTTTACATATCTTGAACATGTTGATTTCAACAGAGATTTCCATGTTTTACCCTGAAACACTAGGCCGTCGTTGTTTATCAAACAAAGTAGAGCGAGATTTGGTATATCAATGATTAGTTTAATGTGCACAACTAGCCATCTTGTTTAATATTGTTTTTGTCATATTCTTATCTATTAATCAATGACATGCGCTTAAGAAGTAATGCCCATTCCTATCTAAAGACAAGACGTCTCTTAACTGTACCAAGTATATATTAATCAAAACGAAATATATCCAGAGGCATGCAATAACATAACTTGCCGCTCACAAGGTGGACAATATAAACTCCCTGTATTGTACAGTGACGTCACGACCGTTCGAGACTATCGGTGAGCCATGCGGACAGCAAATCAAATTAAGTTGTAATAAGTTAAGAATCATGGAATAAAAGCAAGAATAGCATACATATACTAATTGCCTATCTACATGTATATTCTACATGAGGGTTTCATGCTTGGCCATAGGTGGTGTGAAATAAGGTGTTTTTTCATGAGAATTTGCAGGTACCATTACAATTTTTTTTGTAGGTAAAAAATGGCCTGCGTCAGGGACAAATGGCCGGTGTGGGGCTTGTCCACGTCGGCCACATTGACCGGCGTCACTAAAAAGTTTTCGGGAACACTGCATTGTCATAGTAAAAAGACAAATCTGTCACTATTAAATGCTGATCTTTAACCCCAATCTCTGCCTGGACCGGCTCCAGGGCCTTTTCCATCTCTTCTGGCGATATCAGAGTCGCTAATATCTTTCCTGACAAAAGCCAATGTGAATAATCTCATTTCCGATTCTAAATGATTTAAGATACTCAATCTATGCTGTCTCTGTGTGATTGCCGCTTCAAAGTACTGCAACTACTTCAAAGTACTGCACCGTTCTCTAGTCTCTATGGATTTATAGTCCCTGAATAGCACAGTAAAACCTTCCCTTACTGATCGTTCTAATTCCTTTGAGTAACTAGCCTGCCTTATGAGTTCATCTCCCAAATCCTGTAACTTATTCAATGTTTCATTAATAAAACTAGCAAATACCCTATTAGTATTGTTTAAGTTCTGTCCCAAGTCTCACGCATAATTATAAACCTCTATCACCAAATCCCTATAAGATCTTATATCCGATACCAGAGCTGTTCCAAAAATACACCTAAATATACTTCCAATAAATCCCAAAGGAGCCCGTGAATCCCTAGTGGGATTCTGTCCGAAAGCAGGTAGACCTAGAATTAAATCTAAACTTCTTTCTTCTTTTCTAAGGCGTTTTGCTGCAGAATCTATGCTCCTATCTAATTGTCCCAGAATTGGCTGAAGTTTTTGACACAAAGTCCCATCCCAATCCATTTTCAATTCATCAAATTTCCAATTATATATATATAAATATTTTTATTTCTCTTCATCATTTACATAAATAATCCAGTAAGAAACTAGGTGAAACCTTTCAGCTCAGAGCTGTTCTTCCAAGGTACCCTAGGCATAATTTGTATCAATATGATTGACCATTATCAATATGATTGACCATTAATTCTTTAACCTTAGATGATGTCTGACTATATGATACATAACCGGTTAAAAAATATTAAACATCCTGTACTGGATGAAATAACTATCGGTTAGTTCGAGACTATCGGTGAGCCATGCGGACAGCAAATCAAATTAAGTTGTAATAAGTTAAGAATCATGGAATAAAAGCAAGAATAGCACAGTATCGCGTCTTCGGCGGCCTGTATTCTCCTCGTAAGGCCGAAAAACAACTATTTCTAGCTGCTTGGTCACGCCAGTTACGGCATGGCTACCGAGTCCTGTTCTTGTTCAGACATTTTGCTTTGAGTTTGTCTGCTCAGTTCGTATGGGTTACACCAACCCAAGGACCAGCAGACTAAGATTTTAGCAGAAGAATCTATATTTCGTTACCTTTTTAATGGAATAAATGATAATCCCGGATTTTCTACCTGCAACAGGCTATGTCAGCTTTGTTTTTCTGATCGGAGGGCATCCCCGACCTGCCGCTATATATGACGATGTAAGCGGTGGGCCTCCGTCGCAACCCCTTGTCGACGATGTATGCGACACCATAACAGGAATGTTTGCCAACAATATATTTCATGTTGATAGAGTTGAGAGATCCCTGGTTAATCAGACAATGTGTATATTTATAATTTGATGTCAAATCAGACCTCCGAAAATATTTACTTTCGAAATTTCCGAAGAGTTCGACGGGAAGTTTCGTTTCGTTTCATGCGACACCAGCCTATTTTCTCCCCGACTTCAGACTTCAGACTGCCGAGCAAGATAATACAAGCACAAAACTAACATGGCCAAACTAACGTACGCAAAATTGGACATGAACTTTGCAAAGGAAGCAGAACTGGCGAGGATCCCACTCCCCCAGTACCGGGGATGGGTCGCACGGAAAGAGAGGGAGATAGAGGAGCAAGGGAGGGCCATTGATCGGCAGTTGTCCGATCAGGACTACAAGAAGCGCCAACTCGTGTAAGTTCTTCAATTTCTAGCTTCGATTTCTAGCTTCGAGATTGGCGCGTACTTCATGAAGCATGAACAGAATCAATTAGCATTCTGAGTAATTCTTAATAACACCTGACATAATGATGTGTGAATATGTCGCGCGCGACATGTGATGTTTACAATTAATGATGATGGCTCAGATGAACTTAGCGTGCGACACAGCTTGAATTATCAATGCGCGACTCGTGCGTAAACACCCCCTGGTCCGACTCTGGTCCCTGGTCCGACTCGATTAACCAGCCTGGACCGAAGCCGACTATTTCCAGGTGTTACGACTTGAAGTTCTCTAGTTAAAAAAATTTGTTTCAGAGTCTAGTCTAGTCTAGCGGTACAGGTAACGGGTAACGGGTAACGGGAAATTTGTTTCAGAGTCTAGTCTAGTCTAGCGGTACAGGTAACGGGTAACGGGTAACGGGTAACGGGTGATTAACTTCTGACTTTACCAAGCCGAATATTTCAGAGTTTCAGAGTCTAGTCTAGTCTAGCGGTACAGGTAACGGGTAACGGGTAACGGGTGATTAACTTTACCAAGCCGAATATTTCAGAGTTTCAGAGTCTAGTCTAGCGAGTAAGGATTAAACAAGTCTGGCCAAAACAGGAATTGACAACACTCAAATCGCCCCCTCTTATTGCCCACAATAACAAGAACCTTTCGGGACTATACAGGGTTCATTTCAAACCATCTAAGTTCAAACCAACCCATAACAGTCTAGTTATATCCTCTCTCACTCACTATTAGCAAAGAAAATGGCTTATTAGGGATCTGAAGGGAGGAAAACTTCATTCAAACTTTAACCCAACCACGCCCTCAGCTCAATCGGCTGGTATGGAGCCAAGATTGGCTCAGCCTTGATGACGTCAAAATCGAGGAGGATTGTGGGTAATATTCCCCAAAATGGCGGTAGTCATGAATCTTGAATCGAGTCTATTTCAGACGTTTCAAATGCTTCTATCAACATATTAATAGATACTAGGGATATTTCTGAACTACAGGTATGTTTTTATTTTAATAAAATCTGGGTTCGAATCAGGGAATTTGTGGTGGGTACCGTATACAATGTACATGTATACGTGCACTATAAAATAAGTATTTGACTAAAAAAAAATATATCTAAGTTTTGAAGCGGGGCCTATAAGTCCAAAACCCCTGTAACGGTCGGGGCCTATAAGTCCCAAGCTGGGCCCATACGTCCAAACGGCTGGGCCCACCGGGGCCCATACATCCAATGCGCGGGGCCCATACGTCTGGGCCCATAAGTCCCGGGGCCTATACGTCCGCACCCCGTCTAGCGGTAGAGCATGACTTTACTATTGTATATAAATGGGTCATAAGTACAGTAATGTACCGTATATAGTCAGTCTGTTACATAGTTATTGTATATAAATCAGTGTGATGTGAGATTAGTCTAGCATGACGTAGTGTGATGTGAGATTAGTCTAGCATGACGTAATAACGTATATAAATGGGTCATAATAACGTGTATAGTCAGTCTGTTACATAGATAGTCACATAGTCATAATTACAGTACAATATTATTAAGAGTTATTGTTTTAGCATGACGTAATAACGTATATAAATACTATTAAGAGTTATTGTTTTAGCATGACATAATAACGTACAGTACAGTACGGTATATAGTCAGTCTGGCAAGAGTTTTAAATAGGTTCGTAATTACAGTACAGTACTATTAACTTCTGACTTTACCAAGCCGAATATTTCAGAGTTTCAGTCTAGTCTAGACTTTACTATTGTATATAAATGGGTCATAAGTACAGTACAGTACCGTATATAGTCGTATATAAATTACAGTACAGTACTATTAACTTCCGACTTTACATCTACATGATGTATATAAATCGTATAAGATTCTGTGTTTAAAAAGTATACTTTGAGACATCTAAATAAATTGACCACTTTCTTTTTCAGTAAAATGCAAGCCTGCCTGGCAGAGAAAGAGGCGGAGGCGGAGGCGAATGTTAGAAACAGACAAAGACAAAGAAACCAGTAGAAGTAAAAGTAAGTTGGTATATTGAATTAATCATTATTAAAAAATATCTAATTAAAATGTAAGTTATTAGAGTAAGTTGGTATATTGAATTAATCAATTGATATTCTATTAGGGAGTAGTATATCTAATATCTAATTAAAATGAGTAATTAATCCGCTAATATTAATTCTTGATTTACCTTTTATATTTGGCGTATAAATAAAAAAAATCTAATTTCGTTATAGGACATCGATCTGCCCGTGATCTGCCCGTGTTCATGGCTCTCTCGTCAGTCCTCGTATGTTGATGTCTCACCATCTCATCCATCCATCCCTCTCATCCATCCATCATCTGTAAATAATTGTACATATTGTTGCTTGTGACTGGCGCTGTGTATATAAGAATTGATTGTATATATTGTTGGAAGTTGAGATTGCTTAAAAAAATATATCATTAAATAAATTTATTATTTACAGTTAGTCGATTTTTAGTCATTCTTTCTATGACCCGAATGTTGATAGTCGCTGCAACGTTATAACACTTCCGAATGTTGATAGGGGCTGAAAAACTTATATTGGTGTATAGGCGCGTAAAAACTTATATTGGGATAAATTTAGTATTGATTTAATCGATTTTCATTCTTTCGATTTTCATTCTTTTGATTTTCATTCTTTCATTCAATATATTGGTAGTCATTCGTAATGTAAAGTGAATAAGAGTGAACACAAGTGTTTAAAGATAAAGTAGTACTAGAATTTATTTGCTATACAAAGCTATAAGTAGAATAATTTTACAATGTACAGATAGCAGATGACACAGTTTCTATAGGTATTGGACCATAAATTGGTACATTGCAGAGGATGATTTCACAGAGATAGACAGTTTTTTTGCCCAAAATTTGGCAGTAGCCTCGTTGAGGTGGCAGCCGTCATAGAGCCGGTTGTATCGATTGTGGCGGCGGTGGACGCACGTAGCTGTCCAGGGAGTTACCCCTCCGTTCTCTGTGTTAAATTTCACTATTGCCGCGTTCGCCTCCACTATCAGAGTGTCCAACGTTGCTTGGTCGGGATGGGTCTTGTCGGCGCGGTTGTACACCTGTAGGTCGATCCCTGTGATGGGGCCGAAGGTGATGAGAGATCTTGGCGATATTGCCCGTGTTCGATTGAAGATGTCCTTCATGGCTCTCGTCAGTCCTCGTATGTTGTTGTGTGGGACATAGCATCTCCGTTTTGAGTCCATGCGCGTGATGTTGCAGATGCCGGTCAGGTAGTAGACCAGCTCCGGTTGCTTGCGTTGGATGGTGCTGGCCGCTCGTTCGAAGGCCTTCTTGTGGGTGGCTCCCCGAAAAGTCAGCAAGTGGCAGTTTGGGAGGTCGAGGTGTGAGGCTAACTGCCTTCCTCTAGAATCAGCGATAATGAGCGTATTGATTGCCATTGTAGATATTGTAGTATTCTGATATTGTAGTAGAGTATTGGTGGCAGTAGATGATATGTCGAGTTGGAAGTTAGAGATGGCTTATATATGGGCTTGTCGCGTGACATAGCAATACAAGTGTGAACATGAGTACCCATTAAGTTGACACTTGGTTCGATTAAGTTGACACTTGAGATGTGAACATGAGTCTACACATGATCAGTTGTGACGTGACGAGTTGACACCTTAAGTTAGTTAAACTGTTTTGTAAAGTTATAATACGTACCGAGTTCGGAGACTGGAGTTTGGAGTTGACACTTCAATAAGTGACGGGCGCTATAGATTATGAGTAATATTTATGCGGAGACAGTGAGGCGGTGACACTGACACTTGTCATTGTGAAGTTGAGGCGATCATACAAGAAACAACACGAGCGAGCATGACTAAAGCAGTTGGGCGTCCAAGTGTTGATTATGAGCAAGTAATATTTATGCGGAGACAGTGAGGCGGTGACACTGACACTTGTCATTGTGAAGTTGAGGCGATCATACAAGAAACAACACGAGCGAGCATGACTAAAGCAGTTGGGCGTCCAAGTGTTGACAGTTGACTGTTAGTCGGGATATGCGATATAGATTATGAGCAAGTAATATTTATGCGGAGACAGTGAGGCGGTGACACTGACACTTGTCATTGTGAAGTTGAGAATCGATATGCGATATAGATTATGAGCAAGTAATATTTATGCGGAGACAGTGAGGCGGTGACACTGACACTTGTCATTGTGAAGTTGAGGCGATAATACAAGAAACAACACGAGCGATCATGACTAAAGAAACAACACGAGCGATCATGACTAAAGTGTTGACAATTAATATAATATATATTATAAGCAAGTGATATTTAGGCGGTGAGACATAGAGCGCGTCTATTTGTTACTATGCCAAACGTATTTCTATCAGTGACAGTGAGGCGGTGACACTGACACATGTCATTGTGAAGTTGACACTGACAGTGAGGCGATAATACAAGAAACAACACAAGCGATCATGACTAACGAATGGTAGGCAGTTGGGCGCATTTCAAGAAGTGTTATAACGTTGCAGCGACAATTAATAGAATGTAGACACATAGTAATCCATGTATATCAGTTATTAATAGAGATATATCAGTTATTAAGCAACGAATGGTCTAATGTCGCAAGTACACTGTACCGGTACACTTCTATAACGTGTACATACTATTATTATCAATGAATTGCTATAAGCACACAAGTTAAATAATGATAATGAAGTTAACTTACATAAATTTGGAGATGTATCAGATGTTTTGAGCGAAGTGTAAAAACGTAGTAAGGAGCGAAGTGTAGCAACGAGCAAGGAGAGAAGAGATGTGTATTCGTTCAATGCATCATGGCCGCCACGTACTAACGCGCATCATGCGCACGCATGATACATTAAGTAGGTCGCCTAAGTAGGACGTAGCAGACAACACGTACAAAATCATTAAATGTTGGGGAAGTCATCCATGTACATCAGTTATTAATAGAAGTAATCCATGTATATCAGTTATTAATAGGTACATCAGAGGTGAAGCATTTCGAAGTACATTTCTAGAGTAGGCTGGTTGAACTGGTTGAAGTATAAAGCGCACGCACGATACATTAAGTAGGTCGCACGCACGATACATTAAGTAGGTCGCCACGTACAAAATCATTAAATGTTGGGGAGGTCATCCATGTACATCAGTTATTAATATAAGTAATCCATGTATATCAGTTATTAATAGAGGTACATCAGTTATTGAGCGGTGAAGCATTTCGAAGTTCTAGACTAGGCAGCGAACTGATGTACCGTACATGATTGAAGTGTACAGCCATCGATCAATCCCTTGACATTCTCCTATTATTACATAGGCCATACAAAATAAATATATAGACACCGCATGTTGAGATATGTTGACATTCCCAACTCCCTAAGTATATATATATTATTACATAGGACATGGAAAATAAGAGTTGAGATATGTTGATATAGAAGTAATCAGGTGAAGAATTAATAGATAATAGTTAATATATAGATAACAGTTATTAAGCGGTGAAGAAAGCTACATAATAAAAGAGCGCGTCAAAGGCTGGGGTAGGAGTACGTGCACTCAATACCTGTCCAAAGAATGATCGAAGCATTTCACCCCAACCCGCATTGGCTCCACTCCTCTCCTACCAATACACATGTATGAGGTAATACCTATGAAGGGACAATTAATGGTCACGACAGCAACCCAAATCTTGTCATTCATAACATTCCCAACTCCCTAAGTATATATATATTATTACATAGGACATGGAAAATAAATATATAGACATATGTTGACATTCCCAACTCTCTAAATATATATATATTATACTATTACATAGGACTGGTCTTGATGGCCACAGAAACTAGATATATAGTAAATTATTAGACTCAGTTGGGTATAGAAGTAATCAGGTGAAGAATTAATAGAGATAATAGTTAATATATAGATAACAGTTATTAATTTAAGCGGTGAAGAAAGCTACATAATAAAAGAGCGCGTCAAAGTAGTGCGCCTAGTGGGAGACTATGCGACCACTGCTAGTGCGTCTAGTGGGAGACTATGCGACCACTAATCATTATCGTTACATTAATAGTGCGCCTATTGGAGACCAGCGACCACCAAAACTTTGGTAGTGCGCCTATTAGAGTGGGAGACGGGGACTGCAAAGCGCTAGCGCTACTAGCTACTACGCTTCGGTAGTCGCTTGGAGCGACCAAGCGACCACCAAAATCGGCAAATTTTTTCACGCCGGAACGCGTTCCTTGACATGTCTCGTAGATGGCAGCACCAACAGGCATAAGTTGGTATAAGCCTATATAATATATATAACGGAATATAATATTTTTAGCGAAACGAGGTAAGTTAATGTATAATAGTAAGAAGATGCGCATTCAAAATAATTTCCAGTATTAGGTTGATAGCGAGCACACGTTATATTATGTATAATATAATTCGCTCAATATAGGGAAGAAATACAAATGATGTACAGCTAAACAAAATTAATATCCTTCCAACAATGTAAAATCCGGTATTTTTCATTATAGTAGGCCATTTATCGTGCATTAATTACCATTAGTATTATCGAAATAGCATTTGAATGCTGAGAACTTTAAAGTTTGATTTACGCATCTATATAGACACAAAGAATGGATAAGGGGTTTTTTTTTTATCTATAATAGAGATCTATAGGAATTAACTTACTCTACTAGGCCTATATACAGCCGGTTATATTTAGGCTATATACCGTTCTTTACTGCGCGACTTTATTATTGTCACAATGCACGCAACGAAGATGATAGTGTTATTATTTTTTGCATTTCCTTTTTTGTTTCACTAAGAATGAGAGGAATGATATTGTAAATTTCGGAAGAAATAACCACGGGTATTTGATATTAGGCCTATCTGATCGATATGGCACACAACACATGAAAATTTGATCTTATAATTATATTCTGGTATAAAAATAAGGTCCTTGGACAGTAGCATTGTAGAAGCCGGCAGGGTAAAATCAATAAAACTGTGATGTAAAACAAGAAAATGATGATATAGTGTTATCATTCAGGTAGTCCCTAAAGCCCTAGTTGTCTCGCTGCAAGTACAAAATATTGATATGCCTCGGCTTTGGCATGACCGCACATGTTTGCAAGCTAGATTATGTTTACCGGTAGGCCTAATTGTTTTTTAAAAATGTTTATCGGTAGGCCTAATTGTTTTTTTTAATGTTTCGACTAATTCCTCTACGCAATGTCATAAGCTAGGTCTATAATATCTATCTGTACAGCATATCATGAAAAATTCAATATGGATATTGCATTATTCCATATATAGGCTAACATTAGGCTATACTGAGCGCAAGCCACACGAGTGGTGTGCCTCAACCCCAGTGTACATCAACGCCAACCCCCACACACGCATGAGCCCCCCTCCCAGCTCTCCCCGCCCCGCAACCATCGTCTTGCCATGCAGGGTCGCAGTGCAGTCATTTGTAAGTCTCTAATAGGCCTAATTATGGTATATATTGTTTAACGAATTTATTTCATGGAGTATAGGCCCAGACATAACAACGGGGACCTCCTTGTTGTACGCCTACATCTAGATAGGATATAGGGCTTAGGCCTAGCTCCTATAGGCGGCTTCGCATTTTAGAATAAAAACGTCATAAACAGTTTGGGAAAGGAGAAGCCTAACTTAAATTTGTATCCGGCCGGTGATCTCTTTAATATTAGTAAGTACCGTCGGCCAATAGGCTATATAGGTATCGACCCACATTGGACATAAATTAGGATTTTGATTCATGCAAACTCCCCAAACCGGAGTTCGCTCTATGTTTTCTTTTAAATTCATAAATATTCAATTACTAGTCCTATAGTAGGTCTACCGAGTTCCATTTACTAGGCTATTTATTATGAGCCCCTATAGTGTAGGCTAGAAGAATATTGAAATATGAACCTTTGTTTCGGGTTTTGAATCATCACAATTAAAGTAGGACTACCTGTATCTAAAATGTTATGCTACATAAGCCCGATTGTACTAAAGGTCTATCTCTGTAGGCCTATACAAACTGTGATTAACAGATGTAATAGAATAGTTAATGAGAGTTAACTCAATGTTCAAGTAATATCTCTAGGCTGAAGTCTCTTTTCTTTGTTCTGTGGGCTATATATACTGATTGATTGTTCTCAGTAATTAAGAAATGTGATAGCCTATAGGCCTAATCAAAATTATGAATATTAGGCCTAAGGCACTCTTAGAAGAACTGTGATACCCCAGAAAAGGTACTACGGTACTATTGTAAGTTTGATTTAAAAAGGAAATAAAACAATTAGGCCTAGGCCCATACATAAGCTAAAAGAAAAAAACAACTCGAATTGTTACCCACTTTATCGCACCTTTCAAGTGGAATGCGCATTGGGCCTATATACTATAGGCCTAGCCTATAGGCCTAGGGCCTATATGTATACCCCCCCCCCCCCCCCCCCCCCCGCCCTTAGTCTGATCTTTCTCGATATATATGCCCTAAATACACCCAAATACAGAATTCAATATTATGTCGCGCTAATTTCCCTTTCACAGACTATAGGCTACGGTAGGCCGGTCCCACCAGCTGCTTGAGGGAATCTCGAGCTGCGGTCTCACAGTACCGCGTAGGGGGCCGACCGTATGTAGGCCTAGGCTAAAATTAGGCTAATTAAGTAGGCCTACCGGTATTTTGATCTGAATAGTTGCGGTCAGGCGTCCTAATGACGAGGTTGTGGACCTGGAAATAATAACTAGAATTTCTAGGGCCTACCGCCGGGGCCTGCCGTTAGATGCATCCACGGTAGGCTACAGTACGGTAGCTTACAGTCATAGGCCTCTGCTTTAAGTTTAATAGGCCCTATATGTTATTTCTACGGGATATAGGCCTAAGTCTGGAATGGAATGGTACCGTAGTTTATTTTAAATTTAATAGGCTATTCAGCGCCCAGCCCTATCTATGCCATAGGCCTATATGATAATGAACATGGTAGCCTACGTTAAGGTACCATATTCACACATGCCCTCCACTAAATAGTTAGGCTACATAGCCGAGTGTTATATATTATATCCATCCACCAACCAATTGATGAGAATAAATATATATAGGCCTAGGCCTATAATGCTGGTTAATGAATTAAAGGTAGAGGCTACACGAAATGGCCCATAAGAGACGCTTGGGTTTGCAAGGATGGGTGGGAGGAACGCTGGGTACAGAGATTGGGTATGGTTGAGGGTAATCCACGCGCCAATAGGGGACTTGTGTGCTTGTGTGACTTTTCTCGGTGGAAGGGACGCCGAGGGTTTAGGGCACAATAAAGTAGGTCACCCTTCAATACACACACGCTCATCACCAAAACTTCCCACAAAAAGCCAAGTCGGTGGCATCACATCACTAATCTTCCATTTTCTTCTTAAAGTGGAAGTACAGACCCGGTCGGCTTGGCCACGGTTCTATTTGGAGGCTTTGTGGGTGGAAAAAGTAGTGCATCCAACCCATTTCACTAAGACTCATTAGACTGAGTGCAGGACTTGCCTTGCTGGTGCCGCGCCATAGCAGTTTAAACTCACCGGTACCTCGGCGCATGCGGCCTTTGCATCCACTCACCTCGTGAAACATGGCGACGCAGGCGAAGCAAGCCAAGACGGAAGGAAAGAATAACCATGATGCGGCGGAAGAACAGGCCGGTAAGAAAGTCTCAATGTTTAATTAAGACACGTAGAACCACAATATTTCGTTTGGTTGGCGCTGACTGCTCGGTCAAACGTAGTTCATCGGTTTTTTGACCGGGCTACCCTGAGATTACATTGTTTGCTGGGTGAGCACGCCATTGTGATCCCCATGTCGGCGTTTTCTGCCTACGTTGTTCGACAAAAATGCTGTTCGCTCTTTTCTTCACGCCTATGTTTTATAAACTGTGTGTCCTTTAGTAAGCTAGGATACTAATGTTTCATCGTACAATGTGAAAAAGCTTATCAACGCGTGAAAATCTGATATATCAGGCATACACTTTGATTGTTTACCCCATTCCGCCCGGTCCCATGTCCAAATCTATTACCATGAATCACTGCGAAATACGTTGTTTTCAGAGAAAGTACCGTACGCACGAGTTTAATATGCCTCTGTCATCGAGAGTAATTGATCGGGATCATGTCTACATGTATTGGTAATGTCATTATATTGGGAATATCGAGTTTAATCAGCGAGAATGTTTGACTCCCGCGCAAATGCTGGTTTCAGAGACGGCATGGCTGTGCACCTGCCATTTTCCATCCTTCTTGGTGGAGAGCACTTCCGGCTCGCACTCGGTACGATACAGGCGAATGTGGTGAAGAGTAGCGTCCGCTTACCCAAGCACCATGTCCCTGGTGAACACTACCCGGTCAATATTGTCATATATTACGTAAAAACATCGACCATATTAAAAAGACGCATGTTCTTTCCCCTGGAACTGTGGCCTTGGTGCTAGCGTGTTCTTTGCCTATGGGGTCGACCGTCGTAGACGTAGGCTAGCCTAGGCCTTGGCTAGGCAAATCACCAATGTGTGAAACGAGCTTTTGGCGTAAGATCGATGAGAAATTCGTGTTCGTAGCTCCTAAAATGTGTCCATTCGAGCAATAATTTGATTCTCTATTGGGTGTGTGTGGGTGTACACGAGGCGGATGTACAATTTGTTTATATATTCGATGATTCTAAGGTTGCTTCTCTAATAATGACGCAATTCCATTCTCCCCTTTTACAGACAAAGAGCAACAGGAGGCCATTGAACAAATAGACGAAGTTCAGAATGAAATCGATCGCTTAAATGAACAGGCTAGTGAAGAGATATTAAAAGTCGAACAGAAGTATAACAAGTTGCGGCAGCCATTTTTCACAAAGAGGTCAGAGCTCATCGCTAAAATCCCCAACTTCTGGGTCACGGCATTTATCAATCATCCCCAAGTGTCTGCCTTGTTGAACGAGGAGGACGAGGAGGCACTCCAATACCTCACCAAAGTAGAGGTTCAAGAGTTTGAAGACATAAAATCCGGTTACCGAATAAAATTCGTAAGTATCAATATAAATGGTGTAGATTTTAAATTGTTTATATCTCTATGTAGGCCAGGCCTACCGATACTTTCTCAATATAAAGTTATATAACCTCGCCCAAGTGTAGGCGTAGCCTACCGTAATCCACCGCGCGTCTACCGATAGGCTTACCCTACCGTAGTTTTATTTTAGTCGTATTAAAGCTAACTGAAAGTTATGGTGGGCTACGTATCCGGAAAATAAATGTGAATTGTGTCCATGAAATATGTGATAGTAGCCTACACTACAGATATCAATCGCTTGTTATGGCTGACTGAACCTGAAAGTCGATGATACGGTCCCTTTTTCAGTTTGTACATGTATATTTTTGTTGTTTTCTAGCATTTTGACACCAATCCATACTTCGAAAATGATGTGATCTCAAAAGAGTTCCACCTTAACGACACAGGTGAACCCTCCTCAAATTCTACAACAATCAAATGGAAAGCAGGAAAGGTAAGGCAAAGCGTTTGTTTGATAAGAATTTTTCTTTGGTTTGTTCTTCCCAAATAAGCATTAGGCCTAGGCCTATATTACCAATCTGAATTACGGTATACAAACTGAGGGAAAATTCTCTCGCTCCAAACAGCATTGAGCCACATGCCACAATCCGATTTGGATGGTCCTGGGTATGACCATTAAGTGCCTTTCTGTCTCTTTTCTGTCTGTCTCTCTCTCTCCCTTCTTCTCTATCTCTATTTCCTGGGTATGATGATAAACCTGCCTCCCTCTCAGCTCTCCCGCCCTTGATATAACCACATTAAATATGTTGATAGAAGGGCTTAAAGTAACCAATCTCACTCACTCACTCCATTTGGATGCCTATTCCTGGGCCTTGAAAGCCCGTCACTGACATACCGTAGCATTATCTGATCTGAGAGGCTCTGAGCCTATAGTTAAGCGCCCTATTCCTTGAGAGTAAAGGGGGTAGGTCGAAGAAGGAATTGGAGGACCGTCCACCGCCTCTGCCGATAGACCAGAACGGGATTAGAGATCTGATATCCTATTACTGCTAAGACAGGAGGAACTATCATAAAAATTTGGTCGAGGGGGCTGAGCCATGCCATGGCCCAGCTGTTCTTATATGAGGGTTTTAACAGATTAACAAGAACTAATGGTCATTCCCTCTTCCATTCCTTGAGATCAGAGAGAAAACACCGGTGTCCAATTAACCTGTCATAAACTATAGACTCATAGTAGACTGCTTGCTGATATTCTTAATTAATCCCTCGCTTAATTGCAATATTTTCTATCGATTTCTGTCGCTAATGCTTTCTCTGTATTTCGTTTCAGGATTTAACCAAAAAATCAAGTACACCTAGCAAAGGAGGCAATCGCAAACGTAACCACGAAGAACAAGAATCTTTCTTTGTCTGGTTCAGTGACCACGGTGACGCTGGTGCTGATGAATTAGGAGAAGTTATTAAGGATGATATATGGCCCAACCCCCTCCAATATTATCTCGTAAGTGTACCTTAATATTTAATTGGTCCAAAGGACTCGGAATAACCGTAATATATCGTTTAGCTTAGCAGAGCTTAGTCTGTCATAGTGTGTGGGCCTGCTAGAACTTTTGACGATCAAATGATAATTGCCCTGATTAGCTAAACGTTGGGTTGTCGTTTGTCACGTGTATCGAATTATTGATACCATTGGGAATTTATAGATGACATGTCATCTTCCATTAAATTTTTCCTGTTGACGTGCGTATGGCGTCTTGATTATGTGAGCCTTCTAATTCCTTCATCATGGTTATCTTATATCCTCTTTCTCTATTCCACAGGCATCTGAGATCGACGAGGAAGGTGCAGGTTAGTTATATTTCGATATTTTTTTCTCTAGCTGCTGTTCCCATTAATAGTTGTTGTAGACTACGGTACTCTTAGCCTGTCGTTTCATATGTATGACTGCAATTTCTAAAATAAATATTATATTCCTTGTCAAGACTGGGACTCGAGCTCAGGTATTTCCTTGCTTGTCCAAGTATTTTCAAATTCCCATGTTATGTTTTGTTCTTAATGTTCAGTTTCATTTGGTAAATTTTGCAAAATTCTGCCAGTTCACTGTCTTCCATTCTCAGAACAAATCATTCGGCACATGAGTAATTTCCATCCTAACAACTAGCCCTATTCGCTAGGTTCTCTGAAAACGTTCATATAACGTGTAGCTATTGAAATGGTATAGTTGTTGAAGGGAGATGTTTGCTGTCTTTATACCGTATTTTACCAGTCGCCTGCATTGCGCGGTCCCTATAATTCTAACTCAAATACGTTCCATTTCTTACAGATGACTTAGATGATGAAGAAGGTCTTGACGATGAGGAGGAGGGCGATGATGAGGAGGATGAACTCGGTGACGAGGAAGGCGAAGAACCAGAGGTGAGCATTTGATGGATTTAGGTTTGCTTCCAAATTGTATTTCAGCTTAGGAAGCTTTTTTTGTGATGGCACTAGTAGGCCTCAGGAGGAGCCGACTTCGACTTTTCCATTGAAATAAATCGGATCACTGAAATACGAAGCGGTTTTCAGACATAGGTCTGACCATGAATTATGTCATTAAATATTTAGATAGTGTAATCTCAGATGAAATACATTACTCCTGTTGTTTTCTGTAAGGTTGCCGTTTTTGTTTTCTGTAAGGTTGCCGTTTATTTTGAAAAAAAACCGTAGGGCAATCCCTACGCGTTTCGACCCTGCATGTTGGTCGTCGTCAGGGAAATATACGGTAATACGTTATTAAATATTGGTTCAATTCAATGATTTGACGGTGTTCTGTTTACTCAGACAACCTCGGTATTCTATATCGTGCACTTGCCTGGGGAATTCTTTAAGTTGCTTCGATATACCTCAGAAATGGATTAATCTCCCTTTCCAAATGTTGAATAACAATGGACAATGTATTATCAACGAAATGGTCAGGTTATGAGTGCGCGTCGCCGCCAAATCCGTTTTAAATAATATATAAAATTACATGATAGTGATTCGTGGTCTTTTGGATTTCTCTTTATTTTCTTAACGTATCTCTTTTACTTGCAGGGTGACGATGACGAAGAAGACGGCGATGGGGACGATGATTAATGATTTCTGCCACAACAAAAAAAACTCATCCTCCACCAATCTCATCACTAATTATCCCATCAGTACAACAGACAGAGTGCAGCAGCAGCAGTTCATCGTAAATTAAAGCAAACCTTAAGATCTGGACTCAAGGTTGAACCCGGCCTCGGAGTCTCTTGACACGTTGATGCTTATCCGGTATTAAACATGTGGAGAAGTAGCATATATTTGGAATTGAGTGACCGAGTAAAAGACCCTGAACATTTCAAACCATTTCTGGTTCGTCGATTACTACTTTATCACACATACCACCCCGTAGAGGCAATTGTTATATTTGTTGGCTTAAAACTGTAGATAAAAGAGTTGGGAGTTCAAGGACGATTTTTCAGCAATGTCATGGGGGACTACCTTCTTTGGTCTGGCTACCCATGTTGTTGTTACATTGGTATATGTGTGAATGTTTTGATTGATCATTTCGTTGCATGTGTAGGACATTGGACGTCGGGTTCTTTACTATTTACGAGGCTGCCCTTCATATCAAGGATATAGCATTACACTCCCACCACCCAAAATCTTTATTTTTCAAACTCTTTGGTTCTGACTGATGTACGGACACCTTACCAACACTCGAAAGTTTCGCATGTATAGGGATCATTTATGACTTTTTATTTTTCCTTACCAAGTGCATTTATGAGTTAGATGAACACACATTCTTGATAAATGAGAAAAACTGTTGAGAAATACTTCAGTTGATTATGTTAGTAGACCTGAGCTGATTTCCCTTCCCTGTTCTCTTCCCCCCGACACATCTTGTTAAGTAAAGGCTTTGGTTGGTGTGGACTGCGTGTCAAAAATCTGTGTCATTTTGGATGATTGGGATCAACCTAAGATATATTGTGTCGTCATTTCCGGTAGGGATATTATTCTGTAGACATTTCCAGGTATGTTGATGGAAGAGAAAAATGGCACGAGGCGGTGCCTTGTGCTGTTGTGGTTGCGTTGGATCGGAAATCTTACTGAATTCAGATGCTCATGTGCCACGCAAACCGGCCCCGTAAACTAAGCCATGGCAGTGTGTTGGTAGACTGTTCTCTCGTAAAGAATTCCGGCGGGCAGGGCCAGCTCAACGACTTCACGTCTCCATGTTTTATAATAGCGTACATCTTCTTGATTCGAGAAGAATAGCCAATGAAATGTTACCTCTGCTACAGTTTTCATTTTAAAGAACCTGACGTTAAACTAAAAGGAAATTTATTACCCCTCCCCCCAGTATTGCCTTCCCATCGCGGAGCTTGTTTCAAAAATGTTAATCCGGGAAAAGAGCCAGAGCTTTGGATAATATATTAAACTGGAATGGTTGTTCACTATTATATAGCTTAACAGAAGCCACTTCGGTCCCCTCGGAGATGTATGCAGGAGAGCTGGGGTAGCTTTGGCCTGCTGCCCAATGCTTTAGGAACGAGAGAAGCGTATCCTGCCGCATATAATATGTTGCCATGGTTCAGTGTCCTGAAACAGATAGTGGCAGGAGAACCGAGTAGATGGTGTTCGGTAAAAACTAATTATTTTTTGCGGGATAATTTTACACAGACAATTAATGACAAACTGTAAGGCCTTTGTATTTCTCAATGCCAGATACTTGGTAATAAATCACACAGATTTATATACTAAAATTGTTTATTGTCTTCATTGCGTCCACGTTGCTCAATTTTGTTGTACTGCTTCATAATATAAATCTTGACATTATTTAAACCTCGTCGGGAATTTACCAGGCTCACCGAAATGCACTTATTTAAACCTCGTCGGGAATTTACCAGACTCACCGAAATGCACTGATAGCCGTTTTGAACAACTTAAAAGTCGTTATTTGATACATGGGCGGAACTTAAAAAAATCGTACAGCATTATTAGAGTAGGTCATCTTTAAGCATGAGTTCCCAAGTAGGTTGAGAAATAGTTGGGGGACACCATAGGAAACAGGTAATGTAGAGGAACTTACATAATGGCTCAGCAGGTCAGGCGTCACCTAGTGTCGAAACTTGGAATAAGCGACGGTAGGAGGCTATCTGAGTTGGGCCAAGTTCACGTCAGACAGCGCTCTTAACTTGACCCCACTAAGAAATAACTTTTGTAGAGGGAGATGTGGAATCTAATACTAGTGTAGTAAATTGACGGAGCAGTGCCAGTTTTATAAAACCAGTACCAAATTTACAGAGCATTTCCAAGTACACTGTTCCCGCGAGTCATTAAATTCGGATTTACCATTTTTACGTTCTGATAATTAAAAAACGAAAACCCTAAAATGGGACTCGATTTGACAAAAAAAAAAGGCCTGGGGGAGCATGCCCCTGGACTCCCTATGTTCTCCCTCTCCAAGTTCGCGGGCCCGATCATGTAGCCTATACAATAAATATGAAATCAAATGCATTGAAAACGCAGAAACTTTAAGTCATTAAAAATCATGAATCGGTGTAAGTCTTTAAATTCAAAGTGCTCTGGACCGCGGGTACCCTGAATTAATAGGCTTCCTAATCAGTATAGTTAGGTTAATATCCATACAATATACGGGTAGATCTAGAGCGATTTCTACGAAAAGAGTGGTTTCTTAGGTAGAAAATAGGGGTTTCTCACATGTTCTCGGAATTTGTTGCTTTACAAACCATTTTACTTATCTGTAGGGTTCTGTCCACCCTCTCTGGAGGTTATTATGTTATTTGTGAAGGTATCTGGGGTGAAAATGTGATTTTGAAGCCTTTTTTAAATTGCGATCTCTACACACTATTTATAGCCTGGGAAAGCCCCTGTGAGATACTACGTCATTTCCCACAACCTATGTCCAGGGGGACCTAACTACATGCAGAGGAGTGGGAGAGTGAAGAAGAGGGTGTAGGCATAGGAGAGGGGGAAGGTGAGGGAAAGAAGAGGGGGGGGGGGGAGAGGATGTAGGGGAAGGGAGGGAGAGAAAGCGGGGAGGGGGAGCATGAGGAAGAGCGGAGGGAGGGGGGGATGAATCGGAGATGGGGTTGGGAGAGAAAAGCAGGTATGAAAGACAGAGAAGAGGGAGAGGGGCCCGAAGTGTGGGGAGAGAGAGGGCGGGTACGGAGGACGGGTAGATCTACTTTGCTAGTAGAAGATAACATTTCTATTATTTCAGACAATTCCAATGTACATGTATAAGCCGGTGTGTGATCCCTATAGACTACTATAGAGAACCGAAGTAGGCCTACTTTAGCACATTGTCATGCAGTGTATTCAACCAGTTTTGACAACTCAAGATGAAATTCCGGCATATTTTTATTTAAAAAAATAAAATTGATCGGCATACATGGACTGTATATTGGACGAATTAGATCAGCACGACCGAATGGCAACCCCAACCGTCAACGATGTTTAACCCAGATATTGCAAATAGAAATCTTAATCATTTCAATAACATTAGTAATATTAAAAGCACGAGAAAACTTTAACAATAATATTGTTAAAGTTTCCTTAATCATATTATATTAAAATATCGGTAGTATGTTATTAACATATATTATGTTAAAACACGGGCAGTGCCTTCACATGTATAATCTGTGCATCATTACAGAGCATGGAGACTTGTATTAAACAAAATAAAGCAAATGCAAATTGAAGACAAATGGATACATGGAAAGTCCTGCAAATAACAATATAACTGCTGGTAGATTTGATTTCCAGCGTTTATTCGCAATTAGGATTTGATCCTTTCCATTTCGTATTATCGTCCGCCTTGAAAAGAGACCTATAGCTTTTCCTTTTCGAAAGTTAACCATAATTAGGCCTGTTTACCTACCTGTGTCTGACAGTAGATCCAGATATTATTTTGAAAATATCTAGCCTAAATGTAAACAAGGTAGGATATAAAGGATAGTGATAACATGTCAACACTCCCTTTGCGAAGAACATGTACGGTAATTAATTGAGTATGTAATAGAAGATACATATCATATATGCTTATCCAGGGAACAGAGAGGTGAGCATGGCGTTACACGATTTTTTTTACATAAGACCTCTTGTTAAAATTGCAAAATGAATGGAGTGTTCAAACGCATATCTATACATACGAGTATTTAGATTCTTTTTTTATCACAGACTTTAAAAAAAAAAAACTTTTATGAAAGACATCATTTATATTATATAATGTATATACAGAGCTAAATAGACATAGCTTTTATTTATATATAGGGCCAAACCAGTATACTATGTACACACCTTTCTGACAATGAATGCTATTTTGTTTTAAAAAATAGCACCATTCATAGTTATTCTTGCAACCCTATGAATAAGATATTTTTTGTGAAATATGCATTCGTGCTTGTAATTAAACCGTAGGGTTCCAAGCAAACATTGCGATTAGGAGCAAAGCAATTATAGTGAAAAATAAGACACTGCTTATTATACACTTCGCTGTTTCCCTTCTTTCCATTTCTATGACACTTAATTGACGGGAGATCTCACTGAAATACATTCGGTGTTCTTGGTTCTGCGACGACGTACTTGGCGTTGGTTCAAGACCATTTGAAACGCTTGAAGAGGCCGCTTGCTGGCTGTAATTAGGTCTTGTGTCCATCCTTTGCTCATTTTCTACGAGGCTCAACATCTCTTCGTCTTCTCCAGTCTCATCTCCACTCTCTTCGAAATGATTAGGAGAAAAAGCATTCCCCCCTGTTAGAATGAAAGTAACATCGTCCTCAGATTGCATTTTTTTGTTCACTTCCTACACTTTTAACTTGGCTCGTTGTCTTCTATGTACAGGCATCACAGAAGGTTGTAATCGTGCATTCATACCTCAGCTAGCTAGGTTTATCATGGTATGTTTTCATACAGTGAATGCGGATATCAAGCAGGTATTAACAGCAGGAAGGTGCGTATACTCCGTGAACGCTGGAAACCATAAGATAAAGGATGAAAGCTCGACTATAAAATAGAAAGAAGCCAATGGAAACAAATGTAATCCTTCCTAGTAATGCATGTTAATTAAGTATACGGTAGGCCAATTGTTTAGCAATTGGAAAACAAGTCTTTGTAATTAATGGGCATGCAGATAGCTTTCCTATATAATATATATGTGTGTGTAGGCTTTCACCTGCCGTTCGTTATACACGTTTCACTCAATTCAGTCAAACACTAATTAAGCGATTAAATCCATGATTAGCTATGATTAAATAAATTTAATCATACAAAAGTATTTGATGTCGCATATATTATATGCAATCGCCAAGGCGACTCTGCAGACATCTGCAGGTGATTGTGAGTTACATAATGTACATCGGTATACCCTGCATGCATGCGCTTACTTAGCATGCAGAAGCAATTCAAAATTGATTTCGCTTGTATCCCCAATTGTTAGCGAATTGTATTGCCAGCTAATTACATTAACTAATGTTAAATAAAAAGTTCGTATTTGACTGAGCTCAAGCGTGTATACCTATCTACGCCACGTTGACAGTGTATCCCTCCGGCTCCAGCGCTATGTATCTTGACCCATGTACATATCTATGTATGCAAAACATACACAGTTATATCAGCTTCCTGAACACTAAATGTGACCTAGATAATTGTCACGAAATACCCGCGACGCTATTCCTTTGCCCTACTTGGACATGTATATTCTACTTAGCCTAAAGTAAACAATATGGCTCTCGTTTAGTATAGCAAGCATATAAAACAACGGCTAACGTTGAAACAAGACATCCAAATCATTTGCATTTAGTACATGCTATTGCTATGCATTTTAAGGTTTCTTTTCAAGCATTGGATTTAAACTGCAGCTCAAGAGATAAAGCGGATGATGACCGCAATTAATATATTACATTGAATCCTACATAAATACATAAAGTTCACAAAACTTACAGATACTTATTTAGCGTCCCTGTGGCTTCGGAACCGATCCTTTCCTAGTTCCACTGTGTGCGGGTAATAATGAAAAATTAATACATGTATTTCTGTTTCAGGAGTCGCCAACCTGCGTCCTAATAACACAATATTATGGACAACGAATCCCAGGTTTGGCCACTCCCTCGTATAAGAGGACGTATATCGCTATCTTTTATTCTCCCGCACACATACATGTATACCACTGCCAGACGTGTGACAATACGCTAGGGGGCATGCGAGTTCTTAAGCTCATTCTGGTAGTAAATTTAGCCCTCACACCAAAGTATATTTATCATGAATATTGTAGCATCAAAATGAATTAAAGACAGTGATAAGTTATGATAGGTAGACGAGGCATCAGACCGGTACGACCGTTGACATTTCTCTCTCTCTCTCTCTCTCCCTCCCTCTCTCTCCCCTCCTGGTGAAATATCAACTCGGAAAATATGTTTTGAAAATAATATAAGCATAAAAATTAATATAAGTTTTTTAAATAATAGACATTAATTAATAAATTAGTTTTCATATGACGATTTAAAAAATATTTTCTGCTAAATACACAGGCCATTTCATAATAATATGCGATTGAGATAATGTGGGATGATCGAGAGATTATAGTTCGGTAATATCAATAATAGTAAGACTAAAATAATGTTGTATAATTTAACAGTCGTGGTGGTGATATGTAAGAAACTACAAAAAGTGACATATAATGTTGAAATAACGGCATGCCGGCCATGGTGTATGTGAATAAAATAACCAATCATGGACAAACTCTTCGTTTTGTCCAGGGTTTTATGTTTTATCCTATGCATAATGATAGTTGTTGTTGGCGGTTCGTATCCATGGCAACCCTATACCCACCCTTAGGGATGAATATCGACTGCAACAATCAATTCCCAGGGTGATAATCTGCAGAGGACTGATCAATCGGCCCCTGCATTTATAAGGTGATTAGTTTTGGGGATTGTAAATCAATTATTTATCTTGCCCCGCTGGCTTTTTTTCGGGACTCATAATAAGATGTATTGAGGACCGAAGTGGGGATAATACAATTTATTCTTAAAAACCTAGTAAACAGAGGTTGCCCATATTGTGACACAATTCTCTGCATGTATATTTGTACAGCAGGCTGGAAGACAATAACAATCCATGATAAAAGTACAATGAAATATCGTCTTACATTTGTTAGAATGGAAAAGATCCTCCGTGAAAGGTACATTATATTAATGCAATGCATAACAAACTGAAGACTAAACTAAAGTGATAAATACACTGTATTTAATTGGCTTTTAGTATCTTCCACATGGCAATTCCGAAATAAGGCTACATGAGTGGAGATAACAATTGTGGATTTTACAATGTCTGTACGCATCGAAAACGCAGATCTATTTCAGAATTAAAATTCCAGTTAAATATACATATATACCGGTGTAGATCGAGCCACTGTTTCTGTAACATGGATGATTAAAATTCCTTTTATTCCTATATGCAAGTTATCCATCAAGAGCACACCCAAAGCTAGTAATTAAGACAGGCACACATATATTTTATGTATAACAATATCATTTGAAATTGCTTGATATCAACACATATTTTGATATGAGTAATTATTCTCACAGTAATACTCATTTTAGCACCGAAACCAACAAGGCCCTCTACATACAACTATAACTAATTAGGATATAGATGATACATTATGTTATATGTTCGTTCTTCTAATTGATAAAGAAGGAATGCCATTCTTTAGCGAAGGCTATCCATTTAGTCGTATCAGCAGGTTCTGAAAGACTTTTCGACTTATTAAATACACTCTGTGTACAATTGTAACCCTGTTTGAGATAATATGTTTTTAATTGCGAATATATTAGCTTAAAATCTTTGCCGTATACAAGATTATAAAATGCACAGGGTATTATAATTAGCCTACATTTTATATGGTAAAAGGTGGACGGAAGCATGACTTTAAAAGTTTGTTCTCATAACGAAAATAAAATCAACAACCTGTTTGCTCTTTTCTTATGGTTAGTATATATGCCATGAATATTAATTTTTGCGTAGCATTCATCTGTCATTCAAATATCGTCTTCGGATTTGGAGATTCCATACGTAGGGGATATGGTTCATAAAGGAATGTCTCCATTTGGAAGATCAACGGTTTCAGGGGTAAATGTTGGATTGTCATAACCTGAGGGGTCGGAACGCTTTGGTAGTTGTCGAATTCGAGTATTCAAAAAGTCCCATAGCAGTTTGAAGCAAAATTTGTACTGCTCCTGAAATAGAAAAAAATAATCAGATACGTACTGTAAAATATATTTTTTTCTCACAGCGGTATCGTGAACAAATACACATCAGATTCATTATGATTTTCCCCATTATACGGATGAATTATCAACTGTATGAGACGAGTTCTAACTTAGTTGGTATGGCGAGGAATATTTTAAATTAAAAAAATGCTCGAAAGTAAAGTCATGACACGCTATATGCATCTTTTCTTACCAGGCTATTTATCAGATGAGGTCTTCGAAGCTTGAGGTGTTTGACAGTGTGAAAAACGTTCACTTCTCCATCATGGACCATCTTCTCACATAGGACGAAACAGGTGCAGTAGAGCGCACTTTGACTTGCACCATCCATACAATGTATCACTACAGGTTTGTCCATGGAATTGGATTTCTCTCGCCATATATCTACTTTTTCCATGAGTTGCAGGAAGCCCTCCCTTTGCCAAGGTACTTTTTCATACATTGGCCAGGATTTGAACTGGAACTGTCGCACTTTCCTTTTACCCTGAGATGTGTTCCTCACATTGTGTAGCTCTAATGTTCTGATTGTGAAATGTTCCTCCTCCTTTTCGTGCTTCAAGCCTACAACAAACGGGTCGTACTTCTCCACGCCCATCCTGTTAGGCCAATATTGAACACATGACTCTTCTTTGAAACCGGCATTATTCATCATTACTATTGTGGTCACGTTTCTTTCATAGATCATCCTCCAGAAATCGGCTACCGTGTTCTGTAAGGGAGTCTGTGTGATGATGAACGCCCTTTTCTCAGTGTAACTATCGAAGAATGTTGCATTTATGTAATCAGTCCTGTCAGGTGCATCATGCGTCTTCAGTGATACTCGATATGCATCTAGAGGCACGATTGTTTTAAACCTATTCTTTTTCACACTGTTTTCCTTAAATGCAGCAGCGCACTTCTCCTCTAGGAGGGCAGGAACAAATTCTTCTAACACTTCAAATTGTTCCCTAAAATAGGACTTGTCAGTTATGGGATTAACTGCTGAAAGAAGTCTATAACTGACACGGAGGTCATCACCAACAATATTATGGTTTGTGATGAGAGCCTCAAAGAGAACGTCATAGATGAATATGTACTGTTTCAATGTTCTCACCATAACGGGCCTGTCTCTGCGCATTCGATCGACAAATTTGAAGACGTTGACAGAATTTTCTAGTTTTGCCTGCTCCATTAGGCAGTCTACAGCGATATATGCAGCCGTTCGGCTAACTCCTGTTCCACAGTGTATCACTGGAGGTACATCTTCGTCTGTGACCGAGATCTTCACTTTCATGCGAAAGTCCATGAACGGTATGGGATCGGAGGGTATGCCATGGTCAGGCCAAGCTGTGAAGTGGAATTGATTGACTCTGTGTGTCTGACCAGGACCACTGCCTTTGATATCAAACGTTCTGATCACGAAGTTGGCATACTCCTCCGTTTTCACATGTTGAACCGCCACAGAACCGAATTGAACCAGACCCTGATCTGGCCAATATTGTTCACATTTTATTGTACCATCCTCGACTAGTCGACACAAGAAAATTATCTGGGACACGTTCTCCTGGTAAACCATGTACCAGAAATCTTCCATGGTGACGTCATCGAAAGGACTCTGTGCCGCTATGTATGCATGTCTCACATGATAACCTTGAATATAGTTTGCATTTATATAGCCCGAATCACCTCGCCTCTTTTTTAAAACAACACGACTATGATCATAAGCTAGAAAGTCTTCAAACCTATTTTTCTCTATATTCTCTGGCCTAGTCGCCACATGCCAAGGATGTTGCTTGCCTTTCAAAAGTTTTGAATATTCTTCCTCAAAGGAAATACTAGGTTTGCTTCGTTGTATATCTGATACCTTAATATCATCTGGCATGTAAGCTTTGTTATCGTTTATTGTGACATGACGACTTTCATTTAGCTCTTTGATGTCACTCCACTTTGATTTTTTCAAACTATTGCTATGGTGATCGACATAATAATCAAGCCAGGTTGCCTTCATGTCATCTTCTTCGACTGGCTTTTGACAGTACCGTCTGTAGCAACAGAATATAATCAAAAGGATGATTATGATCAAAAGGATGAGGACAACCAAGGGAATGACAGTCGCAAGTATAATAACATTCTGATCAACTGTAGACGCTGCTGCTGTTGGTGTTATTATTATTGTCGTTGCCTCCGTTGTTGGTGTCGTCGGAAGTTCTGTTGTTGTTGGCGCGGTGGTAGTTGTTGTAGTGGTCGTAGTTGTTGTTGTTGGCTTTAAAGTCACCACTCTCAGATTTGTTGTAAATGAGGTTTGCACATGATTCAGTTTTGTGATGCCATCAAGAGACGAGTCTACGACAAAGTAAAGGTCGTAGTCGGCATCCTTTTTCAATGGTTTATTTCGGAATCCACCATAGACTAAATCATCACCAATCACGAAGTGTCGGGCTTTTGTCAGTTCAGTTGTAGCAAACTTTGCAGCGGTATAACCATAATCGATTTTCAGATCATCAGTTGGGTCGTAAGCCGGGGTGTCCCGCTTCTTTCTCCGAGTTACTTCAATTGAATCAGCGATTATGATGTAATAGTTGGACACAGGTCCGGTGGTTGGCACAACTGGTTGCAGCACTACGGTTATGTGGGTGGCAGTGATATTCTTGATCACAGGTTTGGGTGGAACAGGCGGTTTTCCAACAGAAGTCCATGTCTCTAGAACGGCCTCAGCACCAAAGAACTTGGTGGTGGAAGCACTGACCCGGAATCTATATTGAACAGCGGGGAAGAGCTCACAGGCCAGGTATTGAAGCTGAGTGGCAGGTAACTCTATTCCCGCGTTTGCTGAAGGGGAGAATGCTGAGTTTACTGCTAGGACATCGTAAGCGACCTGCGGTGGAACGGGTGGAAGAAAAGGGACGCTTAAACATTCATGTATTTATTAAACAACATAATTATATAATATGGCAATCACTGTATGTTTCCTCTCTGCTTCTGACTATAGTTATCAATAAGTTGACCCCCCTGCCCTCCCACAAATCTCTGCATTCAGATGTCCAAATATGCGACCTATAATGCATATGATATGATTTTAAGGATATGAATGCATTTAACATGCATGAGTAAGTTAGCGTCATACATACACCATTTAAATGAATCCCTATTATAAACCCTGAATAAGATACCGGTTTTGATATACTACTTACACACGCGTAGCCATGGTTTCAATGCACAAAGCACGTTTCGTGCAGTAGTTACCCTGCGAACCGTATTCGTGTGTATTTAAGTGGATCCTTATTATAAACCCTGAATAAGATACCGGTTTTGATATACTACTTACACACGCGTAGCCATGGTTTCAATGCACAAAGCACGTTTCGTGCAGTAGTTACCCTGCGAACCGTATTCATGTGTATTGCAATGAACCATTGATCGTATAACGATCTATGAATGAACCAATATTAATTTTTATGAATGATAACACAAACTTGATGCACAGGTATACATCCTATGCTCAGTAAACTCCTTCAGCCCATGTGTTCCCGAAGAAAAATTTCCCCCACCTTATAACCACGCAAGACACCGTTGATGGCACTGGGACGCGCCCATTGCATGGAGATGCACGTTTCGTTTCTGCCAATCCTGTGGAGATCTGTAGGAGCGCCTGGCTCTCCTTCATCTGTCCGTTGAGAAGCCATTTCACTGTATGGACCCCATCCATCATTCTCTGAAGACTGAGACTTGGCTTGGACCTTAAGGAATAGATTATGATCTTATAATAGCACTCGACAGCAATGTGAATTGAGAGAATAATCCAAATACAGTGAATCGCAAATAAAATATATAATGAAATGATAAGGATTCTCACCATGATGATGTAATCTGTGAAAGGGTCTAAGTCTATGAGGATCTTTCTCAGGTTCTGCATGTCATTGGATACAATTGATCTTACCACATCCGGGTTTTCAGCAGACGTGTAGCTGATTTTGTACGACGCAAGAACTCCGTTGGAATATAATGGAGCTTCCCACGTTAAAGTTATGGTAGTCGAAGTGAACCCAACAATTCGAAGATTTCTAGGAGCTGATGGCGCTATTCAAACAGAAAAACAGGAAAACAGGAATTACAACGAGGGCTTTTGAATATAAAAAAGAAAGATGTAGTTAAAATTACCGTAATTTGACCTACCTTCTCTAACTTTTACTTCATAAAGAATGCTATTGGATATCAATGTTAGAACACTGGTCCTAGATTTAACCTTGAAGTATTTAATGAATGTAAGGCAAGTATGCAGGAATGGGATTCAAGATAAAAAGTATACACAATATACCCATCCTATCAAAACTCCAGATAAGATTCAGAAATGTTTATATGAAGACAAATTTCACTCAGAGGAATTAATTTGATATCATGACTTACGACTCTCCAATGTTTTAAAGAAGAGCTCCTCTGACGGAGATGTTTCTCCAACTCCATTATTGTAAGTCACTGTCAAGGAATAGTCTTTAAATGGGTCAAGTCCTGTCACTCTTGCCTCAGAGCTCTCTGCTCTGGATACTTTCACCCTGATGTTCCGAAGTACATCTTTGATGTATATATTATAATATCCTAGGTTGTTTCCTCTCTGAACACAGGGCAAGTCCTCCCACGAAAGGCTTATATAAGTTGATCCCGTCTCCAGTGCAGAAAGCGTTTCTATCCTACCAGATGGCGCTAGAAAAATAAAGCATTGAAGTTCATTCCTTAAAAGTAAAATTATATTTATATATTTACTGTGAAAGTAGCTATTTTCGCGCTGTATCTATTTTCACGTTTATTAAGTTGTGTCATTGTTGACATTGGAGAGATTGTTGGTGCGCGAATTTATGTCCACGCGAAAATGTGTGAAGGCCAATGCGCTAAAATTTAGTATCGCGAAAATAAATACGTTTACAGTAAATGGGAAGGAACTTCAATGGCATGCCTGAAGTCAAATAATAATCACCTGGAACTGTAAAAAAAATAAAAATAAAAAAAGAGTTGGAAGTGCAGTCTGGAACTACAGTGGGAAAAGAGAACATTAAGGCGTTACCGCGTATATTAGAGTACCTCACCCCCATCAACACAATTTTTAAGGTACTTAAAAGGGACATTTCGACTCACGCATCCATTTCAATAAAAAAAAACCTATTGAAGAACCTAGACCATACAGTTGCAGCGCGAATATTTTACGTCGATTATATTGTGCCGATATAACGGCGCCGGGACTGATGTTTTGACGATAAATAATGTAGCCAAAATATGTAACATTGTGCAGACATTGAATGCTGAATAGGATCTCTGTGTACTCTTGTTATATATATGTAGATATTGTGGTTGAAACACAAGATAGATGTTCAGGCAAGCCAGTAATACTGGATATCTGGGCAGTATCCCAGTGGCAGAACCGCTGCCAACTCAATATTGATTTTTATCGAGTCTTCTCCAACCAAAACAATGACATTGCTTTGTTTGGTGTCATCAGCCTTCCTTCCAAGACATTGATTACTGACAGCAAATGTTCAATAACAGATTCTGTTACATATTCACATGGATGGTCAGACAATATTCTTTTTTAAGTTCTTTTGTACTAAACTCTACCCCACACGAGAGGAGATTTGTCTACCACTAATATGGGCTCATTTCCCACAACACTGCACACCAATCGTCGTTACTTAAATGATTTTCAGATTGTCATCTGGGACCAGGGGAATGTACAGATCGGTGCAAAGTTGTTATTCAAACACAGTTACCCATACTTATTTTAGCGGTGCATGGACAAATATCAAATTCTATGCATTCCATACAATCCAATTTACAATCATACCACATAGCTGCAGCTATACATACCCACTGGCTTGGTAGCAAATATCCGCACTACAGCTTGACCTTGTCCGGCTCGATTGATACCACTCACATACAGCTGGTACCTGGAGTAACCGTTCAACCCCTCCAGCGTATAACTAGTGACGGTGGCAGGGATCAGCCGGGTCCTTGGCGGATCATTCACCTCAATGTTACAATTACCAATACCGATCTTCTGGTAAGTAATATTGAATGTTTCAGGTGCATTGTAGTCTGGATCCAAAGGTTGGCCGTCCGGACCGAGTGGTATAGTCCAGCCCAATATGACCGAACCGCCTTCAGTGGCTGAGACGGATATCTCTGGTATAGGTGGAGGGGCTGCAGCAATTAAATGGAATTTGTTATTTTGTATTACAAAAAGGAATTCAGGGGCATGGTGTTGCAACACTAGTATAAAATAAGGTTAATTACCGGTTAATCCATCAATGACTCGAACTAAATACCTATGTTGGGTATGAATAGGTTTACGCTACAATGACTAAAATGTAAAGCTACAAATTCTAAATAAGTTGATACAAAGCCGAGGAATAAGCTGACAATGAAAGCGCGAGAAGCAGCCTGGCCCAAAATAGTTACCTTCTTAATACAAAACTACATGCCAAATTAGATATACATTGATAAGCGGACTTACGGATAGGCACTGGAGTAGTTGTTACAGTTGTTGTTGGTGTTGTTGTTGTGGTTGTTGTTGGTGTGGTAGTGGTTGTTGGGGTTGGGGTAGTGGTAGTAGTAGGGGTTGTGGTGGTAGTAGTGGGTTTAGGGGTTGTAGTGGTGGTAGTTGGCACTGCAAGATATAAGCAGAGAGCCATTTACTACGAAATTAATTTTTAGCCTTTATCTAGTATTTCCCACAAAAACTAATCTCATCTAGCTGCGATCGTATCTTTTCATCTATGATCTATTAATCAGTTATATAATGTGTATCTTGATTATGAGTGATTATTAATTAGGTTAATTAATCATAACTAAAGTCTAGGTTCTAAATCTTATGCAAGAATTCAACAATATTTTGAAGAAATGTTGATCAGGAGATATTTCGATTAGATTTGATTTGCATGGCTTTGCTTACAACTAGCACGACACAAAGGCAGCAGGGAATGAAGCACGTACATCATTTCAAAACTACGGACACAAATACTATTTGCAATGACATCCATATCCACAGCTATATAATTATATAAGCTTAGACCAATCTTTATAATTTTACTTTCATGCTCTTGTTTTTCCTCAAACACACACAACCAATTTTACCTGGACAAGCAGGAATCACGCCATCGGATGGTGGGCCTGGTATACCTCTCTGTGGTTTGCCATTGTCTTCCCAGGAAACAACTATTCGAAACTTAAACGTTGTATACTGCTCGAGGAAGGTCAATACCTTTGAGTAGTTGGCTCTGCCCTCTACGAAAGGGTATTGGACATCTGTTATCCATCTAGTGTCGTTCATACTATATTCAAGCCTAAGGAGAAGGAACGCAGAAATACCCTCAATATTTGGTCAAAACTATTTTTAAAACATTTTTTTTTCAACTACAGCCGCGAACAACTCTCATGCAAACATGAATAAACTAGTAAGTTGTTGATGTAGCGATTTGAGCAGAATTTAGTCATTCAATGATGGGAATCATTTCAGTTTGCTCGCCAATAAAAGTCTCAGCTATAATATGATATTCAATTTCATAAATTACTTTTTGGGCAAATAATAAAATAGAAATGCAACAAAGGAATTATTTAATAGGATGAATAGTATGTCTTTGGTTGAGCTGTTTCACGTTAAGTCACATACAGTATGTGCTTAGCTAAAAGACTCATGAATAGAAGAAGTACTCTACATACATATAGGAACTTATGGGCACCATTCCAAAATCGACTTCCTCGTCCCACTGAAGCCAGGTTACTCGCATGCGCTGGCATTGCAGCTCCGATATAACAGGTGGAGAAATCAGACGAGGTCGTCCTGTGAGAATTAGAGATTGGAAACCTCATGTACTGAAAAATCTATGATTAAGGTTGGAATTCCTTAAACCACACAGCGTAAGAGTGTAATGCATACTTTATCAGCATGCCTGGGGAAGATCTGTACCACTTTGCCATGAGGAAATTATACTGTAGAGAAGGGTTGCAGTTATGTATATTTGTTTCGAAAAATAATTCTATTCAAAGTCCCAAAATGGTAACTTATTGTAAAAAAATATCTAATTACCTCGGCTTGAATATCAAGTATGTGACTCATAAAGAATTTACAACATCCTGGTTCGTGTGTAATCAATGTCCTTGTACTACTTCGAACATTCAATGTGTAGAAATACAAATCTAAAAGACTTTAATGCCATTAGCAGCGATATAGCTTGAATACACTCAAAGTAACACTTATTGTATCAAACTCAGAATGGAGCAAGTGTTAGTTATTGTTACATACATGAGATTAAAAAACAACATTAGATCGCGAATACCCTTAACATTCGCTTACTATATTGAATGTAAAATGTATCTTTTTCTCGGGGCACCGAACGCAACTACTAAACAAAGCATCCTATTGTATAAATTTCACCTACGATAAACAGTTCGTGATATTACTAATAGAGGTATAATTCCAGGTATTTGTATATAGCTCACTTGTTTGGCAGCTTGGTCCCGTCCAGTCTGAATGGCAGATGTAGTCAGGACACAATCCGTTGACTATGTCACAGGGAGCTTCATCGAGGCAATGGCAGAGCTGATTACAATTTGGTCCAAACTCACCCGGCGAACACACTAAATTGTAGCAAAATAAACCACCTTTGTTAAAAGAGAATACAATTGGGGTGTTGTTTTTGCATAATCAACTGACTGGTAAATACCATAGGAACTGTCGCTTTGTTCAGGCTACTAGGTTCAATTATACTTGTAGGTCTAAATCATGTTTGTTCTTGTCTATGCTTTTCTATATATTCATGAAATAGTTTTAATATTCTGCTTTTCAGGAAGCATTAAATTATTAACAAAGATTTCTATGGAGTCTGTTAAGATGAAGGGAAAATTGGCTACACTTTAATCAATAAAAAACCCACCAAAATCCACCAAAACAAATATATAGTAATTTATCAGTTAGGAATAGTTTGTTTAAACCGACAAACAAGTTCTAAAGAAAGGTCGTGTTATAGCAAGTTCAAATTGTACACACCAGTTTGACAATATGGGGGGCCCTTCCAACCACGATCGCATTGATAATCTTCACAAATCCCATTTCCAGTCTCCGAATCAATGCCACATTGTGTTTCACCATTTAGACAATGACACACTCCCGTACAATTGACACCGAAACGTCCGAGGGGACAGACGACACCTACAAGACCAGACATGGTTAATCAGGGATGTATATTAGTTATGCATACATCTCTCATTAAAATAATGTATTACAAAGCTAATTTAACAGGCAGATATATTTATAGAAATTATGCCTCCCGTTTACATCTAGTATTCATATTCACATTCATATATATTGCACAAAAGTGCGCGTTCGGCAGTGATTAAAAACGAAAATTAAAAAGTCTAGCTGTGCGAATACATGATGTGGCATGCCTCTACGTGATTCAATGGAAACTCGAGATTTTATGCTCCTATATGGTAAAACAAATACTGTTACTTTGTTTTCACGCAACCTCCACAACATTCAAACAGACCACATAATAAACACTACAGTTCCTAACTTAGAGATGAAATTGGTGTGTAGGGATATGATCGATTCCCTATGGTAGAGTCGAAAGTTGTTTTTTCATCGAGTAAACAAAGCCTCAGGTGTAAGGTAAACACTAAGTATATGAGTCTAAGCCAAACACTTTAAATTCCCGCCGAGATCCTGTGCTTACATATCACGATTTCCGCGCAACCGACAATACGCTTTCGATCGACTGCTGATCCATAAAATTAATCTCACGAAGAAGTGATTTCTGTTCTTCTGGATAGGACACACTCATTATAAGGTTAAAACACACAATCAAGGAATATGGATGGGAAATATTTAGTGACTACTGAATATTGTTGTGGATGTGAGCCCTCGTGCAGCAGTTGCAAAATTTATATGTTTGCTTACACATCTAAAGTTCATTTACATTAAAGGTTACATTGAACTCGTTCATAGGGATCAAGCGAATTTCAGTCTTAAGTCATTTATATTCTGCATTTATAAAATACTGCTGAACGATAATTAAGGTGGAAGTCAAGAATAATATGTATAATTGGTGCTGCGATATATAATATACACAACACGTATACATCAGTATTAAAATAAATCTATGAAATATGATAAGCATATATGATTATAAAACACTAATATTCATGTGGGGGTTATCATGTTATCTTAACCCTGATATATAATTATAGTGGTGATGTTCGAAAGGTTCAGAGCAACTAAGTTACATTTAACCAATTCTGCATGTCTACTACAGGTCAATCCATCTACTATACAGTCTGCACATGTTAATAGTGTACATGTTCGTGTGGATATTACGTCACCTACCCTCTCCAGCACCTTGATTCTCCTGTCCATTGACTACACATTGAAGGAGACATTGTGATAAAGCTAGTCCAAGGAATATATTGAAGCACCAATACTTTATACTTGTCCTACAGCTGCTATATGACCCAGGTTCATTTCGATTCAACATTTTCTCTGTGAGGCAATTCGCACCGTGGTCTTTGATCCCACAACGTTGATTTTATCCTTCTGGTTCCATGGCCTTAGATTCAGTGTGAGTTTGACAATATCTTTAGTTTGGCAGGAAATGGATTCTTTTCAGAGCATCAATACAAGAAATTTATCCCGATAGAGCGTTCATTGAACCAATGTAGCGTTCCAACTAAGCACCTGCAAATCCAATGACTTGAAATACCAAATGTATATATCCACCGTCGCACCGAACCTGCATGTCAGGGGACTAATCGCATGTCTCAGACCTATTCGTCGCGAGAGTAATTCAATTGATAAATTATACGGTGATAGACATCCAATACCGACAGGAATGTCCATGAACATTTAATTTATACATGTAAACCTCTCGGATCCCTGGAGCGCCTAGTCCAAATGCTCATAAATGTGCATGCAATAGGCCCAATCATGTCTTCCCGCCTGGAACTCTTGGTTTGAGTCTCACTTATACGCAGGTAATACTCCATAAAATCTATTCCTCAATTGCTACGAGTTTGGTGAAATGTCCTTTCATATCTGTAACCTCTCCTACATTTATGCGTGTGGCCAATGGATCTCAACGCCCTGTAGAGGTGTCTCCGAAAGAAGGCTCTCCATTTAGATCAAAGAATTTCAAGTCTATAATGGTCCTGTGATTGGGAGGGCGTTAGTTCTGTTGGTGACTAGGAATTGAGTATAGGTCGTGAGTTGGGCCTGTGGGGGCGGCTTATTATACAGCCCCAAGTTCTGGAATTACTTCGTTCTAAGCCTAAGCCTTGACCAGTCACAGGCGGAGTCACCTAAAAAGACTTCTACAAAAGTCTACTTCCAAATCCGCCTGCTTGTTTTACTGGGCGCTTGCAGGTTAGTCAGGATCAGGACCCTCGTCAATATATAGAAAATATTCAAGCTAGCCCGGGCCAATCGGCAACCACTCATTCCACTGCAATGTGTGGTGAGTAGGCACTGTGCAAACGAAGCCATTCACTGGATCCATGCTAGCTCACCTATATTATTGCCCTTACATGCTACAGCATGTTTCAGTCACCGCGCATGTTAAGTTGCTTTGTAGAAATAAACCCATGGCACTCACTCCGCGAATTGTGTGTAGTTCAGTTGTATACTTGAGGGGCATGTTCCTGAGAAGCTATCGGCCTGAGTCAGTAACATTTTCTGGTCACCAGTTGCAGGTAGAAAACCAAGCTACGCGCGCATCCCCTGAGCTCCATGAGAAAATGATGAATGCGTGCCGCATTAAACGGTGTAAACAATCTCAGGGGGAATATATGTCATAAACATGCACCGATGAGATGAGCTGTTCGCACCTGGATTTTTATAGTTATATAATAGTCTGTCCCAACTCTAATCACCATGGTTACTCCTACAGCGTGTCACAATACTAGGCATGTCCTCGTTCCACTGTAATAATTGTCACCCCATGTCGCTATTGCTTGAGCTGATGCGTGGACTCTCAGGTGAGGAGGCTGCAGAGGGGAAACAGGTGAAAGGAAGCGGCGCTTTCGAAAACCAACGAACCCTGCGTGAGTCATTAAAATCACAAGAGCGATTTATTGATCTATGGGGTACTGGTCCATTTTTTATTCGTTGTGTCCCCATACTGAACTTAACGTCTCTGGACCACTCAAAGTAGTAGATATTTTCCCGAAGTGTAGCTAAGTGTGTAGGCTGCATATATCCTGTAGAAATCTGACATACCAACACAAATGAAAAGAAGCTGTGTTTTTCTTTAAAAACAATTAACCTAATAACAAATGGGGAATTTTCTTCTTCGCTTCATTCTGCACAGCAATAGATAGACACACATTAATGCACCGGTCGGAACACTTTCCATTTACTCAGTTAGAAAGTGAAATGAATGACGTAATCGAACGCAACCAAGTAGAGTAGGTTCGTGTGAGCGGTTCCCCGAGCAGATCATCATGCTCTAATTCCAGTCTCAATATTCCAAAGGCATAACATGATAATACTTTCCATACTGAATAGCTCTATGTGTGTTCAAGAATTCATCCTGGTCTTCCAACTGGTAGCCCTAGGACTTCATGTAGTCTTCCATCCTTATAACAGATTGCTCAGCTACCTAATCCAGCCTTCTCACTTTCGGTAACTCAAAGCTAGCCATAGCTCGTCAGGTGATTGTTTGCTTTTACACTAGGTGTCCTCGCAATCAGTCCTGAAAATAAAACTTTCACTGAATCACGTTTCTAAGGAATATAATTTATGTGGAAAGAACAAAAAAAAACAATAATATCTTTCAATGGGGAGTATATGCTTTTGTGTGAAAAGGGTGGGGTATGAGCATTGTGCACAAACTATCGTGTTTTATCGCCAATTCCATTCCCGATAAGTTTCCCCGCCCAATATCTTTATCCAGATAAGTCATCTAGAATACTAATAACTGATACTGCTAGAGCAATCAACGATGAAAACTGATGGAAAATATATTTCATCATTTTGCCCCAAAAAAACATTTGCAGCTGTCTGCTAAGTATTAATGAACGACAACAATGACAATAACTATTTACTAAGTATTAGACGACTTGGATAACTTGGCAGGCAAGCAGGAAAAAACATACTTTTACAGAAGCTACAAGGGTTTCTTCTCAATTGATCACGTTCTATGAATTGGGGCTGATTAATCAGGGCATTGGAATCTCATTAGTAATTCCAAATGATTGACCCAATTGGCAAGTAGTGTAGTGACATGGAACGCCTTGCTGGATCAATACTCATTTTCCCCCACCAAGCATGCCATGATCAATCGATACTCTCCTTCAGGCAGCGAGTAGGAAGACTTGAGAATTAGATTCATGCAATTCATATCAACAATGCATCGGTATTCATGGTGTTGTAAGCCTTTATGCCATGGTTTTAATGCTTAATTACTTAATGCATTTATCGAAATATGACATTTTGCACCCAGAGAAAGGCTATTAATATTATGTATTGATTAATTAGTATGGAAGGTAAAAATCCCATGCCCTGGTTTAAAAATATAGACACTGATATCCAAATACTACACACATGCACGCACCAGTGCAAGAGATCGTCATGCACTTTTCCTGACGACCCAGTATTCCCACTCAACTATCGATTGAATTTCTCTTCATTTGCATTCCCTTCCCCTTCCCTCTTGGGTGCAATTAAAGACTGATATATTGGTGAATTATTTAAATCCTAAAGGGGAAACCTTGAACTATTTTCGGATCACTTTACTGAGGACGTATTCACCAGTATGGTCAACGTTGTGGCACGTGACCCATAAAACACAATACAAAATTTACAGGGGCATGTAATATGTACTATGTACACAATACTATCTCATATATCTACCCCCGCCCCCCTTCCGCCCCCCCCCCCTCAATCACACAATCGACACCAATGCATCTTCTGTTATTGGCTCTCGTTCCGCGTGCCATTGTAATTCTCTGGATTACAGTCATTTTTTCCGAGACTTGACATTTTTTAATCCGTCTATAATTACATTTCACTATCATATAACTCATATTGGTACAAGGGAAATCATAATTAAGTCAGTGATACACACATTCTCGTTACAACTTTTCAAAATTATTATTCGTTTTTTTGCTACAACCATAATTAAGATCTTACCGCTTGTCAAAGATGTCTTAAATGAAAAAAAAAGGGATCTTGTCATATATATGGTACAGATGGGAAAGAAAACCAAATTGGGAGAGCTTTAAGGTAAGGGGGTTCGTGGATAATTCATATCAACGGCAAAAAATACGTCCGAATTATTATCAATATCAAAACATTAGATGGCCATGTCGTAACATCTCTCTCGGGTCGCCTCATCAGAGTTATTACCTGGATTCTATTCGGGATATCTTGAATGTATTTTTTAAAGGAAATATCTACTTTCTCCGTTATATTTAATTCCAATACGACGTACAATTATACGATACAATTATATGGCATCCAGGATATAGGAACACACTATTTTGCCTGATATAGTTTTCCAGAAAAATGTAGCCTGACGTTTTGGAGTACACAGTCCTTGAAGGTATGCCAAGTTAGTGGACAAAGCGGACTTCCAGTAGGGTATTGTGTAGTAAGGACTATACCTCTGATTGATGTTTTGCTAAATGTTGTAAGTTGTACAACAGTTATCATTCACACTGGCATCATCTAACGACTTTGATATACTTTGGCATTATTATAATACTATATATATGAAGAAATACGGATCGATGTTTTGCACATTTATCTTTTGATTTTAATCGGAACATTCTAGATAGTACTTCTCTCTCACTTTTCAAGCGCCGCATATATATATATATATTTTGAAAAGGTTTTATTCAGCATAACCTGCCATCGAGTCTTTTACATTTCTAATGACAGACGAGTCGTGTCCCTTATATTTTGTAGTTTTGGGAGTTTTCAAATTTTCTTTACTCTTCCACTGTCGATTTCAATGTTTGTCGACTGAAATAACTCAAATGTTTCAATAATTATAAACAATTAAGGTATATATCCTTAGTCTTGACTGTCAAGTTCTTTTAACATTTTCCACCAGAAATCTGTTATGTTTTTTCCATGTCCCTGAACAATATTATTATACTCTACTATTCTCATATTCATTTTTTAGTTTCGTTTATAAATCGCCGCAGATATATTAATTTCAAGAAATAATATGAATACTCTTGATCGGTTACTCAGCGTGTCCCAGGAGAAACATTGGGGGTTGGCACAGAATTTGAGTGGGGATCATGACTGTTGAAATGAATGACATTTAGACAATTCTGATAAGTAGCTATACTGTTATCGCCAAGCGATTTAATATAAAATTCTTTGTACATCTTAATTAATTTCTTTACAATTTTTTTTATGTTGATGGAGGTAATGAAATCAATCGATTTTGTTTTATATTGATGGAGATAATAAGCGATCATCTTGCTAATGTCTGTCATTCAATATTGGTGTTTCTCCTTTCATTTACTGCCTACTTCTGTTGATCATTCATGGAACACGTGCCATGGCAATGACTCCTTTGCTCAGCTGCCAAATGCACAAAATGTGCCCTTTATTGCTCAAGGTTTGTACCTCTATCCAAGGGTTCATTGTAAGCAGAACTAAAGATAGAGATTTACCCTGCCAGTCACCATTCCTGCCACCCTGACAAACTTCTGATCCAATCATAGGAAAAACCTTATCGAAAATCAACAATGCACTAAGTGCAGTTGGCAGCTAATATTCCCGTTCGAGTGTGATAATGACAGAATTTAAAGCCAAATTACATCAGTTCGTTTAATCATCGACAGTTCAAGTTGTACCATTTAAGGGCATGTAATTCCAACAATAAAGAATGCTTTCATATCTTCTGAATGATCATCTGCTTTCATGTTATTGAAAATCGGTACTCAATAACTTGGAGTAAATGGGGGTAAAAAGTGCACATCACTTAAACATTTTTTCTGTATTGCATTGATTCCTTCATCCTCCCACACTCATAATGCGGTTGAGGAAACATCACACTTTTTAGGGATGTAATTCTTTAAACCAACATAATCTTTTATTCATCCCGCCGGACAGATAACATTAAAAATAATCAAATATAAAAACCAATGTATTTGCGGTGGTTTCTAAGCAATCAAGTCTGTAATCAATATTTTACATACAAAAAGAAATGTATTCACGTTTTTAGGGTTAAAATGGTCGTGTCAAATCTTACTTTAAACGGTCCATATAGATTCTTGAGAAGTATGGGATTGTGCTGATTGATTATTCTAACAGTAGGATATAATTCAATGCTCGAATGTTTCCATTTCTTAGTAACTGCGAAAATGTGGTTGCCAAGGGCTACAATTTGTGTGCATGAATTCAAATGATGCCATGGTGAATCATTCTTGACGTGCAAGCAACACATACAGCATCTGGGTCTCATAGTTGGAGGCAAATTACAAGTAAACATTACCATGGTGATGCATGTAACTATTGAACAGATGCTATAATTCTTAAGTATTTCTCAGCCTTGGGGGCACTCTCAGGTCACTGAGTCAAGAGATTTAGCCCATAATCTATAATCAGACTATACCCCCCATTATTTGGAGGGTTGTCCGCCATATTTTTGTACTTCTTATCATACACATTATGAATTTTAAAATCAACATTTTTAATGATAACATTATAATTAAGCAAGGTGCAAATTATGAGTTTCCTATAATAATATTATGCAATTTATATTGATTGAATCCAGCTGGCAAACTCCGCTTCAACCTCAAGTTAATGTGAATAATTTACATAATGGCATGTTTACCAAATAAACAACTCTCGAAGAAATATTATGAATGCACTTATTATATGTGCATGCTATATGAGAGGTGCTATAAGTGGGGTGCTATAAAAATATTCATACAGTACGCGTACTATAAAAATGTAGTTGTCTAAAAATAGCTCTGTTGATAGGCTTCGCGGAGCTTTGGCTCTCCGCGAAGCATGTAAACAAGTCCCCGCGATCGGTAATCCACCCATAATTCTGGTACTATGATTATAGAAATACATAATAAAAACCACATCATTAAATAGAGCATTAAACTCTCTATCGAATGATATACGTTTTATTAATGTAGCTCAAGAAATAGCCGCGATATGAACGTTTTAATTCAACAATATCAGTAGGTCTAAATACTGCATGATCGCACAGTGGGCACCATTATAGGCCTACTAATGGGGCTGTCAGTGGGGCTGTCAGCGGGGCTCTCTGAGACTTCTTTAATATTTTTTCAGTGATATCTGATGACATATGAATGATCAAATTTTATGCACATATAATAAATATAGAATGGAACTATATAGAATGAAATATAGAATGAAAATATAGAATAGAACTCGCCGGCAATAATAAAAAATTTATTGGACTTGATTCGTCCACATAAGCACTCAGCCTACGGCATCATGCTTATGTGGGTGAATCTCCTCCAATAAATTTGCAATCATTTCGATTATTGCCGGCTCATCCCATTCTCTCTCTATATATGTATGCATGGAACACAATTAATCATCTTCTATGAAACATCAAGAAAGTATAGGATAACATCTTTCGCAACATTTTTACTATTTATCTCATTTGGTCCCATACAGCAAGAGAAAATAAAAGTATAGTGAGGTCTATGCTAAAATTTAACACATTTTCACAGGTTTGACCTTGGCCTTGACCTTGACCTTGGCCAAGGTCAAATTCATTAATTTGAGGAAATGGTCTCTGAGGGCTTTCCCATTCCTGAAAATTGCTAAGGAATCACAAGAATAGACAAAAAATTATAGTCAATTAATCTTTCAGTAGCTGTATTTCAGAAAAATACCAAATTTTGTTATATAAACGGTTACCATGGCAACCATATTCATATTTTAGAATGGGCCCCCTTCAAAAATGAAAGCCCTATGTGATTTCTATCTGCTGTCAAACTTTGGCACTTTTGTCACTAAAATCGCCATTTTTGCCTAAACTGACTAGACTATGAAAGTAAAGTCAACAAATGCATAGGAATAAACGTGCTGGTAGATATGATTCACAATACAACTCATGTGTCACGAGACCCAGTTTGTCCACACTATGACCAATACATGTATATATTACATGTATACATGTGTATAAAGTTAGCTCAGGCGACAGGAGGATGTACAAGGGCGGCAGGTGTAGGATTAAAGACAGAGTGTGCCAGGTTTGGTGGCTATATGAATCATACATGAGATCACTGCATGCAAAGCAGTACTTAATCAGAAATACGATTGTAAAAGAATCAACTTAAAGATGAAAACACCGAAACGCCATGGACTATATACTACTTTACGAAATATTGCTGGTGGATACATATTTTCGAATGAACTGGTTTGAGTTGTTTGTCCCGTTCTTCTCAGCACCAGAGCATTGCTTAGTATGCAATTTGAAAAAAAATGTAAGGAATAGTCTTTGAATGAAAATTGAAAAAACAACAACCCAATCATGGCCAGTATAGGCGTGAATTGGCTATAATCTGGTCCTTGCAGGTTATACAAATATGTACACCAGTTCGGTCACAGAATCACCAAAGTTACATCTCGCGATACCCAGGGTTGAAAACAGAATCTTTTGAACTAGCAATTGAAACAGCTCAAACAGAGCTAAATCCACTGCTAACATTACAGCGCTTTTGGCATTTGACTGGAGCTATTTTTAATATGGCGAACATTATTTTGTATGCCGCCTTTTCATTTACCACCTCTGTGATCAACCTGCTATGGATCTTTTTGATCTGAATCTGCTCATTCGTTTGCAATCCCGTGACCCGTAAGCTTATGGCCTCATCAATTGTTATCATTTTTGAGCGACTCGAATTCAAGGGAACATGGACTGGCCCCTCCTCCCATGCTCGCCAGCTTTAACTCCAGCGCAGGCACACAGGTGTGATTGCTTGTGGTGCCAAGGCGGACTCCGTGGGCGTCCACAGTGCGCACGCACACGCCCAAACATGCAGCACGCGGCAGAAGTCTCCACCCAAGCGCGCTGGTCGCTGGCGTTGCGTTTGGCTTTACGACGGCACAAACAATTGAAGCCACATGCACTTATCCCCACCGCAAGGCTGCGCGGTTCAATTGGTAGAAAACCTCTCTATCGATCAGTACCCAGCTCGGAAGAGTTTAACACCTTTTGCTTACGGACGTTGCCACGGCAACCAGACCAATATGGCTGACAGTCTCTAGAGGTAAGGCACTTTCTCCCACGTGTATTTGTTTTCTATTTGAGATCAGCTGGATCAGTGGCAGACTTATATTTGTAGCAACATCCAGGCCGAGGATAGCCTCCCAACATCATTAACTGGAGAGGAATTGATCGACCTCCAATTCCATTTATTTATACCAAGTGGAATTGGGCTATGCTAAATGCATGCAGGGGTATTGTTTCATTGGAATCACGTATAAAGACGGACGCTTTGCCTCGATAGGGTTAAGGCAGGGTCTCTGGGGACACCGTACTGCATCACATACACGTCTCGCCTCGTTACTAATTAAAGAAGGCAGGGTTCAGGTAGTTTTTAGTTAGGAAATACTATTGATCCTTACCAGAGTCAGTCGGGCGGGCCATTTAGTTAGTGGATAAGCTGGAGGCACGAGGTCTGACAGACGAATCAGCTTCCCAAATAAGTCAGTGCAACAGGCTCCCAGAATGTTGAATTAAATTCGGGCTATCTGCACCTGCCTTGGAATATTCAAATATGGAATGATGGTAAAATACCAAGGATTTCCCATCTCACAAGTGCCCACGGCCAAAAGGGGTAAGGAATTAATCAGTATAAGGATGTGTATAATGGAAAAGGATATAGATCGGCGAGTGGTTAGGGTTAGGTCGAATGTTTCATTGTTTTTACACTGTGCAAATATTTGCCAAAAATCTGTGTCAAGACTCTCTTGCAGTGAATCACAAATCCCAATTTTATGTTCGTTCACAGGTCCAGACCTGCTTAATTTGAAAGGATCCGGCAGGCGCGCCAGAAACAAGTGTCATAACTGGCGAATTTGGAGTATACTTCGATTTCCAAGAGGAGAGGCACGATTGCTTCATTTGGACAAAGGGTTCTGACCCAATTAAGACATGGATATTACCATTCGGAGCCTGTGGTTAACGCTCTTATTCCTCTACATCTACCGAGTCTCGGGTATGTTTTCGTTTTACATTTCCTATTGCCTTCCACAACGGAAGTTCAAACTTTTAATTATTGATATAAATGGATTTACATAGGCCTCCATAATAATTAATGAAGCCATCGACAATAAGATTAGTATTAATGATTTATAGCAAACGTTGATTTGCTCGTAGTTAATTTATTGATCACCCCATTTCACTACTTGGCCGCCAATGACTTTTAGACAAACCCATACGAACCTTTTTGTTTCCTTTTGATATTTGATTTAGATCCTAACATGAAAATACACACCCTGTATAAGATATTAGATGATGCCTCGATTGTGCATGAAATTGATAAAATACAGTTTAAGTTTAGGATATCACCAATATTCTGACCACCTATTCACAACAACGCTACAAATATCTGAAATATCTTATTTCAATTCACAAACACCCGATAGAGCTTGAAATGATCCTAAATAACCGAGCCCAAATAAAAATTTCCATGAATCATGGTACCCGAGGCTTAATCATGAAACTTCCTGGTATCAAATAGTACGATAACAAAAATGAACGGAAAACTAACTTTCTAAGTATTTTCAAGAAATATAAAATGCACCCATAGAACGTCCTCTCCCCACTACCACAGGCTTCGGCTCGAGATGAGCGTTACCTGTTAGGTTGCGTGAGAGAGCAAAGTGGGTCTTCTTGACTATCCTCATCCCAGATAGTGCTCCCCTCCCGCAAAGTTTATCTTATTCATGTGGATTTCAGGGAAAACATTGAGTTGAACTATCCCTTACGTGTTTCTGGTCACGGGATCTACGGGCATACATGCCCCACCCAAAAGTAGTGACATATCCTGTGGTTTCTATTTATAAAATTGCCATTGGCAAGCATAGCATGGATTGATGAAACGGTTAACGTATATTACCATCCAGGGGCTCTCCTATATGAAATATGTATGATGTGGCCAATCCATCTCGCAAGTCATTATACATTTAGAATGATTGCGGCAGCATACCGGTGGAACGCGTTGAATATGAAGCCAATAAAATTGTGTAACGTGAATTGCCGTGAATTGTTGATATGCCTAAGTATAGGCAGTTATCGCCGAACTCAATAGGAGAGTTATTGATTAGGGGGAATTTTGATTTGAAAAGTATTTCATTCAGGATATGAATTACACAAAGTGCTATTTTCATCAAAACCTGAGGCATTTGATAAGATATTAAATTATAACGATAGAGAAGGATTACAATGACATAATAGTGACAATAGCTTGAACATATAATACTTATTACAATGTCGTCCAAATTAAAACGTTTCCCCCTGTTGGAATCATTAATAAATACAAGTATAAAAGGCCACCATATGCATCATCTACAATAAGTGCCTAAAACCCTCCGCCTGGCGCGGCATGTTTTGATATTAAAACAATTCTACTTATAGTCATTATAATAAAGCAAAAATATCCTGCAAAAAACATTACGTGTAATTTCAAATCTTCAATAGTCCGATTCGCGGGATTATACCGGAATACAGGATTTAACTTTTAATTGTTCCTCCGATTCTTGCGTTGTTTGATAACATTCTTAGCAGATGCCAGCAACAGATCTTATATATATATTGATTATTATTTGACTACTATTGTAGAAATTGTGCATTTAATTTGATTAACACGGTCAAAGGAAAGTCAGCTCTACATGTATTTTCATCGTTAAATGGTTCGATCTTAACCAAATGTTTCTAGAGATAAATGTCTCATCAATATTCATTCGTGGTGTGTTTATATAACTATATATGCAGGATATAAATCAATTATTCAATAGATCAATACTGCTTTTGGGTTTATCCCATTGCTTCACCTACCGATGGTGTAAAGAGCATATATATCCTATCTTGGTTAACGATTTTGTTAATATTGTTTTCCTCCGATTCTTGCTTTGGTGTGAACATCATTGGCATTGGATACAATTCTTAGCAGATGCCATGCAGCAACATATCTTATTGATTGTTATTTCACTAATATTGTAGACATTGTGCATTACATCTGATTACCAAGGTCAAAGGAATGTGAGCTCTGTAAGAATTTCCATCGTTAAATTGCTCGATCATGACCAAATATTTCTAAGGATAAATGTCTCACCAATAACAGCTCAAGAGGTCAGGGTGCGATTAGCCGATGGGTTGAACTTCAGAGAAGGACGAGTTGAAGTGTATTATAACGGAACATGGGGGACTATCTGTGACGACGATTGGGACATAGAAGATGCTGCAGTCGTGTGCAGGATGCTAGGATTTAGGTAATAAGCTGAATTTATTCATTTAGGACAATAACAGCCGTTATTATTATATGCATTGCTCTGAGAACAACGTATCTAGAGTGAGTTATGCACAAGGCATATTTCACTAGTGAGTTATGTGAGGTAGTCATGGCAACCACTGTGGACTTTTTAAGAAGTTTATCCGCCATAATTCATGTTTTCTATTTATATCATTAAAAGCATGCGCAACTCATGTAATATTCACGCTCCTTCAACCACCTCATTAGTTACTGTAAACGTATTAATGTTCGCGCAGTATTTATTTTCGCTATTTTCGCGCATCCACCTTTGTGCGCGAAAATAAATCCTGCGCGGAAGGGATAAGTATTGCATAAACAATGTGTGAGACTTCTTTGCTGCGCGGATTTAAATCCGCGCGAAAAGGTGTCAAAGTACTTAGTGCGCGAAACTGTATGTGCGCGAAAATAAATACGTTTACAGTAACTGATTTATCATATACTAGCAAAGTACCCATCCTCCGGACGGTCCCCCTCTCTCCCCACACTTCCCCCTCTCCCTCTTTTCCCTCCGCCTCTTCTCTATCTCTCATACCTGTTTTTCTCTCCCAACCCCATCTCTGATACCCGCATCTCCCTCTCCTTTTCCTCATGCTCCCCCTCCTCACTTTCTCTCCCCTCCCTCTGTCCTTTCCCATACATCCTCTCCCTCCCCCCTCTTTTCCCTGCCCCTCTTCTTTCCCCCCTCTCCCTCTTCTATTTCCCCTCCCTCTCCCTTTGCCTCACTCTCCCCTCCTACACCCTCTTCCTCCCCTCCCCTTCTCCAATACCCCCACCCTCTCCCACCCCTCTTCTTTACTCTCCCACTCCTCTGCATGTAGTCGGGTCCCCCTTGAATTGTATTTTTGTATTTAAAATGTTTTTATTCAGGACTAAACATTATGTAACGAATACACTATATCTCAGTCATTGCTGACTACTATAACTCAAGTATATTATGTAGAAAAAATGGAAAAACCATGAATTGATCATTTTAGTTAATATACACATACCACAATGATATTATGAGCAATACAGATTGACGCAGTAGCTTGTGGCTAATGACGTAGTATCTCACAGGGGCTTTCCCAGGCTATAAATAGAATGTGGGTATCCCGATTTAAAAAAGGCTTCAAAATCACATTTCCACCCCAAATAACTTCACAGACCACATACGACGACATCCTGAGACGGGGTGGGGGGTGGGGACAGACTTCTACAGATGAGTAAAGTGGTTTGTAAAACAACAAATTCCGAGAACATTCGGGACAAAGAAACCCCCCTTTCTACCTTTTCTTTTCTACCTCTTTTCGTAGAAATCGCTCTACCCTTATATTATATGGATAATCTATAAAGGGTAATTTTATTTGTGGATTTCCCCGATATTAGTTCCGGCGGTTCAAGTGGCTGAGTTGCGTATAGCACTCAGTGGTATACGCAACATGCATACAACGTATCCCACTAAAGAGACGTTGTTTCATTTAAAATGCGTATGTATATAATAAATACAATGTAATTGTATCGTATATTTCATTATATTGGTGTCCACATTTGTTTCTTCATTCCGGTTACAAGAATCTCTCTTATCAGACATCGAATGTTTTCTACACATAAAAGGACAGCAATGTTTGCATATTTATTTTGAGAGTAAGAATTGGGATACCAACCTGTCCCCCCCCCCCCCCCCCCAAATATGAAAAACGGAACTATAATGCTAATCCGTCCCATAATCTAAATGTTCAATGGCAATGGCAATGGTAACCTTACAATGAACATTTTGTTTGGAATGACCTGGATATGTAGATAGGTGATGCTATCGTTAGAGGCGAGCTATGTTATAAGCCTTCATTCACTTTGTTGTCGAGGGAACTAATGGTAATTGTATATTTTCTTTAGTTTTATCTCTTTCTCTCTCTCTAAAACCCATCAAGTCATTCTATTATATGTTTGAATGCCAAATAATATATTATTCCTGTATCATCAAAAGGTAAATTATATGTATATGTCTTCATGACAATTTTAAAATGCATGTAGCATGTATATACTGGACGTAATGCTTGACTAAATAAATATGATTTAAGATAAACCAAATAGTATTGCCAAGCGGAGTTAAACATGTAGATTGTAAGGCTGGCCATGGGCTTGTAGTTTGTCCTATACAGTGAATCATACGAAGGAACTCTTTAATCACAAAAATATTATCATACTTCCCACACTGGAGTATCAATCCACTATAAACAATCAATTTTTAAAAACTTCGTTTGCTTTTCAGAGGAATCGCCCGAGCGCAATCGAAACCAACCGACTTCGGTCCAGGAACCGGTAGGATATGGATGGATTCCGTTAGCTGCTCGGGCGATGAGACTTCCATAGCCCAATGCCGCCAAAACGGCTGGGGAAACACAGATTGTGGTCACGATGAGGACGCCGGGGTGACTTGTCTGGGACTCGCTGTTCCTTTACCAACTACGACGGCACCAGTAACAAGGCGTACCACGACGACCAAGGGCCCAGACATTATCTGTAAGATTTCTGCCTCGTCTTATTGTAGCACTTGTCAATTGCAACCCCCACTCCCGGGGGTATGGGCGAATGGTATAGGAGGGGGGGGGGGGTCATAGAAAATAGACTGTTTTAGCACTTCACACCTATTGCTGACACCCTAAACTATCCCCACCACCCAGGTGGGGATTTTCCTTAGTTTACCGAAGTATCAAGGCCCAGGGTGGGGGAACGTCCGTCAAAGTTTTTTTTTTAACAAAAATGTCTTGCCCCAAATGCCCAGGACATTCCCCTATACCCCGGAGGTGTGTGGGGGGGGGGGGGGTGCGGTTGACAAGTGCATTAGTACACAAACGTATGAGTTGCCAGTAGTGAATAATGAAAAAATGAAAACACTTCCAGAATCACATCCCAGACGCTTAAAAAATAATGTCCGTTATATTTTCTCAAGTTATACGGTTCGCCAATAGAAATGTAATTATTGCCAATAATAAATTAATACAGAGAGAGGAATTTTGCTATAATATCCCCGAATTTAGTATTGATATTTTCATCACGTTGCACAGGTAATAATCCAAACGGAGAAGTTCGCCTAGTGGATGGTTCTGTGGATGAGAGGGGAATAGGCTATGCAGGGAGGGTGCAAGTACGACGTAACGGAAGATGGGGAGAGATCTGTGATGACCACTGGGGACTGGAAGATGCAAGAGTAGTTTGCCGCATGTTATGCTTCAAGTAAGTTTGGAGACATTCTTCTATCATGTATTGATCATAATCTCAAATAATATGACATGCTTGTTTATTAAATGTTTCATAATTTGGCCTTAAATAAATAAAAAAAGCGTATACCAGGGTGCAGAATAACTATGATTGTACTGCCAGTTTCTTATTGTTAGATTACTCTATAGAGTTCCTAGTTAATTATTAGATATTTTTCAAATCACAATTGTTTATATTATGTGCATTCGTTTTTCTATAATGATATTAATGATTAATGTTTGCAGCCCCGTCAATGCCCGAGCACATCTAGGGGGCAAGTATGGTAACGCCACGAGTTCGTTCCTCCTGGATGATGTAAAATGCCTCGGCTCAGAAAACAACATTGTAAACTGCCCTAAGGGCCCCTGGGGCATTCACAACTGTGAACTGACAGAGGCTGCTGGGGCAAGCTGCAAGCAAGAAGACCCTGGACTTCCAGCATGTAAGACAACATAACTCTGTTTTAAGCAACTTTTGTATTCATGAAAATATATTTAGAAGTATTCTCACGTTTTGTACAGATCCTCAGGAATACTGAAAAATGAATCATAATAATTGATTCACGTATAAAGCCTTGGTGTGAAAATATTGGATTTTAAATGTATAGGGTTTATCGTACAATCTACAATTACATCGGGTCGATTTAATTATATAATTCACATGTTCAAATTTCACGTTTTGCAAGAAAATGGCACAGACCCTCAGGCATACTGAAAAATGAATCATAATAATTGATTCACGTATAAAGCCTTAATTGGCGTGAAAATATTGATTTAAAAAATGTAGGCTATTGGGTTTATTGTACCATCTCCCATTGCATCGGGTCGATTTAAGTATATAATTCACATGTTCAAAATTTAGATATCAATCAACACTCATTGCATGTAATTTTGCATTTAATGTTTTTCAAATATTTATAGATAATTGTACAATTTACTTCTGTTTCTAAGTCGAGGAACGTACATAATTTAACGGAACGGAGGCGACTCTATAATACAATTCCTCCCATTTCAGAGACGAAGAACCACGATCTTACTGACCTATAGATAAATGAAATGCAAGAATCAGTTTAATTCATTCTAATACCGACGGGAAACTGGTAGTACGATTATAATACCTGTTGGTCACTTTTCAGTACCGGACCCGACGATATCATGCGAGAATGACGTAATTAGGGTAATATTCGACAGGCTACTGGAACCTCGCCTAGAGCCGAGATTTCTATCCGTCCTGGAAAGTGACCCCACTTCCTGCGATTACAGCACATCGGAAGACACCAACTTTGTCATCTTAAACATTCCAATCGTGGGATGCAAGACATCCAGGCGGGTATGTATGCATTCTACTTTCATTTACATTGTACTTTCAATTATGTTCTCGCCACTGATACAGCCAACAATATTAATAATTGTGAGATTGATTATTTTAAATCTAGAATCTGAACCACAGATATTTATCATAAATTAAAGATACATCTTTCACTTGGAAAGTACACCTTGGATAAAAACACACGCGGGGTTAGCGTTGCCTGCAGATACGAATTAATTTTCAAGGAATCCACTTAGGAATTGGTGTAAGTAGTATATGGCATCAGGTATTAAACGCAGGGGTATCAATCAACTATAAATAATCACTTTACCTATGTCTGGGTTGACTATAATGGTACATTCGGAGAGGATTGAAAAAAAGTAATATAATATTTTCGATGTATGGCTTGGGAACTATTTTATGTAAAAAAATAAAGGATATGTATGCAGCGTTACTGTTGTCTACCCTCGATGGGCATAGCTAGAAAAGTATTCTTTACGTATGAAGCCAAAATACATTGTTTCTTTAGATATTGGTACAGGTATAGCTAACAGGTATATCTCAATGTCAGAATGTAACAATTGAACGATATATCCAAGAAGGTATCTAAGTTCCAATTGAAACTGATACATGTCATGTATCCACAGGAAAACGAAACACACATCATTTATGAAAACACAGTTCGCCACGCCGTTCCACCGCCGTCAGATCTCTACACCAGATCAACAGTATACCATGTCCCAGTGGCATGTATTATACCAAGACAGGTATGAAATTAACTACCTTCTTATAGTTTGATATCATTTAAACCAACATTATATAGTAGACGCGACGTGATTCCCATGGCTACAGCAATGCGTATGGGAATCACAGCATTTCTTGATTGGGATGAAGGGTCTTTCTTGATAACACTCGCGCGTTTAGCATTGTTGTTCGAACTTCGAAAGATTGAAAGATGGATAAAATTATGCAAAATGATATTGTTGATTGCAGGGCGATCCTGAGAACAATATCGAGCCCGAGGCGAGGACCGCCTCTCCGGCTCGAGGCAAAGGGCAGTTCGATGTGAGGATGCTAATCTACCTGAACAATAAGTTTGAGGACCCAATTGACAGGTTCCCCGCCAGGGTTGTCCTGGGGGAAATTGTGTACGTGGCCATGTCACTCTTTTCTAGTGACAAAGATCTGAAACTCATCGTTCCTACATGCTGGGCTACGCCCGAAAAAGAAATCGACAGTAAGCCGAGAGTAGACCTCATAGCGAAAAAGTGAGTTTATTCATTTTATTTCAGTTGACGCATGCTTTGTTTTATCATGCATCAGATATTATTTATATAATTTGTTATCTAATTCTTATTCCAGGAGCGAATCAAGGAATGATAAACATTATCTGTTGTATAGAGATTATAAATATTGATGTGTAGGCTTACTAACGAACAATCATATGTTATCAGTAAACCACGTATTTCAGAATACACTATAGGGGCGACCCTGGTTTTACATTGGGATAGAAACGCCACATATTTTAAAGTATATAATTGTATGCCTATTCCAAAACACTAACATAAATTACTTTGTTATTCTAGGTGTTCTCAGGAAAGTTCCGTCAACTTTTATCCTATTAATGACACCATGTTCGCCTTCCGCTTCCAATCCTTCAAGTTCCTTGGGAGTTACCAGTTTATATACTTGCACTGCGACGGTTATGTCTGCGGACTGAATGAAAAGACACCACAGTGTGACAGGTAAAGGGATGCCTATTTATGAACAGCATCATTATTTCGTAATATTATTCGTGATATTCGTGATCTGCACTTAACGTGTATTAGACACAAATGTGGAGTGCATAAGAGTTTGATTAATACTATTTTTAGTAGATCATTAGTACTATCACTCAGGGCCATCCTTTGTTCACACAGACTGTTAGTAGCGTGTAGAACAATTAGGGATCCTAATTTAGAATCATATAAACCTACCTGTCAGAACCATTGAACCATTAGAAAAACAAACAGGAATTTTAGTGTTTTGACGCTTATATTGTACACTGTTTATTGTAAATTAAAAACTTAACCCTTAAAAGTTGTAGAAACTCGGCCTGAGTCAATGACCAGGGCGAGATTGTTTTTCTACATATTTATTCTGTAAACGATTCGGAAGAGGCAGATATCCTCCCATTAGCTGGAGTGACCCTCTTCCTCAGCATTTTAACAAATGAATAAAACAGTTTTTCAAATTCAAATTCAAACCAAACTAAAGCTCTTTCGAAATAATCCGACCCTAGGGAGAAACGCCCATCATGGTCCAAGTGTTAATCAAATCAATAGCCTCCCCATTACATATCTTGTGCTCTTACTTATTGCGGTAACGGAGACCCTATACTCACTGGTTCTAGGTCATTCCCCCGTCAACAACCTCCCCGCCGACATTCTCCCCGCCGCAATCTCCCCGCTAAAAATCTCCCCGCCGACATTCTCCCCTCCATACATTCTCCCTGCCAAACGACTTCCCCGCTGACATTTTCCCCGCCAATAAATAATAAATAAATGATTAAAATTTGTACTGGTTGAGTGGGAATCGACCTTAAAAATCATAATGTGAAACGCAGCAAAGTGACTGAAGTAAAAGAATAGTATTTGGTGGAATTGTAAACTGTTTTTATTTTCTAATTCTCTTCACACAATTACACATTATTGTTTAGTATAGGCAAGTTATACTATCAAATTCTAGCATAATTTATCATTATCAAAAAACATCGTTATACATCACCAGTCCAATTCAACAATACTAGTACTACATGAACATATCAAACTCCTAAAACGAAACTTATATACCCTCATTCAGGTCCTGTAACCCCCTTGGTTACAAGTACATTTTCATATAAAATAGCAAGCAAAAACATGTCAAGAAACAGAAACATGCCTGGAAATATGCTAGAAAGCATGCTTAATCCTATAGCTAATCCCCCTCCTTGCCCCCAGCCTCGGCGGTGCCAGGTAGGTTAAATATGGGGAGATTAATCCTTATGAGAAAACTTCAAGCTTTCCCTACCAAAATGTTCATTTTACTTTATTAATAATTACCAATTCGTTTCCCTTCTAAATACAAATATGCGCTATATGATACAATAATTAAAACATGATTATCATATACTACCGATTCCTTGTATCAGTAGCATCTGAAATAATGGTTGCTAATGGCATAATGGTTGCTAATGGCATGTCCATTTCACTGTGACTCACAGCCATAAGTATACTTATATATCCTGACACATAACATAAGATCCCTACTCCTGTAGGAAAAAGAAATAGGCGGGGAAAATGTCGGCGGGGAGGCAATTTGGCGGAGAGAATGACGGGCGGGGAAACTGTAAGGCGGGGAAATGGAGACGGGGAGATTGCGGCGGGGAGATTGTCAGCGGGGAGAATGTTGGCGGGGGAAACACCGGACACCATACTCACTATCTCAATTACTGGAATCCATGCATCATCGCTCACAATGCGACTGCCAATTCAGGTCAGGTCCCAGAGGAAGACCACCGTATGGTGATCTGGGGAGCTTGTTTTGAATTACTAATATTAACATGATGTACTTGCTCTATAACCTGAATAAAATTTGAATTAAAAAAGAAATCATCTCAACTTTATTTGGTTAATTCAGATCCTGTGGGACGGCCGTAGGAGGACAGGGGGGTACCGGAAAAAGACGAAGACGTGATGTACAATCACTACCTTGGAACGCTCGTGTCTTCTACGCCGAGGAAGGCCCCCTTGTTGTTACACAGACTATTGACGGGGAGACTCCAGAACATCATTTGCGAAAAGATACCCAAGAACTCCAAGTGTCACAGAAAGTCGGTTAGTATATAATTTACTTCTTTAACAAATATCCATAAAAACTGGTTAGATGACAGAGTACAACCGTATACACGCTACAAGTGGATCCAAAAGAGATTTACACTTTTTTATATGTACTGCCGAAGCAAATACATTTTTACACTTTTTAATATTATGATACCTACAACACAGTACCTTTTATTTTCGTTTTGTCTTTAAATACACACGTGACTTGTTGCTAAGATCCAAGGATAGCATACTATATATTACAATGTACACCATTTATTTATATAACTATTTTTTTTACGTTTACCTATTTGAGTGTTCGTTATCTTGATTATTAACCGAAGAATATTTTGTTACTTAACTTTCCTCTGAAAGTTCTTCAACTACAAAAACATGTTCTTTTAACAATTCTTTGTCAATGATTTTCCCGATAGACTGATTTATATAAGAATTTGTTTTTTTCTTTCAGGTACTGCTCGACATACATCTACAGCTTCCAGAATATATGAAGATGGAGTGTTATTTACAATATCTATACTTGCTTCTTTTAGTCTTTATAAGATTCAAATCAGGAGCTAGCTAATTAAGCATAATCTTAAATGTCCTTGTGTAAATATCCTATTTGCTAATCAGTGTTTTTGTACCTGTGCAAATCGTGCATGTGTTGTGAAAAGTATTCAATATAGAGTTTGTCCAATAGGGTAGTATTCACCACCAATATCAAGAATTCCATTACAATTTCATGACTATATTACCTCCATTTGCGAAAGAAATGCTCCGACAGGGAAATTGTAGTGAACAATGTATATCCAAATGCATGGCATTATATGCAACCATTGATGTAGTATGGCGAATGACATACATGTGGAAAGCTACGTCAATATTACATTTACCTTGAAATGGCATGGAATGTAACATCATTTTAGGACACTTACTGTGAGATGTGAAAATGGTTATTGATCCACATAATTATTGTATTCATGTTTATCGATTTACCATAGGCTTATTCCCAAGGAAATCCCTTGTCATTTGATTTCTAAATTAAACATTTGAGTGTTTGCATTCCTCATGAAGAATCTTAGGTGGAAGAAGGTTAATGCCAGTGTAAACTGATGTTCCTTAGTTGAAATAGTTAGATTACAATTCCTAGATTCAGTATTAACTATTATGACTTATAAAATAGTTTTGATACAACAACACAACCGTACCTTCCTGTATTTTAGAATATTGGGAATATTTCAACAGGGTCAATACAAAATTAGTTTTTTTCTTCTCTAATTTGATTTTTTCTAACCACACGCATATTTTCACACCAAATCCATTTCATTCCAAATCCTATGCATTCTATATCTGGGGGTGAACTATCTTTGCAACTTTGATACAATACCCAGCGATCGCCTAGCGGCATCATAATGTACGCTCGCAAAAAATTGCATTTGAATGAATGATTTGTGAATAGTGGTTTACGGACGTCATGCAATTAGTTATACTCATCGAAAAGGGTGCTAAACCTTATATTAGTATTTTACATGAAAATTTGTATGTCAAGCAACACAAATATATTATTAATTGATGTTGTGTAGTGCTCTTCTGACCATGTCTTCCTGACCATGTCTTATATTCTGATGAATTATAATCGTAATAAAAAAGGTACACCAAAGGGTACTTAATACTCTGGTCAAATATTGCGTTAGATGCGGTTCCCCCCAAGCAAGAGAGAACGAAACGAACTATATCTATTGTCTATTATGCTTTGCATTACAACTTTGCACACAATGATAAATGTATTGAGTAAAACTATTATGATTTTATAAGCGCATCAGGCGACTGTGCAAAGCACATCTCTTTAAATCTTTGCAAACTAGAGATAGCCATAGATAATAGATAATGATTTGCTGCTGTTTTCATGAAAGTAAAATTTATGTGTGATATTTTAAAAATATTAATTTCATCACCACGAAATCACAATTTTACTTAAAATTACACATGTATGTCCGAATGCATTCTACACGTTTTATATAAAAATGTATTATAACGTTATTGCTGTTACCGTATTTGGCAAGTTCGATGATTGGAGATGATCAGAGATGTGTGAATTAGTAAAAAATAAATCTAAGAAACCATTATCATATTACTCGTATTTGAGTGTGTGTCTTCATTCAATTATTTCATCAATCATGAAACTGCACTAAGTTTAGTAGAACTTCAAATTTTGATTTTTCCGTTACATCGTACCTGAAAACAACACATATATTGCAATGGTATCTTGGACACACTTAGCGTATGTCATTTCCTGAAAGCAGAAATCTTTCTTACCAATAAATCTGTATACATGATGTATCCTTTAAACTACTTGATTTGTAATAATATTTTTTCATGATGAATGAGGTATATCACATTGTGAAAATTCCGTCAATAGAATTTTAAAAAATATATCCTTGACTGAACGGAAGAGCTAGGAGCTGACTTGGCCATTTATTAATCCCTTCCTCCAATTAATAACATCGATTCCATCCCATAGACAAGTGTGGCATAACTGAATTAGCTATAGCTCGCCTGAGGCTAACTCGAGATTGTATACCAAGTGAAAACATGACTGACTTAGTTCTAATACATGCATGCAAACGCAGCAGCACTATGCCTGGGTAGGTGACTGTTGTCTTCTACCATTGGGCTACATCTGCAGGTAGGTATAACCCACCTGTAGGACAGACTTATTGCGTTCATCATATAAAATCAGAGCAGCAACCAGATGGTGATTACTCTCCGACAATACTGTTTTCCTTATTAAGAGAACGATTGCTGATTGCATTGACTGCTGTGGAACAAAGCATAATTTACTACACTCGCCCTGAGAGTACTATACCTTCATCGGATATATCATCACATATAATATTGAACATCATTTCAACTTTTCCCCTGACATCTGAATAGGTAAAGACATACTTTTCTCAGCGCAAAAGAGCATTGCAAGGTGAAAGGCAATACAATCCCTGGGATCTTCAATTGTTGCGCTATTCTCTTTCCTTGGAATAAAACACACATGTATGTTGGCTTATGATCTTCAGTGATACGCAGGCACACATTGACACTGAAGGCAGTTTCTACTACAGATATCGTGCCAAATACCAAAGTGAGAAGTAATCTTCTCGATGCTAAGAGCTGCCTTATGGCTGCATCTAGAGATACAGATATGCTTATATGCTTTAGGTTTACATTTGTATGATATTCTATAAAGCATAGGCAGATTCGTTTGTATTGGCCTAGATTAATAAATTGGCTTTCACTTGCCACTTGTTACTAAAAAAGGACAGCAGGTGAACTGAAGTAAGGTTGTGGATACTAAGAAACATATGGCTTATATAATCTTCCATTAGGAGTAGCTCACAGGTAGAAAATATGTCTGTGGAAATGCACCTGTATACTAGTTTACCACACGGTACACCAGACCCGTCTCCCAGACAGGAAACATCAGGCGAAGCACAGGATACATTGGAAAGGATACAAGACATCCTGGACGACTCTCGGGAGTTGCGGGAGTTGGCTGTAATAGAGGGCATGATAAACGAGAGGGACTTCGTAAGAATGCCCCATGCTGACTTTGAGAACATGCAGGAGGAATGTGGAACATTAACAGACGATGACAATATGACCATCCAACAATTAGCTGCTGGTGTAGGTTCACCTCGGGAAGTTACGAGAGAAGTAGCTCATACAAACAATACAAATAACCCCACAGACGCAGGAATGGATGATGATAATGTCTGGGAAACAGATACCCCCATAAATACTCCTGACAATAGGAGCGACAGTGACGAGCCACTTGATTTAATAGATTATCACTTCCTGCTGCGTACGCCAGAGGCTGAAGGACATGAAGGAGAAGACATGCTACCGCCTGAGCCGATTCCTGCTTTTGATGACCTCTCTTCTGCTCCCTCAGTGGGCAATGTACCTTCAATGCCGACCACACCACCGCCAACTTACGCTGAAGCCATGAAAGATGCCATCCCACTGTCATTTATAGATTTCTGGCCGCAGTGCGTCAATCTTAACGATGAGAACTTTTTGCTTTCCAAGTTCGAGACATTCGATCGTGTCATTGATGCCACAAATTCGTGGCTGCTGGAGCAAAGCAATGTTGTCATCAGGAATTGTGAAACAATAGAAACAAAAGCCTCTTCCCTGGACGAATTCATTGTATTAACTGCGACGAAGACCAGCACATTTAAAAGCAGCTGCCGCCCATTGCTCTTTATTAAAGGTCTACGGGTGTGGTACTCGTCCAAGATAATTGATAAACTGCCTTTTGCATTCGCTGTCACGCCCTTAATGATATCATATCAAAATTACAAGTCAACTTTGGTAAATACTGGGGACCATCTTGAATATGAAAAGTTCCCCTCATTAATCCAGAGATGTAACTCCGATATACAGAGTGGCAAAATCAAGGGCCGAATTTTAAATGTTGAAACTGTATTTCTGAAAGAGCCAGATTTCGATGAAACAAATCACAGGAGAGTGACTTTCGATCCTGATGATTCAACCTGGCGCGATTTTTATTCTAAAACTGCTTTGCAACTCCTTCGCATATATTACATACCCGAGCAACCATCTAAGGAAGAACTGCATTTTAAGGATTTCCTTCCTGAACGATCACGAAGAAAGTCAAAATTTAGAGATTTCACAACGGTCATGGACGACTGCAGGTTATGGATGGTTCACCTGAATAGTCGCTATCGGATAATAAACGCCCAAACATTAGAAATGAAGTATGTGTCAAAAGAGCTCGGCAAGATGGACCCTCAAGTGACGTATTTCTCAGACTACGAAGGACTGCCCAGGGTCCGCTTTCTGCGCATTTATTTCGCTTCAGATTTGAATGATGAAAGACTTGAATACGGAGCTCCTTTGCTGAGCCATAAAACCTTCATTCCTGCACCTTTGAAGAAGAAACGACACGAAACTCTTGCAGCTCTGATGCACAGGGTCGAAACGTGGCTCAGGGCCACCGGGGCCACAGTGGTGTGTGCCGAAACACTGCCAATGCTGGAACAAGTATACCAGGAAAAAAACGATGCTGACTTCTCCCTATACCGCTCGGAATGGATGGAAGCCAACACTGAATATGATCATGAAACGTTACTGTATGTCGTGCGAGTCTACTTGGATACGGTCTATCCTGAGCCGCCTCCGCAAATATTTCTCGATGGCGAGGACACTGATGTTGATTGCGTTTTATTATGAGAAAGTTCAGATGTAAAAATGTAGACCATATATATATAGAATATGCTATATATATATTATATGATGCTATTATATGTAATTGAATTCCACGTACTAATTACTATAGACTACTAATTAGGAATAGGTCTTAATTGGTAGCATCGAAGTGAACAAAATAATTATTGTACTCAATGTTTGACAGCCATCAGGATCTATTTTGAACAAATAGCCGCAAGTGCCATTATTGATGAATGATACACGATACATATAGTTATCACATGTTAAGCTGTAATGCCTTTAACAATGAAACCTTTCCCACACATCTGCGAAATGGCCTGTGCAGATGTGAGATATATATAAGACAGTAATCATGGAAACGAACACGTACAGTACTTTGATATATCGATCTACCCACCTCAAAGGCTATTACACAAGTTCCCCAAACGATTTACTGACATCCTGCATGAATCTTTTTAATGCCTTTGACACTTGCGTAGGTAAGAATACAATGGCGTCTGCGCCTTGATTTGCAATTGAAGTTCTCGCTAACGCGGTGATTGGATTCACACCCTGACTCAGCAAAAACAGTTCGAAATACTGATGTGAACAAAATATTCTGCTTTATCATCAGAATGATATTTAGAGTCTATAATTTGTGTAAGAAAGTGGGTGTCAGAAATTGAGGCTCCTGTTTGTTCCTATTAGAAGTATCAAGGTAGATACTGCCAAATATTAAATGCTTGATTCGCGAGGTTTCATCATAATTGCTCTGGGGAACTTCATTTGTATTTGGTAACATGGATGGATGTTCATCAATGTGCGGCCCTCATCCGAAGATACGAACGCGAAGGTTACTTAATCCAAGCATGAATAAATTAAAAAGCGAACCTTCGTACATAAAATATCAAAACGTGTATACCCACAATTTTACTTTGTCACATCGATTTAGTCCCATTTATCTGGAATGACAGGGGTAGGCACTTCTGAAAGGACGCCGAGAAAATCGGCTTGAAGTTTCTTTTATTGTAGGTATACTCAACAATACACAGACTTGCATAGTAAAAATAAATAAGTACATAAACCTTAGACGTTAAAGAAACATTGACAGACTAATCTCGTCAGTGTAATATAATCTAGACCCTTACCAATGAATTAAGGTATATTCCTGTTGTAAAGATCCTCATGCATGATTACAAATATATTGTAAAATGCGGAGGAAAAAGTGGTACCCTAGAACCAATCTCGATGAACGTCGATATCAGGTTTTTCACTTCTGTTCAAGTCGATCTCATCAATTCTAGTTCTTCGCTTTCGCAATCGGCACGTGTTGGAAAGAACTAAGTCTAGGAACTCACATACGGTTACAACACTTGCCCCTAGTAGCAAACCAAGGTAACCGCCCAGATCGCCTGTGCCATAAAACAAAGCGGGGATGAAAAATATCAACAATGGTAAACATGAGGGAAATGTATTAATTTATTTCAGGGGAATAAAGGTATGCTGATCTTGTACCGCTATTTCTTTTTTCTGATATCTAATCTTTGAAGGACAGAATGAAGCGCTTGGAAAATACACAATATATTATATATCTTGACTCACTCCAAAAATCGGCCATTGTGTACCCCTCGGTCATTCGTATGGATTCCAGGCTAAGTTCTCCGAAGTAAACATCCAATTTTAGAAAGTTTTCCCTGAAAGCAGAAGTCAATTATGACAAATATATTCGAAATATGGCAATTCTACTATTTATTCTATGTGTGTGAACATAATTGCATGGATCGTGCTTATCTTTGGACAACATTTATAAGTTCATAGCAGGAACAAGATGCTAATTCTTCGGCTGCAGCGTATCGAGTATGTACACACCTTATGAATTCTTTGTCGACGAGTTTACTCTGGTTGAATGCCTTAAGGTCCTGTTGCAGAACCTCTAACGGCGCAAATAAAGCTTCTGCCTCCTTTGCAAAAACTGCTGCTGTTTCATCCAATTTGTTCCTCATCGGATCAAAGACATCTTTGACGATATATTTCAATATTCTAACAGCTGCACCATCCTGGTTATGAAATGAAAGTGAATAATTATTGGTAATATACTTTGAATTCAACTACCAATTAAAACGTGGAATAGAGTTCATCTATGCAAACCGTTTACATTCTTCTACATTAGTGTGCAGTTCATCTATGCAAACCTTTTTCATCCTTCTACATTATTTTGTACATTATCACATTAGGTAGCGTCTACATGAACTGATTATCAAAGTAAAATGACAGGTTAGCTTCATTAGACTAGTCTAATAAGGAAATCTAGAGCTGTGGAGGTCTGCACGAGGCAGATGTCAAACACCAGTAAGCCATATTTTTTTAATTGTTCTGCTTAAATTGTGTGCATTCGAATGTAGGTTGATAAAATGTTCCACAAAGTCGGTAATGATATTTAACTTAGAATCACATACTCCCGGTTTGTCAAGAACCAAATACGTAGACTTCCCCCATGCTAATCTCAATAAAATATTTGTTTTGTGCAAATTAAAGAGAATAATATTATAACATATTTCTATTTCGAGAGTTTATCGACAGTACTTACATTGATGAAAGAACGGAATCTCCTATTAGGTGACCACAATGTGTCGCTGGTTGTGTATTTATATTCTAAAAGCTCATCCAAATCGGTTGAGAATTCAGGCTTTTTCCATATTTGCAAACCTCTGGCCAAAGTTTCCATGTTCAGATTCTCCTTTTGGTAGTACGGTTGTAAATCCGACATTGCTGTAATAAGGGACACATACGCCTTTGTAGCGATCCTATCGATCTCGTTGGCGCCTTCCATCAATCTTTGTCGTATCTTCTTATTAATCGAGTCGCCGAAACAGAGAAAATCTCCCTTGACTTTCGAAATTACATCTTCGCTAAACATGGTGGAGAGCTCTGTTTTTGAGATTTTCGCACTGTAGAAATCATTGGCATCTGACTTCAGTTTTTCTATCACTTTAGAAATGTTTTGGTTCTCCCATTCAAAATTGAAGTGTATATCCAAAGAACTTTTCATTTCTAGACCTGATAACTTTCTTAAAACGTCGTCCACATTTTGAAACTCTTTGAGCTTATTGGGGAAATCATCATTGCAATTCTTTAAAATATCGATTATATTGATCAACTCAATGTATTTTACTTCATCCATACAGGTTTCATTGTGCAAATGCTTCAGAATGGTAATTAGATTACCATAAACATCCTCAACAAAGCACTTTTCACTTATATTCCGAAGGCCTGTATTTTCTGGTATGAGTCGTGCAAAGTCCTTCCCTTTCATTTCCTTTACTATCGTCTCATTTGAATTTTTTAATGTCTCCCTGATTTTTGCAATAAAGGCTCGCTCTTCTGTTTTTGACATGATATCATTTGCTGTCTTGGTTATGCTTAACAAAGCTGGGCCCATACTTGCAAGGTTTTCATCATGGGGATCATCACATAATGAAGGATCTTCATTTTTATTTTGCACCATAATTTTCGCGTCTTTCGCTACTTCTAAAAGTTTATTCTCGAGGTCCTGCCTCCTGTAGCCGTACACATCATGATACACAGTTTTGATCATTAATAGTTGACGTAACACCGGATTTATATCATTATATATATAGTCTCCAACTTGTTTTAAAGCATCTTGTATTTGAAAAAAAGCCGATAATGAGGATCTCTTGGTTTCTAGCTTCGATCTGTGAACATAATATTCCATGCGATCTATTGTGTCAATAAGGGCTTTAGTTGTTGGGACGAGGTCTTTCAGATTGGCCCTATGTTCCACCTCAAGAGCATGATGGAACGTGCTTGCAACAGCAAGTCTTTTGTTCCTTAGTTTCGAGCTTCGTAACTCTGCTGCTGAGGACATGATCTTGTAATAGTTTATTTCACAAGCTACGTCGCAACTGTCCCTTTCACAAATGGCAGTCTGGTTGGTCGCTAACAATGGAAGTAATGGTATTTCACAATTATTCACAACACATCAATTAGAGATGAAAATACAAAACAATTGTGTTTTCTTTTGTATTTCACTCAATTCTTTCAATATTTTGATAAAGGTTTTTATTGCATAAATCTTTTAATACTTAATGAATCTGCGTTTTATATGCATGTGATTTGTTGTATAATACACACATGTATGCATGTTCAGACTAGTAACGCTAATGAATATGTGGCAAAGGAATCTTTCCTTTCTTTATAAAAATGACAGTTCACAATGCCAAACAGATAGATCCACAATATAATTTTACCTGTGTAGTTAGAAATACAATTCATGTACTGACGCATGCTACAAAAGGGGAAGTTCTCAGTGTCTGCAATTGTATGAAACACATTTTATCAAGTTACATTAAATTGCTTTTGGAAACTTAATTGTGAACAGTCAGCTACAACGAATCTCCCAAAATTCCATGGGCCAATTTCGTGATAACTGATATAATATTGATATGGATGACAACAACATACTATACTAACAACAGGAACTGTGCATAACTAAATAACCTCTTATCTAAATTATTGTAAAATGTAAACCTGGCATGTAGGCATCTTCACATTTGCATTCAGAGGTGGTTACGGTGGTTTTACATTCCGTTCGACAGTATTCCGCTGTGTAGATCTTGTCTGCGTAAAGTACCATCTTATTTTCTTTTGTACAATTCCCATAGGGCCACGCTAGGTTGGTCGTCTGCAAGCACGTAAAGTGCAGGAAATGAAACAAGGACATACATAACAGAGAACCAGATTTCAAAGGGATATCAACAGCTTAATTTTTGTTCTCTCCAATTACTCAAAATAATTTGGCCTGTAAAATATAAGCCAACTCTTCATAATAACAACCTAATAATAATAATCCTTTACCTTGGATGAACTCACTGATACCAATGTGTGCAGGCCAGTAGGGACAGCAAAGCCCATTTCACTGACCATTGGTATATTTTGCGGATCGTGAAGTAGTACCTGTTAGGAGTTCAGGATTAATTAGATTTTTCAGAGTAGGTGGCTTACATTCATAACCCAAAGATTATGTTTTCCATCTAAAAACTTTGGAAATATATTTCTTATAAAATCCATTTCTTTTCCTTTTTAGTGTGTGTGAAGGGGTGACACTTTTTTTTTATCAAATAGCTTTTTTTACCATAACGCCAGAGTCACTGCGGGGTCCATTTGCTCGGTCATAATTGGCAACGTCTATGGTCAGACTTAGACCCGCCTTAGATCCTTGAAATAAACACACATGAGGTCGTGACAAACTATTTCAAGTTGCATACTCAGCTATTACGACAAAAACTGTCTTACCACGGTTTTTTTTTCATTTCATGACTTATAGGACTGAATTCATCAATAGTCTGCTGCTGTTATTTGTATATAGACAAGAAATTAAAGTCGAATTAGTCTGGAGAAAACGTGAGAACAAACATTACCACAATTAACATATTTTCGGCAGTATTTGATCCCGAAAAAAACATGTCACACCTGCGTTCGTTGAGTTGAGAATTGATGAAACATCTCCATTGAAAGTGTAACAGAGTCCCATCTCCGTAAACTGCTTGTTGAAAAAACTTCCAATATCGCAAGGTTTTCCTTCCCATTTACAACTAGAAAAAAAAATACACTATCAGAACAAAATATCCCAAAGGCCTTGCCTACCGGCATGCACCTATTGAAGCTTTTATATACTTCATGTGTAGTCCTGAAACTCTCGATAATAATCCAATATATTTGTTAAAGCTTTTATTTATACTGGGTGGATCAAGTCCCTTAAACCAAAATCTCACTGACTCGTTAGCTTACAATTAGCCGATAGTGTATAAATTCTCATATATATACAATTGCTTTACTCATGAATGAAATATCCGAGTGAGTGTCCAGCCAAAGAAACGAAATCTTTGATGTTGATGTCATCTAGAAAAAATAGAATATATGATATTATAATTGGTTTCTAATGTGGTGGACCCGGGACATTCTCCCATATACGGATCACAAAACATTCGAATATAATTATATCAAATACCAATAATGGTTATTGTTATATCAAGTATATACTGATTTGGCAATACGTTTACCCATGACATGTCTTCTTTTGACAGGTTTCGAGGGCGGAAGTTTCGGGCCAGGATAAAATGAACTATCCGATCCAGCTCCGGAGGCATAGTCAGGTGTGGGTTGAGGTTGTTGTCTTGACTCATCATCTGGTGGGAAACTGGTGCTTACATTCTGGATAGATTCTGAAATATTTGGTTATATATTTAAGTCACATTTATAAATTATTGAATACGCATAGACCTAATCACTCTTAAGGTTTATTCCCCCCTGTGTTGCCTCTTATTACTATAATAACGTCCATACAAAATACATAGTCATGCAGTCACTTTCACTTTTCAAGTCACTCTCATCAGTCTCACTGTATAGTTAGTATTGGTCATGAGCCAATGTGCCAATGTGCTAGCCCACACAAACAAAACAATTAAACTATCTCACACACATTCATGTACCCACCCTCATCCCACTTACCTATACCTACCTCCTCCCCACTCTTTCATTTTCACTGCATTTCAAACCTCCTTTTAGCACACATCTAATTCTCCTACGATATTGCTTAAAATATACTTGACAACAACCACTTATTCAAATATGGATATTAACGGTAAAATACGATTACTTGCCAAAACCGACATGACATAAGCCGATATGGCAAAAGCCGGCACTTATGTGAAGAATAGTGTTGTTGTTACCAACAAAGCAAGGCTTATTAGCTCTCATCACAACTATAAAAGAGAGTAAAGAACCCAACCATACTTCCGCCGTCTCCAGTGAAAATATTTATTTCGGTAAAGTCGAAGAATTTTGAAGAAAGAAATATGAGATTGTCAGCCTATACAGCCTATATATATATATATATATACAGCCTATATATATATCATTTACAGCCTATACTGAAGATAACTATATAGAATAACATATAACACACTATAGGATAGCATGCGTTAGCGTGGCATCAATTTTTCCTGACAATATAATTATTATTATGAAATATCATATGGTCTGTATCATCATATATATTAAGGTACTCACCGTTTGCTAGACAATGGCCTTCCGAAATCTCAATCTTATATATAAGGATATGACCTTTTTCTGCATTTACGTATATATCATAATCCACCACTCCAGCAGGCAGCTCCACCTGGACCATGGATTCTGTTGAAGATGGTTTCATTGACGCAATACCATAAAGTGTAGTAGGGTGCTTGCCGAAATAGATAGTGCCATTCGTGTAAGAACATGCTCTGAGTCCATAAGTCACACGAACGCAAGATACTCCAGAAATACTGAACTTGGGACTAACCAGGTGACATGGCATTTTGCTAGTGAGTTGACAGTAGTAAACATTCTCTGTTGGTCAGAAAATAGAAAATACTAGTAAGTCTTTTGCACATGTATTACGATGTATTTGTGAATGCATTTGACCTAAGGATAATTGTGAGATCATGATATTATTACTTTAGTACCTAGCTACAGAAAATAAGGAAGTTGATTATGTTTAAGAAAACCTATGTCAACACCATTACATTGTGTGCATCAAGTAATTACATAATTATTAAAGATGTATAGTACATTTTAAAACGAAGACGCTTTAATAACCTTTTGTCTGGTACTTGGGTGGTCCGGTAGTTCTATACAAATTACCAAGATAATTTGTAGTGCGAGGTAACATGGTGGCCGTATTAATTGTTGGAGTATAACCATAATCAAAACTAGTTGTAGTGCTCGGATATGATGACTGGTATAAATCGGAAAACGTGGAGGTGTCAAATGATGACGTAGAAGCATCAAATGATGACGTAGAAACATCAAATGAAGACTCGGTTGATGATAGTCCAGAATATCCATAGTCTGTAGACGAGAAGCTGTCTCCGGACCAAGTAGTATAGCTGCCACCAGAACTGAGAGAGCTGGAGTATGAATGGTAGGTATTTTCCACCCACTCCTTTGATGATGAACAGTTATAATCCGAATATATACCGTTCAGGCGTTCCTCAACTATAACCAGTATAGAAATCATTCGGCCATGAGTCAATGTATCTTTAAAAGGTTAAAAAATCTTTAAATCCATCGTCATGAATGTACAGAAGACCCTGCCTTTAAATAACACTGCGCGTTCTGACTTAAGTCAAATCATAATTCAAGCATTTTGTTAATTAGCTTACTGTAGGGCAAAACATCGACCGTCCAACCACCCTCAACGCTGCTATAACCACAATCATCAAAATTCTCGAAGTCACAGTTTCTGCTGGCATTATTTACTGATTCTAGAAAGTATTATTACCAAAATCGCTGTCATGTATACATATGTATACACGTCTCATATTGACAAGACTCTGAACGGTACGGAAGCCTAGAATGTTTACTAAATATTTTTTGAAAAATAATGGTAGAAAGGAATATGAGAAAGTATAAAAAATTATCTACAATAATGAAAACGAAATCGAAAATGTGCAAAAAAACATGAAAGTTTAGGAATGAAACTGAAATGAGATGAGATCTCACAAAATCTCATGTCTAACAAATGCAAAATCAGTGAAGAACTTTAAAGTGTAGGAACAAGATTTTAAACGAGAAGAGATTTCATGAGATCTGTGCAGTGCACCATTGTGCAGCTCAGCAATGTGTAGGGCTGTTTAGTGCAGCACTATGCTGCGCAGCAATGTGCTGCACCCTAATGTGCTGTATTATACTCTAGTATGCTGCATAGTTCTGCACTCTAAAGTGCTGCACAGTGCTGTACTCTAATATGCTGCATTAACACTCTAATGTGCTGAACTCTAATGTGCTGTATCTAATATGCTGCACAGTTCTGCACTCTAATGTGTTGCTGTGTGCTAGAAAGTGTTGTTAAGCACAGTGCTGCATTGCACAGTGCTTCACTCTTATATGTGTTGTACTGTGCTGCGCAGATTAGTGCTGCTCTGTACTGCACATCAAAGTGCTGTACTCTGATAGGCCGTTCAGTGCTGGATAGTGCTGCTTGACAATGATGTACTGCACTGCTCTTTGCTGCATTGTGCTATTCCGTGCTGCTGGACAGTGCTGCATAACACAGTGCTGCTCTGTGCTGTGCTATCATTGATGAAAAGACCATATTCATAGCACTGTTATTGCATACTCGTTACATAACTAAAACTTTGCACTTCACTTGAGGAAGGAATCCAAGATGGCAGCGACCATGGGGGCTGCCATCGTGTGCGTGAAATCTTGTGAGATCTCATCTCATTTTAAGTCTCATTCATACCTTTTCATATTCTTCACACATTTTCCATTTGTTAGATATGAATCTCGATCTTGTAAGATCTTGCTTCCTTTAAATCTTGCTTCACACTTTCATCTTTTTCACACTTTTTCGATTTCGTTTTTAGCATAACAGATATACTTTTCATATTTGTTTCTACCATTTTCGAAAAATTGTTAGTGAACATTCCGGGCTTCCGTAGTACAGAGAACTGTAGCACAGACATCTTACTCTTGGTGCATTGCACTATACACGATAAGATCGTGTCTTAAAGGCCTTGTAACACCCTCTTAAAGTTATGACTACGATCTCGAGGGCTTTATGATACGAGGGTTGATGCATTGGAACTCATGAATTTGACCGAGGTAAGAGGTCTCTCAGACTAGTCTCAGAAGATAATCGTATATAATGCAATGCAACCTTTGCTAAGAGGGAGTTACGAGGCCTCTGAGTGGTTTAACGCAGAATCGTATATAGTGCAATTCACCCACTGTAACATTGCTACCTCTTTTGATATACACATGTATGTAAGGGGAAACTAGTATTGGTATAGAAGATCCTTAGGATAGAAATCAAGAGCAACGCTCATTAAGTTGCATATTATTTTAAAATATTTTTAGATATATCATTCAACATTTTAATTGTGATGCTTACTTAAATCTGAGCAACTGGCGTTGTAGACTTCTATGCGGTCAAACACAGCATACCACAGATGGTTATCTATGTAACTGACCTGAGTGGCGAACCGTACATGATACTTCCCAGGTACCATCGAATATCTCATGCTCACCATTTTGGTAACATCCGAATACGGTCTCAATATTTCAGATTTTATAGTGGTTCCATTTGAAGCTGATATACTGAATACGCTGAGGTGATTATTTAAAAAATAACTCACAGATTAAAATAAATATGTGGAATTTAAATTCTAATTATATCATTGTCCTCATTATTCTTTGTTTGGCTGAACATAATTAGTATAACATTTTTATTGATGCATCTTGCAGTTCTAATGGTCTCTATAATCCAAGGCGAAAAATGTATTCACTAGAACATTACATATTCATACATATGTATTGTAGAAAGCTGTATTTAAATTATAACACAGATATTACCACTTCAGGATACAGATGTAGTAATCTTGCTTCACACAGATGTACCCATTAATTGTTTTGAGTAATACAACGTAAACAATAAGTGGCAGGTATACGCCCCTTGTTTATGAATTAACCAAGACAGATAACAAATCTGACCTGATATCAATGAGGGAGTATACACTGATGGCCATACATTTCTCTTTTTCGATATTCAGGAGAGGTGTTACGAGGACCACCACATTCTGCACAGATCCACTGACTTTCAACCCAAGAGAGTAATCTACAAATAAAAATTAACAATTGGTTTGGCCATAATAATTATGCACAATGTCATGATAGGTGTATTATCAATTGGGAATTAGTGCGGCATGATATCAAAAAGAATCAATAGATAGGCTTTGTATTAAAAAAAGGTGATCTCATGTATAGTTCATGTAGTTATTTTCAGTTTTAAATGGACTGTTTCTCGGCTTCATGGATTGATATTTGGATCTATGAACTCGAACAAATATTTACCCGTGTCTCGACTTTGGTTTATGTGGAAGCATGCCTTGAACCCAATGCCAACCTTCGTGGAGTCAGTACTAAAAGTAATCTTAACGACGGATCCCTTACTGTAATATTTTCTGGGCTTGGTAATTGCCGTTCGGTTTTGAGAATCGTTGTCCACCAACTCTTGTATCTATAGAAATGGAAAAAGCTCGTGATGAAAACAGAAGATGATTACATTTTCGAATTTAATCTTTAGTCCAAGAGTAAAGACGTCAGTATCAATAATTATTACTTCGAGTCTGTCATAGCCATATTCAACGTAGAAGAGGCGTTTGAATGCTATGGATATTGTTGCCCCCTCCAGTCCAACAATAATGTAAATTCGTTGGTCATTGTTTTCGTAATCATCTGGATAGTTAGGCGAGGTGAAACAACCTTCAGTCTCAGTATGGATTTCTCGAGCTGAGATGGAAGAGAGAAAGGCACAAATCACGAAACCATGTACCGCAAAAATATTATTTTCACCGTGTAGCTGAGTAAACTATAGGATATCCTGGAGCAGGTATCAATGCTTATAAATACGCAACACTGAATAAAAGATAGTGAGAATATATGTGAAATGTTCTGATGTTTTCATAAAAGAATTTGAAAATGGCATAAACTCACCATCTTCTGGTAGCACGTAATTAACCAGTGATGAAGGCAAATACTGCCAGTCTGCCTTTGAGGAAAAGGAATACCCCGTGTAACCACAATCATTTACATAGGAGAAATTACAGCTACCGTCGTAACCTGCCAAATTGTGATTTAATAATTCATATTACATCGTTATAGCCCATGCCGCAAAAGAAAAAAATGCAATGGATGATTTAATGATCTTTAGTTATAATAGCAGAAAAAATTCATATCAAGCAAAGTTGGAAAGTACAACGAGATGTCACAAGATGTAAATACACATCTAAAAGCGTCTGCCCGCTGTTGATATTGCGCTCCCGATGCCCTCCTGATATCTCAATATAATATCTTGTTTCCATCCATATATTATATATATATTATTTATGTTTGATTGACCTCTATATATTCAAAGTTGGCGTAACGTACCTTCGTTGATAGATCCGATGTCAGTTGCCGTTAAATTTTGTTCAGAGCTTATTCTCGGTTGTGTGACTACTCTCACTCTATCTACCCCTAGTTCTGGTTTAAATGAAGGACCAGCGGTTGCTTCAAAGACGATGCTATAATTGCCTGTAGGTAGTCGCACTGATTCTTGTACCCATGAATCCCTCTTATCTGTCATTTTATAATCGATAGGAAATAATCGGTAGGTACTCATGTGTGAAGGCAAGGCTAGTATACGCAAGCCCCCGGTACCCTTTCGTACAAAAACCATGAATTGTAGCTGCGAATTTCCATCTGTAATGCTAATCCTCGGTGATACCAAAAGCATTCTATCACCATCTTTTTGGATACTGGAATATGATTCCATGAAGTAGCCTTGAATAAATATCAAGAGAAGCTTTAGTCTCGAGCAGGATGGTTCAAGAATATGTGTATACAATGATTTCCTTCTCATTCTAGCTGTTTCCATAAAATGTGGTACAACGTTCTATTGTAATTCGCATACCACCGTCTGTGCAATAATATTATATGACGGCTCATTTCGCGGCAATTTTCAGTTACCACTCATAACCTAACAAGTATTCAGTTAACAGTACTAATCTATTTAACTATTGATCGATTTAACTTTACAATTAGTGTGAACTGAATGTAGCTATTATACCTGGCGTTTCCAAGGGAAACGTTCTCTCAGGGTCAAATACTTGTGTCTGATGTCAAGTTATAGTTACTGCGATTTAGTCATGCTCAGACTGAAATGTTAAATATTTACCTAAAAAAACAACTTTGGATGCTTATAATTATGATTATAAGGGTATGTACATATAAAGGGTATGTACATAAGATTTAATACCATATAGTATTATTTCCCCTACATAAAAAGCCATGTCCTCCTGCAGGCACCCCTATGTCAAGATCGGGTCAAACACCTGTACTAACCACTGCCCTTCCCCCTTCACCTGCATGCATGAGTGATCACACTGACCAGTCTAATCACCATAGCAACACACACACAGGTCTCCTTCCCTGCCATGCTGTCTTCTCTTCCTTTGTCTTTCTCCCTCTCCCTCTCTCTCTCTCCCTCTCCCCCTCCCCTCCGGCTCACCCTCTCTCTCCTGACTGTCAATTAAAGCAGTTTCTGCCTCACTTCAGTATACTATCATTGAAGTGCGAAATGTATGACTGATCAAGTGGAATAGATAAGGCAGGCGAACTGATGTCATCTAATTTCACATGTGTTATGAGACTGGATCTTTGTCATATCTGATCAAGATCCCTAATCAATGATTGGCATCCGTCATATAAACACCATTATTTTCGAAGTTCTTTGAAAATAAAATGCTAGGATTTTATTTGCATGGATGCGGCATGCATATGGGGAATGTGGTGCTTGTGGTTCCATATATACGCAGATATATTATATAGCAAGGCAGACTCCGGCCTTTGGATCGCTAGCAGCACAGAAGAAGGATATGTTCGATTTGCATGGATCCACGATTGAACAATATGATATATCCATGATCAGGATGAGTTACTGATTATTATATGATTCATAAATTGTTGAATAGGGGAAGAAAAAAACATAGAAATCACAGATGGTGGATGCATATATTATAATTTTACTGTGAATGCGTTCAGAGACAGGATCAACACTTTTTGAAAAGTACATATAAGCTATATATATTTTTCAGAAATTGCTGATCATATATTATGTGCATGTCAAATGAGCTTTATGGGTGTCTAAGGAGAAAAGACCGCAGAGGTCAGGCGTTTTAATACTTGATAGGAGTCCTACCTAAAGTAGAATCGTCACAATCAAAAGTAATTCCTTGACTTTTATCTATATAATCCAGTCCCCTCATCCGTCTCCATTGATGGTGAAAGTCGGATTTGTAGCCACATTTAAATTCATCCTCAAAATCGCAATTAACAGAAGTCTTTGTTGCTGAATTAGAAGAGGGAAATGCGCGTTTTCACCTTGTAGGCTAAACGATTGTAAGTCATTTATACATAATATTATTATATTATTATAGGCCCTATTTATAAATAACATGAACCACAAATTTTAACTCGCACATTTCAATTTCAACAGCACACAAATAAAACATGATAAAAAGTCAATGTAAAGGTAACAGATAATTATATGTATTATGTTGTTGTGTCATTTGTAGAAAGTGCCGCATGGGGTACAGGGAAAGTTACCACATGGTGTGATTTCATCCGTTCCATCAGGGCAGTCTTCTCGTCCGTTACAGGTTAGGTCATCTGGGATGCAGAAACCATCAGAACAACTGAACTGGGATCTAGCGCATTCTACAGTAAAGGAGTAAGTGAGGAGTTACTTCTACCTAATGGATGTTCATCAAGTTTTCACAAAGCGGTAGCATTATTTATAAACCAAAATGCACAAATTCCATGTACTGTAATGTTTGTATCTTACCAATATTTGTGTACTCTAAGATTGAAAAAAACTGTGGGTAAATTTGAAGAATTTAGGATTTTAATTCTTGTAAGTCCATATATATATGGTTTAAAGATTGAGGCACCGCATGAAAAGAGCTGGCAACCACTTTCGCGTTTTTCATTCGAAATATCTGTACATTCTTAGTGACCTTCAATGAAATAAAAGAACTTGGTGCGGTATTAAATATGCCCATGCTATCGGTGGTACACGAACCGTATGTTTTAAAATAGATTAACAAAGCACATATAATACATATGCAATGGTGCTCGGTGCAGTAATAGGAATCTCATTCCATATATTATGTCTGACCCCACCCACCACGCACCATTCTCTACATGGGTCAGATTTTTTAGACGATTGGCGAAGTTGAATTGTACATTTTCTGAAAATCTGACCCATATACCATATAATTATAGTACATCTATCTGATACATACAAGGTTCATGCAGTCTGAATATTAATGTGCTAAATGTTCACCATCAATTATATTTTCATTATTAGCAATATCTTTATTTCAATAATGACAAAAGTATCAGTGCCAGGTTGTATTCCTAAAAAATTAAAAACCAAATTGCTTCCACAATGGGCATATCTAGAGTGAGTTACTTTCGTGCAGTTAAAGTTGCGTCTGGTCACGTACGCGGAGGATTTGTCTTTGGGTGGTCACATTCACTTATTATTATAAAAATATACTCATGAATGAATAATAGAGTGATGGTTAAATTTCAATCATAGACTCATACTTACCACAATAAGGTATATCACAGAATTCCAGTGGAGAATATGACGTATCTCCCTCCGACATAGTGCGACAAGACGGACCTCGTGAATCGTAATCTTTATTCCTACACGGTTGATTGCACAACTTCCCAGTTGTTGTTTTTCTTTTATTGCCTTGATATTCCATCCCAATTTTAGTTCGCTTACATTCTCGTTCTTATTTTGCAAAAAAGTACAATTGGATGAATAGAATTGTTGCCTTTTAACTCTTTATTACAGCAAGACAGTTAAGAAATCAAAATTGAAACATGTACATATAGTATATATATATATATTGTATTGCAGTATTGTCAGAACAGTTTAAAGTAGACTGCTATAGCTGTAGCTATAGATAGAAGGCCTTCGATGATATTGTACAAAAATGAACTACCTTGTATAAAAATATCAATTACCAAAGAATGAACAAGGACGAATGGTTATGTCATCCAACGCTAACGCCGAGGCTACGTCACTTGTATGGGGCCTGGTTGTCCTAAGTTCTAGTTTAAAAATACCACTGGTCAAATTAAAAAACACACGGTTCCAGGCATGTTTTCTGAATACGGATGGCAAAGGGCTGGTGATCAAACGATTAAGGTTTTGGTCAATACGGTGGATTTCCAGATTCACCGCAACGTCCCCAATCTGCTGGAAGTAAAACTCAATACAAGTCTTGTCGTACTTGTAGTAGTCCAAACTAAGAGCAGCGGTCGACCCAGGAGAAGTCGCCCTCGCAAGGCGGATGAAACGTCCATACGCTTGTAAAGAAATAAAGTATTTTCAAAGAGGAATGATCCAATCGATTCTGATTTCTAAACAAACATTTAAATATATAATATGAGGCATGCATGGTAAAATGTATACAATTACCAGTCTCTTATTATATGTATTTACCTGAATCTAAGGTGTGGTCTTTAGATGGTGTATTCTTTCTGGCCCTCACGATCTGGAAGGACTCGTCTTCACGTTTCGTCTTCAGAAAAGTGAATTTACAATCGTTCGAACCATCCCAATCACATGTTACTGATCCAACATCTGCAATTTTAGGGTAAATGTACATTTATTATCACTCCTCAGGATAAGTATGACTAACAAATATTGACAAAGTAATGATATTGTATCAATGGCCACGTTGTTTAACGGAAAAACCAAGTGGCTGTTGTTGCTGCTTTAGTTGGTGGTGGTACCAGGTTTGTGTATTTGTGTATTTATGTGTGAGAGTGGTGGTGGGGTGGGGATATGGGGGTGGGGATTCTAGTCAGAACCCCGCCAGTCAGAACCCCCCTAGTCAGAACCCCCCTTGCCAAAACCCCGCCGTCAGAATCCCGCTAGCTATAACCCTGCCATGCCATAACCCCGCCATTAATAATCCCGCCAGTCAAAACCCATCCATGCCAAAACCCCGCCAGCCAAAACCCCGCCAATCACCATATATTTTGGTGGTCTTGTTTGGGGATGGGGTTGGTCATGGCCGTGGGGGTGGGGGTGGGGGATGGTCGTGGGAGTGGATAATTATATCTGTCTGCCACTAACATGACATATCATAACAACTCTGATTCAATCCACATATATTTATCGTTATGCATATATTTCAAATAATAACATCAGAAATTGATAGCCAGGTAAATGATTTCACCATGGCAAACATTTGTTTCATGGAGCCGTCAGGCAGCCATTTAAGTTTCCATATTATTCCCAATACCAAATTAAAAATTCTCATACCACTTAGCTAACCATAGGGCTCCTGATGGGGGGGGGGGGGGGGGGGGGGGGTGTCGATTTGTCTCCCCAAGGATGAGCATTTGTCTCTTGTCCCATGTAGCTACACATATATCTGACAAATCACCTTAAAGAAGGACCTGACAATAATTTATTTTGCATTGCGATCTACTTTATGCTTTTTAAAAAAATAATTTTCTGTCTCCATACAATACAAGAAACAAACTCCTGTTTATATTTATCCGTGCACATCCTCTGATTGTTAGGTCCTACCCAAATCCACAACACATTATATCTTTCTAGTGGAGGAATCTCTCAATGTATCTGTCTAAAATAACTTACTATGCTGCCACTCCATTTTTTGTTGTTAAATAAAATACTCTGGCGGGGTTCTGGCATAGCCGGGTAAAGGCAGGGCGGGGTTCTGACTGGTGGGGTTCTGTCGGGCGGGCTATTGGCATGGGGGCATATTGGCAATGGGGGTTTTGGCTTGGGGGGTTCTGACTGTGGAGTTCTGATTGGGGGGGGGGGGGGGGGCACTGGCGGGATTATGTCCGTACACCACCCCCAAGAATCGTGGCAAACTGTTAGAACTAAGTATAATGGTATAACACCTCGGTCCAACTCAGCCTAATGTCCGTCTCAAATTCCTTAATTTAGTTAATTTAGCACTCACCTTCTGGATTCCTGTTCCTCTGATACATTTCAATATGGTGCGCCGTACCATTACATGTTGTATTTGCATCCACATTTCCATGACAATCCTCCATGCAATCTCCGGCCACAAGGGCACATGTCCTCGAGGGCCAGTTGTATATCACCTTACCGCAGGTGTCGCTATGTCCCTTTGAACATAGAGTCATGCAGCCCTTCAACGTTACATTGTTGAACATCCGAAACTTATCGTTCATTAAAGATCGACTATTTTTATCGCAAAATGGGAGTTCATCTAACACTGTAGCATTGTTGGGGTCCTCATTACAGAATCCGCATTGAAATGTATAAGTATCATTGTCGGCAATGGTGTCAATATCTGCGATACCATAACAAATATTTTTCATTCAGTCCAATATTATATATATGGCAATGAAAATCTTCAATATACAGAGTCATTATAATTTGGATTAATATGCATAACGTGGTTGAAAACGTATTGAATAATCAAATTCAGTTTTGAATTAATAGAAAATTTCATTTCATGATTACCATCGTCTTGGGAATCTTCGTAATGTTCCATTAATTCATCATAAAGTCCAGCTTCAAATGCCTTTGTAAGTCTGCCAGATATTATGATCAGAATTTATCATTTTTCTAAAACGCCACCTTTTTGTTCACTTAAGGGTGGTCTCCACTGGCTGCAGTAAGCCTTGCGATGGGGCTGTGATGGTGAGAAGTGGCGAGGTCCTGCCTACATGGCCAGTGAACCATGTATAGGCAGGACCTCATCATTCCTCTCCACCTAAAGAACCAGCAGCACAAACCATCGCCAGGCTTATCGCAGAGCTTACCGCAGCCAGTGGAGACCGCCCTTAAAAAGTTAACCTTACTGCAAAGCTCATATAATGTAGTACAATAATAGCTTACAGGAACGATTATACTAGGTACATTCTATACTAGATACATTCTATACTAGGTCGTCATGGACCCTCGCTAAAAAAAAACAAAAAAAACAAGATCTGGAGGCCTTTGTTTACGTTGTTAATTTCATAGTTCTATGTAGGAAAACTATGAAAACATAGCTGTAAAAAATGTAGTTTTCTTTAAAATTTTTACATGAAATCAGGGACTAAAAGTAAGATGACCACAGTGTCCTCGGTGGACAATATTCGCCTTGTAAGCCCAGAAGCAACTCGGCCTACCGCCTCCTTGCTTCTGGGCTTACTCGGTGAATATAATCCACTTCATACTTATCAGTATAGTAATTTTACTATAATACATATACGTACATTAGAAATGTGAATTATATATATTATCTAAATAGAAATATGGTCAATTACCTGAACATGTTCATGTTACATATGGTCACAGCTGGAAAGGCAAGTTTGTCCTCGAATTTGACGTTGATACTCACAGTTTTGGGACGACTATAAAATTTAACTAAATTTGATATAACTAAAAAGAGGAACAGTGTTGTTGCCCCCAGAAGAACTAGCACCCATATAATTCTGAAAATTGGGAATACAATAATTTACGGATTAGAATTTATTTGTATTATAAGGTTAATTCTGTAATTTTTACTTTTATGATAAATGCCTCAGTTAACAGAGAAGCAATGCTTTAAACGAGAGATTATGAACTAATTTCCTAGAAATATCAAATGAATTAAGCACCTTCTGAGCCAATAAGACTGATTGCTTGTTGTGTAACGAATACCATGTAGGGTTGTATCTTGGGTGAATTCGTACAACAGCTCTCGCCATTTAGTTTCTGCCATGAGGAAAAAATATTTGACATTGTTGAAAAACATACATAGAACTATTAGTAAAACTGGGCATGATGATTCAAGATTTAATGTCAACACTTTTACCAATTGCAACTTTCCTATATGGTTTTCTTTGGTTCAATGCGAGGGACCTTTCTGTGAGGCAAATTTCAATGCCGCAAACAGTATAGTACTTAACATGTCAGTTGCTTCATTTCATTCAATTAGGTTGCTTATTATGTTCAATTAAGTGACTTAATTGTCGACATGGAAAAGGGAAAAAAAGGCTTAGGAAATTCATTAAAAATTGTTTAAAGCGTCGCAGAAATTTAGCCTAAAATACATTTTCCAGTTTGGGGATCACAAGTTGTGGGGGAAAAGGCTGATGAGATCGAGCGTCATGCACGAAACATAACTCGAAGTACTACAAAGTTGTGAATTAAAACAATGTGTCGATGCCATTTTCTCTTTACGCAATGTGATCGGGTTATGCATTTCATATATATTTTATACAACAGAAGAAACTTACCACTGTCGGCTTTATTCATGGTGAAAGCAGGCGTTTTTAAGAAGACAACAAATCACAAGGGAAGACAAGTACAACCGTAGTAGTCCGTGCGAATTTTTGCTGGGCTTTCCCAAGTTTGGTGTCGTCCTCTTTCTCCCAAACCACATATATAGAAGCACGCATTATAACCCGGCCAAGTTGAACTCACCTAATTATTGATAACCACTCATAGAATCGGGTATTATATGATGCATTAAACGTTCACAAAATATTGGTTCACAAAATATTGGCGAAAGTTTTCTCTTTTAGTCCGTATGCCCAGTGAGGAACATTGAGAACAATGAATACATTAGAGCGAGATGACTATGTTTGCTACACGGTTGAGTCGATCAGGAGCTAACAAGAGCACCAGCTATTTGAACACATGCTTCGGGAATCATCAACTCAATCCAGGTGATCTATCAATCCGATATGTTTTCTGGTTTCCATGTGAACTTTGGAGGTGACTGTTGACTGACAGTGTTTTGCAAATATACCTCTTTTGTGGAAGTGGTGGAGTGCAACTCGGCGTATACGAAACAAAAATTAAGTTGTAATCCAGTAAATTCAAATGAAGATTGCAGGATATAATGAATCAGCTCACTGTTTCTTTCCAGTACATAGTTTCCCAATATTTGAAAAAACCCACCCTGCGAGAGCAATTATGATTAGTCACACTATACATGATCCTGAGTATTTGGTTGAATATTTGGTATAGCTTTAATAACGTTCTTTAATTTTCAACGTATGCAATTGGTCCAGTATTTGAGTTGAGTACCAGAGAATCTTAATTCTAACAAAATATGACAAAAATCAATAATAGAAATATTGCTCGTAGACGCTATAATTATTTGATCTACCTGCATAATATCTTCCGTTACTCATTTATCAATTTTATGATAAAGCTTTGTCTCATGATATGGAGATTCTAAATGAAGCTTTCGTATTTAATTAAGCTTGTTCTGTTTTTTTACTCAATGGATATTCACCTAAGATTTTGTATTTTTCTGTTATCTGTGCCCTATGATCCGAACCTTACTCAAATTTCCCATTTCAAATGTTACTCATATTTTATATACTCTCTGTCCCAAACTTTCAGTGACCATAAAACCAGTTAATCGTATATGAATGAACAATGAACTATGTCACATTACCATCAACCCTGCATTAAAAACTAAAGAAGAATGGTCAATATGGTTGTACCTGCTAACTACTTCTAGGGAAATCTATTAAACTCATCCTGGAAATAATGTTGCCATGTTAAAGTTAAACATGTTGTTCAAGTACCTGAGTATCAAAGTCCTACTTAAATGAGGTGTTTCACTGCTAAAATGGCCAGTTGTCTATACTATCTGATCAACAATGATGTCTACTGAGACAGACTGTGACCACAATGAAGGGTCTGAACCTGACCTATCGGATGATTGGTTTTGGTAAGTGTGGGGACATACGTTACACCTCTTATCTAAACATCATCATCAATTCATATCATAACCCTCTACTGTTCACACTCACCCAAATATGGGTCGTTTCCTTATAATAGTACATATGTTTTAGATAGGATCGGAATGCTATTCTAGTTCTAGTTAATTGAATATCATTTGGTAGCTTGTTCCAGAGTACTGGCATTTTATATAAATAGTTTTTCTTAAACATTTCAGTTCTGGGGTGAGGTATTTTCAATTTTTCCTTTTCTTAAGACTTCGAAGATTAATATTTTGATAGACGACATACTCAGGTTTTCTTGAATGAAGTTAAGTCCTTTCAAGGAGGTGATTATTTCTTCTAGATTCCAAAGCTGGAATATTTAAGGATTTATGTATTTCTTTTGTGTTGGTCAATTTTGGAAGACCAACGGCAATTTTGAGGGCTGTATTTGTAAAGATATTTGTAAAGATTGTAGTCTGTGTAGGTGAGTTTGGGGGGCCGAAATGTAAATAGTGTCCCCATAGTCTATGTGGGGGAGTATTGTAGATTTATAAATCAGTATGAGGGTATTTTTGTCACAAGTTCCGTAAAGCTTTGACATAGCTTTTACCTTTATTCTAACAGTGTTGATTTTTTTCTTAAGATATTTCTTGAAATTTAGCTGATTATCCAACTCAACCCCTAGGTATTTGGAACAATTTACTGAGTCTAGGTTTTGATTATTGATATGATAGGTAGTTTGTTGCTTTTCATTCTTTTTGCTGATAGTGAGGGTTTTACACTTGGAAGTATTTAAGGAAATTTGTTTGTATTGCACCATTGTTTTACTCGGTCCAGGTCGGACTGGAGGTTTTTGTTTTTTTGGCGCTCCTCTTTCTCTTTCATTATAGAGAACCCTATCATTGGAGAAGAGTTGTACATTGCTGCATGTTTCTAATTGTCTTTTACATATCATTAACATAAAGAATGAAGACAACTGGTCCAAGGGAGGTACCCTGGGGCACCCCACATGAAACATTTTTTAGTGAGGAAAGGTGTCCATTAACCGAATCGCTTTGAGTTCTGTCACTTAAGTAATTTTTAAACCATGAGAATTCTGTATCTCTTATTTCATAATATTTTGATTTATCTAATGGTATTGTATGATTAACCATATCACCTGCTTTTTTAAAGTCTAAAAACATCAGGTCAACAATTTTCTTATCATTAGTAATTTTGTAAATCTTTCCTAGCAATACTCGTGGGCATCGACTTTGGACTTGTTCTTTCTAAAAACCAAATTGGGCATCACTTATTAATTAAGATCTAGAGCTAAAATAAAAATGCCCATTCAATGGACTGGAAACTATAGTGTATAATGTATGTGTGATGGACCTATATGTTGACTATATAATAAGAAATAGTGTCTTGAAAAATATTTTCTTTAATTCACTCCGTCTTTGGGGGAATTTTAACGTTGCCACCCTGATCTATGCCTTTTTGAAATGGGCACCTAATCTGAAATAAATATTTAATTAAAACTTGTTTGTGCTATGTAATCTCTAACTCCATTTTGGATACAAACATTGCCAAATCACATATTCGAAAAACTCTTTCAATGAGAACTGAATGACTAAAAGAAAATGGGTCATGTTCGGGAACCTTTAGCGTTGCCACCCCAACAACATTTATTTTAACTGTGTCAACACATTTATATCATGGAATGAAACATCATCATTTTAAAGTATCTATGAAGAGGTTCAAGCCATACATTTTCTAATTGCAACTGGACATTTTTTCTGCTGCCATTTGACTGCCATGACCCATGAGCATGGATTGCCGCAATATTATAGAAAATTGGAACAGAATAATTTTATTTGAGGCCAATAGAATAAGGTATGATAAAGGTATGCATCTTTACAATAATACTGACTTTAAGAAATCATTAATATTTGGCAAGGATTGGTACGGAGTCATTTCCTTAAACTGTGTGGATTGAAAAATAATTTAAAAAATAATCAACTAAATAAATTTGTCCAATTTTCATCCAAATGTCTAGTTCATAATGTTAGCTCATTAAGGTCTAATGATAAATAAAAATATAGAAATTTTGAAAAAGGTCCTTATTACCATTATATTCTTTGTATCTATGCAAGAGCATCAGGGCTGCATCATTGGCCACCAAAAGCAGAGTTTTTGAGGTTAGTGTATCCAATTTTTGCTGCGGACTTTTGAATATCTGCACAATGATATATATAAATAAGATGTAGTTTCAATGCATTTAAATGTTTACCCCAAAATACCCCCCAGTGGACTCATTTCGTGAGAACTGACCACTCAGGGAGAGTCCCTTAAAAATTCTTGCCGCACTGGCCAGAAAAGCTAAAAATATGAAAGTACATTGAATTGTTTGCTGATCAAATGGGAATGGTGCACCGTACACATTTTATACATGATCTTTATCTTCGCGCAGAAGGCCACGGTAAAGTGGGGTGAGAAATCTTGATATGGGTTTACTTCTCATGGGTGCTCTCATTTTGCTGCTTTATAAGATGTCCACTTCCAATAGTCTGCAATACTTGCCAATGTTCCCATACCCCTTACAGTTGCAGTGATATTGGGACCTGAGAGAAATATTCAAACACGTGGTTTTATTTCTGTCGTGATTCCCCATCTATCTTATTTGGGATTCCTTTTTTGTGATTATACTTTGTATCTATGATAATAGCAGATTTGTAGCAGTCCATTTCGGTTTGAGAAATTCTTGATAGGGTCATGCTTGTTTTCACCAGCCAGTGGGCCAGCTATAGTCTTTTCTTCTCCTGGCTGCACTTTCACCAGTGCCGAACTCCTGAAGACCTACGTTAAGTATAGGGCTTCTATCCCACAGGCACTGACCTATTTTATGTAGGAGCGCTCTCCAAAGGCACAGTCAAGAGTAACTAGTTGGTCATGAAAACCCCCCAGGCTTTTGTGGGATTATTATAAAAGAAATAGTCACTGTCCTGAATGGTCCTGGGGCTATAAGCACCTTAGGCTGAGACTAAAAATATTATTATCTCACTCTAAGAGCTTTTGGGTTGAAACTTTGGATGGATTATTCAGGACAAATTTACTGGTCGGACAGTTTGAATGGATTATTATACTGATTATTGGTGAAGTTTGGGTTGACTATATTGAGTAGATTTGATTATTGACATGAATAATCAACTGTAAGCTCCAATAATCAACTCTAAGCCCTTTCCTGGAGAAATTTGAGTTGGTCACTGAGTTAAGTTGATGTAATGTATCTTGGAAACAGCTAACCATTATTAAGAGCACCTAATGTAGAGGTGCAATTCGATGAGGGTGCAATAAAATGAGTCTCCCAGTACGGCAGAGGGCGAGCGGGGGATAGACTAGTCAGTCAAACCTGCCTCTACTCAATGATCATAGTCAGTCGAACCTGCCTCTACTCAATGATCATGGAACTCTGGATTGTACCCATACACGTTTAAGTGCTTGTTACAGTGGATTTTGATATATATTTTGCTTTATAAGTTGGACTTGTGGAAAATACCAACTGACATGCGCAGGAGCGCACATCCGGTTAGTACATGTGAGTTGCACAAAAGTTATTTGACCGTGCAGGACAATTAACAGGCAAATCTAGTTAAAAACTCTACAAAATCAGATACAGTATGAGCTTTAGGATCTCTCACTGATTGGATGTTATAGTTTGGACTCAGATCACTCTACTCATATATTTGAGCGCGAAAAGCCCTAAGTGGAAGTTTTGGATATAGGTCAAAGCGACCCAGTTCTGGTACCATTCACAGCCCATGCGCAGCTGAAAGGAACCGGAAAAAGACGCTAAAGATAAACATCCGGCCATTTTTGATACTTGCACAGGTTTGACAAAGTTAAAACGCAACATATAAATGACTTCTACGTGTGCAAAAGACACTGACAAGAGAAAAAGAGAGTCAGATAACGAAGAGGAGAGTGGGTGTAAAAAACAGGCCGTAGCCATGGCCGGTATATCGAACGATGAAATCAAAAGGATGTTCGACGCGATCAAAGCTCAGATTGCGGGCACCACTGAGGCAAACTCTAAGTCCATAGTTAAGCATGAGGAAAGGCTTGACAAAATGGATGGTGATACCTTCACTCGGGACGAAAAAGCGGATAAAATGGTGGAAGAGTTAGCTACGCAAAAGGAAGAGATAGAAGTCATAAAGATAAACATGGTCAAGAAGGACGAACCAAGACTAGTGGCATCGGGCGCCTCCCTGGCCGCTGACGAGGAAGAACGACTACGAGAAAAGATTAAGGATCTAGAACTCATCCTCATGCTGGACGGTGCAAGTAAGGAAAATCTGGAAGAGGATGATTTAATGTGTAAGAACATGGCAGCAGTTTTACTAGAGAACTATATGGGTGTATCCAAGGAAATCCAGTACGAAGCGAGAAGAATGGGCAGAGGTGCGAATGCGCCGATAATGCTAAACTTCAAATGTATCCAAGATGTACGCAATGTATGGGGAAAGCGTAGCAACCTGGAATGCCAGGTCGATCTAGAAGGGAAAAGAAAGTATTGGATAAAGAAAGATTTACCTGATGTCATAAGAAAACGAATAGCAAGAGCTAGGCCCTCTGTAGCTGCTGCCAGGGCCTCCAGAAGATACGAGAACGTCGTGAACGCCCACGGGGATGTAATTCTGGATACCAGGCGTTATAAGCATAATCAACTGGAGATGCTACCAAAAAAAATTCACACCTGGTTTTTTGGCCAAGAGAGAGGATGAGGAGACTTTTGTATTCTTCTCAAAGGAATGCCCCCTCTCCAACCACTATATGGTTAAGTTCAAGGTCGACTCCAAATGGTATAACTGCATTGAACAATACTTGGCTTATTCGAAAGCCATCATCGACAGTGACATCCAGAAAGCAGAAATGGTGCTACAGTTTGAGGATCCCGTCAGATGCAAGTTTGCACTCGGTGCATACGTGTCTGACGACATATGGGCGAAATGGGAAGACTCAAGGGAGGAAATCCTCCTGAAAGGGCTGAGAGCGAAGGTTAGATACAATAGGTTTATCGCCGACTACCTGATCGCAACAGGCTGCAAAATGATCGGCGAGGCTTCTGCGACTAAATCCGATTGGGGGATAGGTCTAAGCCTCTACGACATTGAAGTCCTGAACCAGGAAAAGTGGTCTAAGAGTGGCAACTTACTGGGACAATCTTGGATGAAGATCAGAAAGGAGCTTGTCAAGACAGCAGACGAGGACAAGGAGGAGGACGGCACCCCCAAAGCGGTTATGGAAATAGCTGAAGGGGGAAGCTAAGAAAATGTATTGCAGATAAATTTCTTGTTTACGGTAGACCTATTTTGTTTAAATAATGGAAGGCTCTAACATCAACTTCTATTCCCTAAATGTAAATGGTGTTGGTAATATCACAAAAAGAAAAGCCCTATTTAGGTTTCTCAATAAGAAAAGAAATTCAATATTTGCCCTGCAAGAAACACACAGTGTATACAATAACGTAAAAATTTGGGCTAATCAATGGCAAGGCAAGGCCCACTTTGTACACGGCCGTAGTAAAGCGAGAGCAGTAGCAATTCTATTTTCAAAAGATCTAGATATAAAAATAACGTGTAAAGGTGGTGATAGCGATGGTAGAATCGCGTATACAGATGTGCTATTAGATCAATTATTACATACGTGTGCAATTTCACGGGTGCTATTCGGGGGTGCTATTCGAAATGTCAAATAGCATACGTATGCTATTCGGACCGAACTACTTTCGGGGGTCACGTGACTAGATTGACCAATGAGAAGCCAGAATTAAAATTGTCTGCTTGACCCGCTTTTTCAATGCCGGCACGGCTGTACATTCGCTAGTTCAAGCGACCAGCAACAAACAGCAAGATGTGTATTTGCCGGAGCTAACATCAGCGACGAAAGTTTTATTCTCCATGTTGAGAAAGTTATTTGAGAAATATGATATGTATTGCTTATTTATTGTCTAAATAAAGACGAAAGTTATGGTTTGTTGACATTTTTTGTGAACGTATCATGACTTGGTAACCAGTGAGAGAAAAAGTAGTCCCCCATCTGAAGAATTTCAAGCGATATATTGAGATCCATAAGGTAGAAAACCAAATACATAACTTTAAAGTCAAGTTCAAGATATATTAATTCCGAAGAAATCAGACGTAGAAAGATATATTAAAGAAAAATCGAAAGCGTATCTCACAATGAAGCCATGGTAGTGAAAAGTCTAAGTGCGCAATGATACCCCCGTCGGGGTGTCGTGCGATTTGACCCTCCGTCTCGATCGATTTGACATCGACATTGGGCTATTTAATATAAAAAGAATATTCTATCTTTTCGCTGTACTTCCCAACCAAAGACATGTACAAAGACCAGGTTAGCACTTGTAAATCCTTAAGAGGTATTCTGGAATCGAGATCAGATAAATCACTAATATTAATGGGCGATCTCAATCTAAATATTATCCCAGAAGAGGAATCTCTAAATCTTAGTGATAATCAACATGCAAAATATGATGGTCTTAAGGAAATGACGAAAATAATAAATGATTTTGATTTGTTGAAGCCCTAAACGTTGACGGCTTAAGTTGCGCAAGAGTAAAATGGGACTACGTGAAATATGTTATTGGAATTGAAACAATGAGGTATACAAAACAAATAAGTAAACAGAAGCGCAGAAAAGAAAATCTATTTCGTGACAGGTTGAAAGTGTTATTTCAGAAAGGGGTTCTCAATGAAGAGGAAAGCCGGGAAAGGGAAAATATTCAGGATGAATTAAGGGCAGTACAATACATAAAAGCCCAGGGTGCAATGGCTAGAAGCAGAGCTCAGTGGCTAATCGACGGGGAAAAACCACTGCCTACTTCTTGAATCTTGAAAAACGGAATAATAAAAAAAAGACCATCTCACAACTAGAAGTAGATGGTGAAATTATCGCTAGACCTAATGAAATTCTCAGAAAAAAAAGTAGAATTTTATAAAGATCTCTACAGTGAGAAGGACCAGTATGGCTTTATCAAAGATCGCTTTATTGGATGCGCAGTCAGACGACTGGAAGACGTTACACAATATTTAGACAGAAATAAGAAGAAAGGGCTGTTTGTATCGCTCGACTTCAAAAAAGCGTATGATTCAATATCATGGAAATACTTATATAAATGTTTGAGTGACTTCGTTGTGGGAGACAACTATTTAAAGTGGATTAGGTGCCTAATGTCGGGATCCAAAGCTTGCATTACCAATAATGGATACCTGTCTGAGTGGTTTGATGTTCGAAGGGGTGTCAAACAAGGCAACCCTATATCTTCCCTGCTCTTTATTGTCGTGGTAGAAAGACTTGCTTCAAGAATTCGTTCTGACCCAGAGTGTAGTGGTATTGTTTTTGGTGGCGTAGAAAATAAGATAATCCAGTTCACAGATGATATGACCATCATGGCCGACAACGAAAGTTCACCTGCCAGAATGATGAGCATAATTGGTGAATTTAGTGAGGTGTCTGGTCTAACTTTAAATGTCAGTAAAACCAGAGGCTTCAACATAGGCAAAATGATATTAACTCAGCCAATTTGTCAAAACATTAACTGGACAAACTGCATGAAAATTTTGGGCATTCACCTGGTCTATACATACAGCAAGCAGTTACAGAATTCTATTAACTTCAAGTCAGCTTTTGAAAAAGCAAGCGTTGTTATTAAGCATTGGAGTAAAAGAGACATATCTATTAAAGGTAGAATCACTATCGTAAATGTCTTAATATTACCTCTATTCATGTATGTGGCTAGTTTAATAGTCATAGAGGAGAGAAAATATGTGAAATCCAGAAGCTGGTAAATGATTTTATATGGAGAAAAGGTAAATACAGAGTCGCATACTACTATCTAAGTAGAGACATAAACGATGGCGGCCTAAAACTCCATGATATCCGTGCGAAGTTGATTACCAACAAACTAAAGTGGGTACAAAGGCTAATAAACAACCCGAAAGGGAAATGGTCAGCATTTGTAAAAGAAAGCATTGGCAAAAACATTAGAAAGGTTTGTACCTATAGACAAATCATTAACGCCGAGTTCTCAGAATTCTACACGGAAGTGTTTAAAACGTGGAATAGATTCTATGGCTCTAAGCAGCCGACGAGCAAAAAGAGTGTCTTATGCGAGAAAATTTGGAATAATAGGTGGATCAAACTCAAAGACGGTATAAGCAATGTTCAACTCTGGAAAAAAAGAAAAATCAGTAAAATCGAGGATGTAATAAATTACGGTAGAACCAAAAATAAACACGAGATCAAAAGCGATTTCAATATAAATATCAATTTCCTTGAAGAGATGAGTCTAGAAGGGAAAATCCCAGTGAATTGGCTGAAAATTGTTAACGAAGGTGAGGTTTCAAATTACAATGACGAGCTGTTATGCTTAATAGGTGGTGAAGAAATTGATATCTTAACTTCCCCGACCAAGCTAATATATGATGCGGTCAAAAAGTGTTTGTATTCCCAAAAAGAGAGAAATAAGGACTGGTACATCAGGTTCTTAAATAAGGATATCGATATCACCAATTTAGAATTCAAAAAATGGTATCAAGTCCCATTTCGTTGTATGAGGGATGTGAGACTACAATCTTTCCAATATCAGGTCATTCACTTGTGTGACATGGATATTATTCCATCCAATCTGTGTTAGTTCTGTGATTCCATCGATGATTTATTTCACTTTTTTATTGACTGTGAAAAGACATGCTCCTTCTGGCACAATCTCAAAAACTGGTCTAGCAATAATAAATGGCTAGATAAGGAAATCTCGAATGATCTAAACGTTGTATTTATGATTCTTGGAATACCAAATACTGAAGAAAAATATAGAGTTTGGAATTACATCCTAATTTACGCCAGATTTTATATATATAAGACAAAACTGTTTGGTGGAAATAATATTTGCTTCTTCGACTTTCTCAGGGAGTTAAAAAGAAAACTAAGAGCTATGCAGGACTGCTTGTATATAAGCAGCGCTCACAGAAAAGAGTGGAAAGCCTGGATTAACTTATACAACAGTTTGTAATATTCCCCCCTAACACTGGGATGTACTCGATTGCGTCAGTAGCGGTTGGTTAAGGATATACACACAAACATATCAGGTCAAGAATAGAACTCAACCAGAAATTGTATACTATCCACACATGTATTGTAGAACCATTATTGTATGGCATGTCCAAACCATATAACCACAGATTCAGGTTAATTCTGTGAAATAGGAAAGGTAACCTCCTTCCGGTAGTCATAATATATCATGTTTATAAGTAGAGTTGTCACGCAAATACATATAGATGTGCATGGGTCCATATAAAGGAGTGAAGTAAAGTAAAAGACAAAACAAAAATGTTATCGAAAACCAGAGTGTTTATTTGGTACATGGTTTATCTATTTAATGTTTTTGCATGCTCGTTCGGACACAGATGAGAAGAGAGTGCGATGTATCCAAGTGTTATCCACTCCGGAGAGAAAGGAATTCGTTGACAAATTGAATAAATGCCAATTGTTTGGGGGGGAAAAAAATTTATGTTGTGTCCCAATAAAATGAGAAGTTTAGAGAAAGTGGAAATTGATGCCACCAGACCTCCTGCCTAATTTATTTTGTGACTGATGTAATCTAAACAATGTGAAATTGCATGATTTTGGCTTACTAATGATTAGATTTTATTTGACAGTTACTTACTTGAGAATTTACGTAAAATGCATATGATAAAATCAGGCTATACTGAGAATATTTGTACTTAATGTATGGAAATGTGTATGATCTGAATAAAAATATTTTCAAAATCAAAAAAATCATTTCGGCCATAACCCATAGGCGTTGTATCGGGATTATTCACCAACAGTGCACCAGCTGTCCCTCAAGGCAGATCATTAATCCTTTCATTATTTACAATTGAGAGAAGAGGGAATGAATAATAGGAGAGTAATTCATGTTCATTGGGTTTTATTGAAACTTTTCCTGCATATTATTGGATTCTAATTAGAAATAACTTTGTCCTTCGACAGTTTTCATAAAATCAACGACCTTTTTGTCAGAAACCATTTGCCCACGAGGCTCCTTGATATTGGGCTCCAGCAAAGCAAGATATACTGGTGTTATGGCACCTGTAATGCATGAACAAATTCGAGTGTGAACAGTATCTCATGGAATAGGAATGAATGGTGTAGAGAAAGAGCCACACTTTGATTGTAAACATTATGTATTTAGTGCTGTTGTCCCAATAAAGTACATGAATAATGCCAGTATAGCAATTAATGCTTACGTAAACAGCGTATATATACATAATACATTACCTTCATCGGGAGTTTTCTTCGCATTTTGTCCAGCCATATCAGTCTTCACCCAACCTGGGCAACACTGTATGAATATGTTTAAGTACAATTAGCAAAATGCTTCTTTTTGAAAGACCTTAATTATAATCACACGCAAATATTGAAATGAGTCTTCTTTGAACATATGTCAAGTGTTTCCGGTCGGTTAGAGATACTTATAATTCCAACTTGACCAGGGTTTCTTAAATTGAATTTGAATTTGAATTTGAAAACATTTTATTTCAGTCAATGACTGCAGTCAAGGGAATGTCTCCGGCAGATGGGAGGTCTTCATACCCCTTGTGCTAACTTACATTAAGGAAGCGGAATTTTAGAATTTAAAAGGTGCAAAAAGCTTACAGCATTCACAGCGAAATCCTCCTTGCCTACTTCATCGAGATGCTTTTGTTGGATGAAGGTCATTATAGTAGCAGCCAATTTACTCATACCATAAGCTGTGTTGGGCCATCCCTTCTCTTTGTGATCACCATTCTTAGCAGCTCTGACATTTAATCAAATTGATAGAAATTAGGACTAGGTTACGCAGTACTCTCATGGAAAACACATCAATAGTATACTACTGTTTAATCGTAGTGTACCAAATTCAAATTTCATTCAAGGGACCAGAAGGTTCCCAAGGAGAAATTGCGACCTCTGTTTCTTCATTTAAGAAAGAAAGTACTTACGCAACGAAATCATCTACCAGTGCTTTGAGCTCCATGAAGTTGTTGATACCTTTTACACGATCTTTAATTGCCTGGCTTGACTTATCAAAGGCCATTTTGCCAGCCATACTTGTAACATTGACAACCCTGTAATGAATTTGATGTACTTTGTAACAGCAATTCTGGCTTATTTGGTTTATTCGTATTTATGATTGAATGGTTTCACAAAGATCAATACGTTCTTGCATTGTTTATAAGGCATACATTAAGTCCATTCTAACGTTGACAATGATTATTGGAATTCATATCGCAAAATTGCGCAGATGTTGCGCGGTCAAGGTATGTGTCCATTTAGGCATAAGTAGTTTAGGGAAAGATCTGTTATCCCCGGCACTACACTTCCCCTTTCTGGGTTTTAAATAAATTCATATGATTTCTTCGATAAACAATATTTCGTTTATTCACAATTTGAAGCAAAGTTCCCCATTCCCCTATTATTATATATCATTATGGCGATGATAATAAACATATCTTTCCCTATACTACTTATACCGAAATGAGCATATACCCTGACCGCGCAACATCTGCGCAAGTTTGGGATATGTTTACTGCAAGTGCTTTCTCCACTAGATGGAACTGTGTATCAGGAGTTAATATTTACTACAATTTCATATTGTACTCTTATCATGTCATTCATATGTCTGACCGAAAGATGCAGTACTTTCCTTATGCTTCATTAAAAACCAGAGTAATAATATTAGACGCTTGTCTGTGTTATTTATTCTCCTCCTCAAATGTATATTATAATTAAACCTACCTAGCATGGGGTCTGAGGATTCGAAATAACCCTTTGCAAGTGGCAAGCGTAGCAAAATAATTTGTCTTGTTCGTCACCTCAGCTTGTACGCCAAAATCGTCTGTAGCATCATTCTGTATACAAGAGAGGAATGCAGGAGGCAAAAAAGTCATTTGAAAATCATAAAGCCATGAAATAATAATAATTATTTGTAATAATGTTTTCAGAAATGGACTTTTAATAATGTTTTCAATGATCTGACAAAAAATAATAAGTATCACAATGTCTGTAATGATAAATTAATACATTGTGCATAAGGCATATATCAGTATTGCGAAATTACCTTGAATGCAATTCCAGCATTGTTAACAAGTATGTCCAGGCCACCATAATTCTCCATTAGGAAATCCCTAAGACGTTCTATACTGCTTTGATCATTGATGTCAAGTTGGTGGAAGGTGGGATTGAGGCCTTCTTTCTTCAGTGCAGTAACTGCCTCCTCTCCTCTCCCAGTGTCTCTAGCTGTAGGACAATTGAAACTAATGTATTAATTGTGACTCGTGTTTTTAATTATAAATATCCTCCTCCCATATCTTGAACTCTTGAAATGAGGCATTATTAGACACCCTAAAATGAAAGGCTAATTATAGTCAAAATAGATCAAACCCAATCAAATAAGGAAAGATTGAGTAGGAGGAATGTACTCACCAGTAAGGATTACATCTCCATCGTATTGCTTGCAAAGGGCGCGGACAATGGCAAATCCAATGCCTTTGTTAGAACCAGTAACCTGAAGTGGAAGACTGTTATTTAAGAACTTTAGAATTTGAGAACCTGCGAGATCAAATAGTATCCGCAGATGGTATGATCTAATTCTATAATGTCTTCTTTCTTTCATTTGTTGTAGCAAAGGAAACGATATGGTAAATAGTAGAACGAACTTAAGATATCAAGTCTGGTTAGTTCATTAGAAACCGGCACATTTGTAATAATTCCAGTATGAAGTGAAGTGTTCTATTATGAGTTTTTTAAGTTATAGTAATAACTTAGAATGTTGTACCTGGCTACGGAGTGCAATGATAGTATAAATTTTATTCCTATTGTATAATGATCTCCTTACGAGGTCCGTAGATCTAGATAATTAGTCAAGGCACCGTATGAAGCACGTCCATGGTGGACACTACGTTTTTACATATGAAGTCTTGTTGTTAAATGTCTTTGGCCTGTAAGTGAATAAAAAAAAACAAAAAAAAAACTATCTTTTTTTTTTTATAAAAAGACATCTCCACACGATGTTATTCTTTCGACACACACATATATATATACACACGTTGATAGATGTGGCAAATAGTCGCCTTCTGGGAATATGTACCTCTCCTTAGTCTGTAGTTCTAATTACATGGTATCTATGTATACAACGATGAGAGCTAGCTCAAAAAAGTATATTCCCATAGATATTATAATGGAAGGAGAATTCTCACAAAATTAAATCCCACATTCTGATATTTGAAAATTTATAGTCATTCAATTACTTGCTAGCCTTAGAAACCGTTGGATTGGATAGCCTGTTTTTCAATATAGAGATACATCTGTATAATAAGTGTCCATGTTTGTGTCTGTCTCCCCATTACATTCTCCGATTGTGTGTCTTACTCCACCATGTACAAGAAGATGATCATAATGTGTGCTGTCCAATCGGATATTAAGTACTATTATTATTATTTTTAATTAAGCACGTTTTACATGCAAAATTAGGCATGTATATTAATCAAGTTATAGGACTCGTTTTCCGCACAGACGCGTAAATAAAGAACTTGGTCTCCGATCTCGTTCTTTATTTACACGCCATGCGTCAACTCGTCCAATAATTGCTAAGAAGAAATAAAAAACGATCATACAATTACACAACTAGGGACACTGTATTAACCAGGTAAATACTTTCAAGTATCTAGGATTCCTCCTGCAAAGCAACTTTTCCCTCATCCCACATAATAACAGTATGTGTATAAAAGTAAATCAACTGCACAACAGACTTTCTAAGATCAGACTTCCATAGTATACCGCCCTGACTTATATTTTTCCTATCTTAGAATTTGGCAGCATTCGTATTGATCTTGGTACACAGCAGCACGTCATACAAACGACTCCAAATGATGTGCTACTTATCGAATCACAAGTAGTTATATAACAGGCAGCAAAGTCCTACCATTATGTTTCAGACGATTTAAGTAAAGTAAAGTAAATACTTTTTCTGGGGTGTACAAAGAGGAGAAAATCTACGTCCATTGCTCTATCAAATTAGATACCCTAATATTAATGGATTAGGAATAGAGAATACATACATAAAAAACTTTTTGAAAAACAAACAACATATTGGAATACCTTGCTGATTAACCTAAGAACTCTACTTGGGGAACTTAGATTCTCAAATAACTTTGTATCAAATTTTGATCAGGTCGTTCATATCTGGCGAGGAGATATGGAACCTCCCTGACCCACTTGTTTTGCCTTATAGGCCCTAGCTACTTGTCGAATGTACAAATATATGTAGCTCAATGATATGTAACGATAAATGTGTTTGTCATGCTTTTGACACAAGCGCCAGGTGAAGGTAATTTTAATTAGCCTACCCTTTATATTTCATAAACCTTTTTGTGGTAATTCACCACAATACACTGTACTTCGCTTGTCCTAATGTATTTAGTAATTTACAACCTGTTTAACGTCTCTGATTATTCATCTGCAACTGAGAATAATGTATCGATATATAATGTTTGGCTGAAATAAAACTTAAATATAAATACATGAACTCTGGTTGAATATGGTTATATTATTTTAGCATTGTGGGAATCTAGGAGAAGGTTTGCACGTTCAGAGACGTGAGGGGCGACGCCAGGGTATAGTAGTATACCTAAATTGGCGCTGTGCCAACCCAGGGTATGAGTGAGTGAGTGTGTGATTACAGTGCTTTACACCTAGCTAGACCTGAGTGGATATATGGGTCATATATTATGATAATGCTATGTAATGTGGGTTGTAGGTTTGTCCTGACTTGGTATAACTATATGGTACCAGTATAATACACTATCATCAGCTACCTCTTATAGTGTTAGCTTTGGTTACTATAATTTCGTACCTTTCCACGAGCATCGATCTGGGCACATGCCAGTCATAAAAAGATCTCATAGATGTGAACATAAACACTACTAATAAACATCAGGGAGGTATATTCTTAGTACCGTATATATCTACCTGTAAGCATAATTATTATCTTTTTTCTACGGAAGACGAGAGTGTTCATGTGATGAAAAGTAAAATTCAGTTTTATTTTTAAAAAAGAAAATCATTTTCGTTTCCAAAATCATTGTGCATCACATTTAAATAATAAAATCACTTTCGATTTTCGTTTTGACTTTCGTTTCAAATTCACAGGTCACTACTGGTATCGTTTTAATTTTCGTTTCAACATCACTATCGTTTTGATTTCCGTTTTGACTTCCGAGATTTTAAACGAGACGAGATCTCATGAGATCTCACTGGCAAAATGGCGGCGCCTATGGGAGCCGCCATCTTGGATTGGTTATGCCTCTGTTCCTGTTCCTGTTCTCTCTTCCAATAGTAATGTATTCATGTCTCTGATTGAATTGTTCTTACTTTTTATGTTATAAATATTATTTAGGACTGTCTGGAAGACCTACTTGTAGATGCATGAGCCCTTTTCTGTATCATTTTATTGATGAAGAATAAAAATTCAATATATATACTCCTGCCCCACCTCAACCTCCTCCAGGGTGACTGAGGGAGTGTGTGTGTGTGTGGGGGGGGTGTGTGGGGGGGAGAGGATGAGGACAGGAAGGTAGGAATGGGAGGAGGAAGAAGGAAGGGATCAAAGCAATGGAGGAAGAAGAGGAGAGGTGAAGGCGGGGGGGGGGGGATAAAAGGGAAGGGAGACAAACTTTTTCCCAACAAACTTTTTGTTCGACCCAATTTTTTTTTCGACCCAATTTTTTTTCCGACTAACTTTTTTTTCGACCAACTATTTTTACAACCAACTTTTTTTCGACCAACTTTTTCGACCAACTTTTTCAACAAACTTTTTTACGACTAACTTTTTTACGACCAACTTTTTTTACGACCAACTCTTAAGAAGTAAGGTCGAAAAAAAGTTTGTCGAAAAAAAGTTTGTCATAAAAAAGTTGGTAAAAAAAGTTGGTCGTAAAAAAAAGTTGGTCGTAAAAAAGTTGGTCGTAAAAAAGTTATTCGAAAAGTCTGTCGAAAAAAAAGTTGGTCGTAAAAATAGTTGGTCGAAAAAAAAAGTTGGTCGTAAAAAAGTTGGTCGCAAAAAAAGTTGGTCGTAAAAAAGTTGGTCATAAAAAAGTCGGTCGAAAAAGTCGGTCGAAAAAAAAAGAAACTAGGTCTGGTATGATTGGCCATTACCTGTATGTATGTATGTATGTATATTGTTTATTTCCAGAAAACAGTACATAAGATAAATTACACCGGAAATGAGTTTGCCCTCTTCTATGGCAGCCATAGCTCTTCCAGAGGGTCCCTTAGACTAGAGTTTTAATTTTACAGTTTATGAGATAGCGACACCTGATGGTATAATCATCTATAACTGTGACACATACCATACACATAGCAGATATAGGGCTAACTAGAAGACTAAAAGAAAACTACGCTTATATCAGTCATTCTCATCTCTCCTCTCCCTCTCTTCTCCTCCCCCTCTCTCTCTGTCCCTCTCTCTCTCTCTCTGTCCCTCCCTCTCTCTCTCTCCCTTCACTTCACCTGAGGAAGGAATCAAAGATGGCGGCACCTATGGGCGCCGCCATTTTGTGCTCGAAATCTTGTGAGATTTTTTTTTTTAACAAATTTTATTGACAATTTCACATTCGTGATAGGTTTCATGTCGTGAAAAATATTACAGATGCATAAGCTCATACAGATTTACTAGATTAAATGACAATTACATCAGTTCCGCGTTTGTTCATGGTTATTTAAACATATTAACAGTGCTTGTATTATATTTGATTCTTTTAAAGCACACCATCGGGTATAATTTCACAATTTCTGTTTAAATCTTATCTCAACTTTGGCAGCTTTAGATGATATTTTATTTCAGTTGTGTGCCATTACCTCTCGTTTAATTTGTTGTCGAGTTTGTTATAACAAAATTACCTTATTATCTCTCAGTTTTCATAACAAATTTTTTGTATGCCCTACTAAAAACATAATGAAATACAGAATTACAGAGTTGATCCGTCGTGTATAAAAACATTTAGTCTTTGCTAATTTGTCATATATTAGCTCTGTCACACCATAGACAAAGTCTATCATATAATACTTGTTAACTCACATTATTTCTTTGGGATTACAACCAGTTGTTTGACATTTTTAAATATTTCTTTAGATTAACCCATGTTTTCTCTTTTTCTACCGCAGACAGTCTATTCCATATAACAGGACCTTGTACATGCGGAGATCTACTCAGTTTGTCCGATCTGTGTTGTGGAACTATTAAATTTGTACCGTCTGCGAGTCTGGTCGGTCTGGGCATCTGCTGTATATTATTAATGTCATTTTTACGAATAAACATTAAACCCACTATACATATTTTTGCTCTTTTATACATGGGGTCTATGTTTAACTCTCTATGAAGTTCTTGCATAGGTGTATGATTGCGATTTTGATAGATGACTTGTATACCTCTATTAATTACACTCTGCAGTTTTCTAGTTTCAGAGCAGTTAACTAAGTCGTATACAATTAAACCGTATTCGCTAAGAGACAGCACGTGGGATTTAAAGATTCGTATTGCAATATTAGTGTTGAGGTAATTTCTCACTCGAGTGAATTGGTTAATTTTTGCCTGCAGCTTACCTCTCATCTGTTTGAAATGATTGGTGAAGCTGAGAGAATCGTCAATCATGAATCCCAGATACTTTACAGTTCTCTCAAATGTTAATGGAAATCCGTTAACATAGATGTTACCTAATGCACCTCCATGTATTCCTATTCGTCTTAGCCTAATTTTCGAACCTATCAGTTGTGCCTGACATTTCTTTGCATTTACCTTAAGCTTATTTTTGTACATCCAGTTTATGACATTGTTGGAAGCAAACTGAGACACTCTTAATAGATCATTAACATTTGAGCCTGTTACAGATACTGAGGTGTCGTCAGCGTAGATCGTCATATTAACCTTGGTTTGAGCATTATTGGTAAGATCATGGAGACAATTTGGCAGGTCATTAACGAATATAATAAATATCAGAGGACCTATCAAACTTCCTTGTGGAATACCTATCGATATGTCTATTGGATCCGAAGTTGTCTTATTCAAGCATGTTTTTTGTCTTCTGCCTGTAAGATAATTCTCAATTATTTTTATAATTTTATTATTAACCTGGTAGTACCTTAGCTTGTGTAGTAATATTTTATGATTAATACTGTTAAAGGCCTTGGCCACGTCAAAATACATCGCAAGACTCAACTTTCCCTGGTCGATACCTGCTAACAGTGGATCTAGAAATTCAAAGAGTGATCGATTTGTAGAATGTTCGCTTCTAAAACCTCCTTGCGAGCTTGTAAATAGATTATTCATGTCCATGTGGTTTTTTAAGGACAGACAAATAATATGTTCAAGCAATTTTGATGTTATTGGCACTATGGCGATCGGTCGCAAGTTGTTAAAATGTCTAAGATTGCCAGACTTCGGTATAGGAATGGTCATATATTCTTTCCATTCAGAAGGTATTTCTTGTGACGATATACATAGTTTCAACAGTTTATACAGGATAAAACTCTTGTGACTGAATACAAACTTCAGAATTGAGCTATTAACCCAGTCAAACCCTGAATTCTTATTACAATCTATACCTCTAATAAGTCTTTCTACCTCTTTTAGATCAACATTGATCCGTGTTCCGACCTTGATATCAACATGTTCTGACAGATAATCGTTGTAACCTTCCTCATTGAGTTCAATACCCGTATTTCCCATTTCTTTAAAAAATACATTCAGCTTGTTGCTGGCCTCAATTCCTTCAATTACTGATCCTTCGTGTACAAAAGATTCTGGCAGTGATCTATTTCCCTTGCCAATTAATTTGTTCAACTCTGCCCAAAACTTCTTACTATTGCCTTCACAATTTTGCAATAGAGTGCTAATTTCCCTTTTTTTTGCCTGGCGTATGAGCCTGGACACCTTTCTTCTGGCAATTTTAGCCTCTTCCCAATTATTGGCTGAGTTTGTCAGTTTTGCACGATAAATAAGGAGTCTCTGGTACGTATTTCTCCCAATATTTCCCTACTCAAGAATAGTTTGCCTCTATGCACTATCTTACGGTTCTGAATTGGACATGCTACGTCTAAGTGTCTACAAAGGATATGCTTGAGCCGATTCCAGCTATCATTCGCATTGAACTATTGAACTTCCCCTGAGGAAAAATTGAATTTTCTGTCACTTGTTGTGAAATGAAATCACCTAACTCGTCCCAGTTTATTCTAGCAAAATACCTGCTCTTTTCTATAGTTTTCGTTCGGGGGCAGGTAGTTTTCTTAATTACGAGAAATGTTGGATAATGATCAGAGAGACTAACATCGAGAGTGCCTGATGACTGAACATAATTATGATTAGTGGCCATTATATCCAGTAGGCTTGCCCTTTGTTTACCTTGTCTTGTAACAACAGAAATATATTGTTTCATATTGAAATCATTCAGACAATGCTTGAGGTTATCTACATGATCGTCACCTTTAGTCAACAAATCAAGGTTCAAGTCACCGCAGAGTATGATGTGGTGATTTCGGTAGTTTGTACTAATAGACTCTAGAGCTTCGTTCAGTTCGTTTATATACATCTGCTTATTTCCTGCTGGGGGCCGGTAGCTATTTAGGAAAATAAGTTTTTTTCGATTACCTGGTTTGATCTTAATGACCTGAAGTTCTATGTGATCGTTGCTAATATTTCTATCTTCCAAAATCCAGGGATCTACAGTATAATCTCTAGATATGAAGGTACATAGTCCTCCACCATGAATAATGCTACCATCTTCTCGATTACCTCTGTCTAATCTAAACAGATTATAGTTCCCGTTGAACATCAGCTGGGAGTCTAAGTCAGTAGTCGTTAACCAACTTTCTTGTATGGCTAGGATTTTAACATTGTTTCTCAGGAATCTGTCGCTTACTTCTAACATTTTGTTCCTAATTGATCTTACATTGAGTGAGATAATGTTAATACCTTTCCTCTTTACTACCTCTTCTACTTTATCCGATGCCATTTGGTGTAATTTGATCTAGATTTGGTATCATTTCTTGGCAAACTCTTGAGAAAGATGTAAATACATCAGATACAACGGGGGTAGCCTTCACAAATAGACGGAGTAAAACATGAAATAAATATTCGGGCAAATAAGATAAAAGCGAATACATGATAATCCCTTTAGGGTCGGTCATCGTGACTGCTTCTTGTACAGTGTGCGATGTATAGAGATCGTTATTGAGCTTACTACGGCATGTGGGTGCACGCAGTTACCATCAACCTTACTAAAAACAGGAGTTCGACACATCATTGATATAATAAACATTTTAGTTACGTTGGGAGAGATCAAGTTAAGACAACATACCATTTTTATGTAATATCCTTAGCCTAAAGTCCATCCATGTTTTCAGTTTGCGGCCATTTTGAGTTAGTCCCGCACTGAATCGTGTTTGGCTTTCGGTTGATTAATAATTGAGATAAATACTCCCTTAACTTCTGCTGGCCAGCTGTAATACACTTCTTTTACCTGATCAATTTAATCAATGAATAAATGGTGCAATTTATGCAACAGAACATCTAAATTGACAGGGAGACAAAAAGAAACATATAATTGTAACCAAATTTCGTTACTGCTGAACAACCTTGTGGCCTTGACATTGCTTCAGCCTGTGTACCCACGTGTAGTAGGTGATAGTAAACAACAACAGCTGATCAGATGAAGACTCAGGGATACTCACGAGGAAAAGGTTTTTCATAGTATGCAATCATTACGTAAATATGTCCAGCGTATACCAATGTCATATTCGTAACTCCAAATGATTGAAGTATAGCATTTCAATAACAAAATGTCTGTTTATAAGTGCGTAAGAGTAGTCGTGATAGTGGGTCGTGTAAGTAGGTCAACATGGCGACGATTCATTAATTGAAAGTTTTCGATTTATTTCTGCTCGTTTTCTTTTTCATAAGTTCTCTGCGTGATGCTTGCAGTATTCTCCGAGATGTGTTGATGTCCAATTTTGCAATTCGTTTAGGGACGAGGGTCGCAGGTTCCAAGGGAGTACTTGCGTCGACTGGAGCTGCTGAGCCTTCGGACATCGTGGTTTCAGTCACCATACTTCCATCGTCCTCATCGGATAAGTCATTGGAGGAGGCGTCGTCAAGAGAGTTTTCTCCGGTAAGGGTCTTATCTTTAAGCATAGATTTCTCTTCGGATGAAGGGTATCTCTTGAAATACCTGTTGTGCTGCTTGTTTTGTGACTTAGGTGACAAATCCTGTGGCAATATCGGAGGGGGAGGTGGGGACATAACTGTGATTTCTGAGATTTCCCTCTTGTATTTCTCACGAAGTTCTTCTCTTACTGCCATATAGTCAACTGGCCCTGGCGGTTGTCCCCTTTCCATGTTTTGCAACGGAGATGCACAGACCCAAGATAATAACCACATCCCAATCGTGAGTCTGCAGTGGCCTCGACCATCTCGATTTTGTTCGTTGATAGCAGTAGATGTCTCAATTCTTCGTTGTTCTCGTACTTAGCCTTGATCATCGATTTCATATACGTTTCTTCCTTTTTGCGCCATTCTGGGGTAGTGTTGAGTTTTCTTCCTGCTTCTTTCAACTCAAAAGGGTCCCTCATAGCTTTAATTCTTCTTGCTGCTGATATATGCCCATTTTTTAATGCTTTAAAATAGGTATAGCTATGCTCAACAGAGAAAAATGTCATCTTTTTGATTTTGAACTCGCAGGGGTACATATTGCTTGGCCAAGCTAGGGGTCCTTGATAAGCGAGGCAGCCGCCCACCTTGTTCACTTTGATCTGGTCAGGTGATCTCAGGAGATCTCATCTCGTTTTAAGTCTCGTTCATAGATTTTCATTTCCATTTCAAGATGGAAATGAAAACGGAAACCAAATTCAGAACGGAAAGGAAAACGCCCGTCTTTTGAAACATACTTTAAAACAAATGGAATTTTAGTTTTTAAATGAGGAGATGGGAAATGATTTTGAAATTCAAAATGATTTTTGAAATGAAAATGATTTTCTATTTAAAAAATGAAACTTTCCATGTGTGAGCACTCTCGTCTTCCGTATTTTTCAATGCTACTATCAAAAACGTGTGCGTGTTACGATGCGTCCATAAACTAGTTGCTTATTGTTCACTCTTTCTCCACCAGACGGCATAAATACATCATTGCATAACTCTTCTCCCAATGCACTCCAGGTTATGTCCTATATATATATTTTCAATGCCGCCCCTTTAAGTTTGAATCTTGTCATCAATGTTACGGAGATTATAAGTTTTGGTTAGTATATTATTCTCTCCGGGATTAGCTGGACAGAAGCTTCTAAAACTGTGATTATATCAGAAATAGATTTTTTCAACCTATATATAATGAAACTCGACTGACGATAGACAACATTAAGTTATGTCAGGGATCGAGATATATCCCTGGTAGTGGTCCGGGGTAGTGGTACCGGTACTATCATAGGCTACATTTCCAAATATTTCCTGGAGAACATTTTGATAACATGACTGGTCAAAATACTGGTTAGGCCTATATGTATTGGGAAAAGCAACGAGCTATACTTACAACAGCAACCTTCTTCGATGCCATGATGATTAGAAGTATGAAGCCGAATGATAACTTGATCGCCCGATAAATTTAGCCTACTGTACTCTGGTCAGACAAACAAGCTAGTGTGGCGAGCGGCAACGTGCAACACTTATTGAGTGGTGGCGGTGCATGGTGGTGGTGGTGGCGGTGTGTGTGTGTGTAAAAGGGGGTGGGGGTGAGGAGGGGATGGGATTAACAATTTAACACTTCTCGACTGTAATATCACCTGGATCGGATCGGGATCAACCAATACCAATTAAAGAAAGCTGCATTGCAGTTTTTCGGGTTTTGTTTCCCAACTTACAGCAGTTCATTAGTTAAAATCGTTTTTTTAATTCACTGTAAACATTCAAGTATGTTCATGCAAAGCTATGCAAACAATTTCGCCCAAACAGGGAGGTCTATTTCCTCCCTGGCCCAACCATGCATATACCTTGCCCAGTGAAAGGTGTCAACTCTATGGTCAATATTAATTTAAATGGCATTGCAGAGTCAAGGTGAAGCCTTAGACCAGGACTCTTTTATTTGAACGAGTGATGTAATTCAGACCATGTGACGAGTTGTGTACGCTACAATGGAATTGTATGCTCTGCAGTCTAGTTAGCCTTGTTATTCCAAAGAAAGTCCAGGACTGTGAGGGGAAAATTGCCACCCCACCGAATCCAAAAACCGGTCTATGCTATGCGAACGACAATCGGTCACCCTGTGCATTTCGTCGGTGGCTTGTCATGACCCCCTCCCGACAATAATGTCGTTATTGTCGGGATGGAGATCGATTGTCGGTCACCTACCAATTTTTATTTTTTTTCCTAACACATATTTATGGTCATGCCGTGTGTTGTTATGACCTTGGATACATTCTGTGGACATATGTGAATAGTCTAGAGTACATTTGTACCTTTAAATTAATTTTATTTTGTTCATTTCGTGGTTTGCGGGTCCCAAATTTTGGTGAATAGTTTGGCATTAATTTGTACATTTATTTTTTATCATTTCTAGTGATTTATAATTATTTATTGGTGATTATTTTGACTATTTCGACTTCAAAAGTCTCCCAATCGCACAGTATGGAGGTAGATGTAGATCAAATGTCATCAGGTAAACATAGGAGGCTGCTTCCTGTCTTACAACTTATAACTCCGAACATGCAATAGCCTAACTTTGGTTTCTGTCCAGGAGCTTTAGGTTACAAAGTTAGTTGTCATCCCAAATGAGTTAAAGTTTTTAATTCCCAATTTCTCATGTAATTTCCGTTCAAGCACCAAGAAAGTAAAGATAAAATATACATTCACAATGCACCGGGACAAGGAGATAGATGTAGATTAAATGTCATTAGGTAAACATAGGAGGCTGACCACATACCGGAAAACCTAGCGATTTGTGATCATATCCATTTACTCTAGCCTATGTGTTACCTCTAAGAAATGAAATTCAAGTATCTTCTGCTAGCACCAGTGGTTGCAAGCCACTATCAATAACCCCGAATATGCAATAACTTTGGTTTCTGTCCAGGAGCTTTAGATAACAAAGTTTGTTCTCTTCCCAAACGAGTTAAAAGTTTTTAACTCCCAATTTCGCACAAGTAATGCTTAACATGTAGTGGACAGGAATGCAGTAATACCACATCGGGTATATCGCGTTTTTCCCTCATCACATTCAGATTCACTTTTGATCTCCAGCGATATATATGTTCAGGCAACGGTCCCTGGCCCTTATTGCAGGCTGCAGTCATGGAAGACAATTCATCGTCTGTGTCTGAGTTGAGATCATCCTGTCATAATTCCATCAATGTGCATTCAGAGGCAAATAGGTTCCCGGTTGGCCGAGTGCAAGTGTTTGGTTCGAGAGGTGTTGTTCTTTTATCTTCAGCTAAAACACAGAAGAAAACTTAAACAATGGGAACAATGGTGCAAATTGTTGTTTAGGATCACTAGTATATTGAATACAACATCATTTCTCGGTAAGCCATATGTGAAATATCATGTTGATCATCCGTGTAAAGAAATATCTTTCAATATTTTTGCATGCTTGGGGCCTAAGTGAGAATATGGAGAATATGTTATTCCTTATTTGTTCTGTGAACTATATGCTAGATATTTTTCTTGTATATGTCTCGCATCTTTTACGTTGACATCAACGTTTCGGACATGGAGGTTTTCCTTTTTCAGGGGTAATAACATGATTCACGTGAAGTCACCCCTTTTATAGAGAACTAGGTGTAGTAGTAACCTTTTATACTGGCCTTAATGAAATCACCTAGGGGTATAGTCTGTCCGAAAAGTAGTTGACACGTGATTCCTTAGTCTCCCTTTAAGGGGAGGGAAAAGTGCGGGATTTTTTACTTCAAACCTTTGCCCCCTGAATCGCCGTTTGCGACTGACCATGGCCGTTTGCGACCGACCATGGCCAAATATACAGCTGTATTGTATTGCGCAGTCTGTTTCATGTGCAGCAGCTGTTGTTTTGCTTAGAAGGAAGGAAGAGCTGATTATACTGGCCCTGTTTCTCCATGGTTGATTGCAATGAGCGGCTCGCTGGGCAAAGGGTTGACAGGTCCTTGTCATAAATAGAATTATAAAATCTCCCACTTTTCCCTCCCCTTAAAGTTAAAGGGACTAAGGAATCACGTGTCAACTACTTTTTGGACAGACTATAGGTGTAGTAGTATAAAATCTCCTGAATAATTTCTTTTAAACAGAGAAAGCTGCCTTCCAGGCCTGACCCACCTGTTTCCTCATTCAGACTTTCTACAGGAGTATTTATGATAGCCTGAGCCCAGTCAACAGTAGCACAGTTTAGATCATCCTCATCTATGATCATTGTCTGTTCCTCACTAGGGTTCATCCGTGTAGGCTGGTCATCTTCCTAAAAAGGTGGAGGCAGGTAGTTTAGTGGCAGTGGTATCAGGCAATGATATATTTATTGCCATAAAAAGGTAAGTAGATTGGCAAATTGGGATTTTCTGACAATACTCGCATCTAGCGAGTTGTTGGCAACCACCATTAGTATTTATTCCAGATTTGTATTTAGTATAATTTTGAAAAAATGGGTAAGCTGGCTAGAAATGATGTAAAATGAAATGAAATTCTATGAGTAACTATGCCCGCAAGTCTTTCTTAGTGTTGGATTGCACAAACTTAATTGAACAAAGAAATATGCATACATACACACACACATATATAATACATACATTTATGTACATGCATACATGTATGTACATACATACATGTATACATACATACATGCGTGTATACATACATACTGTATACATACATACATATGCTATATCCATACAAAAAAAACAAGAAAATAAAAGGTTATGGTACCTGAACTGACTCCATCACTCCTGTATCAGAATTGTTAGTCCTGATAAAATCTTCTCCTAAGATGTCTTCCTCGAGGCGATGAGCGGGACTTCCATGTTCTAGAACTAGAAGCTCTGGTTTTACATCGACCTCATTTTCAGTTTCTGGTAAGTGCGGGTTGGTAATGACAGTTCCTTCATACCCAGTATCCAAGCTATTAGAAGCACTGGTATATCCAACACTTTCACTCTCTACTAAGGGAACGTTAGGTTTGACAACTTCTTGACCTTTAGTTACTGAAAGGGGACGTTTGGCATTGACCCTCTGGAACTTCCCGTTCACCAGTTTGATCTGCTCATCTCCATCATCGATCCTATTAACCATCAACTCAGTCTTTCTCTTTTTCTTTAGACGTGGGGGTCTTGGTTCGTCAGGGATAATTGGTGCATCAATATCATCTGAAGAAGAAGCAATGTCATTGCATTAACATAATGGTCCATCATAGAACTAGCAACAATCTTTGTTTGTCAGATATTCCCCTCTTGTAGCTACTCAATGTACTCCACCCAATGTAGCTATGTAAATCTTACCCTCTGGAAAATGGCCTTGTTATTTATAAAGAAAATGAAATAGGATTTATCTATGACGGGACATCCTCAGGGAGTTTTTAGAAAGAGCACATAGTTGAGTTAATCCATAGAAAACGAGCCTCACATCTTCCCGTTTGACCAAAAGGGGACTGAGGACCTATTCCCCTCTTTATACAGATGAAAAAATGTAATTTTACAAACAAAACAGATGATACTTACAGAGGTCCGTGCGAACGGTCCGAGAGGGATTGCGACGAACAAGTTTTTGCTTGGATTTTGGACCAGGAGGTACTGGAAGTAGAGACAGTCCATTCATTGTAACACATATATTCTCATACATGTATTAATATAACGAAAATGTTTTGAAGAATCAATCAGCTCAGATGGCTAGTATTTTACATGCAGTTTATAAACGGTATATATAATCGTCGATATAAACGGTCTATATCGTCGACTGTTTTTCTCCTCCAGATAGAAAGACTTAGAGGCGGCAGACAGATCAGGAGTAATGATTGAAGGTCAACAAAATTATGGTATTATTACCTGATTTTTTAATACTAGGAAGACTAGCCTTCTTAGCTGACATTGATTCCTCGTGTCGTCCCCGTGTTCGGGCGGTTACTTTGTCTATACGAACACCTGATTCAGGACTTTTGATAGCCTTCTTAGCTGTCCTCTTCTTCTGGCCATTTTTAGTTCTAGCTTCCTTCCAGGCCACATATTCCTCCAATTCCTCCCCTTCCATTTCACCCGCTTTAAATCTGTTTGCCTGCAGTTTCCTATGCATCGATTGAGCTTTCAACCACTCAAATCCCCTTACGACTTTTTTCTTTGGAGTTTTTTTCACAGGTGGATCTAATGGTTGGCCAACAGCATCACTAGTCCTTTCAGATATAGAGACACTCTGACCAGCTGGACTCCCATCACTAGGTCTGCTTGCCGTGACTAAAGAGTGACCACTCGGGTCACTCTCAGTGAAAAGTGGTATGCTGTCAATATGACAGAAAACATCTTCCTTACACTGAGAATTTGACAGTGTTTTATCCAACTTACAAGGTATGAGTTCATACTCATCACTACAATTACTGGTAAACAGATCCTTGCAATGCTGCAACAATCTGTCAAATGAATCGAATATCATAAGGCAAGCAAATCCAAATGGACAGGGCAAACATTTTGGCCTAGTTTTCGTGTTAGGGTCCATACTATGAGGATCAAAAAGGAAATACTTCCCTGCTTCAAACTTTAAAGCAACACAACTGACCTTGCAAACTATAAAGACAGCGGGATAAGCTGTAAAAATGTCAACCAACTGACTGCTAAACTGCTGTCTATAATCAGACATAACACCTCTAGTAGATGGGAAACCGATACTCAGTTTAAAAACAGAAGCCCCTATACGAATTTTCCGGGGCAGCTCATTAACTATTAAGTACTCTTCACCAACAAAAGCACAAACTTGAGAGCAAATCATAGTCCCAGTGTGAAGCACGTAATCGAGATCTTGACTCCCTAAATTGGTGGTGTCCTTTTTCTCTGATAAGCACAGAAATGCTGCACAATTAGCAACACATTGCTTCCCAGCAAATTTGCCAAACTTAGCATCCCCCTGATGACACGAAGCTACAGTGTATTTCATCGTCTCAGACATTTCCCACTCCTTAATTACTTACCGTACGTCAATCAGTTAACACTGCACGAAGACGGAAATCCCTCTCCGCTCAGAATGAACAAGAACTTTCCAACCGAGCTCTACCGTAACATTAGAGAATCTCGGACTCCCATATCACACTAAAATTCCCAAAATATGCTGTAAGACCTAATGTTCAATTGTACAAATTGAGACTACGGGTAGCTTAGGCTTAGCTATCTCTGGACACAGATATCCGATATTTCCCGAGCGAACTGACCATCACAAGAACAAAGACAAGAACCAAAGACGTTACAGTCCATGTGGGGAAACACCCAGGCATGCTCGGGGAACCCTGCCTACTACGTCATAACATTTAGAGGAAATCCAGAACGATTTTGTAATTTAATCGCTTTCCTACAGGTGGCGCCTACTACCACTACGGATAATCATATTTAGATATATTTATAATGACTGAAAAGTCTGAAAATGAAATGGTGGACAATTTCCATGATGATTCTTTGGAGAAAAAACGCCGGTCCTTGAATGAATGCTCAATAAACATGTAATGTCTTTTGACTTGTGCCAAAATGCTTGCCACTTGCCAAAATATCCCTGCGCATAGATCTACGTATGACGTATTTTAGGAAATTATTTCCAGTGAAATAATGGATATAGGCCTAGGCCTATTATTGATAAACAATAGGCTATGTGAGTCCACATGTGCTCCCTCTAGCTGGTGTACCAGTATGTTATTAATATTACACCTATGTGCCCGGGCCCCGATGCTTCGTGTTTTTCGCTATAAAATATTACGAGAGCTACAGGTGATAGCTCAAACATAAATTTCTGTAACTATCGCTCCACTGGAAGTGTTTCTTTCTTTCTTTCTTTCTTTCTTTCTTTCTTTAATTCTTTCTTTCTTTCTTTCTTTTATTCATAAGCTCTTGCATCCAGTACAATATTCTCAGCTTGTATAAACATGATTAAATAATAATACAATTACTTTATGAAATCATACATTCACTAGTCAATTAATTAGACCAAAAAAAAATATAGGTGTGTTTCCGATTTATCTGGCTGAAAACTTTTTTTTTTTGTTAATTTTTTTTGTTTGGAAACCACCTCCCAGGAACTGAAAAAAATGTCTTTTTCATAACAATAGTTGTTTTGAACATGGGAAATGTGCTTTTTGACAGTTTCGGGTTAGGAAAACACGTTTTCCTGCTTTTATAAGCTTTTTTTGTCAAAAAATGCAAAAAAAGTAAGATATGAAGGGGAAAAAATCAGGTATGGTAAATTTTTTTTAGGTAAGGTAAGGTCTTTCTAGGTAGGTGGGGGTAAATCGGAAACACACCTATTTTTTGGGGGGGCCTTAAGTAATTATTTCTAACATCTAGTCACTGGAAGTGTACACTATAGGCTATATGTTATATTTTTAAAGTTATAGAGTTCAATGATGTCTATCTATAGACTTGTATCATGTTGATCAATCTGAGCCATTCTCGTTAAGAAATGTAAAGATTGCTCACATTATTTCTAAAGTTAAAAACGGAGCAGTCCCCCCCCCCCCCCCCCACACACACCATCTTACACATCAACTTCTTTGATGAAAGTTTTTTTTAAATCAAATATTAATAAACTTTATGAATTAGTGCCTTGCAAGGAAAGCAAAAGTGCAATCGGGTTTCAGACACAAATGATACGGGAGATACACAAATGATGGCACATATGTACACATTTCACACCCGTGAGTTCTTTCACGATTAAATCACATATATCCCAATAACAGTACAGGTAATACAAGGTGATGAAGATTGCATTATCAACAGTAGTAAACAGTTAATGAAGAATACATTATTCATATATTATCCGTATGATGTTCATAGTTCATCTGACCGAAACTCTGACACAGGCGATGGCTACTAGCCTATACTTTGTCTCCGCGAGAGAGGAAGATAGTATATGGCCGTGTACAGAAACATCAAAGGATACCGCTCCCTTGGCCATGAAGACAAGCGGCCTACTCTATAGATATAAGTAGTATATGAGCAATTCCACCAAAAGTGCATCATTTGGGTTAAAATACAACAGCTCCTCCAGAGGCTAAAATATTTATCTGAGATTATTTTCGTTGTTATTTTCGAATTCAGGGGAAAAAAGTCGCCTAGGGGGAAGTATCCTACAATGTTTTTTTGTTTTTTTTTAATCTTGAGGCCAAGAAAATGCTTATTTTTCTGCCAGAATCACCCATAAAACACGCAGATTTTCCTATCAGAATCACTGTTTAAAAAATGCAGCCAGTATTTTTTTGGAAAAAACTTATAAATATTCCCGATGTAAAGGGTTTGGGGGCATAATGGGCCAGAGGGACAATGATTACTCTGAAATAATATGTTTGTATGGATAAAAAATCAATATTTTCAACTTTTCAATTCATTTCTTGATGATATTATGTAAAGTTTATTATGGGGTAGGTTCTGTCGCCGTAACGGGGGTCTAAATTCTGTTTTGAACATTATAGACCTAGAAGAACTAAAAATGAAACCCCCCTTACCTCAATTACTTATAACATTGTCTATGATTAGTACATCCATTGTAGCCATTGAAAAATCGCCAATTAATTCTTTCCAGCTAAAAAGAGGGGTTAGAATACTGAAACAATTATATGGGGTAGCTCTCTGTCGCCGTAACGGGGGTCTAGGTTTCATCAATAAATAAATTAATATTAGCATAAATTATTTTCTATAAGCATTGTAATGTGGCCAACAAGCAAAAACAGTATGTCGCCGTAACAGGGGTCTAGAGGGTGCCCATGTCGCCGTAACGGGGGTCTAGAGGGGGCGGGGGTCTAGAGGGGGATGAAAACTATTTTTTCTATTTTTTTCTCTACTAATTTTGCCTCTAAATACTTAGACATAACTTATATTCACCTTCATTAACAACCAAAACAAGTATTCAAGCCAATTTAACAGGAACACAAGGGGAAAACACTGTAATCTATATTTTTGTATATATTCTAAATATAATGGGTTATATGTGTATAATGGGCCCGATGGTCAATGACCTGTGACCTGTGCCGCTGCCATTACTATTACCATTACTGAATGGTTATTTTGCTGTAACTTTCCTTCTAGTTGGAATATTTTCACAAACTAAAGAGCGTTATGACCCTTATATAAAGAACTATTATATGTAAACTAATTTAAAACATTATGCTTACAATTTTATTATTTGTTTCGAATTTAAATCCTCATTTATGTAGAAATATGTACCTTTCCCCTGTGCCCTTACTATCAGAATCCAGGTCACAGTCTCTCCCAAGCTGCCCTGACCACAATATTCATTATTAACGTTCCCAATTTCGTCCATATTAGCAGCAATATATCTAATTTATGTACGAAAAAAAAAATCAATGGAAGCAACTTTAAAAAATTGTGAATTTTCAGCCCTAGATGGCCAAATGTGGCATTTTTGGTGGAATTGCTCATATGCAATTGTCGCCTTCACCCAGAGCCCAGCATTACGAGATGGATCTAATAAACCACACTGTTCGGTAGAGCTTTTACATCATATCACATACATATGGTCAATATACATAATATACATAATCGTAAAAAGATCATTTTCATGTGTTAATATTGCCTCTCATACGTATATCTCATGTTTTACTCCAATTACAGTCATGGAATTATATTTTATTAACCTTTAATCCAAATACCAAAGTCGTTGTATTAGATCAATCTTTTCAGTTCATTTCGAATTTCTCAAACTCTTTATATGAGAAATATTCATCTCCTGGAGATAGGTTTCAAATTGGCTCAAGATGAAAGAAACATAGATGAGAGGAATCTTAATCTAAGGAGCCTAGTAAATGGAAGAAATTTGAAAATAATAACCCCGACAACTGAAATGATAAAGAGGTCATTTCTGTATAAAATCCACACATTATGGATCAGTCTGGCCCCAAGGCATCAGTGTTATGATACTTTAATAGAATTTAAGAGATATTTAAAAAGGGAATATGACCCTGGCTAGATTATAAATTGTCAACAATATGGACAATATGGACGTTTGTTGGAACCAAATGAGAATGAGAATGAAAACGAAATGAAAATATAGGCAGTGTTGCCCCTAGTGTAAATGAAAACTATATCACAAACAAAAGTCGAAAAATAACACTGAATAAAAGAAGGAAAAGTTTAGTAGATATGACTATTAGATAATGATAGACAAAAAGAATACAGATGTAAAGTCCCTGTTAACTTGATAACAGAAGATATAAGAGAAATCTGTATAAGTGGTCTGAATACTTAGAGTATATCGCAGAAGGAGACAATGGGTGTATGCGTAGACTAAACAGGTAATCAATGTAAAGTAGTGAAAGTAGATTACTACGCAAAAAGCAATAAAAAATATATTTCAATAAGCATGAATGTTACATTTTGAAATTTCAAATTGTAGGCGAAGTAAACGTATATTACTAAGCAAATCGGGGGAAAAGTATGCTTAAAAGCAATACAAACCCAAACGTAAATGATTTAAGACAAGACAATGAGCAAAGCTATTGTGTTGTATATTATATGTTATATACTATATATCATATATCATATACTATGTAATATTTAATATTCCATATAGAAGGAAACACTTCTTGACTGAATGTATAACTGAGTTATTTCACAAAATATTGCTGTATTAAGAATTCAATTGTTGTATTAATATCAATATGCTGAAGCAACCCCGAGAATACCAACTGTGTTGACGGGATAAACCTTTTTTCTCTGCAAAACACTCTTTCATTTTTTAAAGAATTCTTCACATATGCATGAAGGAGGAGGTCAATGTACAGCATCTTTGTGTTTCGAGCTATAATTCAGTAGACATAGAGTTGAATCATTTAATGTCTCCGAACCAGATGCTAAGACTATTAACTGAGAAGTCAGACTTCACAATACCTGAGACTGTGATATCTTTTTCATATTACTGGTGTTTATCGGCATTTATATAGGCCTATGCACTTAAGAACACTTTAAGAACATTGAAAATATCTTTATCATTTATTCAGGATATCTATACACATAGGTTAGTCTCAATGCGGGGTAGCACTCACTGCCTAGCTACCCAAACTTCTTTGCTCAGCACACTGACATCTCACACTGACACATGTGTCCATATTCTACTTTCAGGCGAAATATTCCTCTCCTTTCATTGATTTCTCGAAATCAACAATTTTTTCCCCTGAAACCATTTTACCTCGAGGTTCCTTAACGTTAGGTTCAAGTAATGCCAGATATAAAGGTGTTATTGCTCCTGTAACGCCAAAAAAAACAACAGATTATATGCATGAGATAAGACAATTATTATTTACGGATAAGAACACATCATAACTACATTTTAAAAAATCTTATATATCAATGCTCAATCATTATCAATTTAATTAACAATATTCTTCATTCGCCAAAAATCCTAATTTCAGAGTGCACCTCTATCCAAGGGTAAGATAGTATACCAATAATGGAAATCAAACAGACACTACTTGAGTGACAGGGCAGGTGGCATGATACCTTCCACTGGGGATCCTATAGGCTAGCATACTTAATCCCAGTAATTATTGTAATCATCAATCAGGATTATAGGAATTATTTACCTTCATCTGGAGTTTTATTTCCCGTATTTGAGGACATATCTGTCTTCACCATTCCAGGGCAGCACTGAAATTATTTGAATTGAGAATAATATTTTAATGTTTTGCTTCACCTAAGCCATATGCAATAATAAAATACATTGTCCAGCCCCAAAGCAATGTCATCAGAGATGACGTTTGTGATGCATGTGACACAGGCATTATTTCAGGTCTTAACAAGGCCAGTGGTATAAAATCGGAGCATGCTGATTACGATTTTTTAAGGGCCAGTGTCCCCATGGGGAGGGGTTTGCCCCCCACCCACCCACACTAAACGGACTCTAATTTTGTTGGTAAAATGGGAAATGGGACAACATGTCCTTCATACCTCATTCTGAGTAGCACCAAAACTGCATTTGCAACTGCAGCAAAGTCCAAACCAAAACAAAACCAAAAAACTTACTGCATTGACGACTATGTCCTCCTTGCCAATTTCTTCTAGATGTCTTTGTTGAATGAAGGACATAAGGATAACTGCCAACTTACTCACACCGTAAGCAGACTCAACCCATCCCTTTTCTTTGTGATCACCATTCTTTGTGGCTCTGCATAAAAAGATAAAGACACATTATTTTAATGACACTGCTTGAGATGATAACATTGCCTGATTGTAAAGCAAACGAGAGCAGAGATCAGAGATTTTAAGCATAATGAAATATCAGGACTTACGCAATGAAATCATCCACCAATTCCTTAATTCCGGCAAAGTTGTTGATTGTCAGCACGCGGTCCCTTATTTCTTGGGATACATTGTCAAAAACGATTTTACCAACCATACTTGCAACATGCACAACCCTAAAAAAATATGTTTATTAGTGGTCTATATGAAACACATTTGCACCAACTAGATTAATTTGATTCAAACATCTGAATACATGATATGGTGACGAGGCAACATACAATGGTGTACCATAGGGACATTCATTTCCAGAACAAAAATAACAAAATCAAATACGAAATGTATCAACCAATACAATCTATCTTTCCTTACTCTTAATTGAGAGCATCAAGACTTTGTTTACTTACCTGGCATGCGGCCTGAGTATTTGAAACAACACCTTACATGTATCAAGTGTGGCGAAGTAATTTGTTTTATTTGATATCTCAGCTTGCATAGAGAAACTTTCAGTTGCATTTTTCTGAAATAAACAGAATAAGAAACAGCTGCTATAGCTTTTGTTTCTAGTTTGCCTGTTTAACACATTTCACACACACGCTACTACTGGTATTTCTACTAAAGATATTTGATAATATCAAGAATAGACTTGTATTCATTATTGTTTAAGTATATATAGCTTTCAAACCTTAAATGCTATTGCAGCATTGTTGACAAGAATATCCAATCCACCATAGTTCTCCTTCAGATAGTCCCTCAGGTGCTCTATACTGCTGTGGTCATTGATATCAAGTTGGTGGAAAGTAGGATTCATCCCCTCCTTTCTCAATGCCTCAACTGCTGCCTGTCCCCTTCCTGTGTCCCTTGCTATGAAAGTATTATTCAATAATTGAGCTAGGTAAGGTAAATACTATTGATGTTATATTATGAGCTATTTCTTTGTCAAAAATAGAGCTATATATCATGAAATTACAACTTTTGACATCAACATCAGGGACTAAAGAGAGGCGAACTAGGAAGTCAAAACAGTATGGCTTTTAAACTTGTTATGATCCACTGGTCTCAAGAGGTGATCGGAGCAAACAAATTTGGCTACATGTATTTATCTTACCAAGCAATATGTAAAAAAATGTACATTTCACTAACCAGTAAGGATTACATCTCCATCGTATTGTTTGCAAAGTCCACGAACAATGGCAAACCCAATGCCTTTATTAGCACCAGTTACCTATGAAAGGAGCCAAATCACAGCATATCAAATAAATTTGACGAAAATGGTAATTAAGATTTTACAATCAAACCCCTGGGAAATAGACATTATAGTAGAGGAAGGTAATGGTATGTGCGCGTTTCTAATCTTGTTTGTAGTTCTGGGGCTTGTTGCACGACCTGTCCTTATTTTGCAGGTGTTAGAGGAGATAACGTTAATTAACAAGGATACGTTTATAGTTAAGGATAAAATAAGGACATGTTAACAATACACTATAATTAGGTTAAAGTTACCGATACTGATACCTCATTCAACGGGCCCCAGTGGCCCGTTGCACCACTTTTTGGTGATATCGTAGCCTTAACATTATATTAAGGATACGTTAAGGATATATTAACAATACGATTTTGCCAGTGTTGCATGAGACCTGTCGTATCCGTAACCCAAGGCGCGTATAATGGTGAAAGTGGTGCGCCATTTTCACGTCGCAACGGGTAGCAACATACCCTTATATTTTGTCATATTTTCACATTTTTGTACATAAGAAAATTATTTTAAGTCATGAAATCTACTTATCATATGTATCATAACCATTTCTGAGAAAAAATACGTCCCGTCCCTCCCATTCTCATTATCAAATTCTCGACGAGAGGCGACCAATGACCGCCTTAAGAAGGCGGTGCGCAAGCAGGCATATTTCGAACCTTTCTGTCGCCCCGGGCCTTCACAGCCATGTCTCAGTACATTCCACAACTCAACCTGGCAGCGTCGTTTTCTTATTAAACCTACCGATAGCCGACATCCTTACCCAGAAATCGCAATGATAGGATGTCCTCTGCAAGTTTTGTCCGAAGAAATAATCGATCTACGCTGTAAAATAGATTTTCGAGTTTTCTATACTAATCCTATGGGGATGCGTTGGGACTGCCGACCGCCATTTGCGCCACCCCGTTGGAGCCCTAAGGGCACCCAGGCCAGGCTTATAGCATTGAGCGTGCTCCCCGCACACACGGTGGTGTGTGCGGGGACGGGGCAGGAGAGGTGGGCGGGGGTAGAGGAGGGCGGGGGGGATGATAACAAACATAATCTTCCTAAATTAACCTTGCAAAACGTTCCTAAGCTTTCCTATCCCTTGTGCGGGTCACTTTTCTGGATATGCTAGTTGCTCTATTATCGCTCAGAAACGAGCAGACAACGGAGGTCACTTAGCGCTACGATAAGGATATCCCATGCTCTAAGGCACGTTGTTAAAAGACCCCCATTTAAGGACACGAAACATGATTTAGGGACACGATATTGGAGTAAGGTGTTAAGGATATTTTATGGACACGATTTTTACTTAACGATAGGCCTACCTCATGCAACGGGCCAGCGGGCGTTCCTAACCAGCTGATGTCTCATCCATTCAACACCAAACTGCCATGACCCACTTTACTGGCGTAGTTATATATAATATGTGTATCAACGGTGTCGACATTGCATATAGTTTATAGCTCAAGATTAGTAACATTATATACATTATGCCGGTGTTTAAACTGTCTATGTCATTCACTGCTGTAATTTAGAAAATATTCGTCCCTTTAATATTGGCTGAGTGAGCTAAGTAGGCTATAATCTAAGTAGAAGACTTTACTCCTGGACTTTACAGTTTACTCCCCGGCTTTACTCTAAACTATTATTTCGTATTTCTCACGTAAGAGACTCTACAAAAGTAAGGTGAGCGGATAAGAATTAGCGGTAATGAGAGAAGAAATTGTTGTAGACTGTTGTAGGCTACTCACAACTGCCACTTTTCTAGCCGCCATCATAAATGTTTAAGTCAAAACTGGTCCGAGAAATGCGGGAGAAATGTAGGGTTGCTCCTGCCGCACCGAGCCGGTTCCCACGAATGTATGACGATGTAGTGACCTGAACTATCATCTATGTAGGCCTATACTGTAGGCTATACAATAGGGAGCCGGGTAGGTGTGTGTGTGTGTGGGGGGGTTGCATACGTCTTGGGATGTACGTTAGTTAACCTTTATATATCCCAAACTAAGCCCCTTTGGAATGACATAAGGGAACGTTCTTTTATTATGCCAGGGAGTTGCCATATGGGGGGGGGGGGGGGGGGGGGCAAGATTCTGGTGCACCAAAGCGGAGGGGGAAATTCTCTGCTGCACATGTTTAGGGGGGGGGGGCATTTTTCTGCTCCACACAATTTTTTAATAAAACACTGATTTAAATTTAATTCTGAATAGCGCCAAATTTTCATGGAGCAAAGGTGCCGCAAAATTCACAAATTACCCCCTGTTAGCGCACATTTTATGACAGGAATATAAATTGTTATTTATTTTGTTTCCACACCTTTGGCATTGAGATCTGATGGCCTCATGGCAAACTTTATGATCGGTGGGTCCCCTCCCGAATATCTAGGCCGCAAAAATGTGGCACTATACGCTATGCCTCTTATGCCCTACAACATCATTGCTGTAACCTGTAGAGGAGAGACTCACTAATGCTCTCAACAACCTAACACCATACTATGAAGGAAACCACCTCTGCGCAAACCCATCTAAGACTCAGGTATGTGCCTTCCACCTACGAAACCGGGAAGCCAAATGCAAACTGAATGTTTCCTGGTCAGGCACAATGCTCGAAAACTGTGACTATCCAATATAGCACCTCTGGACCACTGCCTCTCCTTCAAGACCCATGTTGACAAAGGCAAAAGTCAGTGCAAGGATCAACATCATCAGTAAACTGATTGGGACAAGCTGGGCGCCAGCCCAAACACCCTACGATCAACAGCTCTAGCCCTATGACCAACACCAACAGACAGCTCATACATACTATCAGGTATAGCACCACCAGAAATCCGAAGCAGTGCAGCAAGCTGTATGGAACGCCAGCGCCAGTCTACAGATGAACAACATCCCCTGTTTGACCAAACACCGGCAAAGAGAAGACTCAAATCAAGAAAGAGCTTCCTCTACAGTTGAGCCCAATGACACCACCAGCACCAGAGTAAAACTATGGGAAAGGAAGGTTACTAACCTCCCAGTATCAACATCCATCACCATGAGTGCTACAGAACAGAAGACCTGCCACCTGGTGCCGACCAAAAGTGGGTCGAATGGAAATGTCTCAAAAGACTAAGAACAGGAGTCGGCCGTTCCAAAGTGACCCTGAAGAAATGGGGATACCAGGAAGACAAGGAGGATGTGACCTGTGCATGTGGTATGGAACCCCAGACAATGAAGCACCTCCTGGAATGTCCCCTGCTTGAGCAGGAGTGCCAAGTCGAGGACCTGGCCTCTTTCAACCAGAGGGCCAGGGGCCTGTTGCACCACTTCTTGGTGATATCGTAGCGTTAACATTATATTAAGGATACGTTAAGGATATATTAACAATACCATTTTGCCAGTGTTGCATGAGACCTGTCATATCCGTAACCAGACAGAAAGCAACATACCCATACATTTTGTCATTTTTGTACATAAGAAAATTATTTTAAACCATGAAATCTACTTATCATATGTATCATCACCATTTCTGAGAAAAACTACTTTTGAAAATACTCACAGTATTGTATAACAGACAACGGAAATCATTTAGCGCTAGGATAAGGATATCCCATGCTCAAAGGCACGTCATTAAAAACCCCCATTTAAGGACATGAAACATGACTTAAGGACACGATATTGGCTGGTGCAACAGTAAAGTGTTAAGGATATTTTAAGGACACGATTGTTGCTAACGATACCTCATGCAACGGGCCCCAGGGACTGTGTATGCCTATGGTCTAAACATGGTATATGAATTGTATGCGAATACGAGAAGAAGAAGAAGAAGAAGAAGAAGAAGAAGACCTGTGTTTGGAGGGGCCCGATAAAGAACTGGCCACAAACTTCCCAATCTTGTTCAGTCTCTGGTGGCTGCATGTTTGTAAGACTGTAAAGTCCTGAAGATTGGCACAAGAGGGGTACTGCAGGCTTAGTTGGAGGAAGGATATTTTTGTCATTGTCAAGTTCCTATCCCCTCCCTCTCTCTGCCCATAGGACTATTTTTCAGGGAAGCCTATATCTTTTTTCCACAAAAAAGTGCTCTGACTCTCTATGTCTAGACCTGTCCATTCTTTGATGTTCTCTTCCCATGTTTTCTTCCGTCTTCCTCTCTTTTTTTACCATAAACTTTCTTTTAAAAGTGCAGAAACTGATGCTAGGGTTTCGAAGTCTAAATTGTTTGAAGAAGTCCAATGCTCTTCCCTTGAGAAACTTCTTCACCCCTTGTTCTCTTAAACTATCTGACGCACCCAAGGAATCCGCATATTCCTCATAATCATCGAGGAACTGCTGTGCCGTCACTGCCGTAGTTGGTGACGCAGTTGGCGCCACAGTTGGCGCCGCAAACTTTTCAGGTGGCATCGTGAATGCTTTTGCCACTGATCCATGGGTTTTCTCTTCCTTCTTTTTCTTTCTCGAGCTGATCACTCTTACATGACTGATTTCTGTTTCCTCATCACTTGAGCTAGAAGATGTTGTCTCCCAGTCCAGTTGATATTTATCATCACTATCACATCCCAACTTGGTTTTAGGGCATGACCGGCGCTGTTGTTGATGCCTTGCATGCGAGGGCCACCAACAACACTCCCTGTCAGTTTCCGTGTCAGTGGTGTCCCACCGCCTGTTGTTTGTTGACTCCTGTACAGGGGCGTATTGTTCTTTGTCCACCCTCATATCGCTATAGTCATGTCTGTGACGTACCTCCAGGCGTTGATAGCCTGCAGGTCTTATCGGACTGATCCCTGGTACTACAAAGGGATCTCATCTGTTATTGTTATTTTGAGGAGGGACATAGATTGAGTTTCTCACTCCCTGCATGCCATCCTGATTCCTTTCTGGCGCCGATGGGTTGGCTGATTGTTTCAAAGCCTCTTGATTGTACGCTGGCGACAAGTATTTTGTGGTCTACCATACTGTGTGTGGTTTCCAGGTGTATTTGCCATCGCCGTGGCATACAGGGTGTCGAATGTATCGTTCATCCTGAAGTGTGATGTACCACCATCCCCAGGTCCACCCCTTGCACCTTGATTTGTATCATTAGGTGACACAAATTTGCTGTGAGTGCAATGGTGTTGGATTATGAGGGATGGGTGTTGGCCTGAGTGGGTACAATAGCTAGTGTTGGGTTAGGCACAGGTATCGGTCCTACTGGCGACGTCCTACCATCAAAGAATGACACTCCATGGAACGAGGTCTAAATTTCCTGATATGAGTATCTCTGAGTATCTTTGGAAAGGGCTCTTGGACTTGTTGAACTTCCAAAAGCCTATTATGGATTTCCAATTGTCTGATGTTTTCTCTTAACCTATTCACTTCCATCCTGTGTTCCACTTCAATTTCATCAATCTCTATGGTACAGGTATACACTAGGTCGTCGCCCCTAGCTTTCAGTCTGTCCACCTGGTCCCTGAGACAGTTATTATCGGCCTCCAACTCCACTCTCTCAAGCCTATACTGTCTTATTTCATCCAACAGTGTCTGGGAGCATTCCTGCTCTTTTCTAAGCAGGTTGTTGCGTCTCTGAATTTCCTGAATGTACTTTTTCTGAGGATCCATGTTATCCTTCACTGAATCTCCATCCAGATGCAACGTAGCAAACGTCCTGAATTTTTCTGATGCTGTCTGCCCACTCACTCCTTTGGCTTGAGGGGACGCGGTATTCGGTCCCGTTGATATACAGGACTCACAGACATATACAAAAACAGACATCAGGGTTCTCATGAGTTTGGTCTGTAGGCTGGTATTGCTTTTCCAGATTGGCTTGGGCTGTACCAGTGTTGCTTATGCTTGGGCTGATATTTGATGGTGTCAAGGCCTGTCCATTTGTATGTATCACTTTATTGATGCCGCCTTCTTTGTCATTCACCATATTCTATTTGTTTTTTTTATAGAAGGCTTCATACCAGTCTGTTAAAGATTTTTCTTAAAATTGATAAGACATGGTATATATCTTGTTGGTGTTGTTCTATCTCACATATAGGTTCCCGGCCAAGGCTGAATATTTGTTCTGCAGTGGTGTGTCCTTCTCCAAATCTTGCTTAATTGTTCTTCAGCTATTATGCTTTCTGCTTGTTACCTGTTGAATGACCTTAAGCTATACCATGCTTGTGTGGCTGATGAGACTTACTGTGCAATAGTCTTGGCACAGTTGTATAGTTTACCTTTCTTTGGGATAGTGATGATGAGAGATCAGATCCAGGGGAAGGGTCATGTTCCTATCTGCCAGATCTTGTTGCAGATGACGATGAAGATGTTGACGATTTCCTCTCTTCCTGTTTGTATAAGTCAGGATTATTAACAAGAGTGCATTTTACACTATATTTCACCTACAATTGAGAGGTTTTGCTAGTAACAAAATAATACCACTTTGATTACAGACATAAGTTAAAACCAGTCAAAATTCTGGGGCACCAGCAAAAGCAGGGGGGGGGGGGATTTTGGTACGAATGGCCACTTGAAAATTGATGGCCTACCCCCTGGTATAAAGAATGACTAGAATTTTAAATCTGAAATCAAGCCATTTTAGAAATGGGCCAATAATACTTTAACGCTTCACAATCAGTGTACACATGCATTATTTTATTTCAACCTCCGAAACATATTGGTCATATTGGTCGATTTCACCGTAAATATAGGTGTTTTTGTTGTTGGTACACTATACTGATGTAACCAACCTAGTAGAAATAGCTAGGAATATATGATATGTGCTCAGTTTATCTCTTTATGTAGTCTTCCCCTCCTTCCCTTTCTTTTCTCCTCTCCCTTTCTCCCTTATTGCTACTCCAACTCTGTCTTATTATTAGTACTCTATACGTGTAGCTACTGAAAAGCACATTACGATCATTTGTATTGCATTGATTCCATTGATTGTTGTGTAATTGTCATCATTCGTCATTTCTAAATCGACAAAGGGTATTTGTTGTAGCTCCACGTAATATCAAAAGTAAAGAATTCTGAGTAAGAAAACAGGAAGAGAACGATGGGTTATATACCCGAGACGAACCTTACACTTTATTTCTGAAATATCATCGTTATTCAGGCATGCAGACCCATTGAACTTACGATACCCTTGCTATATATAGTAACTTAATTGTTAGGTCCTATCAACAAGTATAACAATGTATTTATAAATGTATAAATACATGCCTCCATGCGGAGATACCGGTCTTGCACTGCGCCCTGACCTTCACAATCCCATCTATACTCAAAACAATGCTTTATATGTTTCGTTTCCGCCAATTGGCTCACCTTCCGTCACCTGGCTGTCTATCAGGTTTGAGGGATGGCCTTTTTAAAATTCAGTCCGATATCATTGGAAAATCGAATTATAAAAGAAACCTCGCTAAGTACTCTAAGTGTATGCGTTGAACCATTCATACAAAGTAGGCCTACGTAAGTAGCTCCTTGACCTTTGTTTTTCGTAAAGTCGTGAATGAGTGTCGATCGATATCTATGGTTTACAAAAGATTTTTGCTGCCCGTGTATAGACCCATATAACAAGATACACCAGTCCTCTCATAATGTCCCAATAGGGCTGGGAGGGTATAGATCTACAGAGCATGTGTGATGCCTTATGGCCACATGGTTACTATTCTAGTCAAAATTAAAATAGTAAATATCGTGGCCTAGACTAATCCTTAACTGGAAGTACAACAAATCCATCGTAAAACCGAATTTTAATTAATATTTGTTCATACATATTAGTTTGTGGGGAATAAGATAGGTAGCACCACGACCAACACCTCTGGTTAGCTAAGTATTAATGTGGTGTCCAATAGATAGGTGGCATCCAGAACACCCAGAGAAACATCTCTCTCTCATGTATGTATACACGTTTTTTTTAAAGAATTAAGGCACGTGTGAGTATATGCTGCACTTTAAAATGCATATGAAGTTAGACATAAATTATACTTATGTACGCTAAATATTAATTTTGCAAGAGCCTTTCTATAATCATACTTATAATAGGTAATGAGGACACGTATCGAGTGGGTATACGGTAGTGGCTAGTTTATCAACAATCACTGGGCTTGATCTCATGATCTCTTGATAAAATGGTTGGTAAATTTTATTCCATGGCAACTGAGGTTGCCCCAAATAAAATTAACTAATAAATTTATAATTGTTTCTTACCTAGCATTTATTTTCATGTGGTAATAATTATATGCATCATTTAGTATGTAATTCCTGGGTGAATGCTGTAGCATTTTCGTTTGTTCCACTTTCAAATTATTTTCAGTAAATAATATAATATTGACACATACATATTCGTCAGTCCTTCCAAAGCTATTCTAGAGGGTGTGCTTAGTTCCACAGGACCTGACAGAAGGAGTCACATTTCATCAAACACCTAACTCTTTCTGACCAAGGTCCTGATGTTGCCATCAACCAAAGCCTGTTACCAGCACGAGAGGGTGAGACCCCTAAATACATCTTGACACAGGCGCTGACGCCGCTAACCTTGTAAGAGAAAATAGGGAACATCTCTAAAATCATATAAGGCTGCATAAGCTGTGTGGCTGACTGATTGATCTTGGGATAACTTCTTCCCAAGGTTTGGTCAAAGGCTGAAAGAGCTATTGATATTTTCCGCGCCTTAGAAATATTTTCTCAGGGAAAAGCATTTACAGAAATAAATCAAGAATGGAAAACACTGCTGAGACCCATTGCACTGATTCATATGCATAGTGTGAAATCATTGACATTCCCTCTGGGTGGTTGTTCATCTTCAAAAGGACAATCTTATGCTTAAAGTAGGGTGGGCCATAATTGTGTCTGTTACCCTTGTGCAGGAGCCCATCAAGAGAAGGCACCAAAGCTGTTGACTCTTATCTTGTGTTGGGATTACCATGGCAACCAACCCATCAGAAAGTGATCATTTCTCGGGCCCCCATGACGCCAGCGAGATCACCATTTTGCGAGTTGTCTGTGATGTTCTATTTATTCTGCTTTGACAGTTTCAGGGGTTCTCTGAACCTCACGATGCAACCTTCATAAATACCCAAAGACATTCTGAATTCGACTTGGGTGGTTCGATATCTCGCTTAGATCGTGTGTATACGCTATAGAGTTTGATAAACGTGATAAGTTTGATTTTGCATAGTCGTACTTTTACGTGACAAAATAAACATACGATTTTAATTTGGCCAACGAGTATAATGAAATATATGCCACGACCGATGATCGCCTAGGTAAAACATTAGCTCATTTACATGCAGGCATTAATAATAAGTTATATTTGAGATTATTTCGAATACAGCCTCAATGCAAATACTCAATATATAACCTTTGAATAATAATTATTTTACTCCAAGATATAACATATATGCACATGTTTCATTTCTACATAGTAGACATCCCTCGGCGAAGGGGTAATCCCAAATTTGCCGTTTCTGTCACGTTCCAATCGATGTCAATCTGACCAGATTAATCATGGCTACAGCAGATGGAAGGCAGTACAAGCTGCCCAGACACGGAATCTATACTTAGGTCCTGATTTACTGATCCTCATTCCATATAGTGTGTGTGATAAATCAACAGCATTACATAGTGTCCAATAACGGCTTGTTTCATGTTTAATGTGTTCCTCTTTTAGTTCTTCTCCATCGACGAAATTTGCTCCATCAGATTTTGACAGTATTGTGTTGATATTGTTAGGTGGATCGATAAGTAGTTTTTTTTCGGATTTCAGTTATCTAAAGTAAAAGTAGAAGAATATGGGTTGCTCTGTATTTGAATTAGATCAGTTCTCAATGAAGCCAGTCTTTTGTGGACTTTTTATTGATCATGTTCAATGTATAATATCTACATTCTGAGTGACGTACATGGGCCAGTATCAACATTTAGTTTCATAGGCTTCTGTGAACTGCAATATTTCACTTTTCCAAGCAATTCTTTTAATTCAAAACCAGGATTATATAGAAATTCACATATAATTATAGGAATACATATTAAATATGAGGTAAATATAGTTGAAAAAATAAGTGTCTTTAGTTTAGCAGGACCTATATATACAACCCCAATCACATATTGTATGATTCTGATTCTTGGAACATGTTAAATCAATTGTGGCTAAAAGTCAAATGTATTCCCCTGATGAACAGTAAACATTATGATATTGTTATAACTCTCTTTTTACAATGCACTAGAGATTATGATATTATTTTTAAAGATATGTATAAATCTGTAATATGTTTTCAACTTCATGAAAAAAATGATAGAGTAAGTTGTTTGTATACGTATCCATACATGTATATGTACATGTATACATGTATGTATGTGTACATGTATGTACATACATACATGTATACATAGGCCCTACATGCAGTATATAACACATTGAGTATGCAGTATAGACGTAGAAAACAATACGCATACAGAAAACAGCCTGATATCTATCCGTTGCTCATGCATAAAAAACGATGTGACGTAGGCTGTTATACATTTTAAGAAACAGCTGGTTGTAGCACCTACCACTTAGAACCGATAAAATATAATTTCTAATTGCACTGATGTACATAATTCTGGCCCTACGAATTGCTGTTCCTGTTATTCTGCCCTGTTTTCAATTCTCTCCGGCAAAGGAACAACCAACAGTATCTCAATGGCTATGGAATTGCTTGTAGCTGCAATTATCAGGCGTATTTGTTATGCCATTCGAACACAAGAAATCGACTCTTTCCTTTCATAGCCTTAATGGCTGGAGATATGGTGATATGATATCACCCTGTTGTAGCTTAGAGTAGAAGAGAAGATTGTACCAATAGCTCCCCATGAAAGAATATTAAAGGCTGAATTAAATAGCGTATCCACTTACACGTCCAATTGATACGACCGTCGACCGTCGACCGTCCGCCCATGGCCACCGTCCGACGGTGGCCACAGTGGACGGTGGCGGTGGACGGTCCCCGGTATCTACTTGCACGTCCAATCGATGCCAGATATTGACCGTCAAGCTATAGTACTTTCAACCAGACTTTGAATCAAGGTCGATTTCAAAGCATTTCCATAACCCAAGACAATCAGATTTTGATCATTTTAATTCTAGAAAATGTGAAAGGCGAAATGTGGCCAATAATAAAGTTTTAATTTTTTTCTGGATTTTTTTTATTACGATTTCAGGCCAATGACATTTACAACAGTTCAATTTTTAAAAAAAACGATTGTTCACAGTGTGAATATTCTCTATAGCGTTGTGCTATATATAGGTTACCTCTTACAATAGTCATTGCTGTGAACGGACCTTATTCTTCCACCGCTCCCTATAATATAACAGTTGCCTTTCAAACATTAAATTTGTTAATGATTATCAATGACTGCAATGTATATATGAGTAATTCTCCCAATCGGGCATCATTTGGTTTTCCAGCCTAGGGTGTCTTCATCCTGTATTTGGGATGATCACACATGATTATAACCATTTTAATTGAATTCCTTGGCAAAAATAAGGCTGTGGGAACCCCATTTTCAAAGCTCTTATGCCAAAATCTTAGCAGCTATTGTGATAAAATAGCTTATTCAGGCTAGAAAATATGTAATAATTATGGAATTTGAATACAATACAAAGCCTGATTTAGCAAATATATTACTTCTGCTAAAGAAATATGGTTCCTACACATGCACACACATTCATTATTATGAAAAAACACAATATTCACGTAATTATACATTTAAACTGATCTAGAATTGGAAAATATTGTTTTGGAATAGTTGTGTTACCGTTACAACATATATTGGCTTTAAATGAATGAAATGTCCCTAAACTAATCACTAATATTATTCTGCATTTAGGCTTTGGAGGAGGGAAGATGCATATATACATATTTATATTTCTGTAAATATAAAAGTTATTGGCCCATGTCGTTTATGAACCCTTTTATTCCCTCAAATAAAATTCAATGAATTGATGTGGGAATGTTTTATGACACGTTACGACATGTGAAATAAATCCCATATCTAAAATAAAATATATTTTTTATACAATTTCCTCTTTTCTTATAATTGTTTAGGCCTGCCTGAATTTGGTATAGTAATGACTATATTAACTAATAATCGTGGCAAAGCTTAATATCAATATTAAATAATAGGCCTATGGAGATCGATCAGAAAAGAATTGCAACAATATAAGAAAGTCTCACAAATAAATCAACTCTAACGTTGGGGCTCTTAAATATGAATAAAATCGATTTAATTACAATATATAGGAAGCGGCCAGAAAATACCTTTTAAATGCAAACCATATTTTAACATTAATCACAATAGGTACATTAATTCCAATCGAATAATCATTGTACTAAGGTACTCCAAAGTACTTTCAGATGTCAAGACAATGTACTCAGACCATAAAAACACTTTTTATGACCATAAAAAACAATAAACAAAAAAACAAATTTTGGTTGGGGTACCGTCGGACGGTGACCCTCCCGTCCAAATCTAAAATTTTAGATATGGACGGGAGGGGGTCACGTCGAGGGACCGTCGGACGGGAGCACCCGACCGCTCGACGGTGGCTGCGGTATCCACTTGCACGCCGAACGGTCGCTAGGGTAATCGTCCGACGGTGACCGCTAATCGGACGGTCGACGTGCATGTGGATACCGTGCTTTATCACCCATAAAAGACCAGCAAACAAAACATCTGGACAGATAGATAGGAGAAAGCAGATCGGGGTAAGTCTCAGTATATAGGGGGAAGAATTAAAGAGCGTCCGACAGATGGAATACCGATGCGCATGTGCAAAAAGCTCGCTATCACGTGATCTTTCAACATCCGGGCAAGTGGCAGGAACCTGATGATGACGGTACCCCCACTTCTGTCATGTTTATAGGGACTTTATTAGCCATCCTCTTAGTTTACGTTCCTAACGCTGGTTGGTGCTCCCAAGTATGCCTCTTCTGATGGTTCCTGCACTCATTCCTTGCCCTATCAGTGCCCTTCAGTTGCACTCCGCGCGCAGGAATATGCAACCAATGAGTGATGTGATGCGGTCCGCCAATGGCAAGGTAGAGCTGATAATTGGCCGGTCCGCAGTGTTGGAAACGAGGGAGGGGAGGGAAAGTTGGCGGAAAACTTATTCAATCCTGGAATAACTGCCGCATGAGAGTTATAGAATACTTCCATGGGGTCTACTCAGGCCTTGTAGACTGACTGAAATGGCCTGATGGATTTGTGTCTACCACACAGGAACCATAGGGCCGAAGAAGGTTATAAATGAATCCACCTTTATAAACTTATACTGGCCATTATAACTGTTATCCCTGCAGTGCTCAAACCATATTTATGAATCAGTAAACCTTTTTTGTTATTCAAACGGGATTTTCCAGCCATGTCCACTTATTAAGGCGGGCCTTAATGAGGAACGTAAAAGTCTGAAAAAATCATGTAATGACTTTCAAAATCAACATGAATTTTTTACAGTATGCTGTGTTGTCTGCGGTTGAAAACGATTAGATTACCACAATGTTAACTCAGTATAATTGTCGGCGCTATGAATACCAAGATGAGATCCGTCAACATTTTAATTTTCAGTCCATCCTTCCACGCACTAAATTTGAGAGGAATAGCATCCATAAATCATTGTTCAATTCCAATGCAAGCAATGTTGTACTGTAAAATTCCGTGATTAATGTGAGCTTTGTGATGGATGATGGTGGCAAAATGGCAAGGACATGGACTGTCAGTCGGTCCTTAATGTCGCAAATATGACGTTTTGACACCTGGTTACACGTGTGGATAATCCTTTGGGTTGGATTTGACAGAATCTGCTATTCATAAAATTTGGCTGTCTAAACTATTATAGATGGATGGTCGCAACTTTCTATCGGCCGTATTCATGCATGAGGTGGTCAGATAGATGTATGTATGTATATACATGTATAGCCGGATATTTTGGTTCTTCTGAATTTTAATTAATTTCATGAGAATGAATTCCTACCGGATACCCACCTTATCGCCTATATTGGCCTTTGGATTACATATTTATTAGGAAATATTTTCTGGACTTGTATTACAAATGAGAGGGCTTCTAATGTTCTCACCTACTGCACACAATTAAGGTTCACCACATGATTATGTTCAGATGACCTGATTCTTCCATGTTTTTATTTTTTATCATTATGCATGGGCCTATAAATGTCCTCTTTCTCCCCTTCCTAGCTGTAAATACTCTACACCAGGGCTGTCTTACTTCTATTAACTAATCAGATTTTTCTCCTTGTAGATGTCTGAATGAGCAATCATCGGCATGTGTCTTGTAGCCCTGTTTCCTTCATCGCCGTTTCATTTTCAGCCATTCCCGGAGACTACTTAATCACTACTGCCTTTCACAAGTGTGGGTGCGTGTTGGTTCGATTTTTCATCCTTCTAGGAGTTGGAAAGTTTGAAACCCACAGAACATATATTTTCCTTCCGATTTCATTATCCAAAGAGCCCTCAGTAGTCCCTTTTCATTAAAACCTTTCCTACCTCTGAATCTATAAGCCTATTTGTAGTTTTAACCTCTCTCCTTATCTAGCGCGTGGTTTCCTTGGCAGAACATATAATAGGGAAAGGGTTGGACAGAATGTGATATTCGGTGCGGATGATATTTCAAGCCTAATGATGGACATACATGTGGCGCATCCCAGGAGCGAAAAAAGCGTATCTTTTCCTAGGGGCTCTTCTTTTCTCTTCTTGGTAGGGAGTAATCAAACGTTTATGTACCTGCAGAAACTGTCATACATGGCGTTCCCAAAGATATATTCATAACATTCCTCTTACTCACCTTGAATAATCGACATTAAGCTGGGGACGAACCTGAGGATATACACTCCCCTTGTTCTGTCAGAAGCTGTCTATAAACCTTTTACCCCTACTCAGAGGAATCTGGCAAGCGACCAAATGATGCCCTACTAACTGCCTATAGGAGCAGGACTTCCCTAATTCCCATCTTTGCATTCCTTTCCGAGATGCCTGCCAATCTATTAACATTCTTTCAAGGCTGAATTTAGAGACTAGACACTTCCAAACAGGAGCACAATTGTAGTATGTACATTGTTTATTCAATGGATTTCCTTTGATATCAAGCTTGGAAAATAGTGCACATAATATATATGTATGCATAATTATGATGTCAGGTATACGCATATATCTGCAGAAATAAAATCTCTTAGTGAAGCTACGATATTTAATTTGAAATATAAGTTCAAACAGATGGAGGACAAATCATCGATGACTATTAGTTGTTTCCATCATTATCATTTCTTTGGTATACTTTACACAGACAGTCGTGTCAGAAACTTTAGAAATCCTATAAAGCGTCTGAGCAAAAACACTTTTCCTAAACTTTGGAAATCCTATGAAGCGTCATGAGCGAAAACACTTTTCCTAAACTATTCCTATTTTCAACTTCCAGCATGTGAACATTGAACGGTCCTTTTGGAGCCAGGGTCTGCAATAAACTTCCCCGTCTTTTAGCCAAGTCTGTTTTGTGCCTACTGTGAAGGGGAGTGAGTAGGGTAAAAATATATAATGAACCTCTCCAACTGACTTATGGTTGCCTCTGGTGAGGGTTGGAAGTACCATGAGCATAATTTGTGAGGCAATGGCTTTACATTTACTTCACAGTTGCCTATTGTAAACATGGAGCGTTACCAATTACTTCAATCTGAGTTTCCATGCAGCTTAGACGCATTTGATTTGCAAACAAAACACTCATTTGTATCTAAATCTGAAAGAAGACCTTTGGTTCCAGCAAGGAGAATAAATATGGAGCCTTTTTATTCTCGTTGGTTCCAGAGGTAATGCAGTGTCGACGTCTCGATTGCAGCCGGGTCAAACTGATACGCAAAAGTACAATATTGTAATTCTAACATGTAATTTAATGAATTGTAGTGTTCTGTATACTTTATCATGCAGAATAAGACAACCAGTCCCATTTCACTTTGAAAGGCTTGCGCGAAACTACCATACAATACCCTGTACAACGCCAGTATTGATGTTGAAAATGGTTAGAGCACACTTGTTATAGCTGTGATATTATAAATACACTATATTTCCAGACTCTTGTTGTAACAGGTTTTAAAGTATTGCTCTGGCCTTTTGCAATTTGTTGACCTTCCAAAGTAGCCACTTTTTAGATTTTTTTTCTGTATCTTCCAACGTTCATATATTCTTATACTTTATGTATTATAAATATCAAGAACTTGAAGAAGGCAGTCCTAACTAAAGTTTGTGGCAAATAAAACGTATCACAAATGTGAAATTGTGTCAATGAAATATTAAAAAAAACATAACTACAACCCCAAATAGAAGTGCATTTCTTACATCATTATCAAAACAGTATACACCACCACAGATTAGGACAGATCGGTTTCCACATTACAATAACGAAAAGAGTTCTCAGAGGATTATATTATTAACATTTCCTTCACTCAATGAATAAATATCTATCATTAAAATGTGCCCCTTACATGCATGGATGTCCTCGCGTAGGTATAAATTTATGGCTTTGGTGAAACCTGCCTCTTCCATCTACCCAGAAATAAAAGGGAAATGCACCCAGAGCTCAGAGGGAGCCCTGCCAAACACAAGCAAAAACAATGTGTGCAGTATGTTTTTTCTGATGGTCCACAAACAACCGTAAGTACCGGCAAATTCCCCTGGATCTTAAGAGCAATAAGAAGATGGGTGTGTGTGCCACAGAGGGAGTGACCCATGGCCATCTGTGGTGTAGGTGGTGGTGCATAAAGAGTTTGTAGTATAAAGGCCAGCTGATGGACACATGTATTCATGTATCCAGGTGCACAAGTACATCATCGGCCTTCAACTAGGGGAGCTTAAGCATGTTAACATTAGTCAACACAGACGTGTGAACATGAGAGGTAAAAATAAACACATCCTACTCCAGTTCAAACCAAAGGCTGATTGTTGTTCTTTCACAATCACTTCCAGTTACAGTCCCAGACCCAGGTATTTAAATTGGGGCAGTGGGAATCCCGACGTGGATACAGTCTATCGTTTAAATCGCTGTTTTGACAGTTAATGTATATGTTACTACACCCCCTTTGGTTCCACACCTTCTGACACCCGCAGAGGGCTTATGATTTTATTTTAAATGTTTTTGTCCAGACACTTCGCCTTTTCCCCAGACACAGTGAAAGGTTCACACAGCTCAATTCTTCTTCTATCCTCTACACTTCCTCCATATGATTGAGATTATTCAAAGCCCCTTCACTTCCAAGATAATGCATCCTAAAGCCGTCATCAAAATATCAGAAAGTATGATCTGGTAAATTCGATTTCCTCTGTGAACATAGTGCAAATGTAATAGATGAACCTTTTGCTCATGCTCCTGGAACAAAATGAGACAATTATTTTTTAGGCTAAATTGTCCTGTCATGGTATTTCCCAGGTGTCAAGCCAACCCTGGTGGTTATATCAAAAGTGTCATTAGGTTTGACATGAGGTACCGCCCTCGTTACGAATCCAAAGTGGAGGTGTGTTGGATAGTGGGGGATAGCTGTCATTTTTGGCCAGTCCCTATACCAGTGAACCACCAACCCTCGGAAAGATTCTATATCAAGGGTTGCAGTGATGCGATGCCGCTGCAGGTAAATGACTGAAACAGTTTTATTTTTATATCATAAATGACAAGAGAAGGTCGAATTCACAGAAACCTCAGAGTAAAAGAAATCTACACAGCTGTTGCGTCTAGGATGAGATCAGACTCTCTGAGACTATGAAAATAAACAAGACCATCTCTTCCAGTCAGAGAACATAATATTCCTGAAAAACACTTCACCTTTCAGATATAACTATATATTCGTGCATGAAACATATTATATTGTTATATCATATTATTTGATCCAATATATGTTGGGCTAATTGTAGTTCAACTCAATAAAGCTAGCTTCCAAATAATTGTTTAAGTTGTTGAATTGGTGCATACATGTCCTTACACGTTTCGGTTGTCGAATAGCCTTCTCCAGTCTCACTCAGCAGAGGATCATGATATATAATAATATAAACTGAATTATGCTAAAAAATATTGTAAGTTGAGGTTACACCAAAACTATTATCCCAGCATGTTTTCATGTAGACTTCGAGTGGTGAATATTACATTGTGTAATTTCGTGTTATTTTCGTGATTCCAACTTTTCGTATATTTCATCAGGGAATCTAAACTAAAAGAAGATTTTGCAAAAGCTGGGCATATTATTATGCGTAATGTTTCATGGATGATAGCTTATAGAACGATTGGTATCGTTGCCTTGATATATAGTGTATAATGCTATTAAAAAGCGCGCATGCCAAGCTTTGGGTGTTATTGGCCTTGAATTACCTCCTATAACGTTTGCAGGTGAACCGACCCCAGTTGATTTTTTAATACTGAAAGGTTCACTTAGAATTAATAAAGTATGAAATTGAAAATGGCATTATTATCTACGTTCAAAGGTAAGACCGCCCACGGTAATACTTTTCTAGATGAACTCTTCCTCAATAAAACATCCCAGCTATATGCTCTCCAAGTGACAAATGCTTAGCAGACCCGGAGTCTGAACCTGAAATTCTTTTTCGAAAGACTTTGTCCTCTCAGCTTTTTTCAGCATTTAAAGAAATACACATCTACCAGACAAATACACTGACTTAAGAAAATCAGAAAATTCACAGCCATAATAGACACTATGGTTTCATTTAGGGCTTCTATGGGACTACATCTGGTTCTGAAATGATACTCTCATCTCGCAGATGAACTTACTTTGAAATGGCCAATGGATAGTATTCTGTGACATTGTTATCTCTCCAGATTCATGTCAGATTTGTGGATAACCGTGAAAAATACTCTGTTTGACATAAGTTTTTACCCTATGACAATGACAGACGATGTCAATCGATCCTCTTCGTCTGATGCTTTATACAATAGCCCAGTTGTATAGTAAACTATCTTGCAGCTGCGACAGCCACGGATTGTCTACTACACTAAAGAAGACATGTTGTTCTAGATATATCGTGTTCCCGACAGAGACACTGCTTGGTGTGACGCTGATGTTTCTACAATGGATCATAATCACAAAGAACAGAGCGAGGAAAGTCTCAACTGGAATTTTTTTAAATCAATAGACGAACAGTTGTGGTCTTTAATTCAATGCAATGCGGACACACCTAGTGGGTTTATTCTTGACGATTTAAGAGCATAACTTTGAATTGCATTCCAAAGGCTGAGTCAACATATTTTCTACTTGCCGTCCACAAAGGCCTTTTACTAGTTTTCTAGTTCGTTCTCCCAAGTCAAAGGCAAATGATAATTGAATATCAGTTATATCTAGTAAAACTAATCTTGTCTAATTGCTGATATGTGGAACGCAATCACAGAACAGCACCGTTACCCCGCGTCGCACCTGACAAAGTTTCAAGTTCATCAGTAATCATATCGATATTTCATCGCAAAAAGCAATTTTCACTGCTTGCACAGCCAGGGATATATTATCCAAACAGTTTGGGAAATTGAAGTACGTATAGGAAAGTTTCTGCTTATGCCCAGCGTAAAAATAACTAATATTGGAATGCTGCTTTTAAAAGACAGCGAGGAATTATTTGATCTCCTGAATATATTTCCGTTTGCGTTCTTTTATCATTGCTAAAATCATGGCGTAACACCACTATTAAATATGTTTATATTTAACCTTTCAGTGGGCCCTGACTCCTCTAATAGCCCCATAGGTACAGACGGACCACCCAGTTGAATATAATGGTTGTCATATTTGTGTGTCGGCATAACAGTCATAACTGGATTGCAAATAGACTTGCATCGTCCCATGGAACCATTAATTATATCGATTACCCCATATTATACGTCCACAGATGATAAGTATCCTAAAGATGAAGAATGTATCATTTATTATTAACCATCTCCGCGTAAGGCTTGTCATGATGATTGTATACTTAAATGTGAAATTGTTTCATTTGAATAACTTTAATTGAAATCAATATCAGATCTGTTAGACGTTATTCTTCTACCAAAAGGGATGGTTAAACAATTGAATTTCAGCTAACTTTCTCTATGTAATCAGAAGAAGAGAAGTCAACAATCCAACAACAAAAAGTAATGATAATGATAATGGGTAATTACCCATCACTCACTTAGCACATAGCATACTATCTATTTTAACACATAATACAAATTAATTAGATGAAGTGAAGTAATTCATTCTGTGGCAGCAACTTTGCACAAAACAGCCTATTCCTGAGGTTACATGTTCTTACGAATCCCTAAACCACACTGACCATTTATTTATTATCAAAAATCTTTATGACTGCGTTGCATTTCTGTGAATTCGCTTTGGTTAAAGGATACTAAATGACATCCTACGAAAATCCAACATAAATGCCCATCAGCTTATTTTGTTACAAGTTACAAAAATCTCCTTATAGCCCACACAGCCAGTGCCGTAGATCATTGATAAAGGAAATAAACAATGATGACTTGGCGCCTGAAGATCATAAATCTCCTTTAACTTCTAAGGTAAAAAGAGTCACTGGGAGATGTTTATTTTTCAGTTTATTGTAATTCCTTTTCTTCGCTGCACGCTCCGTACAGCTGCACATTCCATCAAGCGTTTCTTGCTCTCCATTCATCAAAGCTTTTTCGCGTAGTTCGGAAATCATATTTCGGCCTGGTTTGTGTCCTTTGCTTCTTTCGTGCTCTTCCTGGTTAGTAACTGTTATGCAACCAACACATACCACAGACCTGCATCCTAATGACCCTGTACAACACCATACTATATACGATAATGTGCACATGCTGCTGCGTCATTGATATTTAAAAGGTCGCCTGCATAAATACATTGGAAACACAACAACGTCCAAATAGAAACTTTAAAAATCTTGAATACTCCAATCCTTATATTTGGAACACGGTTGAAGAATTTAATATGTCAAATATAAAACAAATTTTCATCATATTCATGTTACAAATTCATGATAAAGTACAGAATAATGGGTATGACAAAGTTTTACGCTACTCATCACTCTAGGTCCAAACCCTCAGATCAGATACGAATGGTATGTTAGACAACTTCACTAATCGGTTTCCTTGGCGTTTTAATGGGAATATAATGACATTTTGCGGTCTTAATGGAATTATAATGGCACTTTGCGGTTTGAGGCGAGAGGCTTTCCCTTCGTTTGAAGGGACTCTCTCAACTTTGGGCTTAGACTGGCATGAGGTAGTGTACATGAAAAACAAATACATGAAAAATATCGTTATCATTGGCATAACTAATGAAGTTATGTAACGTCAACAAAGTTTTTGTTGTGCTGCAAAAACAACCGCCACTAATATTTGAAGTATGGTGTATACATATCCTCCAGAGCCAAGGTCATGGTGCTATGAAACCCAAAGCTCGTAGCAACTGGTGCTCTGTCAGCAAAGGTTAGAAGCAGTAACCCGTAGATTGAGTCGTAACTCCGACATGAATTTGAAGCTTCTTTTTCTGGCCCCAGCTGTACCCTTGTCAATGGTTGACGAAGGCATACGAGCATATCGTTCACTCCAAAATACAAAACTTGTCTTGATTCAATACTCGGTTTGCTCGGTTTTAATACCAGACTAGAAGGGCATGGATATTTTGTGGAAAACGAGTGGTAGATACAGTAGATTATATACAGCTATATATCACCATTTTAATCTAAATCCATAAAGGCCACATACAAAATAGAATTAATCAAGTAAATCATCTGCATAGAGATACTAAGAAGGACTATTGTATAGTGACAATCGGGATTATGTTTCAATGGGGGTGAGTGCAGGGGGCGGGGTATCTCCCCCGTCTACCATTCCAAATCATTTAAATATTGATCTTGTCCATGAATAGGTCTTCCACAAATAGGGAGTTCTCGTTAATTCCCCTTAGACAGTGTCAGCAAATGGGTATAGCCCATTAAACCTATCATCCACCTCATTGAATATTCCTTGATTTCATTACAGGCTGGAAACGTAGGATTTAGCTATACCGTTAAGTATCCAACACAAAGCAGAAGGACATCCCCCTAGTATAGAACGTGTGGGGATTCTCAAAGACAAGTAAATCAACTTCATTCCAGTTAAAGGTTTAAATTTTTCGAGAATCGTTTTAAAGTCATGACCAACAGGCTTCAGTATCTAAAATATCATTTACTTTCCATAGATAAGGTCGTGACATTTTCTCAACTCAACTGTTTGCTAGTCTCAGCACAATCCAGGATCCCATTCCAACATGATTCTAATTTAAGTGTCATTTGATATCACGATTATTTCCCCCCTTTATTCCCGGCCTCTACAGGCATGCATACATATGAAAAGAGAACTACCTACCCTCCTCAGATGAAAAGTTACATGTTGTTATAGGAATCCTTTAAGAAACATAAGTTCCCACGTTTCCTAAAAGGTGTGGAATAATCGTTGGACCCCTTCGTTTCCATTGACATCCATCTTGCATCGCCATGACAACCAGTAAACATTGTACAAGGCTCCAGATGGTTTAGTAATTGTCGTGTCAGGCAGGGTTGGGTATATGGTGAATTGCTAAGTTGTAACAGCCACTACCAACACTATTCTTTAAAACCTTATGTCATCCACACTGTACGCAATGAACTGTCTTCAGCTGGAGGTGTTCAGCACCGTCAAAAATGTAATTAATAATCATATTTCAAGTTTATTTTAAAACAAATTAAAGTGTCAAATGTGTTTTTTTAGAGATGATTAAACCAGGTATGAAAACAAGATTAAACCAGGTATATGTCATGCATTTTCAAGTGCAAACCTATTCATTAACTTGCATATACGCATTGATAATCATGATCCGAAAAATAATTTTGAATATTAAATTAAAGCTAAATTTAGATATACATTTTATGTACCCAAGAAACGCTTGAAGTTGAACAACAGCACACCGAAAATGTCCTCCAATCTGACAGTAATACCACACAATAAAAACTGTGATTCTTCTGTAATGTTTCGGTTAAAATTCATTTTCCAAAAGTTTTAAAAGAAGGTGTGGTTGAAAGGTTCTCGCATTTCCCTTTTAACTCCCTCGTCCAAGCACCAGCATCAATATGAAACGAGAGGAGAATTTTCAAATTCATAAGTCATGTGTTTACTATCACATGGAAAACATGCCTGCCCACAACATCAATCTAAACCAACGTTACAGAAGGATGGATGATATGTCAGAAACATCGGGCGGGATTAAACCATGAAACCTGTATATCTAGTACCTGCTAAAAGATGGATATATAGGTGAAGCCATGTGAAAGGAGGGAGTGGGGAACATTAGTTGTTGGACTGCAAGTGCAGATATCGAGTACTTGTGGCTCTCCTCTGATGACCCCCAGGTGGCAGTGAAGGCCTGGAGACCTGCCCTTATAATGGAAGCCTCATGTTTTGGAGGATTCATCGTTAATGGATAATGACCAAACATTCAGAGAAATTCATTATCTAATGTTCGTGTCGATTTTCACGAACGGAATTTGAGATGAACCTTTAACATTTGGATGTGCATACACAGTAGTATATGAAGTACCTAAGTAATACACGGTGTTGTTTGAGATTAACTTCTAAAATTATATACTGTAAACGTATTAATGTTCGCGCAGTATTTATTTTTCATATTTTAGCGCACCCACCTTTGTGCGCGCTAAAATAAATCCTGCGCAAAAGGTATAATTATTGCACATACAAGATGTGAGACTTCCTTGTTGCGCGAATTTAAATCCGCGCAAAAAGGTGTCAAACTACTTAATGCGCGAAAATGTATCTGCGCGAAAATAAATACGTTTACAGTAGTATTCGCAGTAATAGTTAACAATTATTACTTGGCGTCTGTTATGATTTTCTGGTATGATTTTAATAAGTCGAAAATCAGGATATAACTATAGTCACTTTTACAAAATGCAAAATCTTTAAGCAAACACATTTTTATTAAAAGCTGTGCACAGGCAACTTCTGAAGTGTCCCCTCATCCCTTTCCTTGACTAATAACAATGTACTTTATGATGTAGTTGCGACATACGGGTTACCTAGCCAATTATAGGAACGCCAATCCTTCAGGGCGCATATAATGGACCTGGAAACGCAGTCCAGTGCTGCCTTGGAGGCCCCTGCTGATGCCCTCTGAAGTGAAATGAAATACATTAAAGGGGCAGAGCAGACTTTAATGAGGAGCTCCTTCAGCAGGAGAGCAGTTCTTGAGGACAAGCATAAAATTGCTGCTCTGGAGCTGGTATATGGGGGTGTTCAGAATTACTCCTAAAACCTTCAGGCAAAAATAATTATCTCCAGGAATGCATCCCCTGAGAAATTTTATCAGGAAAGATGGTTTAATCAGCGTAAACTTTTATCGTTACACTGGTGCTCGATATCCACGTTAAATCAGACAGGAAAATGACCGAAATAACAATGGCTATTAAAGTATTATTGGAACTGTTTTTGCTGTCTGATCGGTCTTTTTCACGATATTGGAAACAATATATTGTGAAGGCAAAAAATGAAAAAACTATGGATTTTTAAAAAGTGGAAAGGGCTTACTTGGATTTGTGAAATGAAACCCAGATCAGACGTTAATTTGATTGGGATTTAAAGTTTCTGTCTTCGAATGAATTTTGGAATTACTTAACAATTATGCATGGTTTCTGCCCTGATGTTCAGGTTTATATTCTTTATATCATTTTAATATTGTGATCAAAGTTAGAAAATTGTGACTAAACAAAATAATATTTTGACAGGAATATATTTCACTGTTGATTAGCTGCTGGGAAATGAACGAAATATTTTAGATATATTATAGATAGTGTTGTGGGATAAATCTCAATCTCTACTTAATTTAACCAAGAATGATTTAATGATATATTTGTGATTCTTTCTATTTTCATACATTTATTGACATTCATATACTGGAAAGGGTGTTAAATACGTTCAAGAATTAAGTATTTACTATCCTAAAGAAAGAAATATTGTCCCAAAACAAACAGATAGAATGACTTCAAAGTTTGTATCATCAACTTTTGTTAAAGTATAATCATAAAAATACAAATGGAAAGTGAAAACACCCAGCCACCAACAGCATATATGTATTATGTTTGTAATGGATGTCCTGAATGCCTGATATATTGTTACTGGCTGCGATGACCCTCTTCACATTGAAGGTTTAACATAAATAGTTCTGCCATTGCTTCTATACCGATACGAGCTCTGGGTCCAGCATAAGCTCCCAATTCAAATGAGGGTAGACAGTCGTTTGCATTTCCGAGTCCTATTATGGTTACCATTTGGGTGTAGGGAGGATAAAGGAACGGACTTGGGCTATCTGGCACTAACAATTCTTCCTCCAACCTCTGTCTCATCAAGTGATTCAGGGGGAGTGTGCAGGCTCTCAGGGAATGTTAGTATACATAGGTTTTCTTCCCATACAGCCGTCGGCGGAGTTATTTACTCCTTGACCACTTGTGAAAGAAATGGCGTCTCGTCATCGTTATTTTCTCGCCGGGCTGTCCCCAACAAAACCATTCCTAGCTTCCCGTTTCCCTGTTGAATTTTACATAGATTGAAATATTCACCTTGGTTGCGTCTGAAGGCTCGGCGTATTGGGAAAGGGAAAGGCCTTTTGCTGATGGTAACTGGGGAAAACTCGATTTAAAATACCAATAATACTATGATCTTACTGTTAGAGTAACTCTCTTTAACTCTAAGCCATGGACATTCCATGATTCCATTCCATGTGAACTTTGCAGGTTATTCGCAATTCTTTGGGATAGGATTCAAAATGATAGATACTATACATAGTATTCACTGACGTCACGGCGCTCGCCGCGGCTTGCCATAATGTGGGCCATCTTTAGCTGGACGCCCCAAAAATGCTGTTTTTCGTCAGTTTTCACCTCCGAAAGTTCTAGAGAATGTTATATAAAGTATGCTGATAGGTTATATGGTCATTTTTTAGTGTGTCATGATGGAATAATGAGTATAATTGCCATTAGCAAACAATCGAAACGGGAAATCCTGTCTCCCGCTATCTATGCAGCCACACAGTATGGCTGCCAGTGAGGATAGCCGCTGACTGGGGTGACGTCATGTGAATACTATGTACCGTATATATAGTCTCGCATATTAGGTTGATTTTGGAGATTTACAAATAATCATTGCATTTACAATCTAATAACCAAACAACCTCACCCCTGGCTACATAGAATGGTGGAACCCAAACGGATGAAGTGGGGAGTGGGGCGGGGATGGGTCTGAAAGCAGAAGGGTTCCAACCCTAATGGGGCATTGCTTGTCTGGAAAGCCTTTTCGATCTTTCTGACAAGGCCATCATATATATCATACCCAATAATTCAAGACAAATTTTCGGAGCTTGTTATGAGCATTACGCGAGCTGTATGGTCACATGGTCTATACCGTGTACTGCCAGCAGTACATGTGATTTCAATGGACTCGAGTAATATATTAACCATAACAGCATTTTGTAATATTATCTTATTGTAGATGGAATGTTAAAATATCTAACCCGAATTACATTTACAATATAGCCTACATATAGTTATATTCCTATGGTGGCAATCCTCAAAAGAATTGTTGAGGGCAGTATTTTATTTAAATCTGTATGAGCAGCTAAGGTTTTCTGGAAACTGCTCCAAATTAAAAGTTCTGTAAAGCAGTTTGCCATTCCAGTAGCTAACGCCAAATTCAGGACCTGGATCAGGCTTTTGATAAGCAAGGGTTATCAACATGACTGACTGGACCGACCAGCCTAACCACAACTATGTGTGGCATCAGTGAGGCCTCTAACGATGTATAGTCCAGGCAATCTAAGCCCTCACACACACATCAAAATAGCAAAAACCCCATGTACAGCTTAGCTTCTAGAGCCCTATTCTCTGAAACCTGAGCAATTTGTGGGGAAGTGAAAATTAATTTATATATGCATTGGGTCGATCAGAGGGTCGGGGAGAATGGAGATCGGTATCACTGCTTTGGGGATGAAGCCAGGACTGATTCTTGTATACGGTGCGGTGCATATGGTCTTAGATTAAAAGAAACTCTAAGGGTATAGAGTGATAGAAAAAGACCTCTGTGACAAAGAACACATCTAACGGCCTGACTTGCGCCCCAAACATTGACACCCTCGTTAAGGACCATAACCTGTTGGTAAGAATAACATTTACACCGTTGAAGACCTGCCTCAAATCTTAGATCTTTTACTCTAAGCTCAAATTGACAATATTGAGCCTCTCCCTTTAGGGGGTTTCTAGGTTGAGATTTATGCGATTTGTGTTTAACATGTCTAGGGGTTGAGCACTGGATGTACGAACCATTAGATAAAGACCATAAGGTCGTTTCCTACAAGCTGTATCCCGACGGGACGAGCTCTTTGTTACCGCCCACACATGTTGTAATGATTATACCTCAACCCATGAATTATCATGTCTTCTCTGTTTTAGTCCTTGCCTAAGAACTTCTCCAAGCACGCAGTAGAAAATGTGGAGCTCATTACTGGTGCATTGGTCCTGATTTAGGGTTTGTTTTGTGCCAGAATAATCCTTCGGCAAACAGCATATTTTCTACATGGCTGGCGTTTCAATCAACAAAAAAATGAATCGATCCCTGTATTGTCACCGGGAGTACTTTGATTCGGAACATGGGATGGAAAATAAACAAATCTGAAATAAATGTATCAAATTGCGAAAAGACGCAATGATATCGATTTATCTTGGGGTTTGTGTATTTTGGGTCAAATTCCCGAGAGGACGTAGGCTTTGTATTTAAAAAATCCTGGAGAGGAAAGGGACGCCACATGTGGTGAGGATTGGAATTGTTTTCCTTGCTTGTCTTGGTGGAAGGAGTCTCGACGCAAAAATGTTCTGCAATAGAACAAGCGAATCACAAATACATCATGTAGTTTACCCCATTCAGAACTAAATTCCTCCATTAGGGCCTAGTATTATTTGATGCAAAGTCATTTAATGACTGGAGGAGACGAGGAACATCTATGCACATGTATATACACACCTAAGTAGCATCCCCTGGGATTGCAAGGAGTTTCCAATGCGAAGGTCAAACGAAGTTGACATTCATTCTTTCAGGGTTCCTTCCCAAAACAAGAAGACTGACTTGTGTTGAAAGTGGCTTGTCTCAGGATGGCATGGTCAATAACAACGGGTAAAAGGGTTTTCATGAGAAGTCTGTGTGGGTGTTAAAGGTCCCCTAACCCCCTCCCATCAGAGTACTGGGGTGGGCCATGGTAATCTCCGAGATGGTCTTGAAGAATGACTTCCCGGGGAGATGATCCAAATAGGCTGATTGCATCAGACATAAAAGGGTTGGGCCAAATGATGGGGAATCCTGTTCCTGGTCGCACATGAGGCACCCACAGGGTAGGCATCTATCAAGAAATGTTTATCCCATCTAATAAAAGGAATAATGTTATTTGCATAACTCGATTGCCAAACCACAGGCTCGACAACTGTCCTTTCGTCTCGACACCCTTGTCATGAGTGCCTACTTTGAAATGAGCTATATTTTTGTAGTAATGCAGTATAAAAGATCAAAAGCATGGAAGGCAAACCATATCAAGAAAGTATTAGAACATTCCATTGGCAGGTTATGCACCCATAATGTTCTCAACGCTTTCCAATTTATCTCTGTCAATTACCAAGGATGCATCCTGGGGACAAAACCAACAGCTCATACTGGGCCTGTGTTACATTGGGACCAACCCAGTTTGCTTCGGTGTCTTTGCAAGGCAGAACATTACATCATATAGGAGATTCGGCGCCAAGCAACGTGTAAATCATAGTTAACTAACCGTGGATTCTCTGCTATCAATATCAAACCGAAATCATTGCGTTAAAGGAATTATCAATAATGATGGATAGCTTCAGTGGCTACCGCAGTTTACATCCCGATTATTTCAGCCAAAGCCTGGGTTAATGATGAGTTAGTAGGTTAAGTTGATACATGATAAGAGAGATGCTTCTAATTAATGTTTGATGTGGGAGGGTAATCTTAATAAGGCTGTGGGGAATGGGGTGAGGGGGAAGTTGATGAGCAGCCATGCTTATCACCAGACGTGTTCTAGAGGCGCCTGGCTGTACTTTACTTGTTTATTCTAACCACCTTGCATTCAGCAGGTGCACAGGAGAAGAAACACACTTATTTTTAGGACAATATTTTAGTCACCTTTCTGACTTCCCATACTCAAACCATTGCTTAGTGAAGATAGCAAGGTGAATGGTGCTCTGCATTATGCATGGGATTTTTTTATATTGAGCTCCATTTTACTTTTTGCCCCAAATCCAAAATATATTAACAGTTAGTTCAGTTCTTGTCGCTCTATTATTAGTGATGATAAAACTTTAATGTCCAACGCGTTCTATATCATATGATTACGAGGTATGAAATCTCCAAGATCACAAATGACATTTATGACTACCGAGATGTGCAGGGTAATCATTTGATCGTCTGAATAAATGAAATGTAAACTTTCACGTGGACATATTGCAGTGATAAATAATTGACAAGAGAAAATAATTCTCGAAATGATGAAACGTTGGGAAATAGAGAAATGCATCCTAATTAAGAAGGATTTAATCTAGTACATTGAATCGACAGTTCTATTGCTTTTGATGCGGTATAAACACTATTGCTCTTAGATATTGTTGGAGTGGGAATTAATGGTATTCGTTATTTGACCGCTAGGAGGAAGAGGGGGAGATGATTGGTTACTGGGGGCCGACTCGTCCCAGAGTTGTTCTAAGTTAGGCTCAATTACATAGTCCATTCCAATGGTCAGCTATCAGGGGTAGCGCGGCAGCTTAGCACAGAAGAGGGACTTAGCGATATAAGTAACTTAAGTGGACGAAGGTACTCGTGACCTTGGGGTTCAGACGGTTCGGCCCGCGCTCGATCTAGTCAGACATCAGAGAAGAGGAATATGGTTTTCAGCAAGGCTTTATTCTCCAGACACAGGCTCACATCATCATCCAAGGAATGGTCAACCGGGAGTGACAATTTCACATGGCCCACACTTGGCCTTATATACAACTCAAGCAATAAAATAGACATAAAATGGTAGCAAGGTGTTGACAGGTTAAGTCGTCCCATACGTCCCTTCAGACGAGTTAGATACAAAGGTGTGAACAGATTTATGTAGGGAACGTGTGGATTGAGTGACTTTCAAGAACCTAGGTCGCAGGGGTCATTCCAACCTAGAGAGACTCGTCCCTCTCCGTCCCCTCCTGCTACAGAGCCCCCTTCTTGGTCCATTCTCGTCCCTGAGAATGCACTCAGATCCACACATTGCAAAAAGGTTTTAACATGTAAAAGTACAAATTCACACAAGAGAACAAAAACTGTCAATTCAAACCTATACCAGCAATACTGAACTTACTCTATCAATTATAGTGGTTCCTAACTTAACAATCAATCAATATAAGAGAGAATCAAAGTAACACACAAGTCCAGCGATAAATCGCCTCGTCTATCGTTAATAAGAAGATTAGTCTGTCTAAACAGACAGCCCTTGCCCTCCAGGGGGCGGTTCACTACAAACACCAACGTGGACACGAGCCCACATCTGCTATCTCTCAGTAGCGCCTACTCGGATTTCACACCCGATAGCGGTCCGTCTGTTGTGGCAAGCCAGCCACGCCTGGGCCCTCACCGCAAGAATGCGGTATAGCACACACACATCAAAAATATAAATCTCAAACTAAAATGTCGTTATACACCACCGAGAGTGTCATGAAATGGTATAAAAATACTGTCCAAGGCACAAGAGTACCGAGTACTAAGTGTTTATGAAGAAAGTTTATGAAAAGTTCAGCTTCTCTCGCTGGGTCTAATGTAGAAGGAACTGTCACATTGGGGAAAGAGACACTAGGTCTCAACGGGAAGGCACTCAACTCCTCTCCCCAGAGAAGGGAAAATAATAGAACTTTTCTCTCGATCAAGCACAAAACTAAATTACACACAACTTCTCATCCCAGAGAAGGGAAAAATACGGGGTGGAGACACACACCAGCTATATTATTCAGCTGACTTTCTGTAGGTGGCCTTGACTTCCTGGGTGAATGTTATACCATCCTCTCCTGATGGTTTGAGGGTATGAAGGTCAGGCAGGTAGGTAGTGATGGCGGTCCTTCAGGCTGTATTAATAATGGCCGCCCATCCTGCGTTCTCCAAGTGAAGCGCCGAAAGAAACTTATTCTCCTGATGGGCCCCTTTCTCGTAATTTCCCACCGTTGTTCCTCCAGTTCATGGGTGATACCAGGGGGGCACGATCATGTCAGCCAGACGAGGGTGGGAGTCAAGAGGATTGAATCTTCCCCCACTGATCACCTCAGTCTGCCTGGGAGGTACTGTGGCCATCTGGATGACTAGCTTTCTTGGTTTCTGGTTTTCAGCGTAAACCATTTCTTCCAGCAATCCCCTTGTGCTGCTCGACAATTCCCACGTATCTCCGTTCTGGTCTTGTTCTGGAATGACCAGCCCTTGGCTTGCCTCCGGAGTGCAGGGGGTGTCTGGGTCTATTGTGGGGTCTGTTGGGGGAGTGGGCGGGGGAAGAGGGTCACCGTGGCCCGAGGCGATCCCGGTGGTCTGTGGGAGTGAGTATTTCCCATCATACTCGGTCTTGCTAGAAACTCCTGGACCTGCCCCCTCTCGTAACTCTGGGGCAAGCATGTTGGCCATCCTTTTGGCAGGGATGCGTATCGGGGGTGACTTCTTTGTTACGTCCCTCACAAGCACAGTTTCTTCCAACACATAGGGGGGAGTCCGGCCCAGGTCATTCCGGGGAAGAGGTGTTGGCCCATCCCCAACCAACTCGCTGAGGAGGGGCATGGACAGCTGCGCGACAGGAGGGGGTGCTGCTATCGCCTCCAGTGATTTTCGGGGGCCACCTCTGCTGGTCCTATGGGGGTGGGGGGTTTTGGATCTCCCCTTTGACCTCCTCTTCTCAGGGGCGGGGATCGGTGGAGGAACTGCTGTCACTTTCTGTCTCTTGTTTTCCTGTCCCTGAGAATCAGCCCCTCCCTGCCTTTTTCGTCGTGGGGGTGGCTCGGTGGGCCCACCCTCCGGGGAAGGGGGTAGCTGTGCTAGCAGACGGAATCCCCGGTCATACATGACCGCCTCATGGGGTGTGGCCTTCCTCCCACTGAGCGGGTGGCCCTTGGTGACCACGTAGATGCTCGCTACGGGCTCCTCCTGCTCGGCTTTCGGGGTGCCATGTTTGGCCAAGCGATGGTCCCCAAGCTCTCTCCTCCGGGCAGTGGCTCGGATCTGTGGACAGTCTGGACACTGAACACCAAAGATGATGTCCTCGTGTGTTTCCTTGTGTTTGCGATGATCGTGGCGATCGCTGAAATGTAGAGGGCAGTAGGGACAGACCAGGTCTGAGGCCATCGTGACTCTGAATGTAGGGTCAGGAGACGAGTGGTCTTTTATAAGGGTGGTACCACCCCCTCCCTCCCCTGGAGGACACAGGCCTGGACACCTTTCCCTTTTGTCGGTGACGGGGATGACTCGGCCCAACGGCTTTGTTTCTTCACATCTTTTTATTCCCACAGCTGATTGTTCTTTAATTCCAGCTCCTGTCAGTGCCCTCACCCTCCTCGTCTGGTCAATCCATTCGTCTGCCACACCCATCGGGGCCTGGAGTGTGATCTCCCGGCCAGATGGACACCCAATACTCATTTCATGGCTCATCTGCTCACGCTCCCCGCTCCCGGGTGGTGCTTTATGGTCAATCCGGTAAATCACATCCTCGCCAAGGGTGGCGGCCTTCATGATGTCCGCATGAACCACCTTTTGAAGCCTTCCCTTCCTTACTCGATATACCATGTCACTTAAGACATCAATGATTTCCCACGGTCCTGTCCAGAAGCGTTGGAATTTTGGTGATCTACCCAATTTCTTTAAAGGCTGGTATACCCATACCAGCTGGCCCTGGGTGTACGTGATCTGCTTCACATTCTTGTCATAGTACCCCTTCTGTTTCTGCCTGGTCAGCTTGATGCTCATAAAAGCTATTTTATGAGCAACCTCAATCCGCTCCAACATGTCAGAGATGTACTCCTCCTGAGAAGTGGTCAATCTCTCTCCATGGGACGGATACACAATATCCCATGGCATACTGGTCTCTCTCCCCATGGCTAAGTAATTTGGAGTAAACCCCGTGGCTGGGTGTTTTGAGGCCCTGTATGCTGCCCCCAGGTAGGGCAAAAATCTGTCCCAGTCGCTATGTCTCTCATTCACCATTCCAGTTAGCATTGTGGTCAATGTACGATTATATCTCTCGATCTGCCCGTTTCCAATTGGGTGGTACGAGCAACACCTAGTCTTATCAATCCCTAGCAGTCTTGCCACCTCTTTGAATAAATTCGCTTCAAAGTTCCTCCCCTGGTCTGAGTGCCATATAAGTGGAACGCCATATCTGCACACTACTTCAGCCACCAAGATATCTGCTACCGTTTTGGCAGTAAAGTCAGGTATCCCAAAACATTCTGTCCATTTTGTGAACAGATCTCCAATAACCAGGATATATCGATTACCATCATCAGACTTGGGGAATGGCCCTGTGATGTCCATCGCAATCTCTTCCCACGCTCCTTTGAGCGGTCTCTCTCCCAGGTGAGTCCTTCTCTGTCGGGGGGGGGCTTTCTCTGCTGACACACAACACACATGGAGATGAAAGTAGTGGCATCCTTGGTCATCGTCGGCCAATAACACAATCGTTTGAGTTTACTAATAGTCTTGTCCCTTCCCAAATGGCCACCCATCGGTCCAGCATGTATCATCTCCAGATATCCCTTCCTGGCTGATTGGGGTACATACACCTTCCAATCTCTGCCGCCAGCTGGCGTCCACCTCCATATTCCCAACAAATCATGCTCAACAGCCAAGGATCCAAACTCATTTTTCAACCACAGCCAGTCACTATCTGGCAGCCGCTCATTGATCTCTGGTGCATTACCATCTCGCAGGGCTTGCTTAAACAGCATACACAGAGGGTCATTCTTTTGGTTTTCTTTCATCACCACCTGTCCTCCATCCCAGGTGATTGTTCTAAGGGTAGCGGGCTCGCTCTCACCCTCCTCCTCCGGATCAATCCTATGACACTGGCCGCAAGGGATGCGCGAGATGCCATCGGCATTCTGATGTTTCCGGCCCGCTCTGTGTTGTACTTTGAACGTGTACGTGGCTAGCTCTTCCACCCAGCGAGCAAGTTGACCTTCTGGTTCTTTGATGTCCAGTAGCCACTTCAAAGCACTATGGTCTGTCCGAACCAAAAAATCTCCGCCGATGAGGTAGGAGCGATATTTCCTCACCCCACAAACGATAGCAAGCAACTCCTTCCGAGTCACACAATAATTCTTTTCTGCTTTATTTAACGTGCGCCCTGCATATCCTAGCACTCTCTCATGTCCATTTATCACCTGTGAGAGGACATAGCCAATCCCCAGGCCACTGGCGTCTGTATCAAGGATCATTCGGGCGGCTGGATCTGGAAAGCCAAGCACCGGGGCTGTGCATAACGAATTCCGGATTGCATCCATAGACTGGGTACAAGCCTCATCCCAGACGTAAGGTACATCCTTCTTGGTCAGTTTAAACATCGGAGCTGCCACCGTAGAGAAATCTTTGACAAACGCTCTATAGTACGAGCAGAAGCCTAAGAAGCTTCTCAACTGCTCTTTACTGGAGGGGTAAGGCCATGTTCTCACTATCTCGATCTTGGCCGGGTCAGTGGCTACACCCTCCCCTGATACTATGTGCCCAAGGAAGGCCACAGATGCCTGAAAGAGCTGACACTTGCTAGGTTTGACAGTCAGACCAGCCGTCTTCATTCTCTCAAACACTCTTGCCAGTCTATCAGCACATTCCTCCACGGTCCGGCCATGCACTATTATGTCATCCAAATAGACAAGACACTGCTCTCCGACCAGACCAGCCAGAACTGTCTCCATCAATCGCTCAAAGGTAGAAGGAGCGTTCACCAGACCAAAAGGCATAACGTTGAATTGATACAGGCCCCGATGCATGCAAAAGGCCGTTTTTTCTATACTACTCGCATCCATCTCCACTTGCCAATACCCGCTCGCCAGATCGAGCGTGCAAAATACGCTGGCGCCTCTCAGAAGGTCGAGAGTGTCATCCATCCTAGGTAGAGGGTAAGCATCTTTTTTTGTGATTTTATTCAAATCACGATAATCTACACAGAACCTCCAGCCCCCGTCTTTCTTCTTTACCAACACTACTGGACTGGCCCAGGGACCGCTTCCAGGTTCAATCACTCCTCCCTTCTCCATCTTGCGTAATTCTTCCTCCACGATCTGTCGCCTATGGATGGGTACACGTCTGGGCCGACTCTTGATTGGGTGGCTAGTACCAGTATCGATGTGGTGTTTAGCCATTCCAGTCCTCCCCAGAGGCTCTCCTTTTCTATGGAACAGACTCTGAAATTCCTCATACAAATTCTGGATCCTGTTCTCGTGACCTTGAGTCACACATCTATCGGTCTGGCCCCACAGATCGCTGATCATGGCCTTTCTCATCTCCTGTTCATCCTGGCTGGGGGCTGATATCAGTGGGAGGAGGAAGAGGATCAACCTCTGCCTCACTCCATGCCGCCACTTTTGCACCTTGGGGTATACAAACATCTAGCAAACCTCGGTTGAGAATTTCTGCTATACCTTCTCTCCCCGTGGGGCAATGCACTGACCTTGCCACTCTCACATCTGGCACAAGTCCTTCATCTTCCAGAATGAGGGTCTTAGATCTCCCTCTGGTCAGGGTATCTCGTGGTTCCACTCCACCAACAGCATGGGAAGGGTTCCACATGATATTCATCCTAACTCTACTACCCGCTGTTATCGTCGTTATCGTCGTTATCGTCGCAGCATAAGCATACCCGCGTGGTAACGTCGGCCAGTTCCTCTCTCCATCACCCTCATGGCTGGTTTCAGACGAGATCTGACTGCTCACCCCCTCCAGGGACTGCTGCCCCTGTTCTCTCTCCACCTGACACACCTCCAGGTGTGTCTCTCCCGTCCCCTCCAGGGATCTCTGAACATCAGTGCTTTCCTCATACGCCAAGGTGCGGTATCGTTCACCTGTCTCCTCCAGTAGCCCTTGACTGCTGCTACCTGTCGCTCCAGGACATGGCTCGTCCACCTCCTCCTCCAGGGGTCCTCGATCACACACATTCCAACCAGAATGTTGCTCGTCCACCTCCTTCAGGGGCCCTCGATCGCACATGTCCTGCCCATCACCTCCCCTATCCAGGGTGATGCTCATCCGCCCCGACTTCCGTTTTCCACTGCTCCATATTGTGTGGTGCAGACATTACCAAGCCGTCGCCCAGGTATGATTACCTCTTGCGTGTTCATCCACACTGTTCCAGTATCCGTGTCTACCAGAGACCTTCTAGCCCTGATAATATCCATCCCCAGGATACCTCCTTCTTCTAACTTTGCTACTACTATTCTCATTCTAATCAAGATCGGTCCGAAGTCTACTTCTATATCAGTCTCCCCCAGCACGTCCACCGGTGTTCCTCCAGCACCTGTGATTCTTATGTGTGTGCGCCGCAATGGAGGAGGATCATCCATCCTTTCCCAGGTCCACTTGCTCAATATCGTTGTGCAAGCACTTGTATCTATTAGCCACTGAATGACCACTCCATTGCTCTTTCCATCAACCACCACTCCTGCTGTAGAGGGATCCCACCTGCCATATATGGCCATCCATCCCTCTCCATTACCGGTGACTTGCTGGACAGTATCCCGGTGGCTTACTGCCCACTGCCGTTTCCCTGTCCCCTTTGTGTGTGATCATTGGGACGGTTTGGACACTCGCGTCTGAAATGTCCAAGATCACCACACGAGAAACATCCCCTCTGTCTAGGTGTATAAGAATTGTTCGTCTGACCACCACTGCGTGGGCTGGTCTCAAGTCTATCCAACCTAGCCAATATCTTCCCCAGGATCTGTTCAAATTGAGATTCAATAACAGGCGGGGGTTCTTCCGCTGTCACCAGTCTAAGATGACCTTGGGCTTTTGAGGGGCCAGGTCGATCGCGCTCTGCATGATGGAACGCTTCTCCATGTAATGCAGCCGCTCTAGCCTCTGCTAATGATCTAGGCCTGGCCTGAACAATCCATTGTCTCAGTTTCTCGTCCCGCAGGGCTCCAATCAATGCATCTCGGCTGAGATCATCCCTTACTTCCCGATCAACCCTAGGGTAGGCTAGTCTCATCATTCTCTCAAGGTCGTCTGCTAGGTCATTGACTCCCTCATCTTTTCCCTGTCTTCTCAATCGCAGTTGCGTCCTATACAGAGATAGTTGGTCTGCGGGCTGATAGCGCTTCTCCAACTCTTGAACAAGTTGGAGGAAACTATCCCCATCATCGATATCCACTCTATCTAGTATGGCCAGGGCCGACCCGTCCAGACTAGCCCCCAGATACAGCGCGCATTCCCTGTTCGACCAGTCATTGAGATCTGCTACTACTCTGAAATGATTCAGAAAATCATTCAGTGATGTTGATCCATCAAACGACCTTGGTGCTGTCTTAACCTTCCTTCCCTGCCGTTGCATTCTTGGATAGCCCCCAGGGTCAGCTCGTCTGCGACCCATGTCCAGATCTGGTTGATCATCCTCTACCTAAATTCCCAAGTTTGCCCTTTCTCTTTGCGCCCTATCCTGTCTGGCTCCTCTCCAGCCTCCAAGGGGCCTTGCTTCCACATCCCCACCTCCGACCATGTTGACCCGTCTGTCTGCTGGGGCCCTATCCGTCCTCCAGCTTTCTCTCAGTCTTGGGTTTACTGTTATCTCCATGGAAGGTGACAATGCCAGAGGGCTTGTATCTGTATCCGAGCGACTTGTTCTTCCTTCAGTGCGATCCCCACCGCTGGCACCAATGTTGGAGTGGGAATTAATGGTATTCGTTATTTGACCGCTAGGAGGAAGAGGGGGAGATGATTGGTTACTGGGGGCCGACTCGTCCCAGAGTTGTTCTAAGTTAGGCTCAATTACATAGTCCATTCCAATGGTCATCTATCAGGGGTAGCGCGGCAGCTTAGCACAGAAGAGGGACTTAGCGATATAAGTAACTTAAGTGGACGAAGGTACTCGTGACCTTGGGGTTCAGACAGTTCGGCCCGCGCTCGATCTAGTCAGACATCAGAGAAGAGGAATATGGTTTTCAGCAAGACTTTATTCTCCAGACACAGGCTCACATCATCATCCAAGGAATGGTCAACCGGGAGTGACAATTTCACATGGCCCACACTTGGCCTTATATACAACTCAAGCAATAAAATAGACATAAAATAGTAGCAAGGTGTTGACAGGTTAAGTCGTCCCATACGTCCCTTCAGACGAGTTAGATACAAAGGTGTGAACAGATTTATGTAGGGAACGTGTGGATTGAGTGACTTCCAAGAACCTAGGTCGCAGGGGTCATTCCAACCTAGAGAGACTCGTCCCTCTCCGTCCCCTCCTGCTACAATATAATCAAGATTCGGTATTACGTATTGATAAATAAAACATATTTCTCATGTTTAAACTATGTTAGAACGCCATAACATAAATAAAAATCATAGATGACAACACAGAAAACTTCACCTTCATGCTTATCGAGTGATAAAACCAGAATATCTTCCTCTGATTTGCCACCAAGGAAAATACCTAATAGTTACCTGTCAGCACAATTCCTAATTGACCCTTCTGTTGCAGATTAGTCGGCGGAAGAGATGATTTAACCCCTCAAACATCACCTAAACCTCAACAAAAGCACTTCGAGATCTCTCACTTAATGATCTATAATACCTGAACACCCATGGAGAGGTGCATTTATCTAAACAGTATGTGCCACCAGCATTGAGTATATCTAGTCTGAATTATATAAAATATGGAAACTATTACCAAACATCAGTCACCACAGACACCATGTAGGTCGGTCAATCCTCTGTCCATTGCTCTCCACTTAATCATATCCACACAGTGTCAAACGGCAGGGGCAAACCCCCAAACACTTGTCAATGTCAAATACTGACTGTTTTTAACTCAGTCCATTTGGTATGCATGGCAGCCTTCCATTGGTGACTATATGATATGCAGTTGGGGTTGTAATGTATGTCGAACACCACCTCGGACGCTTAAGTTTTGTTCATGGCCCACCACGATTATAAAAAAAATCCAAAACCATAAACTTTTCTGTGGGGATGATGGATTCTCAGCTAGCAATGACAGGTTTCGATCGCCCTACAGTCTCTCTGGCAGGCTGAAATCCACCTCTGACTCGTTGAATACAGTAAGGGAGCATATTCTAGCATTGATTACATGTGCTGGGTTCCAAACATTGCCTTTTTATTGATTTTTCTTATCGTGCCTATAGCACAAATATTGTTTGAACGAATACCAATAATAATTAAAGTTATGTAAATGGAGCAGGGAAATCTATATGTGCAGAATCATGAGGATAGATTATGCATAATAATGAGTCGGCGGCTTTTGTTGAGGTTTAGGTGATGTTTTAAGGGTTAAATCATCTCTTCCGCCGACTAGTATTAATTGCTGTATTTTTATTCCTGCCAGTTTAATAGATCAAAACTACGGTATTCAAATTCATACCTTGATTATACACCATTTACCTAACTGTGAACCTTTTGAAGACTGAGTAATTTCTATTTTGAGTTAATTTCACTCATTGCTGAATTGGATTTCAACTACTATCCCAGCAAGAACGAATGTCCCTTGCAGTGGGCTTGGGTTTGGCATAGGGTAGATATCTAGTTCTGAAAGGGCGGCGCATGCGCAAAACCGGCAAAAAGCAACTTGGAATGTCCACTCACGATTCGTGGATCATTGGGTTGTGTTTACAAATAGGTTTGTCAGTACGGCTAAAAGAAAAGTCGAAACTTTTACGAGACGTATCCATGGGCATAGAAGTGGAAAGCAATAACATTATAGATGACCTTTTTAGAAAAAGCTTCAATTCCCTGGATATTCCCTCCTTTCCAACGATGTAGGTGGCATGTGTTATGAACTAAAGTTACATTACATATTATATCATTAAATACAATTTTAGTTCAATGTGTAAATAGAATTCTTTCGCGTTTCTCTCACGTTAAACTAATTCCCAGCACAATAATTACTTACTTAACCCTAACCTTATTTCCGACACATTGGGCCTTTCCCAAATATTGGACGTTAGTAAAAACGGTTATCCATTGCATTGCTGTCTATTCCTTTATATAAAGGAAAGCTAGGGAATTCGAGTCGAAGATTTTCTATCATGTTCGCTTCATTTCTAATCATGAATGTGGAAATCGTTGGGAATATTCTAGGGCCACGGCATCGCAAGTCTGTCATATTGTTCCACAGGTTTAAACATCCTTTTATAAATGGCTGCAATTGGAATTGAAATTCGTCAAGTCCCCTTCCCTAGATCGACGTGACAGGGGTTGCAAAGATAAGCAATGTGAGGTACGCTAGAGGTGATTTAGGTCGAGCAAGCTTGTTCAATCTTGTTAAATCCTGCTTAACATGTTACAGCTCTGACTGCCTGACCTATGATCCCACTGATGGTTGTGCTCTATCCAAAATGACCGATTCTTAAGAGAAATCTCCTCGAAAAAAACCTCTTCACTGTTCAGTTCCACAATGGAAGTGTACCACAGAGAATGGAATCCATTGTCCTGGCAGCCAAAGCTTAAAAACCATGGTTTACGGTCTTTCACTCGGTGGTATTTGTGGTTTTTCCACAGTCGTCCTTAACAACTGATTTATAATAAAGTGTTGGTCATATTTATAAACTAAATGGGGGAACCGTTTTCCCCTCGCCATATGTTGTCCAAATTCCTAGACAAAACTATTTGCTTTCTGTATTGTTTGCAAGACATGGTAGTCTACTCATGGTTGCTTTCGTTACGAATTGTTATATTAAATTAGTTTACTTGGCCTAACTTTCTCTGAATTTGGGAATGCCAGAGAGTTCATTAAACACGACAAATAAGGCATGACATCACATGAGCAGTTAATAACATACTTCGAGAAGCGGATGACTTGTTTTCTGTCTGCTGTCTCTGACAAATACCAGAAACCCCTTTATATTCACATTCGGATATTTCTTTGACTTTAAGAATCGATGCAGCCAATACGTCTGGTTGATGGATATGTTTTTACTAGTGAGGCAATTGCATGCTTACCAATTGTGGTTCTGCATAAATGTGTAACATCCTCACTTACACTTACACCCATTTCGAAGGTTAAGAGTAGTTAGGCAATATTTATTTCTAGATCCAACAGACCATGATTACTTTGCTGCCAAGGCTCAACACCATGCAGGCAGTTCTAAGTCCATCCATTAAGCATCGCGTCCCTCGGTGCACCTTATCTAAATACAAATTCCCGGGTGATTGAAAATGTAACTAATAGAACATTCATGCTAATCCAATTTTCCCTATGTTGTCTTTGGTTAGGGATAGTTTATCTAAGCATGCTTCTGGATCAGCTTAGTCATTACTGGGTCAGTGAATTGCTTCTGGTATCAGCTGTAGTTGGACAAGACGAAGGCAAGCTGGAGGTGTTCTTGCAGATAAGATATGTGTTATGAGGTAAACGCAACGATCAGTGCCAAGTCTTCCTAGCCATGCCAAGTCAAGCTCTAAAGTTTCATTTTTATTTTACAATAGGCATGCTCTATTTTTGTTTGTTTTGAAATCCGAGGCGGACTGAATGGAGAATGGCTCTACTATTCTCTCTTTATTAAATCTCCCCGTTTCTTTCCAATAAAAAAGAATTTCCGGTCACATTTTACTATACATTTGTCTAAACGTGTTCAATGTGACGTGTACTTACATATTGAATCCAACATACTGACAGACAAAGGTTTCCAATCCAAGATGTTCTAGAAACATTTCTTCATATATATGCATATTTAATCTATTGGTAGTGAGTATTCAATAGTATTCAGAAAGCAATGTCTTCAACTAATAGGTAATTTTATATATGTGCATATAAAATACGTAGTTCCTTTGCAGTTTTCACTAAAAGTCTTACTTTATAGCCGAGTCGATCTTAGCTAATTGTATCAATACATGTACCCAACTTTCACATATTATATATTGATCACTAATATGTTAAGGTTATATAGAAATGATAAATAAAAATGGGGTTCAACCGTGTTACTATATATTAGCAACATATCGACATCAATTGACTCCATAATATGCTATATTCTAATGAATACAAAGCAGCGCGGGAATAATAACAAATCCCCAAGTGACGGAGCCATCCTAATAACACAATTATAGAAATGGCTAAATAGAGCAACAGAATATTCATTATATGAAGCAAGGGATCTACTCCAATATAGAAATTGATCATCTGAAACATATATTTACAGACCAACAAGCACGTATAGCACAATGCTCAACGTATGCAATTATATGCATGTACACGCCTTCCATACGTGACAGTGACATTGGCTTATAGAAATCAGACTGTTTGTTTTGTTAGTTTAAGATGTGACTGTTTATTCAGCAAAATATAGCATTACAACGAATTCATTGCTCTTCTCATTACAATGTCCTATTCGCCAAACGCCGACAGACGAATAAATTTATATTAACGTTCCCAATTTCCCGGCATATATCTAATTTATGTATGAAAAGATTAAGTCATTCGGAGCAATTTAAAAATTTTCGAGTCCCACACCCATCAGATACCCCTCCCCTCAGACACATATGAGGACAAATTGCATGTATAAATACACAAGTGAATTTATCAAGCATTCACTGAACCATATTTGACTTCTATAGAGATTAATAAACAAGCATGAGTAGATATCATAAATGGTTTGCAGGCGTTGCTTGTGGAAAAAGCAATGTTCTACTGAGGAATATATTCTCGAGGTCCCAAGGCGTCAGAAGAAATCCAAGATCCCGCTAGTACTGATCTGATTCAGTGCGGCGACGCCCGCTCGAAAGTTTTATCGTTCATCCAGGGCGCAGAGATACCTCTTAATCACTCGCAGAAGTAAATATACACTATCTTGAAAGGGTTTCTATTTTTTCTGATAAATTTCTCCAGGGTCTCAAGCTACATGTGTCAATGTTTATTACACATTCTTGCAAAGACTCCATTTTCCTTTTTTTGTCACACAGAAAACATAGTAACCACCGAGAAGTATGATTTTATATCTGTGAGTTTCAAATGACACTGAGTGCATTTATAGGAGATAACGAATGGCAGTAAATATGTATGGCAAGTTTTTAGCTGTTTGTGAGGGAGAACCTATACAGTGATCATTGCCTCAGTGAGAAAAAGCAGAAAGGAGATAATATCATTATATGTCATGCGCGCATTAAATATATCTCAGTTTTTTTTAGACAAGTACGGGTAAATGCAAGAGAGCAAATGGATAAATCTGTTCATCAAGATGGCATTTACTGCATTGCATAGCAGGCTAAATTATTATGCGTACACGGCTGAATATTAATGACGAAAGCTTCCGATTCCCAGTAGCAGAATTCGGAGTGATCATAGAGTTGTACAAAGACAGACAACTACTCTTATTATAAATCTTCCTCTTGGTTAGATTCTGAGACATATCCTTGTGTACATGAATGTTTGTGAACCAGTCAGATAATGAATAGGCTGGATCTAAAATTGAAGCCTTGGGCCGGTCACAGGATCCAATCAGATAGTGTCACAATATACCCTCCAGTAGGAATATTTTATGGCTGGACGCTTGATAAGAAATGATGAAATTACAGATATCCAGGGTTGAGTGCTCGGGGGCTGATCAAATTCCCACGTTTTCATCCTTTATAGTTATTATTCCGCAGCGCCCAAGGGTTGGTGTGATTTGGGGAATATAACAGGACCTGCTTTGCTTATGATAAAGGAGAGTCAATGCCTCATTTGGGGATGACAGCACCGGAGATTAAGCAAAATGGATGGGCGCTAAACTAACTGTCTACACCCAATATATGATAATTATCTGAAATATAGGTCTCTTGACTAAATGCCATGAGAATGGCCATATTGATTCTCAGACCTTAGGGGTTCCTATAAGTTTTGGTCATACGTGGCACTATCTCATCTTTGTTCTTTCTAGATTTACATATGTAAGTCATTGTATGCGAATACACAATGTCAGCGATGATACATTGTTGGTTTAATATATATATATATATAATTATATATGCTGGCTCTGTACTGATAACCAACTATGGCATTGTCATTTCGTTTATTCTATGTTCTGAAACAATCATATATAGTCAATTCCGCTTTGACCAGGAAGGTTACCCATAGAACCTATAGAATCGGGTTAGGCATTGTCCCCTATAGTATACTATGTGATCTAAGAGACATCCTGACAAAGTTGTATATGTGTATGTTTATAAATAGACACATGATTTATAATGCAGAAAATCAATATCTAGTTCTGATGGTTGTGCTGTTTTAGGGGAATTGATTTTTTTTATTGAATTTTACTTTTAAGTTTTCCTCACCCCGCACTAGGTTTGTTGATCAACCCACCAGCAGTGTCAGATATTTCAAAGCCAATGAAGGCATTGCCTCCCTAGTTGAAGACTTGGCTTTCTGGTCTGAATAAAGTGTCCCCTTTGACCAGGTGGTTGTCTTTTATTCCTGTCATAGACCACCCTGCCTCAAGAGCTCTTTATCAAATGGCAATAGGCCCCGGTCCACCGATCGGCAACAGGGTGGGGCTTTGATAACTCTCCGCCTCACAATCTAAAAACTACAAATAGAGCAACTGCACAGGAACAGGCTTTTCTCCGATATGGGAGTGGCTGTAATGACAAATAAATGTGACTTCATAAATAGAGATAGCGGTAGATATGAAGAAAAATGTATTGAAGCGCCAGGAAAGTCAGTGCACTTTTGATATTATTCTTGTGAGATTGAGTGTGCTGTATGTACATACATATATACGAAATAGTATACATAAAACTATAATTATGCATTTGTATTGTAGATACTTCATCTCTTTTGGGAAAGGGCTCCTGTTGTCGCTGAATTATTTTCAAAAATTTAAACGATAATACTATAGGAGGACAATACCGGTGGATTCAAAGCTTTCGACCTTGGCAAAAATGTCGGACTGGTGTTTATCGTAAATATTTAAATCTTTTTGTCATAGATGTGAGAAACATAACAGCAAGACGCTTTATTTGCCAGGCAACACCCAAAGATTTTAAAGTAAAAAGAGGGTGAAACGGGAATATTGTTTAGTGTAATGTATACCGTTTGTGCCGCTGAAAGATACTAGCGATATCTTTCGTCTAGTGTTAGAATTGCAGGGTGAAAAATCACTTTCTCGATGAGGAAAAGACAAATCGACTTGTCTTCTTGAATGGAGTACGTGGGAGCCTGATTTTTCCGCTTTCATATCTTTGCAGATTATGTCGAAGCTAGGAAAAAGGGCTCCCTTGTACCACAAGAATGAAGCATTCGTATCTTTTTTCTCTATTGTGCTTTCTGAGTTTAATATTCATCACTCAATACAGCTAATGTTCATACGACAATGATCCATAGACTTGATGCGCACTGGTATTAAATATAACCTCTTCTGTATGTTCGACAACGTGGTTTTGGAACGATAATTGGTGAAATTCATCAGAGGTATGTTTAAGACACATCTACCTCGACTTTGCCACTCATCTCCTTCTTATAAGCTTCTTATTCGCCCTGACAGGGCTGTATGTGTAGAGGTCAACATTGCTAATAGGACATGACATCTACACAGCTCTCAATGGTCATTTATCGGGCAGAGAAGGCACCCATTCTTTAGGTGTCCACAGCTTTAAATGTTAAAACAGGTGCCATGGACAGGGCTATAAGTCTCTGACAATATCAGGGCGTGACTAAGAAAAGGTAGCTTTAAACGTATACGTACGTTTGTTAGGAGGGGGAGGGAGTTGGATAAAATCTGATATAGATACAAATACCCTATAGGGAAAAGGTAAGATATCGCCCGTGTTCCATATGAAGGTACCATTGCATTGAAGTCCAATTGATCTATTGAGTTCGAGGATACTTTGATGTCATCAAATGTAATTGCTCTGAGGTTCTGTGGTATATGTGCACATACATAAATTTACGTACAGACTGGTTTACTTAATGAATTGTAAATATCGATTAACTCCATGAATACATGTGGATCTATTGAATGTTTTCAAAACTCGATATGAATATAACATTTTATTCACAACAAATCTGTTCGGTAATTATTAGTAATTATCCTTTCATGTTTCCTTGTTTCAACCATGGCTCCGAACTGTTTATACTATTTTACGGCAAGATACAACGGAGGAACATGTGATGGATTGCAATATTTTTCACCGAGAATTCTTGACTAAAAATCAGTAGTCCACCTCATTTTGATTCTCGAGGCAACGTAATCATGTACGCGGTTGGTGGATTCTACCCTAAAGCTGGCTGTAATGGATAGATATGAAAAAAACTGTCGTTGCAAGCGAAAAGGCTCTCTTGTTGAATTCCACTTGGTAAATCTTGGTAGCTCTATCCGAAGGGCAATCGTCCTAGATAATACATAGCAAACAGATGTAAATTAGAATGAGGAAAAAAAGTTTATGTTTAATTATAGTTCATTAGTGCAATTTATTATGACATCCTGGAGATAACAATACTATGTTCGATGAGGGCTGTACTCGATGGTATGAGAATAATATTAGAGGTACGATACCCCTATAGGACAGTAGTTTCCAGATCTGCAAAGTGCACTGGCCTTTGCAGAACAGATAAAGCATCACTTCGTAAACTCCAGGACACACTAGTCTCACAGTTTGTAAGAGGAAATGACCCAAAAAACAAACAAAGCTCAAATCTATTTGGCCTCGCGTGCGACCACAGTGACCTATCACAAAGCATGTCACGTGCTCGAAGCCCTTCAGACCCAAGGTGCATTGCGGGTGGGCCTTGACTTGACGCAGTCATGGTCGCTCGCAAACCATGAATAGCTCTCTCAAGCTTTGAAAAAGTGCCCAGGAGCATGATACCATCTGGTATGTCACAGAATACCAGTAGCGGAATATTTTAGTGAAAACTTAGATCCAATTTCTCAAATGATCTTTGTTTTAGACTGTGACCTTTGCTTGGTTTGAAATCCTGAACATTTGTATCCCAGTGGCAGTGCGACCCATAGGTTGGGATCTCAATAATCATACGCGTATACATACATATGTGTATCCCCAATAGCCATGGAATTCATTCCTTACATATAGCCCCCAATTTTCTTATAAACCTTGAACAAGACCATTAATCTTACATGTATAGTAAATACTCGCTCATGTCCTCATGAAAGCAAATATGGTATTTGGGAAATGCCAAACATAAAATCTTCCCCATATAAATATATGGGGATTTCCCAGTTTGTCCTCGCCCAGAAGCCATGCAGACCTTTTTATCATACGCACATGTAGGTCCATATATCTCGCCCCACGGCAGGTATAACGTGCTCCGTGCTGATTTTGCCATAACTCATACTCTTTATCATACCACCACATATTAATGCTTCCTAGGACCCCAGTTGGTCCGTTTCTGAATATCTTGTGGACCATAAGTTACTATTTCGTCCATAGAAAGAGCTCTCTAAGCTTACCAGCAGGGAAGGTCATGAAATATAGAGGGTAACAACTAATAGTTGGAGAGGAGATCGAGGGCAAACAAAATGCATGTTGCACTAGATTTATTTCTCCCTCCGTGAAATAACACGCCCATAGAAGAATAAAGTCATTATTTCATCCTTTTGCTGCCATGTAAAAACAATTTCATTCGCTGGATAAATTGATGTGAGGTGATGTGTGATCTGCTCAGAATCTCTCTCCTTCGATATACTTGTTGAAATAATACGTCATGTTATTCATACACGTTTTTCGAACTTCAATCAACTTCAATATAGAATCGCTGATTTGTATATACGATAGGACCATCTATGCCGTGTGTCTAAATGTTATAAGGGATAGCGAAAGAGAGATGCACAACTATATTATCTAAACAACAGATGACCTTTCTATTTCAATTATACGCCATGATATATGTTTGCAATCTTAATCAATCTTATACATTCTAATGTATGACTAATGTCAGTAATTTCCTGGAGAAAATGAATGTAAATGAAAGGAAGGATTGGAAATAGCATATGCTTCTAAATGTTCTCGACATAGTTACTGTTTTAATTCTCTCGGAGCCAGGAGAAAACTGGAAATCTCTGAGGTGAAGGTAGTCGAGATCGATGCATGGATTTTTAAGCAACGCTTTTTGGGTTGATGGGAGAGAAAAATCCATAACTATTATTTGATAGCAAAACTCCATTACTTGAGAGTGTTTATATCTGTGGCGAAGATGGAATTCCTGCAACTTCACACCCATGGACCTCCCGGGGGCTACTCTGGTCTCTATCTTAATGGGCCCTGCCTGGCCTATTGAATGTAAACTATCCACTTGGTGTAAACTAAAACGCATACATGTACGTAAAAAATGAAAACACTTGTCCACTTTAAGTGCTCCCAAACCAGGCTACAAGAAGCAATTCTGATTACTAGAGACAAGCCCAACATAGAGGCTATCCGCACAATAGGGTCTCTGGGAGATACCGGTATTTAGCTGATTCTTGGGAGTTAAGATGTTAGACTTTGTTGAGTGGATCCCTGCCGTTTCGCACCTGTCAGGTGCATAGGTCCGGGACCCCCTGATCCAGGTCTGACACGGAGGGGCGTACGATTACCATGACAACGACATTCATCAAATAAGAACTCTCACACAGCCTGCCTGCCTTGAGCTGCTAGCTTTTAGGAAGTTTTGTGGAACATAAAACTCATTTAGCCCACATGGGCACCGCCAGGGGCGCTCACGTGTCCCGACCCTAGGAGGGAGCGTCACTCCAGGGTCAGCAGCAGCAGCGGTCAGACGTCCAGTACTACCGCAGCACGAGCAAAATGGCTTTCAACTTTAACGAGTGGGCACAAGAGACAAACCTAGTAGCAGCCAGTATTGATAAACTGAAAACCCACGATTGTAACACACAAGCCGTCCTAGCTCAGCTGACAGAGGCGGACATGACTACTTTTGGCCTCACCTTGGGGCAAAATATTGCTTTGAGAGATGGACTCAGGAAGTTGATGAACCCGCACATACCGGCCCAGGTAGCGCCTGCTCCTCCCGGTAATGATGTCACCAACAATGATGCAGAGGATGAGCATCCAGAAGAAGAGCAGCATGGGGATCAGAAATTGGAGGACGAATTAGACGAGCTGCTAGAAGACAAGAAACCAGCAGGAGCAGCTGGGGGTGAAAAGGCGGCGCGCCAGCTACCTGCCACGGGCGGGGCTATGTTCCTCTCGGATCCTCGCATGAATCTCACATTGCGAGCAGTCAAGAAAAAGGCTCTTAAGATAGTGAGCTTCGTTCCGGAAAAGGTATCACTCAGGCTAGCATCAAAGCGCAAGGAGAGGATGGCCTTGGTGGAAGGCAAGGAGGGTGTTTTCTCAATCAAACCGGACGAAACGCAACAAGCTTATATCACACTAGCTGAGTGGGGTGCAGCAAATCTCCGATTGCTTCATCAGCTGCTGGCAACGGGGGACCTAGCTCATACAGCTGTTGAGTATTACCACTCCTATACTGTGTCGATTTTTGAGTACCTGGAACATTATGAATGGGCCTCCATTCTGGAGTTTGACACACGCTACAGAGAACTGCAGGCACAATACGATTTCCACTGGGGAACACCTGTGGGGGCGCTAGCCTCCTCTGTACTTCTCCCCAGGAAAGCACCAGCGAAGGAGAAGGGCACTGACCGCCACAAGGGGAAACCAAGTAGCCAAGACAAGAAGAAAGAGGTGTGTAAATTATTCCAGACACGGGAGGGGTGTCGTTACGGTGACTCTTGCATATACACACACACCAAGATCAAGGAGGCAAAAAACGGGGAGTAATAAACACTGAAGGAACACTCCTATCGGAGGGTTGGGAGAAGCACCTCAACCCCCACGATCGCCACAGGGAGTTTATTCTAAATGGTGTGAGATGTGGTTTCAGGATTACGAATACAACCACAACACCTGATAACGCCTTTATGGACAACTACCTCTCCTGCACGCAGGAGCAATCTGTGGCTATGGTAGAAAAACAGATCAGAACAGAGGTGGATAACGGGAGATATGTTTGTGTGGATGAGCCCAGGATGATTACCTCTGCCCTGGGAGCTATACCGAAGCCTGGCTCCAATAAAGTACGCCTTATACATGATTGTAGCCGACCACTGGGTAGGGCTGTAAATGATCTGGCTACATTGGAGCCTTTTAAATATCAATCATTCGACGAGGCTTTGGAGATGATCACAGAGGGGTGCTGGATGGCTAAGATGGACCTTCAGAGCGCATACAGATCAGTCAAAGTACACCCTGATGATCACCATGTCCTGGGACTTAGTTGGACTTTCCAGGGCGATTCTGCACCCACCTATCTTTATGATTCACGCCTCCCCTTTGGGGCGAGACTATCGCCAGGTATATTTAATACTTTAACTCAAGCAGTGCGACGTATGATGGCAGAACGAGGCTACCCTCATATTGTGGTATTCTGTGATGATTTCCTCTGTTTTGGGAAAACCCACAAGGAATGTCAGGACGCTTTGAACACTTTAATTAAGCTGTGCAGAGAACTTGGTTTTGCAATCAGCTATGATAAAGTCATCGGCCCTGTCAAGGAAATCACCTTCCTGGGAATTCAATTAAACAGCCAGACCATGTGTCTGGGCCTACCAGAGGATAAAAAGCTGGATTTAATCTCACTAATGAGAGAGACTTTAAGCAAGAGGAACATTTCGAAACGAGCCCTTCAGCGCCTGGCTGGAAAGATTAATTGGGCTCGACGTGTCATCCATGGTGGGAAACATTATGTCCGCAGCCTTTATGAGAGGATACGCACCTTATCTAACCCCTGGCATCGTTGCAGGATTAATTACGCGATAAAGATAGATCTGCTCTGGTGGATAAATCAGCTGAGTCGGTTCAACGGCTCGCTGCCCATTGCAGATCGGCGCTGCTACACCCCTGTAACGATTGATGCCTGCCTCACAGGTGGAGGAGCCTACCACCTCGGGGAATGGTTTTATGTGCGCTGGGACCAGTGGCCTGGTATGAAGGAAAAACATATTAATTATAAAGAGGTATTAACGCTTGAACCAGCGGCCGCTATCTTTGGGCCCCGCTGGCGTGACCAGAATGTGATGGTGCACTGTGACTCAAGGGCGGCGGTTGGCATGATAAATAAAGGACGTGGTCCAGATGAGGACATTAATGAAGCCCTCAAACGTATCTACCACCTGTCTATGAGATACAACTTCCGGATAAAAGCAGTTCATTACCCTGGTCGTTTCAACACCATTGCCGATGCTATTTCTCGCCTGGAAGAACCTGGAGGGATAGCCAGGATGCAGGCGGCCATTGAGAGTGTGAGCCCAAACCATGGAGGAAGAACTTCAAGTGGAAGTACAGGATTACCAAGATCAGGCCTGGGCGCCCAACACCCGACGTGCATACAGCACACACCGCAGGGCGTACCTGAGTTTCTGTCGCCTGATCAGCAAGCAGGCTGTGCCAGCGACCTCCCACACTATCTGCCTGTACATTGCGTGGCTGGCACGCAGGCTAGCGTTTAACAGTATCAAGCAATACCTGAACATTGTGAGGATCACTCATGAAGAAATGGGATTACCTAACCCACTCAAGGATGATTACCATATTAGGGCAACGCTGAAAGGAGTTAAGAGATCGATTGGGGCAAGTGTGACACGCAAAGATCCAATCACTCCCCAACACCTACACTGGATAAGAGACTACTTATCACCTGTGGACCAAAAGGACACAGTAATCTGGGCAGCGTGTTTATTCATGTTCTTTGGACTTCTCAGGAAGTCAAATGTATTTCTCGATCAAGAGAATGTACCACAAGTCGGTCAGTTGAAGAGAAGTGATTTTAATTTTGTGAGAGAAGGAATTCTCGTTAAGCTAAATTGGGCAAAAAATAACCAATTTGGAGAGGCAGATCATGTAGTCACCCTTCCCAGGATTAGGGGCCATGCCCTCTGCCCCGTCAGAGCTATATACACCATGCTGAGAGGAGCGCCCACTATACCCGAGGACGCACCTGCCTTCTGCTACACACAGGGAGCAGGGATTAGACCACTGGCAGCTAGTGAGTGTATTACTAGAGTCAGGCAGGCCTTGGTCGGCAGGGTCAGGGATGTCAACCATTTCTCGGCTCATAGCTTCAGAAGGGGCGGGGCCAGTTGGGCCCACAAGTGTGGCCTCAGAGCTGAAACAATAAAGTTACTGGGATCTTGGAAATCAGATGTGTTCCAAATTTATCTAGCCCCTGACACTAACGATCGGTTCCAAGCAGTTAGGACTATGGCTGACGCTCTCCCTTAGATCACTACACTACAACAAGGGTCTTGGGGTCAAGGGGGCGTCACCCAGTTATGTTTACATCTAATGAACTGAACTTTTGCTGATATTTCGATAATTGCTATTGTTATGTCATTATCTCTATTTGTATTGCATTGCTAATTACATCGCTATATATATGTACCTTGCTGTACTAGCCTTCATTGGCATGCGCATATTTTGTAGATGAGTTTTAATAAACTCCTTTTGAACCAACCCCGTGTTGTGTTAAAGGAAGTTTTGTGGAACATAAAACTCATTTAGCCCACATGGGCACCGCCAGGGGCGCTCACGTGTCCCGACCCTAGGAGGGAGCGTCACTCCAGGGTCAGCAGCAGCAGCGGTCCACCTCCACCCCATCCACTCTCCTGTGCTTATCCCTCTCTGAGGGCGAGAGGGGGTCAAGGGGGCGTCACCCAGTTATGTTTACATCTAATGAACTGAACTTTTGCTGATATTTCGATAATTGCTATTGTTATGTCATTATCTCTATTTGTATTGCATTGCTAATTACATCGCTATATATATGTACCTTGCTGTACTAGCCTTCATTGGCATGCGCATATTTTGTAGATGAGTTTTAATAAACTCCTTTTGAACCAACCCCGTGTTGTGTTAAACTATCACTATCACTTCCCTCCCTCTTCGGATATTGCTGAGTATCTTTGAGAGGATAGATTATACTTACATACGTGCTGGATGGGTATTGAGGGGGAAGGCACATCGCATTGAAAAAATGCCAGGTAGTCTGGGTCGACTGAACCATAGGGGACAAAGTATGCATTCGGCTGGCCAGCACCCTGCCGAGACAACTGTCAGATATTGCTGCTAAAAGGTGATAGGACGTCTTATTGAATTACCAGATGATGACCTGCTTTTCTTCCTCTGTTACCTAGTTTTCAAGGGTTACCAACTTCTTCTGCTAATATTTTTGTTAATAAAATCTATGCTAAACATAGACATTGTATGGTCATAGTAAAGGTTTTCTGTTTTGTGGCATATGTAGTATAAATCTAAAATAACGACAAAAAGCAATTATATTATTGTAATGCTTTTCTCAATAGAATTAAAGTCAATTCAATTATGTGGTTGTTGGTTGTGGTTGCTCAGAAAAAGAGAAGACAAAGTAAACACAACTATATATGTACATTAGATATATGTTTATTTCTGTCGGGATAGAATTATTCCAAAATTAAAGAAAGACATATTTCCGAACCAGACTAATTGAGCATGATAAGAAATAGTTAAAAATGATAGTATGTAGGATAATGAACATAATAACACCAATCACAACCATTTTATAGAAAATTCTTTCGGCAATATTTCTTTTTATCATTCAATCCATAGTATGCTTTTACCCAAGTTTAATTTTAAAAAAAGGGGGATCCATGAAGTAAGCAGGAATTTAATACAGGGATAAATAGGGACCATGGAGTACAGTTATCCATCTGTTGGAGGCATCCTCTACAGGTTCTGGACAGGTTGATTTAGTAGAAGCCGTTTATGATGGCCAGGGACTGAAAGATAGTTAAGGATTAATGAGGTTTGCGGAGGTTATGAAAACAACGTCAGTATTGCTTGATTGCTGTTTGTGAGTTTCGAGTGTCGATGTAGGAGTTGGAATCTAGTTTAATCACCGTCCCTAGATCCACCTTATCTGTTGAATCTTTCAACATCATCTAGTAACCATAGCTTATGTCCAAGTTTCCCTCGTCTTCAGAGGGTACGATGAAGGCAATAGCAATATACACACCAGCAATGTGAAATCCTTTAAACGGTAGCGATCAATCTAACTATTGAAATATGCCCAACGTTAAAACCTTCTGCATATTACATTTGACCTTGCTCCGATGTTACTTCTGTTGCTTGCCACTCCGCATGTTTCCCTGTGGAAAGGCAATATTCCCCGACAACATGCATACTCATATCGTTATGGTAAAGTAATGAATGAGACCCACCCGGCAATTGTTCTTTCATTATATTTACGAGCAAAATGTTTCCCCACTTTTATTACCCAAGCGTCTCATCTACATTGACTGCGGTGATGGTGTCACAAAACACCCCCACCCAGTAGTTACTCCATGCATTTCCTGCCATTTCCTAAAAACATACATCGACACTGCAATGCTTTTAAAGCTATTATCGAGCTGGGAAAAATCTGGTCAGAATATAAAAGAATCCACTTTTGTAAGTAGTTGTTATGGCCGGAGCAATATTCTTGCTTCCACTGGCAGAGCCTATGAGAGAACAGAGTGTGCTGTGAAACGGCTGGGGCCATTCGCCAGTGAGGATTTATTATCCTTCGCTTGGATTGCATTGGAAAAGCAGAGGCTGCTTCTGATACATAAACACAGGACCCATGCTCCAACTTGGGCAATATTTATAGATTTCAGACGGTGGCTATAACTATACAGATGTGGGTGGTGCAACATAGTCTGGTTTCCCACAGATTTAAAACCATATTTCAAACCGCTTCCACATAATGGAACAACTTCATCATTGACCACAAAATACCATTCTTACATCTGTTAGCTGCGGATAGAATATCGAAGTAAAATACTACATTACGGCTACTACGCGTCCTACAAATTCCATACGAAACGATTATTTATTGTCTAAGACTCACGTAATTTCAGATGATTGTCAGAAAAAAAAACTTATTTCTTGGAACCTAAAACATTGTCTTTGTCTTTACTTATGTAGCTGGCTGTAAGGTAGGATACATCGTCACAAGTTATCGTTTGTATGGAAAGAGCGTGGGTTTTATGGTATTCTGGAGAGTAATGAGAGGTGAGTCGACATCAACCGGGTCTAATTGGTCCATCATGAAAGGCAGACTCGGGGCAAATAGAACTGTTGTAAATCTACCTTGGGCTAGGATTGTCCCTATACGTCATATAGAAACCTGTTTCAATATGTTGCCACTGCTGGAGTGCAGGGAATGGGAACGTATAGCCTTTTAACAAAATGATAGCAATATCTATCACTCGGGCTCGAAATTTATGATTTCTGAATGTACTCAAGGCATACTTCAAAAGACATGCTTCCATGTAGAAATATTTGCCCAAGTGATTCAATTATATGGAAAGTGCCATCTTCTAATATCTCGAGGAATGCCAACTGCAAAGATGCGTAAGGGCGAATCAAAACAGCTGGATTTGATTGCAGTGATGTGACTTTATCTAAATTAATCCTGACTACCCAGTTTTATCGAAGAAAATCTAAAGTTTTTAAATCAAATCTTTTTTACAGTAAAATCTCAAATTCCAAGGTTTATGAAATCATCCTTTTTCTTCTGGCCTTCTGTATCAAGATCCATCTGTGGTGAAGGGATCGGGGGCATCTGCAGTTTGTACCCCTCAGCGCAGCGATATATTTAATGCCCAGTAAAATATACAGTGACATAAGTGCTAGGTTTATATTTTTTGGCGCATGGTTGCTGAGGAAGGTTGCCTACTGCTCTATGTTTTTCATCGGAAAGGCATTATGAATGATGTTCAGATATACGACTTCTAGGTGACCATGCATAAGCGCGTCTCCATTGGTAAGTATGTTGATAAATCTATGTGAATGAAACACGAGGTGTTCGAGACGCCTGCCAATCTCGTCCGACCGCAGATGCCAAGCCCTTTTTAATCAATACTAAAAGCTTGTATGGATTTTCCCGACAAGTTGAAGTATGGTTTTCCTCGTGGCAATGATTATTACTAAAGTCAGTCGTCGATATACGTCCACAAGGAGTTAAGTGAAATATCAGAAATATCCAACAATATCCATACCGTTGTGCGGGATGCCTGGTGATAAGTGATCATCTCGTGAGAATGTATGGCCTTCTTACGGTGCCGGAAATCGGAGCTCAATCATAAAAAAACATGCACCTTTTGATACGATGGCCAATGAGAATGTAGCATTGATTGAGCTCCCCTTATAAACAGAGCTATAGCCCACCGCTGGGTTTGAAGCCAAAATGTGTCTATCTGTGGACTGATATCCTCTCCTTTTGACCGTGCATCCTCGACCTCATGTGATTTAATTTTCTGGAAGTATTGTTTTCGCGGTAGAGTTTTTACTATACCATGGGGTATTGTGATGGATTTGTCTCCATTCTCTGTGTCACTTCAATATTGTAGTGCATTGGACAAATAAAGAGAGCCTTGGTGCACGTGATTGCGTTTACAGTTACGAAGTTGCCACCAGATTGAAAGTGACTATATATAGCTTTCTGTACACCCGTTTAAGTGACATTGTCCGATATTAATCACACTGCCCACTGCGTGCAAATTTACTACGATTCGACTGGAAAACAATGACGGTACACAACAACAAATGAATTGATATCCCAATGCTATATACGCCCGATTTCCCTCATGCCAATTGGAGATTCAATTGTTTCCTACAATCCAACTTGCATTGAAAGCAATCGACCCAAGAAGGGACAGTGACTGATGACCACCTTCTCCAATAAATCAAAATAAATCCCTGGCTTTCCCACACTCCACTCCATCGCAACTGAGTATCCCTGACAGAATGGACATTCTACTCTCTCGTTGCATTCCAGCAATTAGATGTTCTGTGCGATGGAATTTGCGAAACTCCTTGCAGCAAGTTTGTCCATGTTGGCAATTATGTTTCCTTCTCGTCGCTGAGATGATGACTGTATATTGTAAACCATGAAGGAACACATACAAACACAAACAGTCATGCCGTATGTACTTGCAAACTGATGGATAGGCCTACATATATAGTGGGTAAATTTCACTTTATAATGAGTTACATTTTCTCATTGATACGATCGCTTCGAAAATCGAAGACTATTCTTTTAGGGATTTCTGATGAATATTTTGGAAGGCTAAATGGCTATCGCAATGAAGGTCAAACCCCAGAGTTTCTATTACTCCGGTGTAAAATACCTAGCTCCATTTTACAGTTAGCGAAAATGTGCTTTCAGAACAACGTACGTACCCATACTACTGATCATCCTCCGATATGTTATTTCTGTTTTGGCACTACATGTATAGAGAGACTGGACTATGATGGTGCAATGATAATAACTGGAAAGAAACCTGACCAACATCTATAATACTTATGTCATAAAAGCCATCTTCTGATATCAGAAAGCGCTCCAATGATGAGTGATAATAGAACATATGGAAGATAATCAAATCAAGATAATCAGATCAAATCAAGGAAGATATGGCGCCCTGGCACCATTTGAAGATTTGAAATCGGAAATGCTCAAACGTCACTTCGTCCCGAAATGAATATGACACACAACCCCATAAGTTGCGTTGGCATTTGAGAGTGTTCTATATTGCGTTGTCCTATATCAAAAGGCAAAGGTATAAAAGGTCATCAGCGATAAGCCCCGTGATTGCGAAGGTTGGCCGAAGGTAACAAGAATGCCAAAAGCGTGCCAGGCTCTGTGGAATTCGTATCAATTTCTTTATTACAAAGCTAATATTTTCACATGGCGAAGACATTCGGCACAAGAGTTTTGTGGCCTCAATGATGAGGGTAACAGCCCTCGCAGATAGTTCTCCAGTTTCATCCCCGGATCTAAGAAAGAGGGGGTTCTGCGCTAGGGAAAGAGCTGTGTGGAAAATCTAAAATTGGGGAGGGGATCATTTTGATAACCTCTCACAGCCCCAAACGTCATCAGCCAGAGGAGGAGAGATAGTGACTAGTGTCGGAACTGCGGGTATTTGCTGTAAGAGGCGTAACTTTTAAGCTTGCGGTGGGCGTGGCAGGGGGGATGGGAGGGGCAATGGGGCAGGGATGATTTATGCATAGAAGTCTGGCCCAACCAAGGGTAGATCTGACCCAAGGCAAAATTCTCTTCTTATAAATTGCAGTTCAAGTCAGTAAATATTATAGACAAGCCCTGGAAGGCACTGGCCTTATCAATTAATGTTTGGTTCTGTCACTTGACTTAGAAAAACCTGTTGTATCAACTGGATCACATAAATAATGAAGCCCGAAATCTTGAGCGAAACTCACAGCAAGTGAACCAAAGAATATTAATGTCTTTCCGCTGGTTCTCATATAAAATAATACACCAACTAATTTACTCCTCCAGCATTGTTGGCATTGCGCCTAAAGTGCAATGTTCAGTGATTAGAATTATATTTACTGAGTGGCTTGAACACTTGGGAGTAGTACGTACAGGAATCCCCATGGTGACTGTAATAAGAAAATGAACTGGGAAAGCGGGAGGTGATTAGCAAATATTTCTATAGAAAAAACATAAGCCGTTACTCAGGGAGTCCATCGTGATGATAACGATGTCAGAGTCTCCCTCCCTCGGTCAGTTTGTGCTAAGTAGGAACACAATCATCCCACTTGGTGGATACTTGTTGGATACTTGTTCCTGGTGCTTTTCTCTAGTTAAAGAGCCACTGATCATACCAACCATCAATTTCTCTATAGGCCAACCTTGATTGACTCCAACTGTACAAAGAATTTCTTTTTACAAAGATGTCATTTTCCATTTTCATGTATGCGATGTTCCATACCTATTCCATGCGAGCTGTGAGTAGAGATTTGTCTAATTTGTGTAACAGATAAGAAACAAATTCATGTTCCTTCACAGGGAATTTGGGCTTCAAAATTATTTAATTCAATCAATGAAATGTTAATTGTCAAAGAAAACCTAGTCCTCCACTTTATGTCCTATCATTTATCTATCCAACGGAATGGACTCGTCAGACTCAGAGTTGTGTAAGGCTAGCTCTAGAACCACTCATTGGAAATGATCCTGCGCACGTAAAACAGGTGTAGAAATGAGTGCAGAAACACAATTATGACAAGTGCTGCATGTTTGCAGGGCAAAGTGGGAAAGGTGGAGCTAATAAACGAAGGTGTAGTGAAAAGGGTCGCATTACAGCCCCTGGAGGGTGATGGACGGTATACACCCATGGACAGGAATAGCCCGCATCACTTCTTATCTAAAGCCTAGCCTTGCCTATCACTGCACATATATATACTCTATACCATAGTTCGCGAATCTCAATTTACTCCTTTATGTCAAAACTAAAATATGATCAAGGCTCTATTCATCCTCCTCGCATGATGTAAAAAGGAAAGCCCTGAGGCTGAACGGTTTCGTCTCCAACACATCCAATGAAATCATTTTTAAACAATTCGTGGTGTACGATTCCTTCTCAAACACAACACTGTCTAACGCAGACATGTTCTCGTCGTTCGTAGTCAATCCTGTCATTGTTTCGTTTTTCACCCATATTCTAAAGTTTATTTATGATCCATTTACTTCTTATACCGTCAAGTTTCCTAAATCCCCTCATCGCTCTTATTATCTTTTTCCAGTCGCCGCTCCATATAACCTCATACTACAGGGAATCATAAAAGCATACCTTGCCTATTCTACACACAAAAGCAATTGAACCTGACAATGAACGATATCTAGCTCGTTGTAAAGGTTTCCCCTTGGTGTAAGGCACAAGGCGCTGGAATTTGCGTATAGATTTTTTCATATAATAAGCTGAAATATATGTGTACATACTCTATTCACTTTTAATTACATACACATGAGATAGGAGAGGTTCTATGATGGCGTGTATGGGAGTAGACATGGAAAAAGACTGGACAAACTTATTTTTCAACATAGACATCAATCAAGCCCAAAACAACACATATGCGAAATTCAAGAAGTCATAATCTATATTAATAACATGTTGCCCTTTCTAATAAAAAGTGAAGTAAGCTTCGTGGAATATTAGGGGTTAATATTAAATTGTGTAAGGCATGCCAGCAAGGTCAGGGTAAATTAAGAAGTGGGACCAGCATCTATCTTGATGAAGAGCTACAATGATGAACACATTGAATTACTAACATCCCATGCATTCACTTCGTCAGAAGTACTGGTGAAAAAAGTCCAATGATTTATGGACCATATGAACAATACGATATGCCGAGGAAAATTTGTATAGTTTCTGACATTGATGGACCACTATGGGAAATATATATCTGAATATTAATGGCGATAGTATATGTGTACGTGTAGAAAATGATGAATACATGGTGTATCTGTAAATGTTTTAACCACAAGCATTTAATCGTTACCAATTTAGATAATCCGGGACTACTAAGTATACTTTATAAATGTATTGGTCAGCTATCTCCGTAGATATTCCTAAAGCTCTGTGTCATTTAGATCCTTGTCACCAGAAGAATTAGACAGAATTAACTTTCGGGCCTTTATAGGGAGGTGACTGCATGTAAATAGGCTTCGGCCCCCAGAATTATAAATGATTTATTTCTCAATCCATACTTATAACGTAAGTTAAACATTCATGAAAAGTATATATCCATTATTATATCTATGTCAAATAGAGGTTTTTAGAATGCAGTTAAAATTAGGTATTAATAGTAGGTATGACTCTCATATCAAGAGGACATCGGGTATTTAATGGTTATGGTCAGCAGCCTCCACCCTAGACATTTAAGATTCATCTTCTATTGTGGTCAGCATGCTCAGGGATTAAGCGAGGAAGGAAACATTAAACATAACTTCGGGAGATTCTATAGAGGAGACTTTTTAAATTCTGTATGAATTTGAGAAGCGAAATCCACGCAGTGGCGCTGTGGCATACAGAGTGGCACACGTACCATCAGTAGATCAAACACCAGTCGCGTAGAATGTACAATTGCATCTGATGCATAACAATTATATTCTGCATTTGTTCCGAAAGATGAGATTGCAATTATGTATTCCAACAAGGAACGGGCACAAAATTAATGCGTAATACATGTCAAGAAAATGGGAAAAGCATATTATTGATTAACTCATTATACTTGAACGTTGAGGTAACAACTCAAACGGCCTGGTAAAATACAATTGGTTTGAGAAAAGGAGGCCAATGATCCTCTGCTGTGTTGGTTCGCTCATTTAGTGACAACGCTAGTGGGTGAGGGTCGTTGTAAGTTGTCATTATTATTTATATTAGGTCGATAGTCTAGATGACATTTAACGCCCGAAATCTTGTTTTTTCCTCGGGATTTAAGGAATATTATTTTCAGCAAAACAGTTCATAATAGTTATACTTTAACTTTGGATACTCTATAATTTAGTGACAACTCAAACTCTCACACAACGAAACAACAAAAATTAGGAAATCTATAAGATATTTGATCACTTGCTCCTTTTTAATGATGTTTTCTTAATGCATTTAGAAGTAGAATAACAAACTGCTGCGTGCATATACTATTATATAGCGTGTGTATGCTCGACATTGTCGCAAAGAATATCGATAAAAAGATTAATTCAAATGCTATATTCAATACCGTGTCTTCTGAGGGGACTAGGCGTCCACCTCCCGTGCCCTATCATCGACTCAGAGGGATGGAGTTATGGAAAACGAGTTTATTTGCGCTAGAGCCCGGGGGATTGTATTCGAAAGTACACGCGTTGCAAATTAATATGCCATTCCTTATGACGATCCTATTGGTATGGGTGGTTGAGCAACTGATTATACACGCAATTCACGGTCACTGGATCCCCATTATCTCCTAATGGACCAAAGCTGTCAATATTATAATGTTAGATCTACAATGCTTGGTTCTGCTTCTCAGCGCCTCCAAATCTGATTACCAGCGTTATAGAACGGCAAACTTTAGTCCCCTTTGGGGAATTGGAATGTCGGAATTTCGAGTTCAATACAATTGAATTTTACCCATAGTAAGGGGTGTGCAATGAATAGGCCTTTCATACGTACGTTTTGTCCTGGTGAATAAAACCACAGTGGAAATATACGTTATATTCTGTTTTTCCATTAAAACGGTTATCTCAAGTTTTGAGTTCAGGATATTATTATACTCTTGTTTAACCAAAAAGTACTTACCATATTATTGAAATTGATTGAAATTTCCCGTATTTAAAGAATGAAGGAATGCCAGCCATATACACTAATTTGATGACCAACAAATAATCCAAATGTAGAAATGCCCATTCCCCATGCAATAGAATCATAACATTTTTTATATGCCACATACGCTTCACTTAGAATCATTCAATGTAGCGTCCAAAATAATGGAATATCCATGTCGGTCGTGAGTCTATATATTCGAGTTCATGGAAATACACAGTTTTACACTTAAGAATAAACCAGAGTAGGTAGTCCAGAAAATAGTCTAATAGAAAATTGGCAGAGCAGCGTAACAAGTGATTTTGGAGAGAGAAAAACAAAGTGTTTACTATCCATTGGCTTTGACGCAATTACATTACATATTTCATGGCTGAAATATAAATGTTGTACGTAGGTATAAATCATTATGCATTTGTACTTTGGGTTTATATAACCTGAAATAGTCAAGACAATTGTTTGATTACTATGTCCATATTGCTTGATAGCGTTTGGCTGCTGTCTGTCATATTTTTTAAGGATAAATAATTCATAGGTATTTCCGAACATAAGCTCAAATGACATGTCCGCTGACGGTTTCTTGGCAAACGAAACGCCCTTGTGTATAATTGCAGTGACACACTTTCATAAATAACCAAACATTTGTCAATCAATCATCCAGTGATTTAACCAGCCCGCCCATACATTTTATATCATTTATAATGGACAGATTGAGTACATTAACACTTGTATCTTCTTTGATTTAACATTTTAAATTAATATGAACAACCACTGATCATTTTAATGAATTCTAACCTCGAATATGTCTGTATATCATTATGGGATTGCCACCATATGCAACTTCCTTTTTTTCAGCGAGTAATCGGGAAGATTAAATTCAGATTTCCAAATACATATTCTTTGGCCATAATGCCATGCAGCCTATGGCAGCCCCGCCTTCCTTCCCTCCACCAATACCATCACGCAACCTCCCATCATCATGTGAAACCTATACAGTCTCCGTCCACCCTTTCATCCTCTCACTCCAGTGTGAAGTACCTCGTCCTGCTCCTGTTATGTCCCTCCTCCGTGCGCTGGCTTCCTCTCGTGTACTTGGGCTGAAGCCACTGGTGGGTAGAGAGGTACACACAGGAGGAGTAAGCCAGTAACTAACTGACTGACCATCACTTTTGCTGGTTTTTCTTTGTCCAGGTGGGGGCTATACTTCAAAAGCCCCGAGTCCCAATAACTCGCTACATCCGAGTTGGAAGAAAGTGGGAGAAAATAAAACAGATCTAGGTGGAATGACAAAGCTCGAGTAGACGCCTGACAGACAGTGGTGAAACTGCACAGAAGCCTACACCTTGGTCTGACTTCGCCTTCTAAGCTACTACTATTACTGGCCATTCAATACAAAAGTAGGATAACAGTACCTAAGTTTTCAGGGATTATATGCGCGACAGGATATTTTTTCCAAAAAAAGTTCCTTCCGACGCTCAATGATATCCCAATTGAGTAAGATTCGGATAGAGAAACCGGATTTTTCTTTACTATCAATGTGGAACACTCACGCTATAGTCATATTCAGCTTCTTCAGTGCGCAACTCTTGTGAAATTTTTCACACATTCCCTCTATAGTATTGCATTGCAGCAGTGGAGTTCAGAGGCACTTTAAAGTTTTGCAAAGAACCTGGCCATACTTAAAAAAGATAAAAAGTTAATCAAGGAAGTGCAATGGTATAATGATAAAGCGAATCACCGGCTCCTTAATCCTTTTGGAATATGAAGATTAATATCTGCGCTCCTGATATAGGATTAAGATTGCGGCGAAGATATTAAAAAGACTTTCTTCATTAACGACGGACGTATCTCGCCCTGAATAATGCTATATATTTAAACTAGATTCCCACTGTCTCATCTCTCCTGCCAACAATAAGGAGTAAATGGTGCGTCTCTTTGCAGGGTTTATAATTTCATTGGCCTGGGTCTAGACAATTCATCCACGAACTGTTAAAAAATAGACAGTATACCTTGGCGGCGGTGGAAAGATAAAAACAACCGCTAAACTTCCGATGCTAATCATATTGATAGGAAGCCTGCTGCTTTTATAAAGAAGCCATCGAGTGTTATCATATGTTTCCCATACATAACTATACGGATCTACGCCTGAGCGTCTGGACACCATTTTCTATATTTAAGGATGAATTCATGATATTCACAGATGCTGTTCTCCGCATATAGATCAATCTAAGCGATTCAATATGGGATTTATGTGTTGCTTTTGAGCTCTTGAGAAAGGAAGCCACCTGTGACCCTTAAAGCTGTGAATGACCCTTAGAGACCTTGTTAAAGGTCACTGGCCTATCAACAACCGTCAATAGGACGGCGTTTCGCGGTTTTGCGACAGTTAAGTACCTACTAGCGAGATATTGATTAAATCATCTTAGAGATAATCGATCAATTTCAACCATTGATTCCTCGTGTTTACTGTTAGAAACAGATTCTAAGGCCCCGGCCGTCACACACTGTGCCATCAGTGGAACAACACTGATGCGAATCGGCTGTATTAATGGTGAACTTTTTTGATCCGGAACGATAATATGTGTAACTGGCATTGCCATATCTGTTCATGGGTGCGATCACGCCACTGTATTCCAGTTGCCTGTGCAGAGAAAAAAGAGACACCCATCCCCGGGGGCTCCCACCCAAGAGGGTTGTTATCCCTATCTCTGACTCTGTGACGACCTCAGCGTGCTGTAACGCAAGCATCGAACTCTTATCTTCCTCCCGGCCCTGAGAGATTTATTTGGGGGTTATCATGAGACCCGTCTAGTGGAGGGAGGACGGAGGGAATAAGGTAGCGTTCTATCTATATTGAAAATCTCCAAGACATTGTCTCGTCACGGTGTAAGACCCATCTGGATCTTGCATTTTGGGGTCACTAGGGGTTTGCCTCTGCTGTATCCATCACTACTCAAGAGATCGCCAGAGGTGTTCATACAAAACTTAGTCATCCATCATCAAGCATTGGTTTTGCTTGGTGACAGCCAGGGGGCACCACAGGATCGAGGGTAAACTCAGGTTATGTGACTGCTTACGGAATGGTGGAGGTCCCTCTCTCAGAGTCTACTGGGCAGCGAGCTAGATTGCTGTCATTGCCAGACCTTATTGAGGAGAGTGTAGGAGGTGCTAATATATTCCCAATATAACTCATTTCACAGGAGAGAACAGTACCTGTTTGAAGAGGATTTCACTTCCAGAAACAATCCAGTCCACTACTCTTGCTTCCTCCAACTTCCAATGGACATACCGATACCTCTATCATAAGGAGAACCAAACCAAAATATGATCCCGAGCTTCTTAACATGATCAATCATTTGAGGAAAAGCTTACTTTTACAGGAGCAACATATGGAGCTGATAACAAATGCGTTCATGTCCAATTTACCACTTGGCTCAGGAGATATGCAGGGTTGATTCATTTATCTTGGGTACAAATACAATCGACCAAAACAACGCTCATATTTCACTCAGATAATTGATAATTTCAAAGAACCTGGCGCCTCCTCATCAGCAGGGAAAAGATAGCGGTAACATAGAATCACAAAAACCAGTGAAAACTAATAAGTACACAAAAAACTGGAGCGCTGGAGTTTGGCCTTGATTTGAACCACTAACTTCAGGATTCCACAAAAGTACTGGGACGTACAAAGCACTGGCGATATTTGCTCGCCAACTTCCCGCTGCTGGGGCTTATTACTGACGCAGGATCCAGTGAGTGAGTCTCTCTCCCCGCCCCATGCCACAGAGCAGCTCTTCCGAGCAACTCCTCACCGGGCAAAGGACGGGACGTACAAGGCACGGGACCTTTAAGTAAAAGGACGCAGGGCCAGCCAAATGCGAGGGATTAGTGGGTACAAAAACCTTTAACACCTGTTTCCTCTCAAGCCTGACGTCCACAACTGCCTCTCCCGGTGCTCTACCGACTGGAACATTAGCACCTCGTGGGAGATGAATAAAAATACAAGTCTTGCTCAGTCGCTCTTAAATCGATAAAGGGATTAACAGTTTATCTTAACAAGGCAAAGTTTGACAAAACAGTTGGATACCATAGTACCCCTAAAGGTGAGAATACAAACGCATGAGCGCTTCTGTGTTTGGAATAAACATTTCAGTTGTTATTTGATTGTGGAGATAAGGCCCAAGCTTATTATTGGTTTGATAAGATTGGGGTCTGGAATAGCAAAGTGATTTATGGCGGACAGGCATTTTCTACCAGACTGAGAATGTTTGGCGGCCCGCCTGGACATACACCTCAAAACTGACCATCAAAGTACCCGTATGAAGGTGTGATTGATTCACTCTCTGACCACCAGATGGACTGCGGTCACGTGATTCTGATTAACCCGGAGTGGTGATAAGTATGGTATTTCAGGGAATGGTATTCGGGAGGAGCCTTGTGTGCGCTTTCTGATTATTCCTTTTGACTCCGGCCCCAACTCGACCCTACCCTCGTTCTCCCACACACCTTGGCAGAGCGAGAAGGTTAGGGAATAACGAGAGAAGCACCGAACTAACTGTTATCATTGGCAGCCCCGTGTGCGCGGAGCTTTATGCCCATGCTTTGGAACACTACTAGGAACATAAATGTATTGGCTAAGATCATGGGAAGGCAGTTGTGATACCAAGGATTTAGCATCTCTTTCCCGAACACTGCGCCATCAGCAGGGGTCAGCTTTTCCTAGTTTACTAAACATTTTAGGTCTTCATCTTTCCCTCCCCAACATAGAGGAAAACAAGCATTTCTTTTTTCTCTCCGAGGGGAGCATACTCACCACACAAACAGAACCAAGGGAGGTATATCAGATCATCAGCAACTCTTATCACTTGATTAAATGAGGCCTTGTTTGATCTCTGAAACATTACTCCGGATGAATCGACCTGTAAATTACAAATCGGATTACTTTTGAGGTAAGAAGTGGAGGGATGTTTATTTACGGAAGGTCCCATCGGTGCGTTTGGTGAGGCCAGCTGACTATGAGACAGAGCCACGCATAGACATCGCTCAACGTGTTCAACACCAAAGCCTCGGAGGGTCAAAGGTAACAAGGTAAAACAGCCCCGAACAAACATTTCAGGTCATATTTCTCCTGGGTCTCTGTCCAGACTCTCCAGTGTTGGATTATTTACACCCTGGAGTATGGGCAAAGCGTGGCCGCGTGACGGGTATATGTGTACCCTCCCTCCATGGTGAGTTATGGAAGCAGTGAAATTGTGACAGAAACGCGACTGTTGGAATGCTTATAGCCATTTCTTGCAGGCCAAAGATACTTTGAGTGGATTGTTTTAGCTTTATGTTATATCTGGAACGTGATGGTGCAACATGATTTCTTTACATAATGGAAGTCACTTATATTGATTGAACACCAGTGGGATGGCTAGGATTACCTGCTGTTAAGCACATGCAAGACGCTGTTGTCTCTTTCATTCATGTTGAACAATCTAAATATACAATTTCTAGTCAAGGATTGGCGGGAATAGTTCACCTCTTTAGGTTCTAGGTCATTTGGTCGTGAAATAAATCAAGGAGATTGAGAACTAAGCTGGAGATAACGGTCCATCGTCAATTCTTGACCTCAAGCCAAAAGAACTGCTAAGTGTGGTTCATTGGGATCCAAGTTATAGCAGTGTCTGCACCGTCTGAAAATAAACCCAAATTGAGCTTACATTAAAAGGCCATCAAGATGGATCTCGAGATAGGAGAGAATAACCCGCCGAAGATCCCATTTGGAACCAACATGGAAACCATTGATGAAGTGGCATCCAAGGTTCTCACGGGCATAGAAGACGACCCCCTGGGCACATCTGTCAACTCTACCATCGAGAACTTCACTGCCAACTTCGTGAATGGCACTTGGATCTTTGGCCCGACGGAGGACAAAGTGATCCTGCCGCTCCTACTTTCTCTAATAGCTCTCTGTGCTTTCCTCGCTAACGGGCTGGTGATTTTCACCATATTGGCCTATCAGAGGATGCGCACAGGGCCCAACCTCATGCTGATGAACATTGCCATAGCAGATATGGTCTTTGCTGCTTTTTGTATACCCACTGCTATTGTAAACCATAGCATCCCAGGAGAGGAAGATCCAGTTAACGTGGACATCTGCAAATTCGTACATTATGTAATATTTGTGACTATTTACGTTGGAATATACACTTTGGTAGTCACGTGTATGTTCAGATTCTTTTCTGAAGTGCTAGCCACTAAATTCTATCAACTCTTATCAAAAACTAATGCAGTTGTATCAAACTTTGTAATTTGGCTTGCGTTCTGTATTTCCCATCTTAATTTTATCATGCAGGAGGATACTGCCATATTTCAAGAACCTTTCATTTGCATACAAACAGACGCTTTGATTGATCAAATGAAGATGCGTACATTGTGGATCACCTTCCTGACATGCGCTTTCTTACTGCCGCTTGTTACTATATTTATCCTATCGGCAATAACAATGCATCTACAAAGTAAATCAACAACCAACAGGGACCGCCTCAAAAGTGGCGACGCTCGAAGCCAACGGGAGTTAACGATGATGGTAATGGCTTCGATGATCGTGCGCACTATATGTTGGCTCCCAATACAAATCTTTGTAATGATTGACATTTTTGGCATTGTTGGGATCACGGAGTTATACCGGAAGGCGGAGATGCTAGCTGTCTGCTGTGCGTTCAGTGGATCCTGCATCAGCGTCCTCATCTACAGCTGCGTCTCCCTCGACTTCCGGCTTGGTTTCCAAGAGACGACGTCCTGTCTCTTTTCCAAAAAGGAGCCGGAAAAACCGCCTCCGGCATATAAACTGCAAGATGAAACGGAGGTGAATGAAACAATTATGTCTATTTTAACTGACAGTTCTAACCACATTAACTATGCCTGAAGCTAAATGACCTCAGTGACACGATGATACTCAAACTTTCGCCAGACACATCTTCCCCCACGTGGCTCGTGTCTTCAGCCCCGCGTTATCTCGAGGTGACGGCGAGAACGTGATGACGAGACTGTAATACTGTGATAAAAGGTGGTTCACAAAGCTCTGGCGGTGACGCCCACGATCGACCTGATTGGGGTGGATTGGGGTTTATAAGAAATTTCCACAAGTTCGAGTCTGTATACCGTGGCCACCAATGACGATGACTAATGAGCATGCGCTGCGCCATGTCACGCCTGTCCACGCATGCGCACCAGGAATCCAAGGAGCGATTCTGTCTTATCAAATTCTGAAGAAGTGGGGCTCATGGTTGCCCTTGCTGACCTAGTGAAGGGCCCTCTGGCGGAATACGCCTGAGTGAACATCACAAACTTTCCAGGGGGGATAATCTTCCTCGCCCCAGGCCAAAGACACTGGCCAGTCCAGAAATCTCGAACAAAATTTATGTCGGAAATCATTATATATTCTATCAAAGACTTGTCTAATTACTATGGCGCCAAGCGTGATATGTTAAATTGATCGGAATTTGTTTGATATCAAATGGCGGTTCGGAAGAAATTACAGGGAATATTTATTATATGGCAAAATGAGTACACACTATTTATGGTTAACGCTAAGAGATCTTCGAGGTAAGATCTAAGGTTAAAGGTAGTGAAAAAACCCTGTTGCAAATGATAAATGCAATATTGCATATATATGGTTAGAGATTTGATTTAACAAAAGAGGATGTTTAATACTTAATATCGACACCAGACTCACGATGAACAAACAGCTTGATGGCTGCATTTGTTTTACCAAGGTGTTAGATATATCATATGTCAAGTACAAATGCGTATCACTGTGTCAATTTCAACAACGCGCTCCAAGGGGTGTATATTTATCTTGATACTCCATGCTAGTTCAATATTTTTATTCACGGATATTCCAGTATGACTATCCCCATTTTTACCTAAGTATAAGTACCTGAACTCCAGTTTATTTTAATCCATCCTTGGGAATCGGAATAAAATACTCTTATCGAATCGACCCAAAAACCTGTATAGAAAATTTACCTGATATGAATATATAATGGGACAACAATATGCATGGTATATTATAATGCGTCAAATACACAAACCGTAACCGTTGTTAATATATTTCAGCTATCATTTAAAATGATGTCTATCTAAATGAAGACTATCTGTATGAAGATGTGTCATGAATGTGATAATAATGAGATATCTATAAGATACCTCCCTACATGTAGGCTTCTGTATTGTCGATGAAATGTGATGCTAACCTATTTACTGAAGTTCTATTAAGGTGGTTGTTAGATACTCTATCTATAGGTAACTTATTGCACATATATCTTATAGCATTGAATCTGTACCATTCTACAGCATCTATACCATTCTGCAATTGTTATCCACTTAAACCATTTCATAAACCCATTATGAGCGTGTCATAGACATCTAACAGTTCTTGGTAAAAACAAAGCAATACATTCTGATGGGCATACATACGACTAATATTGATAAAGAGCGACCCTGTCTCTAGCTCATATAGAAATTCTATTATGTATGAATTTACTCTCATGCAAATCATATAGAAATTCTATTATGTATGAATTTACTCTCATGCAAATCAAACCGGAGAATATGTGGGAGAAAATGAGATGCTGGTAACAAACCTTCACCCGGGTGATTAAATTGCCTCTTTGATATAATTATAGTTCAACACTAATTTTAGATTTCAGATATTCTTCAAAATCTACTACGATTACAACAACTCCATGTTTCCTTTTGTGACAATGATGTGCTTGATGTAAATGTGAATATTGAGATTTGTAAAATTATGCATGAGTCATCCCATATATTCGTACGATGTTAACACTGTCACTATATTGCTTGTCCTGAATATTGTGAGTTGGGTATACTAAAAGAAATGAATGACGGGATAGATGCTATTGTGCACATCCATTCATAACTTCAATAATAATTATCATCTGCTTTTATGTCAATCGGTGTTAGGAAAATGCAGAACGCTTGTCTTTCGGTGTATCAATAAAATCTCATATCACATTATGATCACTCGTCTGTATATCGTCTGTGGAATTAAAGGGATACAGGCTTTATATTTAATTGCATATCTTCTCAGCATGCCAATAACATGTTGCTTGATGAAAGTGCACGGAGTACTAAGTAAAAGTAATAGCAATATCATTTTAACATATTTTAACATATTTAACAGTGAACACTAGCAAACTTTCTGATCCCAGAACTTTCATCTTCCGCAACAGCCGTATAATATAAAAATATATATGACAGATAAATCCAATAACATTCGGCAGTTAGGGCCTTTTGCGATGTCTGATAGACGCAGTAAATCATCACAGGGAATCTCTTCCTTATTCTTTGCATCAAAAGCAGATTGGCTTTCGAGGCGGTTCCTACCGACCAGAGATTGTTCAGTTGCTTCAGAAACAGCCTCGCAGGCTCCGGGTAATGGCCGACATAGAATGCACCGTCTTTGTGATCCTTTCTCAAAGCCAACATGTGTGTACACCAACTTCCACTTGGGCGGAGCACATCAATGCCTCGCTGATATCTCTCACAATATTTTCCCTTAATCCCGCGCCACAAATATATCTCCCGGCTTGGAAATATTAGTAAGGATATCCATTATCCACATGTGCTTTGAGAGCAGAAGGGAAATGGGGAAGAAAGTGGCATGATTCGAAGTTCTGTCGGATCCTAGGCAATGCTCGATAGGAACAAGAAAATATGATTCGATCCTGTTATTATTGAGGTACTATTTCGACCACGATTTGCTGGGCCATGCCCCGAGAAGAATCAATTATGTCTTTCCTGTCGAGCTTCAGACCATTGATAATAGATCATCGGTAGCTTCCGCTCAAATTAAGTCTGAACAAGGATGACATATTGTAAAATCGGTGAGGTTAAGTATTTTGTGAAATATTTATGTTATAATATAGCAATGAAGATATTTTAGAACTGGATATGGACCGGTCATTGAACTCACGCAGGATTTGATATGCAATTGGTTTTTTTATTTCCCTACGTCGGCCAAGTCTGGTCGAAAGACCAATTATCTGTCCCTCCCAGACAGCACTCAATTAGGTTTGGAACTGATGTTAAATTTATTCGTCCATCAATCTTATACACTTTGGCATAATTTCCACTTATAAATGCATTATAATTCTGACAGGGGATATGGCAGAAAGGCATTAAATATTAGAATTCTGCAACAACTCCAAAGTACAGTCGTTTGTAGACAGTGGTTAGAGAGCCTTTCACATGTGTGGCGTCGGGGGGCCATCAGAAGCACCTTTGTATATACTACCAGTTAGTGCATGTACACAGATCTTCGGTCCCTCACCTGGGGCAAATTGAGGGGTGTGGCCAGAGGAGGGCATCTCTAGTTCATCCGCATTCTCATTCCCGTTGTGTGGTCGTCTTCCAGCTAGATTCCACAGGGAACCACCCTCAAGAATTCACCCAACTCCCTATCCATAATCGCCATGCTGTGTTTTGTGAAATAAAAGAGAGAAACGCGACCCTCCGTTAGCTACGCAAAGGTCTCTCAACGGTTGTTTACACTTATGCTGAAATATGACATAGTCTTCCTTTCCGACCTGCCATCTTTCTATTAGATAAAATCCTATATACCTGAGTCATATCATTCCCGTATAAACCATTATAATGGACATAATGTGGCTCCATCTCCGAATGGAACCCATTTGCTTCAGCCGCAGATTGGCCTTTCATTCTGACAACATGCTTTAGTACCAGAGGTAACGAGGCATTTCCGTCAGAGTTATCCTTGATGCGCCAGGCCTTGGACCTAAATCTAGAGTCAATTTAGTGTAAATCCTGCGTCAAAGCCCCATGATTATTTAGCTACAATTATTCACACAAGTTGCATTCCCCTCCACTTAATGCTCAGGTTCGTAGTACAAAGTACACAAGGCACACTGTGGAGTGCAGTAAAACAAGGCTGGAGGGCAGATGCCCGCGTTTACCGTCCTGTGTTGATTCTATCTACAGGAAAGATAATTAACACGCCCTGCTAGTAGGGAAAAGCCTGGTTTCTTCAATCCCCCAGAGAGGATCCAGATTGCCAAGGTGTGAAACGGCTGGCTAGGAGATGGAGAATACACGGTGGGAGTCATGACTAAGGGAGACTGAATCTGGGAGCCTAGGGCAAGGACAACCCCAATGGCAATGCTCAAACTCATTCTCTGTGCATGTGCCCATGTACAACTGCACACACCATCAACCCCTACAAGTGCACCCAGTAATGGTCTATATGCACATGATGTGCAAACCAAGCATACGTCAGTCTGCATTGCTTGGGTAACTTTGACAAATAACTTTCCATCATTTTGTATAATAATACAGCACATTCCACATAACATATTATGGGTGGGAGCCAAGAACCTACATAATTAAATACATTGGTGTTGGGTATTTGTCACGACATAGACAATTGACAGAGGGCAGGGGCAATATGTTCTCACCAAACTTATTAACTTATATACATGAACCATTCTTTTTACACCATTTGCTCCCCCAGTGTAAACAGATATGATAGACGTTAACAAATTGTAAAAAGGAACATGCAGTATATATAGGAGCGTATTCCTAATACCTTGATTCAGATTTTGAACTAACGTTAATTATACCAAAATCACTTCGGAATGGAGACGTATGTATTTTGTATTGTTTAAAACCGAAACTTTATAAAAGGATCAAAGTCTATCGAATTGGGAGTCACTATTGACTCCACCGGAGGAGTCAAACCATCAGCCCAGACAGGCCCTCCCTTTATACCCATTGAGATAGGTTGAGGGACTTGGCGCTGTATTATGGACTTAGAAGGATGCATGGGGTGAGGAGGGAGGAGAGTTCTGGACATGGATAGTCTATGTAATGCTGGGAATGGGATCTGTAATAAAACAATTCTTCTTCAGGCTCAGTACTATAAAACCAGCTTGGATGGGGAGGTTGTCAATAGGTTAGTATGTGTCACATATGTCTGTTCTGTAGTTACACCCACTCAGGACCTATCCCGAGAATAGATGCTGCTTAGATCTTGACAGAGACACTTTACAAGCGCACGGGTCAGCTAAGCTATAGACGGGCGAACAAAGAGATAATTAATATAAGTTATTAGGAGGGCGGCCCTTCTGCTGAGAAGGCCCTATACAATTTTCAGAGGGGCACTCCTTTACAACAGGCCCTACCAGGAAATACTGACTCTACAGCTTCCGCCCTACATCTTCCCGATCACAAAGTCGCAGGAATTGGAATTAATGGTAGTTCTGGCGATGATTCAAACTCCTAATGGCCTGGTAGTCATATTATCCAAGACTTATTGGATGTTTGGTCACAGAGCTGTTAATAAATGGGTGAAATGACAAAAGGTCCTCTTGCCTCTGGTCCTGTGGTATAGACTCTACCGCGCATAAATGTCAATAGCAAGTCGAAGTTGATTTAGACCTGTGTCTCGTCTCGGACGTGACCGCGACAAAGGACCCGAAGATTTTATTCTCATCCAAGGATATGCCTGCGCATAAACTAAAAGCTGTATGGCACAATATTACTGCTTTATGTCTTATTCCTTCTCTAGATTTTCTCATGTTAAATCTAAAACCAGGTTAAAAGTATTATATGGAAGATTCTTTTGAAAGAAATGGCTGAACTCAATTAACGTATCGCCAGCACGGCCGTAGCCACGCCTCCACGGTCACGTGACCCACTTTTGGGCACAGTCCCACAAACAAGCCCTCCCGCGTGGTAGACTCAATGCATAACAGTAGGAAATGTACCATTTTCCTGAGGCCGGGAAGTGATAGAAGGGGGCAAAATAATTTGGAGAAAGATATTTTTAAAGTATAGGAACATGTTGGAGGTATATATACATCATTTCTTAAGACATGTATGAACTTTTTTCTGTGTGAATGGTGTTTATTTCAAGGTAGAGATGTATGAACTTGTAATGGAAATGTACTGTCCTAAACAGTCGTCGGTGACACTGACAGAATATTCAATGTAAGTCACCAAAGTATATGATACAGGTTATAACTATACAATTCTACTACTCCTTCCTCAATAACATATATGCTGCTTCATAAAGAACAAAATAGAAATCTTTATCAAGGAACTGACTGCCCTTGTCCCACTGTCCCAAACCAGTCATAATCAGACTATTATTGTTGCTGGGTCAACGATTTGCACAGATCCCGTCCCAGTTCAGCAAATTATTTTGTCCATATCTAATCTTCTTTTTTTTTATAAGTAAAAGGAAAACTCACTTGCTACGAGAAACACGGTCATTCCCATTGAACCAGTTGGTATGTCCAAGATTATTAAAATTTAAAAAGTTACTCCACTATATTACCAAATGGCCCTAAGGCTAATCTTTATATATGCTTCATAACAGGTAATCGACTCTTCTTTTAATCTTTTTACAAAGCAGTCCCGATCATTCTCAGTCCTCAACATGAATGGTAAACTATTCCACAGCCGTCTCCCTTTAATAAAAAACACTTCCCCAGAAACGATACCCTTAACTATTACCCTGTAGTGAAACGGCAAGATAAATAAGGGAACCTATCATGTAATCCAGGTCCAGGGACCTGGAAAACATGACTTACCTCACATTTTAATTCAATTCCTCATTTGCAATTATAAAAATCCGGAGAAATCCAGTTGTTATTGTCTGTGTACATGTGTAGTACTATAGCACTCCTCAGTGGAGAGACCAGTGAGTGACCCTTGTTTGTGGGACTGTTTGGGTCGGGGCGATCGGACGCACACGTGGCGGTCATCTGTTTATGGTTTTAAGGTATGTGATTGGCCAACCCCTTCCCGCGCTCAGTGGCCGGCGATACGTTAATTAGTTACGATGTTGTGATACCGCCCTGCAAGCATTTTTCCGATTTCAGTGGTGTTTCCAATCTCGGGAAGCTTTTTTTCCTAGCTCGTGTCTATTGTAGTTTCCCATTTCTACCCGTGAAAGCATGAACTAAATAGGGGAAGGAAGAATATGAACGAAAAGAAACTCAGTACCATCCGAAATGATTACCATCTCGATGGTTTCCGGTGAGAGGTTTAGGTACCTGCCAGTAGGGGAAGATTTGTCGCACTGCGGGGCGCCTGGGATCCGGTGTGAGGAGCTAACACTGTTGTCATGTTTCTATCGAGGATTGGGAGAAACAACAAGATAAGAACATTTACCCTTCCATAGAGGAAAGCGCCTCTCGACTCCTCGACGTCGGATAACCATTGGAGAAGGTTACTGTCAAAATACTTATCACAAGAGAGAAGAGGCGATAGGGGGAGAAAGTAAACATTACAACATTTAGTGAGAGTCGGGGTTACAGGGATGATACTGATAAAAGGCAGAAAAAAATCCTATCTTTCATTCCAGGGAACTATTCGGGGAGCATGCCTTGAATCCTAGGCAATATATTGCATTATACATATATATATATATGTGCGTGTCTATTACCACAGTTTGCGTGATGTATATAAGAATGCCTATAAGAGATACTGATGAAATTATAGCAGCAATTATTGAGGCACTGCTAGCCCCTTAATAAAATAGGAGTTCGGGTGTGGAGGAAGATGGTGGCTAAATATAGAGACAGATAAATCAGCAGTGGATATACGGGGCTTCCTATAGAATGCCGTACCAAGTATTGATCGCACAATACACACGCTTCCGATGTATAACTTCTTGCAGTATTTCATTCTTCATTCCATTGACGCGAAGCGCGTACGGAACATCTTGTAGTGGCCCGTTCATAAGCCCGGGCTTGTATTTGTTTCGACCCACCCCCCGCCTTTAGCCCCGGCTTGCTACTGAGATAGGCTTTTAATCGAGAATTATATTTAAGAGGATTTTATTTTGTCATGACCCCCACACCCCCGGTCTGTATTCGAGATTCTAAACAGGTCTCGGCTTATAAATGGGCCACTACGGTAATTCATTCTTTATTCCATTGACGCGAAGCGAGGATGGAGATGTATCATACAATACACAACTTAAACTTGGTTTACAATGACCAGTAACGAATATAAACGAAGTACTACCTATACTTTAAAACGGGTCCGAAACCAAACGTTTGGTTGGAGGAAACTCTAAAATATGATGGGTCAAAGTAGGAAAAAAGATAAAGAGATCTAATTAACCTGGCCTTACCGATCTAGTTAGTATGGACGACCATAGTTTCTGATTGTAGCACATTTTTCATCCCGAAGCGTGGCTTGTTACTCATAATCCTGACAACGCCAGGAGAAAAGGTTATAAATTAGCCTCCAGCAAAATTTGTTGAGGCTTATTACCTTTTTATGTATACCTTCTGTTTGACTTCAGAGTGGATTGTACTCTGAAGTTTGATCAGCTATTTTTTAAAGCCTAATTGTAATGAATTTCCTGATTTGTATCCTAAGATTAGCCATTGAGTCTAACATAATTCTACTCTCCATAATTGTGATGAATTAAATGTAGCTGAACCATAGATCTACATAGCTTCCAAACTAACTAGTAAATGTCTATACAATCCATGGCTTACCCACGAAATGTACCAATGATAGGTGTTCAGTTCTATTTACCCTGGATACATCATGATGAATTGCATGCTACACACACCTACATATACAAGGCAAACAGCTGGGAATCACTGTTGGACAGAGTGGGTAAATGACTTGGATTCAGGCCAGAATTAAATAACCTGTTGGATATAAGCCACCTTTCCCACTTGGCTGCTACAGGGGAGATCAACTTTTCGTTGACATTTCGCATCACCTAACAAAAACACCAGAATACGCTGAAGTAAAAATCATTGTATGTATACTTAGCTAGTGTGTGTGTTCATTCCTATCCAATTAGCTTCTTTTTCTCGTAGATTACCACAAGTTGGTGTCAATGTGTGGGCGTAAGTTCATAGCAAAACACGCGAAAACATAAAAAATTTACCAACGTAAAGCGATAATTGGAATGATGTTTAGTAAATATAGCCTATTCGCAGAAACTAGAGAAAAATCAAGGTTAGATAAAAGCACTGCTCTGTTGATACTGATGGACCGATTTGGTTTTTAATTTAGAGCATTACATATATATATAAATAACACAACTTCGTCGGTGTACAATACCACTCGATTATTGCGAATACAGGGCAAATGATGCAATTTAGAGAAGATTGGGTCCTTGAAAGTGTTTCTTTATACAGTACATATTATAGGAAATCTTGGTAACAATATAGGACTCACCCATCTTCAAAGATAGATCGCATTGCTAATTTAAAAGATTGATGAACTTGCACGAGCATAGGGGGCTTAATTGGAAATAGATTCACTTAAAAAATGCAATTCGATATTGACTGCAATTAGAGCAATTAAATGCAGGAACGCCTTAAAGGATCCAACATTCCACACAATCCGTCACTGGCAGGTGGTGATAGGAGGCATATTGTCAGTGAACGCCAAGCATTCGTCATTTGACTGCAACGTTACGCCGCACCGTATCAAATACGTCACGACATGGGACAGTGTTGAAACATGTGCTAACTCAGCTTTCATGTCACTCAACGCTTCCGCCGATCCTCCAATCCGCCCCTGAGTAACTATACATTCCTCTCCCCAGCTATACTAAGTTAATTATGACTGCGATTATGGACCACCCATTGCACATGTAGCTCCATAAATAAGACAGTAATGAGGCAATAAGTGTTTGATCAATAATGTTGATGTCACTACTGGGAAGGAACAATATGTTATCATCAAACTTGGCTTATTACCATTTGTCTACCACAGATAATATATAGCATACTTAATACTGTATCCTGTCGAAGATGCATGTTTGTACCCAGACATTCAAGGAATCTCCAAAATATTACAATGATTCGTTTCGGTATACTCATCCTGTCAACAAACCGATTATCGACAGCCAATAGGCATCCTCTTTTTTTTTCTTTTCTTTTTTGCAAATTCTTTATTTTCTCCTTCCTGCCTTCTTGGCTTCGACATGTAATGCAGGGGGCAAGACCTATACTTCAACAAACAGGACGTCCCTAAATATCAATGAATACTTCCACATCGGAACTGACGAGAATACGGTACGTCAGTAAAAGTTGGTGCATAATATCACCTGTGTTGGTCCATCAGACGAATGGTATGAGTTTTATCTCCGTGAAACCTGAGGACTGTCAAAAAAAGTTTAATACCAGGAATACACATGACTTGCCTCCAGCCCACGTACGATGATTTGCAGCAAGGTATCTCCTGAATGATAGATACCCTAGATTTATTGCCACACTTATACTAAATTCCTATCCTAAATTCAAACAGGGAAGACAGGTGTTAGATAGTTTTGTGGTGGTTTGTATACAAATATTGATAAACTCATTGAAAGAGAAAGAAAATTGCTGACATGAAAAACTGTTGTGGTTTGAGGGTCTTGTTGTTGGCAATTACCTTGAGTAAAGTTTGACACATTTTTGCCAGGTCCCTTGGTCAATTCCAGGAGGTAGATAAGCAATTATGCAAGACTAACTCGGACCAGGAAGCCAGAGTACCGTAATCCAAGGGTAGTCATGCATTACACACTTGATGCACTCCAACTGACCCAAGGCTCTGAACCCAACAAATCATGTGACGGTAAGGGTGTTTTTGTCCCTGCAAGGGGGATAAAAACTTATAGGGTCTTATCATAATACGGACTGATACTATCAGAGTGGGTTAGCAAGCACATATAATTTGCAGACGTCTAGTCCTGATAAATTATTGTGTATGAACTGTGGTGAACTTATTTATGGAAAAGGCGGGGCTTCTCCAAGCGGAGTCTTACTGTTTTTTCAGGTTCCCTTTTTTCTTTATGTCCTTTTTACGATATCCATAATCTTAAACACTTTCACAAGCTATTGATAAAAGGATGACTATTTTACAATCTGTATTTTTGCTAGGATTATTGGGTGGTTCTGATTATGACCCCGTAGGACAACATAAAACCCTAGATGTACCTGTCAACATCAAAGGTAGTCTAATCTAACGTTACATCAACTGAAGTGACACATTTGTCAGAAAGAGTTAAACCCAGCAAAAATAAAGCTTTTTCTCTTTTTACTCCAAGGTAATAATCCTGTAATTACCACCCTTAGGTGAGGAGTTCTCTGCAGCCTCCTTTGCTGCAAACGTGCAACTTGTTTAGATGCAGCATCACCCACTGAGGTTTCTTTTCTACCTCTTGACTACTTAGATACCGAACCTTCTAATAGTTACACCCAATAATTCTCAAACGCTTTTCAAAATATCTTAGCATCTCAACCCACGTTTTGCATGTTACCAAACACATTCGGGGGGTTTTATCTAACGCTTGAGTCCTATCAAACAAGCTGCAGCATCTGGTTATGATACCACACGCAGATGCTCCTTTGAAGGTAATATCTGAAAGTCCCATGCCCTCTCTTTTGCTCGAGTCATTACAGGTTTATTCTCAGGTATGCCCCTACCTAAGGATTAGATCAGTGGGTGGTACATACAGCCTTCCCACTTATCACGCCCGTCTACTTGTACATACTAGAGTCCATCACAAGTGAGCCGTTAGCCAACATCAGGCGACTCTTTAACATCCATCTCGCAGGAGTCCCCCGCCTGTTACAAATCGCACCATGTCTCCTTAACGAAGAAAATTCCAAGCCCCATCTTCTATACCCTCTCCCAAATCTGTTGGCAAGCATAGGGATCCAATCAGAAAATCTTATCCAAACATTCACACCGCCAATCCCAGACACATTTGGTGTCTTTCAGACGTAGAAACTGTGCTGAGAACGCTTTCATTCACTATTAGATCTAGCCGGTCCACAGGCTACTTGTCACACAAAATTGCCTCTCACTATTTTGGTCATCGTTTATGTGTCTTCTGCTCCGAGGTCCCGAGTCTCCGCATTCTACTTCCGGCAATGTATATATAATCTGATAGAGAACTTCCGCTCATGGGACAGGGGCACTGGATCGCTATTCCCACTGATGTAGTCCACCAAATGAGGTTCTGAATAGACACTTTGGATTCATAATATTTGTTTTTAATACAGCTAAGTTTACGATGAACTGATTGAATTGAATTTTAAGATAGATACAATATTTATGATATAGATATAGGATGCATCAAACACTCTAGCGTGCATGTTGATATGGCTTTGTACTGCATGAAACTACCACGCCATGCAGGAGAATTGTGCTAGAATAAGACAACCATGGTGTCATTGCTGTTTATGATAATAACGGTCTGATTGATCATGGATCTAATTACTCGATTTAGTGAACAAATGGTGTCGTGAAGTCAGAGTCCTGATATAAATAATGTTATGTATACGTAGCTAAATAGTTATGACTACAATAATTGCATTTGTCTCCATAGCAAGACCCTCGTCCATTATATCGCTGCAGACCCTAACCATTTCCATTTTCTAAGCCTTTCTCTCTGCCAGACGTTCTCCTCATGGAATGGTACAGACATCCCTACAGTTGCATCTCATAAATAAGTGGTTGGGACTCTTGTATACAAACCAGAATCTTATGTAAGAATTCCTGATCAAACCCCACATCAATTAAGGTTAGGAGACCTCTACCGATGTAATTGAAGGCTCTAGATTCGAATCATGGAAGGGAAGTTATGCATACAAAATTGATGACTGAATCTGAGTCCACGTGGGATGTGAAATGCGTGAGAGCATTCCTTGTTTTCTAATTTACCACAGTTATGCAACAGCGCCTTTCCCTCAAAAGACTAATTGTTGGCTTCCCACTTGTATCATCCTCCGGGCAATATACGGAGAATAGGGATAAAATGGTCGATATAAGTTATTTGGAAATATACAGTCTAAATAATATTTAATATTATATTTAATTTCCCACCCATGGTATGGATAGCTTTCTATACATTGTATACTGTTATTCCATAAGGTATATATGCAACTATAATTATAAAGCCGATCCCCAACCAAAGTGCTTTGGAGGACTGCCACCGATTAATCATGTGTACATGTAGATATATATGCGCATTGCTTTGGAATTCTACAGGAAAGTATCTGTCAAACCAGAAATCTCTTCGTAGTGATAAAGGCTTCGATCCGAAGGCAAATTTGAATGTATGTTGGGATAAGAATTTCTTTAGTCGCTCAGTAGAGATCCGGTTTAGATTCCTATACAGCCAAAAGGCCAATACTGGGAACATTCATTATTATAGTATTTCCCTGTGTGGATGATATACACGAATTAAATATACAGATTGCATTGAAACATTATCCGGAATTGTAGCATTATGGAGGGCGGGTTCCCACAGAGCAATAGCCAAAAGGTGAAGAGGCCATATCTTCTTCCATCTGTTGCCTGAATTGCTACAACAGGGGGTCTAAATTGGCTTCATTTATTTTGGCGATTGAGGATGAAGCCTTGATATAGGCTATTTGCTTCTAAACGTGTCTGCATTTATATACTTCACTTCATCGAGTGTGGGTAAAATACTGTATGTATGGATTTTATCTATAGGCATTTTTGTCCCCGCATAAAAGGACACAGGGAGAAATGATCATCCAGTTTCTTCCTGATGTCGATGTGGGTGGCCAATATAGTAAAATAAAAAACGAAATACATGAGTTTCAGAGCTTTATACGATAACATTGCCCGTCAATTTGAGTAAATTAATTAGCTTACTGCGGGGCTTACTGTCTTTCGGAGTTTCTCCGTGTGAGTATTATAATATATTATTCGTAATTGCAAGTCAGTCATCTGCCATCCTATATTGACAGCTGTATATTACCAGTCATTTTGAGGGAAATTAACCCTGGCTTTTCATATATATGTCTCTTATTCTGTTGACGTTGCTTCTTTCTATATGAGTAGTAACCATCCCCAAATAAACTTCATCCCCAAGGGTTATTTCCGTGTTGCCAGTGTTTATTTCCTCAAAGAGACTTCTGATTTTCTGCCTTCAGTTTTCTGCCATCCTCATCTTCCAGAACAACTCACAAGACGACGTGTTTCGTCCCAAGTATATGGACATGGTCATCTCATGCCTGTCGCTATTGTCTCTGCGCTCTTTAAATCCACAATATCGGACCTGACTGTCACGCCACTCATCCATTTCCGCTTCCTGGCAGCGCGCGCAGCCAGTTGTCCTGGGAGTGTTGCCATATTGCGACCACATCGTCTGGGCGCTTCGATGAACTTGTCTTGACCTTTGGAGGTGAATCATTGGGAGGGGCGTGGTCCCATCACACGAAGCATACCACTAAGGCGATAGAGTAAGATCCTGTTTCTTATGACCTCCCAAATCAAACCATTCACCTTTAAAAGATAATCCCGGTTAAAAGCCACCCACGCCTAAAAGCAAGAACAATGTTGTGGAGAGGTTGCAAGTGGAAGTGGACGAGGGAACTAAAACACGTTTTATGTTAACCCCAGAGAATCAATCAACGTCTTGGAAACATCTAGCTATGATTAAGTTTTGGTCATCACCCTATATGTAGGGCCTACGATGGCCTACACTGATCATCGTGTTATCTTGGGAAAGGATATCTGACTCACAAGTGAAACAAGGAAAAAGACCAGATCATGACTGATCATCATGCAAATTTGCTCTCAGGGAACTGATGCGATCTTGAAAACATTTTTCTCCTGTCAGATCCTAGAAACAGGGTATTATTCTATTCGCCTAGGCGCTCATCTTAGAGCCCCTCTTATGCAAATCCCAGGGCGATTGTGTCAGGTCTGGCGGTTGTCCTGACGACCAAGAGGTGGCCTCCCTAACCATGATGGCTTGGGACACAACATGCGCATTATAGACCAATATAAGCGCACAAGGATTGTTCATTAGTACCGGCGCTCTGGACATTTTTCCACAGGGACAACTCTTACTATGCATTGGGCATATTACCCGCAATATTATCCCTTGTAGACACTGCAGTATGTGGAGGAAAACAGAAACATAATGTTCTCATGGCCAATTCGATAAAATATCAAGAGGGATAAGAGCTTACTGAATCTACTACACTGATTCTATATGCTGCATCACTAATTACATTCTCTAATTATACTGTTTGTAGAATGCTTGCTATGATTCATATTGTATATTATACACTCCATGAATAAATAGCTACATACATATAAACATCCCAGTCTAGGTCCAAAGATGAGAGAGTTCCTTCAAACGAAGGCAAAGCCTCTCGCCTCAAACCGCAAAGTGCCATTATAATTCCATTAAGACCGCAAAATATCATTATATTCCCATTAAAACGCCGAGTCTTTAGTGAAGTAGGCTGACATACCATTCTTATCTGATCTGAGGGTTTGGACCTAGAGTGATCCTATAATTTGAAGCGTATATTAGGGTAGTTTTGTCGACAAATTATTTGAATGATGAATAACAGTAATGACCCATTGCCTCACCAAAGATCTGAGGACATTTGAATGCGGTTTTTAAAAATAAATCCATCATGATGTTGTTATAATAAGCATAACATCACTATTAAAATCGATCAAATTATTTCGAGGGAAGGAGCCGCATAGAATAATGCTACTATTCTAGATGTATCTTATGTTCCCGGTTTTCCCATCCCTGCGCAAACATTCAAATACCCTGCCTAATCGTAAAACTTCCCAGTCTTGTGGGAAGTGGGATGTGTAGGATAACTCCCTAAATTCCGGGATCTAGTCTCATAACTTTTCTTATCTACTACTCCTAAATACCCAGCTCCAGACATTTCACAGATCCCTGATATTCCTGCTCTATTTTATCACTCCCGTCCCATACTGATCTGAAATCCCTTTTCTACCACGGTTATCCCCAATCCATATATTTAATGTTCTCCAGATCCTCACCCTCCGCGAAGTACTGAGTTTTGCCATGCTTACTGTCACTTCTTCCCACCGAGGAAGGACACGATGCTCCTTCCTCCCATTCCTGATAACAAAATGCTTGGGTAGACTTTCGCGAAATGAATTATGATAATCAATCGTATGCTTAATATTAACTCCAGACAGATTTGAATTTTTCTCAAGAATAAATATAGTGCATGCCAAACAACAATGTTTCTTTCAGGGAAAGAACGTTTCACGTTGCATTTATGAAGAAAATAAACATTCTACCATCCCATAACCCTAAGCTCGGAATAAGAGGCTACTACTCTGGTTCGGCCTGGACATCTGTTCCAGTGACTGGATTTTATTTGGTAGCACTGTACTTTGGTAGAACTTTAATACTAATTTATGTTCCATACACATTCGTGCAATCTGCTGTGGTGTTCTGATGATCACTGCTAATCTCTATACAGTTTTAAGAGATATGCATTCAGCATATGACCTTTTTAATAAGGGTCTCCTATATTTATTTTTGAATTCAGATATATATTGTCTCCCTGTGTTTTTGTATTCCGAAGTCTCTGGTTCCTGTCGCCCACTTGCTGTGCGCCTCCTCCTAAACATCTATATGCGAGGGAAACCAAACATTTCAGGTCTGCTTGCCAAAGCAAGTAAGTATGTAGAAGCCCCCATCCAAATACACGGGTCTGGAAGGTCTGGAGTGGGTGGTCATGGCCTTGAAGGCTCCAAACCCTACATCGATGGGCGCCAACGGGTCCAAAAGTGTGCACCCGTGGGTAGAGTAAAATATTCAGGATGCTGAGGCAATATTTAATTGAAAACTATGCAAAGGTGAGGAGAAGGTGCACTGTCACTATGATTGCTTCTAGACTTCTAAACTCTTGAAAGAGCGATCAACTAGTTTTGACTGATGTTTTCATAGCCTCTCGAGCGTCTGGAAACTGCATGGTCTTACTCTTATTTCAAGGAATTATGTTATAAGTGTGTGAAGTGTTCTGATGATTTGTCTTTCATTACTTGGCTGAAAATGTGATAATTTACGTATGTATCTAAATGCTCATGAGCAAGGATAACATTATTTTATCCGTTTTCCCTGATGTATTTCATTCACTTATCATAGTGTTCACCCAATTCCATTTCGAACGCCTCTCTCCTCATACAATAAGCACAAAGTACAATCTAGTGGAAACAGAATATAGTAGACACACAGTACTTCACCATGTACACCAAATAAACATTCTACATAGGATATTGGGTTCATAGGTATTGCTGGAACGCCACCTGCCCGAGGTAGTTAAAAGTTGGAATGAGAAGAAGAGCAAAGGTAATGAGCTGGAAATAGACTTTTTCGCATGCTCTATGATAATCCCGCTGTATACCCGAGCTATAGAGAATTGGCTCACTCCCGTTTGCCTGCCCTGCGGCTTTGACAAATAATTCAAAGAATATTTCATACCCACATATCTTTGTATTCTCTTTGTATTTGTTTGCGTATGTAAGTTTACAATAGCGAAGGGCATTGACCGTCTGTGTAAATATGAAAGAACCCTTGAGGGCCTATAAGTTGGAAGTTTGCTGCACGCAAGGGAATGAAAATAGGTTAATTGTAAACTTCATGTTATATATTTGCCTCCTTTTATCTTATTCATTTGAGGCCATCATTTTTGTTTTGTACTAAGATAAACTTTGAAGTAACCATCATGATAGAAATACAATACACAAATATAATATCATAACGTTGATACTTCCACAAGAAGATCATATCAGACGACCCAATCTGGATCTGCTGTAATCAAACATACTATATGTATATCTATTAGTATACGTGACTGCAGGGAGCTAAAGCCCTGAACTACTAGAAGCCCCTGATCGGATGAGAAAGAGAAAGGTTTTGCAAGTGCGAGCCTGAGCGCACACTCTGATGAGCCCCGGCTAGCTGTCTATTACATGTAGACTTCATGACCTAACAAGAGGGGTATTCAGAAATACGACTGGCAAGGGGGCAAGTACAGCCAAGTCTTACATAACTAGCTCGATACACCACAGAAATGGGATTTGCAACAAAGTCTGAATTAAGGCGAGATACAAGTGTGGCCTAAAATAATCAATCGAATGTTTGTCGCCATAGATCCTGTAAAGTGTTGCTGTCCTGTCGTGCAGAGCAACCTATATAATAGTGACAACCTCCAATTTACTTGGCACCCTGAGCAATATTCGGGGTACCTATGCATGTAGTGAGCCATGCATTCCACGCCTTGCATTTAGCGCGAAGGCACGGCATGAAAAAAGACAATTTTTGAGTTTGCACTGCAAGTAAAGCCAGGTTCATACCAACGTACCACTATCGGAAAAGAAGCTCCAGAAGATGTCAGACTAAAAAGCTTCGCGCTTTATCATGTGTGTGTTGTGTTGGGGAAAAGCAGGGCAGGCATATCGCTGTAGGGTTGTTGATGTTCAAAGCATGGAGAGACGTTTCCAGTAATACCTATATTATGGGTATAAATCCCGCCCATGTGGCCCTTCTACCAGCAGTGAAATTGTACATAGACAAGGCGAATATACAATATGCGAAAACGATTCAGGCCCCACCAAAAATAGGTGTTTCCGATTTACCCCCTCCCGCCAACACACACACACATAAAAAAACCTTCCCCTACCTGATTTTGGGGGGATCTTTTTTAACAAAAAGAGCTATACTTATAAAAGCAGGAAAACAGGTTTTCCTAAGCCGGAACTGTCAAAAAATATATTTTCCTTGTTTAAAACAACTATTGTTATACAATTATTCAGTTCCTGGATCGAAGAAAACAACAACAAAAACAAAGTTACCCCCCCCCCCCTCCCCACCACCTACCTAGTTTTCAGCCAGATAAATCGGAAACGCACCTATTATTTGTTGGGGCCCGATTCCACAAGTCTTGCATGAAGTAGTCACGCTTCTGAATGTGCATTGTGCCATTAACGGTACTCATGCATGATAGCTGAATATACATGGCCATTTCCTGGTGTCCGTCCAGCGAAATAAGTAATATAATGTTCTCTTCTTACATTCCTGTTCGTTACCAGTAAAAACGATGACGTCTGAATAGACAGATCTTGATATTTAACTTTTAATAGCTTTTACAACCATACGATATCCGATCCCTTTAAATCTGTTCTGGATTCAGTTCATATACCTAATAGTACTTGTGCTAATACTGCTGTTTATAAACATTTCGAAAAGCAAACAGGAATTGTTCATTGCAATTAAACCAACAAGCTATAAGAGAGATCAGTATCGGTATTCCTTGAGTGCAGATTGTTTATAGAATTATGCAATCGCCCTGGGGTCAAATTCAGTGAACTTCAACTTATGACCATCATGAATACCCAGTAATTAAGATTATTCTGCCTGAGCTAACGTAAAAGTCATATCATTTTAGTCATACAACATATAGCATCCCACAGCGACTGTTTAATGTGGTTTGAATAATGCAAATCAATACATAGCCAAAACCATACAGATGATAATCCAAATGTGTACGACTGCTTCGTGTCATGAATCTCGGGCCTAAGTATTTGAGGTTTGCTTCACATCTTGTCGGCGGCAAAAGGTTAAATCTACTATACAAGCGTGTAAATGATGGATGTTTTTCTAGCTTCTGATATGCAAGCTGAAGACTTTCTTCGCCATTTTATGTAAGTGCTGAGTCACGTGATCTCTGGCACTATCACGCCACCTACAGGTATCTAGCGATAACTTCCATGATATATTGTCACCTTTGCTGATATAGATGACCCTTAAAATGACATAATCACCAAATATCTGGTTATTACTTGCCAGAAGTCACCGTATATTGTCAGTAAATAAAGTAAAGAATGCTTGGAACACATTCACCCCCATTAGTAAGCAGATGTGCACTGGAATATTATATAGTGAGACCAGCTCCAGGCTACAAGGTTCCCCATATACAATATGAAAGGTTTTGATCATATATAGAGTAAATTTCATTGCAATAGATATAAATGATTGGTGTGGATTTAACTATTTCTAAATGGACTCATTTTTATTTTAAGAAATAGTAATAAACAGTTAGAAACAAAATAGAATGCGATGCCGTGTTTATGTCGATAGGATAGGTACGTAAATAGGCAATGTGTTTGGGAATGCTCAGTGATGATATTTCACAGTCATGGCCAACCAGGCACGGAATAAAAACATCAACATATATTCTAGTTGAAGAAATACCCCAAGACTAGAAACCTATTTAATGTATCGCTCCCTCCAAATCTTTGCTGGGCCTGCAGATAAAGAAAGCCAAGACATAATCGCATATCCTGATTGATGTCTACCAGCTTGAAATTGGCACGATCCCGATAACCAGGGTGTATCCAGACCGGCATCGTGAAATGTCAGCTTAATGGAAATGTAGGATATTTTATTATCATTTTGTAAGAAGCTCTGGACAAGATCGACCGCTATGCGGGCGAGAAAGTCCTATAGCTGGACGGATCCGGAAAGCTTCTGTGTTTACAACTCAACTCCAGTTGTCTGTGGGCGACTGTTCTTTATTGGGTGCTCTGATTGAGTTCATGGGTGTTGTTAATATTGTGCAGATCCAGATTCCTGCGTTTGTTCCCAGGAATTTTTCAATTCAGTCGAGGAGTTACAAGGAGCTACACTGTGATCCCTTGTATAAACAGGAGATCAAAGGTACCTCACAGAGAGAGACTAGGAAGTCTACACGGTGTTTATGTCAGTACCTCCCTTGTTATTTAACATAATATTCGCAGATACAACCTAAGTGATATCTTAATGCCTTCTTTTAAAGAATGAACTGCGCGGTTCCGTTGAGAGAGCCTCATCACAATGTCTTTCATGTCATGCTGGGCTTCTTCGCTCAGTTTCAGTATTGCAGTTCGTTGGCCTGGATTATAGAGCTAAATACCTGCTATTTAAGAATTTTGTGTCTGGAATACCTCTTCCAAATGAAAGAAATATCGAATAGCGGATACATCACTCCATTACTGTTAATGGCCACACCTTTGGCCACAAGACACACGATATATGTCATGACTCATATTGCTCAGGATTTATAGTCTGCTCTTCCTGACAAGAAGTTGTTATTATATAAAAATGCAATCATAAAAAAAAGAGAAATAGATTGGTTAAGAGAGAGTACGGTTCCGTAAAAACAACTTACTTTTTTTCGAACCTTTTGCATCGTGAAAAGTGACCCAGTCAAAAATAATCAGAAGTCTGTATAGAAAAACCACCAGGCTGTCTAGATTGCACCCATCTCTTGCATTAGACGCATTTGTTTTGTATAAATATCTGGTTACAATATTCAGTGCTAAGTTTGGATCGTATAGCCCCCCTTCCATGCATGCTTTGAAAATGGATGTCCTCGAGGCAGAGGGAGAAAAACGTGATAACTTTTTCTCGAATGATGTGAAGGACAGGATGTGTGGGAAGTGGGGAGACCTCTCGTTCTTGCCTCCCGGACAATCCATCTAAAAAGTGCGCCATGAAAACACCAAGAGGCATTATACTTAGAGAAAGTAAATTTGATAGGTTGCCCACAGCTGCTGCTCACAAAATTGGGTTATTTTCGCCCTTTTAGGAGAGTACGTTGCGAGTGCAGTGCGACTGTAGTCGGATACATTATTTGAGAAGATGGTTTATACAGGTATCCATTCCCATCAATCGGTAATTGGTCGTTCTGATGGATCGATTTTCTGGATCGCAAGTAAAGGCCTTGACAAAAATTGGACTTTTAAGCACATGCACAAGTGTTTTGAAAAGAGAGAGTCAACATTCCATGCCACTCTAAAAGAAGAATAACCATTCCAATCAAATTAAAAATAATATAATCAATTTTGATCAGCTTCATTTTAAGATAATCAAATTCAGTTGGATTAAAAAGTTCTCTTTGAGTTGTTTTTTCGCCGTTACTTTAAATCTGTAATCTGGAAATGCTTTGGGCCAGCCCGTACGCGTTTTTTCTCCAAAATAACATCTTCAATTTATGTTTCCCCCCTTTGCCTTCCGTGATCAGTATGATACAATGGGGTTTGTGATCAAAACTGACAATTCAAGTCATATTTGTTCACTAAGATACTTGGTTAACACCCCCGTTGAATAGAACAATGCTCGTAAAAAAGACTCAAAGAGAGCAAAAGGGCCTTTGATTTTAAACGGTTCAGTTTCAATAAAAGCATTCTTACATGAAAAGAGCGCTCCGTATTTCACCTTATTATATAAGATCTTATATACTCGTGTAGATGTCCGGGGAGCGGGGACACCTAATAATAACCCTGTATTAATTAAACATTAAATATCAATAAGGGTAATAGAACATGTTAAATCCATAGTGGACATTAAAACTCGTTATAAATGTTACACAGAACAGCGTATAATGGGATCATGACAAAAATAGGAAGTTGTATGGAAATGTGATATGCCTTTATTAATAGTATTACTCTGAGCGAAAGTGACCATGACAATAACAGCGTTGTTACATTGGGAGTATGTATCACAGAGCGTGCATGGCTGCACAGCAGTGCCCATGTGAGTCAAAATTAAACGCTCCGATTTGTTGTCACCGGAGCCACTTTCTATTCCCATGGTCCCAGATTATCAAAGAACTTGTCAAACACAGTTTGCCTATTGAGGAACTGCTGTGGGTAAAAAGAGGATTCCAATTTCCATATAGATGTGAAAGATCAGCCGGAGAGGCCCATGAACACTACCACGCGGAGGGAAAAAATAAAAAAAAACCGATGCATTGCGGTCGCTGCAGCAACTGTGAATTGAGACCATGTTCTATTTAGACCAGGCGGATCTTACAGCTCGGACCTTTCATCCTAGCCACCGCAATCAGTTCTATAGAGACGACTTTACCTTTGCCAAGAGAAATAACAAGTTCACATTATTCCATTTGCATCAACCAAATGAATTTCATTCGATCCCTCCAAGGGACACTTGATGTAGCATATGTCTGCCACACAAACTTCATGTTTATCAATTTATGTTTCATTATTGAAAAGGCAATCAGTCTGGCTCAACATATATATTCAGGCCGTTGATATGAGACCTCCTCTAAAATGCCTCGGTCCCGAGAGCCTTTACAGAACATAGACCATTCAGACAGAGAAGCGACATAAATAAAAAAGGCCCCCATTCGTTAAAAAAAGTACCTTTCCTTCTAATATAATCGGCATTCGAGCCACCTTTTTCCTTGGGTACCACAAAGGAATCAATCCTCAGACCTTCCAAGGAAGTCGACGATTCCCCTCTCATAGTTAATGTCAGATCACCATTGTGGGCTACAAGGCAACAGAATGAAGTGTCCATTATGACTGGGATCATTCAATCCCTCGGCGATACGACCATCGCACTCATTAATCCCTCAAACAGGGTAGCACAAATCTATACCAAGAAGGGCAATCATACTAGAGCAAAGGGAACCGTTCGACAACATAAGAAGTAAATGTCAAAAGTCAGCCCTCATCTGAGTGCATTTTCTCAGAAGCATAGAGGGCCATCTACATTGAGCACAGTCCATTAAATATCATTATTCATGGATTATTGGATTGGCCAAATGTAAAGATGCTTTGCCTCGCATTAAGAATTGCACAAATTATTGCCCGAAAATCTAATGGTTATTCGATACAAAGAAATCGAAATTTGTTCAGCTGACGGGATATTGTTAGAACTTAAAGGGAAGATTAAATTGAGGTAAGCGAAGAAGATGTTCTCGATGCAATGGCTGCAAAAGTTCATTTGGAATGAATTGTGATCATTATTGATCTATTGGTCATAGAAATTAAAACGATTAATCTTATCTGGGAGGGGTTCAAGATCAATCTCAAAATCTGATTGCTTGTCTGCATGATGGATTTATTTGAACCATTTTATCTAATACCAATATCAAGCCAAATTTTGTTGGATAAAGAAACAGGTCCAAGCCCGACACAATAAGTGAGGGATGAAAATTTGGTTCACCGTGCCGTCGTGTGAAATCTCTATTCAATAGAAATTGTGCAAAGTATGGAACGAATTACCAAGCCTCGTTGCTCTGATATTTAAAAAATCAGCCCATAGGGGTAAAACATTCAATAATAAGAGCAATAAAAAAATATATAAAGTAGGACTCAAGAGTTAAACTAAGCCATGTGCACTTTCGAACGCACCAATTGATCCTGTCTATTGCAGGGAGAAATGTGTATTTGACTGGTGGTGTCTGGATAGGGGGCCTGAAGTGAGCAGAGGTCTCGCACTGTATTGGCCTTTCATTATTGGATGAACATAGACTACAGCTACGGGCGTGTCCTCTTACAAAAACGATGGGAGATAGTCCTTGGAGGAAGCATAATACGGCCAATATCATTAATTGCATTGTCTTTCCAGAAATTTGTTTTGCTGCTTTATTAGCCTGTTACCGAGCAGGTTCCGTGAAAATCAATCACTTGAAGCTGATTAAATAATTCTTGGATAACGGAGGATATAGGCGCATAGCATATAGTTGCAAGTATGCAAGACTTCCTTGGTATGTAGGTTTTATAAAAGGTTAATTAAAGAATTATAAAAAAAATGAAGGTGGAGAAGGAAGTTCATCTTTATTAGGTATGTGATGATGCCATATCTACTTAGAAGTCAGTAGAGGAGGAGTAGTTGAACTTGTGCAGTATTCTAATTGATTACGAAACCTTTGACATATATATCCTTTATCCTATAAATTTAATGGCAATGATGAGTTCTTTAATATCCAATAATTTCAATAATTTTGCTTTCATTAATACCAAATTGATACTCCATAGGCGTTCTTTGGGAAATCCCTAATACTGGCAACTATAATGGCACATATTAGTTACCGTACTGTCCTCTAGCTAGCTAGAATTCTCAAACTCCATCGGTCAAGTCATCTGGAATCAGGAGCAACCTGGATGAGGCGCTTGTTCCCGTGACCTTTCTGTGACTTCCGGCTTCTATGTGATCGCCTCCACAGGCAGATAGCCCCCATGGATCCTGGAACGTCATGATACCTACATGACGTAGAATAACTCCCACAGAGCCCAACAGACCACGCTTCAGAAATTCTACCAACCAATTCCTAACAGATACTATATATAAACATCCTATAATATCCTCGTCTCTGCTTTCTTTATAAGTTATCAGGGCCTTCTTGATCACTCAAGACCTAACTAAATGTATAACATTTCGAATATACACATACACCCATTCGTTTAAATTGAAGCTGGTCCGTTTAGTGTCTTTTAGTGCTCTTTCTTTCCCCTTATGGGCATCGGTTGAAAGCATAGGAGAAAGTATCTTGCGGGAAATTATCACGGATATGATGAGCGATAATAGGGGGTGGAATGCGCTTACCTGACTTAGTATCTGATGATACATCCATCAGGCAGTCGAGATAAGCTCTCAAATACTGACATGGGAGAGACGATTCAGCAGGGGGATCACTTGTACTTGTGTAGAGTGTAAGAATTGGAACTTATAGCACCAATATAATATCTTCCACCTAAATAGCTATTTAAAGGCGACAGCTGTAAATCTGCCAAAAAATAATAATATAAATTATATTGTTTGGGAAATTATACCAAAACATCAGAAGTCAAGCAGATCTAATTGTGAGACAAACATCAAATATAATGATCGCCATGTTCAAATTTATAGGCCCAGACTACAAATAACACTCTGCTATACTCTCTCTCTCACTCTGGCATCGGCTGATTTTGTTGCACTGAATATTCCACGAACACCTTACGTCTGGGACAGCAGGGGGAGCTATAATGTGCATGGCTTCATCATTACCGGCAATTTTATGAATCATCACACGCTAATTTCCTAGCTAATTATCAGGTTATAGGCTGGCCCCGTATAGTCAATAATTAAGTTCTCACTTAAGCCAGCGAAAAACATATCCATCACCATAAGCACAGGACCAACAGTAATGTGTGTTTGTTCGTGTTATTTGAATATATTCAAGCTTCCCTACAACGCAGTCCCACTCAATCCCTCTCCTATTATTTTGCTTCATCTTTCCAATTATTCTACATATATATACATGTTTGTGTGGGTGTAATTGCATTATGACAATGGTAGCATTAATGATGATCAAATAGTAAGCGAGGTAATTATCTTGACATTCCTCTCTGTGGTCGCATTATTGGATGGCATGCCTGAGCCCCAAAGTAGATTCTTGGAGGCTTCTTTACCATCCCTGGAAATAGAATATTACGTCGGCCTTGAATCGGCCTATAGTCATCTCGAGAGTAAGGCACTCTTCGGAAAATAACACCATCTCGTGTAACCAGGTTTAGTAGTATTTGTGCCAACACCAGCATCTGTAATTAGTTGGATATTAGTTAGATATTGCTTGTATCTCAGACTCTGCTTGTATGCATGCCCGTGAAATAGTATGGGAGAATGCCTGGCCTGTATGGTAATTGATTTTGGCTTGTCCTGTCCCTAGAAACTGCAAGGTTTGTTAGAAATCAATTGGAATTGCTGGAATATTGTGACAGAAAACATTATTACTCCAAGGTAGGACTAGAGTATACAGGATCCTGAGGTAGGACGGCGGCGCCCTATAGTCTAGGCTCAGAGTTGATAGAGTCCCTTCAAACTGAGGATTATCCTCTCGCTTCAAACCGCAAAATGACATTAGAATCCCATTAGGATGTCTACTCCAGGGCTGGGAAAGCCATTAGCACAGTAGGAGTCTAATCACTGACATGCCATTCTTATCTGGTCTGAGAGGCTGTGAGCCTAGACAGCCTAATACGATCAGGTTATACAGAGTGATTAGGCAGGTATCCTTCTAACTTGCCCCCTGTGTTTCTTGGAAGTGGCTTCCTCCTTGGGAGGCTTTAATTACTTGAAGGGTTTTCTTAATTTTTAGTCGAGGTTAGGTTACGTAGGGTTAAAGGAAAGTAGGGTACACCCCTCGGTGTGTTATTGCTTAGTAGTAATATAAATCATTACTCCAAGGTTATTGGTACCTGGAAGTCGTCGAGGGACACTTGTATTTCTAAAAGGTGATGATGATAGGCCAAAGCACGCTGATCGAGGTTCCCCAGGGACCATTTGCATGCCATGGCTACACGCAAAAGGTCACACATAAAGGTGACAAGTATGTGTTCTTCTTAAGCGAGTTTTACAACAGTTAATATCTATGACACAACGATGACATCTTCAAATTATAACTTTAATTTCCAAAACGTGACCGACAAAAATCATGGCACTTCAACCCTGTAAATGCGACTCGAATTGATAACATTACCCGAGCCTAGATTTTATTGGCATGAGATCACGTTTTCAATTACCGGACTTAAATGTAGTTTAAATGAGTTTGTGGCAAATCATGCTCTTTCAAATTGAATCCGGTATGCTTTCTGCACAAAGCAACATTTCTGTCTGATCAAAGCAACCATTCGTTGCCATTGGAATTGAGATTTAGTTTTTATCGTACACAATTGTTAGCACGTAAGCAATTAAGTCACCCGTCACGTATCAATGCATATCGAACATTGTTGAAGAATATAATGTGAAATCTGTATGGATAATTACTTCCAGAGTCATGGAAATGTGTCTTTTTTAAAAGTATAATGTTTTTATTCCTAAGATTTTCTGGTTTTTCTATTACAGAAGGAAAGCTATGTTGAGATTTATAGCAAACTGAAATTAATGTCTGATGATTATTCTTCTTACATTTCAAACATTGCATCAACCTCTCAGAATAATTGACCTTTGACATGATTGTCTCTTTTCCTGGTTTATTCTTAGTCACTCTCTTGTATTACGTGAAGTGGAATGGGATCAATCATGAAAGATATACAAAATGTGCCTGCCGAAAATGATGGAGAAGAGGATACTTGCAGAGTCTTGAATGAAATTTAAAAAATCGTCGAGCTGATTACTCCGAGGCTTTTTGAAACTCACAATTCCGACATTGGAGCCACAGGTTTTTGTTACCCTCTATGATATACGCTAGCGTTAAATCTAATTTGTCTGATGGCGTATGATACGGACGCGAATATTAAAAAGTCCCATTGAAAAGAAACCGTTGATAGAGTGAGACCGATTGCAAAGGATGCTGTCAAGAAAGTTGTTAATAGCGTTAGACTCGTCTCTCAAATATATAACCACATATTTTTCTTATTTTTTTTTATTACAAATTTGGCCGTACATTTAAATATAGTTACAAAAAAACCTCCTGTCCACCACGTGGATGTTTTCTTGCATCGCCTCTATGTATCATTAACTTGATTATTAGACTACTGACAACAATAATAGTGAGCTTTCCATACGATTTACAATACATTACGAATTCTTATAGACAAGTCCCGACCTTTCCATATTGTCAATTTAACTCCATCAAATATTACAATTTGTTATTCAGAGAATTTCAATACATCTACATAACCTTCATCATATTCATTCATTTCATCAAAATGAGCAATCTTTCGGTATTCGATACTCTATGCACATAATCGCCTAGTCCTTATATATATAGCCCATCTTAAATACATTATTGCCTGCGCTAAATAAGTTTATATGATCCTTTTGAGTTCTCCAAAAAGTGGTGGATATCATCACAAACGAATATAAGTCACTACCACAGCACGAATCAATACAAAAAGAAGTTCAGATCGGAGTCAGGATTGGACTTACATGACTTAAACACGTGTATCCCTTTAAACACTTGCAAATCAAATTATCCAAATATTATTGGGGCCCTGAAATATCATATTGTACCAACAAATCTAACTATAACCCATCTTGAGTGTCTTAAGAAGTGGAACAACATTTCATGCTTCCAGCGAGGCCTAAGTGTGCCGAACGCCGTAAGCAATCTCGGTTTTCATATACCATCCCACACCCCATTAACATTCTATATTAAGATAATAATTCTGTGGACATTTTGATGTTCCACATCACCAATGTTGGTGTATACGTCACGAGGCTAACTGTGTTTGTCCTAGGATCCTGCTGATCGGCATTTGCGGAACCAGTGCCAGGTACCAGTCACACGAAACTTATAGTAACCACATGGCTTGGCCACTCATGATGGACATGATATGGGCCCAGGGATAACATGTAGGTAACTGATTCTGTCATATTCTGTCCCATGGAATAAGGCTGATATCTAAGATATGCATGCCATTCAGGTTCTTCTAGTGAATTCTTATTTAAAACATACATTCAAGTGATAGGCAGTGAAACAAATTAAATTCCATCGTGGTGATGTCTAGCTATAAAAACTAAAAAAAAATATAATCAATTCATGAATTGCCATGTTTTATTACATGGACTACAAGTAATAAAATCTCGGGGATTTACTTTTCAAAACTAATGTACATGCAAATGCACGTGGACGACTCCTCTTCCCTACAGGTTATTCCGGAAGTGTGCAAGGATTCAGTATGGTTGCTGATGGATCCTGACTGGTGTCTGGTCAAATAGGGAGCATGCTGTCCAAGAGAATCATGCTAATTGCTACAGCTGCTGTGGAGGCAACTCCCATCCCTCACCGCTCCCCAGTTTCTGAAGTACGATTGTTGTCTCTCGTACAACACATCCTCGAGTCTCCCCTTATTTCCAGTCGTATCGTAAAATTGTAACCTATCGCTCTCCTGTCAAATCACTACAGACTTTCGACTATATATAATGACTCGGTAAAAGGTCTACCTTAGAGAAGCTCAATATTATATCTGTAAGCTGATAATACCTTTTTCTATCATTGCATCTAATCCGTTAACCGGTGAGAAATACTCATACAAAAATGCATTATAGTTCACACGATGTGACCTTGATACCTAGTTCGCTATTCACCGTTCCATCTGGATCTCATTGAAATCTTGAAACCAGATTAAATAAACCCCTCTCCGCTACATCAAAACATCCTGTACACAAAAATAGGATAGATAGAGGATTTTTTGCATGATGAGGAGAGTATATTCAGATTGCTTTAAAAGGGATTAAATGTCCATTTCGGTCCTGGTTGTCTGCTGAACATTAATTTGACCATAATTGCCCTATTAACGTGTATGTAATGAACATCCATGGGAAAATACAGAAAGACCCGTCAATATTTACCGTGGGAATCACAGGGATGAGCATTTGTCCCGGCATCTTGTATCCGAACTGTAACTGGCCAAGTTGCATGTTTACAAATAATTTCCAGGTGTTACCGACGCCAGAATGTATGCAAAGTAGCGTTTGGCCAGAGAATCAATTGCTATACGGCAGGCAGTTGCGAAAGAAACGCCTGACCCATATGCTTAGGAATATTCTAGAATGCATCTTCTTGAAACAATTTAAGGCATGTTTTCTTAACTAATTTTGCTCGGATCTATTATGGCTTGGATCAATGACATATAATGTAGGATATTGGTGATATCATCCGGAAAGAGCATAAAGCAGAGCATATGATAGGAAATTATACCTCGGCTGTCATAATCATCAAAGATAATTGGATAGGATTGCTCAGGTGTTCATAATATTAACAGATCCGAATCAGGTTTCTAGTTCGGAATGCAGGGAAGCCCACTTCAGACATCCCTAATCAGCTCTGGCATTAGTTGACCCATGGGTATTTGCACACACTAAGTGCATAGCACAGGCGATCATTGTTGGGGAAAATAAACCGGACTAATGCACTAAGTGGGTGCCAAACGTTGCAATTTTCTGCTTGCCATCATTCCTGCACCTATATGTAATTCTTCCCGTTACCTATTTACTCATGTAGTACGTTGTAGCTCAAGAGTTGTGTCTGCTATAGATATGGACCAAAAGTGCACTGCTTAAAACCTTCAATCACAGACATAAATTGCCCAGTTCGATCCTGCCTCTGGATTTCCTATTATGTGAACAGGGGTCACAATCCCTCCTTCAAACAGCTCTCTCCATCTCTGGTTTCCGCCATCTGGCAAACATTAGGTGCAAACCAAACATCGCCAGACCAGGTGAGAGTAAAAGGTGTGACCGATCAGAGGCAATTCTTCAAATCTGACCCCGGAGAAAGTAACATGTTCCCATAGCATCGAACAAGGAAATTACAAACGGAAACTCGCGCACTTCGAGACACTGCGTGACGTGATATGACCCCACGTGACATGTGGCGCATGCTCCGCACGTGTGTGATTACGTTGGCTAGTGATGTGTCATCACAGTTGGGTATCACATGGAAAATGTATCTATCAAGAATGCTTGTCCTGATTTGCAATGCATGGCACGAGGAGTTGTGACTTGAAAGTCACAGGAAAGCGTCTAACCAAGAGCGCCGGCCAGGCCTACTTCATGACTTGTATTAACCAGCTCGGCGCCTGGATCGTGAAATATTCTTTGAGGAATGTTTATTTATCTCACTACATTTTAACCCATAGTTACCTGAGGCCAGTGGGGTCTTCAGTGGCAATCGATCTGACCTTGATCTAAACCATGAATTGAGATGAACCCAGACATTATCTCTAGCCATGATCTTGGAGCAATTGCACGTTTGATTTTCCTATTTTCCTTTGAATTGCCGTGTTGGTAAACTACTGTGAGTTTATTTGACGTTTTTGGTACCATAAAACTTCCCAACACCAGCTACTTTCTTTACTCTAGCATTTCACACCCCAGTATCACAGTGTACATTCCATGAGTTATCTTTATACACTGCCTAACACAATCCATAGGTTTCGCCCAATGGATTTAATCAGGTGAATGTACAGTCAATTGGCCGTTCCCACTTTAAACGTATTCCCAAGCCACCCAGTCAACTGTGCTAAGCTGAACGCCGCCCTTTTATTTACACCATCCAAATTAAAAGCAACTGTAGCAACCATAATGTATTTTTGCTTGTGTTTCAGTTGGTAATACGTTTCTTTTCTATAGTTTAAACTGGTTTTTGTCTGTGAATCAGTGTTAATCTCAAACCTATTGCTCGCTGTAAATTGGTCAAAAGGCCATGGCCTCAGACGATGGTTATCGCTTGAAGTGTTTGGGCGCCATCTGGCCACTTATTCTGGCACCTGCCTTGTCCCGTCTTACAATAGACCCTCCTGACATTGATGTTTTTGTTTTACATACTTTTCAATGAGTCATTTTAACTTAGCCATACCACCCTGTATGATAGCATGCAGTCTCTGTTTTAAATGAATGCAGGTTTGCTTTAGGTCTCAATGTTGTGGGTTGACCAGGGACCGCATGAAATACAACACTGGGTTAGCTTACAGTGCTTACAGTTGGTGTTGAAGTAGGGTTTAGCATAGCTTATCCCTATGAAAAGCCTAAGTTTTTGTGGTTTTGATATTTTAATTTTCGAAGGTAGTCCTGCATTGCTAAACTATCCTGTTATCGAGTGCATAAAGGTATCTTCGCATGTGTCTTGAATAATGACCCGTCCTGTGAGGATGCGTGCGACATGCATTTTGGGGGTTTGTAACTCTGGAATCCCTGGAAGAATTATCTAAATTGAGTCACACAAGCAGACAAATGTATACAATGATAAAATAAGCTTCCTATGTCCATTGTTATTGTTTCTTTTGTTTGTATTTATTCCCTGAAACAAACGTAGATAGTTCATTGCGTATTAATTGTACTGTCTATTTCCCAATGAGACACCTTTAGGGTTTGGACATGTCATCAACTGGTATTCAGCTTTGAGGACTTTTAGGACACGTAAACAGATTATTTTCATATGCCAGTATCGCTTAACCGGAATGAAGGTCAAATATACACAGTGTTGTAACCATTCCCCTGACACAGGTCGGACCCCATTCCTTAGAGGAGACGTGTGAATGGTAAATTTTGACCTTTTAATTAGGATTGTTGGGAGTTATTGTGATAAACAGGTGAAGGGTTCTAGGACAGAACCAGTTACTGAAATAAATACAAGTTAAACCTAAAACCAAAGGTTTGCAAAAGAAATGCTTGATTGCTACCACAGGCTATTAAGAAATTGATATTTTTTTGTCACTATCGTAACCTTCATAATCGAATTAAGGGTAGTTTTTATAATTCTAACTCCCAATTTCACGCGTGATTTTAAAGGCTAGGAGGCCAAAGCTATTTTTCCGACTATTTAAACTGCTCACCTCTGTGGTTTCGTCAGTCACGTGACACCGATCTTGGAGTAATTCCTATTACTCCAAGCACCGATTGAAGCTTTATAATTAACATTGGTATATATGACAAAAATTGACACTACCGTTCTGTCAGAAAATGTTTAACACTCTATGATTTAATACTATACTCGAGACAATATGGTGTAGTCATTACTGGTAGTAGGTTTCTTCGGCTTCCCAAAATACACCATTTAATACTTTACACATGTCCAATCTCCTTCAAAGTCCATCTGCCTTTTTCCACGAAGACAAGAAGATCGTGATATTACTAACAATATGAGATAATCAATAGTGAAAGGTCAGAACCCGATGCGTACATCATTCCTCTAAGTGAGAGGGTGACCTTTTCCCCCAGGGCTGGATACCTCCCTAGCACTCTTGCATCGGTTCCCTCTTCTCCGGGTCGCTTGGTATAAGATGGGAGGAGATTAGGGAGTCTGGTACCAGTATGGACTTAGAAGGTTGTGGTTTGGAGGGAAGAGTCTTATGGCATGGGATAGAGGGCGAGCGATAGCGAGCTCTCTATCCCATGTCCATAAGGCTATTCCCTCCAAACCACAACCTTCCAAGTCCTTTAGGGGTCGACCACAGACTCTATCCGCTGGTAGGATTGTCCGTTACAAGGGCAATTTAGGGACAAAACTGGACCAGAGACCCCTAAATGATAAGAGGCCCTCCAGCGCTTCCAATTTTTTAGCACTTGCATACGGCATCCCTGAAAACGGGGCACATCTTAGGACAGAAAAACATTCTTTTAAATCGGTATTTATCCACTCTCCCTTGATAAAAGAAAGGTATACTGATGACCTTTGTAAACGGTTTTAAAATGAGTGTTATGAAAATATCTGAACTTATTGTAAACAGAAACATGGTAAAACCTCTGAGTGAACGCCAGCAATGAGCCGCACGCCCCCGTGTGGATATATTCTGAACTCCAATGTGGCGTTGGTTGCACCAGCTGGATACGCTATCTGGTGGCATTTACTCCACCCAACATTGTACTGCAGTGATATAGCAATGGACAAATATATCTTTCCTTTCTTTCAATTTATTTAAAATATATGATAATTCGGTCTGTTTGGAATGCACATTATTTAGAGTATATCTATATAAAAAAGACACCATATTTACAAGTAGAAAAATCTTACGAGCATTTATAATAAAAAGAAAGTCAGATGTCGGTTATCTTGGCAAATAACATTTTTCCTTTTGATAGACTTCCAGAGCTGTGTCATGTCGCGGAACTAGTTACGTATTTAAAAAAACACTTGCTATATTCGTTAGCCAATAACCGATACTGAGCAGGTAAAAAAATCAGAAAATCGTAATCATTGCACCGGGTAAATAGATTTAGGGTAAATTCCAAATTTCCTATATTTAATGAACTGTAATAATAATGTTTCAATATGCGCCGGATAAACATGGCTTAATACACAAATGTTATATTCTAATAATAGTAGTTAGTAGAATATTAGTAACGCGAAAATATAGTCCATAATTATTTCAACAAGCCTCAAATGGAAGAGTATCGAAATTGTCGGACGCTTCTTCCGACCCAACCTGAGAGATAATTTTCATTTTATATGATGGCGTTGGGGGAAGAGTTCGGCTGAGGAGATTCCTAAGACTGGCGATTGTTCCTGCAGTAAAAGAATTACTCCTGGTGAAGGGTCCATGGCTCCTGGAGGAATTGAAGGGATTATACAAGTTGTTCATGAACGGGGCCGAAATGGAACGCTCAATCGGCGGCGGGAACCCATTATCCTGAGAGTTATGTTTGTCTATTATAGATGGAATTCTTGTAATTGGCAATTCATCGCTGACCTTGTCAAAAGAAGGTTGTCGAGATAAAATTGGGCGTTTGTTATCGACTGAGGGATTTTCATTTGAAGATAAGGAAGACGATTTCGTGTCACATTGTTTTGTCGCACTAATTACTGAGTGCCATTTCTTGTATTCCATTCCTTCTTTCTTGAAAAGCCAATATGTCTCATCCACAACAACAGGATCCCCATCTTTCTGCAAAAGAAAAAGAAATAGCAAAATGTCCTTTCATTCATAAATAGTATTGTGCGATACAGCCAGACACTCGTTTATAGAACCCAACTATCGTTACATGGACGATAAACATATACATATGGCCAATTCCACCAATTTGACAACATTTGGCCCCCTAGACCCCCCCCCTGAGTACAAAAAATTGAATTTTAGATTAATCAGTTCATTTGTTGTTTTTTATCAACCTTATATATATGTGCATGGAACTACAAAGTATGGAACCATTCTGATTATTAGTAATTTTTTTACAGGGGGGTCGAAAAATAGATCCCAAATATGAAAGTAATGCCAACAATAACATGTCGAATAATGGCACATATTACTACATAAATGAAGATTCGGATTAGAAATAAATAAAACAAATATGCACATAATGTACTGAACTATTTTGTATTTGATAGGTCACGACATAGGGGTGATAACACTTTTTAGTTTGTGAAAATATTCCAACTAGAAGAAAAGTTACAGCCAAATAACCATTCAGTAATGGTAATCATAATGGCAGCGGCAATGGTGACATGTCATTGACCCTAGCTCTGCCCCTATATTAGATGTATACACATTATATAACTCATTATATTTAGAGTATACATATACATTCATTACCCTTGTTTACTTTTTTAAGTTAACTTGAATACTTGAATTGATTGTTCCTGTCCTGTTTAAGTATTTAGAGGCAATTTCTTTTAGGATAAATGTTCTAATATTATATATATATGTTAGGGATACAATTTCTGACATTTTGTGACGGCAGACGTGACGTAGACGACGTGACGAAGACGACAAAAGCGTGACGAAGACGACAAAAGCGATTTGCAGTAAAAATCATGTAAAAACGACTTGGAAATTATTAATTTCAGTCTACATAGATTGCTATTAAGCAAAGTTAATAATAAATGTCTAATTTAAAGTTTATTATTAAATTCATGCCTTGTAAGGCTCTAAAAACGGTAAGAACGACACTTGCTCCTTTTGTATGAGTAAAGATGACATTTCTCATTTTTTGGTAACGTGTTCCAGAACCAAAATGCTCTGGCAGTATATATTAAGATGGATTTATAATAGTGGATATCTCAACAAAGATGGAGAAGGCAATGTAATTTTCAACCAAAGAGGTAATAGCATTGTGCTAAGACCAAGAGATATTATCTTCGGTATTGATATAACAAATATCAACTCAAGAGTTATAAATTGGCTTATTCTACAATTGAAGTCATTTATCTATCGACAAAAACTGTTCGACAAAGGTAGAGTTGATTGTCTCTCAGCAATGTATGAATTAAGAATGAGGGCAAAGGTAGTACTGTATTCCTTCAAACTCAAAAAAATAAACTCTAATGAAAGAGTAATATGGAGGCGTATATCTGAAGACATAGAGGAACATATTATCGAGCTTAAAAAATGATTTATTTCTACTTATGTTTTCTTCCAGCCACGCGAAATTAGAATTGTATATGCCCAGACGGCAGGTTTCAGAAATAAAGTCGGTTGCAAAAACAAAAAAACATATACATATACACACCTTAAATAATGTGTTCGAGTTAAATTGGGAATTCGGTCGGAACATTAGTAGATTGTACTTCATAAACTCTTATAAACTGATATAGATATTGTTTAGATTAATATTCTATGTATAAGCACTGGTTTGTTTGGTGCGCACATGGGTTTCATGTCATTATTGTAATATATAATTTCCCTCGATTTGATGGGTAACAAGCGAGATGGTTGACATCAGCCCAAGTGAAACGTACGCCATCGGGGACAGGTGTGATATTGATTTGTCCCGAGACGGACACCGACTTGGCAACAGGACATGTGTTTTCTTTGCTGGTGAACTTCTTCAAATATTGTTCTTGCATAAAGCGTCACTTTCTTTGAGGCCAAATGACATGTCAAGTGATTAGAAAATAGGAAATAGCTGTATGGATGCATTACAGGTGAAAGGTAAAGATGAATGTGTCCCAAGTGATATGGATGTCCCCTTCACTAAGGTAAATATTGTCTGTAATGAAACGTAACGCTGTTCCTCTGACGCATTGCACTGATTATATTTCCTGGCGAACAGAACACCAAACAGATTCCGATTATGTTTCACTGCAAGTTTTATCATTTAATTTCCGAATTACAGTCTAATGTGACTCAAAATATTTTAGAGATATTTACAAATATTTACAATGATTCGCATTGCTGTTGATCACCGTGTTATACAATAAACGCATATTTTCGTAATCAATAACAACCGTGCAGACACAGAAATATAATTCTCCCAGCAGATGGTTTTGCTACTCATTCACAGAGAATTGGGGATAGGAGGTTGGCGTATAAATATAAGGGGGGTTCAGGGGAGGCGTTTGTGTGTTGGGGGTGGGGCCGGTCAAAAGACCATAGACAAAAGAAAAAAAAAGATGTGTGGAATTGTATAACTTGATTTTGGTGTTCAATTGGTCATAAAATATAATGGTGCACTTCGATAAGAGATGCCATTCAAAGAGGACATATTAATACAAATGTGTCACAAGCTATATGTGAAATCATGGAAGATTTGTTTGTGGGACCAGACTCTGACACTTAAAGCAGTAAAATGTGCTGTACATGATATAAAAGTATATCACAAACAATCTAATTGTGCAATTATGGGAAGCTTGTCAAATATATCCGTTCGGGAAACTATATAATTCATGCATAATTCAGGGGAAATTGTAACATAGGGCCAATACACATATCTTTGGACCCAAACTAGAAACATGACGCCTCAACAGTATGTTTGATTAGCGTGGTACTTACATGAGTTGACGTAGATGCGTTGGCTTCCAATCTGAAGTAATCAAGGGCAAATATAGTCAATGCGTCCTTAAAGTTTCGGGAAACGAGAACCCTGGATTTCCTAGAATAAGCCAAAAGTCGGTAGGTTTCTTCTATGGCGTTGCCCATGATATAACATTTAGGCGGCATGCTAAATTTTACCAATCCGGTATATATAGATCCATGGTGCATTGCACATTGGTAAAAGACCTCATATACATGGGAAGACGTTTGGGGAATTTCATCTTCTGAAATTATCTCAAAAGCCATCCTTGCTGCCTGGATTGCTTTCCTCTTTTCCCGACTGCCTGCTCCGTATATAATCACATAAATACCACTGGTATAATCTATTTTAAAAGCATTATAGTGTTTTGTAATTCTATCTAATCTTTTTTCTAACCTGTCCATTTCTTTCACAATGGAGGCCTTTCGTCTGCTCCCCTTCGCTTCAAGTATGATTTTGACAATGATAATACTTGCAGTGGAAGTTATTTCAATATCGGATGTTTTTCCTTTTTCACTAAGTCTCTTTTGCATCAATGGGGGCACCATATAGTCCTGCATCGCTCCTATCTTTGCTTCGGCAGCCTCCAGCTGGGCTGTTTGTTCTTTTAGCTTTTCCTCGAGACTGTTGGTGTAGTCTTCTGCTGCTTCTACCATGTTGTCGAGAACAGACTTCTTAAAACTATGAGCCTGTTTGAGCATCTTCTGTATTTGCTCACACGATGGCCTCATGGAAGGAGATTCCGACCAGGCATACTCTAATATTTGCCTTACTGTCGTCGGTGTCTCTTCATCATGAGATGGCCTTAGGTTGTTACTTATGACCGCTTTAAGAACTTCGCTGGGAGAAAGAGTTTCTAAATACTGAGTATAAGCATCCTTGCGAGTAAAGGTTTCTTGGAGAACAATAGCATAGCTGTATATATCACAGGAAAGGGTTGGGTGAACAGTGTTTCCAGGTTTAAGTAATTCTGGGGCTGTCCAGAAATCTAGCGTTGCCTCAGCATCCTTTCCAATCTCATCAGCAGTCTTTTTGACCTGTGCCAGGGGATTCCTTTTGGGATCCAAGTGTGAGAAGAGATGGCAATATTCCCAATCAGCAATCTTTACCATCCATTTAAAATCAACCAAACAACTTGATGTCCGAAGATTGCCATGAATGATACCTTTCGAGTGAAGGAAAGCTAATCCTCCTATTATATCTAATGCAAGTGAGAATTTACAGTCTGTGTTAAAGGTATACTTGGGGTTCTTCAAAAGGTCGGATAAGGGTCCTTTGGAACAGTAATCACTGACTACATATCGCTCCCCTTGAAGCTCTGCCAGACCATAGAAATTAAGGACATTGTAATGAATGATATCATCTCTCATCGAAAGGAGAAGCCTTTTGGTTGCCCTTGAAACCTTTGTCATTTCTTTGATCTCAAGCAATCGCAACCCCACAGACAATCCGCTCCACTTGCCTGGCCATTGGAGGATGTGTTGCACCATTTGGTATCCATCCTCAATTTCATCTGCATCTTTCAAAGACCTCACCGAGTTCCACATCACGAATCTTGACTTGTCGCCATTTTGGGATTTCGCTGTTGTGTAAAAGACAATGTCTTCAATTGGAATTTCCCAAAGGTCCTTATCAAGGGCCCGATTCTTTTGTATTTGTCGCATTATAAAATAACAGGAGATTCCAAACAATAATGTTACTACAACGGTGACACCTATTATAACAGGAGTCTGCCAACCATTGTCTTGGCCACGATGTTCAGCAATGATGCTAGCCTTCACTGAAGGCCACACATTTTCACCTTGACAAGAGAGTTTCTGCAAAATTAACTCTTCAATTCTCTCTGCAATGCTTGAAGTAACTGGGACCATATTTTTCTCTCGACAGATTGAGCTGGCTCCTTTGTCTCGTGTAAGCCAATATATATAACGACTAAGTTCTCTAACAGAATCGCACTGTGAATCTACATCCATCCTTACTAGCATGTAGGTGAAGCTTGCTATGGGGTAAGACCTTTCTGTCTGCTGACTAGAAAGTTCTAGCGCCAGTTCATGTGTCATGACTCTGGCTGCTTCATCCATTGCAAGCTGTACGCTACCAAGAGTAGGGTGTACCACAAAACCTTCCCAATTCTTCAGGCTGGCGTACTGAAGTTCCACATCAGTTGCATCGGCCCAACCAAGATACCCAATGCTGTACTTGAAAGACCTGATTAGACCCGCCATTCCAACAGTGGAATTCCCATAGAATGCAATGGTCTTGTTTTTCCATCCACTTTTCTCAAAGAAAGAGCCATATGTTCTGTTCCAGTGTGAGTCTAGCGAAAATGCTGATGTCACTGTATTGGTGGTGCCTGATTTGTCATACCTTGCAATAACTTTTATCTTTTCACTCGGGAGAGTTAGATTTGGGTTCAACGATTGCAGACGTGGATCATCCCAATGGGTTATGCTACCATTGTAAATTTCTATAGCAGTTTCCATCGATATTGTGAGATTCAAGTTGCCTTCAACAACATCTCCCAAATTGTAGCCGAAGACCACAGGCCTGTAACGATAATAGATTAAAATTAAAATGAGTTTTGGTTGGATTATTTTGGTCAAAGGACAGGAGTGTATGGGTGGTATATTAAAAGGAGCCCAGTCCTTCAGGATCCCATCCTAAAGAAAAACATGATTGCAAACATCGATAAGCCTCGTATGGAAAGATGAAAGGGATACTCAAATTTGCATGTTCGTGTGGATTTCTTTTTCGCTGATTTCTTCAATGCTGGAGGGCGATAAAATCATGCAGCACAGTTCGTATTTTTTTGCGTCAATAAAAATAGTATATTCATATCAATGTTAGGACACCATCGACTAACCTGGCAACAGAAATATTGAAACAGACTCTGCAACCATGGTACGTAATTGTAGGATTCGAATTCACTCGCAAATATTTACGACTATAGGGGGCGGGGGCAATCACATAAATCCCAATATCACAGGATCGTATATTGATAGTATGTTTGCTGTTACACTTGACGGGAGAGCAAATTGCCTATAATCAGAACGACAATTAGATTTGGTCAGGGATGTTAAAAACGTATAATTCATCGGCAAAATGAATATAAATAACCATTAAGACCACCGGAGGCTTGCTATAGAGAATCTGTAGCCGACTAGTAAAGAATTAGAAATTTTAGAAATTGTAATTTTTGGGGATTTTCTTCCTTTTTAAAGCAGATTTATCATTTCTAGAAGAATGGGTCTTCAGATTATAGACAGGTGCCACATCTTGTAAAGTGCCGCTAAAACTATTTTAAAGGGACTTACGCCAGGTTCTATTGATGGAGGTGGAATTTTAGATTCGGAATATACTCTTGGCCTTCAAACAGTTTAATGCAACTATAAATCGATTAATAACATTTCCCTAGCGTCCCTCTGCAAATGCGTTCGTTCACACACCGCTGGAGCACAATACCAAGTTTATAAAGTATGTATGAGCATTTATGGGCATTCTAATGCATTTGGTATTGTGATCTATTAGCCACATAAGTGTTAGTGGCATTAGTAATTTGATATCGCTTCCCGTTTAGTCTTGTTATTTTTTGCAGTTATCTTAATAGCGAGCATCAACGTTGTTCGAATATTGAACGGTAAGTTTTGAAATAAAAAAATTGCTTTGTCACTTAAGACTTTCAATGTTTGGAAAAGAGTGTGTTAAGAGAACATGCATGATTGCATGACCCCCTTTTGTTCTAGATGTATTGTGCGAGATCAAAGGGTTAAATGCAACCTCTGTAGTTAGCGGAAATCATATTATGGTCTTATGTCACTGCCCATAACACATTTATGAGAAAATCGACGATTATTATCACAAGTTCTAATTAGGTGTGACGGTCTTTTCAGAAGGTATTCACCTATATTTGCCACAAACCATTACCACATGCAATGAAACTCATCGAATCTTGTGTTTTCCCTATGCAACTTATGAATATAATCATATATGTGGATGCTTACAAGTTGCATATATTGGGTTTGAACCGAGGTATAGCGTTGCACATGTACATGCACATTATATAGAGGATAACACATTAATTCAACTTACCCTGCCATTGTTGGGAATGTTAGGATGTTAGGATTGTTCTCTGCCTGCTCTGTAGTTAGACTAACATCAGAACCAGCGTATTCCACATCAGTTCCTTTCATAATTGCTTCTATTCCCGCTGATGAACCGAGAGACTTGTAGATCATCTCCAAATGAACACCTGCTTTCCGTCTTGTCTCTTTGAACATGTCTATCCATTGTGTATATACAGTCTTCGGGAAGCTTGCCCCTTGTCCTCGGATCTTGACCTTTTCCATAGCCTCCCCATTTCCTATTGATGCAACTCCAAAGAAAATAATGTTAAGGTAGAATATAAAATCTATGGATGGCCGCATTGCTCAATCCCTCCTTCTATTATTCATTTTATAAACATTCCACTCGATAGCTGCGTCAATGAAAACAAATTGATCTTTCGATCTAGGGTTTTCACAGAGGTTTCACAATGTTTGCCAAGTGTGCTATTTTAACATGACGTAGTTCAGAGTTCAGAGCAACATACCACCCAAAACTATTGTCTGTATCCTAGATGGAAACTGGGTTGATGCTATTTCATCCTTCCATCACTACCAGCCAATGCGTGGGTCAAGCCTATTATAGGCCCCTGCATCTGTCATAAGTAAAAGTAGAAAGATCCCAACCTTTCGTGAGAGATCTAGAAGCATGGGAATAAAGTGCTGATACTATCCATTTGATAGACCTATATGTATGAGTGTGTCCATTGATCCTGTGACCATGGATGACCGTGTTTTGACATCTAACAAAGCCCATCGATTATCAGGCACTTCCCGATTATCTACCTCTGTGTATAGGTATTAGCGATTGTTAGCCAGATGAATTCCAACTAGAGCAACACCTGACCACACCACGCCCATCTATAGTTCCTAAGAGACATTTCATGAATGAAAATCAATGTCAAATCAACACGCCCCTATTAAGTGAGGGTGATCTGCTGCAGTTGTCCAAGTGTGGCTCCTTCACATGTGACAAGAGTTGATGAGTGCAGGTAGAAACCGATTACGTGGACTGAGAAGAAGTTTATAATCAGCTCAAGAGACACAGTTATAATTGAGAGCGAATCTGTGTAAATTCCACATTATTAGATATACACTCCTTGAGATAATGATGCGCCTGTTCGCTGTCCGTCAATTACTCAAGGTCGCGCTGGATCGCCCACGAGTTATATAGATAGCTGCATGTGCCTCGATCATTCGGCTGTCGCCCGAATCGAATGCAGGTGCGAAGGCATTGTGTCCAATTTTTGTTTCGTGGGAGTGCCAGTATTTGTGGGATCCCTAGCGAGCAAACCGCTGGACGTCCTATGCACTGCATGAGAAGAGAAGAGACTATAAGTAGAGACACGTGCGATGCATTACACTATTGCCTTTCTTTACATTGTTAACGCTCCGGGCGCGCACACCACATCAGTTGTGGAATAGGCCTACATCAGGAGTTGATGGATATATCAGTGAGTCGGTGTACTATTCATGTGGTGGGTGGGTGTTAGTGTGGACATTCTATAGTTATGTGTGAGATGCAAGCGTGGGGAGGGAGGGGGAGGTGGATAGGAAAATGTACTACTTTAATTGTGTGGCAACATAAATAGGCCTCATCTATTGTTGTTATTTATGCGGTTGCCTTGTTAAAGCTCGCACCCTTATCATATTTCTTCTGGACCATGTGCCATGACATTACTATGCCTTGTGCTGCCTTAAATTTAATCTATTAATATATCTTATCACAATTCATTATTGTAAGATGAATTTACCGTTTCTTTTTGCCGTTTACTTGCTTCAACAAATGCCGGTTTTAATGGAATTCCAGAGGTTCAGAGGAACCGTATCGGAAATTGGCTCTAATTTGACAGACACATCCATATTGAATAGTAGGTCCGATATGATTTTAACAACCTGAAAGATTTAAATCCTAGTCGTTTTGTTTGTCCGGTTTAAATGTGCTAGAATATTGACACTATATCACATTTAGTGCGCCCACCCATGAGTTGATGTGGACAGGCAGTTTATTTAGTTCTAAATAGCTACACATATGCTCAAACAACTGAATTATGGTCCTGAATACTAAACATGTCAGGTGCATTAAACCGCTGTATGCAGACACACGGATAAACCGGCTTAGTGGACTAGGCCCTTTAAACTGTATGTAAATGATGAGAATAAATATGCGGGTATCGCGATTGAAAGAAGTGAACCATCTGTATCTGTACCGCCATGGCACATGTCACCGGCGGATGACAAGCTGGAGTGAAATGAAAAACCTCTTTCAAGAGATTCCACACAGCGTATAATATAAATAATGTGGCTATCTGTCATATAGCAGGAATTTATATGTGTACCGCTAGGCTAAAATGTTTAGAGTGAAGCTAGTTAATCGAAGAAAAACAGCTATATAGCCCACTCGGTCCTAGTGACATTCAGACCAATCTTTTCATACACGAATTCATTTCTAGTAAATGACAGGATTGGTGTTCTCGAATGCCAGGAAAAATGGTTTGTTTTGTTTCACTTTTCCTGACCAGCACAAGAAATGTGATCCAAAATCGAACAGAATATCAATCAGAGTGGATAGAAAAAAACATCGTGGAAGATAAAAACCAAGCTTTATTTTTTTTATCGTAGAGAACGATTGTAGGAAAGACATTCTACAGCTTAAAAATGCCTGGATACAGACACTAATACTCCCCCCCCTACTCTGTCTGCCATACTAAAGGTAGAACACTATTTCAGTCAACAGAGTGTATGATTCAGTCTGCTACATACAGTCATCTAAATCGATCGTTCATATATAAGTTTTAATGTATATAAATGCTAAAGCATGAGACAAAGAAGAAGCCGTTTGTTTTTTAGAATCTACAGGTCTTTCTCATTAACATACTAAAAATCTAGATCCATAAAAAACAGGGACGACCCTCTACTAGCGCGCCAGCCAAAGAAAAATAGTTAGAAAATATAGGAAAATCACCCAAAATTAAAGAATACTTATATTACTTCCAATGGGACTCAACTTTTTTGGGTAAAATCATCCCAGCCTGAAGCACAGACATGTAGGACCCTAAATTAAAATTATTGAACTTAAAAATAAATCCAAGATGGCCGCCATATTTCTTTTTAAGTTCTTTTTTGTAAAATAAATATATTACATGAATTGGGACTCAACCTTTGTATAAAATAATATTGTACAAAAAAATACTTACGTTAGATTAGATAAATAAATTGACCATCAACATTTACCAATTACACATTAATACGTCAGTATCATTTTACACCCACACTATAATTACTGCAATCCATTTAAGAAAGTCAGACAATAGATGATAGTTAATGCTGGGGTGAAAGTTGAGCAAGAAATAAACAACCAAGAAGTAATCTCCCTAATAATAACAATAACTATTGGATAATATATGTGTGTGTTTACAGAATACATTGTACATCATGTTTTTTTTGCGTGCGTGTTATTATCACAAAAGTCGGTACGTACATTGCCTCACCTTGAAAATAAATAACTAAAAGTATTTTCCTTTCAGGACCACGGGTTCTTACCCATGTTTACTAGATATAACGATTTTGTGATTGTCCAACAAAGCCATTCATACCATTCGATCAACAAAATTATGTTCACAACGCAATTGCCATAACTAATGGTATGCAGGTGTTTAGAATGTGTCGGCCCTTCGAAATAAATTGAATATCCCCGCCATCATCTACCATAACAGAGATTTTGTATAAACTGGAACGTCCATGTGACAGGAGATGAGAGGTCGACAAAAGCTTAATGGTTGGATAGAAGTGGAGAGAAGACCAACCGTCTGATCCTCTATAGGGGTATGGGTCATGACCTGCACGCATGGCCACTTCCTTATACTACTGCGTTGAAGCTTATAGTAGTTTCTGAAAATGGGGATTCGTTGCAGGCGAAATTAAGCGTACTTTGTGTTAGACAAATACAAAACCACAAAAGCCAATGGGAGCGAGTAAGTGGTAGGGGTTTAGTAAGTGGTAGGGGTTTACGCCTCGTGTACCACCAGGGTCCCATCCCCGGCTGTCGTTATTAATGCGATGACTAGGATGGTTTAATGGACAGTCCAACTGTGATTAACATAAGAAAGGACAACGATAGAGAAGTTAGGGGTATTAAAGTATTTTACACGGGTATCATTAAAGTCGGGACATTCTAAAAGGAAATGCTTGACAGTTTAATAGTGGGGGTTGACGACCAATACATTCAGGTATTGGTTCACCCTTCACTAAATGGACGCGTGTCAGTCTAGTGTGCCCACCAAGACAACTATAGAAAAGCACTTTTCGTCTGGTGGTAAAAATAACCTTATACAGACTCAGCAAGTGCATCTACAACAAGTATCTATTGGATTTTGTTGTCTACACATCTATCCCATTCAGTTTGCCAAATACAGTGGACATATGTTCAAAATGACAATGTAATGGGGGTGCATTCTAATTGTGGGTGGGGAGGGGGGGTGGACGAAAGCAACTGCAGAATAATATCCAGGGACGCGTCCTGCTTTGAAAGATGGTGAATGAAAAGTCAGGCATTTAAAACACATAGGATATTATCGCATCGCATCGCAAGAGAGCTATATTGAAGATTACTAGAACAGCTCGCAAAATAGTTCTGTCCGAAACCAGTCACACATGGCGCGAAATAAATCTATTGATTGTCATACTCATATAAAGATAAGAATATAATAGAGACCATTGTCGGAAACTGTTCATTGAATTTGGACAGAATTCTCCACATCATAAAACCCACAGAGAAATAGACAGCATATAATTTCTTGTGAATCAATTGAAAAGTGGCATCCTTCCATGCAACGATTAATCTAATCTATAACAAAAGACAGCCATTAATAGCGTTCGTCTTTTTTATATTGCCATATTTTATACTAGCACTAAGAAAAGTGGGATTAGGAAATAAATCTTTGGTCGATGGTACTTTGGTACATTAGCGCCTCCTTTATAATTAATTCATGGTGTGATGCGTCATTTTCTTTGATGAATATTTGATACCTTCCTCCGTAACACGAATGTATATGAATAGAATATTATTAGGTGCCGTTATGAGTATATACTTTGTCAAGGACTGGTAGCTACTTTTTAAGGCAATACTACAAGACGATCCATCTATTACTGACATATCAAAATTAAATTAATGTCATACTTTTTCCCTATTATTTCCAAAAACATGGGGAGATAAAGGTTACATATTGATGAAGAAACGTTTTCCTAAAACGCTTGCAGAGTAGCTTAAAAGGCAGTTTGATCACCACTAGTCACTAGCAAAAGTTGTTAGGAATTATTCATATATTTGCATATATTTTGCGGTCTCCTTTGGTAATGAGAAAATAAATTATTAATAAATGGGCTATATTACGACAAAGACAGGTTGCTAATACCCTTCTTTGTAATTTGATCTGAGGGGAACACACTGAAGTAATATGTGTTCAGCTATCCAGGAAAGAACACATAATAACCTATTTTGGGCGTTCAAACGAGGATCTGGAATTTTACTGGTTTTCACCTCGTGATAAGTGGCAGGTGGATGTTTCAATTTTGAGGAACATATTTTGTACTCCCATTCGATTTTGTATAATACCGCGTTCATCATTCACCCTCAACTTCATGCCATACATCATGGAAATGCGAGGTGGAACATGCTATTTAGAATTACACCCTCTGATCGTTTCACTAGATTATGTGTCAAGAATATGTAATATCATTGATCCTGATATTTTTTTTCTTTATTTTTTTTTTTATTTTTTTTTCTTTGATCCTGATATTTAATGCATATTGCTCTACTCGTGCAATCAATTATGATTTGGGTGTATCATATTGTGTATTCAGCTATGACAGATGGAATAATTGTGTGAGGGATATCCTTTCAGTTTGTAGTTTCAAAAACATATTTACTCCGGGCATCAATAAAATTAGTGCCCTGATGATAACGGCAAATATGGGGGAATTGAATGAAATTGTTTATTAAAGAATGCCTTGAACGTGTTTGATCACCTTACCTAGGTAGTAATTCACTTAAACAAAAGAATGTACTACACAGTCCACAGCTAGTCTTGTAAAGCGTTTTTCTCCCGAACGGAGTGCATTGTGAGTTTTTAGAGTGACAAAGCGGCAATCAATTTTCAATATCAAATAATTGTATATGACATGAAACTTGTTATGTGGATTTTTTTCTCAAACCTATCTCTTCGATGTTCTCTTTTAAATAATGTTCTATTTCTTATGTGGTAGGAAAATGAAATACTTATACCTGTGATTGTATACTGGGGGCAAGTGAAAAAACTTGCCAAGAGGACTTTTAAAAAAATGTTGAACCCAGTCAAAAAAAGAACAAATTAAATTATTTTATCTATATTTTCGTCATCAGCACAATAAGCTTTGGATGAATTACAGTGTGTTTATGCATGTATTCGGTAAAACCAACATAAATAAAATGGCATCGATGCAATACCATTTGGGATACACATCTGTGCATATTTCGAGGGAAAAGTTTATCTGAAAATGAATGCTTCAATTCGGTATCCCCGCGCTATCCCAAAATGTTAAAGGATATCTCCGTGTTTGTTCAGCTGTTTTATATGTAAATTAATCGATACGATGCGCATGAATGTATATAAACTGTCTGTGGTTTTCGCGTATAAGTCATTGTTTTAGTGGGTTAACAATCAATATTGCACCTTTGATTTCCGTACTAACATTGAGTTGGCTCGGGTTTACAAGAACGATCAATGCAGATGCAGGCGAATATAGTGTATATATATATGCGTTTTTAAAAGACAGTTTAGGGGATTTTTTTTCTAAATATCATTGCTCTTTCCTTTCAACCGGTTACAATCTGGGAAGAATAAATGCGCCAGGCAGTGTTCTACAACATTTGGTCTACCTTCGATTTGTCCAAACTGTTATTTATTCTAAATATAACTCTCCCAGTGGGTTAATATGGGCAGAGGGTCAATGATTCGAACTGTGTCCTAGTTACGCCGCTGCCCGAGCCATACCGCCAGTACAGCGGATGAGAACTTGCATTTGTTGCATTGTTGCATCGGACATCTTTTATAGCCTATTATATGCTTACCTGAGCTGTTGGAGCATAATCATTGTTGTTTGTGAAATATCTTAACATGAACCGGATTGATCGAATGGGGTCTTAAGTATGGTAAGATTATTCAGGATTTGCTTTGAATAAATGCATGATGTATAGTGAGTTTGAATTAGGATCTACGAGCTTGTTCTTATTCTCGAATGGTAGGCTACTTTTTCCCCAACGCAGCATTTTGCATTGATCGCTTATGAATGCAATGGTTTTTAGGTCATCTTTTCGCCAGCGGAAGAATGCTGCAACAGCAAAAGTCTACCATGACTTGGGTTAGTCTAGGCTTTATTATTCACTTTTCATATTTATCTACGAGGGTATTTTTTTAAAACTTGTATCATAATCAGACATAACCTACCCATCTGGGGATTCTAATTCCTTGGCCTAAAACGGCGCTTCTTACATCTTCTGGGAAAAGTTCACCCTATTCCTTTGCCTTTGTTATCATTTTACTTTAAAGACGTTGTAACGGAGGAAACTGAGCTAGCCTACATAAGCCTATGTCTAGGTAAACATTGGCGCTGCTTGTTGCTGTTGGACTCAATGTCACTTGTGGCACGGTGAGATTCAACCCACCTGAATAATTCACAGTATCCTAACAATCGGTGCGACGTGGTAGCGCTGGTGGGATAAGGAAAGAGTAGAATGAAAACAAATGCTGAAAAAAGAAATGTGTTGATATAGGATCAAGTGGGAATGCACGTATCGCTACTTGTTTGGGAGTATGGGTTCATGGATTATTTTGGTTGAAATCTTATGTAAAAAAATAAAACAACCCAGCAATACCGTTCTTAGAAATTGCAAAAATGTTTCATTATCGAAACACAATAATGGTCCCAAGATAGTTGTTAATGGGACTTAATGTTAATTGTTTATGGGAATTAGAACAACGTGTGAGTCGAATACTGATATCTTGAATCGAAAAAAATGATAACATCTATACCGATGAATGACCAGAGGAATAAGTTCATAATTCAATAATGTTTTGTTCATACCGAGGTTGTTTTTTTAATTAAAAAATACTTTCAATGTGCTGACCACACATCCGTTTGGCACATCTTTCAGATCCTAAATTGATAAGACGTTCGCGAGAACCTGGAATCACCAACTGAGTAAGGCCCCATATCAACTGGGCCGATTATTTGACAGAGGGGCGTCCCCCCCCCCCCCCTGAAAAAATAAACGGTTTAGTTGATAGGGGGTATTTATGCAGACACAAACCATGACGCAATCTCAGCATCACAATTCACATGCACGTCTGATTTTTCGATAAATTTCATGCCATAAATAACCTGGCCTCCTGTATAACGATGTGCCAAACACAAGAAGAAATCTGGACAGAGACAGAAATACCCTGGTCAATAATATCTATGGAATCCGATTGAAATGTGACTGAGAGAAATCTACCATCGATGGTACCAATTTGTCCCCGACGAGAGGAATCAATAATACTCAAACAGATCAAATAATAGAACTTCTCGTGGTCTCGTATAGTCACTGTAATTTATAGAACGATATAAATACTGATACTTTACAAATTTTGGAGTGGATAGGCTACATATGCATGTCTGAATATTATTCGGAATTTTCCAGGTAGATAGTAGTTTTCATGTTGATAGCTTTTAGATTAATTTTGAACAGCTATACCCATTTCTTATGTATCCGTGATTTTAAATAATATTTTTTGTAAAATTAGATGTCAAGTGTCATATACCTCTTCAGGCTCAGGCCCTGCATGACTCAAGTGTTATGAATCATGTTAGATTATTTACCACCATACAGTGATACCTATTATATTAGTAGAATCAGCCTGTACTGTTTGTTTACTCGAGACAGCTTTTTAAAAAAATATTTTATTCAAACCGAGTGAACCAATGTCCCAGGATGTTTTTTCCATCGATTTGGGAAGAAACATAGATCTATTTTGGGCCAGCTGAAATCAACTCCAATATAAAATGCGGTGTCGCTGGAATAATAGGCAATGTACACATACGAGGAATGCTACACTCCATAGAGAGGCTCAGTAGACTCGTATCCAAGGTAACATTGACGACATATTGCTGATCTCATTGGCCTGCCGTCCACGTCCTTCCCTGGCCAGATATATAGAATTTCGTCTATATCGATGGGATAATGAATGTACCACTTCCATTATCCTATCACAGGGATCGTATGAAGTTATATGGGTCAGATTTTCAGAAAATGTACAATTCACCTGAAGCAATCCTCTTAAATAACCAAAATTTCAGACGAAAATAAAGTTCAAAATACAGTTCAACCTAACCAAACAGATTGCTAGAATCAATGCAATGCCAAATATACTCGAATTTACCTAGTATTGGCCAAATTGCAGCCTGTTTTAGCAGAAATTACAAAATGTGTAGAGCTGCCAATTGTACATTTTCTGAAAATCTGACCCATATACGTTAGCGCATTCCTTAGATTCTATTGAGACCTCAAAACAGGTGAGTGTTGCGAAATAATTTTCATATAAAATAATGTCATTTGAATGGATTTTTCAACCAGACTTGTTGCGAAAATATTTGTTATCGACATCCTTTAATCCTTTATTATTTTTTTGAACATCCATAATTTTTATGCGAGAATCTGTGGAGATGAGCTGTTGCATCACCCCCCCCCCCCCCCACACACACACACACACATCGTATGGTCAATACATAAAACGGATGTGTTGACATGGAAACCAGAATGAGAGTCACTATTAGATTTTTGCGTTGAAATTTGATACCTGTAATTGTTGTCATAAGTTTTCCAGTTTTAATTTAAATATCAGATTTCTGTTGGACTCAAAATACCGTATTTCCTCAGCCAGAGGCCCATGCTTTGATTTCAAAGACCAGTTCACAGACGAAGCCAGGCTTATATTAAAGACCCGCCTTGTAATTAGATCGTGATGGAAAGTATCTTCAAATTATAGGCCGTAAAACCAGTTTTTCTTTAAAACCTGCTTTAGTTCATTGAAGCCGTTGAGATGTGGTTAAGACTAGTTGTTTGGGGATGGATTTACAGATCTATGAAGATGACCACTCCTTTCGCTTCAAGTTTAGCTCTGCCGCCCGAACGATGAGAAACGTTGACTTCTGGGCACTTTTCTAAAATTTAATGTGTGAACCCCCTATGCTTCTCCTCCGCCGGTTCTTGCCTTTTTATTCCAGTGACAAGAGTCGAGATTGTAATTGTTACCCACTCTTACATACTTCCCTTTTATTCAATATCGTATTCTCGATGGAACTGCCGTGGTCAAAAAATATTTTGCTTTGTCAAAGCCCCGAGTTAAGTTCAATTAACCATTTGCAAAAATAAAAAAAGATGACCACTTAACGTAATCTGTCAAGGTATATTTCCGACCCTCATTTAACTAAAACTGCCATTTCCCTGGCTTGTATTCAGACCCAATCTTCTGTTCGAGGAAATGCTCAAGATATCTTTAATTTATCACATTTCAGCTATTGTATTTATTCTAGTGACAGCCTAATTTAACCAATTCTTTGGACTGCGGATGAAAACATTGAACTTTGCGAGATGCAGAATCAACTGACCATAAATAAAAGCTAAAAGGTAGAGTAAAACAAAACAAGTATTTCTTATTAAAACAAGTATTTTATTTTCCCTGGGTATTATCACTAGTATGTCGTGGTACATTACAGAATCAATTATCTCAATTTTCCGTAATTAAGACTTAATCATATCTACATCAACCATCCTGTCATGACAGGGATAACATTAACACAAAATAAAACTAGTGCGCGGCTATTGCTCATCCTATGAGCGCTAATGACTGAGACCAACACAAATACAAGTTGTAAAATGGAGGATATCACATAGGACTTCATCCTTCACACAATAAAGATAATTAAGACATTCTTTGAATAATATCATCATATCGCATGATTTATGTAATAACATTAACTGATCGAAGATTAATGAGGGGTCTCCACTGGCTGCGGTAAGCTCTGTGGTAAACCTTGCGATGGTGTTGTGCTGGTTCTGTAGGTGGAGAGGAATGACGATGTCCTGCCTACATGTTTCACTGGTCATGTAGGCAGGACCTCGCCACTTTTCACGATCACAAGGCTTACCGCAGGGCTTACCGCAGCCAGTGGAGACCCCACTTACTGCAACAAAATAAAGCACCTAATTCATGACACAATTAAGACAACCTTTTAAAAACTATAATGCGAAAGATACGCTTTAGGACTATTAACTATATCTATTAACATTGTAAGTCTACTAAGGTACAGTCGGATGATCTATTTCATAAGCAAAATGCACCAATACTTAACGGTTTCAAAGGGAAAACATTGGAAATATCTCAAACCGACTTGAAACCAATGTTGCATAGCAGGTATCTTGCTGCATGGAGCAACACTTTCCTGGCACAGATAATACATAGAAAGTGTGCTCCCGATTTGGGTCAAGGAAATTATTTTTTTAATATCATGTCTGTCCACTGACAAAGGACAAATTAATTTTGCACCATTTTGGACCTAATTGCCAGTGTATTATTCAGGGTCATACGAGCAGTGGCATTGTGCTCCTGATTTAGTACAAGGAAATGAATTATTCAAATATCGTGTCTCGAACATCACGTTCATAGAGTAATAACCGATATCTAAAGCCATGGTAATTGATTGTAAAATTAATCTAAAAATCTCAGGGTAAAGGCTACCGTTTTATGGCTGCTCTCTACAATATAGGTTTGCCATACTCGTACAACATATGATATCATCGTAGCCGGCACTCACTGTGGAACAGATATATTTCAACTTCACTTTCGCAAGGAAACAAATCAATGGCTATGCCCCGAATTTGTCAAGCTTATTAAATCTAGGATAATAGAGCCTGCGCCTAAAGAAGTTACATATCTACAGCGTCACCCACGTTATCGGGGGAGCAGTGTACATCGGTTTTAAGCTCCTTAAAAAGCGGTTCGTGAGAAGCAAAAATAATGGTTTAATCAAAATGAGATTGCAATGAAGCAGCTCGAGAACTTGAGCACATACAATATAGATACATAGATAGAAAAAGTAGAGAGTAATGTATTGTCCCAATAGTGTTAAACCGGGCTAGAAAGGGAAAACCATGTGCAACTTGAATTTTTTCTGTATAACATAATTGATCTACGGCACGAGCAGCTCAATGTGATGAATGGAATAAAGCATTACATCGAGCAAATCTTGAATAGATGATGTGAAGTGCGAACAATATATATCAAGTTATAGTGTGCGCTTAGAGTTGATAATCAACATCTAGTCTTTAAATAGAGCAAAGACAGCGAGATAAGTGGTTCTGACATAAACGGGATAAGCGTAAACAATGTAAACAAACATTAAGAAAAATAGCTAATCGTTCAACCACAACACTTCTTTCAGCAGCCAACGGCCATACACACATATATATATATATATGTCTCTTCATAACTTATCACATGTTCTGAGGCCCTTGATAAAACCCCCCGCCAACATTGGGGTCGCTTGGATATGTTTGCTTATTGCGCATCCCCCGCCCCATGCCCAATACCACAGAGGACATATCCCCTATGGTCATGCCAGCCATGGAGTCCTGCATGCCAGCCATGGGGTTGAGGCCGGGCATACCTGGAGGCATCATGCCCGGCATGACTCCGCCTGGCATCATGCCTGGGGCCATGCCTGGGGCCATCATGCCCGGCATGACACCACTTTGGCCAAAGGTAAAGGGGTTGAAGGCAGGGTTACCGCCACCCATTAAGGCTTGGTTGTCTAGCAGCTGTTGACTCAGCAGCATGTTGTAGCGCATAAGGAACTGTTGCTGTTCGGCAGAGAGGCGGGGCATCGCAGGCGCGGCCGCTGCCATAGTAGGCATCATTGGATTGGGGAAACCCTGAGGTGCCGGGGCAGGTGCTGGGGCTGGTGCTTGAGATGACATAGGATGCAGCGGTTGTTGAGCTTCGGCGGAAAACTAAGTAAAAGTACAACCATTAATTATGTTTGATACTTTAAAGGGAATATTCCACCCACATATAATTAAACAAGAAAATAAATGTCGGCCGATAACATATTTGTTTAAGATGAGTCAGAGTGCAATAGATGATGTTAACCTGAGTAAAATATGTTAAAATAAATATTAAGATTCACGACTCAACCAAGGCAACTGAGACCGTTGTGGGAAATATTTTGGAAGAGTTATGTAAAAGTTATTATCTCATAACGACTCAACATCCATGAATCATCTAATGGCTGATGCAAAGAGGATTAAGAAATTTTTATGGACGCTTACCTTATTATTGTTAGAATATTGCTTAGCCACACATGTCTGGATGAACTCTTCCTCAGTTGGAGCCTTCCCTTCTGTTCAAAACGATGAAGAATATCATAAATAGCGTATTATACGCGGTGCGGTAATTTGAAACAATATAATAAACCATCCGAAAAATGTACAATCAGGGAAATACCACAGGGGGAGTAGTATCAGGATATTCACTAAATGACACAAGGTTTGCTTACCATTAAAATGCACTAATTGAAAATGTCGCGGCCGAATTTACTGGTATTCAACTGAATTATCGTATACTGTGTTTCTTACTATCATTTCATTACATGGCGTTATTTTATTTATTTTATTTTGTACAATATTACATGAAATATGTCCAAACAAAGCCTGTCGAGTGAAATATTTCTTATGGTTGTCTGTCTTTTTTTAATCACACGAGTAGAAATGTCTGCTTCGTTTAAATAACAGAAAGAAAACACCAACGTTTAGTGCGGCTATCTCTCAACATATTCTGTATCACAGCAATTCGCTCTTCCAATTCCCGCAATTCTGTTTCAAGTGCAGCGGCCGATGCGCCTCCCTGTTGCGTGACCATGTCTTGGACCAACTTTTTCCTTCAATCAAAATCAACATATTTTACCAAATGTGAGTTTATATCGACGTCGTATCGGGTACAAATGGGTGAAGTGATGTTACTATAGAGATCAGAAAATCATTAAATGAAACTGTCAATGGGTCTGTAACTAGGGGTGGAATAAATACTTTAATAATAATTCCCGGGAATGGATCATGTAACAACATTCTCGATGTTACCGATGATTGGTTCGATTTATCTGACATGAATATTATGAGGGGTACATATCATTTCAATGTGAAAATTCTGAGAAATAAAATTGTTAAAAAAAATATTACCTCCTCAAATTCAGGACATGAAGACTACGCTCCAGCTCTTCCGATTTATAATCAGAGTCTTCAGTTATATCACTACAAGAGCGCAGATCATCGTCTTCACCTTCTCCCTGGTAGGGGAACAACATTGTCATAAACATTAATTGTCGAATAAACCAGAACTATGCATAAACTGGATACTGTAGCTGGCATAAAAACAACTTGAATGAAGATAATAACTAGAGACTCAGAATACTTTTGAAATCGTGTGAATCGGACAATTATGAAGGAAGTTATGGACAATTTAAGCTCACAGCGAATCAGAATCATCGTTTTTTTAAAAATGTAACGTTGCTTTGCCAACTTTTATAACACATTTTTATATACCCCTGTATGTAAAATAAAATTACCATTCCCTAAAGACGCTCTAATTGAAGGGCGAAACGTCGGAAAAACTTTAAATACCGTCAACACTTCTAAATAAACACCTTTATCCCAAGTGGATCAGGGAACATTGGTTTTGGTGTGACATTTTTTATAACTACATCAATTTTGAAGGAATTATATAATTCCTAGGCATTGGTGGCGCCCCCTACCTCTATAGCCAGGTACCTACTCCCATAAACCCTCTCACTTCCTTCTTCTTCTCCAACTCTCATAACCCTTCACATCCATATTTATATTGGAAAATTCTTTTACCACTGAAAGGCATGAGCAGCAACTCCAGGCTTACAAAAACATCTTTGAAAGCCAGTTTACCATACCAACCTGCTCAAGAAGAACAAATTATCGACGAAGAGTTATCAGAAGAAGGTCAAGAGCTAGAGACAGGGATGCCAGTCAGGGGTTGAAAAAATAATGGAACTATAAGAGTGTCCTAACCCATATGACGGAAAACTTTGAAAACACTCTTGAAATGGTGTATTTGAGATGAATAAATACAATTATGAATGCTAAATGCTATTACTATTACCAAGTATATCTAACAACATCAGGAATAAAGTGAAGACAGCCTCATTTTGAAAAGTGTCCATACACCAATGACCTATACTCTAGCCACAGTCAGGGAGACCGGCTCTACTTGGGTTACCTCCCAGCTGTGGAGAGGGGTGCGCCGAGGGATTCTCAGTGGGAAACCAGCTGTCTAATCTTCCATTAAAGAATACACATGGAACACAGCTCAGGGAGGACCCCGGCCTTTAATGGAACAAGGCCTGCCGCCTATACCCCACTCCTGACGGGCACAGGGTGACCAAAAGCGTCGGCATATGCTGCCTGTTTCTGACCTTACTTGGGCTGGGTAGATATTCAACAATGCTAAAATACATAAGTATTATGATTTAAAAATGAAAATATGGGATTTAATGGAGAAGAAAACTGGTTAATGTTATGGAGATTATGAATATTTTTGGAAGTATGGATATTATGGAAATTCATTAATTCATGGAAGACTGGCATCCCTGTAGAGACAAGACGCACTACTCGAGTCACACAGCTCACCGGCGGCCAGCCATTTTGAAAGCCCCAACACACACGGAAACACTGACATGGACGAAGAGACCCGTCTACGTTTCGAAAGGTTGGAGCAATCCATGACTGACACCATAGCCCAGGCCGTGGCTAAGGCGATGGCCTCCGTGCTCGAAAAGACAAAAGAAACCCAGGAGGACTTAAAGATCGCACCAGAAATCCAACTAAAACAGACGCCATCGACAGAGGGCGCGAACAAGCTACCATCATACCCCGGGTCGATCCCCGGCCAAGCCGGTCAACAACAACAGTACCAGACCCCCACCGAGATAATGAAGGACCAATTCGCCCGGGCCTACTACGAAGCCCACTTGGAGACGGCGAATCCTATATTCATAACTACAGACGTCAAAGGTAATGACATATATGACCATAGGATACGTAAGAAAATTGCAAAGCAATTGCTACATTATTGATGCGGAATCCCAAAGTGTTCATGACTGAAACAATAGCAAGGGAGACAGGCACTATAAAGCAAACAAACATGGCTTTTGTAGAGGAAAGGGTTCAATACATGAGGGAGGAAGGCAGTCATAATTACATTTAGATGTGGTGTTCGATAAGTTGCCAGAAGCTATGTTATCAGAATATTATTTGATTTAGCTATTCTTTTTATTAGCAAATTAAGACGTGATAATAGTAATATATGCCATGAGTAAGATAAGCTACAAACGAAAACATCAATGCTATATTCCGGGTGTACTCTCGATAGAATAAATAAATAACTGTTTTTCACTCCCAATCCAAGTATTATAATCTCGACACTAGGTTAATTTACCTTCCAATGAGGATCGTCAGGATTGAATGTCTGTATTTCACGTTCAACGGCGATTCGAAGGTCTAGGCTTCTATTGCCAAAAGCATCCATAATGGAGAGAACACTACAATGTGAAATAAAGGCCATAGAATAACGTAGCATCAATGGGAAACTTAACACAGAAGATCTGTGATCTCCACGGAAGGTGCTGGTGATTGTAATATCTCTTTTAATATCTGATACACGACTACATTTAGAATGTATGTCTGTTTCTATATATATATGGGATTGACAACAACTGGCCTAATTTTTTCACAAGCCATATATCTTCTCAACTTACCTAGTGAGAGGGTACATTGTAAGGAACTTCTTTAGCATACCATCACCATCCAGCACTCCTGATATATGTTCCCTGAACAGAAAGATAGAAATAACTGTAAAGAATTGCATATACAAGAACAGCATAGGAGAATCAGAACTATATAATATATGGTGGGATTTGACACTACTAACTGGACTTGAAAACCTATCTGACTTGTTAATCGCTTTTTTCGTGGAAGAACGATGGATTCGTGGGTTTTGGAATTGTTGTTTTATTATGCCCAACGTTTCGGATATCTTAGTATCCTTCCTATATCCTATATAATATACTAAGCAGAGCTCTTGATATAACGAGCTGAATCTGCACCCCATGCTTTGGGTCCAAGAGAATAAAGTACAGTATTCAAAAATCCTGTTTAATTCAAAGTACATGTATTGAAATTAGTCATAAGGCATGGTGGTCAGTATTCAGATAATTGTACACATGCTCGTTCACTTAATATCACCCTTTTTGTTCAGGACTAGGGAGAAATGAATGAGGCGGGAAACTCACTCTTCGAACTCCTTGAACATTTCTTCATTTCCTTCGTAGGCCAATACTTTCCGAGGCAGTTCCAGGCGTTTTTGTCTCATCTGTTAAAGGAAAGTTCTAATTGTTAGATGGGACACACACACACACTTCGTAAAAAATGCAGTAGCTATGAGCAGTCACTGGTATCACACATCAGCATATATAATATTCTAACAAGTTAAAGAAAAAGCAGAACAAAAATAAATTTTACATACCATAGTTCGAAGAAGATCTTTTTCCCAGAAAAAGGCAGAAATCTCAGCACTGAGCACGTACGGTGTATTCTCAAATTTAACAAGATGTATGCTGTGTTCCGTTGTTAATTCAACACTGTGAATAATTGAGAAATGAATTCAGAATTAACAATTAATCCGTTCATCATAAAGGATAATCCCAACGTTAAACATTGTAACATAAACTCCTACACTGCCATTGTATATATATATAGCTCTCGAAAATTGGGAAAAGAATATGATTAGTATTTTTCATACATTCAGATCGCTTCTTCAAATTTCTATCATATCTGTATTTTACAAATACCGATATTGATTTTCGTAAAAAAGAAGTTAATTAATGTCATTCATTTGCTGCCTGACATATATGTTCCTAGTGGTGAATAACGCGAACATTTAGGTTACACCTTCATATATCACAATAAATATACTTAATGATTATAACTCACACAAGCATTAGATTCATAAATAGCTGGTGCTAAGCGTTTTTAATGCAACATTCTGAAAGTTCTGAAAGTGAAACAGATCTCAATTATGAGTAATTAATATATAAATTCGTTACTTACAATTTGACATTACGAGTAATTGCATCTTCCTTTTGCTTTGAGCTGGAGAGAGAAGAATGCGAAGCATCAGTTTCCCAAAACAATAGCAAATTCCACAAAACACTTGTCTATCTGCAAATTCCACAAAACACTTGTCTATCTCTTTATAGACGGTGATTTCAGTCATACCTCAAACGTCTCTAGTTAATTAATTAATACATGCTACAGCGCCATAGACATTACATATGAGGTGGTTGATTTGAGGCCTACGACACAACCCTCATACGGTGGAACCTATTTAAGACCATTTCCACTGCTCAAACGAATACTGTATTCATACCAGTCGAATTTACGAAAATCAGGACTGATAACAGGCGAAGTTTGTCTAAATATTGTATCATGTATTTGTATTTAAAGATTTTTATTCAAAGACATTACATACACGAGTTACACTATTCTCAGAATTTGCTGATTCTTGAATTTTTAGGTGAAAGGGACTACAGGAAATACAAATGAATAAACATTAATAACAAAACTTCGCATGTTATTATTCAAATGAATGAGCGAAATGGTTTCTTACATTTCAGGGCCTCGTTTCATGGGCGTTACATACGCCACGTTGTCAGCCTGAGAGTCATTGGGAACCACATAGGAAGTCTCAGCAGGTTTCATCTCGGTAGCTTCTTGCTCCACAAAACTGTTACTTTGGACAGATTCCAATTCTTCACCATCACAGACTTCTGCCCACCCTTCCTCCACCAGCACATCTGCAATAAAGGTGGAATGTGCGATTTGTGTAACAAGGCATTTCAATAGCGTTGACAAGGGTAAACTGTTTTAGGGTTTCCGAATTACATATAATATGATATCACCGCTATCCGCTGCAGAAACAAAAGATAGAACAATAAAAATATGCTTAATCTACTTTTGCATTAACATTTTAATTAGTACAATGTTAAGGTTTTAGATTTTTCAAAGATTTTGCCGAAAATCATACACTTCGATTGCTGTTGAAAATATCAGCTATCTAATTTTGAATTAAACATGAGTGAATGAATGAATTAATGGTGATCTTACCTCCTACATGAATGTCATCAACCCCTGAAGTGTCACACAGACACACAGATAAAACTTTATTCTGGAAAAATAAAACAATTGAAAGTATTTGTCTATCAAACTCTCTACGAAATTATAGTGATGGTGCCACGACATTGTGCAAGGTCGTTTAAATAAGGATATATGTTTATTTCCTAACAACTGGATGATGTTGTAGTAAATGCTAGTCTAAATGTAAATTGCAATTTAAGCAGGAAACTTTAATCCACCATTCTTTAATCAATTTGATTCCGCCAGATTTTGAAAGTTAACCTTGATCCCTACGCTTCGAATACTGAATAAAACGTATTGAAGCTTCCTTCTCATGTGAGAATCGCCAAACTATGTTACAACATTGATGGAACTGCCTTCATCGCGCATCATTAAATATTACTGTATATTAAAAAGGTAAGATTAAAATTTTACAAATAACATGCACCTCTGTACAGCTAAGGTGCAGGTTGAATAATGGACCAACTGTCCAGGTGGAACGAGTGACGTAATAGTTGCGGGCCGCTGATTGGTCCTCATGATGCAGGTGTATTACGTCATAGTTAGTTGCTGCGTCAGCCCCAAATATAATCATCGATGGGTCGATTCCACGTAAATATTTTTAAAATTTGCCCATTAGAATTTGAGCAACATATACAAATCCTAACATAAGAATTGATATCATTGAAAGAAAGCTTACCTCATCGACTTTCAGAACAGTAGCTAAAACGGCATGGTTGGCGGTCAATTCAAGCACTCGCTGAGTAGCGCGAGGGGCCCACTCCTGAAAAACATTCCAGGATCATGCAGGTTAGTTCTTTCATTGATTTGACAGCAAATAGTTCACCAACTTAGTAACAGCTGGTCATCTGGTGGCTCCATTTAAAAGAAACAGATATGCACGTTAATTTAAGACTAGACACACTAAGCCGACCGGCAGACGGTTGAAAATCAGTCAGAAATCGGCTCAGTGTGTCCCTCAACCGAACAAATACACCTATGTTGGATACAATCGGTTGGAGAGTCGGCTTAGTATTTTACTTGTGTTTTACAGTCCATGTATTTACTTAGACATATGACTCTGACATAGTAACAGAGTGAGATATTAGCGCGAAATACTTGGAAGGATTTAGAATCAGTTACTTACCTTGGCACCAGCAATGGGTCGCACCAGCGCTAATCTAGCCTGGAGGGCCTGAACTGGTAGATGTAGGAATCGCGACCTGCAACAATGTACATCTTACAATGTCATCTATTGGTCATTGCATACTCTTCTATAGTGTCATGTCATCAAAGTAAATCGATAAAATTAAAATATGAAGATATTGACAGTTAGAAAGATGAAAGATGAAAGATGAAACTAGGACAACCTATTGAAACTATAATTACGTTAATCACAAACCGTGAATTCCAGGCGAATTATTTTTTTTAGATATTTCTATTATTATTAGTTATCTTTATTTCCACGTCATAACAGTTACATCAGTTAGTTTCCTTTGTGTAAGGACTCGAAATGTGTGGAAATATTTATAATGTATATGTCCAGCTAAAGTTCATATCTTTTCCCGTCATGATAATGATACTAAATATGTCTATCATATAATGACAATGACGGGGTTGGAGTGGTGCAGCTGTCAACAGGCTTTGGACCCAGGGACATGCGGGTGTATCAACTGAATTAGAAATAGCCTGGTAAAATAAAATTTAAAAAAATACTCACTTTAGTAATCTCAAATTACTTTTGTGTACAGAACAGAAAGTGCCATAATCGACAAAATACACTTCTGCGAAGTCCAAGCTGACACTGACGATGGTCCCCCGATGCCAGTTCTCATCCATCGGGTACTTAGCCACGCATACCTGGCCCTTGGTCATCATGTAGTCGGGCATTTTGTACGATTTAGAATTTCTGCTGTCGTACACATACCTGGAAATACAGCATTGAGACTATCACTAAGGGAACAGTAGGTATTGGATAGTAACTGCTGGAATACGTTCTGTAACGTCCCAGTAGCATGGAAGCACCCAGAGGGGGATGATTGTCTTAGCATCGTTTGATTAATAATATTGCTTAGGTATGACAATTTTAGAAGTACAGAGATTCAACATTATGTTTTCATTCCATAGGAGCCGTGACTACTGATGGGGTGTTTCCCTATACTCAAGTGGAGCATAACAGTAGAGAGAAAAGTAACTGATTTATAGTACCATTTCACTCCTGGCAATGGACATGGGACCACCAGTCTTTAACTTTTACTGATAGAAATATTCCCATAGAATTGTAAAAATAGCTCAGAGGCACCTTTATTTAGCGTCACTATTGAAGGCAACTGGAAGAAAGATAGGACCCAATGAAAAAATGAAAGTAAAAAAAGTTCCAACCTGTTTCAGCCATTTCTAAATTCATTTACTAGGTTCAACATTAATTTAATTCTATTTTAAACGTGTATTTGATTGAGATTGTTCTACCGGATACTTTAATCCAAAATATTTAGTCCGCGTTTAATTCTAATACATAAAGGAATCATTGATCAATCTAAAACCACTTACTCTAATTCATCCATAAGGTCCTCTAACGCATCGGTGGTATTGACGCCTTTCAGTTGAAGCCAGAACATGGACGGACTGATGACCATGCTGACCAATACTTCAGTGTCGTAAACTGTGGGCTCCCATTGCGGATACTTCAACAATGGATATCCTATGCCTGCGCCCACTGCATCTTCGGGTACATGGCATTCATACTGAAGGGAATAAAAAAACAAGTGACAACCTATCCAAGAACAGAAGGTAAGTACTAAAAGCAAGGTAAGTATATCCACCACGCTGAGACACAAATCCATGAAGCAATAAAGTCGGTGGGTAAGTGGCATCGTAAACGTAAAGATTAAAATGGAGAGGGAGCGGGAGAGAGAGAGAGAGAGAAACCGAGTATGATGTTCGTGGGGATCGATAAGAACTTATAACTACAAGTAGAAGTTATACAGTTAAAGTGTGTTTCAGTGGGAGACATTTCCTTTGGCAGTTGACTGAACTTCAATAGATGCTCTTGGGCTTAATTTTCACACACTTATACGTATTAAGATCAAATATTAAGCCATTCTATGAGACTAGAGAATGCATCAGTGAAACGTTTTGTTCTGTGAGCACGTTACACCTGCTTTTTAAATATTAAGGTCCTTAAAAGAGTATGGGTAAGGCACAGGGAATGAATCACGACTGAAACAAAAATTCCAGAGCAGACTAGTCAAAGCATAATACAAACTCTTGCCACAACCAAATGAATAAACACTGCCGCACTTCATTACAATACCGTATACTGACTCAATGACTACATTAATTAAAGATGGGTTTCCAAATAAAGATCAAATCAAAACCTCTATTAGAAGCCGAACTTTAATAGAATCAATATAATAAATCTGTCAACTAACTAGTTTGTTTCAGTTGCTTAGAATATTGAACCCATTGCAACTTGTGCAATATTCATGCTCCTTCATCCAACTCGTTAATTAACCAGTATTTATTATATACGCATAGCTATGAGAACAATGTATCTAGAGTGAGTGATGCTAAGTGCGTATGTCACGAGTGAGTTATGTTGGTAGTCATGGCAACCAACGCGTTTATTACCAAGTTTACAGCCGAAATTCAACTTCATGACTAAAACATGTTTTGTTTATAGTATTAAAGCATATATAATAAAACAGTTAACTAACGAGTTGGTTTAAGTCACTTAGAATATTGCACTCGTTGCTACACAACTCGTGCAATATTCATGCTCCTTCAACCAACTCGTTACCCTGTATACCGTTTATTGTCAACAGTTGCTAATGAAAAAAATGTTTGGAAATCTATGGAAATATTGTAAGTTATGGTAGGAAGGCAACTTAACTGATAATACCTCGTGTTAATTTGTCTTTAGCATTTTATTTAGCGACCCTAACTATTGTAATTGTTAACAATGTCAATAAAATAAGTCATCGGATGAGCTGCGGTTTTTGCTTTTATTTCCCATGACTCAATCACCATTTATTGATACTACATGGGGTTTCCCAGCGTCTAGCTACGGTGAAACAGGACAAACCCATAGCCCATTATAATTATATGTCTACCCATCCACCCTGTGCCTCTATGGAGAGACAGGTGAATAGTTATATATGAGCAAACCGATTAAAATGGAGATACTATTATCTTTGAAAATATACAATGGTGACATACTGATTTTTATCATGCCACCCTTCTGGGCCTATGTCTGTAACATGCACTAAAATGAGGTTCCTATTTAAAAATAAAATTGTACATCTTGAATTTCATACTTTTTCTATATTTTTGAAGAGACAGTGACCCATTGACTATGGAATCCTTCGTGCATACTTTGGTGCGGAAGGCAACTTACCTTAGGTCCGAATTTCTTTTTCTAACAGAAAATAAAACACCGCATAAGAGTTCGCTGGAATTTGATTTTGTAATTCCGAATAGTGATTAATCACAATTTCTGTTTGGATAGGATAACTTTCCTCAACGCTCTTGAGAGGGTTTGGGGTGGTTGCCTTAGGCTCTATTAACTTATGTGTAATATATATTTGGTGAGGAAGAGAGAGGATACCTTACTCTTTTCGATTATTTAGCAATGCTTCTTTTACATGCTGACACTCGAATAATAAGAATACATGAATACATGTGTGCATAAGGCGACTCACCTTAGGTCCGAATTTCTTTCGCTAGCAGAAAATAAGACATCACATGAATTTTTAAAAATCTGAATTTTGATTAATCTTTTCTTTGAATAGCTGAACTCGATAGAAGAAAAGGAGTTTTATTTTGATTTTGTTTAGGATCTTTCTAGAAAGTCGCAAACCCATTTTTATCTAATAGTTTAAAAAAAATAGCTTGTATTATATACCATTATGATATTGAATAATTTATTTACCAAATTGGAAACCAAAGATTCAAATTCTACACCCGAAGTTTACCATATATCATTAATATAAAATAAACTCCTCTTTCCGGAGACCTGCATCTCAGTCTAGGATCAGAACCTCAGATCAGATAAGATTGGTGTCAATGATTGGACGCTTACTGCGCTAATGGCTTTCCTGGCCCTGGAGTAGGCGTCCTAATCATGGGATTATAATGGCATTTTAGCGGTTTGGACCCAGAGTTACCCTCGGTTTGGAGGGACTCTCAACTCTTGAGCCTAGATTGCATCTGATCATAAGGACTACCTGATTTTCTGTGGCTGATGTAAAGGAATAACCTCCTTGAACAAAATAAATATAGTCACACAAACATCTAAGATGTAAATTAACGGAACCTACCTTTCCAAGACCAGGCCGATCCAGCAGATAGCTTTTTGCTACAGGACTTCCATTATTGGCAGCTTCCAGAAGAATTAGCCCTAGTTAAAAAGGAAAAAAACCCAAAGTTGTCGAGTGAAATAGGTGCCATATTATGCCTGATCCAATAAACAGATACGGTGAGTGTGACCATCAACTACAATTATTAGCCTGACTTGAAGAATTGGGATCCATTTTTTTTCAGACGATGTAATACAAACAATCAAAAAAAATATCCTATATAAACTGGTGCACCGGGGGTACACCCGAGGTACACCCCAGGTACACTCCATAGATACATGCATAGATACATACATAGATAACACTTCAAGTACAAGCCCCCATTATCGCCCATTATCTTCTGGGCCAACGAAAACACCTTTAAAAGCTATTTAATGGATCATATAAGGTAACTAAAGAGATAAGAAGCTTAATATGACTATTATTAAAGATCCCAAATGAACCATTCTGTTTATAAACAAGACAACACACTACTGCCCAATTGCTATAGTATCTTTCGATACTAGGAGGGTAGCCCAGCTGATTTGCCTAACTGCTATTTTCTTTTGCTTCTAATTTTTAGTATATAGTTCTTTTTTTGTATTTCTTTTTTTCGTATTAATTTGTGGATCATGCGATTGTTGGGTGTTCCATTGGATTGCTCAGTTGAACCTGTGCTCCTACCTCTATCCCATCAATACCCTACAATATGAAAGTATAAGAAGTATGTAACATTTACAGCTAGACTGTAAACTAAATCACAAAACTAAATCACTTTGCTCATCTCATCTCACTAACCCTCATTGCCATGAATATGACTCCACATGGATGTTGTCATGGCAACCATCACTCACTTCCAAACCTGGCCTCCTCCACTCTGGGCCACAATCAGCAGGAGGCATATCAGTGATGTTACACTTCAGTTACATAACTTATCTGATGATCTCCTCAGATATTTCCTCTCACTGAAATCAGTTGACACAGATGTACAGATGACAGTCTACAGATCCAAAGATAAAGATCTTACAGGATGTAGCTTGTAAGATCACACTTGTAGGCCTGGCCTAGTAGGAATGCCTAGTAGCCAACCCCCTGCCTAGTAGCCAACCCCCTGTCAATCACAGCCAACAGGACAGCCAACAGGCTTCACTCACTCAGTCTGTATACCTCCCTCCTTGTCACTCACAGCACTCACTCAGTCTGTATACCTCCCTCCCTGTCACTCACAGCAAACAGGCCAAGCCAATACACTCCTCCACTTAACAGCACCAGCCAACACAAACCCATGTGGCCACTGACAGGCCACCCCTCCAATTTAGACTAAGCCAGGGGTGCAACAGAGCCTTCAGTATAGAGTTTACCTTTCCTATAGTGATACTAAAAGGAGGCTGCGCCCATTCAATCGAAATACAACTTAAAACAGAAAAACACTTAGAGGCTACCCTCCTAATGAACAATTTAAAGGAATTGGAGACGTTTATTTTCAATAGGCCTGAACGGTAAATGGTGTGGGCTGTGTGTCTGTGTGTGCAGACTGCACCGAGTTAGTAGATACGATTTCCAATTTGGACGGATAGCCGAGTGGTCTAAAGCGTTGGTGTGCACCCCAAGTAGGCCTACACTCTGCGTGTTCGAACCACGTGCGTGAGGCGACGGGTAAAATTTCTTTTGGCAAATGACATAGGCAGAGGAGAGAGAGAGCGCAGTAGGCGTCCAATGATTGGGAGCGGGAAGGGGAGAGAGAGAGAGAGAGAAGAGAGAGAGAGGAGCAAGAGGAGGAACAAGAGAAAGAGAGAGGAGGACACCACTTGCCAACCCTACACCTTTTAGTACATAGTCTATAAAGGCCTATGGAAGGCCTATAGAAGGATTATAGGAGGAGAAAGAGACCGTTTGACAACGAAGCAGGGGTCCTATCACGCAATCGAACGCAAAAATACCACTTCAGCTGCAAAACACAGCACCAAACCCTACCTATGCCTACCGAGATCAAAACTAAGCCTACGATAGGCTTACATAGGAAATTTAACATGGGCAATCTGTGAGTAGTATATATCATTTTAGGATTGCAACGTAACAAACTGGCTCTCGGCGAACAACTATGTCAACACGTTCCGTGCGCTGGAATTGCGCAGCACTTGGATTTCCTATAGGATCTTGAGGCAACGCTGACCACAGCGGACGGTCACGGAAACGGTCATGGGCGAAGCCATTCAAAGAAAGCGAACTTGCTTTAAAAATACTATAGGAATTACTTTGAGATTCCATTAATCCATATAACTGCAGGGCTCGAAAAAACCTATGTTTACTTGCCCGGGGCAAGTAAAAAATGGCTCAGGGCAAGTAAAATTTAAAGTTACTTGCCCGAGCGGGCAAGTGAAAGTCTCTACGGCGCCGATTTCAAACCCCTGTTGTGATATCTACTTATCTGATATCCCCTGTAAATGTACAAAACTTTCACTAAATCTTCGGCCAAAACATTGTTTATTCTTAACATGATTATCCATATTACTTAGGCGTTTTTGATGTAAGTAAAGGCTGACTATTCTTATAGCAAATGGCACGATGGAAGGGTCAAACTGATCGAGTCCCGTCAGAAAACGGGACGAACCCCGAAGGGGTGAGTTCCCGTTTTCTGACGGGACGAGATCAGTTTGAACCCGAACAGAGTGCCATTTGCTATTTATTACACACTCTATTAGGATGTCAAAAAGTAAATTTAACTTGTATAGCCTATAGTTTAGCTCGAGGAGGCATGATTCACCGCAATTTGTAGGCCTAAGTTACGCGGTCGGGAAGACGTCATCTGGCCTACGCTGCACCAATCAAATTGCGTCTTTGGCCGAACGGCACACGTGAGCGGTTCGTATCAACCGAACGGCACCCCCAAACGGCACCTTTCTAACTGCTCATATGTGTAATAATCAGTCATAAAGTACTAATTATAGGATAAAAATAAAGGTTTTTGTAAGGCTACAACATGTTAATTAATGTTTTATGTTAATAAAACAAGATACATACAGATCAGTGTGATTTTGTTTATAATTCTGCAAATAAATTCGGGCAAGTAAAAATTCTGTCGGGCAAGTAAATCTTGGCTGCCACTTGCAAATGGGCAAGTGAAGTTGGTAGGTTTTTTTCGAGCCCTGTATAGCATAAACCCGGGGTATTTTTTCCTCACTACAATTGGACCATGTACCTCATTACCAAACTGACAACCTCTTCACATATAGAACCACATAGGGCTGGAAAAATCGTGTGTCCACGCACCCTGTGTCAGACAACTAAAACGAATATATACAGGCGTTACGCGGACAACAAAGTTTTACCTATCTATATTTTGAAAAGTGTTTTAAGCGATTTTTACGGCCCTGTCACATCATCGAAATTAACATCACATTAAAATAACAGTGCAAATCAAAACAAAACAGTCCTACATCACCCGTCATGGTTTCATTCCGTCACTTTTCTTAAGTCTCTCCCCACTCACAGTAGCTTGTAAGTTACAGGCGGACATTAGCATTGCTACTACGGCGGACTTTTTGAAACAATATTTAATCAGGACGACTTCGGCCCTCATCTCAATCACTCTCCGTTTGTAGTTATCAAAAAGTGCTTGGAAGTATGGGCCAGCACCCAGCAGAAGGTACAAGGGTGATAAGGGGGATTCAGCGCAGAGTAAAAGAAGTAGATTGGACCGAAGAGCTCCAATATCTTCAAACCGAACCCATTCATCAATTCATACATCAGCTACTTATTGATGGATATTCTAGTAAATGTTCAATCAGTATTCTGTGATTACTATGCAATCAGTACCTAATCATTATTGCACTTTCTATTGCTACGTTAATAGTAAAATATGGATTTGATGCTTTAGTATAGGAAATATATATATATATAAGAATTTGTATTTCTCCTTTCACAATACAAAATTTTTTTATAGAGAAATAGGGTGAGTCCTGTCAGCTCAGTTGGTCTTCCCAGGCTCCCTTTACATCGAAATAAGATATTACAACATATAATTTTTTATAAACAAATTAAAATATGAAGCTACACCTTACCTTCCCCGCGGCGAGTAATCTTGAGTATACCGAGAGATGACAAGTGTTCAGCAAAAGCTTCCACGCCACCAAAACCAAATGATTTGAATTCCAGGTCTTTTCCTGTCATACTCTAACCAATGAAAACGAAATTATATTTCCCGTCAACAAATATATTATCGTTGTTGCCTACAACTGAACTTTAATAAGCAATACTTCATCATAAATTTGCTTAATTCATTTCAATATTCAATTATTTAGAAGGCCAAAACAACATAAAATGATATTATCAAGAATGTAAACACTGGGGCCTTACAATGAAAATGCTTGTTCAACATGTAAAAATGTATTATAATTGAAGGAATGGAATCAACTCAATGAAGACACCTCAGATAGAATTCTATCTAGCATATTCATTGGAGACCCCTTGCGAATTTAGCCTTGATTTGTGGCTTCATCAGGGGATCAATGTAAAAATGTACTTTAATATTGCAGTTACCTTAAAGGTCTCTGGAAGTTCATGAAGGGGAAGACCCTCAGGGTGGCACAACAGTACTTGCTGGACAGAGTTCTGTAATTCTGCCCCAACATTCAGTGCTTGCACTTTTCTGCGTGTAGGTGATTTTGGCTCATTATTAATATCTAAAATATACAACGTATTGATATGCAATGCCAGAAATGAAACTACGATAGAGGTTACTGTGGTAAACATGGTTGGCTTTAGGTCGTTGAAAGGTGCATAGGAGGTACATGCCCATATCTTTGGTACTAGCAGGAGAGGTTGTGCAGGGGTGAAAATGTCTCATTCTTTGGACATGTGTGGGTTTGAAGCCAGTACCTACGGCTTTCTCAACAGCTGAGCGTCTAGCACTTTGAGTTCAGTGGCCTAACTACTCGTCCCTTGCTACAGTTAAATCAAGGAGGATATACCTCCCTTGTCGAATATCTCAAAATGAACAAATTCGTCCATCCGAATAAGATATTTTCTTCTAAAACAACTCGAATTAATTAATTTATGGTAAAAGTAACTGCTATTTGTCAAGATAAAATGAAAAAAGATACGTGGCATATTGCGATAAAAAAAATATACATGTATCAGTTACTTAACACAAACCTTGCTTGGGAGGCGACTTAGGCACCTTTCGTTTTGGCGCATGCTGCACAGCGTAAAGTCGCCAATCAGTAGGAGAGTCCCTGACTATGGCCACTTCCTCAGGTAAGTCAGCCATTAATTCAATAACGCTCTGATAGCTAAGTTCCCTCCAAGGTAGAGGAACGCCAGTATGCGCCTGAAATTAGTAAGTAAAATGATATCTAAAGTTCTCAGTGGAATCGTATGAAAACATTGACTAATAGTAACCAAATGGAATCCGGCCTTAATGTAATGAAGAAAACATCAGAATGAAGCCCGGGCGTGTGTCGTAGATATCTACAAAGTTTCTCATTTTAAACCCTGTTTGTATCTTGTTCGAAAAATCTTCCTGGCTATATATGTAGTAATATCAGACATATATATTAAATATAGCTCCCTAGTAATATCAATATCTGGGGATGTCAATCCTGGCTATATATGTAGTAATATCAGACATATATATTAAATATAGCTCCCTAGTAATATCAATATCTGGGGATGAATAAATGTCAATAAAGTACTTTTCTAATAAAACGAGGCATGTGATTGTGAAAGGGTATAAAGGGCGGTATCTGCATCGCCAATGTATTTTTTTAATGTTTTACATGTACTTACTTCGAATATATTTGGAAAACGACTGGCCCAAACGCCATCTTGATTTCTATCAAGGACCTGTCCATAATTAACAAACAAATACTATGAATGACATTAAGATTCACCTTAAACCGACATTTGCGATAAATAAACTTATACACTTTATGGTACATAGTTATTAACATTTCATAATACACAAAATGATGAATAATCCATATATTTATCCTCCTGGTGATAAAAGGCAGGCCTCATAACAGGGTGGTGGTAAAATATAGGAATTTTTATAGGAATATTTTTCAGAAAATATAGGAGGAATATAGGAATTTTGAGGGGTTAGAAACTGTCAAATATAATGTTTATTAACAAAGGATAAGTCTTATTAAGTGTTCTAAATTACTTTGTATCTTACTTAAGCAATGATTATAATGAACTGTCCACTTTGGAGGTTGAAGGAAATAACATTTCAGAACTGATTTATATACGATAATCCAGTTATGTTTAACTAAACATCTTGAGCTATTATCACTGAATCAATTCATGGGAACACTAACCTCGCTTTGGAGGTTGAAGGAGGTAACAATTCAGAACTGTCCTATATTGTGAGTGTAAGTATTTTTTATGAAGAAACAATCCTATTCTCTGACTCATAGAAAAAAAAACATATCTAAAAAAAATAACTATAATATAGTTTCATCCAGGTATAAAGAGATTTGGTAAGTGGTCAGAAATAATCGACCAAATTAAGATCCCAATTTTGTCTAGATATCAATGTCAAAACTCTTGATTCTTTAGCAAAAGGTCCTATAAATCCATTCCAATCTATTCTATTGAGGGGTTAGAAAGTGTCAAATATTATAAGGTCTATTTATCATAATAAACTGTCCGATTTGGGAGGTTGAATCAGGTACGATTCCAGAATGTGGTAATCCTGTTGATATGATGAACTAAACATCTTGAGCTATTATTACTGAAGGATGGGCACACTAACCTCTAACACTAAGCCTGTCATTTTTTTCTTGGGGGATAATAGTGTTTTATCTATCACACTGAGTATGCAATATATACATTATTTGGATTTTGGTGGTCCTATGAAAAGCATATTTATATGAAGAAACAATCCTAAACACCAGATGTCTAGAGAATTTTGTTTGTGGTCAGAAGTATGTGTAATGGCAAACAAGAATATTTATAAAAAAAAAAAAAAGATTCAATCTATACTCCAGTTACTACATGCTACATAATTACACAATGATGAAAACAGTTGTAGACTTTTTAAAAATCGAATTTTGATTTGGGGTTTTTAAGGACTTTACATATCAGTAATTTTTTAAAGTGCATCAGTGAAAAGCTCAGAGCCTTCTAAGATCAGAAGAATGCACTCAAACGGTACTCATTTTACTAAAGGTAAAATGAGTGCCGTTTGAGTGCATCCTACCGATCTTATCTCACAAGGGTCATTATTAAAAATCTAAATAACGGTTTGTATCAGCCAAAATAATAATCTTTACCACCGTTTCTTAATTTGTTTACAACTAGCAACATACATCTCAAGATACGTGTACAAGACACAAGTGCTACCACAGCTGAGATGAGCAGACTAAAAAACCTTATCCCCTGCAGACTAAAAATCTTGTACTAAATTATCCACCAGAACCACCCAATATTACATTAAAATTTACCAAGCTAAATTTTGCCTGGATTATTCCTTTAAATTGAAGAGTTCTTGTGTATTTTAAAGCCAACGACTTTATTTTGCCAGTAAATATTTGGCTATTTAGTCAGTAAAAGTAAGTCATTTTTATGTTTACTTGACCGTGGGAACACTGTAGAGTATTCAAAAGTAGTTATTCCCCAAAATATAAGGTAATGAGGGAGATTCAACGACACAAGTTCAATGTAATGTCTGTAGGGTACCTAATTGCAAACAAAGTTATAGCCTTGAATACCTAAACCGGACAGTTCATAATATACTAATCAAGTAAATTGAAAGAGCTGGTGTCCTGGTGATGGAGGAATCATTCATGTGGATGTCTGATACTGTGGCATCCATCTATTATTTATTTTGGTGCAAGCAACTCATCCAAATGCCCAACACCTTCATCTAATATGGGTCCGCCAGCATTTTGACTAACTTGAAAGTATAGCTTCATCAAAATATCATGTATGTACTAAGCAAATGGAGGAACAAATAAGTTTTTATTCTAAATTTTTTCAAAATATAGGAAATATAGGAAAATATGCCAAAATATAGGAAAATATAGGATCTTTTAAAAATATAGGAAAAAATAGGAAATATAGGAACGTTATGAGGCCTGTAAAAGGAAACGGGCATTAACCATAAGAAGCATAGCAGATGACTTTTTAATAACGATACTGAAATAAACACGAATTTCCCAATCATTATGAATGAAAAAACATTTCTTAAAAAAAATTCTAATTGATTACAGTACATTACTCATTGACATTAGAACCAAAATTGAATATCATGCATTCGGTACCTCTTTGATATCCCCTCTGATAATTGCACCAGGACCATTGTCTTCAGAGGTGTCATTCAAATAATCATTCACTTTTCTAGTACGAATCTTGGACTTGGTGTTGTCACCAGAAGAACCGACTTTGTGACTTGATGCTTCTGAAATAAATCAGCAGGAAATGACTTACGGTAATATCTTCAGATATAATTCGCTGTAATTGTAATATAAATAATTCCAAAATGGCACTATAAGCTACGATATGTAATAATATCATCAAAAGACAAATATGTATACCGTACCTTGTCGTGAGGTCTCGTGAAGAGCAACTGGTTTCAATTTCTTCTGATATATCCTGTAGTCATCATCAAATTCCTCGATGTCAATAATGTCATCAATTGATGATAATAATGCAAACATGCTCTTGAACCCAAATTTGTAAGGGCTTAAACTCTGTCCAAATCTTTTGGAATATGCACTTTCTACATTGACTCCAAATATTCCGTTGGGGTAGGAGATTAAAAGTTCTCTCACCATACCTCGTATGAGAGCAGGTACAGAAGGTTTTGACATCAGAGGCTCAACTGCCTCTTTTTGTACGTCAGGGGGTTTGATAAAACCACTTTCATCTGTTTTTGCTTTACCAAAGGTAGGGCGGTCGGGTTCCCATCGGGGTTCCCATTGATTATCCGGGCGGAAATCTTGCCTTTTTAACCGTGGAGGGACGTTAGATGGGCCACTGGAATAGTTTCTTGGAGTTTGATTATATCTACTCTCATTCCTTCGCGAACCATACCCTTGCCCTCCATAACGCGAGGGAGTAGAATAATACCCCCTCGATGACGATCCCCCGCCCCTCGATCGGCGACTTTGTTGCCGCTTTTTGGAGACGACGGTCTTCTGGCTGTCGACAAGATCGACAATGTGTCGAATTGAGTCATTCTCAACTAATTTCACGAGGGCAATGCCACGCTCCCACTGCAAATAAACAGTGTCAGGGATATCTCTAAAGAAATCATCAAGAGCCGAGTACCCTAGCTCTCTGTAGGGGATGGTGGTACCGATAATGTCACGGTAATCATTGTGGAATTGTTTGGTAGGGATCCCAGGCTTACCCCTTGAAGCACCAAGACTCACAAGTAAAGATGATATCTGTTTCTTAGTCTCTTCAATAATTTTCTGACGATCTGACATCTTGATGGCGGAGTTTAAAAATATCACATTATGATTCTGATGTCTGATAGTAATATAGGAATACCTGAATAAAAGTAGCTGCCTTGTATTTTGCAAATACCATATGTAACGTCCTGAACAGGATAACTTTCATCTACTTCGCCATGCGCCGGAAGCAATATAGGAGGTCCGCATTTACTGCGGAAGACCCGCGAAAGAAAAATCATTTTGAAATAAATATAACCTTAAAATAATTGTAAGAAAAATTAAATGATGTCTGCTGGGATTAATTAATAATCCGAAACATTCAGAAATTAATTTGCCCGTTGTGATGGTAATTTAATGCGGATTGAATTTTAAAACATGGCGGCTTCCGGGAAGCAAGTCACCCGGCTTCTTGTTGGGAGAAAATATATGTTTTCTGGTATTTATCGTCGCTTTCAAATGCTGACAGCTTCACAGAAGAAAGTTACTGAACAGTACCCACGTAATAACTCATTTACAAGACAATATGGACATATAAAAACTGCTTCTGACCCGGTACACCGCATCTTTTCTCCCATGCCTTCGACTTTGCCTTTGGAAGGGGTGCAACCGAGAGGTGTCATTGACAGCCTCAGTCGCAGTAAAGAAGATATTTTCACTTTCAGGACTGGTCATAAAGACAATGCAAACAACTCCCATTATGGACATTCAGGGGGACGGAGAAAAGCCAATGGTGAACGGCGCTTTGGGTACTATCACTACCGTACTAAATCAATCGATACTATTATTTAAATTCATTAAAATCACCAGAGGCAGAGCCATACAGTATGATACACCCAAAGACTGGCAAAGTACCGTAAATAATCAATCCTAAAATCAGATTCGCTGGATCTGGATCAGAGTCAGAGAGGTACGGTATAGCTCGGTATATGCCGGTACCTCCCAGGTTTGATCGATTCATTCATAACATTTAATTTTATTTACATACAAGTTGATTATTTACATTTATGGAGGTGTATTAGAATATTAAATCTTACTTATCATGAGTTACGGTATGTTACTGATCGTCACAATATTTTGTTTTCAGTGTGGGTGTTTTACCCGGTTATGCTCTTGCATTTTCTTTGTTTTCAAAAGAAAAAAATGAACTTGAGGAAGCCCACGAAAAATTGAAGGTAATTTTGCGTTCTTGAACTTCCCCCAATTAGGCTACATAGGTTTATTACATTTCTTCTATAGCTCCGATTCAAATGTAATTCAAACTAGTAATGCTTAAAATGTCATAACATATCCGCCTAGTCAGTATCGATATAACGACGTAATTTAACCCGAACGTGTAAGTGTATAGCCTACATACAAACACATTTACAATTCCCTTAATTAGAAGTTAGGTATATTTTTTTTTATTAAGCAGCAAAGCTACCTTCCTATAATATAACAATGTAAGACACATTTTACCGTGATTTTTTAAATCTTATTTTTATGCTGAACATATCTGTTCAATTATTCAGAATGTTGACGCTCTAGAAATGCTTCTAAGACAAGCCAAACTGGCAGAACATAAAAAAGAATGGCAAGATGCAGACAAATATTATCACGAGGCCCTAGCGTTACTCGATTCTCGGCGTCAAGATAGAAGTTGGGACGATGCTAAAGTTCTTGATGCTCAGGTAAAGAATTTACCCCCAGAGAAATCCCCTTTCCAAAGACACTTGTGTGCTTATTTTTTCTTTATACATACATAATATAATTACCTTCATGTTTAAAATGATGATGTTCCTAACTAATTCGATATATTTCCTGGAATAATTTCTATTAAATACATACCAATGATTTAGGTTTCTAGCGATAGAGGATCCTACTATTCATCTTGTAAATCATTGGTTATTCATTAGCCTTGGAAGTGGTCTTTATGATATATCCGTGTCATGTACCATACCGTATCTCATTTAAACAATTTATTTCCCAGGTATATATATTCGATAATATGGCCAACCTAGCATTATCCCGCGGGCATCTAAATGAGGCAGAGGTATTATATAAAGAGACTATGAAAGGATTGTTCGGTAAGGGTCGACCACACGAGGACAATGCCATTGTTGAACTTTCTCTCAAACTAGCAATGATATATGCCATGCAACGCCGGAACAAAGATGCAGAAGAAGGCTTCAAATTCTGCATGGACACCCAGGAGAAAAAGATGCTTAACGCAGAAAAAGTTGATGATGATACACTGGGGCTGCTTGGGATGTGTATCAATTCATATTCGCGATTTTTAATCATACATGGACGCGTGAGTGAGGCATATGAGGCCCTCACAAAGACAGTTGGTATAGCCGAAAAAGCTCTTGGAGAAAATCATCCCCAAACTGCAGTTCTCCATAGTGACCTCGCCACAACCGCGACTATGCTTAATGATCTAGATGGCGCCAAGGCGCATATTGAGAAAGCTCTAGACATAGCTAACAAGTGTAAGTCATCCGATGCTGCCACTATTTGGTGTAACAGAGGTTTGATATACTTGGAGCGTGGGGAATTCGTAGAAGCTGAGAAATCTTGCAAAAAGGCCCTACAACTAGCCCAAGAGAATAATGACAAGGATATGGAGAAAGAAGCAGTAGACTGTTTGGAAGAAATCAAAACGAAGCGCAAAGAGAAATGATTGTACTCAATGACACACATATCTTGAAAATTCCTATAGATGGAACTGATACCCCAGGTTTTGTACAGGGATAATGAATAAAAGTTTTAACCTTTGCCAAGTGTTAGTCCTTTTGATTATTTAAAGAACGGTCCTAGTAGGTAGTTCTTGGTGGGACTCATACCCTAAATTAATACCACTATGTTCCGAGGCAATTGGCTGGCGTCAAAATATTTCCCTGGCAGAAAATATATAATTATAATATATTCACGACTATTTATAAAGGATTTTGTTTTAATTTTTTAAAGATTATTAATATCAACACAGAACTCATCAACGTATTAGGGCTATTATTCACCTCCAACTTCCATGATTTATTTTTATTTCTTTATTGGCATTTAACATTCATGCGTTGCCATTTAGAGGGACTTTCAGTTTTAATATAGACCCACACTATTGGATTTTATTTTAAACGTGTAATATCTTTACAGGTAATTATTCTGAAAGGGTTTTGTGTGTCGTAGGTGGTTAGGTTTTAACATGCCTGCTTAGATTGATTCGAGATGGGAGATTCCCATACCCACTATTCGTGATGACTTGTTTCGAGATCTAGATCCAAGGCAATTCGGATTTTTCATGGATGAAGAATGGCATGGCTGCTTTCCGTTTGGCCATTCCTGCCGGAGTCGAAGATGAGCTGGTTCCTGAACTTAGCAATATTGTGAACGCACGAAATCAGACTTTCTTTCATGGCTTCCCTGGATTTTTTATATTTAGTTTTGCTTATGCAATATTCGTAGATAAAATATTCTTAAAAAATACTGGCGCAAGTTACCGAAATAATCATCTCGCATAGATCAAAACTTGAGACACTCGAGCTGATAACGGCCTCGGAAGTCTACTAATGAGAATAGATGTTGTCACCTGGGAATAAAAGTGAAGTTATGATGAAAAAGAAACAGGAAACGCAAATAGGAATGTGAATCGTAAACCTTTAATACTGTGAATTATTGTCCCGTTTCTCACAAGTAAGACCACGGTCAACGCGCCTCACAATGAAAGCATCAAATACTGGGACCCGTCACGGGGACACAGGCTTCTTTCACGACCTACATCAGCCTTACAAACTTGCATCAGAACCAATCGAGTCATATTATTTCTAGCAAATATTTAACTTTGCATGAAGTTGACATAGCATTATCGTGGTTCTTTGAAAACCTAACTCACCTTGATTCACCGATTCATTGTTCTATCGCACATATTCAAACTGGTAAACGTGTTGATTATTTAAAGCATTTCATGCTGGTTTTATATTGAAGGGGAGGATGAGACAGACAGTGAAATTTACCAAGCACTCCACATCGAGAATATTGGGGCTTATTATAAGACTCTTTTTACTGCAATATGATGGCATATTTAACATAGAGCTAAGCCACAACTTCAATATAGAATTAATATAATGTATACTGACCGATGCAAATAGGACAGCTTACATTGCCATTTGCCCCTTGATACAAGAAATCCCAGTGAATCGACCAATTACTTTGGGGGATAAAGTAAAAGATTACAAAGCATTTCCGAAGTACGTGCTATCAGAAATATATCACATAGTATATTTTGCTAGGCCAAATATTTTAACATTGGGCTAACTTGAGAAACTGGTACATCTATACAGTACAATCAAACATAAAATATTGCGCATAAAATACATGTTTAACGGACCGAGTTTTCGATTTTAGCTACATCTAGAGCCATTTCCTCATTTCATAATAAATGCATCCCAACGCAGGAGACTTCACGATTCAAAATCCACTGATAAATGCGCGATTGACTGACTAGAGAGTGTACCACTTCGTACTAACGATCTCTTCGTTTCAGTCTTTTTCAATTTATGTACATAAACATTATTAACGGGTTTTTGTATTGATATGCAAAAATCTAAGAAACCCAAAACAGTGGACACTAAGACTTGCTGTACAGAAATTCATATCTACAGCCAATTTCTTTCTTCCTCGATACACACTTTGTTATATAAGCTCCCAGAAAGCCACATGTTTGAATGTGCGCTTTAAAGGTTATCCAGACTTCTGACTTTCGAAAATACTGATCAGTACCTTAACTCATTAACCATACTCCAGCTATATCTTATGACTGTTTAATATAAATGCACCATTGAATCGAAACATTCACAGAATAAATAAACAAGTAGCAAAATAAATAAAGTACAGATATGACAACCTCCCTCTCAACCAAACCATTACATTTGTACGACCCTGTAGCTGATCCATTGGTAAGTTGTAGCGCACCCCCTATTCTTTGATATCACAAATATTCAATATACTCAACTTCATATTTAACATAGCATCCGCATGTGCGGCTTCCCACGTTACATTATATGCTTTTCCTCCCATCTAATGCTAATGCAGGAGGTAATTAATACATTTATATGCAGTTATTTAGCAATCAATACCCTGGCAGGCATAATTATTTAATATTCCCCTGAAAACAATTAACAGCAGACCAGAGCTTACTTCTAGACTGCAACAATGCAACAACCATGATCTCAAATCGCAATAAAAGGTACATGAGCGTATGAGATACGGATTGAGGTTACAGGGATCATCACATATATTCTTTATAATTCATTATCATTGAAAGTTTTAATGTCTAGTCCCTAGAAGCCAGGTTTTCCACCCAGTCGAGGAATAAGCAGCAGATGGCGAATTATCAGACACGGGGCTATTACCATTAGCAGTTTTATTATTCTTAAACAATGGCCCTATATTGGTGACCGGCGATGTGCCATTGTTGGTGACGCCATCAGAAGCCAAACGTCTGTGCTTGCGAAGGGGCCCGGGATCTGAATGTTGTTTGTGCAGGTCTTTGAGATCCAGACTTCGCCGGGTAGTTAATTGCTTCTTACTTTTCCCCCCTAAACCATGAGCAGATAAACCACTAGAGTTGGTTAAAGCTATCTCCCCACTTTCTGAGCTACATGAACTATTCGTGGGCGATGTGTCCCGCTTGTCGCTATTCTTTGAACTAAAGATGAGCCCGACCTTGTCCTTATGTTGAACGCGTGTTGCTGAAGTACTAGGTTGTGGATTGTATGACGATGCACTAGCTATAGTACCTAAAGACTGGCTAGCTAGCAACCCCTTGTTCTTCTTTTTCTTCTTCTTTTTAGGTACAAATTCCTGAAAAAAATCATAATAATCATGTAATCAATTTCAGCCTTCACCAGAAACGAGTATATGTAGTGGATGAGTATCCGAGTTATTATTTTGATCCAATATCCAGTCTCTGATAAACGGGGAATGTATGACAGTTTCCTTGAATATTTTGCCAAATTAACTAATGTCTTTCGGGCATATATTCAAATACAATGTTATGAATAAAATCAGACACATTTTTAATTCGACGTCATTGCCCCAAAACTGGAATGGACGGCATGGAACTCAGTCAAGCAATATGAACATTGATGACTATACTGAAACTTACTTTAAATTCTGGGTTAGAAGAAGCAGCAGCTACTGCGTCCAAGATTTCGGCATCAAAGCGAGACTCTGATCCTGAAAAGCACAAACAAACGTCGGCTAAATAAAACATAAAATATATATAAATTTATTCCTGGAAAGATGATGGACACAGACTCGACTCCATTCCTCTTTGAATATCCCAGGACGAGAGAAATTTAAAATGTATGACATTAACCTGATATCGAAATATTAACAAGAAACACGATTATATATCTTTGTTTCCCTTATCACAGCACAGTAGTTCTCAAGAGGTAAAAAAAAATCGAACCTGAGAGTCTCAAATGGATGTCATCCTTGGACCGACGACTAGTGATCACTGCAGGGACTCTGGGCCTGGGTGGAGTAGCATCTATGGAATTCCTCCGGCGATGACCCTTGTGCAAGACTTTCTTATGCTTATCTGGAGGCTTATTCTCCAGACTTAGAGAAACCTGTTTAGCTGTACTAGACGAGGAGGAAGTGGAGGAAGATGGGGCTGTGATAGGAACTCGTGTGGCGACTGGTTGAGCGGGTACACGTGCACGTTGTGGTTGGTGCACACGGTTGAGCAGCCAAGTAATGATGAGCAGAAACAGGACAAACTCCACCATCATAAGGAACAAATGGCGCTCTATCACCTGCAAAAACAAGACAATCAAGATCAGCCATGTAGTATAAAGAACCATGAGTCTGTTTTTATGGAGGAGGAAATGGATTGAATTTTGACACTTACGTCATATGGCAATAAACAATAGCTACCATCAGGTAGGATTTAATCACGTGTTCTCACCAATTAATATTATCTTTTTAGCAATTGCTAGTGAGGGGTTCATGCTGTTTATAATCAATTATATAACTATACCTGGGTGTGGATGACTCCCAAACTTTCCTTCAGAGTCTCCACCTGTTCAGTCAAATGCTTGATCCGCTTTGTAAGATCTGTGATATTAGCCTGCTGTCTCACATCCTGGGGAACACAATGTACAGGCATGTATTAATAGATATATATTATATACCCTTCGGCGATCTAAATTTTTTTTCTTCAAGAAGATTTCATTAAAATGGTGGAGGATTAGTCCTAGAACACTATGCTATTTTTAACAGATTGCTTACCCTTTGCTCCGCAGTACGAGAAGTATTGGTCAACTTTAAGATAGTTTTATTAAGAGACAAATACATATCCTCCATCTCCCGTCGGTATCTTTTGCTTAGCTCTTCCAGATAGCTGGAATTAGATAGATGAATCATTAGGATAAACACCATTTAGACAGAAAACAATAGCCAAAAAACAACACGATACAGCCATCCACGACAATCACATCTGGACTTGATAGCAAATTGTAATATCAGTAGTATTTTTACCAGATAAATATACATGCATATGTTCGACGATACCAGCAATGATTAGAAGCAGAATTTTTTTTTAAATTTTATTTTCCAACATTCATTTCAATAATCTTATGAAGTATACTCAAAGGAAAATAGTAATGCATAGACGAAGGGTGTCTAGTTCCAAAGGAAGCAATGCATGTCTTCATATCTCTCATTAAGCATACATTTGTATTCTAGACGACATTTCAGTCAAATTAGCAACAGAAATATGGTGTCCATTCGTGCCAAGCCAGTTGTGGTTTTATGCCACAAAGTATTATAATTGAAGTTAGAAAAGGCGCATGCAGATCCACTATTGGGTCCCCATATGCTACTTACCGGCTACTGAGAGTCAAGTTGAGTTCTAAAGCCTTGATCCTGTTCTTTAGTCTCATGAAGGCATTCTCCCGTCGCCCGGAGGACAGCTTGGTGATAGTCTCTCCCTCATCAGGTGGTGGGAGCATCTCCAGGTCATACTCAGTATCATGACTGCCGGGCGAATCGGCGTAGATGACCTTCTCCATGCCAGCGTTGGCGCCAGTGTTATTGCCCTCAGAGCCGGCCCCTCCAGGCTGATGTTCTGGAGGGGAGGCCACTGGAGGCGGCTCTGCCGACTTCATTTTGTCGTCAGCTGATTTGGTTTCTTCAATATTTACCGCTTCTGATAGCGTTTTACCGGCCTCGTCAGTCGAGGTCGGTCGTATTTGAACTATGTCTGGTCCCATAGTGTTACAATCTGTCTGACTAGGATCACACAAGGTGGGAGAGGGAATGTTAGTTTTTGGTATTGAGTCTATGATTAGAGTGCCATCAGTACCACGCCCGGGGGTCGGAACTGAAGTTTGAAGTGTGGGAACGTCAGTCCGGTCTGCTGCTCTTGGGGTGGATGCAGACCCTTGGACTGAAGGTTCTAATACGGGACTACTCGATAGGTTTTCGCTTGAAGACACTGGCACCCCATGAGGCTTTCGTTTTGCATCTTCCTCCGCTGCTTTGGATTCCTTCGTACTGGCTTTCGCAGACGCGTCTGCCTCCTCCCTGGCATCAGGTTTGGTTTCAGCAGGCTTGCTCTTGGGGTGCATCATCTGCGCAGCTCTTTTTTCCATTTTCTCCGTTTCCTCCTTGGATCTCGGCCCCATCTTGCAAGCACAAGAAGTCCCCAGTACGAAGTTGGTGGCACGGTAGTAGCCACAGACGTGGCTGCGGTCTGAGTAACATGATGGTTGGTGAAGGTCCTGGCAGAAGTTACACTGGCCGATGAGATCCGACAGTGCCAGGGTGTGTGGGTGCGACTCTATGAGGGTAACTATGGGAGGGTGGTCAGAGGCCTCAGGGGTGACGGGCAATGGCTTCCCTGGTCGCACTTCACCTTGTATGGGTGGTTCTGCACCAGAGCTGTAACACGAGATTCAAGATAAGATAAGGAATTAATCAGATAGATGTGATTGCATTTTTGGTGCACTACAAAAAACATGCATTACACTAAAGGTTTTTAAATATTTAACTTCTCATTAGGGTAGAAATTGTGCATGTTTCAATTGACTCCGCATGCCATTTTTCCATCCAATCATAACGCCACCCTGTAATGCCTAAAAAACATTGCCTTGATGACGGCCATATGATTGTACACACTACATGTACCAAATATTGATTAACGATGTTTGAGAGTTGGAATGGACAAGTTTTATTTTTCCATATTATAGAACGAAATGCAACAATAAATATACCAGGTGTGCATATCACATACATCTAATAATGCAATATATGATGTCATATGTTCTACTAATGTTAAATAGGGTCTTTAAATTAATAGATATTCATACCTGGTGGTTGGGGTACAGGGAGCAGCCTGGTCACCGTCAGGTGGCAGGTTATGTGATATATTGGGTAGGCTCTTGTTGCGCGAGGTTGCGTTCATTTTGACCACGTCATCGATTTTTACTGCAAGGTAAAAAAATATTACTCTTTTCTATCAGACTAAAAATGAATGAACGAACACTTGAAAGAATATGGTGAATATATTCGATTAATTCAACTGTGAGAAAATGTACACTTAAATTAATTCAATCAATTACCATTCTAAATAATGCTGCTTGAATTAGTTGGAAAAACTCGTAGGACAGTTTTCATCAGTGGAACTCTTTTAAGTATGAGAGCTTGGATATTATTGATTTTTGATACCACCGAGAATGTTGCGTTTAAAACCTAGACAATTTACCTTCTTTTTCTTTCTCGCCTGGGCTTAGAACCGTCTTCACAAGACTGATGACTGTGTCTGTAAACAACAATATTTAAAATCAAGTGACTTTCTCAGATTTGTTGTCGGAACTACAACAAACAATGTAGCAATGACAACAGATTCCAAACATCCATATTCCTATCCGAGAAAACCCAGATATTAGAAGAAGCCAGTTGGTATCATTCTGTCGATAGACTAGTGAGTTTGTTTATATTCCACTGTCAGTTTGCACCCAGCATTTTGGGGTTAACGGAAATTATCATAATTTTATTTATTACGAATAAACGAAAAGGGATGATCAAGCAAGAGTTTATGAATGTCCGCAGATTGAATGTTTCCTATGAGAAAGTCCACGTTATCCATCCTCCCTAGGCAGTGAATCCGCTGCGTTGCTCTCCTCACTACACCCTGCCACAATTGCCCCCATTTTCGTGGGAGTGGGTCAAACACCTCAAGCAAGAGAGAGAGCTCGTACCATAATTTCGGGTACTTCTATTTTTAACCCTGGTGGTTTTGGTTAGCTTCCATACAGCCAATCACCGCTCTATTGTCGAACATCTGGGTCATTGACCCAAGCGCTGACCGACTCCCACCAATATTGCTAGTGATGGGGCAGGGCCTTGTGCGGGGAAGCTCCGTTCGGAAAAGTGGCCCTGCCTAGGGAGGGGGATTTTATCTGGTAAGTGATATTATAGTCGAAATTTCAGGAACTAGTTTTCTCACCAATCTTATACGTTATGTTGCCAATTTGTCCATAAAACGATATAACAATGCACGAGAGAATAGGAACCATATACATTTCTAAATTCTAGCTCAAGAGTCTGGAGACATCTAAATTGTCTATATGATATCGTTAAAGTCAGTAGTCCATGATTGGAGAAGACAACTGCGTGTCTTAGTCAACGTCTAGAATGCCCAGACCCCTCAACGTCTCAGTACATTCCAATGTCCCTTTCACCAATTGCACAACCTTCTCCATGTATATATATTGTACAGGTGCAATGAAGTGCAACCACATTGTGTTCTAAACCAGAGAACAGCTTCCTGGTTCAAACCCTTAATGTGCCAGGAGCACAAAGCCTCGTAGAGAAACTTAATAAGATTCTGTGAAGGCACTACAACATGAGAAGAAAAATACTTAGATTCCGTTAGAGGAAATGAATGATAACAATATTATAAATGTAGTTGAGGCTTGTGTGAAACGCTAACGGTACTAACAATATTTAGCTTATTAATGAAGGATTTGGTATAATGCCATACGATCTAGAAGTAATATTACAACAAAATTCGTTGAATACTGCTGATCCAAATTTTCTCAGATATATCTTATTGAAACTAAAGATACACTTTGCTGTATACTAATTCTCTCGAGCGCACTGGTCCCCAGCCTTTCGTTGCCTCTATCCACTTGGTCACTTTCTTTTTTTTTTTTTTTTCTAAACTGAAAATGATATCTTTAGACGAATATATGGTTGTACTGCATGTAACTGCGATATACACAATATCTATCTAAAAAGCCTTATAGGACTTGGTTAGGTTAGAGAAAGGTTAATACGTTTTGGTTTAGTTAGTTCCATTCCCATTTTTTTTATACCACACCGACCATGTGCAAAAGCGAGTGGTAAAAGTTAGGTTTCGATAAATACTAACCGATCCAACTCGTGATCGAGCCAGACGAGCTCTCTGAAACCCCAAACATCATCATTATTTGTGCATCAACCAGAAATATATATTTTTAAACAAAATTATCTATAAAAATTATTTTTTGATGCAGCTAAGACAAGACAATTATTTTTCAGTGCTGCGTTACACTGAACTATGTACTACTATGAACGAAATTAATTCATTGTACTATAAAAGAGATGATTAAAATGTAGAATGCAGAATATAATAAAATGCATTAGCATGAAAATACCAGATTAAATGGTTCTTCGCCCAATGAGTTTTATATTCTGTGGTACGGTTACTGCACATTAACCAATTACTTAAATGTGTGCAAAGATTAGAAGGAGTGCAGAGAGACATCACAACTTTATAAATCTCTTTTTTATATATACCTGTATAAACCGTTATCATCTCCATTCTGACTAGTTCTCGTTTTTGTTCAGAGATAACCTGGTTATCGAATATCGGCAATCAAACAGTAGGAACCTAATCGTGCGAATCCTTTTTTCAAATTTTGAGGCATCGGCAGCAAGTTGAGCTTATTTTTTATCGCATTACAAAATAGTACCTATCATATGACACATATCAAAACCAGATGCCACACAACTAAATGCACAAAAGTAAAATCATATTTCCCCGTACATGACAGAGTGAAACTTCAGTCTCCCATGCACTTTTCACAGAATCCCATAATGTTTTGGGTTTTTTAAACCGTATATATTAAACCAGTGACCTCTCAAACTGCAATTTACACATGGCTGATCGCTCCATTTCAACTCCACTTAATGATAATGTAACGCAATCATTCGTGCGATAAGCAACAATCTTACTGGGGAAAATCATTCACACACATCCTGCTTTTCGCTCAAAACAATACAATACACAATGCATTAACATCATTTGTTGCATAAACACCATTCACATTTGTTAGTAAGAGAAAGCACACTCTCAGAAAGATTAATTCACAACATCTTAGTTTTCCTTAGCCATGAATTGCGTAGAAAGGAAAAGCCCCTGACTATTTAACACGGTACACTTAAACGTCTAAAGGACATGTGTATCGTGGGTAGATACTGTGAGATAGTGGTAAATAATGTCGCTACCTGTGGCACTGGTGAATAGGTTTGAGGGCTCGTCTTGTGAGGCCGACTCGCTCAAGGTGGAGTCTTCTTCCGCAGTTGTCTGGTCCATATGGTCCGAGTCTTCATAATCCTCAACCACAGTGGTTCCATACACCCTGTTAATAAGAACAAAATACATCGGTCATTTGAAAAGATACAAATATATTTACTCAAGACTGTCTCGCGCGTTTTGTTAAACCCTGCTTTAACGTTCTTTTTGATCTTTACTGTAAAAATGTCCTGTCAAAAACCATACAGATCAAAGATCACAGATCATACCGTTAAAACAACTATAGTATTCCTAGATAAATTGTTTCAAGTTACTGGACGAGCTGATGAGAAATTTAATTCAAACTAAGTTAAGTGATATATATGAATCAGAGGGGATAAACGCGAAATTGTTGAAACAAGAGGAAATAGTCAAGTTGCCGACCTGACGAGCGTGAGAGGACAATAATGCTCATCTCCATAGTGGGTCAAAGGCTCCACCTACAAAGGAAAAAGAAATACATGTATACACTGGGGTAGAAATATCACTGATGTGAAAAATCAATAGATTAAAAGCATATATATAGAGAGCGAGAGTTAGTGCACTCAAAACTTGTACATGAGTTAGATTTTTTTTTAAAAGATCCTTCTGAAACCATGGGTCATTGACATTAAAGTTGAAAAAAGTGATTATTTTAAAGAATCACCTTGATATATTTGCTGAACATATCCTCTTCCATGATTGGAAAGGATTGAACTGCTCGTTCATCACGAGCGCGAAAAGTCCCCAAGTTTTTCCACTCCTTAGTAGGGTACCTGAAACAGTAATAAACATATTTAGGCGAATCCATCAAAGAACACTAATATTGGACATCAATGTCATATGTGAGAAGAAAATAAAAAACATACCAAGTGAAACATACCTACACTTGATATTCACCAATTAAAAGATTATACACTACTCTCCCAAGAACGTAAGTAACTGCATTAAACTAATATTCAGACATTCACTACAGATGATACACAGACCTTTCGCTAGTGGAAACGATGAAGGACTCGGGGAGAGATGAGAAGAGCTCAAGGTTTGCAATCTCCAAACTCTGGATGGCGACAGGTTCACATAGCTCCACAACAAACCTGAAAAATATTTTTGAAAGAAATTATTTAAAAACGTAAAAAAATCAATCGAAAATTAAATATTTAACATTTCAGAAAATAATGGCCATATAAGGTTTGTTTATAACTAACCATGGATAATGTGTAAGAAATCAATAACTTGCGCTTACGCTTACAAATATTACATAACTATTCAAGAAGGAGACTTCCGGTCGAGAGAGAAAGCATAAAGACGGTTTGGCAGTGCGCCCACCCTTTTTCCTTTTCAGATCCGGCAGTATTTTGGTACAACTCAATACAAGTTGCTCAAAGTGTGTATAAATGCTCAGGGAAGACGAAGGAAGCGTGGACTAAGCAAGAATCAGAAGGAAATTACGATAGCTTGGTCGAACTGTGCCCAACGGAGTAAAGGTGACGGTTGAAAACCCCCGCCATTACGCTGGAGGACTAGTAAACACTGGAGGCTATAGACGCTTGAGTACAGCCATATATGAGACTGTCACACTGACTATTACTGTTAGGCGGTTTCCATAGGCCTGATCACATCCAGGAACAATACCTCATGATAAATTTAATGTGAATATCATACATAAAGAAAGGATTTACATTCCCGCGCACATTGGAAGAAATTCTCCCAACGTACGCCATTGTCAGGACGGAAGGAAGGTTGTGCGCAAGCGTGAAAGGAAGTGTGGAGGCAAAAGGTAAACAATAGTGACTCGGACACGCCCACACTGTGTCAATAACTTGTGTACATGTGTGTACATTGTTGAAAGCTGTGCATGGTGGAACAAGTACATATAGGGACAGAAAAAGATTGATATTAACAGAAGACGGAGGTGAGAATCAAAGTATGGCGGACAAAGGAATGGTAGAATTAAAGCAACTCTAAAGGACGTGATTGGTACAGTGGCTAAAATTGCTGGTGCAAACATGGTGGCAATTGACAGTATTAATCTAAAACAAGTTGAACCTGAGAACCTGATATTGGACAGTGTAAAGAAGGGTGATTCTAAGAAGGAGGTTTCCTTGGTAAATGCTGTGACTGATGTGATTGAAAACATTATTGAGGTACCCTGCGATGTAGAATACAAGGCAGTAAAAATGGGTTGTGGGCCACACACCCCAGTGGAGATCAAGTTCAGAGATGTTACTGGTGTAAGAAATGTGTGGGCAAGGTGGGATAATTGCACCAGGAATTTGGATGAAGATGGAAGCATTCAATGTCTCACACAAAAAGGATTTCAATATTTGGAAAGAGTTCAACGATCATTTATAGTGTCCTTTCCTTGTTTTATCCTGTACTAAGATAAGAAATTCCAGCTAAATGGATAAGGTTGGTTCTCTAGATACTGTTACAGCTTTTGTGCTTTTATGCATTTAGTTGGGAGACAGTATAGTCCCAAGGAAGGCCAAGCAGGTTCAAATTGAATGTATTTGTTTCCTTAACACTGACATCATAAAGTTATTAAATTTGAGCCCGGAGGTGGGTGAACATTTTTAACAGAGTTCTGTTGCATCAGAAAAAAAGAGGGTAATAAAAATAAAGAATCTAGGTAAAAATAAAATCAAGCAATGATTTATAGTGTGAGAGTATTATATTGAAGTTGATTGAGCAGATCAATAACCATTGTATTTCTTTTAAAACAAGTCATTCCATGTTGAAAAGAAGAAGGTTTTGTATACGTGTCATGAGAAGATATATTGACGTTGAAATGAAAACTGTATTTTGGAAGATAAGATGATATAATGTTTGTATAAGATAAGGACAGTTGGGATTTGTTGATAGAAAATGGAGGTCAATGATGAGGCGATGTGGATCCGTTGTATTTTAGATGTTACGTGATCCTGGGTTCAGTTTTGTTGACAAATTGAATAAAGACCTGGTGTAGGGGAAAAAAAACTATTCAAGAAGAAATAGATACAATTGTGATTCCCTCCTTGATTCATCTAAGAACAATGCATATTTACCATTTCTTAGCTTGACAAGGCTGTATCATATACTGGTCCTTATTTTCGTTAAGAATAGACGCGGCATTCTTAGCCTCTGGGTTGGCCACCACAAGTTTGGCACCACATGTCATCGAGGCGTAATTTACCTTCTTTTTGTTAACTTGTTGTGAGGCTTGAGCTAGAAAGCGAGATTGACATTGATTTAAATTGACATTATGATTTTATGAATAAATAAACCCTACGACATGAAGAATGTTCTCTGCAAGCTATATTCGATGGCTGATATAAAAAAAAAAATATATTATAATAATATTAACGTGGTATTATTGCTGTCAAGATATTTAAAAAAAATACTTGTGAAATATATTTTGAATGTACATAAACGATACACTTTGTTTAATATTTGATTTAATCATCACTAAACCTATTTCAGACTCATTTATCCAATTTCTTTTCTAGAACGCAAGGTGCATGTTCTCCTTCTTATCAATTATTGTTTAGAATATGACTATCACCATTAGGATTGCTGAGATTATAAATATCCCCACCTTCCATCTTCTCCTGTTTGGCCTGTTTAGCTTGCTCAGCTTGTTCCGCGATGATCTTTTCCTTCCATTCATCAAATGATGGCAGGTCCTGTTCCCGCTTTGGTGGCTCTGGCTCTTCCTCCGTCTTCCCCTCCTCGCTGTCTGCATCCGCCTCACCTGGTGTCAACCATTCACCTTCTGGTGGTATTTCATCGACCCTGTCTAGCTGGACTTCTGCACCTTTCTTTGGTTCTTCGGGAGATTGGACTTCTTCTGACCTTGTTCCAGATGTTGAGTCAGATTTCTCTTCCGTCTTCCCCTCAGGGGTATGAGGCGTAGGATCAGATGGAGAAGCTTCAGGGTCAGTGTTAATGGATCCATCCCCAGTATTTGGTGTTTCGGGTTCAATAGTTTCAGCACTGAAAACAGATATACATGTATAAACAATCATATGTAGAACTGTATTATTTATTCTAACCCAAATCACCCAGGAAGTCTGATGACTAAAGTTTGGAACCTATATCCGAACAATAAAATATACATTCATACATTGATGGAAATAAGAAGGATAACACAACACACATGAATGATAAGTCAGTGAAAAGGGGTTCAAGAGATTGACAATGTAGAGGTTATGGAAGACACAATTTCCATCATTATAAGTGAGTACGTTCTTATCGAGTTCACACGATCATTACAAGGAACACATTAGGCACGCGTTAAACAGAGGGACTTACAATTCCATTGATAACCCGCAACAAAGTAGACCCGGCTAACATGATTCCATGTTGATGTTCCAAGTAACACTGAGATTTATTACAGTAATTATCAACATTTTCTCCCCCACTATATCGTTCAACATACCCAGGCTTAGGTCCTGGTATCTTATCTCCAGATTCTGGACCGTCGGTGATTTTATCTTGCCCTGACGGCGTGTCTGGCCTCGGAAGTTTATCGATATTCCCCTCTGCCTGTTGTGTGGGCAGCTGCTGTTGTGACAGCTCCGGCTGTTGCTCTTGAATCTCAACAGGTGGGGCACTATCTCCTTGTTGGTCTCTGAAAGGACGGAATAAAATCAATATAATTCATGTCTGATAGGGTATAATCATCAAAAATCAAACGAGTCATGTATTTGTAATAGATCCATTATAAAAACAGAAAAATATATCAACGGCGGCAACATATTAGTATCCGGAGGTTTCCACTTGACAATAGAGAATGCAAATATATGTGTATCCTCATCAATGTACAAGTGCTTCAACCGCAAATAATAGAAGATTAATTAACTTTGAAATGGATTAGGTGTTTAGAATCAAAATATCCATAACGGAACAAATTTTAAATTTCATGTTCAATCAAGTATCAAGAATATTCAATATTTCAGTATATATTTGCAAAACTTTGCAAAACTCACAAAAAACAAATTTAAATAGATTTTAATTGCTAACAATTTCGAGGACAGATCCCGATATTTTCATGTAATACAATTATGATCATGATAAGAATCGTGCATGGTACTTAATATACCGGTATATAGTGCGTTCATATTTTGGCGTCCATACAAGATATATGATTCTGAAGTTTATTTTCCGCCTACGCAATAGGCAACCTATCATATAGCGAATGTATTTAGTTAAACAATGATTAAAAAAGCCATTAGCTACCGAGCTCTATACAAAGCAACATTGGCCTACCAAAGGATCTGCATAGTAATTTACGTCCCTGGTCTACCCCACTAAAGTAAAGTATTATTTCCAGTCTGCGTATTACACTGTGGGAAAGGTGAGGAGGTCCATCTAGAACAGCATGATAAGAATCAAACTCTATCTTCATCAGAAGCAGCTCCCTCATCCCAATAGTCCAATTCAGGCACAACATATTAGAGTTCATTGGGGAAACCAATTTGGGATGTGTATCCATAGATAAGCATGGACAACTAAGTCTACTTGGGATTAGCAAATGTGTAGGTGATTTAGGAAAAAACACCATATCATATACAGGCTAAATTCTCAGCATAAAGTCCTTTCCCCCATAGTATATAATATATCATGATATATTCTAGAATATCATATGATATTCACAGAAGGGACTCGGTATTTCCGTGCGATATGGAATGAGTAGGACCTAGATGTGTAGACGGATTATACAGTCTGGTAAAGCTCCAAAGCATATTTCATGAGCTGATCTCATTTCTGGGGAAGGTTAACGGACCCTGACTCTCGTCCATACATTTGGCTGTCTCTTACATCTTCATGAGAAAGGAACCCTTCAGGCCATGCATACATAAACAATTATTGGGCGATTTGGATCTGACCGTCCACACTATAAACTCTACCAAGTCGATCATTCATGAATGCATTGATTCCACTGCTAATGTGGGCAATGAGAAATATTTTAGCATACAATAAATCAGATTATGAGTTTTGCACTAAATATGAAAACTTAAGATCAAACACAAATTGAGTATGTCAAGAGATCGAGATGAAACTGTATTTTATATAGATGATTGATACATCATGTTCAGCTTCGTTGATTCGAGGAGGTTATATAGGTAGTTTCATTATAAACACTACATGTTTGCCACATATAAACAGCAGATATATTCCCTGGACGGCGTCAAATGTGATACATATATAATTCTCGGAACAGATACGTAAGAAGACTAGCATGCCAGCTGGGTGTTGAATGAACCCTACACCTGATACATACACATCTGTTTCCTTACATCATTCATTAATAACCCACATTCTCTGGTCCGTATTCCTTTCTCTTTTTTAACCATGCGCTCCCATTATTATAATAAACGTATCTGTATGTACACAGTAGGTCGGAGTCGGTGTGCTATGAGCAGGGGGTAGAGGGCCGAGACTGGAAGGGGTCTCTCTGCCCTTGGGAGGAGGGCGGAATGCTAAGGTTGAGGCAGCAAAAAAACTGAAGAAAAAGCCAGACATGAAACACGGGTAAGAGATTAATAAAGTTATTCCAAGTCAGAGCCCATTCTCCGCAGATGTTTTTACGTCTTTAGATGAACATCTATGATCTATTTATACCCGATCGTCTACCAATGTTCTTTTTACTATATTATAAGTTCATTGTTTATGTATTATCTTCGACCAAGCTCCTAAAACGTCATTAAGATGAAATACTGAACCTGAATTACACTTGTAATAAAAATTAGACGTTAATAAATCTGAGTTACACTTGATACGTTCATACCTAGAAGAGGGGCATGTTCTAAATAGCCATGTTGAGAAGGAACACATTATCTAGGTTACGATTTGATAAGTTACCAGAAATTACAGAAATGCAACTAAAATACTAACAAGCTTTTCCATATAAAAAGGTATCCCCTAAATCTAGTCGATAACGGCATCTCTAATCTAGTTGAGTTGTATCCAGAAGGCATTCCCCTCACATGGGTAGAGTGGATTGGAGTAGATTAGACCTACTTTGTTATCTTGTAGGTTGTATAATGAGGGCAACAGGCTGATTCGTAGATATATAATTTAAAAGGACACAGTACAACTGGGCCACGTTCATTCAAACTTGATACTTGAGTGAAAAGATATATCATATATCGATACTACCGCATGGTAACGAAACACTTTTCACAGTATAACTGGTAAGATGTCATATATTTCCCTATATAAAAACGAGTAGTCGGGCCCAACGAATTCGGGAATACAATAGGAATAATGTAGCCAATATCACCACCAGCCTTTCTTTTCTACATTGGACGGTAGAGATGGATACTGTCTAGGAATAATGATGAACATTATATATATACCCTAAAAGCTTCAGTACGATATACATCATTCGAATATTATAATACACTGCCATTAAAAGACTGACTATGAGAAGAAGACCGTTGTATCTCTGTAATCATGTTTAAATGTCTGAGTGACAAGAGGGCAAAATGGGCTCAGTCTAGTCCAACGAACTACATGTAGCAAACTGGAACAGTGTGAAATATCTCGAGTTCTGGCTGTCCCGAGTAAATATACTTCATTAGGTAATGAGTCTAAGATCAGTGCAAGCAATATAAATCTGTGCTATACCCCTCAATCCCTGCTACTCCAATGCGGTAAACAAATACTTGAGCTGCGAGGGGGTATGCAGCCAAAGATAACATAGCCTGATTATTAAGATAAGGTTGCATATCAGATACAAGGCTGTATAACAACGACATTCAAGATGATTAACTCTTTATTTGATACCGAAATTGAAAGAGATTACAACTGTATTTCAGTATTTTCAGTAATGAGCCTTTTAAAAAAAAACCTTTAAAAATCCTTTAAAAAGTTTTGACGAGAAAATGTTCATCTTGTCTTAACTAATGCGATTATAAACCAATGATATGACATACATACTATTAAATAACATTTTGGATATTGTTCAATGAGCATGTGTTTCATTTGGATATAAAGGAAATATATGAAGGATGGTACTACTAACATTGTGGGAGGACGATGAGTGATATGAAGTGTGTGTTTATGTCAGTCTGCCTGGTCATGTTAATGGCATTCTTCTTGAAGACATGCTTTCACAGTGACGGTACTGAAGGGCGGGTGCATTGCATTGGGGTGCATGAATAAACACAACCACGCAAACTCAGTCGAACAGAACTATTACTGTGTATGGGAAGCGAGTAGTTTAAAAAAGAGTCTAGCTACTTCAGCTCATCAAAATTACATAGACAATCAATTAATCTATTCTATTGCCCCTCTACGAAGAAGGTCAAGGCTGAATCAGAAAGAAAACTAAAGTCAATACTCGTTCTACATCAGACTACAATCTCAGCTTCTGCCTCGATATTTACATCGTTCCGAAGCACAATTCTTATGCATAAACTTCCATGTTTATGATCACAACAATGGGAGTACTCTTTCTTAGAGTCAATAAAAACAAAACTCAGAAGGAATTGCATCTAGTTTTAGTGGTTCTGCGCACTTCGTGGAGAAACCTAAGACTTAGACGTCCGTGCAGGTATTGGGTGGTTCTGGGTACGAAGGCTCCCAGGCAAACAGAAGATATTTACATTGTGAGTGATGGAATCACTAAGTACCACAGTGCACACTACTCATGTTCCTGTCAAAAGCATTGGCTACCATTTGTGATTGGGTCCATTGGGGTTTGCCTGCAGAGAGAACAGTGCTACCGACTGATAGGCTTCCTTTAGAAATGGACGGAAACTCACGCATGACCTTTAGGACTAAAGGTCATTTTGTTTCAACGAATTTCACAAATTATAATGGAAGAAAATTAAAGGTATACGCGGGTGTTCAATGGAAAAAAGATTGGTCGGTGACTTTTTCATGAAACGTTCAGGGATCATTCCTGACTACATAAGAAAGCAAGAAATGAAAAAAAAAAGTATATCTCAACGACTTATCCACCTGAAAATAACAGCGCTTTAGCATTAAAGTCTATGGAAAAATGTGGTTTTTTTCCCGTTTCACTATATAAAAAAAATTGATCGGTGACTTTTCATCAAAACTTTCTACACATATATTTGGTGTATCATGCTACTGATTTACAAAAAAAAATATACGTTGACGGGGTTAAAAAAAAGTTATGGTCATTTGAAGTATAAAATAACCAATAAAAACCAATAAACATAAGCATAACCAATACAAATGAATCTTAAAAACATGACTCAAAAGTGCTGTAATGAAAATAAACCCTGTAGATATTGGAAATCGTGCACAAATACATCTCAACTTATCATGATAACGAAATATTTCAAAGAAAAATAGGAGCCGCTAAGTGGCGTGGGCGTGGACACCCGCATATACCTTTAAAGGAGGTTCGTCCCATTTTTTCTGAATAACAGGGATGCAAGTCGGGTAAGGTAAAATAATCTGAACATTTTCCAAGGTCCAGGGGAGGTAGATAAAGGCGCACATGTCATATAAGGACCATGTGTGTATGTACAACAGTGCGACCTAACTAACAGTGGGTATCTGGGTCAGTCCAAGGGCCACCTGCTGCACCCTTCCCGGAGGTCTTGAGCGAAGGACCTCGGGTATTTCCGTGACCTCCATAGACTCAATGCTAAAGACTAACGGAAATATCGGGAATCTCACTTCAGTTATGATCTGAGGCTGCCTCACCCCCGACAGGGATAGGCGGCTCCGTTAGCTCCAGGCTCCGTGAGAACACTTAGGCTGCGTTTCCACTGGCTCGCTCTTTTGGCTCGCTCATGGCCCGCTCTTTTTTATTGTCTTGAGCGCATAACAAGCGAAGGTTGAGCGAAACCAGAGCGGTCTAATGGAATCGGTTACTGCGCTCTATGTACGCTCTAAAAAGTGGCTATGTGCGCTTCTTTAGAAGAGCGCAGGACGGTGCGCTAATATCTGACGTGTTTGATTTGAGCGCAACTACACAGCGCTCTTTCTACCTGTTAAACTAGCGGACCAAGAGCGCAGTAAGAGCGCACAAACGCATTTACCATTGATTTAATATAGGAAACAAGCGCAACAGTAGAATCTCAGTAGAACCACTCCGCGCTTGTATTGCGCTCAAAATATTAGCGGATGAAGAGCGACTGACAAGCACCCCATAAACAAGCGCAGCAAGAGCGAGCAATGAGCGCAGATCCAAGCGAGCCAGTGGGATCCCACCTTTAGATAGAGGTCTCTACACATCACTCCCCTAATATTGTCTGTCAAATGGAATTTTGAGAAAATTTTGGTATTTAGGAGTCGATTTAGTGTATTGTATGGGGCATTTGCTGACTTTTCCATATATCTGAATTCAGTTGATAATCTGAGAACTTGCATCCCTGGAATAATAACTGATGTTTGACACAAATGTGAACAGTATGCAATATCTCGAGTTCTGGCTGTCCCGAGCTCTTGTCAAGGCATTTAACATTCACTTAAACTAGCTGTCAATACCTGATACGTCAAAATCGCTACAATACAACCATATATATATTGCCAATGATATATGATTATCCATGCCTCAGTAGGTTATCTAGTCTTTATCTGATCCGAGTCACATGATTGACACCACCATTTACACCTACGTATGCATAGTTGAATGACTAATATCAAATACCAACCTTATCAAATACAACCATCTACATTATGTTGTATGAATCTAACGTTCACGTTTCAACGGCGTGAACTGCAATACATCCTATACTAAAGTGATAGGTGTGGTTCTCCACCAGTGATAGGTATGAAGGTATGAAGAAGTCGTTGATGTTATTTCTCTGGTTTATTATGATGTAGTAAAGGTTGCAAGGTAATGAACATGGGTACATGTGGAATATATATTATATATAGTTCTGCATGTAAGCAACATTTAGGTAACGTTTGGAATGTTTCAGTAATACATAGGCCTATCATGTGGATCTTTCCAGAGGGACGATCCAGGTCATTGATGATGCAACATTGAACCAGAACATGCAGGATCATTGATGATGCAATGTACATGGAGGTTCTAGATCATGGTAAAAGTACCAGACAACAAAAGGTTGAAATGATATGTATCTTAAAGAATTAATTAAACCGTTACACTCACTGAATATCAAATATATGGTAATTAATCTAGAAAATTGTTCAGGGCAACCAGAAATTCTGGCGGGCAACCTGATTTTGTCAGCAGCTTGCCCGGTTGGGCAAACTATTTTTATTCCTTATTTCGACCACTGCCTTATTACCATTATAGTCATTTGTTACTCATAAATCATATTAATTAAGGTTATGCCTTTTTACGTAATCATACAAGGTCGGATAAGACAAAAGGTGCTAGGCTTCACACAAGCCACACCTTCAACAGAACGACCTGTGCATATCATAATTAACACATTTATATATATTGGACGAAGGAAACTGCCTCCGTACAACCTCAGTGCAACCATCGACTGGAATCCAACCCACCATGACGTCATTGCTCGAATCCAACCAAGGCCGTCCCTCCAGGAACACTAAGCCTAGCTTCAATTTGCCGTCCATTATATTCTAATCAAATATGAGGTCTCTCCTAGATAATGATTACTTTGGCTTATTGCAGAATTTCTGCTAAATATTTCTCCCAGGGCCATACTCCTTAATCTGTCTCATATTATTTTGGTAATGCACCATGAATCATACCAAAAAAGGCGCCCGAAACATAATACAATGTATCAGGATTCTTCCTTTATTCCTCCTAATAACATATCGATTGAAGCATAGCGTTAAAACCTTTCAGACAGCACATCATGAGCTAACCATAATTCCATCATAATGACTGAGATTATCTTCCGACATCCCACCTGTGGCACTCCTTCGATATACACACCTGGATTTCATCAGTCCAGTTACTGGAGCCACATGATCACTCAGTCAACCATTCTACCTTTCCTCATCAGTTCCAGATGCCCTTTTTCCTCAGTGATAGATAAATCATAACACAATATGTTTTTGCCATGGCTACCCACCACCTTCTCCCCATGGACCACACCCAGGTAGTCTGAGACGAGTAGTCTCCCCAGCTAGAGACAGACGCACGCTTACCTGGGTACACTTGTAGCATCTCATACCTGACAGGTACTCAACATCAATGTACATAACTACCATATACTCTCATTTAAACACACGGGTTGGGTCTTATTCGTTTAAGAAAAGGTACAACCAGAAAATGTTAATGGCTCTTCTAAAACTACATAGACCTCTGGACGAGGAATAAGGTCATTTAATGAAGGGGTCTTATTAATATATTCGATATATTGAACGGCATAATTAAATGTTATCAAATTTTAATAACTATAGGCTAAATAAACATGGAAATAATATGGAAACGTCACTTCCATACTCCAGTTATGTAAAACACTTGGAGGTGTGGAGACATTTTCCGTGATCAAGTATGATGATAATCCGTTGTTCTAGGGTTTACGGTTAGACATGTAAGCTTGCCTTTGTTTATATGAGAGCAGGGAGAGCAGGAAAGTAACATAAACTCAGGTGTTAGACATGGAGACATGACATAGGACCGCAAAATGGGTCATTTTTAAAAGAAGGGTAAACTAAGAGTAGTATTACCAACAGTATCCAGGACCATCAAATATCAGTGGTTTGGCGTAGAACGCGACAACAATGTATTAGTACTATTAGTCTACGTCTGACACAATTTGCGTTTTACTGGTGTGCTAAACTGGTTATAGATTATACAAAAGTTAAAGGATTCACTAAAAGAATTTAGGACACATCATACAGTCTGACCTCAACTAAAGTCATCTCGAAAAAAGGCCATACTGATTATATTAATAATAATGACACTAAATACCTAATTGGGCTGATATGCATGAGATGTGTGGGAAGTCCTTGCATGTACTGGTCGGTTCGTTTATTTTAATAGGCTAAAAATATATTCTACATACACTATGGCACCAATACATGGTTTAATTGAATACTGTACCCCTATACATGTACCAAACATGGGAATGAAGATGTTTGCGTGAGATAAAAGTCGATAAAGATATTCTTATGTTTGACTTCCTGAGAGCAAATGAACACAGCAGCTAATGCATATCTAATGACCGTGTATTTAATATGTACATAAATTGTTGGTAAAATTCAGTCTAAGGATATGTTTTTTGACTTCTACAAACTAAGCAAGGATTCTGTCGATGAAGTCAATACAAATTCTATATCATTCGAGGAGAAATTCGCCACAAAACTAAGATGGTCGGACAACTTTAATTTAATTTTAAGAACATCTAAAAGTATCATTCCGTAATTTTAGAGATGGTAAGGTTAATTAGAGGGATAATAACCAGTATCTTGAAGCATAACTCTTACTACTACACATCACTGGTACACAAACCTAGAACACAACACATGACAATCCAGAAATAAATTATTAACTTGTATGAGAGCGCCACAGGCCAAAGTTGGACTTATTCACTAGCCCTAGAAATCAATATTCCCATCGGATGGCTCAGGTGAATAAGCTTTTATACTCCCACAACTCGTACCTTCAATAAAAATGACTTTCGGACACGAGATAGAAATATCTCAGAACGGTTGGAGAGCATTGAATTGGATGAATCAACAGGCAGTGAAATATTTCAAAGCCAGTTCCCTTGTACGAAAGCCATACAAATCAGCAAACATATAACATGTTCTCTCACATTCACAGCAATGTTCCCCGTGCTTTAACCTTCATAGCATGGACTGAATATTATATCGCCTGTCATTTCTATATATGGTTCACGCTTTTAGATTCGGTAGAACAGAATGTAATGTTCCACCAGGTTCGACACTTGAGTGTTAATCTATCAACATGTGTGAAGCGCTTGTAGATTGAATGGTTAACTTCATATTTCTTTCAAATTTCTCATGGATACGACAGGTAGAACACCCCCAGGTCAAGTAGATCATGTATCCTGTTAAATGATATATTATAGTGAAGCGCTCTACTAGATATGGGGATATGGCCTGATGATTTCTTGATTGCAAAAGTAGAATTTCTGAATGTGATAGATTAATATCCCAATGAGCCATGTTGTTTTGTGTGATCCTGCGTCTACATACACGTATCTATTTATAATTCGGTCTAAGATTCTACCTAAGGTCATTTTGATATGTATGTTTTAGGATATCTAATGCTAAATATAATAAATAATTATAAACATTTCCAGGGACGGTCCCATCCGAGACTTTGTATGTTCAAGTTGGGTTCAAAGAAGGGAGAAACATACTGTGCAACATACTTTTGTTGGAGAGGGGGAGAATTACTTTCCCCATCCGGAGGCTGAGGTGAGTTCACCACATGGTCTTGGTCTTCTTGTTTCTGAGAGCTCGATGGAACAGGGACGCTCTTGTCCTGAATTTCAACGGTTGATGGATCTAAAGCTTGTGAAGCATCCTCCTGGAATAAACCATTAAAGAAATATCAATATTTGAAGCAACCGAAATACACAGCGATGCGCTGTTTCCATTTCAATATGAGATGGAACATTGACACTAAGCTAACTTGTTTCTTTGTACTCTCTAATGCTACCTTTAATTTCCTTTTTAGCACAGTTTCATGACTATTAATAAATATCGCTTTTCTCTTGAATGATTTACCTCGCCTTAAACATTCCGTTGTTATTCTGTTACTCTTGACTTCTGTCCTCTAAATAGATTTTTAATTTCTTTTTAGCACCACTTCATGACTGTATACATTATTTCTGTTCTTTCGACATTTAAACGCTGTTAGGATTGTATTTATATAAACAACGACTAGCTGCTATTCCTTTATCCATTTCTGGAAAGGTTTCCATTTTTTGTACAAGACGTTGATATGATCATAATCATTTATGCAAACTTACTTTTGGTATCTAAATAATGATAATTATGAATGGACAAATGAAAATATGCGCAGTGTTCAAATATTTGACTAGCATGGAATCGGAATAAAGCCTACTAGTCGTGTCATATAATACTATTACGTCCCATAATCCGTTATGTCAATAACACACAGGATAACATGAACACGATGTGTACTATACTTGGCTATGGAAGTATGTATGAGAATCTGCGCAAAAATATATGCGACTCGAACAATGCTACAGATACGTGTGAAAGCTTACTCATAATATTGATGTATAAAAATCATTTACAATTGATTGGTCATAAAATCTACTGAGTAGCAAATCGCAATAAATTCTTTCTCGCGGAATATGTATGTAGGCGGATAAGGTTACATATGGTTTCATTTTTATTTCCAATATGTTTCGATTAAATACACACCTGTTTGCCGTCTCCACGTTCTTTGTTAGATTGTTTTTCATCTCCATCTTTAGGGGCGTTCATCTATTGAAAAAGAATATAAGAGGAATGAACTTACTACAAATGGGAGGTAATACAATGCATTAAATATTTAAAATACATATATAGACAAAGCAGACTTTTAGAATTTCAAAATTTGCTGATGATTTACGAATGATGAATGTTTGTTTTAAGCCTTCACTAGTATGACTTTGGTCACATAAGAATACTTCCTTATACAACCCGAGACCTTGCGCAAGGTAAGGGAAAATCAATTTGATTTTCCCCTATATAGACAAGTCATGAAATCATTATCAGCGTCTCCTCGTGAGTCATGTGACCCACACAGGATGTATCAATGCAATATTTATAAGCATAGCGAGTCCCATGATCACTGTTTAACACAGCCTCCATAGTAACCCTTCCACGTTTTCATTATTTATGCATCACCAAGGGTAATTCTCAAAAGCTCTCGTTCATTGCCAATACATTAAATATAGCGTACACGAGTTTTAGGCGTTTAGTTTGGTGGTAATATTATTTAATCGCAGACATTCCCAACATTACATCCGACTGGTCTGTCAGTGTGGAATGTCGATATCTATCTCGATGCCAAGGTGATGTTGGGAGGCTTCCAATGCTGACAATGGGATAAAACAAGAATTACAAGCATAAGCTTGTGTAAAGCGAGTTTTTAATTATTCGAATTATATAGAATTGTAATTATAAGTAAAAATTAAGTATATTTTTGTACTATAAGTATAAATATAGGTCGATTACATGATAATAATTATAAGTATAATTATAATTAAAAATATGAATATATCAGACCAAGGGTGGAATGAAGGATGGAGTGAAGGGCGGATTGAAGGATGGACATTGTGTGCACACAAGTACATTGTGTGCACACAAGTACAGTGTGTGTACTTCAAGTACCCACCGTGTACCCTTCAAGTACCCACCAAGTACCCATTCAAGTACCCTTCAAGTACCATTCAAGTACCATTCAAGTACCATTCAAGTACCCTTTAAGTGCCCTTCAAGTGCCCACCAAGTACCCTTTAAGTGCCCTTCAAGTACCCTTCAAGTACCATTCAAGTACCCACCAAGTACCCTTCAAGTGCCCACCAAGTACCCTTCAAGTACCCACCAAGTACGGTACACTCCAAGTACGGTACACTCCAAGTACGGTACACTCCAAGTACGGTACACTCCAAGTACGGTACACTCCAAGTACGGTACACTCCAAGTACGGTACACTCCAAGTACGGTACACTCCAAGTACGGTACACTCCAAGTACACTCTACACTGACAAGTACAGTGTGCACACTGTATGCATACACAAGTACAGTGTGCACACACAAGTACAGTATAGACACAAGTACAGTATAGACAGAAGGGGAGAGACAGGAGAGGGGGGGGAGGGGGAGAGAGAAAAGGGGAGAGAGAAGGAGGGAGAAAAGGGGGGGGAGGGAAGGATGGAGTGAAGGATGGATGGAGTGATGGATGGATGGATGGAGTGATGGATGGATTGAAGGATGAATTGAAGGATGGACTGAAGGATGGACTGAAGGATGGACTGATGGACCGAATTGATTTTTTTTTAAATTTTTCTTTTTTAATTTTTTTAATTTTTTTTAAGTTTATTTTCACATGTCTTCAAGTACACTACATGTATACATACATGTATACGCATACATACGTATGCATCCTTCAGTACTCCCTGCCACCTAGTCCATGAGGACCCTCGCTCCGCAGACAGCTGAGTGGGCTGAAACCCCCATTATCGCCCACTCAGCTGGGCCAACGAAAACACCTTTAAAAGTTATCTAATGAATTATTTAAAGTAACTAAAGAGATAGGAAGCTTAATATAACTCTTATTAAAGATCCCAAATGAACGATTCTGTTTATAAATGAACATTTCTGTGAATTTGGAGAACTTTATTTTCACTAGACTGATCGGTAAAGAGTGTGCTGTGTGTGTACGTGCACACTGCACTAGGTTTGTGTGGGCAATTTTCAACTAAGACGGACGGCCGAGCGGGTAAAGGCGTTGGTAAGACTGAAGGGTAGACTGAAGGGTCCCGGGTTCAAACCGCGGTAGAGGACGGGAGGGATTTCTTTAGGCAAACATCATAACATGAGAGAGAGAGAGGACGAGCGCAGTAGGGGTCCTATCATTGGGAGCGGGGAGAGAGAGAGGGAGAGAGAGAGGGAGAGAGAGAGAGAGAGAGAGAGAGAGAGAGAGAGAAAGAGAGCGGGAAAAATATTTAGTTTCCAGGGCTGAGAAACCATTTTTTTTTAAAAAAAATCCAAGGCAATTTGCCCATAGGAACGCAGTAGGGGTCCAATCACGCAATTACGCAAAGAGGAGCAAGAGATAGAGAGAGAGGAGGAGTAGGAGGAGGACACCATTTGTCAACCCTAGACCTTTTAGTACAGTCTACACAGAAGGATTATTGAAGGCCTCTGGGAAGGACTATAAGTGGAGGAGAAAGAGAGTGTTTGACGACGAAGTAGGGGTCCTATCACGCAATCGTACGCAAAAATACCAGTTCAGCTGCAAAACGCAGCACCAAACCCTACCTATGCCTACCGAATCCAGAACTAAGCCTACGATAAGCTTACATATCAATTACAAGTCAGCAGCCGACAGTCATAACTCTAACAGTTTTAGTGGATCTCACGATCCTATCGGGACAGATTTATGCTAACAGTTACGGTTTAACAGTTTAATTATTTAGCAGGAGGGCAGTTGCAACGTATCTACAGCTGTGCTTTAAGTCTATATACAGTCTCGCCTATTGGCCTGTCCAACAGGGATAGTTGTGGTGTTATTTTTTCTAGAATCATGAAATCAATGGAAAATACTAAAGTGATAATCTTATTATAACTGTTTAACAGTCTAACAGTTGCAGTGGGTCAGTTGGCTTAGAGGAATATTATCTGTTGTCTCTAATTACTCTTGGTATCATGAAATATTATTCCTATGAGAAGGTTGTGATAGATTTGAAGTGATGGATAAATGAATCAATAAACAGATTATATTATCTGTTGCAGTTTGAACTAATTACTCATGAGATGCATGAATTATATTATTTCTATGAGAAGGTGATTGACTTTTCTGACTTTTTGATTGACTATTTTGATTTTCTGACTGACTGTTTCGTCCCTGTCCCTGTCCCAGTCCCTGTGTGACTATTTTGACTTTCTGACTGACTATTTCGTCCCTGTCCCAGTCCCAGTCCCAGTCTCTGACGAAAGATGGATGTTAGCTCGCCAAATATAGGTAGGGATATGGCCATTGAAAATTACGTGTCAGGAACAAGTAACAATTATAATAATTTGGAATATTTTTAACAGAAAATCTCTGCTCAGAAACAAGTTAAAAATGAAAATGAAATGGATCATGGCAGTTCTGTATATTCTCAAGACATTTGTATCGTACTGACTAGTTCCTGAACAATAATATCAAGGTTATAATAAAGAAATTAATTATTTTGAAAAATGTAATGACAGCCATGATGTTCTTTTGTTTTAGCTTAGGCCTATGTGAATCGAACCCATCGAACCTTGCAATAATTACACAATATTACAGATTCTAAGTTCATGTATAGACAAATCAACATGACATATCATTCAACGAGGCTCATAGGAGTTTATATTGAGTGATACTAGCCTATATATTAGCAGATTTCTCACGATTCCAACCATATTTGTTCATTTTTTAACATGATTTAACATTTTAACATGATTTGAAGCACGCACACACACCAGCCTGTTGCTGTCAGTTCGACGAACTTAAGAATGTGTAATGATATGTGTAATGTGTAATGATATGTACAGACGTTCTCGAGGCAAACAGAACTGGTATACATTAGCAGATTTCTAGCGATTTCAACCATATTTGTTCATTTTCTAACAGAATTACGCAGTTGATTTCATCACCGTTTTTGTAAGGTTCCGCTGTTTGCGATTAGCTGTGTAATGATTAACCAACGACTGAATATAAATGCTTGAACGTTTAAATATCCCGGGAAACATCCCGATTTCACTCCTCCACCTTGCCGAAAGCCATGCTTTCTGCTGCCTGATGTAAGGCCGTTGTGTTGACGGGCCTTCTAGCTGGACACGCCGTAGTGGGCTTTGCTTGCCGTGCGATGGCCTTTCGCTGCCCGGGCACTTATGTCCACCATTCAGAGCCCACTATGCTTGTGGACACTACCAAAGCCGTAATAATTAACTATCGACTGAATATCAATGCCTGAACGTCTAATCTAACCTTGTTTTCAACCTCATATGCCAGGATTATTGTGTAAAGACATTCGAATCACTCAGAAAGCAGTTTTATTTTGTTTCTGACGTCATGTTCCCAAGGGGCCTTGTAAGGCTTAGCGCGCCAATCGCTTATAGCAACGATAATAAGAAAAACAATACATGACACGGAAGTCATAATGATTAACCATCGACTGAATATAAATGACTGAACGTCTAATCTAACCTTGTTTTCAACCTCATATGCCAGGATTATTGTGTAAAATCATTCAAAGCGGTCAGAAAGCAATTTTATTTTCTTAGCTGGTTACGGTAGGGACGGCCGCCATCTTGTTTTCGTATTGCCGATCGCGGGGGCTAAAATGCTTTGAAATAGGCTGAATATTCCCCATCGACTGAATATAACAGCAGAAAGGTTTAAGTTTAGCATATAGTTCACGTTATATGCCAGAATTATTCTGGAATAGACTTCGAATCGCTCGGAAACTTGTTTCGATTCGGCGTGTGAGACGGCTGCGCATGCGCGGGCATATGGGTCGGTGCATGCCATATATGGAGAGCGCATGCCATATATGGAGAGCGCAGGCGGTATACATCAGACAGTAGGCAGAGGCGGCGGTATACATCACACAGTAGGCGGAGGCAGCCAAAACGTCAACAAACGCACGTGCGATCATGCCCTCCAGCCGTCAGTATTAGATAGACTACAATATGAGGCCCAGAACCAGTTAGATCCAGTTATAACAGTTGTTCAGTTAAGCTAATCTGTCCCTCATAATAACATGGGGGATCTGTGAGAAGTATATGTCATTTTAGGATTGCAGCGTAAAGTGATGGCTCCCGGCGGACCTGTATGTCAATGCGTCCCGTCAGCTGCAATTGCAGCTGAGTCGGATTTCCCTTCAGATCTAAAGGCAACGTTGAAGTCGGCGGACGTAGTGCGGAATAGGCACGGGGCAAGCCATTAGTCTAAAGCGCGTCGTCCTATCGGACGAACTCGCTTTAAAAACTTGTATGTTGATACTTATGGTGTGATAATTGTTTGTGACCAATAGAGAGTAGGGAGCCTGTAAACAGATTATCTGCATTAACTGTCAGTGGAAGTGACAGTTTTGGGAATAGTTCCGAGTAAAGGGGATTTAAGTGACTGACATCTGACAGCCAGGAAGAAGGAGAAAGAGTAGGGATATATGCTATTGTGTGTTAGATTATAGAGTGTGTATGTTGAAAGAGGATGCATGGGGAGGGTTACATTTGGATAGAATTAGAAATACGATATTCAAATGGTTGGGATGTAGAGCCCAAGTAAATGAAAAATATCGAGGTGGCAGGAAATCAGCATTATCTTAAATTTCTTCTGCTATACACTTGAAGCATATAATATGTGTGTTAAGCATAACATGTTCCATATTATGTAACTGCTCTCAGTTATTGGAATATATTATGGGTCAAGCTGCAAAGAAATATGCTCGCACATACATTGTAATTTTGTACATTTGGCCAATTTGATATGACAAGATAGTGACAGGGATTAATATTCGGATAATATTGAAATATTTTCGAAGTTTACTATTTGTTGGTAACTTGACCCCATGCCAACTTGTAGGGTTTTTTCCAAATATTTTACATATATGTCTGTTCCTGGTAGTCTTATGTAGTTAATGAATAATAGAACTTGCAGAGTACATCCAAATGTCTGACACTTTGCAAATCTCGAAATGATGACAAACTGAATAAATGTTCTTTGTATGGGAACTTGAAATGATGACAAACTGAATAAATGTTCTTGGTATGGGAAGTTGGTCTAGAGTATGGACTAGATAGATCTGCGCGGTGCTACTACAATAGAATCACACAGGCATTTCCTAACTTACCGTGTTTGTGTGTTTAGTTCCCTGGCCCGCAGGGGGAGGGACCCTTTGGCCCTCCTGTACCTCGCCCTCAGCATTGTCAGCAACCGCCAATAGCAAGATACTGCAAAACAAGAGATGGGGAGATATTGGTCATACATAAGCACGTGTGAATGTATTTGTTGTAAGATTTTACTGGTGCTGTTTCTGAGATATAACGACCGATATATACTAATTTGTCCATTGGTAGAGGAATTGGGTAGAATCGATTTTCTTTTTTTTATGGCAATATGCGGGAAATAAGGCAAATATATTTGTCATCAGATTATGATAACCTGGTCTTCTAACTAGAGCTCGAAATGAAGAAATAAATCAAATTACATCAATGCTAACATATAATCCATGTATTACAAAACAGAGGGAACATTGCGTGCAAAAGCACATTCAAGGTATTGATAGCCTTTTTCCTCCCATCTGACTTTAAGTGAAAACTAATTTCTCAGCAACATCATTAACATTGATGTACATCACAAACGCAGATGCTCGTTACGCGTGTGGTCTTTGGCAAGGGCTGATGTTTATGTCCAGATATAGTCACCCAATAATTCAGTATGTACTAAGCTGTACTATGGACATACCACCAGCCTTTGGCCTCCAGGACATAGAATGCATGGCACGTTTCCCCAGAGATAAATGATAAACAATGGTTAGTGATAAGCAAGGAGTGAGATATTTGGTCTTATCCCGGTCTTTTTCGTCCAATGACTTTTTCTGCATATATCATATCGGTCAGAAAAAAATAAATTACCCCAGAAATGTTATTTCACACATCCTTTTTCATTCTATTAATAGAACTACTACACTAATACCAAGTTGCTTATCTCACAATACGGGTCAGACTTTGCATTCTTATCGCACCGCCTTCCATTCTTGTAAACACCAATAAAATAGCCTAATATAATAATCGATAAAACCACTTCGCCTTGAGAGAGAGTGATGAGCAATTGATGTTTAAACAACTCCTTTCCCCGTATTCACTAGAGTACGACTTTACTTAAATTCAGTAATACCTCCTGTACATGGATTCACCATGCATTAACCTTAGATACCATGTCACTTCGTAATAAAATTAAGTAACATAGAGTGGTATACCTGCGGCATTACATATAACATTAGTTGTACTCGTCCTAGTATTCGCAGGTATTACAATCCAATGGTCAACCTACTTTTTACAAAATGTCATGTATATCTTCTGAGAATGTGAAGGATTGCTCCTGAAATTCAACCTGGAGAATCAACGCGAGAAAGCACCTATTAGAAACGTTTCATCTAAGTAATTAACTCAAGCAGGCGATTCGATCTGGCCTTTCAAGCTACGTACAAGCCGTATTAATTACCAACGTGTATCCCAATATAGATGTGTGCAACGATTAATTTGAACTGTTGTCTAAAACGAAATCTCAAATTTATTGTATTAGTCCTCACTAAATATTTCCCCGAATGGAAGAGTACTTAGCCCAGACAGGGCACATCGATGTGCCCATCGACATACCAGGTAGACTCAGGGGCTTAGAATAGAATAGATTTAGATAATGATAAATCTTTTATTTGTCCAAATTAAGTACAATTACAGTGGGTTGTAGACAAACAGGTCGACATGCTCATGCATCGAATCAAAGTCCAATGTATATCTTCCAGCAGTTACCTTAATTTGGAATAATTTCTAAGACGCTACCTTTGGCTAAACATTGTAGTTGAGTATGGGGTCAAGTGACTAGTAATACATAAAAATAGCAATGAGACAGAAAGTAGAAAAATAGGGATCATTTTCCGTTACCATATGATAAAATACATTATCATATGTTACATATTTGGTGCTAGTATGATACTATTGAGATATGCTGTGGAACTTGGTGCTAGTCTAATCCCAATAAAACACTGATCACTGCATTTTCAACTAATCAAAATATCAAATCTTGTACTTTTAGCTCCGTTTTGATCTTACCCATCTGACAAAAGGTTTCAGAGGATGTTGACCGATCGATGGATTCTTTTCGGTGTCTGACCCCACAAGTCCTGAGAAGCCATTTCTCTGTACGCCGAAATTGCGTTCAAAATCATGATTTGACAACTGTTCATATGTTGCGTGGTTGTTAACAGTACTTACTTATGTTTTGGCAACTGTATACCTCAATATTCCCAAGTATCAGTGTTTTTTAAATGATGTAATTTGAAGAATATTTGGAAGGAAAATTGTTGGTCAATTTAGCTGAGAAAGCGGCTTTAAGATATATGGGGAAATTTCTGACACATACTGAAAAACCTTAGACCATAATGTAAAATGAAATTTACTGGGGCCCGGTAGGTTTCTGTAAAGAAGTGAGACAGGTTTTCACAAAATTAAGCCATCTGGCTCTGTAAATGACAAAATACTTTCGATGAAGTTGAGTTATGTTTTGCACGTGAGAGATGGAGGGCAATTTAACAGGTATGAAGAATTGAGAATTTGCTATAGATCTACAATAAGTCACATAATATTATATACCAGTATGTGTTCAGGTCATATTTAGTGATTTATTTCAGCATTAATTTAGAATTGAAGTCGGTTCCAGACTAATAACAAAACAACATTTAACCAAAGACATGAATCTAAAACCATCATAACTTAAGTACACCACTGCAATTTACTGCTAGTGGTAACAATGAATGAGAATAGTACATGTATGGTACTGATAATGTGAGAATCAGCTTCTGATTGAGTTGAGATCAATAATGCCCGGTCAAGGACACACCCTGTGTAATGGTAACGTGAGCAAATACATAGAGACACTAATCGAGAGTGTTTGTCCAACTGCCAATAATATGCGTAAACACTTGAGAATATTTTAATATTGATTTCATGATAGCAAAAGTACCTTAAATTTGATAACAGAAAAATCCTGCACATATATTCGACCTATTATTCAATGACCAACATAACATCACTGGTTTTAATTATAATTATGACACAGGGATTGGCTGCGTAGTTTACCAAGTACTGTATTTGAAGACTGTCATATAATACATACATTTCACTGGGCTCATCACTTTTAAGAAGACATTAGTTCAGGTGATAAATGGGATGATTAAAGTAGTGGTTCAGTGAAACTCCTCGCTCACTGTCATTTATGCTAGAGACTAGAGCATAAAATGCCCCAGCTATGGGGTGGCCTGGCTGTTCAGTTGTATCTTAGAGCACAGACAGTGGGGCTATCCATTATTCACAATGTTTGCGTTAGTAGCCAGGGGTTAACGTGTTTGGGTGCTGTCACCGAAGGATAAATAGGGGTACAGGAATAGAGGCAGGGGAGGAGACTCAGGTGAGGATGAACAAGAAGCATCAACAATCTGCTCCTCCTAAACATACGCAATACCTGTCGACAACATGGCCACATCTTTGAGCTTGTAGCCCTGCAAAGACCCTATCTTGGGTTATAGGTTATTATTTAGATTAAATGTACGACCTTAAAAGAGGAAATTACGTTCTAGACTGACCAGAAAAACTTACTAAATATAAAAAAAAAAATCTGTCAAATTAAGCGGACGAAACTAGCCACTAAAATGTCAATTAACTTTAAGGAAGGGTGGGACGTTTTGTCAAAAAGCCATTATTCAGTGATGCCCTTAATTTCCATTTAATTTTTATTCTCTGTCCGACAAGCCAAATAACGTGGTCTATTTGTATAACATATTCAATCCAGTATTTTTGTATGTGTCAGTCTTCCATCATCTAGCCAAGAAATGGAAGTTCTCTACATGAAAAGTGCAACTTTGAATAAGGAGCCAGGGGATGAAAAGCTAGCAACAACGAACCACAGATTCAGGGATCCATAGATCATAGCTAGGTACACGAAGGCGCTCTATTTTCAACATTAGCTCGATCTTCAGGATAATAAGCATGTGCGGGAAGTAGAGCGCAACTGATTACATCAAAGTAAGATTCTGTAAGTAAAGTGGTCGACAATATCTCTACCGTAGGTTTCGAAATTAAACCCAAGGTTTGCTAAGTAACAAAGCGTTTTCGGCTGGCATTCTATCACAGGGGTTAACTGGTTAGCAGAAGAAAAGGCGCTAGTCTTCATATTGTTTTAATAACTCGAACCAGTGAATTATTATATACATATATACTGTATATGATATTTATATGAAAAATGAGTCTCGCAGTATCTTCCCAATTGCAGTCACGCTATGATTAATGCTAGTTTAACAACTTTGTTACAAAAATATTTCAGAATTCTTAGAAGTGAAAGTTTAGTTGCCAGACCTGTGCAACACGGATTATTATATATTTAGAAAATATATATCAAAGAAATGGACACGCCCCACTCACGGCAGATTTGCTTTCAACACAGAACTTTTAACTTTTACGGCTTATACTTTAGTACCTAGTCATCAAGAGGAAAAAGACTAAATCCTTGGAGAGAATAAATAAAACTTGGTCCATCACGAATTATCTTAAACGGTTAACCAGTTGCATGAATATATCCGATATAATATAATACGATATTATTGCATTCTTATCCGTGAACGTATCCTTATCAGTAATCGCTCCATTGGATCTAATAGTAAAATAACGATAAGGCTATCTCATGCAATAGACTGCAATCGCCAATTAAAATGATTATAATTATACCAATTTCATAGACACGACTGATACCGTTCGGAATAGTGACAAGAATATTTTAAATATTCCGTCAGCAGAGATGTCTTATAGTCTGTTAGTTTTCAAGAGACTTTCTTTAATGTGTTTTTTTTTAAAACATTAGATGTATAATCTCTCAGACATGTATAATCTCTCAGACTGAACATGAAATTAGCATGTGTGTCCAGGCCTCTAACCATGGAGATGTAGGTCATGTGTATTGGAGTGTGAAAAGTAACCACGTTGAGAACTTTGGTCCAATAGTAGTTTCTCACCAAACACACCCCTCTTCAGTTCAAACAACGAGTTTAAAAAACTCGTTGGTTCAAACAGGCTCGAGGGTGATAGATTCTAAGAATATAATATGCGACAGGTTCATGGCCTCTGCACAGCCTCCGTAAAATTGCCAATTGTTAAAAGTAACCATTTAAGTATTCCCTATTATAAATATCATTAACTAGAAGATTGCATGCTGTGTGTAAACGAACACAAATTTTCAAATCACCCAGATGTAAGATGCAAAGCGACACCTTGTTAAGTTGTAATGCTTTGGTTCGCCTTAAGAGTATCAGAGATTACTCGGACACCCTGGAAGAGACCCGTCACAGAAAGTTGACCCCCTTTGACCCCCTTTGAAGATATTTCTGTTTGTGTATGTAAATACTGCTGAGATGAAAATTACCTAAGAGTCTGACTGGGGTCAATGGCCTTTAAGGTTAGTCTTTTAGGTTTCGTCTGATGCTAATGCGTTTAACTCCGGTTGAACTTTTAACCCGGGACGCCAGCCAAGGGACGAATATTGTCGTTTGCTTCAGTGGGGCTAAATATGCCGATTAACGATGATTGTGACAGCCTCTGATGACAACAGATCAGATGTTGCAAGTTTTCAGTCAATGTTCGAGAATTTGATGATGACTTGGAGCTGTTTTATTGCCGCTTAGAGTAAAAGGAAGGTATACTACTCCAATGTGCGTAGTATCTTCGATTACTCAACTCTCAGATTACTCAATATTTATTGTTAGTGAACAGTGTTTATGGTTTGGCAGCAACGCTACTCAGTCTGTTCTTAAGAGTAAAAGAGACTCGAAGGTCTGTTACAGATCGGGCCCCTAATACAATGTTAATCACACTTGTACATAAACCAAGGTGTAAAAAAATAGGGTAGGCCTGTGTATTCTGAACAATTGTTCAGGATTGATTAATGATTATTGGCGATTAAAAATGTCGAACAAAGTTCAGAAATCACAATTTTAAACTGACTAATATCTAGATTAGAAATGGCCCGGGGAAGATCAATTTTAGTGGGAATCTTTCAGCAGATCATGCGCTTTCATACTTTGTTGGCACGAGTACAGTTTGGCATCAGTCATACATCTATGCCTACCGTACGATGTACTAGTCTCTGAACCAGGGAAAGCTAGAGAATGACCCAAGTCCCAAGTATAGAAAGAGAAGACAAGACAGCCCTCACTGTCTTATTCATAGAAGCTAATGTCTGTGCTTCAAAGGGCTTTAGGGAGGTGGTTTAGTTTCAACCAAACTTCATGAATATGTATGGCTAGCATACAATACGGATACATTTTAACCGCAGAGAGAGTGTAACTCAACCTTATCATTCTTATCCTTATAATATTCCTGAGCCATGGAAACCTTGGACAAAAACAGGTTACCCTTGTTGACTGAGTGGCAGATAGGCAGGTCATCCATCTCTGCTACTATACCCACAAGGAAGGAAATGCCGGCTCGGTGAATGGTAGCTAAAACGTAGCTCAACATTCACAAGGTTAAAGTGTTGATATATAGACAACATGAGTGACTTTCGTTCCCCTAGGCTATATGAGGGGGCAAGGAAGATAATATGGCAACACTATTCTAGATTTATACTTAATATGTCCAGGCTTATAAATGGTGAACGTCTTGAGGCAACATGATAGGCTTCGTAAACATGAGGGTCTTGGATAAGAGATTCTAAATAGTATTGGGGAATTTTCAGAATACCAAGCAAAAAATATGCTGGAAGTCATTCATAATAGTACTGACTGTGTTACGGTACGTGATAACGAACACAAATTACTGGAGAAAATTCAAGAGGAAGCCTACAGTGACCATTTACAAGTCACCTCTTAAGTAGCAAAGGTAATCCACTAATACATCATCTTGACACTAATTAGTGGAAAAGACTCGAGGGTATCGTCTTCTATTGAAATTAGACGGGAAAAACATAGAATTAGAAGGGCAGAGATGACCAGTCCACAAGTTTCAACAAATACCAGAATGTCCCTCATTCTGAAAAACTAGAGACGCGTATTTAAAACATATGACCTTTGGGCCCGGAAGTATAGCCTAAGCAACACAAATGCCCTTATCTCTTACCATTTCAATCGGAAAGTACGGTATTTAAATTTTATTTTAATCATTTTTCAGATTTGTTACTACTTAGAGTACTCGATAATTCCAACAGTAGTCAACATTAAAAAATGTAAATCCATGAGTTTCAATTCATGGCCAAGGGTAAGGGGAATTCCAACCATGAATTAAGGGCATTTATGTTCGCAGTTCCTCCAACCTGCGATGCTTGAAATATTTCAGTGATATTTTCCAAATAAGCTAGCCAGTAGGCCTACCGTATAACATCTCTTTTAATTTCCAACAAGCGTGGTGGCTTCGTTAATATGGAAATTGAATAGCCTAATACAAAATAATTTGAATCACTTAGAATACAAAGTATTTGATGAATGAATATTGAAGAATGCAACATGTATTACGGTACTTGTCCATCTCTTGCACGATTGTCAATTTCTGATATTCTAAAGAAAAATTCAGGACATAGGCTAATAAAGTTAAGCACAGGCTTCATTTCCATAACCTAGGAAATAGCTAGACATGGTATCAATGACTCAGAGTAGTCAGATGCCTTGAAAATTCGTCTTGGGCTCATAAAATTCCCCAGACAAAACTAAGAAATACACTATTCATGAATGTCGGATTGTCCCCACATAAACCATTTATTGCAGATATTACAGACTAGCTCCAATTCACGCTGGTTTATTGCATTTAAAAATTAAACTAAAGCCTGAGTCAAGGTCAAGTCATTGACATAAAAGTACGGCAAGTTTGATTCAACCTTCTTAGTAGTAAAATACAATGTATTTTACTACTAAGATTCAACACATTTTTTTCAACATTGCATGATTTGCACTAGAATTAAATAAAATGTGAAGATCTCGTCCATATAAAGATACAGTAACAGTCCATGTGATAATATCTCACATTTTTGGCACTGGAACATGATGGAAGATACAAATTCGCATAATGTCAAACAAAACTTCATTCAAAGGCTGAACTAACGGCCAACCCCTTGCCTGGCTTTGCCCTGCCTCTGCCTCTGGCAGGAGCATCCTCAGACTTCATTGACAAGCTCTGCAATCCATTGAATTTCCAAAGCTCCTAACATCACTGTCATTAGTCTAAGATGAATTAAGAAAATGCTAAAGTGCAATGAACTGGCGCACCGAAATAAAAGACTTTGGTGTTGTTATGTATAATTGATGTAATTATAATCAAGAGTAGCTAAGAGTGAGCCTGACTAAGGCTTGTGCACCTGTCTCGGCTCGTGCCTTCGCCCACGGCACAGACAGCGAACCCCACCTCTCCCTCCCTTCTCTTTAAATTTCCTCGACTTCGCCGCCACAATTAACCCCCCAAAAGAGAGATATTCAAAAACTTACCACACACACAGTAGATTCACATATCTCCTTCGTTGTTGTCGTTTTGTATCCATACGTTTAAATTAAGATCAGGCGTGACCCATGTGAGACACAGCTAAAACACGTTTCTCCGTTTGGGGATCACCGCAGCACTTCGTCTGCCATTTTCTTGTTTGAAAGGTGACGTGTTTTTCCGCTTGCGCATGTGCACCGGATGGGGTTCCCCACGACAAAGGGAATCCCGGGGTCAGGGGGCGTGGTTCTTGCTTGTTACCTCCACGCTGGATCTTACACGTGTTTTTGTTATCAATGTCTACTGTGCGACACGTTGCTTTAAGCACTCTGAACATGAAAAAAACATAACGGAAGTATATATACTATGTGTTATCAAGGAGATTTTCTGCTGTGTGCATATACTAAACGCAGGCGAACGACACGGTCATGGCTAAATGCCATGGGGTACGGGAATGCCATTTTTTCTTGGGAGTAGCCTGGCTAGGCCTAAAATAAATGATTTTCTGAAGTGTGCTGAGTCATATGAAGGAAGGAATTAAGATGATAGGACATCATGCTTGCATTCAAGAAATGAGACCATAACTATTTTTATTTTATTTTTAAAATGATATACATGTACTGTAGCTTTATTTCTGAATTCATGAGACCATAATAAAGTGTCTGTCTCTGCCATAAAGTTTTACAATTTAGATTGAGTATTGGTCGTTTTTTGGTGGAAATGATTTTGATGTAATTTTTATTTCAATTTTTATTTTTTACATTTAAATATATTTTACATTGGTACATGAGTGATACAAATTTCAATATCGTCTATAAAAACAGGGGCAAATAGAAAGTTTCCAGTTATTTCCATCCTTATAGGCCAATATAAATGCCCATTTTTCCAAATTCATATAAATTGTAGAATAATATCTATACAACTATAGGAAAAATTTGGGCGTCACTGATGAAAACCTCAATTGAGATTTTCACCAATATGGCACAAGGTAGACTCACTAAATCCCATGCACGGACACCTGCAATGTTTTAATTATGTTATATAACAAAAACACGTCAATTAACTGATGCTCCCCTCATATTTAACATAGAATGTGAGACGAATAATAGTTCAGCATACCGGTATAACATTTTCAGACTATATGGAAGGAATTGCGACACAATCTAAACTACTAGTGGTTCTAAATCGAAGTATCGACGGGTAATTGTATGGTTCGAACTTAAGAGACGCTGTAAATAGGACTTTACAAAATTTGTCCTCTTCTAACTGGCCATATATTATATGATTCTGCACCAGATGTATTCCCCTGCATTGATTGTCACTAAGCGGTATCGATTTCCATTAAAAGAATAGTATATATACATGCCTGATAGTTACACTGGCAAACTATTTGTGATTTAAAAATAAACGACAGACTACTGAACATCATACAATTAACAAAAGACACGAGAAAATATTTCATGAATAGTACCTACACTGTGCTAAGCCTTGGATCATTATTTTACTTACACAGATCCGAAATATAAAACAACCGGACATTCAGAACCTCAGAACTTTAGTTCTATCCCTACTTGATGCCAGGTGTTTGCGCCCTCGGGAATTTGCTGCAGTACTTGAGCTTGTTTTATGCATTTCATCCACTACTAATTCTATCAATTATGACACTTTTCAATATGAGCATCCTTCAGATGATGAGAGTATGGACAAAATCAAGACCGATAATTGTCATACTCATATTTCCATGATTAATGTTCCCAAATATGACTATACGATTACGCAAAATGATGTAACTATTATTAGATATGAATTTATTATGTATAACCCTTTATGAATATTTATGTATTAAACAAGGGGCGCATATTTGTGATAACATATTTGTGATACTCCCGAAATAAACATGGCCGCCGTTAGTACTGCTTTCTAATGACTCTTACTGAAACCCACACAAAACACCACAGTATTTCAGTAACCGCCACTGATTATTTTAATTTTGTTTTTTTAAATGTTCGGGGCGATATAGGAGATTTAGGAAGAGGTCCAAGGACTCGATATAGAATTGATATTAGACATTTATATCAACCCTGTTCCGGGAATCAATTACCCAGCATGAATAAAATCTTTTAAACAAAAAAATATTGAAATTTAGAAAAATACCCTATCAGAAGCAGTTATATATATACTTATTTTACATATTGTCGTTTGTGGAACGATGTACAGTAGAAGTGATGAGTGTCAACAAAATATCCACTTCGGACGTGTCCCTAGCTTCTTCCTACATTTAAGATTTTGCAGGCACAGGCTATGAAATGTTCTTTTCGAAACAAAGTTTAAATCAATCTGTATATTGTAAGTCACCATTTTTTTAATCCAGGGTTCCCACGGTTCAGAGCACTTTGAATTTTGTATCACTTTTGATGACTGATTCACATGATCTTTATTGACAAAGTAAAGGGACTACTAAAATAAAGTGTACTCGTTAGATAATATTTGTTGAATAACAATAGTTAAATACAAGAGTTTTCAATGCGTTTCATATTTACTTCATACATGATAGCCTTTTCCTCATAGATAAAGTTATCATCATTTATTCAAGTTCACTCTGAGCTCATCAGTCTGAATTTGTTTGTTTTCCCCCCTCCATAAACGCGGCCGCTATGACGGCCTAAGTCACTTGCACTGGTGACCCGGGCACCACCTTTTATGCTCCCTGTAATGATTCTAACCAACAACAATGTATTTGGAATAGTGCATTTCTATCAGACTTAATTTAATTAACGTAGAAGGAATTGCGACGTTCACAGAACCAGGAAATTGTTCTGCTTTCGGATCCTCATTTAGTTTGCGTTTAGTGACCATAAAAGGACAACGGAAAATAGCTAATGTACCTAATAATGTTACCATCAGGCACAATTAAATTATAAGACTGTCATAGACCTTTAAAGGCGACTCGTAACACCAGAATAATATATATTGACAATAACGAACAGCATTCATTTATTGTTTTTATTCACTAATCATATATAACACTACATATAACAAAGCATTTTCGCCTGAGGGGCCTTTCATAAGATAAATCATAATTTGATCATCTCAGACTGATTAAATCATACGGTGTCTGATTTCTTTTTATTCCATTTATAGATTTCCTACATTCATTCAACCAGGAGTTCCTTAAATTGAGTATAGCTGAATATGGATTTACACACAAGGAAATATTCAAGAAGGCTTTGAAATTTCACAATCTGTCATATAAAACATTCTCTCATTTACATATGTATACACAGACATCGGGATATAATTTATCTCTGTTTGCTTTGTTGTGCTTCTTTTCGGGCCGCATCCTGCAAAAGCTGTGTGTCGCATTCATCTGCGGGTAATTGTACATAGCGGACGACCGAACCTCGAATAAAGCAATTCTTTACCGACATCTGCATAGAAAGAGACAATGAAAGCATCAGACTAAGTAAAACGTTGATTTTAAATTAGTACATGGCATTCATTTGAATAGAACAAAATACAGGCAGAGGAAGTGATTACTGATCAAGTCTTTTTAATTTAAGGAATAAACTATGATTTCTAAACTAATCAAGGCGTAAAAATGAAATCACGTAAGGAGCAGTTGTACATGTTTGTGTCAAGGTGATACAAATATTTTGAATAAAATAGCCCACTTCACGAATAGGTAGATGACAGACTTAGTAGTGGTGACTATGCCCCGAGGGCAGGCTTAGGTGCGGGCACCTTCTCCATCAGCTAATACCTTCACTATAGGTGTCAAACTTTGCCTCCTTATTCTCCAAATACAATTTGCTCTTTGGCTGGATAGCTGTTCCAGGATTATCAAATCACATGTTGAGAGTAGTTTTGCCTAAACTCAATTAGATTTTATCCACTAGATCTTATAATATAACAACTTTTGTCAAGAGAATCCATCAAAACATAGGGTGAGAAGAAGCATGCACACAGGGATAGGTGTGCAGGCAGAGACACGGGATACAGAGACCATGTATAGACTTGCAGTATGCCTCTAGGGCTTCAGAACTAGTGTGAGTGTACAGTGCATTGTACATATACAGAGAGGGACTGTGCAAGTCTGGTGACCAGCTGGTAGACTGGTGTGGTCTGCCCCGGTCCCCCTGGCAGGGCCTGTCCCGCTGCCCCTGCCTCAGTGTACGGTGCCCGCATTCCAGCCACCGCTGGCCAGTAATGACCTGCGTAGTGAGAGTATCTTAGCACGTCCGGTTACCTCTACAGTAATATGTGAAGTGGGCTATTGTGTTACTTTAGATGCAGCCAAGGTATTTTTAAGAACAAAATCTGAACATAGTTAATGGCAGATAAATGCTGAATATCCATTACCATATACAAGGAATAAATAACGTACCATATGGGGATATTTCTCAGGATCTGTAACACTTATATCTGTTAATTTGATGTTGAGAAATTGGTCTACCGAATGTAACGTTCCGCAGATACTATAAAGAAATAAGCAAGTGTTTTTAATAATAGATTCCATGGACAGGAATAGTACTCATGCTAATAGTACACTACGATTCTATTACATTGAAATGTGTTATTTAGAAATGAAGCCAGCAATGGGTGCTTTCCTTAGGTGGAACTTTGTGTGTGCAGAGTAGACCTATTCATTCTTTGTTCTGGTCTCCTATACTCAGTTAGTCCCCATCCAGTGATTAGGTCCGCTAAATTAGGGCATGCATATCGACATTACAATGTATTTGAAAGTATAGGCCTCCTCGTTGATAATGATCCCAAAGATCAATATTGTTTTTTTAATCAGGGGAGGGACCCGAGGAGATGAGGAACAGGTTCTCGAACTGTGATACTCACAGTACCAAAGACCCTAAAGATACACAATACATTGCAGGGTAAGGGTACCCTATATTTATAGCATATACCGGAATATTGAGTCGACAGACTATAATAACAATACACAAGAGGGTCGTCGGGAAGGGGTAGAGACGCAAGCGCCCCAAGATCGAGGCGCCCAGATCGAAGCGTCAAGCACCCGGACCCAAGCGCCCCGGCCTAAGATCGAGGCGCCCACCGCTTACATCGAAGCGCCCTGCCGGTGTTAGATCGAAGCGCCCACGGTCTCGTCCATGGTCAAGTAATTAATTTTATTGGTCAGTGACTGGAGAATCGTTGGTTTTAGTAGGGACAGTCCACTACTGCCTTTACTGACTTAGGACAACCAATTTAAGGTTAGGGTTAGGGTTACTTTTGGTATGGATTATTGTTAGGTATTTTAAAGGCAATTTTAAAACGTCCTTCGATCTTAGACCGGGGCGCCTCGATCTTAGGCCGGGGCGCTTCGATCTAACACCGGCAGGGCGCTTCGATGTAAGCGGTGGGCGCCTCGGCCAGGGCGCCTCCGTCTCAGCCAGGGCGCCTCCGTCTTGGGGCGCCTCGATCTTGGGGCGCCTCCATCGTACAATCGTTGGGAAGGCTACTATATAATATAGGGTAGAGTAATGAGGGTAGCAATAGAATACACAACCCAAGTCTGAAGTGTAAAATGAAAAAGAAAAAAAATCCCCCCCCCCACCACCCAAATGGCCCAACACACACACACATACTCCCTCCGCCCAACTCCAACAGCCGCCCCCCCCCCCCCCCCCAACATGATAGAATACACAAAGTGTAAAATGCGGCTTATAGTGCAACCGTAAGGGTTGTTGCACCGTAACAGGGGTTTGCACTATAAGCCGCAATTTACACATAATTAACCTGCATTTTACACGAGAAGCAGCCCGAAGTTGCCGAACTAAGAAGGACCATGATTTTCGTCTTTGAATTTGTCTTTGCCAGGAATTTAAAACATATTCATGAATAATTATTTCATAGTCTATAGAACCAATATTAACTAACGATCTTTTCTGCACTGGCTAAAAACAAATATATACAGTGCTCTCTTAGTATGTTTCCAGTCGAAAACAAAACTGAGGCCAACACATGTTTTGGACCAAGTCCTTATATTATCGCCCAACCGGTAATGCCGCGCTCACCTTAAATCATTTTTCAGCTCGACGACAACGTCCTTCCCGACAAGGGATTTGAAAAACGAATAAAACAACTGAAAGAGAATATAATAAATCGAGATTAGATTCAATAAAATAAGTTGTGGGTAGTAAATTTGAAATAATTGGACAGTATAGCGAACGTACCATTTTCGAGCTTTGCCTTGCCTTTAGATAACAGCGCACCAAGTGGGATATCGTGTAAGGTTAGTGGAATCGACTTAAGATTAGACACGAGATGGCAGCTCTGAAACAGGCGGAGCCCATGCAGCGTGCAATGAGCGTCCTATCCCAGTCGAGTTTTGGGGTCCTACCACGGACTCAAAGCTGACTCGTCTAAGAATTATTACCACTTAAATTAACATAGCCTATATAGGCTGAGAATCTTGATGATTAGATAATCCAGGATTTAAATTTTGGCTCTCTAATAAGACATGGGTTTGGTTTTTTTAACATTCCAGATCAATAGGCCTAGGCCTACCTATTATTGATTATTAGGCCTAATTTTGTTTTAAAAGAGGTTCCTGCCTAAAGTGACATATCTGTTTTGTTTGAAATTTCAGTCATAGGCCTACATTAGGCCTACTTGGGGAGAAATTATCACAACTTGATAATTTCCCGTCATTAAACAAAGGAACATTGAGCGCGGGACTCACGGAAGCTGGCACCCCTGGTGCCACCCCTACCCTCCAGCCTCCTTCCGGTTCCTCCAGTCCCTCGTCCACTCTCTCTACACCTCCAGGCGAAGCCACACGGGGGGTTTTCAAAGCGGCGAGGCCCATCTTGGGATGGCAAGCACGAAGACCAGGACAGTCCAAGAATAGATTATAGAAAGTTGGCAGGCGCTGACGAAGAGCTTATAACACCAGTAAAGAAAACAAGCAAGAAAAGTAGAAGAAAGGCCAGAGAACTCGCCAAAGATATGGATAACGATAAGGGTGACTCGCACGACGATACTCGTGACCACGAGGGCAGCCATGAGGGCGACCACGAGGGTGACCACGAGGGTGACCAAGGCGGTAACCACGAGGGTCAAACACACGAGACGCCATCTCAGCTAAAGGCTAAACAGGCGGCTCAGAGAAGTAAAGCGAGGAACACCACTACGAAGGTCGTTGATGAATTTTGCGACACTATCCTCGAGATGTCTAGGGTCCAGTCTACCCCAAACACCAACAGACAACGAGACACCTACAGGGACCAGCGTTCCCCCGGTAAACGATCGAGGCACCAAGCGGCCGAGGCACAAGAGCTTGCACAAGGGTGCACGATCCCCGTCACCAGAATCGCGTGGCAGGAGATACTACAGTGACACCACCTCAGAGACGGGTGACACCACTTCCTCCTCGAGCTATACGCCACAGAATAAGAGAAAGAAAGGCAAGAAAAGGCGGAAGAAGTCACACAAGAAAACACTTGATGAACTACGCCACCCCTTCCGACACTACTCTTCGGATACAGACACATCGACTGGGGACTCCGACGGCCTCCCATCGCCAAAACATATGCGGAGGGCTTACAGGCACCAGAGGCTGATGGCAAAGGCACTAGAACGCCAGTACGGTGGAAGGGCGAAAGTCAAAGGTAAACAAGCAATGATACACACCCCCGATCTCGCTGCTCGCTTGCGGGACGAGAAACGTGATATTACGATCAACGAGTATTACTGCGGCTTTGCAGCCATGTGTGCCCTCAAAGCTGATGATGGATCTACATTACAGTGCATGTTAAAACACCTCTCAGAGCTGGGAGAGGAAGTCGCAGTACATAGTTGGAGAGGCCCATTACTGTGGTCTCAAACGGTCGTGGATAATGTACTAGACCGAAAGGCCAAGTGGAGGGATATACACTACATCCAACAACAGAGGGCTAAGATCAGTTGGAACCATCGACCCACTACCCTGATTAAGCCAAAAGAAAAGAAGGGAGCCATCTCAGTGCCATATGCCCCTTTTACAATTCCGAGGAGTGTTCCATATCTGAAACCCACGCCGAAGGAACAATAACACTCCTACATTGCTGTGGCTATTGCTACTACAATACCCGCCACAAGCAATACTTTCACACCGCAAAGAGCTGCAACAACCGCAGGTCTAACACAACGAGGGAGGGCAGCAGCTCTCAGAACAACAACAACGATCGCTACAACAACAAGAACAAGCGTGAATGGCAGGGCACATACAAACCCAGAGAGGCTTCTACACCAGCATCGTCAGCCTCTAACCGCTCGCCAAAAAACTACAATGCCTGACCGTGCCACGGTCAGAAATTAACAGTGAGTCTAAATACCTTCCAACCTCTACTATTGCAAAACCTACCTACATCAGTTCTACTAAATTACCAACGCTCGACACTGTCTCTGCCAGGGACGGCCATACTGCTTCCGGCCCGGAAGTAAACACCAGCAATGGCCACCCCACTTCCGCCCAACCAAAAACCAAGCCATCGGAGTTAGCAAAGTCTGTGAATAATACTAACTGTGAACTAACCGAGCCTCAAACGGAACCAAACAACCTACAGGGCTATAAGAATAGTCTGTATCCGAGTCCAGATCGATCACAACACGCACATACTGGACAGTAAGCACGGTTGGGACCATGCCGCCCTGTTATTGCCCACTCGGAGCTGGCAGACACAGACCACACCATACCTCCACTCGAAGAGCTGAGCACCAATGGCATAGCTCTTGAACTGTCATCACAACAACCAGTAGGTAGCACTATTATAGACTCACTTGTTTGCATAAATGACGTAGTTTCCAATCAGAACCTGCCACCAAATTACAACTTTGACAACTACTCCAACTGGCCGTTCCCATCACTCTCGCTACCACCAGAGATGGCCAAAATCTACGAGGCCGTGCGCGGAGCAGGCCTCCCTAACTGGAGGGGTGCAAAATACATCCTCCCTTCCAAAATGTCAATATCTGCCTGGAGAAAAGTGTCAACAGGGTATAAGGACGACGAGACCATCTTTAATGGAATCCTATACGGGTTCCCACTACAGTATATGGCCGGTCCATCACCAACACGGAGCCCATAGCAACCACCCGTCAGCATTAGCACACCCTACCCACATCACCGAATACCTACAGAAGGAGTGTTCCCTAGGGGCAATAGCAGGGCCTTTCACCAGCCTCCCGTTTGTCCCCTGGTGTCATCACAGCCCATTAATGACCAGACCAAAGTCAGACCAAAACAAGCGCCAAATTATAGTCGACCTGTCGTTCCCTGACGGTGGGATTAACATGTGGGTCCCTAAGAATTTCTACAACAAACAACCAGCAGTCCACAACCTCCCGACGGTGGCAATGGCCACTGAAATAATAAATAACATGGGTGGACACGGAGTAATAATGGCGGTACTAGATCTCTCCAGGGCATATAGGCACTTCAACATCTGCCCCCTGGACTGGCCCTTGCTTGCAGTACAGCACGAAGGAAACACCTATATTGACAGGGCACTCCCATTTGGTGCCAGACTCTCAGCATACATAATGCAGATGGTAGCTTCATTTATTGTACGAGCACTCGCATCGAAAGGAGTAGTGTCACTCATGTACTTGGATGACATAATCCTATTAGCCCAGGATACAGAGACAATGGCTCACAACTTCAACTACACTAGGACCCTGCTAACATCCCTAGACCTGAAAATAGCAGAGGAAAAGACACAACAACCATCTAAGAAAGTCCAGTGGCTGGGAATAGTCCTAGACACCGAATCCAACACCATGTCGATCCCAACTAACAAGCTAGCCGAGATTAAAGAGTGTTTGGAGAAAGCGGCTAGCATGAGAGTTGTGACAACCAGTCATATGCAGAGCATCGTGGGAAAGATAGCCCATCTTGCAAAAGCCGTCCGACCAGCGACCTTGTTCATGCAACGTCTACTGTGTGCTCTTAGAGAAGCAAAAGGAGGCCCTATCTTCATTTCGAAAGCCATAAAATCAGACTTAGAGTGGTTCAAAAAATTCACCCCAGAGTACAACGGTGTCTCCATCATTCCCTCTAATCTAGTCTCTCGCACGATTTGGGCTGATGCATGCCTCACAGGGGCGGGTGCAACAAATGGCAACCTGTACTACTCACACGTGTTCTCGCCCTCACTCACTGAAGGGAGAAACATCAACCATATAGAGGCGATAAACTGTCTAGCAGCTGCTAGGACTCTGACGTCCGAGGCAGACAGGGGCCTCACTGTCCGCATCTGTTGTGATAACCAAGCCTCTGTGGAGGCATTCAAGGGAGGGAGGCCCAGGGACCCGACTCTGGCTGCTTGCGCCAGAGCCTTCTGGTTCCTCTCTGCTAAGCGAGAAATAACATTCAAATTTGCCCATATCCCAGGTGCCCTGATGGAGCTCCCGGACGCTTTGTCCAGAGCCCACACAGCGCATAAATTTAAACTTAAAGCAGATAACATCATAAAACAACTCCAATTAACACCCACAATGTGTACCGCCAGTGACTTTGACATCTCTCATTTCTTCTAGGGAAGATACAGGCAGACCTGGAGCAGAAGGCACGACGGAGGAGGGTGCAGGCGCACAGACCGGGAACCAACTCCAACAGGGAATCTGCGGCCCGCCTGTACATCTCCTTCTGCCTCTCTCTCGGCATTGACTACACAGCCCCTACATCAGCACATATATGCTGGTACCTAGAGTATCTAGCAGACAACCAACTTAAAATAGGGACAATTGTTAATAACCTGTCCTCCCTGAGGACCTTCTTCAGCATGTCGAAGCTGGATGTGTCCCCATTGTGCGAATATGACGTCGACCTAGCTATAAAAGGACTCCAGCTAACCCTCAAGCACACGCCGGTCCCTAAGGCCCTAGTGTCCCCTGAGATGTTCAGAGCATGCCTCAGGACAGCTGCTAAGTTCCCAAACAAATATCAAATAAGAGCAGCACTAGTTATTATGTTCATGGGCTTCATGCGCCAATCGAACTTGTTCCTGAACACAGTCAGGGCCTACGACCCCACAAGGCACCTGACACTAGGAGATGTGACCCCCGACGACAAGGGCGTTACTATCAAGCTAAAATGGACCAAGACGATGCAGACATCTAAGACCCCGGTGGAAATATACCTTCCACAAAAAGAAGGTGACAGGGCATGCCCAAAGCAGGCCCTGTGCAAGCTACTACAAATCAACACCCGTAAGCCAAGGACAGCACCACTATTTGCATTTCCTGACGGCAATCCTATAACAACAACATACATGTGCAAGCAGTGGGCTCCCATAGTAACCAAGTCTGGCTTCGACCCGAAGGCTGTGTCGATGCACAGCCTTCGTAGGGGGGGGCCTCCTACGCCTACCACCAAGCCGGGGCCTCCCTCAACGACATAATGTCCCATGGCACATGGACATCTGACGCAGTCAGATCCTACATCCGACCAACTAAATCATCCAGCACCTCAGTCCATAGAGCCATGAATTATTAAGGCCCTATAAGTGCTTGGGGTGTACTGAGATACTGAATCTACTGACTATTACTGTCAACCACAAGAGAGAGGGATGTGTGTGTGGCCTTACGGCCCGACATCCATTATATAATAACAATAACAATTCATACATCCAAATAATTTACCCCACTACGTTTAACTCAATTTTCTACAAATTTAACTCAATTGCTGACTTGTGTGTTTAATGGGGGAGAAATTATCACAACTTGATAATTTCCCGTCATTAAACAAAGGAACATTGAGCGCGGGACTCACGGAAGCTGGCACCCCTGGTGCCACCCCTACCCTCCAGCCTCCTTCCGGTTCCTCCAGTCCCTCGTCCACTCTCTCTACACCTCCAGGCGAAGCCACACGGGGGTTTTTCAAAGCCCACCCGCCTCCCTTATAACAATCTCTTAATTATATCATATAATACTACACTCAGAGGGGGTGTACTGAGATACTGAATCTACTGACTATTACTGTCAACCACAAGAGAGAGGGATGTGTGTGTGGCCTTACGGCCCGACATCCATTATATAATAACAATAACAATTCATACATCCAATAATTTACCCCACTACGTTTAAATAAACAAATTTAACTCAATTGCTGACTTGTGTGTTTAATGAGGCTATTATCCGGGGCTATTAATTAAGCCTATGTTATAGACGTAGGCCTAACAATACTATCCCTATACAGTCAGGTTCAGAAGGCAGTTTTGACTCCCTGAGTCTCAGGGAGTCATTAACACTGTAGCCTTAGTCTTAGCCTTGCGGTTAAGCTTATCGCTGGATGTGGTATCGAGGAATGTGGCCGTCTGGATAGGACTGTATAGACTTTAGGTCGTGAGCCAATACAGCAAAAGTAGGCTAGAAATGAATTAATTTCGTTCCCATGTTGGGAGCTACAAAATGTTTACATAAATTATTTTGGTACGGTAGACAATAACCTTAATAACTCAGGATTAAAAGTTATCCGGCAGTTCTTGAGTAAAGTGGATTTAAAAAAATGAATATTAAACATTTTTTAAAAAAATTGTGTAGGTCTAGGCCTAGCTCAATAGGCCTACGAGGGATTAAGTGGTCTGTTAATAAATATATGTAATATATTCTAGTGCACAATGCCATAGATAATACAGGGGGGGGGGGGAGTTTTCCATCCAATCTCAAACAGTTTTCCTGTAAAGTGAATTTAAATATAAAAAAGGGGAAACAAATGGGAAAATGTGGTTTGGGCCTATAATCTATTCATCGATCTCTTGCAAAAATCCGTGTCTATCCTTCTATCCTTTTTTATCAAGAACATGGTTGTGGAAAAGATCGAATCTCGGCCGGGTTCGTCTTCTTTTGTGACAAAAACATTGCATTCTAACGCGTGGGAATAGGACAAGTCTAGCCTAGGGATATGAGTCTAGTGGTTCAGCGTCTGGGGCTCCCCGGTCAGCTGTAAGCGGTTCTCCACGACTGGGGGATGTTTTCGTGGTGAGCTAATCCCCGAGTGTCTGTCCCTCCTGCATGTGCCCCCAATCCTGACCACAAACACTAGGCCTACCATTGAAGAACCATGGTGCGGGACGTCGGGACTTGGAGGAACCGTGTGTAAGACAGAAGAAACCTTTCTGCCTCTCAGTCTCACAAGATCAGAAATCATGAAAGTGAGTAAAGATACATTTGTTGTTACACTATAGTTATTTACTACCAATATTACCTATCGACTGGCTCTGATAACGTGCTACTGCTAGGTTCAAGTGCTGCTATGTATTCTTGTATTGTCAAGAAATAATTATAAACTTTTGATATACGGTAGGCCTACATAAAACATCTTCGATTGCCTATCAGAAAACAATCCTGCTACCGGGTACCTATATTGTATTGTGCCTTGCCCCTTCTAGGACGGTTGCTCAAAATATGATTGAAGGCCTACGTCATGTTGATCGTGAGATTAAATTTGGAGTTCCTTTTATATATAATTATGAGAAAGAGACTTTCAAATTGTAATTCACGACATTGCATGAAGGTACAATGTATGTAATAGATATATATGGACATGTAGGCCTAAATGTTGCATCCTTTCGTCAGAAATGATATTTAGGGGGCTCAAAAGATCTCAAACAAGTGATGGAGTCTGTAGTCTGGAGCTAAATTAGGTCAGCAAGGTGAGCCGCATCTGTAGGAACTCATGGGAGCACACTTACTAGACTTGAAGAGTTCCCTTATCTTGTGAAACAACCCTGACCCATGTGTGAATGTATTGGGACTTTTGGGGGGAGGGGGAAGACCCATTAGTACAGGCATTTTAGCATGGAACCCGGAATAAAATAATGTAAAGCTGATTTTTGGATATATGATGCAGGACGCATGGGGGAACATTCCCTGAAAAGTCCCCACCTGAGGACCGTGTGCTTTTTGAGATTTTGACGTTTTTGCGTCATTTTCCACAAAATAGCATTGGTCTCTATGGGAAAAAGCACCTGGTTCAGGCCATTATTGCCAACATTAAGAATACTTGGCATTGTTATTTGCAGGGAATATAACATATATAAAATATACTGTACAGGTTGAGGTACCATAGTAAACATGGACGTATGGAGATTCTAAAAATATATATTTCAACAAAATATCTATTTTTTAAAATGTTGTTGCCATGGTGACGGTCAGATTTTGGTGAAAAAAGCATTTTTGTAGATCAGGTCATAATATTTGGGGACCTAATTCTCTACATTGTGCATGTTGTGACACGTTTTTTAAATTTGGCATGTTGTTAAATAAGGCCTGAAATTTTCAAAAAGCACCAGCTACAAGTTGGTAGACACCCCTGGTGGCCAGTAGCTGCAAAATTCAAGATGGCCGCCCAAAACAGTAAATATGGCATATCTTGGCTTCTATTTGGTAGATCTTCAACTATAATACCATTTTATTGATGTTTTTAAGTATGAAGAATTCATTTCTGAAGGTAATTTTATGTTCCAAGGTCATTTTCAAGGTCAAAATCCAATACAGTATATTTTATATATGTTATATTCCCTGCAAATAACAATGCCAAGTATTCTTAATGTTGGCAATAATGGCCTGAACCAGGTGCTTTTTCCCATAGAGACCAATGCTATTTTGTGGAAAATGACGCAAAAACGTCAAAATCTCAAAAAGCACACGGTCCCCAGGTGGGGACTTTTCAGGGAATGTTCCCCCATGCGTCCTGCATCATATATCCAAAAATCAAAAATCAGCTTTACATTATTTTATTCCGGGTTTGGCCGAAAATTTACCTAAAATGCCTGTACTACATGGTGATGGACAATCTTTAAATGCTCCAGCAGGAAATAGGTAGTCGTAGCATACACATCCACCGCAGGTGGACAGGCGTAGGCCTATGTACAGGCGTTGGGCATTCTAACTAGAAATAGGGAACCTGAACGAACGAATGAATAAAACAACAAGTACTAAGTTAACTAATTATCAAGTTATGCACCGATTTGATCAACTGTTAACATATTTAACTTTGTAATCAGTGTCAACTTAATTCATATACTATTATTTTAACACTATTATTCAAAAGGAAGGAAGATTCTACTCCCTGAAACCTAGGTAGCAGCTGCATCCAATTAATATTGGTCGGGCCTCGCGGTCCCGGCGCTCGGCCTCCAGAGCTGGCCAGTGAGGCTCCCTTTGAATGGGTTATGAAGGCAGCAGTAGTGTTTTGAATAATAGTGTTAAAATTTGGTTCTTGAAACACTGCGTATTTACTATAAAAGGTGTAGAATAATCTTAATCATTTAGAACATTACCAATTACTCACAAAACTCACATATGAGGATTGAACAAGTAATTGGTGTTCTCATATACCCCAAAGGAGTATCTGAAGTATCCATCGGGTGAAAATAAACTACTTCAAATGACTTTTCACATTTTAATATTAATCAAATTATTGGGGGGGGGGGGGGCTAGGCCCCCCCAATATAATAAGTGCCCCCCTTGCCGGTTGTGGGTGTGTTAAGTGTGGGTAATGGGTATGTGATAGTTCTGTTTGTGTATGCAAGCTTTACGAATGCTTGTACATTGCTGCAAGACCAATACAAACTACATTGTCAAGCACTTAGTAATGTTAACAATCAATTGTAAATTTGTATTTCCAATTACAATGTTCTAAAATTACCAACCCCTACAAGTACAAGTGGGCCAAGGTTATATTCTGCACACTGATTTACAATCTTTATTTCGCAATCGTAGGATAAGTACCTACAAGCATACTGCACCTGGTTACAACTTCCTTGTAAGCCTGTATGGTAACGCAATAAACTTTGTAACTACCAAATCCTATGCTAGAACATACCCATTTCCGAATTTCGTAATTGTATCATATGCACCATGTTTTGGCTTACAAGCGAATTAACAAGTGCTTACGAATTTACGAATCTTACGATTTTGTTTTCTTAATATTATACACCACCCCCATTGTGTCATAATATATTAATGAACCTAAAATTTTAATTATTAATGGCCATATGCCTATACCTTCACAGTAGCTCCTGCCTGCATGGAGGCTACCTCTATAATGAGCAATCCTTAACGAGCATGTAGGGTATATCAGTAGCCGGGGGTTGACTGGACCTTAGCTTTCCCTGAGTCACCTCGCATCCCAGCCTTGCATGGAGCGAGCGAGCAAGTGTGGTTCATGGGGGATTGCCCTGTCTCTATAACTAGGGGTGTGTTATGTTTATACAGAGGCAAAAGTAGGGCTTCTATTTTTTGCATAAAATGCAACAGCTTGAAGGAACCCTGGATTTATTAACCCTTACATTATACCATAGTAGTTTTCTCTCATATACCCCTTTTCAGAAATCGAAAAATATTAGAATATTTGGGTGGCATCCCCCCAGGTTAGTGGAATGACCTCTTTGTGCATATGTCTATGTGTCCCTGTAGTGTAACCCAATCCGCCAGCTGTCACTTGCACCCAAGGTTTTATTTGAAAATTGTTTGTTCATCACCAAAGATACAGACAATCATTAAATTGATGTGACAAAAAGGTCGACAAGCTTATGGAATTAAATTCCATGTATTCCTGCTGTTTCCTTTACTTTAGTAATAAAATTTAAGTTTAACAACTAACAGGGAACTACACAAGCAGAATCCATCTATGCATCTATCCATTATGCAGAATCCATCTATGATAATCCTGAGTCACTCAACCACCTCGACGCCCACTTGTATGTCTACATACAATATAATATTATAAGGTATCCCATGAACTGTACTGTGATGGTCAGTGCCAGGGAAAACTAGGTTAGTTGACCAGTGCAGGGGAAAACTGGCTGCCCACACCCTCGCACCCTTGCTCCTACCCTCACCCGAGTACCCCTCAACCCCTCCCTTGAGTTGCAAGCCTCACCAGGAGGAGGAGGGCAGGAGGGTGTTGTGGTTAGGGGCATCCGTCCACGCACAGCAGGGGGACAAAGTTAGAAAGTGGACATGTGGATAGCACTGGGTAATTAAGGACCTGCAAATAATCTGATGGTATAGTAACATTGTTTCTAATTGATGCAATGGCTGACTAAGTGTCTGCATCAATCTTTTTGTTTCTTAATTTTCTCTAACTACTTTCTGATATAAAGAAGCAGCAAGTTCTGATTTTAAGAAGCAAAATTATTTAGCTTTAAAAATGTCAGCGCTTTTTTGTTTTTCTTTAAAGAAAAAAAGTGTTTTTTATCAGGCCAGAAAGTCAGCATTTTCATGAAAAAAGAGGTCCTTTTTCAGCTTAAAATCCATGAAAAGGGGTACAATTTCTGATAGGTGAAATGAGCATAATTATGTCCTATTATTCCTATATGAGTGCAGGGGCCGGGTCTATGCCAAACCCCAGTTCACTGACAGAACTCAACCAGAGATGTTTTTCTCTCTTTGGTAGCGGCTATTTCCCTCCCTTTTAAATATTTTTGCAATTTCTTCCCTGAACATTTACACCATTGTTGTCCACTTGCCATATCCCTAATGATTAGGCAATATTGTCTCAAAATCTTGAGAAAATCGAGTTTTAAGAGAAGAACACACAAGCAAAACCTAAGAACCCAATGGTAGCCCTATGTAAACTGGACGTGCTCCCCGCACGCAGATGCTCCCGTGTCTGACCAAAACCAGATGTGGACTCCATAGGGCGATAGGCCTATTGTGTGAAGTGTGACATTTGCTGATGCAAATCATGAATTCCGTGTGAGCAACTGCCAAGTCCTGTAATTTTCTCGTTCAATATGTTTTTCTGTGTTAAATATAATCCTATCCGAGGGGCAAATAAATGTACTGTCTTTTGAATTAGCTCAGCAAATATTCCCTGAGTCCAGTTGTTTGATTTAATTAGATACATGTCTGCCTCATGGGATAAATTAGCCCTGCATTTATCAAATATTCCCTACAGATACCTGTGTACACGTGTATTTAATTACTATGATCACGAAAATTGTACAGGATGGAGGTGGTCCGACCAAAGTTATATTCTACATTAATTAACGTTTATATGAAATTGATCATAAATACATGTATGTACATGTATGCATCTGTAGGTTTGCGTTTTACCCCATCTCATGAAGCCTGATTGTTCGTGAAAGTTATGAATAGTGTGCCTATGTATAATTATCTTCACGAAATATCAATACATCTAATATTAATGCTTTAATAAGTATACACACATTAATTACTATTTTATTTTCAGATCGTGACCATGTGGCGGTCTCGCCCCTACCTCTTCCTGATCTTCACCTTCTTGACGTTCACAGCAACTTTTCTCTACTATGAATACACAAAAAGCACATTCCACATCTCTATCACGTCACATATTGACAGCGCTTCGGGCTTTGTCGTTAACACAGTTGGCTGTAACATTCCTGATATGGATCCATTCGACATGACCGTGAAGAAATTTATTCACAAACCTACTCCCATCTACTGTAATGCCACCCCTTCTATTACTTACATAGACGGTTCCTATCTGAGAATCAATCACACACTCCTCAGAGAACATTTCGAGGAGAATCTGGACTATTGTGAATACCAATCCATAACAAGGCCAGATACCAATTCAGATAATATTTTTCATTACAGTAAAAATGTTGTAGTCATCAAAGGTGATGCGCTTATGAAGGACGAGTTCATTCGCGTTGCATGTTATGGGAAATCTGGGAGCATGCTGTCCTCCAATTTTCACGCCTTTATCTTGGAAAAGCGAAAAGTTGAGCGAAGGTGCAAGAAAAAGTCACTGCGAAGGACAAAGGAGGAATTGAATATTCTTTTAATTGGCGTTGATTCCATATCACGTCTTAATTTTATAAGACATTTACCCCAAACCCGAAAATTTCTGTTAGAAGACTTGGATGCGATAGAACTTCAGGGATACAATAAAGTTGCGGACAATACCTATGTAAACCTATCGCCCATGTTTGCGGGCAAATTTGTTGACGAACTTCCATGGGACGAATCCCTCAGCTACAAACCATTCGATGAGTTTAATTTTATCTGGAAGAACTTCTCAAATGAATCCTACCGTACCCTGTATGCTGAAGATGCTCCAACAATCGCGATATTTAATTATGCAAAGGAAGGTTTCCACAAACCTCCAGCAGACTATTACCTAAGGCCATTGAGTTTGGCTTTAGAGGAGCATGGTTCCCTGTGGAACAATGGCAGAGATTGCGTGGGTGATAAATTAGAAACTGAACTAGTTCTTGATTATGTGGAGAGATTCACCCATACCTTCAAAAATAAGAAACATTTTGCGTTCAGTTTCATTACAAGACTAACCCATGATAACATGAACAAAGCTGGTCTTGCCGATCGCCCTTATCTTGATTTCTTCAAACGGGTTGCCCAAAAAGGGTCAATTAAGAACTCATTCATTTTGTTTTATAGCGACCATGGAATGCGATTTGGAGGAATTCGCGAAACGTACATAGGAAAACTAGAAGAGCGGTTGCCATTCATGTACCTTATATTCCCCAAGTGGTTCCTGCAGAAATACCCTGTTCATGCTCGTAATTTAAAAAGCAATCGTAACCGATTGACTTCACCGTTTGATATTTATGAGACACTGAAGGATATCTTGCATTTTGATGGAAGCATTAGGAATGCCAGAGCTTCTGAAAGGGGCATGAGCCTGTTTTCTGATATTCCCCAAGAGAGGACATGTAGTAGTGCTGGTATTCTGCCTCACTGGTGTACTTGCCACAAGCAAAAAAACATCTCAACACAAGATGAACAAATACTAAAAGCAGCTGATTATATTGTTGAGCACATCAATCGTGCCACCGAAGATTCAAAGGGGCGTTGTGCACAATTACATCTAGAAAAGGTCACCGATGCCCGAGAAATAGTTGCAAATGAGAATGTCTTAAATTTTAAAAATAGTTTCAATGATGTTCTGGGAAGATTTGTTCAGTATGGACGTAGAACTGACCCAATTAATACATTCCTTATAACAATTCGTACTCAACCGGGTAATGGGGGATTTGAAGCCACTGTTGGGAAAAGTGAGAATGGATCTGATTATAAAATATACGGAGACATTAGCAGAATAAACGAATATAATGACAAGGCATCCTGCATGAAGACCCACAGATTACGAAAGTTTTGTTTCTGTATGTGACGCTTTAATAAAACTTTCATATTTATTAAAAAAAAAAAAAAATCTTTTTCCTTTTCATATCTCGTGACGATAAAGATTCCAGATATCCTACGTTAAAATACATTTTCTGCCTATAGGGCCTGAATGTTGGTCCTTGTTTTGGGGTTATCTCAAATGTAACTCAGTTCCAAATCCTCTCAGTATGACCTGTCAAAGACAATAATATTATTTCATTATTATAGAAATTTCATAACGCTCGAATTTAATTAAAGGTTCTCGCACAGAATAGTCCCCAATCCTACATTAGCGCACCAAAACAATCATTTGCTATTGAAAGTTGAGTTTCAATGCCATTCCATTCAAATGTCCATTGGCTTCCATTAAATTTAGGATTGGAAAGTCAAAAAATCAATTTGATGTTCAGTAAGAGATCAACGTGAAAAGCTATGACATTATTGACTAAGGATTGCAAACGCCCCTATCCATGACGATGGCAAGTCTAAGGCGGGAAAAGCGGCGACTGTTCCGCGAGCACGAAATCAAACTCAAACTACACTCACCAGAGGTCCCTGAGGTAGTATTTTGAAGATGGCGGCCACCTGGGACGAGCTGATGGTCTCGTCCAGTGAAGATTCAACGGAGCACGTTATCAGTACAGTTCTGGGTGAAGACGAGGAAACCTCTTTATCAAGTTTTGGTGGTAGGTTGCAAAGATTGCAAAAGTTGTGCTATGAGAATGCTATTTTAGCTCAAAGCCAGTATTTCGTTTCGGGGTTCAGTAGGAGATTCTCCCAAGATGGCGACCGGAAATGCTGAAAACTCTCCCTACTAGCCTAAGCACGTGGCTTTGTTTACAACACACGTGCGCTCGTGTTTGCCTTGTAAGCCATCAGCTGTACCCTAAAAGATAGTCGTAGCATACAAATCCACCGCAGGTGGAGTTGTACAGTGTTCTATAGTAGAGTTCCATAACTTCCACAAACTACAAACTATCTCTCGAATTCATATCCTACCTTTCAGCAACGAGAATAAATTCAAGAGAGTGGGGACTCATGAGTCGGCAGAAAGATGTAACAAATTTGCCCCTCTTATCTTGGAATCTGATGGCCCAGGCGGTCACCCCTTTCATCCCAGGTTGTTTGTAAGTTCTTAAAGGGCCTTCAGTCTCCCCTCTCATTTTCCGTTTTGGAGGTGGAAGTGAAGTTTCTTTCATTATTGTTTAAATATTGCATAAATCTGATTTATAAGTTGACAATCAGGTTCAGAACATCTATAGCTCGGGCCCTGTACACCTGATTTGTGAAAATAAAATAAAACTGAGCAAGTATCATGAAGTAATTCATTTGGTGACTAATTTTTTTTCCAGTTTTTTCCATTTGATCATATGATCCGATTTGATTTGAAGCACATAAAACATATCAATGTGTAGCCTAATGATTTCTCCATCCATGGTCTCATGGGAATTCTTCAAATCAGATCGGAACAATGTTAAATGTGGTGATATTTCCATTTCTCTGTATAAATTAATGAGTTGAAATTTGCCAGAACATGTGGGTTTTATGGCCTTTTATGGTCCTTTCCCCGATTTCCTCCACCAGACTCCTTACTGTGTTTCACAGCAGGGTCAAACAAGCTCGGGTATAGCATCGGACGTAGTCCCCACTCTCCTGTTCCAGACTCGTTGCTTTCAGCAATGATAAAACTTAATTTATATTGTCATTGTGCATTGCTCACACTGCAATATTAAATGAACTATAGACTAAACTGCTAGCGAGGCGATGGAATCGCCGCCATGTAAATTTGAATGGATGGCGCTACTTTGCTAAAGGCAGACACTTATAAACACACAGAGGCAGGCAGAATGAAGCCACGCCTATCTAAGCTGGCTCAGCCAATCTGCTTAACGGACAGCGAAAATGGTAGAACATGTGTGCAGTGTTGTAACTGGTTACTTCACCCTAGTGGTGGTAGGTTCCAGGCCCTTGCAAGATCGCAAGATGGCTGATGAAAAGTCGGAAGACGTTTTACCCATTCAACAATTTAGCAGGCCCAAAACAACACTTAAACTCACCGGCGCATTACGAAAATTGCGGCGAAATATTGCTAGAAACAACATTTAAAAGGTGAACAACTTTGCATGTACCCATTGATTTTTGCCTTCCCACATCATCCACGCCCTCATTATATGTATGAAAGTGCATCTAACCCCGTCTGACGACAGGAATACAGAGGTTAGAAATTCCAACTACCTAAAAGAGTGATTTTCGTTCCGGATCGTGGGCCCTACTTTTTGTCAACATATTTCTATTGCTAATAACCTATATTATAATATGCCAAAAGTCCTCCATGTAATTCCTGCCAGTTTTTGAGAAATTCGCCATTGAAACCAACAACCTGGATTATTTTTTGATAGCCCATGCTAAATGGGGAACCTTGCAATTTTGGTCATACTAATGTTTTTTGATTGGTTCTTAATCTCCCGATTCGGAATCTGCAAATTTCCATTTTGTAACCACTGAGGAATTTTAGTTATCCACGTTAGGAAAAAAAAAAAAAAAAATTAATCAATAAAAATATTTACTAGATTTAGAATCAAGTGATTAACATCAATCGATCGGAAATAATGTGCCCTAAAAATGATTTCATTTAACCTAAGATGTTAGTGCATTATTCGCAAGTTATTTGCAAAAGACTTAATAAAGGTCAAAGGTCATTTTGGGGTCTTCAAGGTGGCTACATTTATTAACATTGACGGTTTTGTTTTTCAGATGGCCCCTTTTCACCGGATGCTGATGCAGTTCTCGAAAATTTTAGTCAGGTGAGATTGATTAAACATTTTACATTCGTAAAAGGTTTCATTGAATCATGATCGCCAATACAAATTCTAATTAAATGATTTTTTGTTAAAATTGAGTGTGTGCTATATTCAGAAATGGTAAATATGTAAATGATCCAAAAGTCTAGCACTAAAATTCATTACATTCATGTTCCTCAATCGAGAGTAACATGCGAAAATATAGATAAAACATTATTTATTGAGCTCTGATTCAATTAGTGATTATTTTTTTCATATTTTAAATTTTAATAAGGAAACCCCAATACTCGGCGTCCGAAGAAAGAGTGATCGTGAACGACGAGAAAGGAGATCATTTTCCCCAGAAACCTTGAAGCAATTAAACAAAGGAAGGAGGAGGAAGGGTATACCTAGGAAATTAGCTAGTACAGAGAAATTTAAAGGTAAGTTGGCTGAGAAAGAAATACTCTTCCTGTGCACTTATGAGGACCTTTTCAGTGATTTGTTTTTCACACCACACCAAAATTATACATGTAAAAGGTCACCCTATATGCCCCCATGCTTATAGTATGCTTTACGAGGAATGAGGCTTGTAATTGGTCCTCGGGAAAGAGACCTATGCGTATTCAAGTATAAGCGGGACCTGTCGACGTTCAGGCGGTAGAAGAAAACAGATGCCTCATCCCCTGTAAAAGAAAATAGATTTGTTATCCCCCTTAAAGCATATGGGGACATGGAGTGACCTTTTACATATATACTACTCTCACCTGCGTCTTCAATTAATGTAGAAAGTGATGGTTATGGAATTTCCTTTTTGACCAATATGATGATTATATTTTTTCTGTTTGCAGATGGAGAAAAGGTCTGCGACCTCTGCCTGTCATCGAGTCTGCCAAAAATCCGCGGTGGTACTTCTAAGAAGTTGAATCATAAACAAATGTGGAAAACCAAAGTTGACCCAGACACTGGAAAACTTCTCTACCTTTGTAGCACCTGCTGTAAGTTTTAGATCATGTGTATTTAGAAGTATTACCCGTTATATGTTTGTGCGCTTATATTTGTAATCCAATTAAGGCCTCACTAATTTACCTTACCACTGAAGTATAAGCTTAATCCGTTACAAATGTTTTTCATACATCGCCTATGAATAAGTTAATAAGTTAACGATTACGGATATACATAGATTTCACATGACGTCACCCAGTAGGCTGGGGTATCACAGTGGCCGCCATGTCTCGGGTCAGCGTTACGCTTGCGTCTACGGCGGGGGTATCAAAACAAAGTTGATAAACCTCACAAGAGTAGACACTTGGGTAATACTACACTAAAGGCAGATTATCTAACCTATCATGAAGGTATTGCTGAGGCAGATTAAAACTGGTAAAGGTTAAAACAGCCAGAAAACAGTATATTCAAGTATCGCAGCATACATAGGCATCTAATTTGACCCCAAACATGGCCAGGGCCGTGACGTCAGTGAAATCTATGTATAATAATATATTATAATCAAACTTCACCAATTATTATTGTATCCATTTACAGTGCCTACATTTGATAGACAGCCTAGAGAAAGAAAAAGCAAGCCGCCGCCCCCAGTTGAAGAGAAAGAAAAATATTTGGCCGATGCTCAGACGTTTGCAGATTCCCTAGTACAGGAGCTTGGGGACCAAGATGGTACATCTATCTATATCTATCTATCGATCGATCGCGTTCGAGGATGAACCAAAAATGAAATTGATTTTGCTACTTTTTATTTTGCGTCATGTTTAGCCTGCTTGGTTTGGATCCATCCATCCATCTATCTATCTATCTATCTATCTATCTATCTATCTATCTATCTATCTATTTATCTATCTATCAACCTCGTATCTTTAAGCAACTCGTACATTAAAACAGATCTTAACTCAGTACTCATTGTAATATGTTTCAGCCGATAGACTTGCATGTCCACATTTTAAGAACAGAGGCTGTGGATGTCTACAACGATATATTCTTGGCGATGGTAAGTTTATTATAACCTCTAAGGTTGTACTTCTTTAAAATATTAGAAATTTGCTTTTTGGTGATGCTTAAATTTGTTTCCAGATAGTATTTATTGTGAAATTATTAAATATGTTTGACTGAAGTGAAGGGTTGAGAACTTAGTAGTATTTGAGAAAATACTGAACCTGCTTGAATGATATTTTCAAATTCAAATCAAATTACGACACCCATACCACAGGTTAATTTTACCTAAGTCTTTTCCGGAGTATATTGTTCTATAATTGATCTAATGACATCATCACATACCTTCTCTGCGCGTATCATCTTATACAATATCAAACATATTTCATTCCAGGTAATACGAATGAATCTCGCAAAAGAGCATCGCAATTGTTAGATCTTCTCAAAAGGGCTAAACAGTTAAGCCATAAGAAATTCTACGACCCTGACGTCTTAACCGCTGTGGTTGGAAAAAGCAAACGGTGAGCACCAGCAGAAAACAATCTAGCTTCCCTTGGAATGTACCGCTTGTTCTTGTGTGGCTTGTGTGGCTTATACTATTCGATTAGCCATACCAGAACTGTTTAACGTCCAAATAAAGGAATCTATTATCGGTTCTCTATCGTTGGTTCATTTGGTTGGGATTTTTTTCATCCGAAATGCATGACCATACCGATTTTCTTGTGTATTGCAGTTTGGAATCACTGTAATAATTGTATGTCATGTTTTGCTTTTATAATTTAGATCGCGAAATATTGGTCTAGGTAATGGACAGAAACGAAGTAAAGAATTTGAAGATTTCGTTCTTGAAAACAGGCAAATGTTGCGCGATACTCTCATGTTATGTGAAAGGGCAACCCAAAGGGTACTAATGTATTCCAACAATTTCCTTCATAAAAAGTTGAAAACTGAATCGGTGAGTTATCATTTACATTCTTTATCAACATTTACATTGCTTTTCATTTGAATTTTATTTATAACTATTCATTCTCGTAATCGTATTAATATCGCAACATTCCAGAATCACGGTTGTTTTTTTGTTTTTGGAATGATGATTGGATTTGATTGAATAATATAGTTGGGATCTAGAATTTAGTATGTAAAATTATATTTTACAGAGGTCCTGTAGGGTTGAGAGGAAGAAAGGGAAACTGGCTATGGGTCTCCTTAAACCTATCGGTTCGCTTGTTAAAGAAACTTGTTGTGCAGATCGATGTGTGCGGGTAGGTCGTTACCATGTTAATAGTTGGTGTTATACATTGTTACATTTTCCCCAAGAATGAACACAAAAAAACTATTCGCTTTTTAAGTGTTGATCTGATGTCCGTCGGTGATAGTGAATTGTTAAAGTGTGTTACTGAATTTGAATAAACCATTAGGTCTTATTTTTGTCAACCGTCCTGTCGACATATTCTAATTCAGTCGTTTAAATGTATTCTCATGTATTTATTCAGATGTCCGTGACGTTGTCAGGACTCTTAGAAGAGTGGCGGGAGAGGGCAGCAGCAGGACAAATGGAAGCCCGGCGTGTTATAGCAGAAATGCTGACTCCTTCAGGTCTGGATCACTTGAAGTCTCCTTGATTTGATTTGAATTAGCCTTTATTTGTGCAAGTTGTTTGTACAAATGGTTTACGAACATCTGATCGGAATCAGGACTTTTAGTTCGTGCCCGGCTTACGGTTTTCTTAATCGATTACAATTAAACTTAAAACGATCAGAGGAGTAATGAATTGGTGAAATACTCCCCACTAGTAGATATTCGGTATGGCTGGTTGGATTCTTTTAAAGGATATCTTGGTTGCATTTACTTTTTTTTAAAGATCTTATTCTCTGTAAACCTGCCCGACGTTTCTAGTCATAATTTGGCCATTGCTCAGAGACACTTGAGTACAAGCGATTTATAAATCATATATTGCTCTATATTGGCCACATCCTTATATATATTTCTTTTCGCAGATTGTTTACCGTTATATCATATTCATCATGTCATGTTTTTTTAAATGACAGGCGGAGCCCGGGCGAACTGTTACAAATTTATTGAGATGGTTACGGGTTGTAGCTTTAGTACCATTGGCAAGGTAAACGATCAGATGAGGAAATCTGGAGGTGTTCGAGAACCCCCAGCCCATGGGATGTGCAAATACTGGGAAAAGAATCCCCATAAGAAAAAGACCAGAGGAAACGTTACTCAGCATATCCCGACTGTGGAAGACAATGAGCAGGAAGATGGTAAGCTATGTGGTGTATATTTCTTTAATTCTTTGGCTGAAATACATAAGAGTGTGTTGTGCTTGCAATTGAATTTAATGAAATATGTACAGTGCCTGCTTTTCGGGAATTGTATAAATTTTCATGATCATTTAGTCGAACGTCAATATTTTCCGTTTTCTTAAAAAAAGGAATGACTCGGGCGTTGAATATTCCATAAACAATTATAAAAGAAAAGTAATCCTCAATTAACGGATAAACAATTTCTGTCATTTTAAACAATTTGTATGTCATATTAAAGGACAGCCTTTTCCACAATATGTTTCTTGGTTTCCATCGACAATGTGATTCATCTAAATGATTCCCTTACTAAAAAGTCATACAATGATAACATTTTGAATTATTACGTGGGGATTGGGGTCAATTAAAAAACTCTTTTATTTGTCTGCGATAAAAGTCGCGGTAAGTAAATTGTTTAAAATCAAATAATGTTTCCTTTAAAAGAAACCCACTGTTCTATTTAGGAAATGCTGATTCGTTCGCTGGTAGTGAACCTGTGGGAACTACAAAGGTAACAACCGTGGCCATAGAATCACCACATTCGTCTACGGAGGCCGTGTCAGCTACTTTGGTGTTGGAACAGTTTCAAAATCAAACTAATGTGCCAGAGACAATCATTGAAACACCGATGGATACCACTGATGTACCAGTAACAATTATCCCACAGGAAAAGGTTTGTATTTCTTTGTCACTAAGCATATTCTCTGGAAACTTGTGTACACTCTATACCGCACTAACATGCAGCGGCAGCCGCTATGCTTTAGTGTTGACCGCTTTGATGGGCCCTTTGACGTCTACTGCATGTTAGTGCGGTATAGAGTGTAGCGTATTTAAACATTGAGATTCACTATTTGAGGCCGAGAGAAGTATCTTTCAAAATGATATACTGTCTCTTTTGAAAATTATGTGAGGCGGTTAACTTTTCATATTTAGCAGTTTTAATCTATATGTATGACCTTCTATTCCCTTTCCAGGCTCAGATGGTGGCTCACAAACATCAAATAATGTCCCTCCAGAAACAACTAGCACAACAACAGATTCAACTCCAACAGCAACAACAACTAATTCAGCAACAGCTTCTACATCAAGTATTACTTGATCAAACCAACACTGGATCGTCTGGCATACATGTAGGTTTTTCACTTTCTTTCTCTGCTAAGGTCCTTAGTCTAACCATGGCGTTACCTTTAAAACTTGGCTCCTTTATTCGATAATCTGATTGGGGATAGAACGTATTACTGAATTATATTTCTCGTTTACATTTCTTAGCTTCGTGTTTGTTGCTGATGAACTATATCGCCTAAAATATCGTTTAACAATCAACAATACTATGCTTTAAAAACATAAATGAAAATGTGCTGTCTTACAGTTACAAACGCTTCAGAGCCTCCAGCAGCTGCTAAGCCTACAACAACAGTACCAGCAACAACAATTGCAGCAGCTGAACCAATTGCAAGAACAAGCTGGTCTAATGGTGACCCCAGCTGAAACGTTTCAACCTTCACAAAATAGTAAGCGAAGTATTACATTGCGTCTATTTCCATTATTAACTGAATACATCATTGCATGGCTCTTAATTCGAAATGGATTGAGTTACTGAAGCCCGCATTACAACCTATGTGATTACAGGAGTTCTGTCTCTTCAAATTTCAGGTCAAATCGCCGGAGGCCTAGAAACATTACAGCTTCAACAACCGTCTCAAAATATTTCCCAGCTCCTGCAAACCAATGCAGATCAAACAGGCCAAGATGACACTGCACATGTTCCCCAATCAGTTGTCATGCTCCAGTCCGCGGACAACCAGCAACATGTCCTCCAACAGACTTTGACTCTTCCAGCCCAGGGCTCCTCTGAGGCAATGACAGCAGTGAGCATCCCAAGTGTGGTCGGTGGTCCGCAGCAGATCCCAGAATCGGTGACCACAGTCACTTCATGTGATGCCATTGTCAGCGAGACTGCTAAAGGCTCAAGTATAGAATCGTTGGTGCAGATACCCATGCCTGGGTCATCTGGCAGCAGTGTCATTCTTCCTACTTCTGCCTTCTGCAAACCCAACGATGGTACGGCCACTACTGCACAGACTCTTATCCCACAGGTCATAGACCTCGGACATCTTAATGTGGGACTACATTCTATAAACACTTCCCAGGGAGGACAGATACTGGGGAACGACACCAGCCAATTATTGTCCAATTATAATATAACCCTTCTCCCGCCACAGTCATCCACCTCTTCTACTAGTGTGACTGGCACACCAATGGTATCGACCATCGCCACCTCAACTGATGGGTCTGAACTGACTGCTAACAATACCAACTCGATATGGAGCACAGACAACGAGACTCTCACCCAATTGCTAGCCTCTAGTCTTGGCTGTACAGTGCTTACCATAGAACCTATAGATGGCTCGGTACTTAATCAAGCAGATGTTACTAGTAACGATAAAGCCACCACAGGTGAAAGTGCAATGTATATAGACTTGGACACGTCTGCTAACAATAGTCTTAATACAACTAATGAGGCCCATAAGGGTGGAGATAAGAATATCTCCAGTGTTAAAGATAGTGGGGGAGATTCGGTTGATCCAGCACAAGGGGAAATGAGTACGGCTGAGGTACTTCAACTCCTGGCGCAGTCAGGAATTACCATAGTCAAAAGTGATAGCGAAACTGAAAATGTGTAGCTTTCATGTGTCCAAATTTACATGAAGATAAACTTATAGGAAAATAAAATGTTATAGGTAACATATTCTCCTGCATCAATTAATACATTTTTCAAGTATAATTGAGGATATGGAATGTGTCTATGAAAATAATGGCTCAATGAGAAAAACCCGTTTGAAGTGATATTTATACATGTCATTTATTTTATTGATAATACCATGTCGATTCATGCAGTGCGAAGAAAAAGTTCCAATTTCACTCACGAGTGTGTTCAGTATTACGGAGGTAGGATAAGTGTTATGTATTGTATGTATAACAAAATGTCCATAAGCCAAAACTCAATAAATAATGAGTGTCTCTTTAAATCCTGAATACGGTTATGTCCTCTAGTACCGCTAAACAAATAAACTCATTTGACATCAATGGATGCAGTCAAATAAGTTTTTTAAGATTAAATTCTTTTTAATCAACCAGGGATCATCCATGATCATGTTAAAATTTCAAGTTCTATCGCTGAATTTCATGTTATATTTGGCACCAAAGTATATACAACAAGTACGTATCTACCATGAGCTGACAGAGTTGATATCTGCGCTGTCCAAATACCGGTACATATTTTACTATTTACGTGGACTAAACTCATTTTAAATAAGCGTCAACTGATCCTTTGAACTACCCGACCATTGGCGTAAATCTATTCCCTATGCAGATCATTCTTTAGTCTGATGACCTGAAGGCACCAGTAATTGTGTTGCAATATATAAATGAGTCATGTCTCAGCTTGGTACTGGAACACGTAAAACAACATTTATTCTCTGTTAAAAAACATGGTTAGCCAAGCTTGAATATAGATTAGTGCACGCACCGAAACTCTTCTACCATGACCCCTCGAATGGGCTGTCGAACAAGCCAAATGTTATCATTTGTAAGAGTATCAAGAACTGTCCAAGCAAAATATTTAATCGGTTGACTTCGGTGAAGCAGGACCATAATCCACCAAAATACATTTGTGTTTCTAAAGAATATGGATCAGGAGGTTTTATTGATTCAGTTGTCAAGGGAATTCGGTACTTAAGGCGAATACTTGAGCCTTATCTCATCTGTCCCATTCATAGTTTATAATAGGCACGGAGTCATTCATGATAATCCGGCGGGTAAGAATCTTGCAAACAAAGGACGTTCCCCACCGTAGTGTTCATAACAAATAGAATAAGACAAATCACACTTGTACGTATTTGGTTGGTTCGTTCTTCATTTTACCTCCGAGTAGTACACATACATTAATCACTATGCTGTGGAAAACAGTCATGTACATGGACGGTCCTCATGCCATGGTAATCAATGGAGTAAATACTTCTTGGAGGAGACTTTCCCCCTCGAAACACATTATGGGCAAATTATAGTTAGCCTATTGCAATAAGAAAGCCCTTTTAACTTATATCATGATTGTTGTACTGAATATAGTTCTACCGGTCCTCAAATATCTCGTTTACTTTTAGTTCTTTTTCAAACCATTGCTTTTCTGTGTGCCTTATGTACCTGGCTCTCTTGGCTTCTTCAAGTCTACCGGCAAAGTCTGGCAATACATGCATTGTTCTGAGACTTCCATCTGGATTATATTTGTACGAATCAAACTTTGGAGCACCATCATTAGCCTCTTCAACCTTTTCAGCCTTTTTCTTCTTTGGTCCCTTAGACGATAACGGTTCAGATATGTTGCTTGGAAAGTTAGTAGTCATTTGTGGCATTGATTTACTGCCTAAACTAACTTCAGTTTTCTGTTCTCTTATTGGGGAGAGGCCTCGTACTTCTTTCGATGAGTCTACCTTGGTTTTGTTCGACTTGGCAAGGGAGTCGTGGCCCAGCAGGCGCTTAACGATTTTGTCTCTAGCGTCCTGAACATCAATTGTATTCATTGAAGGCATAAGGCTTGATGCTTTTTTCGGAGAAGCGCCATCTTCTGATATTAGACTAGGGCTACTTTCGTTCGCGAGGTATTGTAATGCCTTTGGAACCGAGAGAGAACCTCTATTGGGTTTTCCACCTGGGGCGTCTGGCGCAGACTGAGAGTTCTTTCGTCGTTTGATAAAGCTTATTGATTGTGAACTTCTTCTAGGCTTGTTACCCTCCTCTGAGACCTTTCTTTTACTGACACTCATCAGTGATGATCCGAATTCGATCGGTTCCAATGTACTTGAAGTACTTGGTACCAAACTTCCTTTCCGTTCATTTCCCTCACTTTTTATGTGCTTTCTTTGTGGCAAGAGGGAATTGCCAACATCGGTTTGGTTAGGATTTTCCCTCACAGGATCATTTCGTTGCTCCTTACTCGGGCCAGTACTTATAGGACTTCCATCCGATGGGAAAGCTTCGTTGAATTTCTTTAGGGTTTCTTCAGTCCTCTTGCTCTCCTTGTCTAATTTTATCAGTGATTGCTTTTTTAACTTTCTAGGCCTGCTTGGTTCTCCTACTTGATCTGGGCTGTCCAAGTTACTTAAATGTAGTAAGGGATCGGAATGATGGAAATCACCAGCAGTATATGAGGCCAACAACGATCTTCCCATGGACTGGGCCCCTGTGGTTGAACGCTCGGTTCTAACTCTTTCATTTGATAAGTTCCGTAGGAGTTCCTCGTCGATATCTGGCTCACCATGCCTTGGTGGTAACAGTCCCCAGCTTGTCGCAGAACTTTTCTTTATTCTTGTTAAGTCCTGGAAAACAAAACAAAAAGAAACATGAAGCATGGATTGTATAGAGAATTGGAAAAGAAATCATAATTATATCAACGAACATTTCAAGTGTATGCTATCTCATCGCTTCTCACAAGTGTGGGAAAAAAGAATAGATCGAATACAGAACCGCTAGTCGGGCCTCTAGTACTTGTGCTAGTACTTGTACTTGTACTTGATCGATCATTTTATCACATATAAATAAAATTTGAATCTTTATCGTAGCGCCTTTTCAGGAGCAAAATCAAACGAGGGACCTCATGGACAAAATGTTTGCCGCAATTTTTTTTACTAAGTACTTGATTAACGATTGACAATCTCCTCGATATGCCTTTATCTTTATATCTAGGCACTGGTTTAGATCTGTTATTGGTGTTGCTGTCTCCACAGTCAAGCTGGGGCGTATCAAAATTAACTGGTATACAGCTTAGACGCGTCAATATTCATTAGAATACTGAGATATAACTTATATATACCAACAACACATCAGTATGCAAAAGGTAAAAGAGGACTGTGTGTGGTGTTATTGTACTGAGTGTAAATCAAACATTACTTCAATATTTCTGAAAGCCCAAACATATTAATCCTATAATTTATGACTGATATATCTTTATCATTAATAGCTACCTCTCTCAATTTCCTTTGCTCCTCTGCCAATGCCAATAGCTCCATTTTATGAGTGGTGGCCATGCCTTGTTTACTGAATAATTTGTCATCCAAACGTCGTTGTTCTCTTCTGTTGTCGCGCCGAAGGCTTTCCGTGAGCCGGTAGGCTCTTTCTCTCATATAAATTGTATCCATTTTCATGTGTATCCACTGTGTTTAAATAACAAGTTCCTGCTTCAAAAAGTACTCCTGAAACAGCATATGATCAAACAGTTGTCAATCCGTAAAAAAATATTTAACCGCAACATAAAAGTTTCCATGCAATATTCCTCTCGTTATACCAATGAAGAGGACGACATAATGCAATCGTTTGATTAGGGTATATCCATAGACGTTACATGCATTCTTTTGACCATTGCAAATTGGCTAGGATGAAAAAAACACTGCGTGTGATGTTCGTGGGCATGGTCTCATTTATTTCAAGGTAAGCGTAGAGAATCCCGGCATAACATAGATATGCCGCATTGCTCTGATAAGACACGATCACACAAAGAAATTTCTTTGTAATTTCCGATGTGCGAGAGAGGATTCGAATGTACCAACTATTCTACAGCTGTCAATTCCATGACGTTTATCATGCGAATGAGATTAATTCACTGTGCGTCATATTCCAAATAGACATTCATTGCGACCAATCAGCATTATTGCATTTGATCTATCAATTAATCCATTCCCGAAACCTCCATTATATAAGAGTTTGATAATTGCACGGAGACCGTCAATATCCAGCGCTATTGAATGATATGAATCTCATATACATGGGCAGGCAGGTACATTCTAAGGAGTTCGGTCTTGAGGGTCTCAAACATACGCAGGAATCACAGTCGGAATGCTCATAATTCCCATTCTGTGCTGGCCAATTGTGTGGCGAGTAGATTGGTCTGGATCAGTCCTGAGTCGAGTGGATCATCGTGTGAGATCTACGCTTCAGGGACCATCTCATAATCTAAAAACATATAAATGGCGGATATAAACTGATCGTCCATATAGAGTAGGGGAGATCAATGGGCAAAAGTCCAATTAATCATATCAAGCAAAACATGTAGTTTCTTAACCATAAACAGTGCCGTCTTACAAAGGAAAGTGTTGATTGATCGACCTTTATTGGATCGTGAGTTAACCTCTTTATCATTGGCATTGATTAATAATAAAACCATAAGGGATCAATAATAGTTACAGTATTCAAAACACAGTGAATTCTATGTACGGTAAACATTTATTAAATATATCTACACGTACGTTTCTTGACTACAACCTCTTGACGGTCAAACATCGTTGTTAAACATACATAATTTTTAGTATCTTCCTCGTAATATTTGCTCTATACAGGTGGCACATTTGAAAATTAATTGTGAATAATGCTTCCCCTGCGATCAGTAAACCTGTTGAGGTAACTAAGAGAACGTGCCATACGTGATTGAATCATTTTTTGTTGGATAGATTTGATCGGCGCTCAGCAACTGAAGCGCAATGCTTCTGTTGGTCAGTAGCCCCAACTATTACAAACAAAAGTGTAGATAAACATCCAAGAGACAGCCCTGACACGGACTAGAAGTTTAAACGAGATGAAAATCCATACAGGAATCTAGTATGTCACATGAAATAATCTCTAACAAATTGTTTTAATTTGAAATAATCAATTTATTTTCAATTCAGTGTATTTATAATATCGCGCACCACACATCCTCATTAGAATTTGTAGGGACTGTTTTTGTCCAGGAGCATTTTTTTTAGATAAAAAAGTCAGTGCCAGTACCGCCTAACTAGCCACTAATTCTAGTCAGTCCACAGTTGCTGCGAGAGAGCTGTGTTGTGTCAGGACGGTGGGTGTTTAGTTTGGCGCTTGTGTACCCCACACATTTGGCCCCCAGGTCTGACAATAACAGAAAAATCCCCATTGTGTACCAGCGCATGCCAGACAAAAGCTCTGGCCCTGCCGATCCGAAAATGAGACTAATGGATAATCTATATAAGGCAATCTAGATGTGACCAACATCGATATACGTGATTCGGAACAGAATTTAGACATGTGTTATGTATTTATCATGTTGCAAAGTGTTTGTCGCCGGAGAGGTATTGTAAGCTAATCGTTAGCAGTGAAAAGGCTGTAAATTTCAGTAGTGCCATCGCCATGCATGGGCGTATAGCATTGAACAACGTGAAATATCATGTAACCATGTCTGAGATAACTAACACAAATCAATTGGTTCACTGGGTCTTTTTATTCTTTTGTTTTTAATTCTCAATGGTCTCTTTCATATGTTTTATCTTATCGAATGAGACTACAAGAACAGCCATATATCAGCCATAACCATGTAGGATCTGTGCATGGCTGGTTCTATTCTTAACAGGTGATGTATACTAATACCTCACATAATGATAGATAAAAGACTGGTATTCCTCGCATAACATGGTATATCCCATCATGATGAAGCCCTTATCAGCATACTAGCGTTTGAAATCCCTTTCTAAGTAAATAATTTAAATTCACTGCACTTTTTGTCGCAAGTTGGGATGATCTCTATGACCGCACCCAAATTACATTAAAAACTGGACAACCGAACAAAGCAACAGTAATGTGGAAAAACGACGCAACAATATGATTAATATAACAATATGGACATCGACAACAAAAGACGATACGTGCGAGAAATGAACCTACTGGCAGACAATATTATGATGTTTATAAAATATCATATCGCTATTCAATATCTGAAAAAAATTAATGTACTATTAGTTAAGAAAATCATGCTCAGTAAAAATACAACTATACTAAGACGTCTTCATAATGTATGTAAAACGTGTTTGTGTATTTTTAAAAAAAAGATAGACTGGCAACTCCAAAATGTATCACCAATATTCCTCGACATATAATATATTCGCCATCGGCTAATCTATGATTCCAAACCAAGGTGATAAGTAATCCAACAAATAAGTCACCATTATAGGTATCGCACTAATGGTCTGTACGTACGTGACTGCATTATTACGTTTAGCGAAGGTAAATCATCAAGGCCATTTAGACTGTAGTAATGGAAGCCCCTATATAATTGCTATCACTCGATAATTTTTTCACCAATAAATCCAAGAAAATCGTAGCAAATGTGTAAGCTTTCACATAGGGTAGAGTATGTTATCTTTTGTTTCGAAATCCCTGTTGTTTCGAAATCCCTTGTCATCTTCTTTAGATAGATAATTGTTATACTAAGTTATACGTCTTACGATGGGTAATACACATTCTGACTTATCAGGTTTACCAGCGTGCTACAGTAAAAGTAATATGTGTCTCTTGGCGATTGTGATTTTTAGGGTGAAATATGAACCAACCTTACATTTCTGGACAAACGATTGAGTCTATGAAATGTGGTCAACATTCCGGTCGATGTCCGTGCACACCAACACGTATACGATTGTGTCAAGTATATATGTACCGTCTTGGTAATGTTAAGAAAAACTTGAAAATTCCCTTTTCGCACAAGCTAGCCGTTAATCTCCCGGACCTCTCCTTGTGTTTTTACAAGTTGGGAGACTCATTAGCCTATTGTTCTGGCTCAACTTCACAGCATACTAAGCCGATCCACTAATTCGCGGAAACCTTTATCAATCGCATGCATGAAAGCTTCTTTCAGGCTAAATTTATCTCTACCTGCGTTAACTTCATGGAACGTAATAACCGCTTAATGCATTAATTATTTTAAGTCATCGTGAGAAGATTAAGTCAGGACGACCAGAAACCACCGGTTCTTGAGAGTACATTCATTTGTTTATAGATTTCTCAATTATATGCGATGTTATACCGACAATGTAGGGCATCATTCATAACGGACAATTAGTGGCTGATGTGAATCGCTCTCTTTGCAGATTACCAACAAACTAGTGACATTTTTTATTAGAATTTCCCATCCCAATCCCTCCCGCAAAATATAAGTCAAATACTTCCAGATAAGTTCTTACATATCTGTATAGCTAAAAAAACACTTAATTAACTTCATTTACACTGTATCTGTATGTACACGTACTTCGATCTGCTCAATTATTACCTCAAGTATGGCATAATAAATAATAGTACTACAATGGGACTCACCTCAATGTTTTTACGTCCAGAATTCATGACCGTTGAGGCAATATTTTCTAATCAAAGCCTGTCTGTCCATGACAAATCATTATTACATTGTTATCCAAATGCAATACACTTATTATAATTAAATGTTCCTGTGTTACACACATGGTTGTAGAATGCTGACTGAAAAAATATGCAATCAGGGAGGTCATGTTCCTATAGCACGGATGGCTAAACTCAGTCAAACATTGAACACACATAAAAGAAGTACTTGGAGCTTTTAAAATTTGTTCATTCGACAACTGCCTTGTTTCTCGATTGGAATTTCCCGGATCCTATTGAATGAGCTTAATCCGTCACGATCTGCTTACAATCAATGCATGGGAAATGACTGATTCAACATGCGAACCAACCCACGTATACATACACTCGATCTGTATCACTTCCATTCAACTTCTATTGAAGCCTGAACTTTGCTGGAGAGCAGAAACCCTGCTTAGCAGTCCTTCAATTATTATGAATGATAAAGTGCTGTCTGCATATATGCGAACTAACACTCTGTATGTGTCAAACTTCAACTTTTAAAATATTGAATGCTGTATTTTCGTTTTTATTGAAACGCCGTGAATGACCGACTTCAGAGTGGCATAGAGAGAGAATCCAAAACTTTGACACTTTACTATCAAGTAGCAGGTTGCACTGGCTATGCAAATATACCCAGGGCTTGGTAAGGCCACCGGTCTTTGCGAATTAGCAATGAAAACCTTTAGTCCATAATACAGACCATTCTCACGATACCTCATTGGGAGCGCTAATCAAATATTTGTTTCCCTGGTCTTACAGCCGTGAGGGTTCTGACTTGTTTCTCGGTGATGAATGCTTATCGCTGCGGCATATTTGAAGTAACTTGAGCCTCTATATACATGCTTATAAATATAGAGTATGTAATAGTGAAACAATTATGAATGCCATTCTCGGCAATCGTGCATATTTACCTGAATTAATTGATGCCATGATTATTTTTTTCATAATGTTATAGACATAATTCATGAAAACATTCGACCCACCAATAAAAAGATTTGGAAATCGAAAGCCGTTGGTTGGCCGTCCGAGACTCACACTGATCAGATTTCTGACCGACTTTAAACCCAATGCAAATTCCGAATGTTGGTCGGCTGGTCAGTCGGTCGGCTGGTCTGTCCGTCGGTTGAGTACTTACGTGCTACAATCACATTTCCATACCAGATTTCATTTTTGTATTTATACGATTTGGATCCTATCAGTTTTCTCTCGTCAGTTTAAGAAAAATAAATCACCTAAATCATATGCTATATTGTCTTCTGGGGGTCCTTAGAAAATAAGCACGGTGTATTAACTGCATGGTTTCTCTCATATCATTAAGACCTCGGCTATATATCATAAACATTTACTCAGTCACTCTTGTCATGTTGTTGAAATATTTTTGCCAGACACCATCTAAAACAAGGGTTTACTCAAGGTACGTTGATCGAATTGTCCAAACAAAGCTCACACATATAGACTTAATCCCTGTCACAAAACCAGGTAAGCTATACAAGGCTAATCACATTCTCCGGGGTCCCTCAAAACTTAAACCCCAACTATATTCAAAATGATGTTTGGCTTTAGCAAAGTATGCGACATTAACTGCGGAAAGTGTGAGTTTTAATTTTAATTAAATAAATAGTATGTTGAAAGTGAATATAATAGAATTTATTGAAGCGCTAAGGGAAATATAAAGAAAACACCTAGGTGACAAACGGTTATATGCCCTTAAACGGGACTAATCTAAAATAATGCTTAACAAATGGGACGCAATCTGGAGCTACCTTGGGTAATCCAGAAATCTCGAAAGAATGGTTGTATTAAAATAGAATAAAATCTGAAAGCCCAGAAATGTAAGCATGAAAACTTAATGGATTATCAGACAAAATACTTCAACTGTTATATATCTCATCGTACTTGTTTTAGAATTGTAGAAGCCAAGAGGGCAGGAATGAAAAATAAAAATAATTGTAAATAAAATAAAAAAGGAACTACAGGAAAGTTCTTGCACATCCTCTAGGATGTGCAAGAACAAATTATTTATGTATTACCGCATGTATTGTTTTTTTTGTACAATTATGACACATAATTATATCTATGGAAATGGCAATTTTTTTTCGGGTGTATTGTATCCGAGATGCGATATTATATAATAAATCAGAATACTTCATGATCATATCCTGATATTGATTATCAATAGTATATCAAGGCAAGCGACTGATGGTCTCTACTTGCGCGCTTGATAGAACAACACTGGCACCTGGTGGAAAAGTTAGAAACAACCCTCTGGCTAATCCTCTAGGATAGTATACAAATGATGCACTTGGGGTCTCCACTTTCCAGAGCTGTACAAGCTTAAATTTCCAGCTTCCACGAGATGACCGGATAGTGCCGTAGTAATTTAATCAGTGAGGTATAAATAAAAGATCGTGTCAAAAAGAGAAGGCTTCCTGACTCCAAAATAACAACAACCTACTCAGAGCCAGTTTGGGTTAAATCCTAATGAAGAAATTTCTAAAATAATCAAAATTTAATGAAGTTCCCATGATTCGAAGGGAATAAGTTCTGTTTCCAAGTATTCATATATTTTAGATGACAATAGACAAATACTGGTGGCACATATAGGCTGGGCGATAAAGTCATAACTATGGAGATTAATTTGTCTCAGATCATCTCATTCACATCCTCTCTATCTCAGTGTGTCTGTCCGCTCCTATCCGTTCCTCTCTTCTCTACAGAATAGATATGGAGTAACTCATTGCGGAATCAGTTTGCCTATAGTGAGGATGGGTCCTTTATGGGTACACTGTCTTTAGCTAGGTACGGTATACCAACGATCCGTAGCTATAGGATCGTTGGGTATCAACGATCCTATAGCTACACAGTGTAGCTATAGGATCGTTGGGTATACTGGAAGCAAAATAATACACTCCGACAGGTCGATTATAAATAGGGTAGCTTAACGTCTCGGCACCCCAAGTTGTAGGCCTACACTTACATTCTATTTTTTTTCAATGGTCCGGCATGGTATAAATGGGGTCGGTCGGGCTAAAAGGGCACACTGGGGGCCCGAAGAGTGGGGTGGGGTCAAATACCAAAATTCTGAACATGCTATATATATCACGAATGACTTTTGTATTTCCCTTCTATAGGATCCCAAAAGTTGGTATGGAATTTCACTTCATGCAGCATCTTAAACATTCACAGCAACTTTACATTCATAGCACTAAATTCATGCATTTATGAATGGCATTAATTAGTTAAATTCAGTCTAGGCTCACAACCTCTCAGATCAGATAAGGATAGTATACCAGGGATTGGACGTCTACTGCGCTAATTAATGGCTTTTCTGACCCTGAGTAGGCGTCCCTATTGGATTATTTTTTTCCTCCAAACCGGATCTTTATTTATGAATACATTACATTATAAATTGTTATATAAGCATATCCCTGTCCCCAGCACCCATTGAGGTGAAATCATCGTTTAAATGTTAATGGCAGTTTGCGGTTTGGCGCGAGAGGCCTTCCCTCAGTTTGGAGGGGCTCGCTCAAATCTGAGCCTAGACTGCATTAGTGAACGTTGAGATTGGTGGCGCGGCGCTAACACTGTTCCTGCATGTATTGTGAGAAACCAGTCTAGGCTCACAACCTCTCAGATCAGAAAAGAACGGTATATCAGTGATTGGACGGCTACTGTGCTAATGGTTTCCTGACCTGGAGTAGGCGTAATAATGTGTTTCAATGACAATTTTGGAGCCAGAGGCTTTCCCTCAGTTTGGAGTACTCGCTCAAATCTGAGCATCGACTGCGTTAGTGAACGTTTATAATAAATTCATTTAAAGCCAATTGTATAAAAACAAAATTGTTTTTGGAAAAAAGTTTAACATTTAACAGTTACAACATACCTTGAGATGCGTTGCCTGGTGCTACCACTGTTCCTGTCTCAGTGTAATAAATGTAACATGTGAAACCCAATCTAGGCTCTAGGATCAGAATTCAAATAATGGTATGTCAGTGATTGGACGCCTACTGCGATAATGACTTTCCTTGTCCTGGAGTAACTGGGGGTCCTAGTAGGATTTTAATGGCATTTTGCGGTTTGGAGCTAGAGACTTTCTCTCAGTTTGGAAACTTTTATAGACGGAAAATAGTGATAGCATTTTAGAAAGATGATTTGGATGCCGGGTTTGGATGGCAGGGGCCCGTTACTTACAGCAGGACCAGGAATTTCTAAAGGGTGAGTGACAAATCTGCGGAAATGTATTTTCAAACAAGGCGGATTGTGGTGTGGTGTAGGGCGGGGGGTGGGTGGGGGGTGTTACCCAATATCTGTTAAGACGACAGGGAATTCTTTGTTTTAGATGAGCGACCTTGTGCTCCTGTACATGGCCCATGATTTTTCCAGGCACCCCAAACTATCTTGCGTTCGTAACAGAACGCACTGGTGTTTGAACCTCCACACCTGTGGCCAGTGGAGAAGGGCCGTCAAGATGGTATCTCTCCCCCTCCCCCCTCCCCCCACGCCACAGACACCCCATCCATAAGACAAAATATTCATCCCAGGCCCTGGCAGCGTGACCGTGGTCATGCAGCTATAATTTTAACCTTCCCCCCAAAGAACCTTTATTTTCAATAATATGGCGCGAACCTTAGACCTTTCACTGTTGATTGATGCCACATTGGTAAATTATTCAAGCTTTGAGTAAGATTCGAGCAACGCGTTGATTCATTGTCGAGCAACGCGTTGATTCATTGATTGTTTTTATTTCCACAAACATTGCAATGCATTATGATGTGAATTATACATTATACACTATCATTCTATTAAATAATTATCAATAGTAGAATGTATACATTTCTCTTTTATATTTTTCTCTACTACATGCATATCCCCTGTCTTTCTATCGCATCTAGACACTAATACTAATTTCATATTGTTTGAGTCTTTTCCAGTTAGCATAAGATGCAGGCTATGGCTCTGCTGGCCCTCGTCTCCGACCGCTACTATTTTGTCTAGCATAAGAATGAGATCAACAGTGACAATTTTGAATAATATTATGATTCTTTTGGATAAATTTGATGCATTTTGAACGCCGTGCGCAAAATACAAATAGAAGGACAAGAAGTGACTAGGAATCTCCTATAGTCACTTCTTGTCCTTCTATTTGTACGGACTAGACACCTTGTATTTTTACAGAGTTTCCGGGATATCGTACATAAATAATACCCCCGATATCACCTATTACAAATCATGTTCTGCTAGACATAGCTTTTCAAGATTCGAGCAACGAGAATAAATGTCCTTATTAGACCTTAATCTCGTTGATTCGAGCTCTAAGATTCGAGCAAGTACAAAATACCGACACATGTTCCCATACTTTGACCACTTGTCTTATAGCCCTAATGAATTTATCTCACGCTAATAAATTCGATATGGCCGAACAATTAATCTTTCCATCAGAAGATACCCGAGGTTTATTGCACTTTTTTTAATATCCCCAACCAGCTGCATGATGTCATCATGCCATACATGGAAACGCCCGGCCTGATCAGAACGCGCTAAAAGAGTTAATGGCAACTGATAACCGGCCCTTTATGTACATGTATAACTATAGGATTTTACAAAATCAAAGGAACTTTTTCAGATCTGTGATAGTGTTTGCCTTGATCTAAGTCGGTGTATCGATGGTATTAGTTACTAAATTAAATCTTCCTGCCTCCCCCATAATCGAAAAGAGCAGGTCACACCTTATATTAATCCTATATTAGCTCTAAGATTAATCTAATGTTACACATATCGCATCCCGTTGACGTGTTTTCCTCTCTCAAGCGCCTAGGTTTTATTAATTTCTATTCCTAAGACTAATTCAGGAACATTATTAGTAAACTGATTATGGTATAAAATGTTTCATCAAGGATTGCAATTATTTTATACTTCGTATTTTTTAAGCATAGATCACTGGAACTGGAACCTTAATTCATAACTTATGTTTTATGCATGCGTGTGTACACACATTTATTACCTCATAATATCTTGATGCATAAACATCTCCATCCTGTAGTATTATTTCCGGAACATGACACTTTTCGTTAGATTCTTGATTCTTGCTCTGCATAATTATTTCTCTAGGTTCATATTACCCAAACATCTCCAGGATACATGATTTTATATAATATTCATTATCATAAATTGTTTGGAAACAACGGTATTCATTTAAGATAATTTAACCTGAGCGGTGTTATTTATGTTGGGGTTAAGAGATCATTAAAAAACGAAAAAAATTAAGCCGTTACCAATTCGTCGTGTCAAATCCTCTCCCCCCCCCCATCTTTGGAGCCAGTTGGCTCGGTTTATTGATTAAAGTAACTAACTCCAAATGTGCGCAATTCACATACTGATCTGGAATTTCTAAATGGCCTGAAGCCAGATGTAACCCAATTTTACAAGTTAGATTTTGTGAGACGGTAACTACTGATGTTCCTTTGTTTTGGCCTGAATGACACATTACATCAAAGGGCCAAATGGACAGAAACCAGGCTTTTTCTTTTTTAACTTGATAAAACGGATACTTAGTATATTCCCACCTGGCTCCACGTGGTGCGTTACAATTGATACGTCTGTTGTTTGCAAGTGCACACGCGCATTATATGTTGAATCATTTGCTTTGCAAGTGGTAAACCCACTCACTGACTTCTGTTTTACAACCCCAAGCTCTACCAAGCTTGTAAATCTTATACGACGTGTACATCGAGCTGGCTTCGCGCGAATTTGTGTCGTTATAAGAGAATTAATCATCATAACCAAAGGTATGAATGATTATAGAAGAATGTATGCTATAGAATGGGAAACCGCTTCTTCGAAGGGTATACTGAGATCCTCTTGTAATTTATGTTCCTATAATTGATCCAAATTTGTGGACCTGCCTAATGTGCATTTTCTGAAAATCTAACTGCTGTCTAACTGGGCATGCTCCCCCGGGAAATTTTGAAATTTAAGGTGCCATTTGGAGGCATTTGGCGCTTTTTGAAGCACAAAATACAGTATTTAATCACACATGAAAAGTGATCATTTTATTTCTATTATTTATTTTGACTTTTAAAAACTAGGGATGCAGTTTGCAAGGACCTAAGAAACATAAAACATACAACACACACTGGCAATTGACCATGTATACAAATTGTAAGATGTGGAATTATCTTTAAAAATCAGTTGTGGCTACTATTGCAAGTGATGTAAGGGGGAAGTAAGGTCTGGGGGCATGTTGCCCCCCAAAATTGTAAAACCTGAGGAGTGAAATGGTGTATTCTGGGAGCATTTTTGACAACAATTAGCCAGTTTTGTTTGTATTTAAAGATACAAAACAAATAATTAGGAGGATAATCTCAAAGGCAAATTTAACTAATTGACATTGAATCAAAATCTCCCTCAAAAGATGAAATCACATGTATCCAATGTCACATTGGGTTACCAGATCAATGGAGTATGGCTGTACTTCCTGCAGGCAGGCCTGCCAACAATAGGACAAATGTAAGGCAGCATACTTTAATTTTCTCCCAACTGCCCCCAAGTGATTGTCCACATGATGTATAAATGTAAAGCAAATATGAGAGGGGGAACTTATGTCAGAACAAACATGTTTTCATACACCCAAATTAGGGAGTCATGGAAACAGCATTTATAAGTTCTTTTAACGGCCTTTTACAGCTGTTACCACAAGACACTTTTAGTTGTAAAAGAAATAAAGGCACCTTTGGTTCTTAAAAAAGATTTTTGGCTCTTCAAAAAGGGCACTTTTGGTCGTAAAAAAGACACTGTTTGGTTGTTACACTTACAACAGAAAAAGGGCACTTTGGGTTGTAAAAAAAGGCACTTTGTGCTATTCAAAAGGGCACTTATGAAAATGTTGAGGGGGGGTCAGGACGTCGGCGACCCCCTCCCCCCCTTGGATCCGCCCATGCTACTCCAGGGCGGGGAAAGCCATTAGATCAATAGGCGTCCTATCACTGGCATGCCAGGCTGTGAGCGTAGACTGTTGAATCCAAATGCATTAAATAAAATAATGTCTTTACTGTTTCCTACAACTTCTTTTCCCCTAAGGCACGGTATGTAAGGTTGAACTTCATTCCCTCTCCTTCAGGCCCATTCCTACTCTCTCATCTATGGGCCTAGACTGATTCCCACCTTTTCCCCATAGAATTTGTTTTCATCATGAACAAACATTCATGTCATCTCTTCCATCAATCTTCCTCTAATGAGGGTGAAACATACAATTACGGAAAGAATGTTTTAAAGATATGAATACGATACTAAATACATGCAACTGTAGAATAGCCCAGAGATTGCCATTTCTTGTGGCTAACAAATCATATGTAAATTATTAACTATCAATTGTCGGGGAGCCTTGTTATTCAAACACCAGTAATCTGGAAAATCACCAGAATCACCACCTGTTTCATGTAAAAGTCGGTTGGGAAACAATACTGAATGAGCAAAATTAGGAAGCTTGTCGAAATTACAATGAATTATTTACACTGGTAGGATTAATTTTACGGGTCTTCTATTAACACGTCCCACTTCGTCTAGAGGGATGCTGAAGAACAAAGGCGCTATTCATCAGTACAGGCGGTAGGGATGGTCACACGTGTTGGCAACTTTTGACCACCTTGAATACTGGTCAGTATTTTGTAAGGATTGTATGGCGTATGGCGCGCACCACGCTCATGGACGACAATTAATATTCTGTTATACATGTATAATGGGTCGTTATATCTGTTCGATTAATTTGTCAGGCCCTCTCATCAAAAGAAAATATTGGGCGATAGAGATTGATGGTGTGTGTGTGGGGCTGGGGGGGGGGGGGGATTGGCGAAACCCAAGAATTAGCTAGAATTGGTAATTGTTATAGTTAAAGGGAGTTACAGCTAGCTACAAGTTGCAGAGGATATGGTACACCCGTTGTAGAGGCAGTGGTTTGGGGTGGCACGGGAGCGGGTTTCCCGCCAAACATGCAGACGAGTGAAAGCTGGTTTTGGCCGGTGGATGAACATGCCCAGCCATATGACTGGCATCTGAAATGGAGTTCCCCTTGTCACAAGGGTGAGAGTTACATGTCCAAGACATCGAAGGATGGCCTTAGATGACGTAGATTTGTTTAGGTTCTTTCATATCGAAAGGTTAAATCTGTACCTTGTACCTCATATGGATTTTTGTGATCCGAAAAAAAAATTGAATTGAATACATTTATGAAATATTGAATTGGTTTGTTGTGGTGGTCGGGGACAAACTGGATATTTAATTTTGACTATAATCTATATAAAAAATAATTTAGAAGCACCCCCTCCCCCCGCCGTACAAACACCTCTCAAACGTGTGCTAAAAAGAGAAGAAAGAAGAAGGACAGTGGTTGATGTAGACGTGTGCAAAGCTTTTATTTTGTATTTGTCTTAAAGAAAGAAATCCGCCAGTATCGATCAGTTGAAAACCCAAGCCCCACGGCCAAGCCAGATGTTCCCATTGAGACAGGCTGAAGGAATAGGTGCTAGTCTATGTCTATGTCTTTGGTTATTAAATGCTGAGGGTTTGATAGATCAGTATTCGTATCTACGAATCTGTGACAATCAGGATGGAATAGCCATAAAATGAAGAGTCAATAGGGAAGGAATTCGGAAATAAAAAATAGAATCGGACATCCTTGTACATTCCAAGCACTTCCCCCTTCCAGAGCAGGCGCCACTTGACCTACACTCCGCTAAGGTCACCCCCGATGACCAGCGATGACCAGTGGTCATCCCGGGTGGTCGAGTGGGGAATACCCGAATGCAACTCAAACATAAACAGATCGCAGTAATCTTGGCTGATTCAGCTTACATTAATTTTCAACTGATTATTTCTTATAAGCAGACCGATCCATTCGCTTACCAATGTTGGCCCATCTTTCGATTTACTTTGCATTGGAATACATGATGTTGATTGGAAGTTTGACGACCGTTTTTGTCAAAATATCCGTTCTATGTAGGCTACCATCACTTGGGCAAAATATTTAAATACCATTAGATCTCTTATATTGTGTACCGGTATAGCATATCCATTGAATCCATTGAAGCGAATGGATTCCAACATTTTCTCCCCAATTTTAGGCAGTCTACTTATGAATTGATAAACGACCATTATGATCTCTCTTCTCAGCAATGAGTCCATACACCCGTTGTACGTATGCTAAATACTTACTATTAGAGTTCCATATTACTCTAAGCCATAATGCATGATGTTCATGTTTATAGAGAGTGGCGAAATACCCCCTAGTGTGCTTCGCCTCTGCATGTCTCCTCTTGAATCAACAGGTGCATGCGCGGCCGTGTCTCCATAACTTCCAGACTGACAGACTGCGATCAAAAGTGCGAAAGATTGGTTACACCTTTACCTTTAATAGAGCTCAGAGTTAAAGAAATTGGCTTGTGAATACACGAAGAAAAACCATTACAGCGAGTTGTACAAATTTATCCATCAGTTGAAAATTTCCTCTGTCTAACACCGAGACAGAAAATAAACAGAAAACGGCCCAACGAAATGGAAGCATCTCCAAGCATGCTTGTCTTTACATCATTCCCATGCTCAAATTTATACCTAGAGCTGCAGGGAATCTTTACAAATGCCTCGATGCAACGAGCATCGCATGAAGTTGCAATAAGGCGGAACTTTGGGTATTGGGGTAGAAAACATACTGATTATAGGTCATAGTGGATCATATGCTAAAAGCGTATCCTCATTCCTGAAATTGTCTCCATAACTATAGAGCAAGAGATACAGTTCGTGCCAAATGAGCAAAAGACTAAGATCTTGTGTATGTGTGGCGGGGGGAGGGGGGATTATAGAAGCGGTGTTTTTTTTACCCTTCTTGACTTAGGCTAAACCAAAAAACAATTCTTATGACGAATGAACAATCCCCATTTATTTAGCAGTACCAGAGTTCAGGGGGAAGTGTGTGCTATTAAGCTTCCTGGTATTTGCATGTTTGTTTTCCTTGAACTTGGGATGCAAGCATTGTTCTCATTTGATGGTAAAATAGATTAGTTCCATAGATGGAATCTGTATGAGGCCAGAGTGCCAATACGTCTTTCAACCTGACAACTTCATCGAAGTTTATCTGAACCCACATCGTAAGATCTCATGGAGCTGTGTGATCCCATACCCATGCAACTTCATGCCTGAACGGCCGTCCCTACTCCCAAACGCGGGACACACCGTCACCATGGTAGGTGGAGGCATCCCTTCAGAACCACTTGTTCACTATTACGTAACATTCAGCGATAACAATCCATGACCACATTTTCTCTTCATCACGGTTGTTGTCCGAAGCTTTCTACTTTTTAAATCAAACCGCATGAAAACAAATGTTGGATGTGAGCCCCCCTCCCGCAATTGCGAATTCGTCTTCAAAGTTCCATTGTTGACAGGTGCAATTGTCCCCCTCTGTAATGATCAATTCACTAGCTAAAGATAGCTTCATATTAGCCCAGTTTCCCCTCATTAACCTCATAGTTTCCTTGGGGAAGGAGGCGGGAGGGTAGGAAGGATGTATGTATCGCTTGTAGGGAAAGTGAATTGAACTCCCATACTTTAAGATTGGATCTTAGACTGAATTGACTACAGGGTGAGAAGGTATGAAATCTGGGACGATTTATCTCTCTTGCTCTTAGGTATCTCCAATCAAATTCTTAAGCTTTATTTAAGGTATCACCAATAAAATTCTCACGCTTTCATTTTCATAACAACTACTGCGACAATTCTAATCAATGGATGGTAAGTTAGTAATGTTACAGTAGGGGCAGAAAGGCATAATATACCAGAAGGAAAATGTTGTAACAGGTGTGATCTGAACAAACATAAAAATGTGCATTCATTGTAATCCTTATAATGTAATAATAGACTTATTGTAATAACACGGACTCACTGGGGCGCCCAAACGAGAGAGACAATTCTAATCAAGCCTAGAGGAACAATAGCGAACCTAAATTCATCGTAAACTTTTAAAACAAACTAAAGTCTACAGTGTATTCAGTCTAGGCAGTTATTTAATATCAGAGGCCCTTTTGTTATCACAAACCCGGCCTTATATTAATCAGGACGAACATAGATCGTTATGAATGTACTTAGAGCATTGGGCAAATTAACTCTCAGATCAGATAAGAATGGTATGTCGGCGATTGGACGCTTACTGCGTAGTGGGTTTCCTGGCCCTGGACATGGCATTTTGCGGTTTGGAGCGAGAGTCTTCCCCTCAGTTTGGAGGGACTCTCAACTCTGAGCTTAAACTGTATTGTATTTTTATTGTAGTGTAACATAAAAGGTGAACGAAGAAATGGAGTGGTAGTAGAATTACAAATATAGCAGAATTTGTCCATTTAAATAGGTGCCAGTGGTATGGTTATATATATCATGAATATATTCATTTTGTGGATAATGAGCACACATATTATGTATATATATAGTAAATAGGGTAACTAAATATACTAGAATTATTTGATATCAGAGGCCCTATTGTTATCACGAACCCTGATATATTCAGGATATATACGACCCTTATATATTCAGGATATATACGAACATAGATCGATATAAATGTACTTAGAGCACTGGGAAAATAGCGAAGCGAAGTCTGACGTGAGGGTAATTATCCAAGGCGTCATACTTTTGGTTTAAATAACGCTTCTTGTATGCGTCTACACTTAAATTAATTGCGCAATTAAATTCATAACCTTGTACCGATCGGAGAACCCGAAAACACTGGCGAGGGAAAATTGCTACGAAATGAAAACATTGAAAGGCTCCTAACCCGAACTTCCACAAACAATAAACACTGCCCTATCATTAAACAACGACCTTGTTAAAACAGACGCATGTAATTTATGAAATCGCACCAGAAAATATAAATTTTGGCTCTTAATATAACAGGTTAAGTACAAGTCGGCGCCTGAAAATTTCACACAAAAGCTCGCTGCACCCGCCAACATAGATGGCTGTCTGACAAAGTCTTTTATGATCTTTTATTGCATTGGTTAGGAGCCGATACATTGACTATGGCCTAACATCGAGGGTGGTTGTTTTGAGAGGGTATTTCTACTGAGCTGCATTTACATCAAGAGACCGCAGTGACCGCGGAGGTTCTATGGCTTGGGCCCTGATGAGGGTCATAAAATTACTTATTGAGCCCTCGGTGTAACAACATACACCGCTCACTGATACAAGACATTTCAAACGTTCTCAGTCAGGACCCCCGTACAGACGATAGCATCCACCTGGAGGCGTCCTCGGCCACGACCACAGCCTTATCTCTAAGACAATGAACCACCCTGTGAAGGCGGTAGAGATGAGAGCCACCCTGGATGATTCACGGCGGTCACATGAGGTACTGGAGCACAGGAAGGGATTAGTTCACACCGGAGTATTAGCCTTGATTGGGGTAAGAGATAGGCGCTGTGGCGATGGTGGTCATCGGGGAAAGAGGCCGATTAATAAACATCAAGGAGCTTGACCATTGACACTGTGATTCCATCTCTGTGCCTCTCGTTGGACACAAAGATCAGAGAGTTTCAGTTGTTTTATCTTACTCCCTGCACTTGTAATGAATGTTTCACTCTCAACTTTCGCCTCGGATTCACTAACAAAGGACAAGGTCCGTTGTTGCCTGTTTTGCTTCCTCGATCATGAAGCTAGGAATTTCCCCGAACTAAGGAATGAATATTTTGTCTAGCTCCAATGAAACAGCGAGCCTTGCTCGTTGATTGAAACAAATCGCTTCAAGGAAAGACAAATTTAATGTGCGTGTCAACATTGGCAATAGGATACAGCATTTCCTCCTTAGTATAGATACTACTAGATATATATGATTTTTGTTGTAGTAAAGTTCATGGGAAGAAAATATTCATTCTCATAATTATTACTTTGAATTTATATGGTAGTAGGAATATTTGGTGTAATATGCCACCACCACCGCTTGATATATTGCTTCCTAAGATTAGCCAGGAAAAAATAGCGGTACACTCGATACGTAACCGGGTCTAAACTAGGGCATAATCCAACCATGAATTTTCGGCAACTTTAGTCGGGTACAAGAGAGTTCACCTCCCATCACTTGTTGTTAGCCTCTATAAACAGTAATGGTGTAAGTTTAGATACACTTTAGAGTGAGTGAGATGGGATTTCTTATTTATTATTTCCAATGCAGAACTAATTTATATTTATATTTTTAAGCTGCAGCCATGGAATAATTGAAAACCGTGCAGAAACCTAGAAACATGTCTGACTGATTGAATATTCATTTTAAGTACTACAATTGTTCAGATAGTCTCAATAGAGGGGCACAAGTATTTAGTTGATACGTTCTTAATAAATCCTCATATTTGTAACAAGGTAACTGTAATAATAAGGTCTTTACCTAATTAGATTTTTTTATGAACGTCAAACATAGGCCTACCAGTCTAGGGATTAGAGTTGAGAGGGTATTTAGTTGATACGTTCTTAATAAAATCCTCATATTTGTAATAACTTAGAAATACATGGATTTTTTTTATGAACGTCAAACATAGGCCTACCAGTCTAGGGAGAGTTGAGAGTTCCTCCAAACTGAGGTCCCCCCCACCCTTCTCCCGCTCCAAACCACAAATGTCATTAGAATCCTATTAGGACGCTTACTCCAAGGCCGGGAAAGCCATTGACACAGTAGGCGGCCAATCACTGACATGTCATTCTTATCTGATCTAAGAGGTTCTGAGCATATGTTGGAAGCCTTACGCTCGGGAGCCCCAACAGGTCCGATTTATTTCAAACGTATTGACTCTTTTGTCTTTTTAAAGGATATATAATTATAGTTGGCCTATACAAACTAATTTACATGTCTTTATGTAAATTAAGACTTATCTGGCGTCAATTTTTTAATATTGCTCTGGGAAAATATGAACTAAACTAAATACTCAACTTAAAATAATAATAATAATAATAATAGATTTTTATATCCACATCATAATTATAAATCATGTCATACAGTGAATGGTCAAAGTCAAGAACATGTATACATCGGAGAAAAACTGGAAAAAGGAATGCTCTCTGTGAATGTCACATGTCGTCCGAGTATCCCTGGAACCTTGGACTTGCCGTTGTAATCTAAAACTAATTCATCTAGTATTTCATCCTTACATGTTGCTAAAAAAATATTGCAATTATTACAACACTGAATTCCGTTAATCGGAGAACCCAAGGACCGAAACCTTTCGCCGGGCGGAGGAGGGTGGGTTATTTCAACCATCTCCCCTCCCTCCACCCCACCCCCCGTCCCTATTCCGTTAATCGGAGAACCCAAGGACCGAAACCTTTCGCCGGGCGGAGGAGGGTGGGTTATTTCAACCATCTCCCCTCCCTCCACCCCACCCCCCGTCCCTTCTTCCCCTTCGCCCCCTCTTCCCCTTCGCCCCACCCGCTCCAGCCGCACTCCATCACATGGGATTGCGCTTACGCGCCACAAGAAGGAACAGGTTGTCCACTGCCACCCTGTCACTCCACTGCCACCACAGGCTTCCCTCCATGACAAACTTGTAAATCTTACGACGTCTTGTCATCGATGTTAGGCCGGGTGGGCGGGGCGTACGGGTGCAAGTGCCTATGTCCGCGTCCGCTTACCCGGTACTGGGGAAGTAGCCCTTCTCAGGCGCGGGGGTGTGAAGCGTTTTGATTGGTGCTCACCTTTGACCTCAAGTTATGAAGGGATGCGCTAATTGGAGGAGGACCAGGTCAGGAGGACCAAGTCAGTTGACCAGGGTGCATGTACAAATACCCCCTACACTCTGGTTTCCAGACAGAAGCCTGCGAATCTTACGGAAGACAAGAACTTTGGCAAAAGCACTTAGGATCACCGGTTACCATGTGCTCGGGCCAAGTGGCATGGAAGTCAAGTGACTCTCAAACGGGGAGGTGAGTATGTGATTACGATACTTAGCAGGAATCGCATCTTCAGCGGAGGACCCACTTAGCCAGATTCAAGCTTTCAGACGTTGATTGTCCAAACGCAATTCTTGATGAACTTAACCAAGAACTGTGAGTGGACATCAGTGTTCGTAGGCTGACTCGACGGATTTTCAGACGAGCAAGAGCTTCAGGGATCTTCATTAGGCCAAATAAGACAACGAGCGGACCCAGTCTTTCATCGTCATTAGGCCATATAGGCAAACGAGCGAATATCTATAACTTAATGTTGGTGTTTTATTTACATTCTTGTCTGCAGCCAGACAAATATGATAATCCAGGCTAGATGTGGGGGTGTTAGCTGAGCATAGGCCTACATTATCCAAGAGCCTAGTGCCTCCTGATTCGGCACTGATTACGGTATTTTGTTTACGCATGTTCTATGTCCGAGCCCCTACCTCGTTCTTGCCATTAGATTTTTTTCTGCCCGATTGCTAGAATTGTCATGCTGTTTCAATCTGGTCCCTAATAGTGCCTAGTCCTGTTTGGCCTACTGTATCTTGGCTCTTCCCACCCCAAGACTACTTTCAAAGAAGATTTCTAAAGAAACTCTTAAATTAAGCTTCGAAATGTTTCCGGAATTGCTCCAACTAAGCCTTAGCTCATTTCAATCTTGTTTCCACGATCTCTATACTCGCGTGGACAGCGTGAGGTGCGATCACTTAAAGCGACCCCAGACTAAAAAAATTCTTTTCTTAGTGATATTAGCTAGGACCTATAAAGCATTAGCAGTCACCTCAGCCTATCCCTCTTTCCCCTAGACTAGTTTCCATCCCCGTATCCTCCCGCACCCCGGAGCGTCGAGGCCTAGTATACTATCTTTCCCCGAGATATTCTTGCGCGTCTTCGGCCACATTTGGATCCGTCATGAATTTAGAAACTGGCATGAATAGCCTACATGTGTATAAGAAGCTGACTTTGATTCATTGAAAACCCAACCGATTTAGGGTAGGGGGGGGGGGGGGCGGACTTTTCCGCCGTGTTTAATTTGCCGAAAGCGTCCACCGACTTTACCACCATCTTTGATCACTTGAAAATCTGTATCAATTTGGTAAGGAACTGCCACTTGTATCTACTTTTTTCATTGCAGGAGACTGCTGAACTGCTGAACGAAGTCGGGAGGTCGTCAACAGACCAGATCATCTCGGACCTGCCCTACTTATAATTGATGAAACTGATGACTTCTCTTGTAAATAAAAAGTCCTCCTTGATAAATTAAATGTTACCCCATATTTTCCCTTAATGAAATAAGTAATCTGCCGAATATACTCAGGTCTCTACCCTCACTATTATCCCTGACCCGCTACTCAACATCTATCACTCCTGCTAGAATTTCAAATAGGGTCTTGGAATCCCGGTACGAATTAAATTCATGACCTGTCGCGGGTGCAGCTGGGCAAGTATTGACCCCCTAATGCTTTTCATGCCCCTTTTTAAAGCTGCCATTTCCAGCTAACTTCGGTGTAAAAGTTCAATTCAATTCAATTTAAGAATTCTTTATTGCTGAAGGTGTTTTTACAATAAGGTAGTCCAACGATCTAAATAAACAGTCGTTTAGATAGGTCTTCCGATGGGTGCCTGAAAATCGATTTGAAATGGGCGGCAACGCCTATCTGAAAGGATATCTTACTAAATGATTCTTAAGTAATGCCTTCCTGAAATGATATGATCATCCACAGTTTTTCTATTTAGAGAAACAAATTCCCAATTCTAGGAATAACTAGAATAAAAGAAAAACGTTATGGCATTGTTAGTCAAACTAGCTGAATATGTTGCTTTAGATGTTCCACTGGGATGAATCAAAAGCCGAAACAATTCCCAATTTTAGGAATTTGATAAATTAAAAAGAATGAAGTTATGGCATTGATGGTCGAACTAGCTGAATATGTTGCTTTAGGTGTTCCACAATCAAAGTGTTCCACTGGAATGAATCAAAAACCGAAACACTGACAGTTATGTATCATAAGTGTTCATTTATTCTACTAGTAGTAAACGGAAGGAATTATCTATCATCCATAGTTGACATCGAAGAAGTTTGTAGAATTATAGAATCAAGTCTTAAGAAGTTAAAATAATAATTGCGTTCCTATTTAACGGGTTAGGCGGGCATAAGTTCACTCAGGTTTAAAAGCGATCCATTTTCAAATTTTCAGAAATTGTGTTGGAATCATTCCTGCTCGTGTTAGCATACTGAACACACTTATGAATGACAGAGCGAAAGGTCATATGATCTCAGACCAGAGGTTCCTTTTCATACCCTGTCTCACCCAGTCAAAAGCTGCCATGGAAAAGCGCAAGCACCAAAGGGAAATCTTAGCAAGTATAGCATACGGCACCATCCCGCCCCCTGTGCTAATCCATCCGAACTATTGAAAACTGTCAGAAAGGACTCTAATGACAGTTCCAATTTTAGACACCAGGGAGCAGCTCTATACATAAACGACACCGTCCACATGTGTAAATGCTAGACTTACATCATACATGAGAAGAAAACTATCATCTATACCTACAGCTATTATCTATATATAATTATCTATATCGTATAATGATTGATGGATAAGTTTTAACTAACATTGCACAAGATGAGTATTGCTATTAGGACGATCTGCTATTGAAATTATTGTCTTCACTATTTCTTCAATGCTTCAGTATTAATAGTGAAGTTTTCGTATTCAGAAATTAACAACAGGATTAATTAGGTCAAAAGACCCTTACGTTTGATACCAAATTTAAGTACATTGTCCCAATAATTGCTGCCTGGTAGTTTATGAGTCGGGAACAATTACTCCATGGTGTGAAAAACAACCCAATGAAGTAACTTCCTAGTAATGATTTAGCTATTTAATAGAACTACTAGTAAGTTAATAATGTCAGATAAAAATATATCCCTAACAATTATTTTTCCAACGTTCACCAATCGGGATTATCTTCGTATTTACAGATCTTGAAAACTAATACAGTACACAATTCACGGATAAGGCACTACGTGATTACTACACTAATAATGCAAAACACAAATTACCGTTAATTCATTTCCCACACTTTCCGTATATGCACGGGCGCGTTTCCGTTCAAATTCGAACAAAAATGCAACATGTACTCAAATAATATTAACAAACAATGCAATATAGACAAGAGTTCCAAACATCCACACATGGGTATTTATAAAAGCGCTTGATGTATTTCTCCATTAAGTTCAACACGTGATTTCGCAGTCCTATTTCTCCTGATTCAGACACTCTTCTTATGAATGAGAAATCACATCAAAACCATCCCGAGCTTGTTTCAGTTTGTATCTGCACGGACGCTACGGACGGTCCTGAGAAGTCGCCCAAGCCGAGGTCTTCTCCGAGCAATACGTAGATGTTATAACCCATCAGCAGGTAGTTGAGGTGCGTCACAGCACGCCCGAACAGACAGCCACTTTTCTTGGTGTTGCAAATACAGAACCACTGCACCAAACTGAAAGAAATGTTTTACTACATGTAGTTACGTTAAATGTTCAGGACATGCTGTTATTAAAGTAGTTGCTGCTTGGAGAAGAGCTAATTAGGAAAAGACTCTTTAGAAAGAGAAGATCCAATGCTTATGTATTTGTTTACTAAATACACGATTTGCTTGATTACTTTTTCCCATCTTATGGAATTACCAATGACCTATCATTGACAAGTCAAGCATTATTAAGAAGCATTCACCTCATCGTCATGCGAATCATACATTATTTCCACTATGGAAATATAAATTGTTATATTACTTTATCCATAATTTAACCAACGAGTATCGTTGACTGATCTACAAGGGACCCCCTGGAAGAGCTATGACTGCCATAGAAGGGGACTGTTCCCTTTTCCGGCGTAAACTGTCATTATGTAAAAGAAATTTGTATTGATTCCGGAAATAAATAATATACAATACAAAGAGGTAATAACACTGAAAATGGATTACGTAGCATCAATAGTAATAATAAAAAAAGGCAGAGCTATACATATAATTGTATGTGTCTGATAAAAGTAATCATTGGGAGTCACTGGAATACACACCTGAAGGCACAGTGGAGCAGTGCACACGCCCTGATACAGGTGAGACATTCGATGTCTATGTGTGTGGAAAGTAGCAGAAGATTAAACAGGAAAAGGAACGCCTGCTCAAATCGATCCCTGGCGAATTTCATGTGGACTTCATTTTTCCTGAGTGTTCCGACGGCTCCAGCTGAAGGCATAGAAATAATAACATTTCAATTTCAAACAAGTCTTAACGTATCCAATTTCAATAATTATTGTCTCCAAGGCGAATTGCACTGGAAGATAGTCTTTTTATAAAATCAGAAAATCTGTTCATAAAGTGTTACACTATTCTAAACATTTGTTATGATTTCTCTTAATTAAATAAGTTCTTCTTCTAAATTCATTACAGTTTTACTAGAATTGCATACGTGCCAAGACTAAACAAATCATTCTAAACAATCGAAAAGATTTTGTTTCTTCTCGTATATCAATACCATTTCTTATGGTTTTATTACATGTATATGCTATAGTTTTCAGAATGCCAACTTACCAAGAAACACTGGGAAAACGGGCCAGATTTCATTTCTCAATAGGAATTTCAGTTTGGCTTCGAAGTCGGGGATATCAGATTCTTGAACTTCGTGAAGGAAGAAAGTGCTCAGAATGTAGGCGAACAGGGCGAAGATTCCAAAACCGAATCCGGCACCGATGAGAGATCGGATGCAACCTACGAGACTTTTAATTAGTCCAAAAATGAATTTAACCGCGGACACACACAGCTTCAGGAATTTCTTTGATATAGAAACCAATGAATTCATGAGCTTCTGAGCTTCGTCCTCTTCATCTTCTACGATTTCGTCTTCAGTCTTTTCCTCAGGTTTTTGCTTGCTTGGCTCGGATTTTTGGTTCTGTTTAGGATTGGAGGCATTTTCAACTTCAGCCTTGTTTACCTCCTCAATATTTTCGGTTTCCGACATCCTGTAACGAAGTAATATGTGGAATCAAGCATGAGAAAAATCATATCTATATTTGAAAAGGGCGTATGAAAAGAATAATTAATGTTTCTCTGGAGGAGGGCAGGGCAAGTCTACTACGGGCGTCCGAGTACATGTAATTGGTTCGCTGCCCACATTTCACTTACCCAACGCCCAAGGCGGGGTCGCTTAAAATCAGTGCATCTGCGTTCTGATATGGGAAACGGATCGGAAAGCAAGAACATTCTCAGACTAAAACAACAGGGTAATGGAAGAAATGACCAGAGCGTCGGAAAAAGCATGATTTCTTTTTCGAATTCTATCTCTTGTAGGGAGGGGCACGTGAAGAGTTAGTGAGCAAAGAATAACGGTGCTACCCTATTATTATGATGAGGACGGGGGAAAAGTAGGGTTTACCAAACTAGGTCATTGTTGTTGTGTCATGTGACCAAAACATTCCATTTATAGAATCAGTGATGAATAGTCCTTTGTCCCAGGCACCAGGGCCATCGCGGCCCGTGGGCCAGGTGATGAACTCTAACCCCAGGACCAAAACAAAAACAGTCGCCAAGACCACATGGCCTCCAGGTTCACTCTGAATTCATTTACAACATGGCTTGTCGGATCGGGATCCATGATCATCATTAATTTACATACACACAGTAGTGGGATGCACTGGTGGTTCTCACTGTTACGGTTACTGTTGAGATGGTAATTGGTTACCTACCTTGTTTTGAATGCACATAATTTATGTTACCCACAATAAATTTGAATATAATATAATTATGGGCCATATCTCTGTTGCACCCGGATTGAATGTCTGAATAACATATTAGCTTCCAAGCTCTGTGGTTAGTCAGTTTATCATTGAGTTACCTCAAGCTGTTATAAACCCTCAATCCAAAATACCCCAGTCCCAGACCACATGGACGTTTGAGAGAGAAATCTGAAAAAAAAGAAGATTTTCCACGCCGCACAGAAAAACATGTTCACTACCCACTATAAAGGTGGAAGATGCACCTTCCACCTCAACTTTGCTGGGAGCAGATCAGCTGTACGACCCTTATCACCATGGCAACGGAGGTGGAATTTCATCTTACTAGGGTAAGATACACAGGAGAAATTGAGACCAGCAATGTAGTGTTTTCTTGCCTTAGTTTGGAACCAGAAAACATTCTAGGTCAGATGTATTGCAGTAAAAACATAACCCGGTCACGAGTAGTTTATAGAAAGCGTCATAAATTGTGTAAGCCTACCACAAACTTGTGAAGCTTAGGAGTTAGATCAAAAATTCTTTCTTACTCATACAGCATATAATTATATATTTTCTTGACATATTCTAACCCAAGATATCAGGTATTGACTAGAGATTTGCTTCTTATGGAAAACAATACATAGGAGTTTTCCCGAGTATTTCATGGTCCTATCGAAAGCACAGGTAAAGCTAATTTAGAGTATAGCTACATCGCGCCAAGTTCAAAGGTACGTCCTCAAATGACTTGTATATAGCTACACCTGCCCAACTAACACATCCACATACTACCTCCACACATCCCGAACCTCACTCAATCGTTACCATGGTTATTTTGGGGTTATTATGTATGTCTAAGGCACCATGCCAGAAAATTTGTTTTCTTTTGAAATATTAGAATCATCAACAAATCATCAACTCAACATTAACATGCACTGATTAAATTCCCTAGGTTTAGAGATCGTAAATCATATCTAACAAACTTAAATAATGATCCAAAGTTATAAGAGGGATACATAGGTGTTTTGTTGAAAACTAGGTCGTGTCAGCTGGTCTGCAGGAATGACGCAGCTGTGAAGACGCCATATCACTTGGCAGGGTGGGAGAAAGGGCGGGGTTTCTTTCTGTGACTAGGTGGGCGGGGGTTACACTGACAACTAAGGGGCGGGGGTTTCAGTGAGAGGGCGGGGGCGCGTCATGAACAGAGGTGTCAACCAAAAGCTGGTTTTGCGGGGGAAAAAAGAAAGTTGGACGTTTGTCAGGATGGTGGATTTCGAAATCTCTTCGAACAACTAATTTCTAAGTAAGAATTCGTGGCCTATATCATTGCCTTTCTGAATTAGATCATAACTGCCTCGATATATCGTTGTGATGCAAGTTTTTCCAGGCTCAAAATAAATCTTCATATATTATGCATATATAGTCTATCAACGTAAACACCACTTCTGAGCTGCCGAGTGAGGTCAAACTGCGTTTAGACTGACGTACGATATACGGATACTTCCCGGGTCTGACTGTGGCGCATGCCAACAGAAATGATAAGTTCTTGGAGAAATAATTACATTTTACAATGATAGAAAATGAAGTTTTAGTCAGACATAGATATATAATTCGAATATATATCCTTCAGTTCCCACTTCCCTAGAATAATCATAACATTTCCTCAAATGTATTTTACTTGGATAACAGCTACCGTACTTCTATCTACCGTATATTATGTTCTTCAATTGGTTGTCCCATCGTAATTAATGTTAAGTTTTTATCTCTAATTTGGCCTATCCTTATATAAGGACACAGATTCCAATCTATATTGCACGCCGTGCTGAAATCACAACAAATCAAGCAGCGCGCCAGAATCTCAGCAACAGCTTAAACAAAGGATCTCGGGAGTATACAGTGAACCGACAGTGAATCCTTTCCCCACGATTTATTTTCAGGACACTTACCCAGAAGTTCGCCTTGTGATTAGTATTTTTTTTTTTAAAATCAAAGAAATCTCGGGAAACTTACCTGGTGCGTTTTTTCGCTCCGCCCAATAATATCCAAAGCAATCGTTGTTTTGGTGGGAATGGCTTTATTTTGATGCTGCCCAACGAACGTCTTTGAGGATAGTAAGGGAGAGATCCGTTGGTGGCGCGTTCGTTGGTGGTGAGGGACGCTACATTCCGAACCGCGCGGGACGCTGGTATCACATAGACTTGTTAAGGACCTTTCTTCATTTTCCCCTTTCTAGGAGGTCGAGTGAGCTTAGAGTACTTACCCTAGAAAGTCTAATCTTCTCGCTGAACTGATATTGTAGTAACGTATTTAATAAGCGTAATCGGCAACAAATACAATCTCCTAAACCAAATGGTCATAAAAGGTCGCAAAAAATCAAGAGTTCTCTGAATCACGTACATTTGTTATATGTCTTTGTATCTCTCCAGAAAGTGGATAGAAATAGAAATATGGCAAAAACGATGTAATCGCGAATAAAACTGCGATGCTGAATACATTGAGTGCCCATCGCCATCAACGAAAGCCCCCAGAAGGGCCCGGCGCGGCACACAAAGCAAACGGGACCGGGGCATGCGAGCGCGTTCAGCCCCCGCCCTCCCCTCTCGCTCAGCACAGTGACTATTCTGGGAAACGCCGCCAGATGCCAGCGCTGTTTGGACGCGCCCAATGGCTATACGAAGGATTGATTCAGTATAGAAACAAATGTAACAAGGGTATAACATGTGTATGAATTCAAATAAGGACGTATCGGTTAATGTAATGAAAGAACTCGATACGTAAGATTCCAGGTATGTTGTACGCCGAGGTGAGAGCAGTTTGGTAAGGTCAATCCGTGGAGTATGGCTATAGAAGGAAGAACGTGTACGAAGAACTTAAAGTGACGGTAAAAAAAAATGATTATGAGAAAGGCGCCACTGTATCTATAGCCATCGTAATCAAGTGTGGGAATGTTCTAATGTTTTTTTATTACTAAATGTTAATAGTAACACAATATAAACTCCATTATATAATTCCTGGAAAGAGAAAAACGCCTTGGCTATAGCATCCTGTTGTAGATCACTGTGACCTGACTTACAAATGGATACTAATATATTTTAGGTGTGCTAATCCCTACATTGCACCAGTCGAGCCGATAATTTTGGTCATCAAAATAATGTTGCTGAAAATTAATGGTAGGCAGCGCCAATAGTTTGGACCCAAAACATTAGATTTTCTTCGATTCCTGATTCATTTACTGCAGAGTTATGATGGAGAAAAGTCATTTAAACGGAACTTGTGAATTCCCATAATTGTAAATGTTAATTCATTTATGTAGAGATTGGTCTAATTCCTATGATAGGAGTTCTATGGGGAAAGAAGACCACCAAATTTACATAATTGTGATTTAGTATATAGTTGGCCTCATCAGTATAAATGGGACAACAGAAAAATTGTGGTTTTATCAAAATTTATTTTCAACATCTCCCTATGTCAGGGATATATATATATTGCAATATTGCTATAGGTACCTAGGCTCGTATCTTTAACCAACTATATAACCTTATGAATTACTATACTGACCGAAGAAATATTTAGATATAAGAATTAATTAATGCATATCAAGTGAGTTATGTTTAAGTTGACAATAAATGTGACAATTGTAGCACATTCACTTTTATTTCACCGCCTAAAAAATAGGATGCATTTATTTGTTTAGGTAGATCAACCTTCATCCCGTTCAAGACTAATTTGACCAAAATTAATTCATATCATTATAAGAAAGATATGTATTTATTATTATATTCTTGTTCTAAACTCACAGAACAGCATTATTTGGCCATTGTAGTTAACGTCGGAGGACCTTGAAGTCGTAATCATAATCGCTTTTTATGAAAACGACCCCTAATAGGGACTGAGGCGTTATGCACGATATGAGAGTCCGATGTTGAAATACAATAGTAATACACCAGAGGTACTCCAAGTAACCATGAAATGTTTTGATACTTACAACGTCGTAATTACTAGGCAGACCTAGATAGAAAGTATTACATCATAGAATGTTAACCGCATTGGAATGTATTTTTCGAACTAGACATTAATTAACAGTACTATTTTCCATCCCCTACCTTAACAATTAAACTCGTGTGTTCTTATACCCCCCCCCCCCCCCATTTCATACATTTTCATATCGACAAGGTTTGCCTACGCATGTCCTTGCCCAGAGAATATCAAGCATTTAACAACTTTCTTTTTAAAAGAATAGACCATTAAAAAAACTATGAGCCACCGATCTTGTTCACTGTCCATTAGAAATATATCTATAAATCCAAACGACAGGTCTTTACTAAAGTTTCTAGTACAAAGATACTGTATTTGTAAACCCTATTACACTGCATTAACTTTCTTACCAGCTTTGTATGCATTGTTATACTTGAATTCATGCCCATCTTTCATTCTGCTGTCGAGGACTTTTGGATAACAGTTTTACCCACAACACACTAGAACGATATTCACATTTTACCGGAGGAACCTTTATTTAGCACCACTGAAATTCAGGAGGAACGGCTGCCGATGATATTATCGCAACGGAGTTATGTAAGAGTATTGATTTTTAGCGGTGAATATTCACAGCTCAGCGTCGAAGGTGTGCTTTCTTCACATTCTTGATTATATGCCCCTGAATGTCAGTAACAAGTGCTTGAAAACTCTAATATAATACTCTCTATACTGGAATACACATACATGTATGGTTGTTCCTTCCTCCAACAATATTTGTAAGCAGTGCAGATTTCAGCATGTTCTTGCACCGGATAGATGTACATAGTCCGTCGGCATATGAACTCTGTGTATAACCACATCCCTACATATTCATAAACTTAGCACTACAGTAGATGATGTTACATAAACAACATGTCTGTTAATACAACGGGTTACTCCCAATACGTAAACCTTCATTACTATCTTCAATATATATGCTAAGAGAATTGAAATTAGCGGAGCAGTTAAGAAATGCAAAATTATTCTAAGGCATAATATCGTTCGAAAGAGAATTTGCATTCTCCAACTTGATCTATATTAACCTGGAGCTAGCATCTATGGCTAAATAGAGTAAAGAGAAATTCAATTTCCTCGTAGACTTCACCAACAGGTATTTATAGTCGTCTATTAGGTGTTAACGGTTAATAGGAATTCAAGGAAAGTCAATTGATTATGTCGTTACACAATATGGAATATTTGAGAAAACAGATAAATTCAACCCCAGTTAGAACAATGATTATAGGCCATAGCTACAATAATACGTTTTTTTTAATACTTTATGGAATGGCATTTTCGTTCGCAGTAGATAAACCAGATAATAAAAATGAACATGATTCGCTAAAATTATTTAATTGTATGGCTATGGAAAATATGATGCATACAATTCCCATTTTCCAGCATTATCATTACAAATGAATGTCCTACATTGATAAATATGCATACTATGCTACTCATATATGATGCTAAATATGATTGTGGGGTATATTCTGTCAATGTTTTCACTTTTCCGATAACACACTTATGAGTTTGATAAATTATTATATATACCCTATCAATATTATTTACTTTCAATCCTGTGCGACCCATGTACACAGAAACACATACGAACTAATGTACCTATACTTAATTGGGAGTTTTTATTCATCTGAGGGGGGCGTTTCATAAGTTAACGCAGCGCGCGTTCGTTATGGTAGCGATACATTTAGCGCGCGTTCGTTATAGTAACGCGATGTTAATTGACGTCAATTTTGGCCCTTAACGCGCGCTATGTTTGGTAACGACTGTCGTTAGATCCTATAACGCGCGCTGCGTTAACTTATGAAACGCCCCGCAGATAAATACCATGGTCATAATGCTCATTACTCTTTGAGAAAGGCATACACTCAGATGATTACTTGTCGTGATGCCATTCACATCATGGTTTGATGATGTCAGCAGTTGTCAAATTATTGCTTCAGTCGAACATGGATGTCTAGTGGTGTAATGTATATAACACATACTGGTAGCACCCGATTTACCGTATCCTACAACCTAGATCTAAATTAACCATAGTTTGTAAAGAGAAAATTAAACTGTCTGCTAAAATGAGAAACCTATTACCTATCACCTTGAGGAAAATACAGTGAACTTATTATTCTACGATAGATTATCATTTAAGTTAAAAATTATAACTCCACCAGTTTTTTTGTTCTGATGTATAGTTGATGTATATTTTGTTGGAAAAAGGTTATGATATTGGGTCGGATATGCATGCAGTGCCTTATAGATGATACACTGCATCCTTTATACATATGATTGTGCACACACAGGCCTTCTGTATCCTACGTTCATTATGTTGAACCCACGAATATGTATACACAATGGCAATCATATTGAAATATATATCTTTTAGCATGAATCTTTTAGAAAATGCAAGGTATTTTCATCGACTGAAGAGAGTCTGCATATCACATTATGAATTAATGAAAAAATGCAGTTTAGACTCGCGCAACATTCCTGTATATATATATATCGGTATAGAAAGGGCGAACGTCACTTTGCAACAACCCGATGAGTATTTAGGAAATGATGCTGATATATCTTAGGTAAAATGGTTTGGCTGAGAATAAACATTCTGATAATATTCAGTAAGAGGAAATGTTCAAGTATTTTGAATATGTAACATGGTATAGCTGAATACATATATTTTCATAATCTGATACGGTATGGTATATTTTGTTAATCCTTTAAAAAATGTCATAAACACACTATAATAGACGTAAACATGTATACATACTGAATGACTTTTGGCTCATTGAGCTCCGATTACAACAGTCATGAACATCCAACTTACAAATGAACGACAAACGTTGGTTGGATACAATTTCATTCAACACACTTTCAAACTTTGGTCGTACATGGGTATAGGGGGTGTGCACACTTTGGCCCAGGGCGGGTGGACAAGAACAGCTGGCTCGCCATATCTTGTCCGTCCATAGGTCGTTTTCAGATACAGTAACTGCCAATCATCATGCAAACCTTCTCGTACCGATCTGCATTCAGAACCTCTTAACACTGCCAGGCCATATTGAATGCACCCGAACGGCTGAGTGGACGTGGGTGCTGAGAATTGGAAACTAAATTCCAGTTTATCTCCTTCATTGCATTCACTTGGGGTCAAAGTGGTATTCTTGTGCGGGCAATCGTAGGTGACAATTGTTTTATTTTTCGGTTTTGATATGATTTTACTGATGTCCCCAACGAGCCAGGGATGTTGGAGGGATATGGCCCCATGCTGAAGGGCAATGTTCACGCTGTCGTTGCCGAATGGTTCATCGATTATATTTGGCAAGAACATGATTGAGACGTGGTTAACCCAGCCTGGTATAGGATGCCCTGGTTTGAGAGCTTCGTAGGATAGTTCTGGTGTCTGCCAAGTAAATCCAAGGGTGACGATGAACACCATATAGAATACGCTCACTGTGACGTAGATAGCGATTTTCAACGTCGTCTTGAAGGTGTTGATGACTTTCACAAGATATTCACACTCACGGTACCAGGCGTAGAGGAAGAGCCTCACTCCCACAGTCAGCATCCCGAAAACCCCTGCGGTTACCTGCTTTCCGGTCACATGGTGCATGCGACAGGTAACTATATTTAGATTAATGGCTGCCATGGGGATTTCCTCAAGGAGCAGCACCAGTCCCTGCTCGAAAACCATGGGGATTTTGGCAACGCGGGCATTGGTAAGAAGAGTGGTTGTGTTCCACATTTCAATGATGTACATAATAGTCCCGATGATGTTAAAGAACAACAGCCCAGTCAGAGCATCCGAGCTGGGCGGACCTATCACTAAGCCATAACTGAAGGTGTCTTCGTTGAGGTACTCATAGTTGACCCAGTCGGCTATGACATCCGAAGTAGATAGGAAGGTGAGCAAAGCTATGATTCCTAATGTTAGGTACTTGTCTCTCTGACCTTTGAATTCCCACCACTCCATCTTTTTGCATTAGTAGTTGCTGGTAACACTCTGCAAAATAGAAAGAATAAAAAGGGATTAACTCCTAAGACAAATAGTATCGTCCCATTGCAGAAAATATGTAGATCTAGTCATATTTACATAGTGATGGAAGACCACGAGGAAGTGAAAGCATATACGGGGAAATCACAATAAGCAGTTTTATAAGTGGAATATCGTAAGCTTAAAATGTTCATTTTTGCTCCATGGATCGTTTACATTGTTTTTGACTCTTAAGCGGTAAATAAGCTTTAAATAAGCTTTCTTCGACTCAACTGGTAAGATGAGATTCCACCTTTGCAATACCTCTGATATGGAGTGGAAGATAGATAGTGCAGAAAGGTTCTATTAGCGATGGACTCTCACCCACCCTTAAACCTCTTTCCCATTTCCCAGAGGCGCCTCGGTAATGACTGTTGGTGTCGACTCTTCCGGTTAACATAAGACTGATTCCCGTGAACGGTTAGGACCTACCTTGGGGGTTTTTCTCCCTTTCCTTTAACAGATAATCCCTTCATCACTCACAAGACCTGGCTGGCATGAGCTACGACATATCACTACATGCGGAGCGTGAGTAGTATACAGGAACTGTCCCTTGGGGATGGCGACATTCACGCTTTTGAACATTTTATACTAAATGTGATTATGTTTCCCCTGTTTCTTTTTCATCTCTAATTCACAAAAGGATAATCACACATCAGACTTAGATGAGATCCTACTGTATTATTCATTTGCTGTAGATAATAATCTGAAGGGGCTCAGGTAATAGGTGTTCGTTATCACGAGGAACCAGGTGCTGTGATACTTAGCTTAGGCGACGTTAACTATATGGGTGAGACATCTTTTCCATTTATAGGATTGCTAATGGAGTGTTGGATGCGATCATCCGCTCCCAGGCATAACAAGATGGCCCGCGTAGGCACAAATTGCTATGGGTTTTCACCATTTATGAAAATCAACCGAGGGAGGCCTTGATGAGCAGCCACTAAATAGAACCAAAGTTGTCTCCTCGAGCAATTCTCTTTAACGTGTCGAGAAAGAGACGATTGAGGAGATAGCAACTAGCCTAATTTTGATGGAATGCATGACATTAGAACATTTGTACTCTAGTCTGATTTATATGCAATCAATACATTCTCTGATAAATATAGCACATTATTCATGTATATACACACATGTTTATAACTGAGGCGCCTCAAGGAAATAGATAGTTAAAAATGTAACAGAGCCAAATATGGTTCTACCAGGAAATGGGATATAAAATACTTCGTTCATTGAGGTTTTTTCGGTAAAAGGAAGTCCATTACACTGATTGATGTAGCTACTCTGAGAACTAGGCGGTTCCTTAATATCCATCAAACTATTAACTCTTTCCGAGGGTGTCTCTCTCAATCATTATAGCTATCATTAAATTATCCGAAGAAAAAACGTATCTTACAGTTATGGTATTGAACTCGTTCTAGGATATAACACCCACTCCCCTTCCCCACACACTCCCTTCACTCCCACCCTCAGCAAAATCCCCTCCCCCCCCCCCGCCAATATCTCCCAGGACATTATTCCCCAGGGACAAACTCCATCCAGTCAATATCCCCATGGACAATATCCTGCTATGGAACATATCCCCCTTAGAAAATATCCCCACGACAGAACAGAAAGTGTCAACGATTTATTAGGCCTATATAGGCAAATGAACATGAAGATTTCCATGAAAATGGTGTTCGAAGTATTTATGAAATACTGCGCAAGAAGTGACAAATTTCTGCAAAATAGGTCAGTGGATTTTGGGTAGGAATGTGAATGAAATAGACTGCAAAAAAGAGATATTTCCGTGAAACAGCGAGGGTTCCATCAGTGAATGCATGCTGATCTAGGCTAAATTAATGTTTTGTTAATTAATTGTATTTGTAAATAAATATGAAAACATGGGGCATGCAAGGCAAGGCATACACTATTTGTAGAAATTATCCGTTCTTTCATGGGAAATTCGCAGACCATTTTCGTGGATATTTCCGGGGCGGTGGGGGTGGGGGTTGAGGTCGCAGGGTGTGTGTATGTGTGTGTGGGGGGGGGGGGAGGGGGTTGCTATGGCCTACCACTATGTGGATTGGGTACCAGAACTGAATATTATTGGATCGAGGAAATAACATATAATGATAAACGCATGAGAATCGGCTTAGTGGACTAGGGCCTTTTAGAGTGAATTATGGGGGAATATGTTATCCGTCAGAGACCTTTTTTTTACTTTCTTAATTTCCCACCATGCGTTGGGGGTACGCTCATTAGGCAATCTATCACACGATCGACGATATATATAAATAGTAAAAACTTCACGCGTTGTGACTTGATCCCCCCCCACCCCCCCTCAACGATCGGGTCTATTTGCGAGAGACCTATGAATAAATCTTCGTCCTGCTGACCGCGAGAAGGGTATCATTGCAGTCCCTATAGGCATGGTAGCTCGTGTGCATCCTCCCCGAATGACGCCAGGATGGCACTGATAAACTTGAGAGAGATAATCAAGTTAGGGAGCTATTCGTGGATGTGCGCTGTTCCGTCTATCTTTAGTTATGGATGTGTCATATGAAATAAGATGCCTAAGTGTGTCGTTAGAACGACGTAAACTATGTAAAAGGATAAAATACAGATTCATGATGCTCTTCGGACGTAATTATCACGAAAGATTGCGGCTATTATATACTATCCGTGTTAACCACAGACTACGACAAATATGTTCAATACAGAGCAGCCGATTACATACACCACCAACCAGTGTTAACACATACATATTGGATAGGATTATTTGTAGCTGAGTATGCAATACTAAATACCAACCTATATGTATGGAGCTTTCATACCTTTCAGCCAAACTGTTTTCCCGATGGCTTACCAACATATATGTGAGTTATGACCTTCAACTAGCCCTAGAATCAATATCCATTACTAAGGTATAACGCCAGGGTAAAAATCAAATTCCATAATTTAATTTGCCTGATAGTCGGTATTAATATTTAGAGAAAAGTATCAATAATTTCCACATATTTTCCCCACTTAAGTGGATCTTGCTGAAGCTGCCTTGAGTATAAAATACGTTCATCTATGGCTTCCCACATCACAACAATCCTTAGTAATTGTACGCGAACGGAATTGGAAGGCTTTAATTAGAATGATCAAGAACATTCGTTAGAAGCTTAATTTTTGCTTCTTTCTAGTGAAGCATTGATCAAAGCATTAGTTCGACACCGCTATGCTACGTAGGCTGCAGATCGCTGGATCCTCGCAGGAAGCATCTTTGGACTGTCTGCAAACTGCGACTGGATAAAGATCTGTGCAATGCCATCAAATATTGAAATCGCAATCCCATTCCTCATGTTGAATTGGAAGACTAGCTTTGGAAAGAGAGTGTGGTCTAAGAGTATCCAATTCAATTAAGATTTTAGCTAGGTGACAAAGGTGGGCAATTAAGCAGAATAAATGCCTGTAATTAGGCTTTCAATCTTGGTCACGGAGACCTAATTATGGAATAATAGACAACCTAGGCTTCCTTCATGACCTTAAGGTATTTTAAGACAATTTAAGACGCTTGAAAAAGGCCATTATGGATGTTTTTCCATTGAATTTATTGTTAAATGTATTGGCCTTTAAAGAAATAAAAAAATGACTTAAAATAAGTATTGCTGCTTTATTGTATCAGCTGTATGTATACTTATGTATACTCACAATAAGAAATATTGATGAAATAGATAATCCCTTTCAACGAGTTTTCGGAGCGCAGGAACTACCAGCAATTAAGTAAAGCAATACGATCTCTATCTATTTCTCTATCTATTGTCTCTCTCTAAATGCTAAATATAAATATGCATGTTTCTCTGGAAAGATAGCCGTCTTGATATTTTGCATACATGTGCAAGGGAGCGCACAAGTACAATAAAGGGCGCGGAAACCTTCTTTTCACCCTATCCCATATTTCAACCTGAATCTTCTTCAGTATAGCTGAGATGCCCTTCTAATTGCTGTCAGACTAACTGACGGGTGAAGCCTTTTCTGCTAGTCTGAGTGGCATAACTAAAGTAATTGCCAGCAATCTGGCTGGCGTTTCTCTCTCTTGCGGAAGGTTGGACATGGTGTGGCCTGAATGCGGACGGGCAATTGGCGATGGTGGCATGGGGAGACAGGGTTCTGGTTGCCAACTCCTACCACTTATAGTGAAATACATTTTTACCTAAGCAATCGAGGCATATACTCATCGCATCACGTTCCTCCATATATCATTACATCAATTTTCCTTCTGCATATTAGATTTCCATCCAGCACCCCACATACACACAACACAATTCCGACTCAAATTATATTTCCTTAAGAGAAAAACTTCAGCTGAATTGCCTTATGAGTACGCGCACCATCAAAGTTCTTAATTGAAGTAAAGTACTAATTCCTGTTCAGGAGGAAGCCTATTTATGTGCATCAAAGGGGAGTAGTGAGTAAAGCCCTATAGGCGTATCCGTATACATCATCCTATCTCATTGGCATGCCCATATGGTCCCCTGAGCTCAATCTTTCAATGATCCTTCAAACACTAATGGTGCCGGCGACCACTTTAGTCCAGATACCCAGCTTCAATAATTGAGTATAGTTCTTTCTCGCTAATCATTTGCCCATCAAGCATCGAGAACAGTCACATTAAAAACCAACGGAGGCAGTCCCTTAAAGGATTATCATATATATTATATATAGTCTATATTCCTTATGGGTTCTATTTTATCAATGGCCGTGACTGGTAGATGATGATCATGCAGCTACTCCCGAGACGGCCAAGTGTTCTTTCTTTTAATACCTTTGGCTCATATCAATATTTTCCAGACCTGGTGGACATTATATATTATGTATGATATGTAAACTGGTAGGATTCTTAACGTTTTAGAATTGGGTGAGTACTCGTCACATGGTGCATCTATTGTACATTTAAACAATATTTCTCCTATTTCAAAACACTTGGACCAGAGTATAAAATTCAAATTATATTGATAGGTATTAATGGTACATTCTTGTACCTCTCTTTGAGGGGAGATATTGAAAATCACTGCTCGGGAATACCCTCTATGCACTTAGGTATCAGAAGTATAAAAATGTTTCAGAAAGCATCGCGCTGCCGCAGGTGTTCTGATCCAACCAATCACTATAATCCTTAAGAAAGGACGGCTGTAAAAGCAAAGTTGATTGGTGTCCTTAGTTCCACATTTGAAAAGATCAATGAAGTTCTATATCATATGATGCATCTTTATTTTTTCAATATATGATGCATCTTAACCCTTGTTCGAGATATAATCCATCTCTTGAACATGGACAGGTTTACAGGCCTTACTTCTCCATGTATAAGTGCACGAAGAAGTATAGGTTCTCACTCGTCTGTCATAAATTGTCTGGGTCTTTATAGCTTAGTGTCTATTGTAGAAGAAGTGCGGTAACGGATATCGGAACTTCCGATTGCATACAATGCAAGAAGACATAAATTTCGATCTTCGTGTAAAGATGCCCTATACAAATTACTTCCATTGTATGACGGGAAAGTGAGTCATCCCCCATACCTAATTATATAAGATATCATACCACTTTCTTAACTGCAGACGACCTGATCGTCAGTGTAATCATGTGAATCACGTACCCATACATCTGGGTTAATGTTTTTCTATTTATACAATTGTGATGGTTTGCAGCAAACGTGGATAGAATAAAAGACTAATATCTATGGAGCTTTCCTTCTGTCTGATATCCTTCAAAGTGCTTCCTTAAACATGCGCGTAAAGTTTTACAAATCGGTTCTGAGTCCTAGGTATAATAAGTACTGGTTGCTTTAAAGGATATAAACCAGCGTTAATTCCCGTGTATATACAAGAAGACATACAAGCACACATTCACCTACCTCCGTATGGTTTGCATGCTCGGCCAGACTGGAGCAAGAATCGATATATCTCCCGATTAATAACCCAATTAGATCTCCCCGGAGGGCCAGGTTGAATTTACAGCTCGGATAGACATTTGGACTGGAACCAGACCAGAACTGTCACTCTCCACCTCCTTGAGAATAACTCAATGGGGCGGTATTTTCGAATCGATTTCAGAAGTTAATTGCAAAATATACGTGGGAGTCATATATATACAATTTACTTTGCTGCTACAAAACTGTTAACTATCCCCGCAGGTTAAAGAGAATGCACGGAATGCCCCAAAACCTTATCGAATCTCTTAAATTATAAAGAAAAGGGTTGGTGCTTATTTTTCGTGGTGAACCTTAACTCAATTTCATGTATAGCAGTGTTCCTTCAGACAGGCAAGCAGTGAAGCTTCCATCACCCAGGACACCATTCATACGAGTTTCCTACTGTAGGAGCCACGTACACCAGTGGACAAAGGCCTACTTAGTCACCATGAATACCTCATACAACTATTATTTACACATCAAGGTAAACAAGATCCAACCTAAGCCCATGACGTCGCACAGACGCTGAGTTATGCAATGAGTGCCATTTATGAGTTATGTGTAGCAACACTTCCTGTCCTATGGCTAAAACGCTATAGGGAACATACAGATAAAATTTCACACCAAATGCATATGAGCTACAGGCAGGCAATCAGGGGTCACGTTCAGCAAACGGAGTCTGCGCTCAATGTTCGATCAAGCTGTTTCACTGCACGAAAGTAGGTATGGCAATATGTGTCTTGTGATACAATATCAATAGAATGTTAGGCGCCTATACAAGGTAGTTTTCTCATATCGCTCGTGATAACGTGTCACACATAGGGAATCTAAAACGTTATGATCTTGAATTAGGGAATTAGGAACAAAGCTATAATGTCGTTCTTGAATAAGCCTTTTGTTAAAACATTGATTTCTGACGACTACATTAGATTCTTATGACAACACATATTAAAAAGCAGATATGTTAAGATAGATTTCACTTCGATATAAAACAAATAATTTATATAGATTGGATGATATGAGAAGCTATGAAGTTGTATGTTTTTATCAACTATCATACACTTTTGTCTGTTCCTTCTTGAATAAGCCTTGTCTTAAAACATTGATTTTTGACGACTACATTAGATTCTTGTCACAGAACATACTAAAGTGCAGATATATGTTAAGGTAGATTTCGCTTCGATGTAAAAGTTATGAATGAAAATAGAAATCGGGTGATATGGGAGCTATGAATTTGTATGTTTTTTTCTCAACTATTATACACTTTTGTCACAGAAATACGAATGGTAATTGTTGATTGTTTTATCACCGTATGATCGATAGGGAAGGACTATGAATTGTGGTTAATGTAAAGATAACACTCGTATCTCTAACGTCTACTTATGGATCGACAACACACTGCCTAATTAGTAAGGGTTATGTCCATCCATTCACATGGGAGCTTAGCCCTGGTGCCATTAGAAACAGAGGAGGAAGCAGGAGGATAATATCAATTAATTAATGTAGGTGCAGTCGTCCAAAGATATACAATTTTCTTTTCCTTACCCTCCAATATGGCTCAAATGGATAGGATAAGAATATATATATACGTTTGAATATAATGAAATGGATTCTCACCATTCTTTAATTGCAAAATATTCTCAGATATATTAATTGGTTATACCAAGTTATACCAAGTTGTATATGTATACAACTTAGAATATTTCTCTAAATTGATGGCAGTACGTGACCAGCTGGCGAAAGTACATTTTTTTGGGAGCTGGTCCATGTATATATGAACACAATATCGCATTACTAAAAAACAAAATACCGCAATGGATGGTTATTTCCACGTAGACATGAAATAAAAAAGCTACCCATTATACATTTGTTGGACATGTAAAACATTTGGCGAAGGCTTTTGTTTGAGTATTGTTCCATTCTCATTTTTAATGTATCAATCTGACGGGAGCATTGTGCTGTTCGGTGGAGTGTTGCATTTATAGATTTCGTATGGTTTAAGATGAATTAAGATAAATGTTAGAATTAAAAATGTAACCGATACAATATCTGATAGAGACATGCATTAAATCTTGTTTAAGGCAGAGGGGAAAAGTGTGGCATTTGCCTGTATCTGCTCTCCTGGACAACCTTGCAAAGATGCTTTGAAACGGAAATTAGTATCCTTAGGTAATTAATGATTTGAGGTTTTGCATATCAGTGCTGCAGGTGGATTGCAACTCGATAGCCAAGTTGAGATGAAACACCCCTCAGGACAGAAAAGGAAATTAATCTATATGTGGACACAATTACCCATATATATGTTCATTGAGAGTGGAGTGAAGGACGCCTGAGGCAAGAGCAAACGTACCCAGGACCTGCCAGGTCGACAGTATGGAATCGGAGTAGAACCAGAGTGCAATTGAGACCTTGGGCGAACAGTAACGTTATCCCTGGTCATGTGTAAGTTCTATTTCCCTGGTACACGATTGCTACTCTTATGTGTGCTTAAGACAAACTGTGATCATGATGGTTTCGGAATACAAAGGTACTCCTGGAAGAACTGATTTGATAGATGATGGTCACCTGTTCCCACTAAAAATGTTATTTGAAAAAATGGAATACCAATATGGCCTAGATAATAGACCTTTATATCCAAAGTTTCGAAGTTTTCACACTTATCCTCATATTCCAAATGACTCTGAATCTATCTACCAATTAGGGTTCTAGGTCATTCCCCGCCGACAACCTCCCCGCCGACAATCTCCCCGCCGCAATCTCCCCGCCGACATTCTCCCCGCCAAACGACCTCCCAACATTTTGTCCGCCAACATTTTGCCCGCCAATAAATGATTAAAATGTGTACAGGTTGAGTGGGAATCGACCTTAAAAATCATGATGTGAAACGCATCAAAGTGACTGAAGTAAAAGAATAGTATTTGGTGGAATTGTAAACTGTTTGTATTTTCTAATTCTCTTCACACAAATACACAATTCTGTTTGGTATAGCCAAGTTATACTATCGAATTCTACTATCAAACTCTAGCATAATTTATCATTATCAAAGAACATCGTTAGGAACTTTAAAATGAAAGGATATATTAAATACATTGTCCTGAAATTTGATACATCGACTGGCGTATCTATAGGTGATAAACCCTCCAAAAATCAGAACATTCCAATAAAGTGATCTTATAAAATAAGCACTTTGAAAAATACTCCTGTAGGACAAAGAAATAGGCGGGGAAAATGTTGGCGGGGAGGTAATTTGGCGGGGAGAATGACGGGCGGGGAGGTAATTTGGCGGAGAGAATGACGGGCGGGGAAAGTGTATGGCGGGGAAATGGAGGCGGGGAGATTGCGGCGGGGAGATTGCGGCGGGGAGATTGGCGGCGGGGAGAATGTTGGCGGGGGAAACACTGGACACCAACAAGTGTCCTAGGTCCCTGGGGCAGATCCATTATTATCAAAAGAGAATGTTCTTTTCTTGCGTCTCTAGGAACAAACGTTTAACGTAAATGAACAAGAGATAATTACATTATCGTGAATTCAAACGTGTACATAGACATCAAAGAAAATGCAGAATGATTTTTAATTTCCTGAGCTTCTGGGATAGAATTTTCCCTTTTCTTCTTAAACCCCTACTGAATCTCAGTGTTATGGGCTGGTAAACAAGGATATATTGTGCATACTACCGACCTCTGGGCTGAGGTTTGCTTCCGCCGCATCAATATGTTATTTTACTTTTATGTACGCACCTGTTAGTGTTGAAACAGATGTGCGAGTTCCCCAGAGAAAATGTATCTTTGAACAACATTTGTGACAGAGACCTTCTTACTACAACTCTGACAGTGTAACAGTCAGTGAAAGCCTTATTCACATGTGTATGGAATCTATGTCACATATTCTAATGAATATACTTGCGATATTACTGTAGAAATAGTGCATGTGAATCAACAATACCATGCCAACTTATACATGCAATGCCTGTGACAAAGAGTAACACAAGAACATTGTCCCTCAACATAATATACCATCTATATAGGAGACAGTTATAAAGGAGCGCGACGAAGATGGAGTAGGCAATCGGAGATTGTCCTTGCATATCTACAAATCCTAAACAGATGACACAAAATGGTTGATGTACATGGCAAGGAAATGCAGTTGAGGTAAAACAGGTGTTCCATAGTCTGTTGGGCGTTGGGGTGGTGGTGTATGTGTGTGTTGGGGGTGGGGGTGCAATTCTATAAGGCACAACAACATGATAGGTGAGGCAGGACCCAATCCTCTCCGTTCGTTGACTTTAACCTTCCCATCAGGTACCCATTCACTGATGGGTGGACAGAGAGAGAGAGGCCCTTCCATTCACTTGAATAGATTCATAGCCAAATTCTCCTCAAATTGACTTAATTCCCCCTAAGAATTCCTCCCATTTTATACGCAGCATCGAGCTGGTAAGGTTAACGGTAGTGTTTAATTCGTATTGCCACCGTACCACAGAGGGTAGTATAAGTTTGCCCCTTGCAAATGATCCCATGTTGACCCTGGCTGTACCATATTTACAATCAATGCAATTGTAGCAGAAGAGCCTCCAGCTAGGCAATGCGCGTTGGTATCGGATAAACAGATTGCTTGCCATAATTGTCATATTGTGGTAAATTGAGACCTATTATCAGCAAGTATCTTTGCTAAAGGGCACCAATCTCCTATTGATGACTAACCTTACTATTGTGATGGAATGGCACTGATTGCACCTTGCTTCCACTGTTTGCTATAGAATAAAGTAGAATGTTGCAGAATTATATGCAAGGGAATGCTAAGTGGGCGCTCTTAAATTGTAAAGTCATTTTGTCAGTCTTAACTGAGAATATTGTACACTTCCAAAATGTGATGAATAACAGTTTAAAATCTAAACTAGAAAAATCTTTGGAAGTGTATGTATACATGATTTTGGTGATTACCAGTTCAATGTCAGTGTTGATTTTTATTGGGGAACATTTGAATAATTCATTAATTTTTTCATGAAAAAGTTGAGAAATGTTGAGAAAAATATGAAACCGAGAGCTGGTGAATAGTCCTGTCCAACGAACTACTGGGAATGTTAGAAATACTGCCTCTATTATATTCCACATACAGTGCACAGTCTCAAATAGTGACCCTACGTGGACTACATTTCAACAAGTCACAGCAAAGCAGAGGTGACAGACCCGAGACAAGACTGAGTCTGATTCCAAACTCTGTCTACTATGAATAAACAATAGGGAGCAAACCCCTCGGAGATGTATAGACTTGAGAATGAGTAGAATTAGGTAATTTCTGGACTTCGCCTGGACACAGAGGCTACTCTGGCTGAGATTGATACTGATGAAGTAACACCGTACGTATTTCATTATTTAACACCGACAGGTAACAGGTAAATCTTATTTCTTTTAAAAGAGTATTACATTCTCATAGATCATAGAGATTAAAATGAGACAGCCTTGGATTGCATTTGCAGTACGGTCAATTAGTCCCGTGCTATAAAATATATGGTGAAGACCCATCCATCTCCAATAAATGGAGCATCTTTCATTGAGTTGGCACATCCTCGAGGGTCCTTTTCTTCGAGAAATAACACAACCCTCTGTGTATTTCGGAGGAGAGGATAAGAAGACCTTAAGAGACAAGAGGAGATTTAGATTGCAAAGGGCGTGACCTATCGATTCATCATGGTTTCCTTAACTGTGAATAGCGGACGTAAGAGAGGCATGGTACAACATACAAACCAGCCCCAATGCATGCCCCTGTCTCTATTAAGCTATTTGCATCCATACAGCCGCATTAGTTTCTAACTAATTATTTTTTTGGGGATGCTGAAATACTTTTCTTTTCTTATTTTATCGGAGAACCGATTGTGAGAAGTTTTTTTCAGGTCGAAGGTCGACATTGCTCTTGAAAATATGTGTTAGATGGGTTTCTGAAAAAAAACCCAAAAGAATACTGCACAATCAGCTTGCATCTGAGCATTATTTCATGCAGTAGGAATCGAAGATGCTATACACCAAATGTGTTGTACATTGTATATTCCTCAATTGAGTTTAGATGAAACTAACATATTGCGGATATTTGGGTTTCTCTTGTATCCAAAGACTAGCTCACCTCTAAATTGTCTCTCATAGGAATTTTATAGTTATTTTTCTGCATGTGTTTTAACGATTTCAGTTATTTTGGTGGAGGTGGCATCCTTATACCCATATGTGCGTATATATACATGTAGACCTGTATGCGTGATCCATAGTGCGTGTTTCATGAATCCATATCTCGGTCTTATAGGCGTACCTTTAGGTCCACATGCAGGATTTCAGAAGTATTTTGGCTTAAGCAGGAACCAACTCAAACGCGTTGATTGAACATTGTGGAGACTTCATTGGTAAAACTGTTTAAATAGGATGGATGTGCTAAAATTCGAACTGCATTTCATGGAGGCAATTACACAGTTGAATTACTAAATCATTCGAGTTACTAAAAGGTTATTTATTCCAGAAGATACTAATATTTCGAATTCATGGATTAGTATTTCAATAGGTTAAAGGAGTGCGACTTCTCTTCATGTGTCTTTAAGAACGACCTGTTGTGATTCGGGAGGATTTAAGAACAGACAAGACGAGAAACGACGTTGCGGTTTCCTTCATGTCCGCGAAAATGATACATGGTTCTAAATATGAAAATACCCCTCCTTGGGCAGAGAGTAATTTTGTGAAGTTCTGGCCAATTGAGCCTTCTTCTTCCCTCCGAGAAGGATCACGGCGAGCGCAATGTCTGCTTTGGAGCGCATTTTCTCTTTTGAAGTAAAGACACGGTCTCATGTTATTTCAGAAGAAGAGGTGGATATCTAAGGGCGTGCCTGAGGATGTGCGCTCCTCAGAATCAACCATGGGATCCCATTAACCCCAAGGGCATCCATCTTTCGCAAGATTCACGTGGTTATCCGTCTCTACCCCGATCTCCTTTTAACCCTCCGTCATTCCAACATGCGGCTCAGATAGTCCACCCTATCCTGATCTGCTTCTTCGCACTTCTGATAGCCAATGCATAAGAATGAGCTTTGTCTTATTCCATGCTCCGCCAGACAAGCTTGTTCTTTTTAGTAAAATCAATACCTCGTTGTAGATTTTACTACTGTGCTCGTTATATTAACCAAATCAGAACAAATACACACATCGAACATCATCAGTACGTTGCCTGATCCAAATCCAATCTCTATATTTCACTGGAAATAAGACGTTTCCCTCGAATAGTAATTTTCCCTGCAACTTGATTGGATTCAAGAAGGCCTAGAGGGATCAATCCATTACCTTGGTCGTACTGAGCTCAGTGGTAGTAGGGAAATGAAGGGAAAATACCATAGTAATCAGGCAGATTACCAATAGAAGCCAGGAAGTCACCGGGAGCTTAAAGATTTACATGTAGTCAGATGTCTGAAACAGACAATTAGGCCTAGGACAGAATAAGATATGACTGACGAAGTCAGTGAACGGAGGCAGCCCATACATGACTTTGGTATGGCTTCTGTCATTAGGTTTGCTATTCCTATCAATATTTCTCACTGTAACTATTAAAATTGACTGTGTCATATTTCCTCAGTTTAGGTTTATTTTATGTATGAATTTTATGTAGTGTACTCTCCTTTCTTTTAATATCTAAAAAGGTTCTGATTTGACAATTGTGTGCAAGGTGGGGCAGCTCAAAATGTTATCATCCCAACAGGGTGGAATGGAATACACTGTCACATCCAGGATATTTAATTTTATTTCTATCGTCCTTATCTCTGCAGTTCTGAGAAGAGGAGATATAGAGCTACAGGATTTAAGCTACAAGATTTAAAAATGTTCTATACATGCATACATAGCAGTGAATGGCACTGCATGAGCGAGTGGGCACCAGCCTTGGGTTCACAGCAGTCAGTGCTCCTAACAGTACATAGGGAATTCGGTGCAGGGCATAGATCTTCCCGCCCAGGAGTGATCACCAAAATGGACGGTACTATATTTAGGGGTTTTCCTTACACTTTCACTGAATACAGCTTCTCCATACGTGACTTAAATTGAATCCACGTCTTTGGCATACATGGTTTCTGGATGAATACTATTTTACATCTTTTTTGTTCTACGCAGTTCTACTTTAGCAAATCTAGCTATATATAGCTGCTTGTTTATGACCTTTAACGCTAGCTCTTTCTCATGACAAGGACTGAAAGCAGTCACATTCTAAAACAATAAATCGCATTCTACTCTCAATGGTGAAGATGACAGTTTTTCGCCAACTTTATTTTGACTATGTACAATGTCTGAGAGGGTGGGTTTTTTCAATTACCCAAGAACAAATGCCACACACATGTATATATATGAAATATTATGTGGTTATATGTACACACAAGAATTATAAAACAACTTGCGAACAGCGACTGTAGTGTATACGATTAATAAAGTAATGAGGTTAGAATGTAAGAGTATAGGTATTTAACACTATTCACCTAATTGACAATTGGCACAACTGCCCCATCTGAGTGGGATCGGGGGCTATTACATCCAACAAATATGAGAAGAATGTTCCTTACATTAGGGCAATAGTTAGGTTTGTGGGTTTCTATTGGGTACTAAGTAGCCATATTTTCTGCCTAGATATGAATGTTACCAATGGTTCTGATTCTAGCAGGTAGCTCACGACAGATCTTATAGCATTTAGAACTTAAGATTTAATGCTGAATTTTCCGCTTTCCTAGTCCTGTTCTGCCACTGTCTGAGTATGGGAACTGAACCTCATGTGCTTGTATGTTTCTGTTTGGTTCAGTTTTGTGGACATCTCTTATGAACTTTGATCCTAATTTAATATGAGGTATTCATCTGTTCAAGAGCAAAGTTAGTGGAACTCTAAATCTAGAAAGCATAATGGGACGTTGTGAAGAGATGTTAACTTCATATATGTATACATATATGATTGTAAGTTTTTTTTATTAAGGTAATGTTTGAGGAGAATGCATATGGTCACCGACAGTGTGTAGCATTGTATAATTCTCATATCATAAAACTCCCCAGAGTTATCCACTGTCTGGTCGACTAGTTTGACAAAGAATCAACAAACAAACAGCAGCCTCGGGCATACATTCCTACAACAAGGATAAATCTATCATGAGTATCATCCAGTATCCCCGATCTCCTAAAGTGTATATTTCCAACGACAGGAATGCATTTAAAATTTAAATGACGCGTGTTACACCAGTTTCCCCAAAGCCTCCAGACATAATATTATATAAGGCATTGTGTGAGGTTATCCACCATTATCCGGGACCCATACATATACTACATCATGTAGTAAAATGAAGTGATAAATTATTCAAAGATCCCTTTAGAAATCTTGGCATTTTAGTATTTCAACTTATAAAGCTTGGGGCTAAGTGCAGTCGTGATATTCTGCACTACACCACAGAGTTATGTGTATGTTGGATATTTATGACACTTTTATGTATATTTGTGAATACATTTGAGGCAGGCTAGGGAGGGCCAACGTGTGAGTTGCATGCCACTGAGGTAATTGTAGTCGTGCCCTGAATTTATAGCAACAATCGCTCCACGAAATATCACTTCTGTCGTAATACTAACACGTCATGCGCTTGTAGGTGCGATAGTGTTTTCATCAAAGCGATGTCTCTCTCTCACTTGAAACCACTGCTGCCATTATTTGGATGATGGATATAACCATGTTCTTAGGCGCCCGAATGCTAGCCACGTTGGGGACATTGTGGGACTGACACAAAATGGTATAGCTATTCAATCAGTTGATCAGGCGGACTATGTTTGAATGAAATCGACCGCATCAGTTTTGATAGTGATGTATATTAAATATGCAAATCTGTATTATTTTGGGACCTACCCACAGACATGTATGTATGTTAAGAGACATTGGTGTTATGAAAGTGCAGAGAGGTTACAGGTAAGATTCAATTTGCATTATGGGACTAACAAATTCGTATACCACAAGTCATTGCGAAGTTTAGTCATAACAAAAGATCTCAATTACATTTAGCATCGTCAGATTTCCACTAAACACCAAGTTACAACATGTTGCCTATTGGAAAACGAGCGTTGATGCCATTTGCCAGGCGACGCCGGTTACATTCGGCTATAACCTGATCAGTGATAAAATGCCCCCGGGACTTTTTCTAGGATCACGAGATTCGTATAAATACCTGGCATCGTATAGTGTCTGCCTGTTCCAAAAGGAAACCAGACGCCAGATGCTCGGCCTAATTGTAATGAAATACAAGGAGAACCATTCGAAAGAAGCTGTGCTCTTTTACATGATAGATACGAATCTTTAAGTAGCAGTTATATAGGAACACGTACAGCTATACTGGACTGTGTGCCTGTTAGTAGGAGCAAGTGTAGTTGAATCTGCCGAGATTCTACGTTATTGCTTTTAGACTCAAATCACAAACAGAGTATAGCCAAACTTGGACTTACATAGAGAAGGGAATCCTGGCAAAATTGTCCTAACAGTATGGTGGATGAAAGGCTATCGAGTAATGTCCCCCACTCACCATAAATATCTCATTCTATTTGTGATACAATGGCCTATATGTGATATCACTGATGCAGATAATCTTTGAATAATGGACTGCGATTCATTGGCAGATGCTTGTGGATGCTGCAATATTTACTAATAATGACCAGGGAAAATAATGCAATATCACAATCATGGACTATTACATCACCCTATATCATTATTAATATCAATATCCTGTTCACATATCCTGATTTTGATAAAACATAGCCTCCTTCCGTGTCCATCAAGCAGAAAAAGAACAATCTGAATTTAACAATGTAGCAATCCAGCGGTGGACTGGTTTTCGGTTATTCCTTTTAAGGGACAAACAGGGTCAAGTCCCAGGGGCACGGGCACCAGACTACATCATTCTGTCGATCCAAGACCTGAGAGCCGAACGTCCATTAGAAAGGTTTAAGTTTGTTGGGCAAAACCATATTTTCAAGCTCGTCATTACCGCCATGGAAATGGAGAAGGACTATATCTAAAAGAACAGAAGTCTTTCTTCCGCGAAAATAATACCAAGTTTGCAAATTACGTGACGGGAATTGGTACCTCTAAATATTTATTTCACTGAAATGATGTTCTGAGTGAATTCCTATTCATTTGGGTCGGATGCTGTTTTTTCTTAATTGAATTGGATGGCCTTTCATGATATCAATTTTCCCTTCGTAATTCCAATTGGTGAAACATTAAATTTTAACGGGAACTTGTCACTGGTCTGTCATCGGTCATTCACTTAAATATCAGGCAATGAGTGATTGGAATGATTTGATGGAAACTAATAAAACCTGATGAACTTGAAACTAGGATATTTGGGAGCAGGTTTGATTTCGTATTTGCCAAATGGTCAATATAATTATACTTGTATGTCTTTCAATGCGAGAGACCTGCTAACAGCTCTAGAGCTACCATGCGAGTGGCGACACGCCTACTGTGACGTCACGATTGGCTTCCATCCCAATCGATTCTTTTTTTTTTTGTTCAAATATTTTTATTTCGTACAGGAGACATCTCAATTTACACTGATTTTCATAAGAGCCCCTGTAATCTATTTATTTAACAATTGGTAGTAGGGCTTCAATAATTATACCAACTTATATCGTTCTTTTTATTTTAATATATGTGTGCTAAACATAGCAATCTGATACAATATTTACAAGTACTTGTCACGTCATGATAAATAATGAGGTGGTGAGGTGAATGAAGTAAAAGAAATAATGTAGATGAAATGGGAGTAGTACAGACTATTTGTGTCGTATCTATTCGTTCGTAGCGAGTAATGGAAGACGTTCATTGCGCTCAAAATGTGAGAATGATCGATATACAAGTATTCAAGTGAGTTCATTTGTAACAATCTTATCGACATACATTTTTACCAGCATGGTTTATCCAATTATTTACCGAGATCCGATAATATATATATATATACAGACTCATTTCTGTTTTAGTACAATCATAGCCTTTTTTGTTCTTATCATCAGTAATATACAGACAGGGCGGGGCAAGAAGGGGTCCTTATATACATACTCTCTATATACAATTTTATTGATTGTCCATTAGATGCTTTTTGAGGATAGATTTGAATATTAATGGGTCTCCCTGGGATCTTAGATGGGCAGGCAATGAATTCCAAATTGTTCTGATACTATTGTATAGGCATCTCGCTTCGGCATCCGTACGCACTTGTAGTGTCCTCATGGTTGGCGCATCAGCTCTTCTTGTTGGTCTGATTGGCTCTTCATAGTTCTTCAATATATAAACTTCTCTGTGAGCTATTTTTCCAATATTAAACATGATCCTGTTTTCAATAGTCATAGTATTACATTCTCGCCATAGACGCTCATTACTTTCGTCATTTAGACGTGGCATTGCTGCTCTCAAAGATCTATTTTGTAGAGTTTGTAGTTTCCTTATGTTACTTTTGTTTATACAATAAAATGCAAATAGACCATAATCAAATAGGGATAGTATTTTTGATTTTACAATATCAAGCGCAGCTTTATCAGTAAGATTCGTTCTGATTTTCCTAAATAAATATAATTTTTGATTAATGTTACTAATCATACCATTTAGGTGTGGTAGCATCGTGAGGTGCTGATCAATAATTAGACCTAAATAGGTGTATTTCGTTACCTGCTCAATCTTTTCTCCATCTAATATGATAGTAATATCTTTCATTTTACATTTTTTTTTCCCATATAACATGCACTTTGTTTTCTTTGTATTGACTAAGAGCTTATTTGATTTACACCAGTTGCTAAATTTCCGTAAGTCATCATTCATTTTCGTTTCACATTCTTCGATTTTACATCCAGAAAAATACAATGCAGTGTCGTCAGCGTATTGTAGACATCTACTGACAATTGGCAGGTGTTTAATATCATTTACATACAATAAATATAATACAGGTCCTAAAACAGACCCTTGGGGTACCCCATACTCAATATCCGAGGTGTCCGAGATGAATTCACCATTTCTAATATACTGTTGTCTATTGTTCAAATATGATTTCATCCATCTAATAATCTGATTTGAGAACCCACATTCTTTTAATTTGTCTAATAATATAGAGGGAACCACAGAATTGAAGGCTTTCGAGAAGTCAATAAAACACGCAATAGTAAACTTGTTATTATGGCTAGCTAGATTAATATCCGAAATAAATTTTGTTAAGCATTCTATAGTGGAGCGACCCTGCTGGAAACCAAATTGTTCTGTGTTCATAATATTGTTTTCATTTAAATATCGGTGCATCTGAGGTACTATTATTTTCTCCAATATCTTTCCGCCAATGTGACACAGCGAGATAGGTCTTGTATCTGATGGTGATTTCGGGATATTTACCTTTGGTATTAATTTAACCATCACCGTTTTCCAAACATTAGGGAAAATGCCACTACTCAGAGAAAAATTAAGAAGGAACTTTAGTTGCTCGTGAAGTATTAAGAAGGCGTCCTTGTAGATCTTTGAACTAATATCTCTACAACCAGAGTTCTTACTACTATCTAAGTTTCTTAATATTTCATTTAGACTATTATCGTCGATTTCATGATCTGCCCATGGTACAGCAACCGTTTCTATTTTAGGGGTCCTAGCAGTGTCCTTAATTTTCTGGTTTATGTCAGAACCAACTTTGCAATAGTACTCATTTACAGAGTTAACCAAATCAGTTCCCTCTGTCATTACGTCATCAATCTTTAACTGCTTAATTAATTTCTCATCTTTCCCTGTTATATCTCCTATTACTCTCCAAAATTTCTTCGAGTCCTTTCGATGAGTAAATAGTAGGTTCCGATAGTAGTCAGACTTAAGTCTTTTTATTAACTGATTACAAGCATTTCGAACTGATCTGGCCTGTCTGATATCATCTTCCCTTTTAGATTTATTAGCAATTTTATACAACCTTTCCCTCTCTCTATGTAGATCTCTGACCTCATTAGTATACCATAGAGGTGGTACACGCTTTTCTTTAAAAGTTTTTATCGGGGCAATGGTGTTTGTCGCCTTTAATATAATTTCAAACATAGCACTCCAGCAGTCGTTGGGATTGCTTTTATGGTAAAAGTCATCCCATCTTAATTTTCTTAATTCTGTTTCTAGATTCACCTTAGAATAATTTCTTAAGTCTCGCCCTACTATCTTAATTTTCGGACTCAGCTGATTGTGGCGTTTCAAAATAATGAAAGTGGGTTCATGATCCGATAGTGAGAAAGCGATTGTATTTGCTGAGTATTCTATACTACTTTGCACTAGGAAGAGATCCAAAACCGAATCCTTTAGTAGACCATATCTGGTAGTTTTTCTAAGAGCAACTGTCAGACTATTCCTCTCGCAAAATTGCATAAGGGCCTTCGTTTTGTTATCATTTACCCCAATATCTATGTTTAAATCTCCACAGATAATAATATTCGGCTTCTTATTAGGGTTTGTAATTGTCGCTTCTTTACAATCCTGTAAGTCAACAATGAAAGAATTAATGTTCCCCGCCGGTGGTCTATACGCTATTAATATTTTAAAAGTAGGAGCGTTCCCTTTCTTCACTGAAATAGACAAAATTTCACTATTATTGTTTGATATGAGACCCGCCGAAATCACACTATAGTTATAGTCTGATCGCACATAACAACAGACACCTCCACCTCTACTTCCTAGTAAGCGGTCAGATCTTATTATATCATAACCCTTTGAAGCTATTAAACAATCAGGTAACTCAGGTTTTAGCCAGGTCTCGGTGAAGGCTACTAGGTCAATGTTATTATTCAAGATCTCATTTTTAATTATATCAATTTTTGGTAGAATAGATCTAATATTATATTGTACAACTTTGAAACCCCTGATGTTTTTCAAATCTGACCAGTTTGATACTTTATCTGCCGTCATTATATAATAGGTTATAGACTGATGTCAATATCTTTATACAACCATAATATACAAGGAATAACCATTGATCGATCGACACATCAAACACTCTTTCAATTGACCACCTACAACAAGTCAGAATGCATATCCAACAGAAGAATAGAATTACACTTGTTAAGCAGCAAACATTGGTCCACATTGCTCGTTCCACCGTACAGAGAGTCCGATCGCACTGCGACAACAGACCAGTGCACGATGGTATCAAACAATAGATTCTCACCCAGGTAACAACAATTGTTACCTGAAAAAAAAAGAAATTATACGTGTAGTTTGGTATATGCTCTCTCCAGTCTAGGCTCATAGCCCCTCAGATCAGAAAAGAATGGCATGTCAGTGATTGGATGCCTACTGTGCTAATGGTTTTCCGGCCCTGGGGTAGGCGTTCTAATAGGATTGTAATGGGATTTTATGGTTTAGAGTGAGAGGTCTTCCCTCAGTTTGAGCCTAGACTATCTGGAGAATATTAGGCCCTCAATAACGTTCATCACCTACTCCTATAATCATCTGACTCTTGTTACCAGATTTCAAACTAAACGTGTCTATCTCATTATATTTACAGGTTATTTGAGATCTGGTAAGTCGGAATTCACTGGTATACCTGAATATATATTAATATTGAAACAGAAAATGTGAGCGAGGGTACCAGTCACACACATCTGAAATGGGGTAACCGGATCATGCCTTGCATTGCATGCTAGGCGCAGGGGGTGACCGTGCATCAGATTCGGCGACCGCCATGCATGTCATCGCCATTTAGAGAGGCGTGTCTGATGCCGATATCACCCAATGAAGCCCAAGGGCATTCTAGTGGGGCAGTTCGGTGGTTACATGTTGATGCTTGTCCTGGGGTAGGACGGGAATACTTGCGCATCGATATGCTCTATAAAATACAGATTTATTTTTGTATCTATCAACGGAAATTTTGTTTTGGATGTCTCGTTGAATATGGATGGCTATGGAATCTCTTCAAAGATATTGCTTTATATCTGTATAACCGAAGTTCTGTGTCATATCTGTGGTGTCTTTATTCCTTTATTCAAAAGACACAATGCAGTAGACGGTGGTAAATCTATGGAACCATACCTTTTGATGAACAACTGATTAATATTTTTTGCAATTAGTTATTTGTTTTTTTATTTGGTTTTAAATCTGAGAATCAAGTGTACCACGTTAATGTTACTGCTTTAAAAACCCCACATTGAATATGCCACCTTTCTCAGATATCTCTACATTTTTCTATTTAGGGCAAAAATACAAGTTGAGGAAAACAAAATACCAAAATTAATGAAGAAGATTGTATTACAATTCAAGCCCTTTCAGGTTTTAATTTTTCAAAAGGAAAATTGGTTCAAATCATTGATCAGCTGAATCGGATGACAGCCAAGCACACATCACATAGTCACGGCGTAAGCTGTCAGAATGTGGTGAGATTGCCTCCACGGCCAGTGCCATATTTGATATGCTTGCATTCGTGGAACTAATTAAACATATTTATTATTCGTATTGAATTTAATTTATTTTCCTGGTGTTTTCTATTTTTTTGCCTCTTGAAGAGAAAACGCATACGCACAAGTGCTCATATGAAACTTAAAGATGTTGCCATTGCTTCAGGTACAAGTGTCAAAATTGGTAATTTAAAAAAATTACATTTAATGGCGTATTTCATTCTCACAACAAACAGTATATATTTTACATACTTTTAAAGTCCTTGCGTTATACTTTCTTTCAGAGAGGCAAGACATTTGCTATCAATATAGGCAGTATATTCCAGACGTCAGCAAGAAAGGATATTAAGATAGAATGTGCTGCTGTCCAGACGGACGCGTGAAGGTTAAAAAATCAATGGATTCCGACCAAGCCTCTTTTTCTAGTCGTAGGTCTTAGGCTGACATGTAATAACACATCAGCATCCCATTTTCTCTAGAATCCTTGGTGTAAATCCGAAATTTAATTGATCAAACTTAGTTATTCCATGGGAATTCCCACCATGTTCTTAATTGTTTGTACTAGGCAATCAACTTTATCAAGCATGATATCACATGGTTTCATATTGATCCACGGTCTCAGAACCAAGCTCAAGATATTAGGTTACAAAGTGCATGAGAAAAACCTATTCTCCTTTCATGACCGCAGTTAGCTAAATATGGTTAAAGTTTGTTGGTTCACTGGAGCAACCGACCCGTTTCATCTCATTTCGCCTCCATGCCAAGGTTGAGAGTAGTATATATAAAGTAGACATAGAGTGTGGCTTTTTAGTATACTATGCCAAACTATTTATATAGTGACCATGACTGGAAACTGGGATCAAATAAAATTGACATGTTCGAACGTTATATTTCTTTATATGGGTGACTTAGCTACATTGATTCTACTTCTCCCGTAAAAGTCCTTAGAAAAAACCGACTCATGTTATCAGTGAGGCTATGAGGGAAGGGAGATATATCCAGAACTTGTTAAGTGGCATGGATAGACAATCTTCTGTCAAAGCCGACCTCTGAGCTGGCAGTTCGGACCTTCTAACACTCAACCAAGGCCTCTGGACTCCATTGTACGGTTACCAGGTCCGACCTTTTTCTAATCTGACTTGAGCTGGAAATGATACCTACCAATACTGCCTCTCATACTTGGTCTTTTAGTCATGCATTTCTCTCACGTTGCCCTAGGGTCGCGGGAGGAGTGGCTGGTTTGGGAGGGATCTCCACTCAATCAGTCCCCTTCTCCCTACTGTCCACGGAAGCGAATAAATCGTGAGATTGATACATTTTCTACCAGGCCACTACTTTAAATTTTCCGATCCAGCAAGGTCCGATTTCTAAGACATCATTAATATCAATAGCCTCCAGCCATTGCGCCTCTCATCGGATTAGTTGGAGGACCCAATGTAAAAATAACGCAGTAGACCTATTACTACTAGTTGGAATGTGCACAGAGATGTATGGATCCATTTTAGGAAGAAAAGCTAGGTATTACTTTTGCCATTTCTACCGCTAATACTGGTATAGACCTGCCTCCCCCTCAACATTTATGACCAATTTTGATTTCTTATGGCTAACAGAGGTTACTGCCAACCACTGTCCTCCAACAAAAGCAATTACACCCCTCCATGGGGTACACTCTGCTCCGTTCAAGGGGAAAAGCAAAATAGATTCATTATAACAAAGATCATTTTTACATGAATACCCCTTCAACTTGGTCTCCCCCCAACGAGAAGCACCTGCTCCTCTCCTGCCCCGACCATTGTCACGTGCTGAATAGTCTAGGTACCCATCTCCGACACAAATAGATCCCAAATGCCCAGATGAAATATGAACAAGAGCGACCCAGGGATATTCTTGTCTCTTATTTTTAAAGTTGATGGTAGGTTAGTATTGTCTCCAGGGTGCCACAAATCAGGTATGCCTCACCAATCAAATATAGAGAAAAGTGCATGAGTTTTTCTGTCAATTTCCGCCATTTGTTTAACAGCAGTTGGAACAGAATTGTCATTAGAAATTCATCTTTTATATCGATCTTGATAATGTCTTATTCCCTTGTTCGAAAAAGGCTTCGCGTCTCTACGATGTATGACTTGAACGCAAGTTCAGACACGTCTATGTTATCTTTGAATTCGTGAGTTTGATTCGAACTGATCTTTCGTATATTAAAAAGCTTTAGTATTGTTTAAGCAGGCCAATGTTGATTGTTGTAGGATTGCAAAACCGTATATTTATGTTGTTTATGTAGCTCAAGGTTGAGTTAAGAGAATTTTTTTTAAGAGAATGAAAACCATTAGTCATTAGATTTGTTTTGACCTGATTTAAACAATGCTTTTTGTAGCATGTCGAAGCCGAATAAAAGCATTGGGAGAAGGTGCGGACAAGGACCGTTTATAATTGGCAACAGTACCGCATATCCGATTGAGCTTTGGCGATGAGTTTCCAATGTCAAGGAGACATATAATCAAGACTTTGAAATGTGATATTGCTCACTCTGGAAATGACAAAATGTAGTGTACTTTGGACGCTAAGATCTGAAAGAAATACACAGGGTTCATATGCTCTATGTAAGTAATAGACCCGTTGACGCAGCGTTGGCATGGGGATACCTAACAAGATCACCTTCCTGAAAGTATGCCTGCTTGCCATACTTTGAAGTTTTCCATCTTGTTATCGACTCTTACTCTCTGCCCTACTCCATGAGAACATTGAACTTGAAGAGAGCCTGTTCCGATAATATGTTTCATCAAGAGGAGTAATAACCGGTGCCAAAATGATTTACCAGTGTCATTAGTTTAATCACAGAATTCCCCGTAAATACTGTACGTGATAGGAGACCCCATGCATTGGCAAAGCCTCAGGTCTCATGTCTTTCACCATGGCGATGGAAAAGGGCATATATTGTCATCAACACTTCTTCAGCTATATTGGGGTAGTGAATATTAGAGAACAGATAATTTGGGAGAAGGTTCTGAGGACCATATTATCATGTCGTTCATTATTTTCAGTGTTGTTGTACGAGGAATGATTTACTTTCTATTATTTTTCCCTCAGTGCAGGAGTAGTTATAAAGAATATTTAGTTAATTGTATACATGTGGATGTCTTCATACTTTTAAAAACGAAATTTGCGTTGAAAGAAAATTTGGGAGAGAAAAGGTCGTCTTATTTGTTGTAGTCACGTATATCAAAACAAATACCATTGTTCATCTGGGTAAAATCATTGCTGCCAATTAACAATATATAATAAACAAACTAGCATATATATCCATAGATTGGCCACTTTACCTATTTTAGATTCAGCGTGCTATATTTAAAGAGAGCAGTCAACATTGTTCTTACCAATTTAAAATAGATATACTAGATCTTTTCTGCCTCGCACCTACAGATAAGAGGCACCATGGTCAGTCCCATCCATAGAATAGTCATTTTTCATCAGACCTGAAGCATCAGAGATGAAGGGTGGTAAGATGTATTCAATTTACAGTTAGCTTTCAACTCAAAGGCAAAGAGCAGTGGGGTGACAAGGGACATAAAGGTGCGAGGCATAATGGAGCATACCTTTGTGCCTCTTGGCAGATCCGTGCGTTCGCATAATTCAGCCAAATGCTTCAGCCTTTCAGGGAATATGCTTGGAATAAATTGGCATAAACCTATCAAACCATTCAATGCAAATACTGCCAGTACGCAATCATTCCCTGAAATCGTGTTAAAATAGAATTTTGCCGCATTCAACGGAATCCTCCTGAACGGTTCATTTAATGATTATGCAAATCTGGAATACATTAGTGAATGACATTTTCCAAGTGCATTTTAAAGGTATCCATTTGGGAAATTTTCCGAACCTTTACATTTGACTGTTACGTAATAAATTTACTAGTTGTACGTGTTTTCTATTAAACATTAAGCCGCGCCATGCTAGGCCCCAATCAAAAAGTCATTATGGAGGCAGAGAGACAACTATAAACCTTTTAGCCTTGAACATTCTAGACCTCCTTGCCATTGTGTCGCCATACATGGACCTCACAATATCTTTCCCCAGTATGCGTGATACTCTCAAAGGGACAGATTGATGCCTTCCCGACTGAAAGTTCCTTTGCCATGCACTTTACACGTTGGCATATCATTCAAGAGGCATTAGGAGTAATTATTGCCCTGTAGCCTTGGCACTTCCTACCATGAATGAGGGAGAACTTGCTATACGAGCATTATAAATTAGCCCGATAGTGGCTGTCTCCTTACAAAATGTAGAGAGAGGCATGTCCTCTGTTGTTTTGTTCCACGTGAGGGGATTAAGAGGCACACTTCATTCACAAAAACGTTGCCTCTGCTACATAATTACGTGACCGTTGTTCTGCCGGACTATTTACAAAGGGCTTTTTAGCATTGGGGTATGTCTTAAGTCACCTGATATATATTGAATTTTATTCCGAAGTTAAAACAGATACATGGAAATATATATATATCGATATGAAAAAAATAAAGTTTTACAGAGAAAAGGCAACATCTAGATAGGGCCTTCACTGTAATTATGAAGCCGCCCGTTATCACCTGTGGGTCGTGAGAGCCCCAAACAAAACATCAAAACCAAATTGAAAACAATGAACACTATAGTTTTTCTTGGTCTTGACGTCATTTAACGCCTGTCCCCGTTTTAAGACCTCAGCCCTTCTAGTGACCTTAATTAATATACTGATCTACTAGCTCCTTTATCAAGCCGACAAACGTGTTTGGTGTTAATAGCCACCGGCAAGGAGGTGGCTATATATAAGCTCTGGAAGAAGTGTGCTAAGTTTGTTTACTGTAATGCATTATTTTTCTTATCAAAGATAGGACATAACGGTATGTCTGGGAACCTCCTGCATGAGCTTGAGTTTGTATCGGAACTTGCCTGATTAATATTTATTGATATGGATATTACATTAATATACACATTATTCCACTTATACCAAATCCAGTCTAATGGCAGAATAGAATACTCATTTATTTTCTATGGTAATGTTCACTAATAGCAGGTTTTGGAATAGAACGTAAACGCCTCTCGTATCCAGGCCTAGTATTTAACGTGTCATTCGTCTCCTTTAGAATCTACCTATTTGCTGCAGTCCAAATCTTTATTTCTGCCACACCCAGAATGGATAGTCAAATGTCGGTACTATCCCTCTTGCTATGCAAAACATTATTCCTATCATGGGCACCTCCCTAAAGCGGATATCTGTTTCCAGTGTTAGTACCGACGCCAACGACACTTGGCTCAACCCTAGCTTGCCCAGTAAGAACCCAATCTGTTTTTTCCATTACCCTTCGATCCATTCTACATCCAGCATTGATCTCGCAGAAGCTTTATTCCTGATTACACCACCAATATCTATCCACACCTCAGTGCTCCTCCAGCCTGTTCTTTCCACACATCTATTCTCATCGCTTGCGCCATTCACCCCCGCATGACACCTGTGTACACTCGTCTATTAACCGGCATAGATCGCTCATTGACATGATTTACTCCCCGCAGGCTACCCCCACACACATATGAGTGTGTTTGTGCATGTGTACATCATAGATATAGACAAACCATGCATCTTTGTTGTCATACATGTACACAGTTCTTGCTATAGAGAACATCCCTCTCCGCAGGCAGTCAACCCTTAATACGTTGACCTACCTTGCATGCCGACGGAACTTAGCTTCTGTCCCCTTTCTCTAATATTCCCGTGGACTGGGGACAAGTTGATAGATCGATACTTAAGGCTGCTTAAAGGTCGAACCGGACTAACGCCGAAACCGTTTTGTGTAAAACGCGCATTTGTAGGCGTATACAGACGTTATATCGTGGCCTGTATTATCATACAGGGGCTTTATGTTGAGGAAATATAGTGATATTCAAGAATTATACTGAATATACTGAATTTACTCACTAAGAAGTCAAAGCGTACTTATCCTCTCCCGTGTCACCTCGAATGTAAGCTTCTCTACAGGCATGGTCTATAGCGGTCTATGTATGGGAAAAGCTTTCTTGAGCCGTTCTTCAATTTTCGGCTTCTCCACTGCACGAAAATGGGCAGCACAAGGAAAAATGATTGCGACAAAGTATAAAACTTTACTTATGATGAAGGTAGTGCAATTCCAGTGTATGGAGAAATGCACACTTGAACGAGTTCTTACACATAAGGATGGTTTGAGGTCACTCTCATTTCTCTGCAAAACATGTTTTGCTCGATGTTCTAGAAAATATGAATCATGACAGGACGCAGCAAAGTATGATTGTTGTCACCTATGACACATTGGGCAGGTTGCGGTTTTGGCATCAAGCAAATGAGACATGCCATAGGAGACTTAACCTCTCATTGTTTTGCATCAACCTTTTACATAACTTAGAAAGCATTTCAGCTGACGTATTTGTCCTTGTGGAAGTAGAAAGATCTGTCATGCAAGCAAGGATATAGTAAAGGATTCTACGCCGGCGCTAGCATGATTCGCAACAGGCATTGAGTGATGGGCTAGCTTATTCTTCATGGACCATTTGATATACTATAAACATTATGCATAGAAATTGTACCAATTGCATTTATAATGATTTAATTAGGAACCATTTGATTGATGGCAGGTAATCCAAGACAATTCCATGATATTCAGAGTAAAATCCCTGTCAATTAAAATCAATAAACCCAAGAAATCTAAGGAGCTTTCCTCCAAGCAAGTCACAATAAACATATTTTGAATATTAATTCACTATGTGGGTAATAATTGACCGACATTCAATCGACAGATTTCTAATTTTCATATTTATGCAGGATGCCTCGCTTGGGGATCGTCTCTTTGAAATAACCAATGCCCATTTCCTGTGCTGGTGGTGAATTGAAACCTTAAATTTCCTCTCTGATTTGATTCGTTCACTTTCAACCTCGCCATCGGCAAACGTCCTTCTCCTCCCTCCCACCAGCTCAGCCTTTGTGATGTAGGGGTGGTAAAAACTGGGATCTCCCATGAAAAGGAATTGTAGCAGACTCGGATTTTTTTTAGATTTGCTCAGTACGCGCTCTTCTCCTTTCTCTTCCCAGTTCACTATTACTTTCTCTGTTTCTAGTTTCTCTTCTGTGATGATTTCCGAGGTTTGCATATATATATATTATATATATATTGTCATTTCATGTACAATTCTCTGAGTATCTCCACACATGTTTTACAGTGAAATATGATCCATATTCCCAACCCAATAAATATAAAGGGTGCATATCTCCCCTCTTCTGCATAGAGCCATAGTTATTAAATGATATAGGTCCCTTCATATACAGGGATAATCCATTGGAAAACATGACCCATGATAACCTTTCGCGTGAATGACCCATCCTGTGAAATGACTGAAATACTTCGTCTGGTATGCTCAGTAGGTGTCTGTTGGGAGGTGCACATGCATGAGAAATGTCGAGAGACATGGGAAATAAATACCTTCTTGTAAAATATATTTCAGCTTATGTAATACTGGCGGTTGGAATATGTCTGGCTACGGGTTAAAACCAGATCAAACGCAATAATTTCCAACTAAATCTCACATTCATTCAGTTCAATGTGACTTCCAGGAGATATACATTTCCTTACTACTTTACGAGGACAAGTAGTGACAAGCGAAATTAGAGATATCCATACAATAGGACAAAGAATTGGGAATCGCCTCTATGCACTAGCTCTCAATATTATTGAGAGTGGTCTTCTTATAATAGTATATATTCTGATAAAATAATTTGAAAGTATAGACATTATTCCTTTTCCTTGCTAGCAATTTATCTCATTATTTCTAGAATAATATACGTCATTTGTTTTTTTAAAAGAAATGAGCATACATAGGACCTATCAGTAAAATTTACACTCATGTTTCGAAAATTCACTATCTAAAAGATTCTCGTCAAGGAGAAAACCCATCCATTCTCACCGCAGACAAAGCGATGCAAAGAATAACCGACTTTAAAAGCGTTCACACGTACATATTGGCCAGTTTGGGAAGAATGACAGCTGGAAACGACCGCAGAGCTTTCCTGATATTCTCCATTTGGGAGGTGCACTCAACAATACAGCTTTTTTGTCCTTTCAACAAAGGAACTTCTGCAGTAATAAACAGCCAACCCCTACTAAACCAAGGACCAACCGACAAGTAAATAAAGCTACCGGTTCAGTCCAGACATTCAATCCAGTTTACATTTTAACCATGTAATGTTCGGAAGCAAATAGGTACAACCGCAAACATATTAAGTGTTCAGCTCAATATAGGGGGAGATTTTAAAAGAAATTCGAGACAGTTGGCTCTCTCAGCATGTGCCATGTTGATGGATTAAATTGACAAACTGGGTTGATCACAAACAATATCTCAGCATTCACCTGGACTAATCCATTATGCCTATTCATTATGTATTTCTGCATGAACCATGTTTTGTGCGTCCCGAGATTGCCTCCCAGAAGAACAAATCTAACTAACGACCTCCATCTGATGCCAGTGAAACGCTAGTCCAGGCTAAATGATGGAGCAGTGAATACAATGAATAGTAGGGCGTAGGGAAAGAGAAAAGTCGAAACAACACTTGATCAGCGGGTCATGCCTTACTGCTTGCCAGCCAGTCTAAATGGACCTCTCTCTATGTAGGCCTATGTAATAATTATAAAGATATTTTACTTGTGAATAACAACATTGAGTGAAACAACCTTAGTTAGTTATTATACCATATTGTATAAATGCCACTACCCTGTGGCTGTACAAGAGTTTCTTCAGTCCTAGAAAAGGATTGACTAAATGGAAGTAGTCAATATGTGGCTGGAGGGCCTAAGCGGCTTGAAGTTCCATCAGTTTAGAGAAAAGCTAGATTGTATGTAGACCGGCAAGCTCATTTTGGTTCTATTTTAAAACGTCTAGCATAAATAACTTCTCTCAAACGACACATACCATTCTGTGTGTATTTGAATGAATATACGGCGAACACAAGTATAACTACTTAATGATTTATGCATTAATATAAATAGCTTTAGCTTTTGGTGAAGAAGAACTATACTGCATAAAAAGAACCTTCAGTGTTTTAGATATTTCATTCGTAGCAAACTATCCTGATATGGGAACTAATCTTGAGCCCAAAGAGTCAACAAATCTTTTAGTGATACAAGGAAGTATCTTGACAGTGTCTCTGGCAACAATTAGCTAGGAAACGCGGCTTTATAGCAAAACAGGAAGCATGCTCAAGGCCCGTTCTAGGAAGAATGACAGGATTTTATACCTGAAAGCCATCTTAATGAACCTACCACGTCTTGCAAGAACTTGCATTGCACTCGAGATCACGCTCGTTTGCGTGGCAGCATATTCTGAACTTTCATTTACTTCTGACGTAGGAAGGATGCCTTATGTTCTCCTAGCGGATGGAGATAAAGGCTTGTCACGTGGACCTAGGGAGAGGACCTAGGTAACAAATATGTCTCAGAGGATAAAAAGTTTTATAACTGTACCTTGTAGTTAAAGGTGTACAATAAATATTCTCAGATGTTAAAGTATGGAATTTGAACCAACTTCAAAACATATTGTTGACCTTTAGATCAATACGATGTATGTATGATGAATAGAGATGGATACCGATATACAAATACATCCTACCTATTTAATACAAAGGCAATCTTTGAAATCAACATTTAAGACATGTATAGAATATTTACCCATCCTATCTCTTGGCTATCGTACATAACGCCCCGCGAGATTTCATGCACTTATGCAATCGGATACATAACTGGAACGCGCACTATTTCACACACGACCTCTCTCCATATATAATATGTGCATGCCCTCCACTGCCCTTTCCAAGTTAGCCATGCACTAAACATTCGTGCTTTCAGACATGCTGCACATTATTTAGCAAAGACTCCAAATTCTGAGCGAAAGGCAATGTGTATTAATAAGGAATTTGCAGGGAGGAACGACTCGCTTACCAGTTAAAGGGCCACGGGTAACTACCCTATTTGATCGGGTCCCTGGTGTTTAAATAAATACCTATTATGTAATGCTCTCCCACCGACGGATGCCCAGAAACCATCGGAATTTGAATCGAGCATTATTCCATTGGCAGTTCCTGGTCCATTTATAGCCAAAACGCGGCAGGGTGTGAAATAGGGGAAGCATTTTTCCATTTCGATGCAATATCAATATTTAATACGACCTTATTTCGCCGTAATCTCAGTTGACAAGTCAATGATTACACCCCCTGAGTGTACTTGGCGCACATATATCTTCCCTTACGCCTGGGTATACCAAGTGCTATGAGATATCATCATAGATGTATGCTGCTTCTCTTATCGCAGAGATTATCAAGGAACCTCGGTGTATCGTGTGGTGTATTATGATCAAAAGTCCTTTGTGAATGTAAATGCTATAGAATATCGACCCTCTTCTGCGAAATCCTTATCTACAATTTCAAGCTCCAAATAGCTTCTGTTATTTGTCATTTTATGAGACCGCTTAATTAAAAGTGCACAAACCTGTCTTTTTTCTTGTCCTGCTAGCTCTATACCGCACTTCCAGGAGTGACAAGCTGGTTATTGTTCCGCGGGCATGTATCCAAACATAGCATCAGTCTTAAGGATCCAGCGAGAAATGGAGAGTGGCATATAGCCAAGCGCACTGGCAAAATACCTCTTCCCCAGGATCACCGACGCCTCCCACTTCTCCACCTTCTCCTCTTCCCCAGCGCTCCTCCCTCCTCCACAACCTCAGCACCAGTTTACCCACAGTGAAGGTAGAGCAACGATGCCATCAGCCACCCGAAGCTGCTGCGCGCGCATACACGTTGATACGCCCTCTGGTGTCGCGCACGGGCATCTCCGGGCTCTGCACATGCGTACCGTGTCGATATCTGCTTTCCCCTCCCTTATCCCTCTCTCTTTCCCTGTCTTGTATTGTCGCTCGCTCTTCGCAGCATCACTGAGCGATGCACTTTCTCTCTCCTTGTATGAACGATGTGGGAAGACCTGGAAACCAAATAGACCAGCCAACCCCTTGATTTGATTATTTCCATTGCACGTTTTCCACTTTAAATGTAGCCGGCGCAACCGTCGCGCTGGCTGATTGAATCTTGTACAATGAAGTTCTGGATGAGGAGGAGCGGAAAAAAATCTCAAATGCCACTGCGGTCGATATACATGGATCAGTCTACTTCTGAATCAAGCCGATGAAAAACAGGCAAACATGACTGGTCTATTTGCGGCACTTATCATTCATTCCAATCCCAAACACTCCAAAATCCAATGTGTATAAAAAGAAATATAAAGTGACCATGAATCACTCTGGGGTAATTTAGTTACTTATGGTGTAGATTTTAGGCCATATATATGAAGTATATCTATATTTAATCTCTCCCCCTTAAAGTTTAGGATTGCCCTTATACACTTTACTAAGGAAGTTATGTGGGATGTCAAATAGTATTTTATCGGCGTTTGTTGCCCTAAAAATAAAGACCTGTATATCAAAAGCCCTCTTCAAATGCCATCCCATACCTGCATCCAACAGCCACTATACCCACCCAATTTGTGTTCTTGTGATAGACTGGATTCCAATAACTAGTATCACCTAAACCGACGTTGTTATTTGATATTTGATATTCTGAGTCGACTTGCGGCGATTTTTATCACAAGGGAGATACAATTGATTTTGAACCTATATAGTTTCAGCTCTTTTCGCGATATCCTTGCGGCAGTAGAATTTAATGTGGTTAATAGCAGCATTACTTCGGGCAAAATATCTTGAATCTATGCACGACGATTTACAGAGAACCTAAATGTATTCTCCCATTCGATGTAGACTACTTTGCCTCATGTACATGTGTATGGGACAATATGCCCAGATGGTGGTAGGTATTTCGTGCAGTGGGACTGTGATTTTCATTGTGTTGAACCCTTTTCGCGCTGGCCACAAATACCTAATCTGAGCATTTCCATGAAATCATTTATTACTGGCCATAATAGTCTTCCTCCCAATACCCTTAGAATACACACGTAGAATGACTAGGATTGTATCTCCTCTATTCTAATAAGTTTGCATTGCAACCTCTCCATTCTAGAAAAAGGCAAGATGTGACTGCAATGGGTTGGAGGTGATTGCAACCGTGATTAAACGTGGTTTACAGTTATATCATGTGGAAGTAAATGGATACACCTTTTTATTATTACTCGGATATTCCTTCCAAGATTACCACATAATATGAATGCTAGACCATACTAGGGAACTAATATAGTCTGTAATCATCATTTCTCATTTCATCTAGTATCATCATATTATAGAAAGTACCAATAGCTTGCGTAAATATAGATGTAAACCTACCACCCAACCCAAATGTAACCACCATTATCCGAATAAGTTATATATACTTATCCTCAGGACAGAACGAAAACCACTTACATTAGTGAGAGTGTAACTTTATGTATTAACCCGAGTGAAAATATTTGAACAAAACAAAATTGAATGTCGGCTGCTCCATGGATAGGTTCCTACGGTTTCGTCTTACTTGATAATTAAATACGTCAACTATTTTAATAATGGCGCTAAATAAAACAAATCTTTCTTATCTTATGTATTCACCACATCATTTGCATATTTAATTAATTCTGTGTTATATTTGATCACATTGTATATAATTACGTCTTCCTCATTTAGCATGATACCTGAGAGCCACTGTACAACCTTAATCTAGGTTTTTTAAAATGGGCTCATTTTCATTGATGAATCGGCGGCGATATCTCTGGCCTGGTTGTTCGAATAAGCCTACTCAGTCTGTTAGCAATACTATCCTTGCTTTATTCCAGGAAAGACATATATTTCAGCCACAAAGAAGGTCACTACCGTCTTGGTAAAATCCAATTATGCAGCATAACCTAATCTGATGTGTGTGAGCCTCGTCCTTTGCAATATTTTGTTGTAATAATCTTGCGTGTTCTTGGCGCTGTGGGTATCGGTTATCATTTATCGTAACATGATCGGTCTCCTAATATTATAGATACCATAAATGTCATGAATGCAGGCCGAATAGAGATACATTCTTCCACAATCTATAGGAATATCAATTGTTCTAATTATTGCCATAATATAATATATATTGTGTATATAGCGAGTGAGTGAATACGAGATCCTCCATTAGTTCTTCAGTGATATCACCGAGGTTTTACCTGCTTCCAATATCTGAAGAAGTGGGTCTTGTATTTCTAAACATTCTAGAAACTATGAATTCGGATCAAATGAAACCCGTATGCAAAAAGAAGCGCATTGGGAATGATCGCGGTATACAAGGCTAGGAATGTATACAACGACTTTATGTGTTTGACCAATGGGAATTAGGTTTTGGGAAATAAGAAAATCTTAGCTCAAACTTCAGTGGCCTCCTCTAGCCTAAGATTTCAAAATGATAGTGGTGGAAAATTATGCAACTACTACCGTACTTCACCAAAAAGGAAATCTAGAGTTACTCAAGCGTACTTTATTTTAACCAGATGGATATAAACCATGCCTGAAAAAGGTTATTCCCTGATGACAGAAGATGAAAGTATAACGGGCTCTCCTCTCAGTAGAATATATCTAGGGTCAGTACCTCTGGGCTGCTCTATCTTATGAAGGACCCCCTGGTGGCCGATGAAGTCAACTTGCCCATTAAGCCAAGTTAAGCTTGCTTGCCTTGGCCTAAGCCTTTCATTACCAAGGGCGGGTTAGTACAGGGATAACGTAGCACCCGCCAGTTTGACCGGGCCCACGAGACGGACTGCTTTAAGGGGAGAAAATACCTCATTAAAAAGAAAACTCTCTTGCTCTGCTAAGCAAATTCAAGCAAGTGTCTGGACATCACATTAATTGTTGGCAATTTCTTTCATTTTCGCTGCTATCTGCACCCCTAATTGACTCATTAACTTGCTTGAAACGATTGTTTTGTTAATGATCATAAATGCTTCTGGTTGAAGGGCAAGGTAATGCTCATTAACCATAATTGTGTGTATTTCCCTGCAGATTAACAACGTTTCCACTGCTTCGTCCTTGCTGGAAGGCAAGTCTGGATGAGGTTCATTCAATTAAAAGTTTCTTCCTAAGAACTTTGAAGGACGATAACTTGGAACTGATTTAACATAAGTTGTTACAACCTATACATTTATTATATCTCTTAATGTTGCGTGATCGAAGTTTCAGTGTGAAGAAAGGTATATTGGGAATCAGTTATTTGGGAGAACCACTATGTCCTTCATCCATGCAACTCAATATTATTTAAATAATAAGAAGGTTATATCCTTGACGATAATACTATCTAGGGCGGACCCATTAAGGTATGAAGTCTGTAGCATTTATTCCTTGACGTATCCCATACATTCCCTCAAATTTCTTTACTAAGAAACATATGAAATATTGACCTCCGCGCTCGTCTTCTTGCTCCTGGTATAATACTATAGGTCTACCCAAAGCTGTCAATTACTTACACCCAATTTTAACTCCAACAATATCAACATATTATCTGCCTACATCTAAAGGGCATGCCGTTTCCGACATACCATTCAGATCAAACAGCATAAAAATGGCTTCCCTCATACCGCTGGATTCGGAAAGTTGAAGACCACTAAATTTATAAGTAAAATAGTGAGGTTCTGATTACATTATCACAACCGAAAACGGTACGATGAACCAGGTCTTACGGCACATGCATGACTCCAAGCCTAAACCAAAGTACCAGACATCTAACTAACTACAATTAAAAGAAGTATATTTAAAAAGTCGGTAAGATGGTATGACAATAAATTAATAGGAAACATAACATAAGACTAAAAAGCAACTTTAAACTAAGCTGCTGTAATGAGCTAATGTAATGAGTATAGTTTTAAGTAAATATGGACCAAAAGCAATTTTGTACTGAACCACCGTAAGAAGAATATATGATATATAAATTTGACATGGCTGGATTCATGTAACACCATGAAACACCGTTTGTACTTTGTAAAGAAAAATAAACCATTAGGCTATTTTAACAAGTCAGGTTAACTAATAAAGTGGATTCGCTACCTTTTTAAAAGGCTGACTAAAATGATTAGATACCTCGCTCTGTTCTGCCCTCAACCGTCGCTTTTGGTATAACATATAATATAATATATGCCATCACGACTTCCGGTCTGGGATAATACTTATATCACACAAGGCCTCGGACCTACAGTGGGTCGGTATCTATTTCTTACGCATTATATTTTTGTCCTGGATAAAAATTAAATCAAATCAAATATTTTGTGAGACTTTATACCTGAAGAAGTTCTTGTTTTTTGCCACCACCAGAAGCCAGGTGCACAAGAAATAGATGAAAGAAGTGTTAGATTACGATGACGTTTCTGCGTAGGTACACATGCATTACAGAAGATACACCCACACGCGATAAATATAATTGTGTCTAAAGAGGGATTAAATGACACGCAGTTTCGGTGGCGGAGCGCACTGCACGAAAATACCACCACAACTCGCAGCCTCTTGAGCTCAGGTGCGCTTAACATGGATTTGACAAGGCGCGCAGTCCTCCAATGAGAGAAAAGAATGAACACAAATAGGCTGTTCAATAAATAGAATTCTCAGAATCCGGTTGACTTCGTGGCCGATATACTTAATAAACCCAAGTTTAAAAAGCATAATATTTTGGATCGTGCCAAGCTGCATACATGTGCCGCGCCAGGCTAGTGGAACATGGTATAGGCATGCACCGAGTGATAGAATGAATGGAAGAACAGCTTCCATCAAAAGACCATGCAGAGCCCACAGACATTGACGAACCCAATCAGTCTCATGACTTCTGCGGGTAGATTACTACTACAGACAGGCACTCCCTGGCTCGGTGTTGACAAAAATGGCTGGCTACCAGCGAATCGGTCCCCCTGCTGTTTTCTATCTTAGGCTCGGTTATCTCGCCACGAATCACGTCTGTCTGATGTTCGTTAGACCAGCACTGCATGCGCTCACACTAATTGCCAATCTCAACCCTTGTTAGCGCGTGAGCAAATGATTTGATGTCGCCATCATTCCACGTCGTTAGAACTTCCGGTTGACGGAGGTACGGCGCAGTGAAAAATTGCTACTCCTTGTTCTGCATTACCCCTTCATTTCAACTTAAATGCACTCTCCGATATATCACTACGAAATATAATCAGCATTATTTCATATCTTGTTAATGTAGAGGTATATAACATAGAGCATGTTTATACATGTTTTACGTTAGATGGGGAAATACTATTAGAAGGATTTACAAATGTCATTCGTAATGTCTATTTAACCAAATCGTATTATATTCTTTTATCATATAGAATTGATTTTCAAATGACACGTTTCAAGTCTATAAGTCGAAGGTTCTATCATCACGCCTTGACCGAGATTTAATCCAATGAATTTAACCCCAAAGGAAGTGCAATGCCTGGTATCACCGACTATATTAAATATACCGGTGTCCTATGAGCGCTACAATTTACAATCTCATCTCAGTAAAGTGCTTGAAATAATCAGACCCCCTTTATATTGTAAGCCGTCAGCAGTATCTCTGCCCTCTGATTATTGATTTCTATATAGTGTATGTTACAGCTGTCATTACCAGATGCTTCTATTGATTTAGGTTCTCATATAAAGTATACACAAACAGGGTAGCTATTTCCTAATAGAGCAAAGTGGAGAGACGGAAGCTGATTGTTCGCCGCAAAGATCCCTCTTACAAAGTATGATCGACTGTTGTATTGTTTTATTTGAATCACTTCGCCGCGCTATTTTCAAATGCAAATGCAAACGAAATGGGATGTGGAGGCAGGTATAGTTGTCTATACTAAAGAATGACAACATTGACAAGCGTCTAATATTATTACTGTCTTATTAGTCTGAGAATCAAGCTAGTGACCAAACTGATCTACGCACAGAGAAGGTTTAGATAGAAAAAGTAGGCTATAACTAATGAAGAGAAGCTCATAAAGAAATATCACCTACCTAATAGCTATATCATACTACTACAAACTAGATGTATCTTACATACATATGTACCAGGATCGTGATTTAACTACTTGGGTCAGCTCGTAAGTTTGGACAAATCTAGACCATCATGTACGGTAACCCGATGTAGATCGACAAAGGTAGTACCGAAATGAAGAATTATAAAGAGGGCGAATTGATTCCACCCTTCTTTCAAAACTAGGAAATGGGACAGAAATAGGCCAGCCATCTGACATTAGCTATCGAGGAAGGGTGGTAGTGAAACGTTGCGATCCAATACCTTGGGGTAGAGACGAGATGCTGTCGATTTGTAGATAGTAGCTGGGTGACTGTAATTTGACCATTTATACATGGTGCCTGAAGGCCCTCTGACGGCCTAATGAGGAACAAGTTCCTCCCCTCTTGCCAACGCTCCATGTGCCACTTTTGATTGGTGGAGAAGAAATAGAGGTAGAAGAAGGACCTGACATGTCAATGATGAAGTTATCGCAGTCGCAATTGCAAATGTTCTTCAGGATCTATATTGTTACAGCAATTCTAGGTATAAATTACTTAAATGACGATTCGCATGGTTCTAAGACATGGTATCCTATAAGAAAGTATATAGTTTAATAGTTTTCGCGTTTTTATCGCGAATGTGAAGGCTTTTGAGAACAACACACTAGATTAATATTACTAGTTCATTATGCATATTCAATAACCTCCGTGATGAAACTTCTAGACTTCACACGTCCTGCTCTCACCAACATTTGATGTCATGAAATGTTTTCTGAGATTACATGGCCCGAGGTAGTCTCTCAACCGCAATTGACAGTTTAACGGATCCTACATCTTTTTTCTTTACTCTTTTTAACTCTTGATTCATCCTTCCATATAATATCATGGAAGTCCTGAAAGCTAACCGTTTTCTCCCATCGTCACCCGCTGTCGACCTTAGATTTCCGCTGCTTGACCGGTACTGAATAGACGACCATAACCTCTTTGACCCGACTGTCTGCGTCCTTTTCCTTTTAGAGCATTTCAATACCGGATTGCGACTGAAGGCATCGCAGGAAATGATCTTGACCAGCACGACATCTGCCAAGTGCATGTGCACTTAGCAATATAGAGAAATTCTTTTCAATTGCTGCAAGTGAAGTATAGTAAAAGCTCTCGCTGCTACGCGTAGTTTCTCGGTCGAGTCCATTAGGATGTGACTTCCGCCCATGTGAAAGTGTTCGACCGCTTGTGCGACTATCAAGTATAAGACGATCAATCGTCTTGCCAGCGCGCACAGACAGTGTTTTTTTCTTCTCATTGAAGTCAACATCAGCATTCGCCGACTTTCAACATATATACACGTAGCAGCAAGACGTCGATTATAAGGCTGTAACACCATTGTAGAGTGATGAATGGGCTTTTCAATTTGCAGCAAACTCTGCCTTTCTTCCAAATGTGTCAGCGTTATTTCATGGAAGTAATCTATAAGTAGATGTAAATTACTTTTCGAGATCTGCAAACTATCAAACGAAAGAGGTGTGGGGTACACATAGACAAGCAATATGGTATCCAATGTATTTTTAGCTTTTCCTAATCTCCAACCTTCTCAACGTCCAAGAACCAGAGAGAATTGAAGTAAAGCTTCTCCTGGCGATGATGAAAGTACCTTTGACACGGGGAGCATTTAGCTGGGATATTGTGCCTGCAGCTTAATACCTTGCATTAGCTAGAGGCTCCTGGCTACCCGTGGTATAACTGTGTTCCCAACTAATTTTTATCCAAAATTCACTTCATAGTTATATGTAATTATAGTTATCTTTATTTTCACAATAAGTACATTATAATTTCTTACTACGGGTGGAAAATAGTGGTGACCTCTGCGAAGGTAGTTCTTCCGGAGACCCCTGGGCTACGATGAATAAGGGGGGGGGGGAGAAAGGGTAAATAAAGAGGGTAAATTCTTTTGATATTTGGTGAATTGCACTGATAGTTGGATGAATAACACAATAGAAATTGGCGCTTCCGCTTAGTTCACGCAGTCATGTGTATGTACCATCTTAGATTACGGGACACTAAATTGAAATCTGCAAATTCCCCAGTAAATATACATGGATTAAAAAACGAAAACATTTTATATTGATATTTTCTTTTTGTATAATTGGAGTTCACTATACCCAAACAAGGGACGAGTTCCCCATGAGAGAGTAGCCCACAAGACATGTATACTTTGTTGCCTGGTCTTCAGGTCCCTTTCCATCTACTACTGACCAAGCTCACCAACCCGAACATATGCCTGTCACAATCAACACTTTCTGTATACTACTTACTTATCTCACAACGTCACTCCGAGGCTTTCTCTTAAACGCATAGTCTATAATTGGATGTATGGGGATGGGGATGTATGGGATGAACTATTGGACATTTAAAACCTGGTATAACTCTTATAAATATGATGTTTCATTTACCATATTCCATGGCTACCTTCAGAAATATTTGCTAGACGTGGCATAAAAGTGGCACCAACCCTTGTGCGACCGCAGATAAAAATGAATGTTATTTCCTCAAGCCTACAGAATCCCACCCAAAAGAATCAAACCATTATTATGATCAACGTTGCTATCATAATTATAGTGGCATCAAATCACTATCACTTTGATAATATGTAGGTAGATGTGTTATATGGGCACAGGGTTGAGTTGATAATTGACAGGTGACATATTGACAAGCTTACATTTCAGGCCGCCAAGGCTCACGCAGACCCTTCTTGTATTAAAAATAAACCACCTGCGTGAACCCGAATAGCTGAGCGAGTAGAGAATAAGCATCCCTCTAGCATATGTTGATTTACCGCAATACCATTTAATTGTTCTGTGTTTATATTCAAATCCCGCTCAGATGTTTCTTAATGAGTCCTTTTCTTTCCAGCTTCTGGCGGCTAAAGATTCATGTGCTGCTGTGCATAATTCCAAGCATCATTAATTCTAAAAATGCCCTGCTAGGGTCGTGTAGTGCTGTGATAAACATATAGATCCATTTTGTATTGTTTCGATAGGGGTAATAAAGCACTTTACGATCAAACATACCCTTCCGATTGTTCATGTATAGTATACGATAATCATTTCTACATATTAATTTATCCTGGAATCATGCATACAATTATAAGTGTTTATAAACTCCTTGTATTGTAAAAAGTGGGGGATCATTCTTTCAAGTCAAACATGAGCTGTTCATCAGTTAATAATAATTATAACCATTATATTGATTTATTTCATACTAGATCTCAGACGTATTTCATCATTTTGCTGATTATATGCATAAATCAAACATATTTCTGTAACCCCATGCAGTTACCGTTACCTGAAATGAATTGTTGTTGTTCTAACCCATCATGATCTGTATCTGGATGCTACACATTGCAGGGTGTTTAATGCTGCATTCATGACAAGCACGACATGGCAAAAAGGAAGGTGTAATATTGTGAGTCTCGTACCTGTGTTATTAATGAAATGCCTCCTCTTACCATATATAAGCGCTGATATGTTTTGAACCCAGGATTTATGAACTCCTTGTATGTTTGCCTCAGATATCTTGCCGTGTTAATGCTTTAAAATGACAACTTGTGATTAAGTTTCCATCTGCGCTCTACGTTGGTTTTTAAAATGATAAGCTGCCATACTGATAAAACTAGTGTTTTTGTTAGACATCGGAGAATAGCATTTCATAGTCAGAATATATCACCACATTCCGGAAAAGAATCATGGAAGGATTATTATGGTGTTTTTCTTTTGTGCTGCTGCTGCAATTCTAAAATTAGAATATTTCCCAGAAATGAAGCGTTAGCAATGGCAGACCAAATTAAATAAACAAAGGGGAGCTCATTTTAGTGTTGTTTTCATAATATTTATGATAAAATGATTCGTATGTATCAAGACTTGAAGAGATGCGACGACATGTAACTTGCAACATTTGAATTGTTAATTGGAAGTAAAATGTCTCCAAAGGGGATATTGGGAGATGTTATTCTTAAGGGCTAGGTTAGAAAGAGTTAATGCCTTAATTAACCCATTTACAGCTGTGCGGGGAAAATAGTTTCTCATGTACTGCTATAGGCCTACGCACCATGGGATCATTTGTTTTCTAAATTATCAAAAAAGCATACTCGTAAAATTATTGTTTTACTTGTCCATTAGATGGAACACGCTTGCGCAAAGCCATTACACTGATTAAGTGTACTGCGCGGTCTATTTTTAAATGTGGGCGTTACATATACATGGTATGCTTTTGTTTCCCACTACAATGTCATTTCAATTTTGAATTCCAGAACAGTACTGTAGTATCATTAGCATGCTATCTTTTCGGAAACTATAGCTGCATCAACGCCTGATATCGTTTTACAATTGATGGCGTCCTATTATCCTGCAGTTATGCATGATTCAGGCAATACCCAATCGATTTTAACTTCGAAAATCAGAGGAAATTAATGAAAAATAGCCATAACATTCCCAAGGACGCATGCAACAAATAAAAAGAATATTGGTCGCTTCTCAAGTCTGTTCCCACTCACTCTTTCCCTCGCTCAGTCTGCAACACGATGGATCCGTCAAAGCCTTTTTAATCAGAGCTTTCATTAAGCTGCATGTAGATTTAGTCTCCATGCTTCTATCCAATCAGCGTGCACAGATGTAGGGGTGTATTCACTGGAGTCCTCGAGGGGTAGAAGAAGCTCTGTTGTGTCTCCGCCTTGCCTGCGATCTATAAATAGAATACATCTGTCAATAGGGATGGGTGGTGCTGTCAAATGCTTCCCCGCGAGGCCTCTGTTGACATTGCTTGTAATGACGACCGTATTTTGCAGCCTGTGGGAAGACCAGTTGGTCACCCAACCACCCACATTTCCCCCCACGCCCACCCAAGCCCCAACAACCAGCCATCCCTCTCCTCTCCCAACGACCCATCACAAGTCAGGAAACGGCAAGCTAGTGAAGGGGAGGGTTGGTTAAGGTTAGAATATGTAACTGTACAGATTGTAGAGAGGCTTTATGACCTTTCGCCATATAACTTTTGACATTGGCTAATTTTAACCTTTTCTTTCCTTGATGCATAATGTCTATCATTATACATAATTGTTTGTCTTCCGCTGTATTTCAGCTTTCTCAATTTAGCTTCGAGCGCATCGACTGAAATGATGGAATTAAAATCCATCCCCACCACCAATTCACCAATACACTAAGCACCCATTCATGCACATAGCTAATCTCCTTCATACATAGTAGATTAACTACCTCAGCAGCATTTACCCTAATTCCGTTGAATCTAGGTTAGTGGAAAGATTGATTATGGAGCGTATAAACACCGAAACCCTTTTTGCTTCGCTCTATTCGCCATGTATTTCTCTAGCGCATATCCGGGCAGAAACTCGCACATTCCAATACTCTAACCCGGCGCTAACATTTCGTATGCTGCCATCATGGAGTGCTGCCCCAATTTATAAGGGGTCATACCCAATACTGCTCCTGTGGGTTCTTGTGCGAGCCTCCAGGCAGTGCTTGGAGGGGCTTATATCTCACAACTGTATCCGTTCATACAAGCGTGCAATGGGCCAGGACGTCAGAATGGGTACAATTGAAAAATACAAACCTCTAGCTATTGCAAAAATTACAAGCTAAACGAGGGTATACGATTCCTTTAGTTATATCTGAATACATTCGGAGCTTTTGTATCGTACCTTTTCCACTAAAAGGTTCATATACACCAGTTTATTTACATAATTGAATGAAATTGAGAAGAAAATAATTTACTTGTATAGTTTGGTGCTACTGCCCTTTCCTATGCAAGCGCAATAAGAAGGAAAGGGCGACCGCCAATATGTCAGCTTCATAACTGGAGAATTATCATACACTATACAGTGTGAGTTTATTTTGACATTTTCCTAAAGTGGACACAGAAGTGTCATTACTGACAGGCAATGGGGAGAAAGTGGTTCAATAAAAACAAAAGAATCAACTATAAGGATGTGAATCAGGCTGACGGACGCACGTTCTGAAGCACGTATTTTTGTTAATCATGGATACAACAGTGTCATTTATTCATTCTTGGTGTAGATAATGTAGCATACCTGTGCATATGAATATTCATGTGGGATTACCTTAAAAGGTCCATACCTTCATTAGCCAAATAGTTCATTCTAACAATCTCTGTCGTCTGTGTGTACGCACGCCTTCAGCGCAGCGATAAACGCATATTTGAATTCAATTTGTCTCCGCTTTGATGTACAAAAGACAACTTCAAAAAGGCAATGACAATATCCGCAGTTCATTTACAATGGCATAATTAAACTTTCAATGTCCCAGTTCGCTTACTTGGAAACAAATGTTCTGAGGGACAGTTGAATCCGAGCACTTCTTCTATCTGGGCCGCATGCTCGCATAAATTCTTCTTAAATTGTCAGATTCGAATCGGAATGTGAAAAAGCTCCTTATATAAAGGATTCAATTAAAAGATGCAAATCTGCTGGGCAGCCAACCCCTTGTGAGGTTAGCCATGGCACAGAACGATTCTCCTGTCATACTCTTGTTCTTATTTAGGCAGTCGCGGATAGGAAAGGATTTCCCTCAATTCCACGATACCCCTCTCCACGTTCATCTTAAGCCATGGCTGCCTTCCCAGCCTTAATCCCCTTCCCAACTCCATCTCCTTTTGCTCTCGTATGTCTGTGCAACCCGGGGCCCTCGTCTCATCCTTATACACCCCTCCATCTATAAGTACCAGTCCTAAGAAGCAGAGACCCTTTTGTAGAACACATCAGTAGCTAGTCGCAATCCCACCCACTCCTAAAATCCCTCTCAGCAAGAAAGAAAACGGGGAACAGAACGATGATGGAATGTTGCCCAGAATGTGTGATGCTATTGGCACAGGCAACACCGCACGTGTGTACATCAATATTGATTTCTCCCTAACCCCAACCAAAGTCAATATCTAGCAGCAAGAGTCAGCATCAATATGAACAAGACTCTTGAGTTCGAGAAGTGGGTTTAAGAACCACTCTGCTCTAAGAATTATAGCCAAAGTGCTATTTGTCATCCGTACATTAAGAAATAAAATGTTCTTATACATGAGTAGTTGGTACCATGTATACTCATTCATGACTGTACATTAGCTGTAACTGTCATCATGGAAGTTTAGACGTTTTCTAAATTGAAAGTTTGTTTTGACATGATTAATGCTTGGTGGTTTTTCTCAACTTGCAGTAGTCAAACGAAAGATTAGAGTTCGAAGGAGGGCATCGACACCACTCGACACAATTATATCGTACTGGTTTTTAAAATTGAATATGAAAACATAAGTACAATTATTATATCAACAAAATCAATTCTCCAAATAAATGGTGGCTCGCATGAGCACAACCTCAAAAAATCAGATGAGGAAATGCTAAGCTTTGGAGTCACGTAAGATTACAATCCTCATTTTTAACTGCTTGGGTGACAGATAGTTTTACAGGTGAAGATGATCTACACGACTGGCGTAGTGCTGATTGGGAACACATTTTATGTCAATGGCCCGTCCTTATTTTAGCATTCAACTTCTGTAATGTATACATTTTCTCCATAGTTTCAATCAATAGGCCTGGAATTATCTTATTTTGTTGTTGTTGTTGCTGGAACATTTGTATTGATCTCATAGGTACATCTCAATGTTGCCAGTGATTTTCGTTTGTATCCTGGGTGAATCTTAACTAATGTTGCTTTTCGTTACATAGCAAAAGATTTGTATAAGTTACTATCTATACAAGATATAGTAGCGTTAGATATCAACGGATTAATAAATATATATAATATAATGTGATATATTTTATCTGAGGTATTGATTCTTTTATTCTTCATTTGATTCTTTATATATATCTTAAAATTCAATTTGAACACAATTATACATTTTTCATGGTGTTAGTACATAACCCACCCATTACCCCAATGTAGTTCCCTAATGAAACATTTATTATTTGATTCCGCTGTTTCATACAAAACCGGGGGTCTCTAGGTAGGCCTATATTATGTCATTAAATACAGTTTCCTTCAAAACCGTATTACTTATTAATTATTAATTTTGTTTTATTTTGAGCCCTTGGTTTCCTACAAAACCTAAAGGGTACTTTGGGCGAATAGGGTAAGATTACCACTTAGGTGATCTTAATTTAATTTCTCTATCAATATATTTTTGTCTCCTATTTTTTAGATGTTAGTTGGGGGCTTACTCCATGCTCCTGTAGCTTTATTGTGAAACATTTGGTGTAACTTCTCAGTTCTGTAAGTAATCTGTTGTATGTCCTTCCGGTTTTGGGAGTGTCTAGTTTCTTTTTTTTTTGACTAAGTTGTTTTTGTCTTGTGCAAAGTCATATAGCCATATTGGATTAGATGTAGCATCTGTCTAAAGGGGAGTCGACAACCCAAGATAAAATAAAATCTTTAAAAAAAAAAAAAAGGTTCAGTTTGAAGTTTTCCAGTTAGTTTCTTGGTACATGAGTGATATAATAGATCTCCATATATTCCATGAGTGGAAGAATTGTTGTTTTATATACTAATGTGGATATTTTATTGGCTAATGTGGTTATTTTATTTATTTGCACCAGTTCTCCAGGTGTTTTAGATATTCTTGGAGTGTTTCTGATTTCCTATTAGGCTACTTAGTGTTTTTGCAGTAAGTAAAAAAAACTCCCGAAAAGCCTTATCAATCATTTTGGAGCGGCATGGGTCCCGCCCCTTCTCTCTTTCTCAAGCTATCTCTCTCGTTTGCTCTCCCTCTCCCTCTCGTTCTCTCTCCCTGTGTCCTTATCAAGTTAGTACACATAATACCTGGTATCCTGACCACAGGTATCACCTTTTCCCCTTTTAAAGAAGAGATAAAAGTATCGCTTCACCTCCAGGGCTATGTGTTCATGGAGATGCAATCCCTGCGCCCTCTTTGGCTTTCATTGCCTTAGGTAAATCTAAGGTGACACGTACGGGGACGCTGCAGGCCAGTGTAGTTCCTCCACCTGGGCGTCAGGTGTCACTAAATTCAGTGCTGGCGCCTTCAATAATTCAAGCACGTTAATGGAATCCTAGTTGTCCCAGGGGAGGGCCATATTCGAGCCTTCACCCACACTTATTCAACCCCTGAGCTGGCCCCAACCTCACACCCTTTAAGCGTGTCCTCGAGTTTGAGCTTATATGATAATTATATCTACCCGCAATTAATAAATGAGGGGACATACGCTAATAGATATAGGCCTTGCTCATATGAATGCAGGAGCATTGTGGTTTTCTGAGACCAATATTTATACAGTAGGCCTATTTAGGAATAATGGTGATTTATATGCGTTCTATAATAGTCCTGTCCATTATGTATTGCAATATTGCTCTCCTCGCTGATATCGTTTTCTAAATTCCCAAGCCCCTTTTAACTATGCATGGCATAATAACATTAGAGACAACTCTTTCCTCGGCAATTTCCTAGAATATGTAGCCTGGTATAGACCGATATGGTTATCTGTCTTATCTGAAGGGAGCGTATTTGTGGTTGTCTGAAATGTAAATGATTATAATGTTGGATTAAAAGTAGGCTAGACCTATATCCGATCTGAATCATCATCCATTTGTCTAAAATCAAACAAAACAACAGGTTAACCTGAAAGTGGAAGGGCCTTATAAATAGCCTATGGGATAAAACTCTTTTCCCAAGATAGCCTAGGGCCTACATGATGTTTTTTTTAGATATTATAAAATATTCCAAGTGGAATCAGGAAAATCCATTCTTTAAATTCAGCTCAATTCAATTCAAAGCATGTGTTATTCATACGTGAAAGGTGACAGAAAGGAGACACACATTTGAAAGTAGGCCTAGCCTAAATTTCAGGTCTTCAGCGTGTTCCTGACTAGCCTACTTGGAAATGATAAAAGAAATTTTGATTTTACATTTCATGAACCAACAATAATTTTGAAGGCTATTTTTCTCAAATGATTTCTCATTTATTTACTGCGAATATAATGTGCATGCGTCCTTTAGCCAGTCCAGTCTGAAACAAGAAGGGGGGTGGGGGCCTTGCTCTAAATGCATGTAGGCCTAGCCTATAGCATAGCCTACATGTGCATGCACATAATCAAATTATCTCATAAATACATATCACTAGTTAAGCGAGGTGAATCCAGCATCAAGCTTAGCCGAGTTAGGCTACATTCAGTTACCAAATAAAACATGATTAGGCTAGTTTACAGAAAAGGCTGAAATTAGGCCTATAATTATACTTTTCTCAAGAGAGTTTGCGTCCAGGCTGGACCCTGCATCCATTAGGGAGCTGCATCCTGCGTCCGAGATAAAAAAAGAATCCTGCATCCTGCATCCATTTTAAGGGGTGTAGCCTACAACATCCACTATTTATTCTACCTGTGTGCCCAAGTTTAGCTGAATCCATCGCAAAGGAAAGACACTGGCGCTTCTGGGAGATTCACCTAATCACACAAATATAGCCTATCCTAAGCTGTAAATCCTATTAGTAGGGACTACCTTGCAATAATGAAGCTCCGCGAATCAGCAGGTAGAATTACTACAACCAGTAGGACTACCTTGGAGAAAAAAACAACACCCAACGCCTCTCATGGCCTTGAGAAACACTTAATTAATTCATTGTATGAACTTAGCCCTGGTAGACATAGGCTAGGCCTATATAAGCCTTAGTGGGCCTAATAGGCCTATAGCCTAGGCCTATCTAGCCTAGCATAGATCTAGTATTGTTATTAGAAATGGAAAATCACTCAATTTAGCCTTCTTAACACTCCTGCGATATAGGTTTGATAATATAGCCTAATGTAGAGACCTTCTATAAAAAGATCAAACCGCCAGACTGGAATATAATATAGGACTACCCTAATGTTAGGCTACCCATCGAACGTTTCCTCGTCTGAGAGAAAAAAGTGCGTCGGCCGGGAATCGAACCCGGATCGACTGCTTGGAAGGCAACCATGCTGACCGTTACACCACCGACGCTATCTGACGGCTGACGCTTGTACTACGATTAATAATGCCACAACTCCGTTTGAGCGCTGACAAACCGGTTTATTCTGGAGTAGTCTTGTTCTATATTGTAAGCTCCTTTACCTGGTAGTAAACTGGGTCAGCCTAATAACTATTAATAGTTTCCAGGGTAACCGTTCACAACTGACTTCAGTGCAACTACATGAATTAGGCCTATATACTTTGAGATTTTAACAACTATTTAGGCCTAGGCCTAAGCATAGGGTTTATTCAGGTAAACTGGGACATCTGGTAAAATGGGACATCTATAGTTATATGTCAACCAATAGCATTTTAATTACTCACATGGTGGTAATTAGCCTACCCCTAAAATAAAAAATATGTGTCCTGAACATTTACTGAGACACAGCTAGACCAAGGTCAAGGTCACACCCAAGAGTCTGAGGTTGTCTGCTAAGTGGACTCTCCATTTTGAAGGCAAAAATCGGAAAGTTGATACTATTTTCATGCTAATTTTGTTAAGAAAGTGTTGCAAATTGTAATAATTCTTTTGGTCCAAAACCAGGCATTTTAGAAAACTACCCTGCATGAGGAATATATATGTGTAGAAAACATAAACAACAAATATAATGGTAAGCTGGATAACCTTGAAAACACTTTGTCCCACTTTACCTGAATGTGCTCATATAAAGTGGGACAGTTGGATTCATATAAAGTGGGACGCTTATGGTATTTGCACATAAGGCCAAAAACTTAAATGATACATATGTGCATTTAAGGACTTATTAGATGCTACATTTATGCCATGATCAATAAATCTTCAACTTATAAATGGCTGCAAAATATCAAACCAAAGTCCACTGTCCCACTTTACCTGAATTAACCCCAAACCAACTGTTGCCACCAACCACGCTTGGACACCCTGATTCCCAAAATGTAGGCCCCTATAATTTATTGCAATGATTTATCATTTTTTTTCTATATTCTTAAACACAAGCAACACAATAAAATGGAAATAACAGCATAAAATCTCATATCAGTTACATGCAGATTATGTAACATGGATAATAAGTGATGTGTCCCACTTACCAAAATAAGTGTCCCGCTTTACTCAATTACATCGGTTAAGTGGGACAGCAGCTCAAATAGTTGAAAGGATATGGTATTTGCACATCAGGCCAAAAACTTAAATGATACTTATGTGCATTTTAGGGACTTATTAGATGCTACATCTATGCCATGATCAATAACTCTTCAACTTATAAATGGCTGCAAAAAATCAAACCAAAGTCCACTGTCCCACTTTGCCTGAATTAACCCTAGCACGATTTACAATTTCAACCGGTGAGAGTATTTTGATATTTCTTGTGATTAAAATATTCAAGATTTTGCAGTATACATGTGTTCAATCGTAGGTAATACTTTATTCTAAAATCAATCGTCGAAATTGCCTAGATTCAGGCCTACTCAAGAACTTAAATGCGTTTTAGTGGAGATTCACTGATGCCTGTTATTTGATCCAATCCACCAGTTTGGAGTTATTAGAGGAAATACCATGAAATGCATTAATGTTAAATCATGCTGGGGAATTTAAAGCACAACAAAATAAACAATTGATTTAATTAAATATCATATATTATTATTACTATTATTATATAAATGTCCGTGTAACCTCTTGTACACTTGTGTTATCCTCCGGCAGGGTGTACGCGCCAGTCCCCTCCTCTCAAGCTATACAAGTACATGTAGTAAGTAGTCCTGCCTACCTGTGGACTACCAGAAGCTTTCTAGTTACCGTATCGGTGCTCCAGCTACCCGCAAGACTGCAGCACTAGATCTATGGGCCAATTTCAAGCCTGTTGGGGATAATCTATGTTTTTCCCATTCCAGAAGCAGCCGACTGGAGCCGACTAGGCCTATAATTTTATTGCAATGCTTTCAACGATTAAACAAAATATAGGCCTAGCCTAATCCTCTACACTAAAATTTCGATTAATGTTATTCAAGCGTTAGTAATAAAGATTTCCAACACCGATCACCATTATATCCTTCAATAAGATAACCCTCGCTTACAAATTGGAAACCACATACCTAATTAAATTCATCCCATTCCGTGCCCCTGAAAGAGTTGTTTTAATGAAAGAAATTAAAAACAAGACAGTTTCTCATTAAATCAATCATCTGCATATTCATTCATATACACGAACGACCGAGATTTGGCCATGTATAGTCAAATCCCAGACAATACACATGGTGACCACCCATATGCTCGCGCTTACATTCACTGTACATGCTTTAATGTTTGCCTTGTCATGGCCTATCAATATCTCAGGCTGTTATTCTATTTTGGTCTAGCGTTTAAATTACACCAGGTTCCGTGATTGTTGTTTTGCGCACCACAAGATTGCCGATCATTGAGGAATGCATGCATCCATTCATCTCATATTGCTGTGTACACAAGTGCTCTCCACTACAACTCTAAGGCTCTTCCCATGGGAAAAATGGGACCATACAGTATGCCCCAACATGAGGGAGCTCTTGGGCAAGTGTGGACGTCGACCTTCTTTTAATTAAAGAAGTCTGACTCTTGTTATGTTTTTTTCTCAATCAATCACATATTTTCTTTAACGTCAGTTGTTGTTGTTTGCTTGTAACCATCCAATATGATAATAAGTATCATTACAACACACAATTACATTATTAAACAGTAATATAATTATAATACATTATTATGCACGTCTCTGACTGTTGTTAACAGTTTTTTGACTGCATCCCTAACCTTAATTACTTAATTAAGCAACAATTCCTGCTTATTCCCATTCATACTAACCTATGTTTTGTGTGGTGAATGAACTAATTGCTGTATGTATACATACTCATGGTATGGTGTAAAACTACTGTATGCAATGTGATTAATGGTGCAAAGGAGGTTGGAGAATATTCAAGAACGTTTTAGAAAGCGTACATAAGTGAGGAAGGGATATGGGTGCATCCCTACACATAAACAAAGCTCATTGATCCACTTTCATTGGGTGTACTGGGACCCACAATACATCGGGCATGCCGGAAGAAAAAGGGATTGAATGAATGGCGATTTGAGGCAATCGATAAGCTCCTTACGTGGAACATAGAATGGACATCACGACTGTACACAAAGCCATTGTCTAGGAAAAATGCGATTTTAGAATTGTTTGCTAAGCGTTTTGTCTTGATGGGTAACTCAGAAATCTTTATTCTCATGCATGTCTCTATCCTATGGATTCTCTTTTAAATAGGGGATCGTATCCGATACAATGTCTATATTTTCCTTGTCGATAAACGAAGGCGCGTTTCACAACCTGTTCCAGTGAATGAAAGACATGGGAATCCATGTACCCTTCACCGCTATATTCTTGTCTGGGACTAATACAAAATATTCAGAATCGATGATTTTGGCATAATTATGGTGATTATTTTGATATTTTATGATGTTTGGGGAAATAGAATGGATTCTGATGCAATTGATATCGGTTAACTTGATGAATTAAATCAATTATATTATTGAATAATTCCAAATGATCAGTTACGAGCAAAGGAATTTAAAACACATAACGGAGTCTATGCGTCGTTTGCCTTGTATGTGGAACACAGGCTATAAGCCTGTGTTCCACATATAAGGCAAACGACCGACAAAAGACGACCGACAATCAGTCACCAGCAGTCACCGACAAACGTGTATGTGGATACCGGGTCACCGACAATCGGTGACCCCCTCACAATTGTCGGTGGCTTGTCGGTGACCTGTCGGTGACCTGTCGTGGACCCCTCCCGACAAGTTCTAAAATTTTAGAACTTGTCGGGAGGGGTGACCGATTGTCGTGACCCTAAATTTTTGTCGGGACCCTAAATTAATTCTTTTTCCCTGTTATTTTGGCGAAACCAAAGGTGCTTATGATCTTGATAAGCCACCTGTTCATTCCTGTTCACTTCTGTGAAGTTTAGAATATAATTGTAGGCCTACATTTATTTTGATCGTTTAAATTACGGTTCAGAGATCAGTGGCACCCTCTCACACCCCGCTTTATACTATATGTAAATTACTGATTATGCTGGAAATCTTATCACCACTTCATTCATCTCATTAATATCCTCTCATTATTTCGATATGTAATATAACTGCTCCTTGATATTATATAACAAATGACTCAATACTACTCATGTCCTCTCTCAACATAAGCTTAAATCTATTTTGTAACCTCAGGGCACAACGAAAATTCATCTCCGGATGAGCGTGCTATAATTTTGTAATAATTAGTCTGAATAAATAAACTTGTACAAAAAAAAAATTAATTTATATAGCATTATTGCCCTTTTTAGTGAATATTTCGGTTTGTGCATGGTTTGTGGATCCCTCACCATGGTGAATAGTTTGGCGTTGAATTGTACATTTATTTTCTATCATTACTATTAATTTATAATTATTTATTGGTATTTTTGGTGATTATTTCGGCTTCAAAAGTCTCCCATTTGTATAGTGTGTTAGACCACCTTGTAGCATACTTATTTAACTTAATATTTCTTTAATTAAATATTCCGAATATAGGTTTTAATGTTTCCATTATGTTCTTTTTGTATAATGATATAACTAATTATCATGGCGAAGGTAAATATCAATGTTAAATAATATGGACATCGATCAAAGAACAATAGCAACAATAATATAAGTAAAGTCTCACAAAGATCTACGTTAGATCTACGTCGGAAAGCAGTAAAGTTGAGCATAATACACAAATACAAGAATGAAGAACTAGCGTTGAATAGAGAGAGAGGGAGAGGGTTGCATAGAAATGTACATGTGAATCTGGAGGTTGTATTGCCTCGCATCGAAAGGTATAGACGGTCGATTGTTTATGAAGGCAAAAGCGATTGGAACAACCTAGCTGGCAATCTAAAAGCAATCGTATACCATAAGCTATTAAAATCTTCATTATTGGAGATATATATGGAGAACCTGTTGGGAGAATAAGAGTAATTGTATATGATGTATTTGGTGTATGATGTAGGAACATGTACTGACATATAGGAGGATACCTTTTGTGGCCACGAATGAACACGAAAATCGTTATCGCAAAAAAATCATTTTCTAGGCAACCATAACATTTTGGACTGCGAAAATCTTTATATGTACAGTATCATTGTAGTATATTAGTAAGTTATGGAAATAATTTCCTATAATTTAACACAATTGTGGAACCAGCCATCAGATTTTGTCATCAACTGAGAATAAAATTCACCAGTTTTAGTGCATTAATAGACCTGTGTCAATGATTGTTAAATAATATGTACCCGCCACCTTGATAACCTTATTACTGTACGATGCAATATACGATACTACCTGATGCCACATATCGAAATAGGCAGTAAAATATGGCCAAAATGGCCCTAAATTAATCAAAAATCAGCTAAAATGATAAAAATAAACTTAAAATAAATGTACTAATATACTGCAAAATGTTCACATGTGTCAACCAGAGGTACCCGAGATAATAACTAACTTATATAGACCTAAAACTTTCATCGAAATTCAGGAAAAATAAAAATCCCCATCTTCGCACCCGTAGACTTACTATAGAAATTCTCTTATGTGGCCATAAAAACGCTAAATATTAAAATATTTTCAAAATATTTTCGTCCATATGATGGGAAAAGTCCCCCAGACTACAATCTTAAAATATCAAATCCTTATGAAAGTTAGCCAGCTTGGCAGAAAAATTTCTTGTGCTGATCAATTGTCGGTGACCAAAATAGCCACTTTTTGTCGTGCATGTAAATACCGGGGACCGTCTTTTGTTGGTCGTTTGCCTTGTATCTGGAAGCCCCATTTATCGATAAATTTCAAATTATCAATTTTTACAATCAATTGAAGATTTCATTCATGCAGTGTCAAAGGTCCTTGAAGTCAAGAATGAAAGGTGATATAGAGGTGATATAATATTAAAATTAATAGACGACATAAGCCAAACAGGAAATATTATATTGGTCACCCTCCAGTGTTAATTAATTAGATGGTCACAGACCACATATTTTTACGCCCAGTTAAGCATCATCATCTACCCCATCTTCTGTGGTCTCATCTAATTAGTGCCTTAATGACAATTTTACATTTTTTGTATACGTTGCTATAATGATGGTATGGCTAATAAGATGTTTACGCTCGAGTTACCTCAAAGCCTGATTGCAAATCAGTCTGGGACGATCGTTTTCAACAAGTACTTAAATAATTGCTTCTCAAATCCTGACGTCAAAGTACTTCGAGATAAGACACATCAGGAGTGGTTCATTGAAATGATATTTCTTTCAAGCAGCCTAAGTTTAATTAGCCGGTCAGGGGAAAGGGAATCCTCGGTTCGATCGGATTCGACTGCTTTTTCTACGAGAGTTGACGATATCAAAATTCAAATATACTATGATTTATGAGCCACCTGCAGTATCTGACGATATTCAATTTACATTTTTAATATGAATTTCAAGCATATCTTTTCGACGGATACGTAAAAAACCCCAGCGGCTTAATGGGGATAATAATAACATGTATTTCCGATACTGTCCTCGGAAAATATAAATTTACTGGGATAAAATATCTCCTTCCCTGCACCCCAACCTACTACCTATCTATAAAACTAACCTAAGTATTAAATAAAGAATGTAGTCTTTCTACATCGATAATGCTGCCCCTGTCCCGTTCAAGATTATTCAAATACAAGCTTGTGTTTCTGTTTAAATTTACCGCAACTTATCTATAGCGTGTCCATTTTCAAATGCAGCAGCACAAATACTGCAATAGCATATTACTACGTCTAAGCTATAGGTCCTAAGCTATAGGTCCTCAAGAAAACATTATACCCAGGTTGATTGCCTTATATGGCAACTAAAAAGCAATTGCATGGTTGCACATTTCTATACTTTTAAAGTCATTTATTGGAACACAAATTTACTGGGATAAAACCTCTCCTTCCCTGCACCCCAACCTACTACCTATCTATACAACTAACTTAACCTTCCTATATAAACTAAAGAACATTTTTTTTTATCACATTTCAGGCCAATTACATATTTAATACAGAATTTACGAGATAACAAAAACAGACAAAAATACGTATTGCTCCTTTGCATTCAACACCAACCAAGGCCCATCAAACCTAGATAGGCCGGAATGGGTCGTTGAGACTGTCCTTGTTAGAACAGACAATCTGACAGAAAACATTGATACATGACGTTAAGAACCCCCATGCTGCAGCAGCAACATCCAGCGACCTCATCCCGATTATTCTCGCAAGAATTCTAAAAATACAATTAGCTCAGAGATTAAGAATCCATACCGATACTGGAAGCATTTGTTGGATTAGCTGAGGCGCACAATCTCCGCGATTAACCGAGTTATCAATTCACTGGTTCAAACATTAGTGGGTACCAAGACAAAGTACAATGCGACACGATTGGCATTGATTTGAACTAATTGTCTGCAGTAAACAAGGTGTTCCTTATCAAGGCATGTGGACAACTGCCAGGGGAACCCATATAGGATCAATATTGCACATCGCCTTCATTGCCTAAGGCGGGTAGTCCTTTTTCCCCACCATAACTTTTCTTTACTTACTTATCATTTTTCGGTTATGCGTCCCTTACCCTTCTTACCCCTCTCTGCCCAACCATTCCATCGTAATCAGTAGAGACTTTGCCCTAATTCATTATCCTAAAGGTTTTGTCTTAATTGTGTATCCTATAATATCTTATATTTATATAAAATAAGAGTTTAATTCAAAGAATATGCATTAAAGGTTCGCAATACCCTTTGCCTGTTGTAGTAACCATTAACAGTGATGCATGGTCATCCTATTTCATTACATAAATAAATGTGTTCATACGGTCACTTTCGGAGAAGAATTCTATAAGCTGGGTATGCCATATAGCCTACATATAACCTGGGAGATCTGCCTTGCAGAAGGTGTCAGCTCTATTTCCTGTAATTGTATTCCGGAAATAAAAACTACTTATATATATAAATCACTGAAGTGGGAATCAATCGCTGAAGTGGGAATCAATCGAGATTCAATGGGGAAATGTCATCGAACAAAAATTCAGAGGACACACTGAATCATCATTCGGTTTATGGGTAACCGACCTCAGATATGGCGTGACGATATTATATTGGAATGAAATAATAGCAATGACATATATTAAAAATTGAATACAAGTTTATGAGGAGGTTTAGCAAGACTGTTAAAATTAATCTGCAAATATGGAAAGCCATACTGCATAGAACATGGCATGTACGTGTACGATAGAAATATTTAGAACTGTTGGCTATCGCCCGGATCATGAAAAAACAAGTGTACGTGATATGAAGCAGGGGCCCGTTGCTCCGTTTCTCGCTAACTATTTCCCCATTGAAAGTGTATGGGAAAATAGTTAGCGAGAAACGGAGCAACGGGCCCCTGACGAAGTAAACAACACGCAAATACTGTAAATACTTTTTTTTTAAAATTCAGAATATTTATACAGCGTATCAACAAATACAATAATGCTTACAAGTAGTCATGTTACCGGTACAATGTCTGGGCTCACGGATGATATATTCGGTTAGAAATCCCATGGTCTTCCGCCCACTGCTGCCTCTAACTAGAGATATGACAACTTATTTTTTTGTGGTACTGGTCTTTATTCAGGCACGGTTACAAGCTTTACATAGATCATTTTAAGCGAATATGAAATTGACAGTAGTATAACCACGACTCACCATGGTGATATACCGCCGTCGCCTGAGTTCGGCTGGCCAGAGACAAACAATAAACAAAAGGAAATAAACAAGCAACATACCATTATTCTCAGTACAAAATAGAAATAGTCATTATACGGTCATATCAAATATTACTTGACAAATGACAATATGACAAATAATTACTTAGATATCGACTAAGTCAAAACAATTGGTATTTTTGTAACAGGATCTCTTTTCAAATTGCAAATAGATGAGGGCATACATAGGGAAACCCTATATCTATATGTGTACATTCATACTGACTAGCACATTTATATTCGATATTCTTTAGGGTATTTTTTGAAGATTTTATTTTAACCAGGATAACATTTCCTAGGTATATGTAATAATAAGGTCTTTAAATTGTCTATATTAAATGATCAGTTCAACCTGTGAGAGTATGGGGATAGCTCTTGCACAAACAGACTAATATGTGATCTATTCGGATTAATATTAAATGGCAATGTTGTCTAGGAGATGCAGAGAAACAAAACACAGGTGAAAGCAAAGAAAAACTCACAAGTAATGAAATCCAGTTTGTAATAAAGTGGCACTATGGATGGTTTTGTACAGGTCAGCCCAGTCACAAAGATGAGAGTAAAACACAAATAGCAGAGTAAGTCCTTATATGAGAGTAAGTCTCTCTCTCCAAGTACAAAATGTCAAGTAAAAGTCCAGAGTCCAGTGGTATGTAAGGTAAGTCCAGAGTTTCTAACTCTCACTGAAGCTGCCACAATAATATCTGAGGAGGCTCCCAACCTCCAGGGCTCTTATAGGTTCCCCTAGGATTCTGGGAAGAACCCCCTCATTTCCAAAAGGCCAACCTGCACAAAAACCAGTAACCCTTTGTTTTATTATCCTAGAAGACCAAATTTAGCGGGAAAATACAGAGATTGCCAAGTAATGGTTGAGCCTACACGGCTGTCAACGGCCGACGGGAGGCACCTGACAGGATGGCTTACATAAACACTGTTGTTATTACAGGCCAGCGACCTCCGTCCTGCCTTCAACGGCCGTTTTATACAAGCTTGTATACAGATGAGAACATTGCAAAGAAAAGAATCATGAACTTTAGAAATATCAGAAATTAATTAAATAGTCAGAGAATCGTTAAGTATTATCTTAACATGCTTCTAGGCATACTAGTTTTGTGTTACCACTACACAATTGTATATTGAAGAGTAGAAGACAATCTATTATAATTGGCACACAATAATCCAAACCAGATTTTCCATATATCAAGGGTTTGTGTCCGTACACTAAACTTCATCTTGGGTATTTACCCCGGAACATATATACAATGGTTGACACTCTATCAAAAATGCAAATTCTGAACAAAACATCCAGTAAAAATACCTTTTCCAGAAAACAGCTGGAAAATAATCCACCTTAACCTCAACTTAGTCCTATCGTTTTACACATACATCCCTCTAGTTTTAAACATTTTCAAGGTAAGTAGTAGACATGAACATTCACTCTGTTATCAACATTCTAAGAATAATACATTTCATGACACAAAAATCATGACATATACCTAGTTAGACACTATCAAGTTGTATATAACTTAACCATGAAATCTCAAATGGTCCTGATCCAAATATATCAAGGAAATCGCCGTCCTACACATAATATTTTGGCTCAAATCTAAACTGGACGCCTTCTGCTCCAAATACTTTAAATATCAGCTCTCACACCTCTTTGGCTTTCTCATAGCCTTACTAACTTATTGTACCCGCACAGGGTTAACGCTACCCACTCAGGGTGTCAATACAAAACACAATTAGTATATACTGAGAAGGACAGATGCTAGCTTCCTCACTTAGCAACTCCTTATTCCCAGACCCCAATATGCGAGACAATTAACTAAAACATCAATAGAAATACAACGCATGTATAGGGTACAGATTTGATATGCCAATATGACTCTATGATAATTCAGTAATTATTGCTCATCATAACAATTCACCACTCTCTGGCCTGGGCCACTCCGGGGTCTTCTACCATTCTTATATCTTCAGAGAACAAAGACAAAATTAGTACTAGCTTTCTACACATCTTATAACAAATATGATTTCACCAAAAACTAAACTGGACTTTATATATAGGAAACATATGAATAAACTCCTAACAGCATTTACACCTACCCCAATCTCCCTCCAGACCCACAGTCTATTAGTGATCATAGGAATATGGAAAACTGTGGTAAGGATTGAATAAATCTAATAGGAGAGTCTGTATCAAGCTGTAAAATCGAGTAACAAAACATATCTCTTAAACCTCCTCTTGCTATGGAATTCCTAGGATTTTAATCCCAATAGCAACGACCAAGGGAAACATGGAATGATAAATAAGTATAAGTTTGTGAGAAACCCTCTCCTCCTTGACTGATGCAAGGGACACGCTTCTGATATCTCAAAATCGGGTAAAACTCTTCTTCAACACAATATAAACTGCCATATCCAGGCGTCCCCAAACAGCTAGTTATATATGGTCGGAAATAAGTAAATGTAGTCATATCCAGTTATCTCAGTTTAGCCTATAGGCAACGAATAAATCCATATTCAATCATTTCCAGGCCTATCTGGTTCCCATATATTATGTAAGGCCTAAAAGTACAAGGAAAAATCATATCATAATCACTAGGCATGACACTCTAGAAAAGACATAAAAACACACTCCTTTCACCAAACACCACGCAAAATTACCAAATACATGTATCATGAAATAGGTACATCATAAAAGCATTGCAGAATTATCTCAAATCACATGTATCACGAATATCAATTAGCATTACATACGGCGAGGAATCGTCTCCCTGGTTTGGAGGAATAGTTTATCTGACCAACCCACTTTCTCTGGTGCTTGAGGAGTCCTCTTCATCCTTGCTATCTGGTTAAACAGTTTATCAGTCATACTCACAGATGGGGTGGGTACTGTAGAATGGAGAGGTCGAGTCACAATTCTCTCCATCCTCTGATTTCGGCCTGGGTTTCTGAGTGGACAAACAGCTAGCAGATGATCCTTTGATGTGCAGAAGTGACAGCTTTTCGGCAAGGGACCATGGGGGCATGCAGGAGCAATATGATATCCATAATCACCACAATTATAGCACCTTACTTTACTGTTATTCCTCTGTCGTCCATGTCCTTCGCAGTCGGAATTTCCAGGTCCAGCTACATATGTGGCCTGTAGTCCCTTACTGGACGATTTGAAGAGGAACTCCACCTTTTCTCCTGTGCCCAGAGATCGGAATCCGGTCTTCTTAATAACAGAATGGTGCACAAAGATGTCCTGGTCTCCATTCTCAGGAATGATAAAACCAAATCCTTTCATGACATTAAACCACTTGCATTTACCTTGGAGGCGGCCTATAGTTTCACTTCTTACCGATTGAATAGATGTGGCATGTGGGGAATTTATCTTCAGGTCTTTAGCAACTACTGATTTCACTATTATAGACAGTTCATCAACTCGATCTTTGAGGGAATCAATGAATAATTCATTCTGAATAAGGGTTGTTCGACCTGCAAATTTCGCTGCCAGGACTGCATCAGTGAAATTGTGGTGTTCAGTTCTCATGACGACCTCCTGAATACTAGGGAGCAGACCACAAATGAAATATCTTACTTTATCTTCTTCATTGTACTCCAAAATACGATAAGCCCTTGAAGCTCTACTGATAAAACTATCAATGGATTCTCCCTCAGCCTGCTGTGTAAACACTAGTTTGGAACGTTGATGTGCATCCAATGCAACGAAATATTTTATGAATGTTTCTCTCACCTCATTCCAGTTATAAAGATTTGCAACATGATGGTCATAATACCACTCTAGAGCCTGACCTTTGAGATATATAGGTAGAGCATTTCTAGCCGTATTTACTCCGTTTGGCTGAGTATAATTAATGAATGACTCATAAGCCTGTATCCATATTATTGGGTCCTGATCCTCCCTTCCCTCGAAAGGAACAGGCCCATTCTCATGAAAAGTCATAATGGACGTCTTTCATTATCAGTATCATGGAACCTGATAATATCCTAATAATAATTCAATAATCTTACCCATATTCCCGACATACAGAAGTGATCCTGAATCGAATAGACATGTCCATCTTGAAGCATTCATTCCAACTCAAATCGATCTCCTTTACCTTCCATCATGCATACAAGCTTGCCATGATTTTCTGCCATATTCTAGTTATTAAATTTAAAATCCTCCCGAATTATTCACATAAAATTTCTGTGCGGGTTCTCGGCTCCACCAGTGTAATAATAAGGTCTTTAAATTGTCTATATTAAATGATCAGTTCAACCTGTGAGAGTATGGGGATAGCTCTTGCACAAACAGACTAATATGTGATCTATTCGGATTAATATTAAATGGCAATGTTGTCTAGGAGATGCAGAGAAACAAAACACAGGTGAAAGCAAAGAAAAACTCACAAGTAATGAAATCCAGTTTGTAATAAAGTGGCACTATGGATGGTTTTGTACAGGTCAGCCCAGTCACAAAGATGAGAGTAAAACACAAATAGCAGAGTAAGTCCTTATATGAGAGTAAGTCTCTCTCTCCAAGTACAAAATGTCAAGTAAAAGTCCAGAGTCCAGTGGTATGTAAGGTAAGTCCAGAGTTTCTAACTCTCACTGAAGCTGCCACAATAATATCTGAGGAGGCTCCCAACCTCCAGGGCTCTTATAGGTTCCCCTAGGATTCTGGGAAGAACCCCCTCATTTCCAAAAGGCCAACCTGCACAAAAACCAGTAACCCTTTGTTTTATTATCCTAGAAGACCAAATTTAGCGGGAAAATACAGAGATTGCCAAGTAATGGTTGAGCCTACACGGCTGTCAACGGCCGACGGGAGGCACCTGACAGGATGGCTTACATAAACACTGTTGTTATTACAGGCCAGCGACCTCCGTCCTGCCTTCAACGGCCGTTTTATACAAGCTTGTATACAGATGAGAACATTGCAAAGAAAAGAATCATGAACTTTAGAAATATCAGAAATTAATTAAATAGTCAGAGAATCGTTAAGTATTATCTTAACATATACCCAGGGTTTTCGAATGGTCCCAGTGTTTACAGGAAGTTCGGGACAAGGGTGGATCAAAGTGAGAAAGAAAATATGATATACAAATAGTTCTAAGATTTAGAGATTAGTGTACCAATGTTAACTACTAACGCAGAGTGTGACCATTTGGTATAGTATTTAGATAACATAAGCAGATAAATAAGTTTCTCACCATATAAATATACAGAAGGAATTGTACCAAGGTTAACCACTTACGTAGAGTGTGACCATATAAAGAAATAACAAAGTCCACTGAGTATAGATACTCCTATATGGATACCATAGAGAATTAAAGAGTCGAGGTAACCACTAAGCTAGAGTGAGACCTTGACAATTAATTCAGGGTAGACATTAAATATTTATGTTGCAAAGATTTGAATGTTTCCACAGTCGCTATGTTTCTTAAGGCCTTGTCCACTAAGCCGATTCTCATGCGATTCTCACATGAGTCAATGGAAAAGAGTCCTTTGCGGCGCAAAACCGCATGAGAATCGGTTTTAGTGGACAAGGGCCTTTATTCTAGGATGGAGAGCATTCCAGGCTGTTGCAGTTTTAAAATTAACAGAATTGTTCCCTATCTGAGTTCTACAGTCTATGGATTGAAATAAGTGGTGCATCATTAGCTCTGGTGTTCCTATAATTAGTTTTATCGCGATGTTTATCATGCTTGCTTCTAAAGTGGCCAAACATTTCCAGATGATAATTCCTACGATGTGTTAGTTAAGGGATTGATAATTCTCTATGTAGTTCCATAATTGGTTGAATTGGATTGGCTAAAAGAATACATCTTAGGGCTTTGTTCTGTACTTTTTTAAGCTTGTTTAAGTCAAGTAGACGATTTTGCGTCATAAAATACAACAGCCGGGCATGTACAATTTTTTCAATTAATTTTCTTGGTGTAGGTAATAATGATATGGGACGATAGTTATTGACTTGAGACATGTTGCCACTTTTGAAAAGTGGAACCACTGTAGCAAGTTTCCAGGCCTGAGGAAAGGTATGGGTTGAAAAGGATAAGTTAATACAATAAACCAATTCAGGTAGCATTTTTTCTGGCTGCGTGTTTGTTTCGTATTAGGGTTAAGATGTTATGTGTTATCAGTGGGTTAGATTTTTCTATGATTCTAATGTTCTTGAGTGGACACATAATAATAATCACATTATAACTTGACATGTTGGTTGTGATCAACATTTATTGTATGTTTTTTATTTTAGTACTTTGAAAATTTAAGAATCAGCAAACTCTGAGAAAATGTACTAGCTACACAATGCTTTTGTCTGAATAAAAATCTTTAAATACAAACTAAAGTCAATGGTCGATTTGATGGCTTCAAAAATGAACTCCCAAGCGAGCCGTGTTAGGGTCAGTGAGGGTATGAAGATTATTCCAAAATTATTGTTATTATTATTCGTGTTGACGCAATGATTACCAGAAACGAAATTTCGCTTTACTTAGAAGTCAACAATCCTTTCTCCATTGTTTTTGCGTTTAGGAGAAGTGTAAAAGATGAATGTTATGTTTCACACATCTTCTGACAAGTACTGCTTTCATTGTAGGGATTCAAATCTTGGTTAGTGCTTGCAGCTTAAATTTGGCCTGCCCTTGCTTTATTACGAGCCAAAAACCTGGAGATCACACAGGATTGCATTACCACTTGGGGAACTGAGCAGCTAACAGCATGCCAAACCCCCAAGGAAAGGCTCTGGAGGCTTGGCAATACCACACGAGTTAGGAGCAGACATGCCTTTCCAAGTCTCTACCTCGTGTATTTGGATATATGGTGGCTCTCCATCAACAAGATGTGTCACCTTCTGATGGGGAGAGCACGACAGAATTTCAAACTTGTGGGCCGGAGGAGAGACTGGCGTGGAGCAGAGGTGAGAAAAACAAGCACCCAAGAACAATCCTTGAGTAGAATAAGATGGATGTATTCCTTCTGCCTTGGCAACTCTGGATAATGCTTTAAGGGATGGTTCGTACTTACCCCCCTTTACAACCCAAGTCTCGACAATTCCCTAAATTGTGACATAGTCTATACTAATAATTATCTACTGCATTGCTTGTGAGCTAAATTGTACTCAGAGTAATGCAATCCTCCATAGAGATTGGCGGGGGTATTTTTTTTAAAAAACTTTTTTTAACCAATGAAGAGGTCCTCATAATCTCTACATAACTTTCCTATCAGATTAAAAACCATTCGGTGTGTTAAGCTTGTGAAAAAGCTTACACCGTTTTCTAGAACGTCTGTGGCCTCGGAGAGACCTTCTGCGTATAACTGTCCAATAAGTATTCCATGTCCCCTCTGGGGCTTGAGTGGCACTCACTCATCAAGAAGATTGGGCCACGAGAGAAGAAATGTAAGTTGGCTGAAAGGCAGTGAGCTCGGCAGAAGGAGGTGGACCGCAAGGAACATGTACAAAAGCACACCAAGAAAAGGAGCAGATGAGTCTAAACTTCCTCTGACTCCAGTGGAATCATATATATTCCCTCTAGTTGTTATTTTCAAAGAACTTATTCAGACACGGACAGAGCTTTTCCCCACAGCATCTATTTTCAATATCTCATAGCAATTATGTATGAATATGGATTAGGGTCCGCATGGAACATAGTTCATCCCGGAGTGCTCAAGGGTCGAACCGGAGATGATCTCAGTAATGTAAATTCGTGCATATGCCTATTACTGAACCATTCTCCTTGTAAAGAAACACAGTTTGTAAGCAGACTAGTCTATCCCTATAGGGTCCCCAAGTCATAATATTAAATTTCCTGAACTATATGCATCCTTTATGTCTGTGGTAAATGACGTTTAACGTTGTTCTTAAACGATATATGTAATGTAATATCGTCCTGACAATGTGCAATATAACCTTAATCCTTGTTCATGAACCAGATTTCCAGCACAGAATACCGATTTAAAATAGTTCTCGCCTTAATAAATGTTAACATAATGTTGTTTTTAAAAAAAAACAAAAAAACAAACAAACAAACAAACCAGTTGTTATAGGCTGCCACTAAATTTGACACTCCTGTATCAATTTTCATCAAGAGTTTCAATCACTCAAGAAAATGTCAGTAATGTGAGTGCTTTGAACTGTTGACAATTAAACGGTACCTGGGCAAGTCGACCAAAGATCCCGGTACAATCGTACCAATTTGGACTTATCCATACAATCGATTTGGCGACTTGGGGAAATTATATGTATTATTATTATTAAGCGACTGTACGCCGCTTTTTAAAACCTTGGGAGTATAGACAATATAATAGATGGATCGGTTAATATCGAACTAATATAAAAATTTATGGAATAGTTTAGTGACTCCACTCGATCCTTTGTTCTTAGAAGATACTACATATTCACTGAAACCTCCTACACCTATCACAGTATACCATGGAATCTCATCAAACATCTACCGATTCATCCACATACAACAATTGCTTTGAACAATCATGTTATCAGGTGAGTTATAAAATATACATTACTTAAACATGTTAAAATTTGAAGAGAATTTGCGAAATTCCAAATTTGCCAAGGCAATACACATGGCCCCCAAAATGATTTTTTTTGTCATGCACCGACAACAACAAATTAATGATTCGCGACGCAAAACATTTCGCAGTGCCCTTTTTTAGATTCGCGGACTTTAGCCCACACCACAAATTCTTTTGAGCACGAATTGTCAGCTAGCTCTCGCCCGCCATGCGCATACACAACGAACATTGTTCGAATGTTGTGGGAGTTGCGCCATGCCCACATGGATGGGCGAAGGAAGACTACACACTCTCACTTCTCTTCTATCCCTCATCCCTCCTCTCGCCTCAACGCGCCACTTTTTGTTGGATCCATACCAGGCAGCGGACATGCTCCTCCGAATAACACTAACTCCATTTTATACAACTTGGGGGTTAATAGGGCCAAGGCTCTGCCATCGGATTACCCTTTGAATTCCAGAAGATTATCCGAAAACACACGGCCACAGTCATAATACACTGACGTTACTTTGCATCTGCTCTCGGTCTCCTGGGGATTATATGTATGTATACCTTGATTAACGGGTATTATAAATCAGGCAATCTACATCTACATCATGATTGGTATGATTTTCCAGCCTGATTCGAATCGTGATGCATAGTGGAAGGAGACGCATTCTACTTTTTGCCATGGCTATGTCTTGGATCTTGCTTGGTTGAATGCATTCATTGGAAATAGGATTTTAATATGGAATAATCCGATCAGAACGATAATACGGATGACGGAGTGGAGATCAATTTATTTCGGAAAGCTTTTTATAGTGTTAGCTATAAAACCAAGCTAACCTAACCATTGATTACAATAATTGCTGCTGACGCTAATCGACAAGGACTACTTAAGGAAGGCTAATTCCCTCCAGTGAGAAGATTATAAATCAGATAAATGTCTCGGGTATGGTACGGAGGAAATTGGATGATCAGACTACAGTATCTATAATGGGTGCGATCCAAAAATCCAGGTAGAGGTTTTGGCCAGGCTGAAATAAACATGCTCGATTCAATATTGCAATGCCAGACAGATTTCAGCGAGTGACCGAAATAGACTACTGCATCTTATTTGCGAAGATAGCTAAAGCGGTTCCAATCAGAATGAAATTCCAGAAGAGTTTCGCGAGGATAGGATGCACTTGTCGGATATAGCATCCAGGTGGTATTGCATGAACGAAGCAAATACAGAGCCCTGGTAGATTAACATGTGTGTAAACACTAGAGCCGTGCTTTGGTCAGGGATAATGTTGTAAAGTGCAGCCGTCATTCTCCTATCCAGATTCCATCTAGATCTTGAGCTGTTTGTTGTATCAACCGATACAACTGTACTTGGACAGTCGTGATAGGTTCGTATCATAGGTTGAGTGTTTTGAAGTTTGCTGGCATGCTCCTTGTGATTATGTACATTCTCATACTCAGGGGACCCCTGTGCTTTAAATATGTTAGCATTGTTTGATTTCTGTCACAATGTTCCATTAGTGACCTTCTTCGAATGGTATACTTGTAGCTCAATGTAAGAATATATAATATATAAATTTATATATAATGTAAATAGTAGACGCCTGCACAGCGACCATCTTGACCAGTTTGGCTCTGTCCCAATAAGGAGATAAGATAGGAAAATATACTCCATAAAACGACCATCTCGCTATGCGACCATCATGCAGTCACAAAGTTGGTCGCCTAAGCAGGACACTATACTTTAATTAATGTATATAATAATAGTAGATACTTTCCTCTGGACATGACATTAACTGCCTTATTTTAAACTTCACATGGGATATTTAGATTTTCCGCATAAATAATACATGACAGGGAGATGTATGAGATATATATAGGTTGACTCATGCCCTTACATTTTCTACAAGCGAAACGTTATCGGTCTTGTTAATCCAAAGGCAATGAATGACTGATTGAGGGTTTCCTGCCTCTTGTACCGTTTTTAAAGTTCATTTTCTTTGCCCCCGCCCTTCACGATAATAACGGATAATAGAATCGCTACGCATCAAATAACGACTGACTTCCTTTCAGGCTTTTCTACAACATGCGATATAGGGCGAATATGACAGATCGCCATAGCGTTAATGAAAATACCTTTCAGCAAGCCCTATTGTATGTGGGTTCTGTGTAAAGCAACCTTTTAATGCCCTTATACAGGGAGAAAATGAAGAATGGAAATTTTCACTTTCTATACCAACAACATATCAAACGTTATAATTCAGGCTATACTATCTAAGCATTGCCTAGATTGGTACAGTCGGGAGGTTTTCTGTTTATTAAATCAGTGCGGGGAGATTGATTGAGTAGCGCAGAATATTCAAAGGTGTGTTATTTGAACGCATGTCAATTGATTTAATTATTTTAGATAGATGACAGACATGCCTTAAAAACACAGCCGTTCCGACGACAAAATGTCCCCTTGTCTGTGGGTGTATTTGCCCTCATTATAGTTCCTAAAGAACATATCTGTCATATCAATACTGCACCAAAAAGCTATCAGCAACTGGAATCAAGCCGCTTGAATTTAATCGACCGCGAAAAACAATTTCTGTTTGTAGAAGCGCATTCTGCATGAATATTTATTTGGGAGGCCTTGGTTCCATAGGTCCATTTAGCGATGGAATCAATATTTGTTAGGGTTTTAAATCAGCTGCAGTTCTGTGTTGGATGGATTCTAGCTAATGCTCCGACATTCTGTGCATCGGAACGTTATGGAAATATAGTGGTTCACGTAGTGAAATTCAAGCAAACACCTTGAATGCCCTCACATAATTATACATTGTGGCCGATTTTTCAGATCGGGATTTTAGAACGCATTTTCACTTTCAGTTCATCACTGGATGGTCATTTAGCAAGATTTCCTACCAGTTAAATCTAATTGGACAAACAAATTGGTCATATCTCTAGCTGTAGGCTACCTTGACCATTATTTGACAAAGAAATCCGCCAAAAAATGGCAACAGTTTTGAAAACTAACAAGAAATATTCCTCTAAGAGATAAGGGCTAGGTGCTTGGTCTCTCTGTTAATGGTGTTATTGTATCATCCGTGACTACAGGCCCTGTTATCAGTGATTAGCGCAGACCTCCCCGGGGGACGACATAGGCTTATCGTAGGGGGCAGTTGTCTTCATGGATCAGTCCACCTCGTGTGAAGGGCCACTAATGACCCTGGTTGGTATGAAGCTCGCACCATGTTGCAGGAAACCTGAGTTTCAAGATTAATGTTTCCCTTGGTAACAAGTCGTTGACGAAGACACACATACATCCGTAGCAAAAAGAATGCCCCTGGCAAATGCGATGAGGATGATGGAGAGTTGTTGCCATCAGGCTAGGTTGAGACTGTGACAGACGAATGGAAGAGAACTAGACTGGGGGTTTCTAGAATGAAGAGGAAAGAGACAAATAATCTCGAACGGTTGCAGTGTATCGACAGGGAAATTGTCGTCTTAGAGGAGAGGACGTAACAGAGCAAAGCTTAATGATGTGATAGATAGGAGGCCCTGGAGCTTGCAGAACTGTAGCGGACGAAGAATGCAGAGGACAGACAAATTAAAAACGAACGTAGAAGCCTCTTTGAAAAGGATACTACAAAGGCAGAATAATAAGGTTATTTTTCCTTAAAGACAAGAATGTTCTCATCGCAATTATTATGTCTTTATTCATGGCAATTTTGATAAGGTATCTTATTACGTAGACATGTGCGTATTATATATATATTTCTTTGTGGAAATTCAGGGGAAGAATATGCAGTGAAGTGCTTATCTGTGTAGGGTGGGTCTCTGGAGAAACACCCCCAAGACGGGGTTGAAGATCTCAAGAATATTCCTCGTTCTTATATAGAAGGAATGATGAAATGTAATTTTTGCACCGCAGCTAATATTTTCTTAGTTCCGAAATTGTTGTGGTTGTTAAGAATACTGCTTTTTACGCCCTATAATATAACTACTTTGCACATATATCAAATTCGAGGGAGAAAATGTTCTAATGAGAGCTATATATAATATATTATAGCACCCTCGTTTCAAATATTAGCTGTAGTCGTATACACGGCTGGCCTTTGATTACTCAGTAGATAAGCACTGGTTGAGAGGTGAAATGACACAGCCAGGGTGCAGTGTAGGCTTTCCATTCACCAACATCGCTCGCATGCCCCAGTGATCGAAGCCAGGGACTCATAACCCGCCGACGCATCCCGATCTCCAATATTTTTTAGAGTGGACTGGCTATATTAATATATTTAATATGACAACCCTTCGATCACAAAGGCAAAGGAAGGCAAATTTTCTTTAGGATTGAAGGGACCGGCCTTTGCCCGCCCTCCCACAGATGACAGCTGATATCATTATCTTGCGTTAGAAGTGCTGATTGATATAGTATATGCCCTAGATATTGGGTTTCCATGAAAGGGATGAACATAATATGGGATTAATACATGGGATCCTGGCCATTGTCGACAACAATATTATTCAGAAAGATATTTTCTAAAAAAAGAAAAATTAAAGCAATATTAACCGGAAGTGAAGTTATTTTTTAACAGGAAAATAAAGCGATTTTGTAAATATCCTCCACTTGGATTTTATGTCAACATTGAAATTTTATGCGGAGAAAAACAGCTCGGCACAAGACGCGAGAAATTCAAAATCACATCACTTAAAGTTCCAGAGAGACTGGAAAGTGATACAGTTGGGCAATTAATGACAAAGGCAATAATCCGAATGAAAACCCCGTCCTTACTAATTATTCACTTTCATCGAGCAAAGCGAAGGAAGGAGATCCAATGTGTGATAAATGAATGAGCGTGTCTCAAAATTAACAGGAGCTCAGATTCCTTCGCATCTATCTTATGCCAAACATAAGACAAGATTAAGAATCCACAAATTTCCCCATTTATAAGCCAGATCTACCACGATTTAACAACCATAAACCTGTCGACATAATGACATTGAGTGTTATTGGGATTAAACATTATCTGTCGTACATTCTTTTCAATATAGGCTGTTGTGTCACAGGCCAAGCATGAGAACTAAATGAGCCTATGTATCACAGAAGGTATATTGCTGGTTCCATCTACTTCGCAAGCCATGCCCGTCTCCCAAGTATACAAGATCCCTGTAGGCAGTGTGGAAGTTTCATACGTCCTGCATGTACAGTGCTCTCTAAGGAGTCAGGAATGACTGAGAACAAAGTTCTTAACAAAATATAGAGTCTGAATATGGGGTGGGGGTATAAGCACGTAGTTGGATCATGTTTCCAAGTCATCAGACCCAGAGCTTTCAAGCTGATGAAAGAGTCCTATTTGGTCCTATTCGTATGATCAGAAGTTGGTCGAAGGAAGAGCAAGTCATGTCGATAGTGTTGAGTGAAGGGCCGTATTCTGTTCACATATCTTTTAAACCTGTGCAAGCAAGAAGGTCTACACCAATAATTCCTTTCCACTCATTATTCATAAAAGGCAAAATAGGGAACATTATTGACTATTATACCATTTAGATGCTTAGTATTTTCGTTTATGTTCCTGGAAAATACCATATTATTTTTCTAGACAATATTGTCCGTCCGCGAAACAGAAAACCTTTTCTACTTAGTTTAACTTTTCTTCGTTTACCCTGAGGCCCATAACAGTAAATCAAATTATTTTCTTTCGCATGCACTTCAATCAATTGCTTCGCAATGCATAAAACTCAGGCGTTTAGGACGACAATAGAGGCTATAATACAAAATATAATCATAGTTCTTGCTGTGCAGCTGCATTACAATCATTGCCATCTCCTCATTTGGTGTCCTCTAAAACTAATGTGTTAGGACTAGGTTACAATCATGACATCATGGGAATATAACAAAAATAAAGTATATTGTAGAAAGCGATACCGATTTAGGAAGTACATTTTTTTGTTTAACAAGACTGCTAGCTTTCTTAGTGATTCAATGGATACGAAGCATGCCCATAAAAGCATGCCATGATATTAAGTTGCTAATTTGTAACCTATACAGAGGATTCCATGTCGAAACAATCAGGACTATTTTAATCCCTCCACGAAATTATGGGCTTTTTGCATATTTCGGTCTTAGTATCACATTGAACATTTATTCAGGGGCCTCAATTGATTAATAGCAATTGGCATTTGCTTCAATATTTTTTCAATCAATTTTTGAAATTCTGATAATTTTTGGACATGTCCTTGGTCTATTGGCTTTGTGACCGACATCGCCAAGAATCCAGGCAAGCCATTCAATATTCACCATCCAGGGACAGATCATCTCATCTATATCAGGCAGTAATTTCATCGAGGATTGACGAATCCAATATTCCAGCCAGGATGGAGTTATAGAGGATTAGATTCATGGGGGTGGCGTGGGAGGAGGTGGGGGAGGCGCAAATGTTCATGCTACATTGACTAAATGTTGTCATTACCCTGTAATCAGTTCCACTTCCTCATAGAAATCCAAGTCAAGATATCCATTCAAGCAGGCGCCAAAAGAAATAAAACTACTCAAGTGGACGAGTCACTGAGGGCCACAAATCTATACTTTTCAGCATAAATTTCCTTTTTTTTCAACCATCGTTATACTAGCTAGGCAATGGTATTATTGGTTATCTAGGGATTTTCCCTCGATGGGTTTTATTACTTCTTGCTTGGAATGTGACGAGGAACTTCTGTATTACCTAGTACCTTCAAGCCCTTCTGTCAAAATTTCTGTTGAATTACAACATTTTCCAAGAAACCTTGTCCTGAATACCAATTAAGCTACCTATATAAATCAATTAAATACTAACGTATTTCTTTTTTAAGCTTAGCTCTGGATTTAGCACCTTCATATTTCTGACCTAAATCCATCCTCGTGAGTGGCAAATGTAAATGATGCATCCACTAGAGAACACTTACATGTATTCTAAATGAACCATTAACTCTGCAAAGTGTTTACGTGTTAGGATCCTCCACTTTAAAATAGTACATGGGCCTAGTGCACATTCCCCATACTATAAAGAGGCAAATACTGATAGATACTTCAGGAATTCTGATAAAAAGTACGTTCCAAGTCTACTAAGAATGTCCTGACTGTAATGGGAGGTCCATAAAACATTCTCTGGTGACTTATAGATCCCTCAAATGTAGAGTAGATTTGGATAAGCAAAATAAGAGAGATATGTCCTGGGAAAGGAAGGAGATATATTACCTACTATATCTTAAAATATCTGAGGGGCCCGTTGCTCCGCTTTCTCGCTAACTATTTCTCCATACACTTTCAATGGGGAAATAGTTAGCTAGAATGCGGAGCAACAGGCCCCAGCTGTCACTCTAAGCTATATCATAGCTTAATTGCTTTGTTTATATTTTGTTTTCCTGTGTAAATTAATTACACCTATTGTATTCAACTCGGTTGAAAGTTATATACATTTACTTTATTTAATCTTTATATAGTGCCATACATATTTGATCGGTAGTTCTTAGGGCCATCGCATGGGGCGTCGCCTCGGCGGTGGATTGTTTTCCTTACTTTGTTAAACGTATTTATAAGCAGTCGGGCTTAAAATCCGCCCACTATTTGGTAGTTTAGTCCCGCTGATGCTCCCTGTCTGGCAAATAAAGTCTCAACAACAACAAAATATATTGTCCTAGCCCTCTACTAGAGGCTAGAGACAATGTTTAGAATATTTCACATAGAACGCTACACCTTACAAAGTAATAATATAAGTGATATGTGTTGGATTGAATACAGTCTAAGTTCAATGTAAAAGACAACCGGTATATTATTTTCAATTTTACCCGCAAACAGCTTCTTGGGCCCAGTACGTCAATTGTTAATATGTCACACATGATGTTGCGGTTTTTATTTAGGGTGATTTCACTGCCAATTGTTTTCCCAATGCCGAGCCCCCAAACAGTCCATAGATATGTGCGTTTCGTTTGATCCGCTGTCGAGTGTTAATGCATATAGTAGGCATAATACCACTGTATGGTCATCTTCTTCTATGTGAAGCATTAACCGGATAGGATGGGTGCAAAAACCAGTTTGTTCAGCAGCATGGTGCTATCGGGTGTTGGAGATGTGTTTGCTGATGTAGTTAGTCGTGACAAATGACCACTCAAAGCATCAAGCCTGAGCCGTCCAAAAAGTACTAGCTAGATCATATGTATAATACCTACCCATATGGCCATCATAAGCCATATCCATGTAGGTAATATATATCTCTGCAGGAGGTAAAAATAGAGTGGTGAATATCTCCATATAATTTCATCAACTATATCTGCTATTTCACCATGGACCAATACAATACAGGAAAATGATGTCTGAAATATTCTGATTTCGTAATGTGGGACAATGTCATGTTGATGGATCAGTTTGAATAAATTTATGTCACTGCTATGAAGAATTACTGCCCTGCATTTTGGACGAAAAAAATACTGACCTTTCCAACAAACATCACTTAATCTGATTGCAATGTTTTGTTTTGTTTTTCTTGCTGACATGACCACGCTGGTGAATAAAACACAGCAAGAAGTAATATGTCTCCCTTTGTGTCTGACCTTTTCCGGTCCATTAAGAAAGGCTGGTGCTATAGAAACTACAAGAAGGCAATTGTGCTTATAGTGCTCCCCTGACGTCACGGATGCTTCGTAACTTTTTATTTCAGATACAATTCTTTTCGGACAGCTTTACAACAGGATAGCGTTCAGTTGCTTCAGTTTTTTAACAGAATTTAGTTGAGATGCACATCCCATCCCCAATTAAAAGAAGCATAACAATTTGAACACATCGAGATTAACTAATGAAATGTTTCACCTTTCAGGGTTGTGTATAAGGATACTCAAAATGAAGAGAGCATACTGTTTCCAAGTCCTATTAACCACCTTCATAGGTAGGCTCATTTTAATACGCCAATGCAAATCCATCAGGTATTGATAAAAAAATGAGTGTAGTGATAAAGGTATTTATATTAAACATTTACAGGGGGGAAGTATGAATCATTCTATTAGAAATGAGACGATTGCTGATTGAGAAACCCGTTTAAACTCTACATTTAATCTTCCAGCCGTTTCCGTGGTGAATTGTGTGAGTTTGGAAGTGGAGATAACGTCTAATAGAAAAACCCGAAGCCTTCCGACTGGCGCCAAGAAATACCAGGTTCTACCCCACACTGATATGGAGTTCTCTTGTATAGTTTCGGGCATGGAGCAAGGCATGGTTCTCCAGGTATGAACTATAAAATGTTATCAAAAACAATTAACATTCTATGTTCTTTGTTTTTTCACGCATCTACGACGACAAAGTGCTTTTGTTCAAGTCTCTCAGTAATAGCATGTGTACACGTCAAACATTCCACTTAGGTATAGCTATATAGGGCCCGCTTTTTTTGTTTCGTGAAATGGATTAAAATAGAGGGAAAAGAAAAGAGATGATTTAAAAAAATATTAATCCAGCTTATAATCAGACCCAAAATATGATGAATATGCATGGATAATATATGGGACGAGTACAACATATAAACCATAATGATAAACTAGTATTAACAAAAAATACCAATACAATATAATTATGTTGTTGCATAATGACCTATGCCATTGATGTGGTTTATTGATCAATTACCAATTAATCACTAATTATTAAATAGTGTTCTAACGCCTTTTGGACAGTTAGTGAAAGTGGAGATCAAACTCAAGAAACATGGCGGTGATACACAACTCTACAAACCAACCACATGGCCTTACGTCATGGCAGCCGGAGATAAATTGGATGAGGCCTTACTAGAAACTGGTCGTTACACAGTCACTGAGGAAGCAGATGGTTCCTTAACGATGCTGGTATCATGTATGTATCATTAATAAGCGTATACGAATAGAGGTTTAATGCGCATTTTTCCCCTCAAACAGAAAATGTACTGAAGAAGCTGTTCCCACTGCATGAAACACCCCGTATGAAAAAGCGTATTGTGATTAATTGGCAACACGCACTTACTGACTGCCTGAAGGGTAATCAAGGCATATCATATGTCATTCTGTATCAGCATTAAATCGAAAACTCATCATGTGTCTTAGTTGTATTAAGAGTATTCAAATGAAAGCCTTAGTGTAAATCTCAATTGACCATTGTAGTGTTGATTATATTTCAATAGATAGAATAGAATATAAGCCGGGATATAAGTTCTTCACATTTTGATACTTTCATCGTCACCACGATTCAGGACAAAAATGGCATGAGATGGATATCGAACGATAGTTTTATACCATATAAGGGTGAAGAAATTGGAAGCTACTGAAACTAATACTCCTTATATTCATCCTTTCAGCTTGTCTGCAAGAAGATACTGGGCTGTGGGCATGCCGCATTTTGAAACATGGCCATGAATATATGATATCAGAGATAGATTTTAAAGTTTTGGGTAAGATGCCTATTTTTCAATCGAACAAATTCACATTCTTAGATGAGAATTCTCTGTTGTGGATTACACTTAAAGTTACCTAATAGCACTGCCATGTATGTCTGGCTCATACATGGACAAATGATTAGACAATTAAGGATCAGATCTTTGACATATTTCATTTCACGGAGGTTCGTATCGGTTAAATTTGCCAAAGTTATTAAAATATATCACATTGCATAATTTCATGAAACTTTTGATGGGTATGACAAGAAAACTAGTCCTATCAATAGTATAAAATTGTGGCCTATGAATTTATAAAAAGTTACGCAATCTCAACTTCCATACTTAAAAAGCTATGTATCAGTAACATGGCCGGGTAAAATTCTCTCTTTTTTATTTTACAAAGCCAGTGCGTCTTGAACAAATTTGATAGGTCGAAACATAGCTATAAAATGATCGATAATGATGATATAGCTTCATGTTTTGCTGTAACATATTCTATATTTACACATACTCGTTATATATATACCATCACAGGGCCAGTGCAAGGTATGCATCTCCGACACTCGGATGAACCCGCCAGGAATGAGTCTCTTGTCTCGGGTGGCGAACTAGTCACATCAGAGAGAGAAGCTCAAGCGCTCTCATGTACTATTTTTATCACCAACTGGTTGCCTGACATAGTTATCTCTATAAGCGATGCCAACACCGATAACTACCGGAACATCACAGGATTTTTTACAATAGCTGGTCCCCCAGAGACACTCTATTACTCTGCCTTAGGGACTGATAGGAGTTCGTTGAGGCAATACTACGGGGGAATAACATACAAGATCAGCAATCTAAAGTTCAGCAATGCCGATAATCGCCGGAGATTATATTGTACAGCCTTGGGTGGACCGTTATTCGCACCTAAACATGTGTATATGGATCTTGAGGTGAAATGTAGGTTTAATGTATCTTTTATTATATAAAACTGAAGATATCTCCATATTAGATTGCAACCAAATTGCGCTCAGTAATTATAGAACGTGATAGCCCTCTGTTAAATTTAGACCTGTCTATACCTTGAACTCTATATCTTATGAATATTAAAACCCATTATAATTGCTGATTCTACTGAAGAAAAAATGTATAACCTTGACAGACACACATCAATATTATTTCTCTCGCACTTGTCTCCCTCTAACCTTAATTATAGTTCGTGTGGGAGAACGAAATGGCACACATGCCCCACGTAAATACGTTTTTACATGGGACTCAGGGATAGGGCAGGTGTTCTCGGAGGTCTTAAAGTAATTAACGTTTTTTTCCTCGGTGCTGCAAAGCCTTCTACACGCAATTCCACCATCGGCGTCTCTTCTCTTGATGTCTGACCGAAAAGGGCTCTCCCGGATTATAAAGTTTTAGGAGATCGGATATAGAAGAAGACGTTCCAGTGAACACCTAGCCTAGCTCCCTTATGCATAGATAATTTTAAATAAATTAGTTAAATAAGTCTCCTGGTGCAAATGGTCAAGCACTACTCATACATAGAGATTTCTATTTTCAGTCAAACCAACCAATGCTAGGTGTGAAAGAATAGTTTCACTAGGACCCAAAGTCAACCTTACTTGTTCTGTGAGGGCCAACCCTGAACCAATGATTGCATGGCAAGCTCCCGATAACATTGACCTACGAGTTGAGAACCCCGCTATAACATACGTTACAAAGGTTCGTGTAGCTTTTAAAGATTTGATTGATTTTTTTTATTTGAAAATATGTTTATTCAGGAACGACGTTACATTTTAGCCCCAAGACGTTGATATTCTCAGTGTTGCCTGACTGCATAAGGCATAAGCATAACTTACAAGCAGATGTTAAGAAGAAAAGTCCATAAATGATATGAATGAGTCTAGGGTGTCCACCATGGTCTGACTTATGTAGGTGAATTTGCTCTCTTTTAATTCTCTTTTGCAGGAAGTCAAAGATCGATTTTTCTACACATGGGTAATGGAGGGAGTGAATTCCTCCTTTTACGGCGAATACATCATGAAAGCCATCAATAATTATGGGAGCACCTCAGTGGCATTATATCTTTCAGAGACTTCTCTACATCCGAAATCCTACACAGGTGAATTTATGACAAACAATTTTTAATCTAAAATCTCTCAATTTAGCATGATACGGGGTAAAACAAGATTTTTAACAGGTAGGACCATTTCTTTGTACACGTTCGGAGTGTAATTTCCACGGTTGAAGTTCACATAAAGGTAGATAAGTCCATCATGCTACGAATAGTCTCAGTTCTGTTGTTGGGGTTTAAGAGAGGGGTTTTATATTTTCGCGAAGGTAGTTGATCTTCCCATGGTCAAGTCCAACAATAGCCAGTTCAGAATTCCTCTCGGAGATTCTACAACAGGAGGATATATACATGCTCGTAGCTCCCTTTCATTTATAATCAGTTCCTACCCATTTCCCTGGAAAGACTTGTGTTAGACTTTTGCGATTGTTCAGAAAACTGTGAATCTGGTAAATAATTCACTATTTTACTTTCAGGAGGTGCCTCATCACAACACATCGAATGGGGGATTAGTATATGGCTGCTAGCCTTCCAAACCGTTCTTATAAGGGTGTTGTAGCCGAAGCTATAATCCCAATCTATACAAAATATGCAAAATAGGAAATGTCCCATTTCCCCACGTCACCACATTAATCTCACTATACAAATGAGAATGCAAGAAGGTGCTATCGGAATGTCATTTACTACATTAAGTAATACCATAAGTGCATGGGTATATATTGATCTATCGTAGAGTATATTATTGATGCCAAAACAGACAATCATTTCATTTTATTCGAAGATACATGAGCAACAGAATGCGACAGCTTTTTAGCATTAAAGCCACTACTGAAAAAGCATAATACTTGCTCAGTATGCTATTATATACCAAATAAAGTAGATATATTTTTTGCTCTAACTTAATTAAATCTTATTTACGTTCCTGACGTTTGTTGTAAAAGTATTGGTTAATGCATTATTGAATGGTAAACGTTTTATTTGTCATTATTAGGTCCTATTCTTCCAAATATAAACTTAATAAATAGTCATTATGAAAATATTCGAGTATCCGATCAATTATGTGCTTATACTCATTTGTTTCCAGTTGACATATTCTTCTTGTAGCAAAAACATATTGTAAAGCTAATATGTGAGTATATATGTCTTGATGTTCATATCTGGTCGCGCCCTCATTGTATATTTAGCATTATCCATTAAGAATTGTATTCTCAGAGTCGCCTTGTATGTTATGTCAGTAGTATAGAGAAAGTGGGCACAAACGATGGGTGAGGGAGGAAACAACTCGCAGTCCTGCATTTTAGTCGGATGGCGTGTCTGTGTCATCAGCCATGAGAAATTCTGTGATTTACGAATTGAGAAGTTGTATTTCTTTCTTGTCGGAAGTTTCTTGATGTATTATACTTTTGAATGCTCACGCAATATCCCGTGAGGTCGTATACTTGTCTCATATTGGGAAAATAGCACTCGAGTCGGAAAGCGTTGGTAGCCTCCACTATACCCTATACTGATGCTATAAACAAAGCTATGTCACATGTTTCGTTTAGATGCACATGTTAGATGTCTTGCATGTCTTGAGAACCTTTATACATGATTTTATCATTATAGTAGTTATTTAGGATAGATTTTGGGTTCATTCGAAAACTCTGAAATGGGTTTTATTTATCTATATTTGTATCATGTATACGCAAGAATTAAACGATTATGGAAGGATAGTTCCAAAAAATATTGCCAAAACCAAAGTCGACTAAAAGAGGAAGCGACTGAAATATAATAATTATGCCTGGTTTTCAAATAAATGTTCTTCATAGAATAAAGAAACGTCGCGTTATCGAATGATATTTCCAAAAGATATTGCCAAAACGAGCCTATGAAAAATAAGCGGCTGAAATATATGTATGCCTGGTTTTCAAATAAATGTTCAAGAAACCTCGCGTCTTAAATGTTTTTTAAAAACTTATTTGTGAAAATCGTGAGTTCCTTTCGATTTTCCCAGTTACCGGGTATCTTTTTATTTTCTGACGAAGAGAACGTTCAAAATGGTTCTATCTTTAGCAACCCTCCACCGCCAACATCCAGATTCTCACTACAGCTTTCCCTCCCTTCCCCGACCTCCTGCTCTCCGATTTCAGTGATCTTGAAGCAAACCGACACTGAGAACGGGAGATATTACTCCACCAACCGCAGACGGGGTCGAAAACGACGTAACCTTACTTTTGTTTTAAGTTACAAAACGAGAGGAACCTTGAAAAGGGTAAGGAAGAGATAATCGCACAATATAGTGGAGTCCCGCATAACGACCATCTCGGTAAAGGGACCAACCCGTGATTAAGACTAGTTTGCCTCAGTCCCAATAAGAAGATAAGTTAAGAAAAGACACCCGATAAAGATGCCCGCTACACGACCAAGTAGCCCAACATTGGTCGCCTAAGCGGGACTTTATACTGTACTTTGAATAAGGGACTAATATACTGTTACAGTGCTTTCTATTTATTTGTAACAGCAGCTGGTGGCTTGAGGATTCGAATAAAAAGTCTATGGATAAAATATATTGACTGTGTTCATGAACATTAAATATATACTTCCATCTTAGTTTCAAAGTTCAGTATTGATTCTCTTATACAACGTTACTACATGTAGGCCTACGTATTTGCTTTCATAAAACGTGTTTCATAAAACGCTGCATCAGAGCATTCAGAGATTCGGTATATTGCACTATTTTGACGCGTAGCCTAATATCATCATCGCCTTATTTATCGACAGATTCTGTCATACCTTATTGGACGCTTATTCACACAAGTCAAGACGATAATGACACATGATGTTCTGCGCGTTTTAAGGGCCGACTCCTACTTCAAGTCCCAATGGGAAACATCAGTTGCGTTATATGTGTGAGAATTTGCCGGATCATATTTCTTTGTTAGAGACATTGAGACTTGAGAAATGGTTGAAGTATTGATAAACGCATTTAAGGAATCTAATTGTTACACACAGGATACATTGGATGTAGTTCTTTTTTTTATTAAAGTAATACAATATCATTATCTATATCCTTAAACCTGTTACAGGTATACAACGTTATTCCTACAGTACCATGTATAAACCCGGGTGTAGGCCTATACAATTACGAAAATAATATTCAAATAACAACTAGGCTTCAAGTTCATGTTTGTCTATATCTGACGCGGATTCTTTGAAATTAGCTCATTGCTCTTGGTTGGAGCTTAATTTGGTAAGAAGTAGGCATTAATGTATGTCTAAGATCGAACATGCGAGGGTCGGGATTTCCGACCCATTGGCCATCACCTGGTAAAATAAAGAACTCCTTCAAGAGGCGGGAAATCGCAAAGAGAACTTGTTTCTTCAACAACTCCTCGGTGAAAATTGAATTCTGACCCACGTCCAGTGTTACGGACCTGAATAAAACAAAAAAATTAAAGCCTCAGACACAATTCTCAAGCATTAGAGGAGAACGCGGTGTAATATTTTTTTCTCAGGAAGGCCTTTCTCATATATCTGTACGGCCTGGCATTTCAGGAATTGCCCCATTCCATTCTAATCCAATTTTGTAGTGTAAGGGACAAAAAACATATTGATAAATATGTATCGAACAGTGTATTATATTTTTCCTCTAGTAGCAACACAGTACCCCACCGAATGGGACGGCCGATAAGCCTTATATATAATATAGAGTTTGTAGACATGATTGCTACCAAGGTCAATATTCCCAATACGAGGGGCAATATCATACAGCTCATGCATAAAACTGAAAGTATTTTATTGTTTAGCCAAAGTAATTGTGACTGGCCTAGAGAAAGGTTCCCCATTTTCAACCATGAGTACTTAGCCCAGAACCTATGAATATTTGGAAAGGAAAAGAGGGACGGGAAAAATCAAGTTAGAAGTTGGTATTATTCACTCGTTTATGACAATGTCAGAGTTTATTGGAAGTCAGAGTAGCTTTAGTTGGTCATTGATCTTCAACATGCCATGTCGTATACTTCAGAACCAAAATCCCGAAAGTTTTGTTCATAGCTTTTGTAGTGTTTTAATGCAGCTTAATTACTGTTGCTCCATGGCATTTCCCATAAATAATTGTTAAGATCTATAATATTGTCATACAGAAGCACGAGTTTCATATTATATAAACACATGGAAGGGTAAGGTTTGAACATAATCCCTTTCAAAGTTACATCATTTAATTTCCATAGGATTATATTCCAACATTCCAACAATTGAAATAAAATAACATCCAATGGTATGGTCCAGGGGCTGACTTTATGACGGAACTCTCACTATATAAATAAACATTATAATTATGTCCCTCTGCATGAGTTTCTCCCAATGGCTCTTACTTCTTTTAGAAATGAGTCCATAGACTTCGGTACATTAATACAAGGGCAATCGAGAACTCAATTATCTCCCTGGGTCTTTTTATTCATACTGATTTGAGGGCAAGTCATGCAAATGGTGGGAGAATCATTACGTATTCCCTTCTGTTTATCTCAATGCAGGGTTATTTTTATTGCAAACAAATTTCTGAAGCCACTTATGTGGTAAGTTATTGATGACAATATAAAAAATATATTGAAAGCTAACCTCATCTCTATCTATTTGTAATTCCATGTATTTGTACTGTGAGAAAAGCATTGGCTGAGGTTGGTCATATGGTAGACTTGCGCAAGTCTTTGAATTTTCTTTGTTTAAAAAACGAAAGTTATCATGTTATGGTCATTACCATGTTATGGTCACTCCCCCTTGACCATGTATGGGGAGTCCCAGACCTGCAATAGGGCCTTACAAACACCAGTCTTAGGGGCGAGGGCTAGTCTAGTCAAATGGGTACAGAGTTCACAATTTAATTCAAATACCTTCTTTGATCAGTTTCCACTACCATGCCAGAATCAGTGAGAAAGCGATCGGGCCTGTATATCCACGGATCTCCCCAAATATTACTATCGTGATTGACATGCCACAAGTTATAAATGGTCTGAAAATAGAACATGAAAGTTATTATCATGAATTGAATTGAGCATACCAAGGAAATATTATGGGAAACTCTGCATGGATATTAATGGGAACTTTAAATCAGCAAAGTCAGCAAAGTCAGCAAATTCTTAGAATAATGTACCTGTTACACAATGCTTTTGTCTGAATAAACATCTTTAAATACAATACAAATGTTGTTGGAGATCACTACCAACTGTATTCAACACATGAATATAATAAAAAATATAATTTGTATTAAATTGCTATGAGTGCATCGAATACTTAAAACTAGATCAATGATCATAGGTCTTGCCTCTCTAAAGAAATCTCTTATTTTCCCTCGACATTAATGTATACGTACAATCGTTGAGCGGGGAATGAAATACCCTTGCATTGTAGTTTTTTTCTTTGTACATACAGAAGGACCAAGAGGCAATGGTGGAGAATATCGCAGTGTCTCCTCTATTGCAGCTCTAGTATAAGGCAACTCATGTAGCTGTAAGTTTAGTTTGGATCCCTTGTTGAAGAATTGATTTAATTCCACATGTATCTTATTTTGTACAGTTTGATGTGAGGCCAGTAGTAGTATTTGTGTGTAAAGGGTGGATGAAAGGAGCTTCGACCCTGAAAGGCAAAATCAGTAATTGATTGAAGTCGGAGTTACAACTTGGAAAAGTTGTTTCAATCCTGACAGGATTTAAATCGAAATGGGCTTCTATATAGTGAGCTGAAACATTCCTATCTATTTTCGTTATTTCATTGATCGCAGTTCTAAAGATTAAATAAAGTGATGCGCATATTTAAACATTTCATGATATTGAAACAATTTCATGCTTTGCCTAATATGTATACGAAATGTTCCTCCAAATCTGCCCCCCCCCGTACATTTTGTTAAGTTGACAGATTTCTGAACATCGCTTAAATATATGTTGTTATTATTCTAGTGGCCCATATCTATATCTTTTGTAAAGAAAAAGCAACCTCTAGGAAAAATAATGACCTCTAATGATAAAATCGGTGACTGTGTCCAGTACATCATCATTTCCCCTCCATAGATTTCCACATTCTTTGTTTAGCAGACCAAGAAGACATCTTTCATCCACTTTCTTATTGGCCTGTAACACATATTTCTGCAGGAGTTATTTTGAAAATTGCAATTACATGAGTCTGAAAATCGATTAAAATTCGGACTTGTTTATTCAAAGGAAATTGAAGATTATTATTATTCTGTGTGCATACCAACACCTGGTAGTGAAGAGATTTTATGAGTTTCTGAACGCCAACCAAATTGCCAAGGACAGGAATGCCAGGGAAACAATCAAGGTTATTTTCCAAAAAGGAAGAGTCTTGTCGACGCCCGTCTCCTCTTCCAACCAGGCTCTCGACCAGTTTCTCATACTGTAACCCTACAAGGTCTTCTCCATAAACCTTTTTCGGCAATGAGAAATACAACATTGATCCATAATTTGGTTCTACTAGTCATTATTAGTATTCCACTTCCAGGCCATGCCTACTTTATTTCATTGTCTTTGTTACATAAATTCACTCATAAAATTCTGGATATGTAAATATGAAACAGTTAGGCAGTTTAAAATATACATGTTAGACACAATTGAAATAACGAGGAAGTAGTTTTGTTACCATAGTAATTAGTGACCGTGCAGAGAATGTGTTGAGTGCAATCAGAGGATCAAACGTGTTCCTAGGTGTCCCCGACAGATCTTCTACCAAATATTCTAACGTTTCTTTCATTGATGTATGTAGACCATTCATAGTGAAAGTGGTACACCTCGTCAGATCCTTATTTTGCGATTTTAATTTCCTACTCAAAGTTGAACACCCGAAAGCCATTCTCCAAAATCCATGTATTCCCGAGTAATCGAGTTCTCTTCTTGCTGATGCCTCTAGAATAGCATCTTGTGAATTCAGAACAAGTATTCGTTTCCCAAGTATTTTGAATCCGTACACAGCATCGAACTCATAAGCCCATTGTGATAGCTGCAAATGCGGTCTCTCAGAACAATTGACCTGCAAGAGGTTCCCGATCAGAGGTATCCCTTTAGGCCCAGGTAGCGGGCGAAGAGATATGAGACCAAATGTCAAGAATAGCATATAGAATACGCCAATACCTAAAACCGATAGAACTATTATTAGAAAGTATTCAGCTGTCGAGATATCCATGGTTGCTATTATTATGCAATCGTTGCAATTATCCGTAGATAATTGCCTTCTAAGAAACACAATTGCCGACAGGGTTCGGCCTTGCTCTCGTTTTTCTGTTCCTTTAAGTCTTTCAATTGTATTTTGATTTGGGTTCCATCCGGTGACTCCAATTCCTTTCAGGTTTGGTTGTATATTATGCTAGCTAGAGTATCCCTCAAAGAGTATTATCTTGCGTGTTTTGGTGGACCCTCTCGATCTGCTGAAGGGTTAATGTCCCTTTAGAGTCCGTTATCTTATTTGGCCTATATCAGGTGGTATATTATGGAATTTGTTATGATCTTTTATCACTAGCTGTCTCCATCTAGCGATTCCAGTAAGATTCAGAGAAACGTTCGCATTGTTGCACATTTACTATATTTCAGTATTCCTTTTCACACCCGTCGAGGTGTCCGAAGGGTTACAGATAATCAAATTGGATCATACAAAATTAAGATATTTATGCATATACTTTACCCCCGCCCCCATGACTTTTTTTTAAAAAAAATTGTATTGGCAGTATTGAAAGAAATACATGGCATCGCTGAACCAACGTTCTTCCAGCCACCTGCCTATACTAAATAACTTAATGATTAATAGTACTAAAGGTTAGTTGTTAGTGTCAGACTTCAGGGCATGTCATTTTCTTAAGTCGACGGGGGTGGGAGAGAAATGAGTCCATAGACGTCGGTACTTTGATAACTTCATAACTGCTTGAGTCCACATAAAAAATAATATTCGGAGATTGTCTAACAAAAACCAGTGCTTGTGGTTGAAGCAATGGTATTGTGTTATACAAATTATACAAATATTTGCCTTTTTCCCCTCAAAGAGTATTACGTTGCGTGTTTTGTGGACCCTCTCGATCTGCTGAAGGGTCAATGTCCTTTCAGGTTTGGTTCCATAAAAAATGATAACCCATTCAGGGCGAGCAGAGCATTTATGCTCTATAATTTGCCATTGTTACCAAAGTAATCATGTATTATCTTATTTAAAAGCATGTTATTTTACCCTCTTCCTCCTCAGTTTTTTCCAACTGATTTAATTCAAGCAGTAGTAAGAAAAACCTTTCCTGTGTCTGATGGATGCAGAAAATTCCCTGTCCATCAGATTGTGGCTAAATTGGAAAAGAGATTGGTCTCTATTTATACAATATTAATCTTATCGATCGAATTGGCACAGAAACTTTATTTTGGCAAAATCATCATTAAATGTTATTCAGTTTTTTCATGCTGAGTAAAATGAATATTTGTAAAAGTTGGTATTATGTTCACATTAATAATCACAATAAGGAAAAACATTATAGTAAAACCTAAAACAAATACAATGGTACATGATGGGCATATTATTGATCTTGATTTCCCTCAATAAAATTAGTATTCCAGAACTGGTTTCATTTATCAGGGGGCACAACCCTTAAATCACTCTTCCCAAATACGTATACAAATCGATTATCAGGAGAATAGGCTAAACTGATCTGAATATTAGCTATACTTGAAATAAAGATAGTAGCATATATATAATGCCATTAAAAAGATCAAACTTTCCTGTGCCATCATGTTACAGTACTTACCACCTTATCTTTATTTCGTCAAATTAAAAGCCATATCATCTCATCTTAGCACCCCCAATAAAAAATACCCCAAAAATAGGTGTGTTTCCAAAACCGTCCCCTACCTAACACATTTTTTCCATACCTTACTTTTTTTAAGGATAACAGAAGCAGGAAAAGAGGTTTTCCTAGCCCGGACCTGTCAAAAAGCACATTTCCCTTGTATAAAACAACCATATTGTTATAAAATAGACATTTTTTCAGTTCCTGGGAGGTTGTTTCCTAAAAAAAAATGAAAGAAAAAGTTACCCCACCCCCCTATATACCTAGTTTTCAACCAGATGATCGGAAACACACCCATATATTTTTGGCCTTATATCATTCCACTCCCTGTAAAGATCTGATTAATTTAAGCTCAATTACTTTGCTCGATTTTAAATAACTATTTTGCCAGGAACAACGTGAAAAACAGTAAAATGATGCTCGATCCCTTAATAGGAATTTAACGACAAATTTCTCTGTACAGTAGTAGGATCAATCATTGTCACCATTCTTCAATAATTGGTTTGCCGGCAAGGCAAGCAAGGCTAAAAACACATATATGGATATGTGTTCCTGCCTCAAGGTGGTGGCACTGTCTGGTGTAAGCAATTGACACAAGCGTTATAGTACAAGAGATAAAATGCGTTATGTTTGATTATATTTCGCGCCCCATGAGGAGTGTTGTAATTAAGTCGCACATATCCTTACATAGGCTACATAGATTACATTTAAATTATTGTATTTGCCCGTTACCGTATCCTTATTTCATATCCTTATCTTGACAAATTATCCCTTAATGATATGCACAATTAGATGACAGGCTTCAGACATGTTCAGAGAAACATGCTATAGGCCTACTGAATGTGTACACGTCGTGCTGGGATTTATTTATCAAAATTACACCTACATCCTCTTTTAACAGAAATATTCATGATTCATTTTTATTCATCGAATTTTATATATGGTAGAACGGATTGCATACAATTTATTGCATCGATTAAAGATGAACTCTAGTTCAAAATGTACTGTTCTAACTAAGTGTTTTTTTCGCTTTGAAATGGAAGGCCCCAATTACATGCCAGCGCATTACTATTTTTCATATGACGCAAATGTATACACGACCAAGCAAGACTAAACGAGCAGTAAGTATACGTACATGTATATCTACAAACACTAGGTGGCATATGTAGATATGTACAACCATCACTACAGCACAACAAAACTGGGCAGGCATTGTATTTTCTTGCTTTCTTGGTAACCCCGCATGCACCTAGCGGAAGATCGATTCGAACGCACGGGGTACGAAAATCCCCACAGCGGTGGAAACGACGCTACAACCCCGAACCTCGAAAAACGACCGCGTCATAACCGCCCCCTACACACCCTCTGACCTCTGACGACCTCATGCCTAGGAAGGGGACGCTGCTGAAGGGGACGCTGCGTCGCCTAGCAAATGGAACCCCCGCCTGAGTATGACGTCACTTTTGGAATTGTGTTAGACGTCACTTTTGGAATTGTGTTAGGGGGACCCCTTTTGCAGAGGTAAAAGGGGTTGCGAAGAAAATACTGTGCAAAAAAAACAAGTGCATCTTGTGGCAAAAAAATGACCCATTTTTAAAATTTATTTATACAGGATATATGCGAGATTTGTGTTGCAGAAACACCGGGCAGAAACAACATCCGAGACTAAGGGTCAACATCCTGTAACCATAATTCCACTCTGGGTCGAGTATGACCCAAATCTGAGTAAAATGTTAATTCCCCTTTGCAGCTCTTTTATCCCAAAGCCGTTCAAACAACAAGCCACGGTCCTTGCACTAGGGATCACACCATGAAAAATTTATGTAGGTCACCGCATACATATAATTATATTCCATGAAATCGAGGGACGCTGTCCGTCGCTTGCGCTCATTGGTTAGTTTCGGATGTTCAACAGAAAGAAGGCTTCTGATTGGCTTAGCTTGAATGTTGTCAGCCGCTATTTCGATCAACCAGCGAGCGCGCCTGTTTCTGGAGCGTCGCAGCACACTTTTCAACAGCTCTTTTGAACACCAAGAAAAATCATCCTTCCTCCAAGCAAGTGGTGAGTTTTTGCTCGTTTTTAACCTTCTTCAACCCCGTATTTCATAAGTAAGACGTGACTACGGGTGTCTTAATCACCCGACTCTTTCACGGCGAAAAGATCTCGAAGTTTTCTCTCAGTATTCGGGGTAAATAGTCGCGGATATCCGTGGCCCCGCACCCCAAACAGACGCGGACACACAGCGTTTTGTTTATTTTTGCGCGTTCGCGTCCCCTGTTTCAGTCTTACGTAGAGAGTTAGCAACGCCACTGACGCTTTGTGGTGAATTGGACCGTAACATTGCAAGGTTTACTTTCTTAGTGGCTTTACTAATACTATACATGTACGTATACGCCGCAAAATGCTTGTAGGATCACAGATACTGCATCGGCCTACTCGGCTGCGGGAATCAAAACTTGGCGGTCTTTTGTTTAGGACGCGCAGTGGGCGTTCGGTGGCATCTGGGGTTCGGTTTGTGAGGGGGATCCTCTTTGTTTTTATTTGCTTTTCTCGTGCACAAACTTTCGGTAGATTTTCTTCGGAATCTTAGTTGTTTGGTCTTCTGAATTTAGTTCCCCAGTGAAATGGAGAGGAATCGATCAATTCTGACGCACATATATTTTATATATTAATGGCATGATGATATTTTTAAGTGGCTATATCATGGCATTAAATATGGCTAAAATCATATGATATCACTCATATGTTCAAACGTTCTCAATTCAAAAGTAGAAATCAAGCCGGTTCTAGCCAAACTTATTAAGTCAATTGAAGCAATGTGCGAATTGGTTAGATCATTCATATGTGAAAAGTATAAAAAAAAACAATGAGAGAAATTGTTATTCAAAATATCGTTGTGTTTCTAGTACATTATTAATACGGTATACCGTTGTCTAAAATCTAGGCTATCGCATTGGACGGGTCAACTTAATTTGGCTGGGGGTGGGCGCCCAGTGCAACATAATCTGATTTCCTATCCCCTCATCGATTCTGGGGAATATAATCGTTGGGTTCTTCCTGTATTCAGAATAGTTATAATTCGAGAGAAGCATGATGAATATCTATTATATTTGATCAATATTTTGATTGGTAATGGAGTCACTTGTTGCCTAACGAGAATAAACCTGCCCAGACAATGACAAACGAGTCCGCTCTACTACGTCTGCGCACTCGCATGTAAACACGCCACGTCACTTCATGAATATTTAATAAATTAACCCCCATTATTCAGGTCATCGGGTCGCATATATTACCGTGCGGAGTGAGGCCCCGCTGAGATGGCCCCATAGTGCACGTGTGGTAAATACCACAATTACTCCCCCCGTTACTGGTTAAACGTCGCTGATGAAAGCTTTATTTAAAGTGACCTTTGCATTTATAATTTCGCACATGCATAGCTACATGCAACTGATGCCTGTTTCTTCTTTGGTTATTTTTTCAAGTAGATCACTATCGGGTCACCTGTCAGCATAATTTAAAAGAGCTTCTAAAGTAGGCCCTATATTTATAGCTCTTTTCTAGCCAGGGCAATAGTGCCAATTTGTGTTGCTCCTTGATCCAAAGTAAAGGCCATTACTCACTATTACATTCTACAGTATGCAAATAATGCAGATTATATATACTGATCATTGGATGCATGCCGTTTTAAGTATACAATATATATATAATTTAATTCATTTGATTGTTTCTAGTTTCATTGTGTGGTATTTCCTATGAAAGAATTAAATGAATAATGTTGCTCTTATAGATACAACTTAACCTAATCATATTATACATGTAGGTTGACTCACTTACAATCAATTATATACAATCAATGGTATAAAAATAAGCCCACGTCATTGCAAACTTATTTGAGACGACTTTTCTTCTTAATTCAGCTTGGAACTCAGTGAATCGTAAAGGACAAAGATGGCAAAGGCAAAGAAGACAACAGGTAATTAAAACGGTTAATAGCAATGTGATTGTTTCGTTTTCGAATTAATAATGCCGCATATGATAATAGATACTTAATCAGTTATTATCTACATTTTCTGATGTCATATTTTGTTCTTTTACAGCGGCAAAGCCGAAAAAGGCAGCAGCGAAGCCTGCAAGTAATGCCAAAGTAACAAGTAAGTATAACGCTGTCAACAAACTTCATATTTTAATCACGCTTTCCAATTTCCAAACATGCGTAGACATGGTAAAAATGACGTGGTGTTCATTTAACATACTGACGATGTATAGGATGATGTATACTAGGTGAAATATCATAATAATTCCTTTCATACGATCTGATTATCAAATTAATTAATTTGCCTCCACAATTAATGAATTCATCGAATTTACAGAGGCCAAGGCAAAGAAGGCAGCGCCCAAGAAGGCCGCAAAGAAAGCAGCGAAGAAGACAGCAAAGAAGGCCGCAAAGAAGAAGTAAATCAAAACCCACAGGCCGGAGGATAGATGCATGTTGCGTGTCTGTTTGAAACTTTTTGAGATGAAAAACTGAGAAGATATGCATGGACACATATATGTATCCCGGACTGCATGCGAGGGCGCTGTAGTGAATATTAGCTGGACTGTTGTGCGTACATGCCTTCAGTCAAAATGTCTCCTCGTGAGTGAATAGTCTAGACCCTCATTACGCATTATTAGTCACAAATATTCATCAACCAACATGTATCCTCTCATCCATAGTACTCAATGTACAGAGCACGTTCTCTAATGTTTCAATAGCAACAACGTCGTATATGATGCTGTGCTGATGTCATTAATATATAATGTCGTTATCTAGGACCGCTAGTGCACGTACAGGGTATAGATAAAATATTTTTGTCTCTTTGCACCGTATGGATCTCATTCGTCCATCTGGGAAAATACAGATCGTTCAAAAAAGACTGACAAAGAATATTTATTATATATTTTGTCGATAAAGTGTTGATCATTTTGGTACGTTTTATCATTACTGTTATAGTATGACACCAAGTGGTACTATTTAAGCCTTGTACTCGGGTGACAATTTCGATATGGTTTAAGAAGAAAAAAGGAATGAATTTTATTGCACAGTGTAAAATGTTTGTTTAACGTGTCGAATGACTTCAAAGGTTATGCTTCGTAACAGCATGCAAGTGAGAGGCCAATATTAAGCTCACTAGCGCCACACCTTGGAGGATTTGAGAACTAAGTAGTTTCTCTGGGTTATGCACCAAGGACCATCAGTAGCCTAATATTGTCTATAACTGCTCATAGATTACTCGGGCATCGGAGGCCTAATAATTGAGGAGTAATTGAAAGCGGTGTATCAAGACCAACATTGAGATACATACTTGCTTTGATTAAAAAGAACCAAAGGGGAATATTAATTGAAATTATAATCCCCACCCATAACTTTCTGTGTGGCATCAATATACATCATTTTAAAAAGAATTGGCTTGGCCCCCAATCTTAGTAGGCAGCTGTGTATCATAAATCACTGTTTTGTCATGAATAAACGATGCGAAAACAAATAAGTCTTATGAATATGGATTCACCTGTCCCGAACATTCATTACAAGTCCATAAGTAAGCTACGTGTGGATAGAATCTGCAAGCTATGTATAATACTATACATATATATATATACCTCCACGATAGAATAACGAACAACAGTCCAAATACTAATTTGAAAGCATTCTTTTGCATCTTTTATTAGATCACTTTCCAACTTTTACAAAACATCCAAGCGTTTCCTAGAATTTTGCCGTGAGAGTAAGTCCTCACAAACAAAAAAGAGATTCCATGCTTTTCGATTAACACGTTTCAACAATAATTACAAACATTTGATTACGATATACCATATTTATCGGCATAACTTAAATATGGTTTGCACCCTCTACATAATTTACAAGTAATTGAGGAAATGTGCTTTGACACAAGGAAATTAAATTTCAAAGCGTATCGTTAAACTTAAAAATATCACCGAACTAGAGGCAAGGATAGGTATGGATCGACCTCGACCTGAAAAGGTTTTAATCCAGGAAAAGTTTGATTGAACTGATGAATGGTTATAAATAGACCCCATCCCAGTTTAATATATGGAACATGCGAATATCTGTTTCAGAGAGGCAGTTTGGCACAGAATCGTCCAATGCAACCGTTTATTATTTGTAGCCCATTAAGCTCAGACGAAATCTTACAATTTAATTGTTTAAACATATTTTTACTGCAGTGTAGTATGTAATTTCCATGGGGTTTAGACACATCACAGCTCCACATATAATACATACACGTAGCTATACAAAAACAAATGTATCATTAACCTTACCAGGAAGATCTCCCCACAAAACATATATTCAATAAATTAATCAATCACAATTATCCTACCTTCCATTACTTTGTTGCGGAAAAAATGGGGAGGGGGGGGGGGGGAGAGAGATTCATTTTTCGAATATTGTGTGCATCAATGGCGCTCATAAAATCATTTGCCTCTACTTGTGGAAGAAATATAGGAACGTTTTGTCCCACTTAATATTTAATGAATTACCTGAACACTATATGCATACAAACCATCGTGGCTGACAGTCTATTGATATAAATGAACAATGTGATTTCAAAGGCATGAGAACAGTTCTAATACATACAGTCCATTGTCATGTTTATATGGGTGGCAAGAAGAGTATGTACGGAGTTGCATGTTATACTTTCAGTCTATAACTTTGGCGGACTTTCAGTGAACAAGGCAGCAATATATATCATGTTTCTACATATAGGAGCGTATAAACTAGTCAGTTCCTCGGGGTTTCCTATATTGGCATCCACGGGCATAGGGTATTGATTTGTCATAACTTTATGTTTTTCAACGTATATCAAGGTAGCATACTGGACGCACAAGTCGCAATAACAGCAATACATAATCTGTACAACTTTCATTCAACGGGGCTTTTCTTCGAAACTTTGCAGACTTCTATGACTGAACACCTTAATTTGTGATTTGGAGGTCATCCATACACCGCACATGCATGCTTAGTCTTCAAGATGGCTTCCGTCAGCAATCGCTATCATTTATGAAATAACTTTTTCAACACAGATCCAGTTAAATCTAAATATTTATAATTTGGCAGGACCAAACCCGTCTAGCTTTGTCGATGTTTAACAAGGTATCCCACTATGTTACATGCCATTGAAACTTCGCAAAAGCAATCATTGCTTTAACAAGAATGCACATGCATCTTCCAGAAAGGGGAAATTTGGTAAAACACTCAAGTACTATTTCTACACCCACACTTATTCTATTTAAGGAAGGTTCCTCTATCCCATTAATCCTTAAATTAAGTACGCATGTATGGTCTAAAGATGACCCCATTTCTCCACACAATTGCATTACTTTACAAACCTGATTCCTCAATTCTCAATAATAAAAGAAATGGGTTGTGAAAGAACCTTCCGTCGTTCCTCTAAATTCCTATACCGTCATTATTTAAGTTCCTTACTCAGACTGACTCAGAGAGTGAATGCTTGGTATCTGTATACTTCTCTTTATCATATCTTCTGCGCTCCTTCAATAAATATTTGGGACTAATTCTCCTATACAATATTGGTGAAGATGTCTAGATAACTAGCCTGTCTTCTGGTGAATCTGAGGGTGGGGTGCACTTATGAAGAAACCTGCAATATCAATAAGATATGGTATGATCATGTGCACTTATAAGACTTCAAACATTTCCTATTTTAAGCTATACTTGCGAACACTGCAAACAAAGCACCACCACCGTATACGGAATACCAAAGGCATTTCAAGGAGCTAAATTTTTTGTAAAAAATGGAAAAGAAGAAAACAAATCTGAAGGACATGGATCCATCAGTTATGCAATGTTTTGCAAAATATCGGTGTCAAATCTGTAGGAGTACAATATAGATTTAACTTAATACACATCATGCGCACACATGGATACTTGTTTCGATTCAAAGCCCTGCGATTGAAAGTTTATCTTGAATCATGGATCATCGCCAACTAATTTAATGAATAAAACCTTTTTTAAAGAAAATGCATAAAATCGATAGGGAGAATTAATGTTTACCGGCCACGGAGGCTCAAAACATATCTGCATTTCTTGGTTGAAATACATAAAATTAAAAATGACCCTGCGATGTATTGCAAGGTACCTAGATACGTGCGCCACAGAAACCACAAAAAAATGTATGAACACAGGATAAATCATAGAAATTCCGGCGATAGTCACCGCATGCATTTACAATAGACAGTTTCAACTTAAGCCAGAGTTTCCTATCAAGAGATGATTTCCACTCTATCGCATGCCTTATAACTACTGTTATACATACACTTTAAAAATTCATATTGATTAATTATCCTTCATAGAATTGAAGATTAGTAGTTATTATCATTAATGGCACAATGTTTATTATATAATCTAATGTGAACACTATAGGGTTATCAATTATACTTATTCTGACTAGAATTGGTGACAAAGTACAAAGGCTGGACCTACGTACGTATTATCCAATAATAATAATTATTAATATTATCACAGAGTGAAATTGCCATAAGGAGATGTTATAAGCAAGCAAGTTCGTGTCAAAAGAATGGAGTGGATCGATCGGCCATCTCAATGACTAAAAGCATTTATATTTGATTAATATCTGATTATCGATGGCTTGGAGAACTCCTTCCCCCTCCTCCACCACCCGTTGAAGCGACGGGAAGTTTAGAATGGGACTTGGTTACTTCAGCGGCCTTAGTTTTCCCCACATTCCTCGCAGAAGTTGGCCGCGAAGTCCTAGGCGAGCGACTGCTGAAAGAATGGCTTTTTCTTACATTTGTTGTGGCCTTCTTTTTATTTTGTTTCTCATTTTCTTTGGATTCTGACATAGAATTAAGAGACGTCACTGAAGGCGCCCGTTCAATAGAATCACCAGAGCGAGTCATGGCATCACTTGAACTGCTTTGTGATGGAGAAACGTTATTGAGGGAGTCAAGGTCATAATCTCCCTTTTCTGATTGTGGCGATTTTTCTATTTCTTCCTTGTCAGGACTTCTTTTAGGAGTAGCGGGGGTATTAGTATCTTTTTCTCTAACTTTAGGCTTAGCTCTAGGAGTACCGTTTTCAGTATTGGAAATCAGCGACGTCGTAGACGACACGCGGTCAATGCCATCTGACCTTGGGGTACTAACCTGCTTCTTTTTTGGTATTTGGCCATGGAGGGGCTTTATACCAGCACTTCTTGGTGCCTTCTTAGCTGGCGTCGTTGGCCTAGAAGTGGGTCTGGACACGGGTTTAGTCGGTGACCTCTGTCCAGGCGTGGGAGTGTGTGTAGGAGTGGGAGCGGGACTTGTTGTGATTTCTGAAGGGGGCGCTGCACGCTGGGGTGCCACGACGAATGTTGCAGTGGAGATATCAGATTTTGGAGAATCTGGTCTCTCAAAGGGTTCTGGATCAAAAGCTGGAATGACAAATGCCTCTCCTCTTTGTTCTCTGGTCTTGCCGTTAGCGGTCGGGGAAGGGGGCGCATCAATGATGCCCTCCCACGGTGGGCGTTCTTCCTGAGATCGCCTTTTAATCTTTTTGGGAGTTTCTACAATTTCGGGTGGCAGTTCTGGATTGATGCCCTCCTCCTGCATTTCTATCTGCTTGCGGAGTTTGGCCAAGCTAATTTCATTGTCTTCTACCTCTGCCTCTGGGGGCCATCTATGGCGTAAACAGGACTTCCTGAATTCAGAGACCTCTATTAAGGAATCGATGTGCAATCTAAAGTTAAGTCCATGTGGCCAAATGCAGTCATGTTTCAGAATGAGATCATTTTCCATAACTCTAAGAACTCTTTCATCATCTGTAAAAGTAAAATCATACAACAATCCATTAGATTGATCCTTTTTCATAATCGCAGATTCCATAACAGTAGTGGTATTAAGAGTAAAATATTCAAGGTTTATAGGTATAAAATAGAGATCTGTCGTCTCCCGGGTTGGGAGGGGGTAGTAGTACATCGAGTTGGGGTACAGCTGGCGCACAGAGGGGAGGACGAGGGGGGAGACGGAGGAGTGTGGGAAGAAGTGAACTATAGGGATGAGAGGTGAAGGGTGAAGGTTCGAGAATGGGAGAGAGGATGTACACTCTGTACGGTAAGTGTTGAGAGTAAACATCAAAGGTGGCCAATATGGGGTGCCGCTCCCAACACATCTCGTACAGAGTAGGCCTATAAAGGGTAATGGAAATACTGCTGATGGGGGAGAACTTGTTTAGTCCCGCATAGATTCAATTAAATGAATTGAACCGATTGCGCCATCAATACAATCTAGAAGAATTTGACTATTGCAGCAATAGTCTTGGCCTAAATGATTTCTAATGTACACATTTGTAGGGTGCTGGGTAATTTTAGGACTTCTGCAGTAAATAGTAATTTACGGTATTAATAGTATTGTCACGAGTGTATGTCAAGTGAAATTTTACATACATACACTACATTTTTACAATATCATAAAAATCATGTTATTGCCAGACCCGGAGACAGCTCCATGGAATGTATCGAGCATATTGGAAGTATACCGCTAATTTACAGTAGGAACAGGAGTTCCATCTCGAAAAACAACATATCTTCACAATACATAACATTTCCCCCGTATACAAGAGATGCGGTAGGCCTATATACAGTTATATTATGCTTAATTGATTAATGTACGATGAACTACATAGACTGATGCAGGTTTAAAGGAACTTACCGTCTCTACTAACTGGCATAAAATAAAAGTCCCAATCTGTGGACATAGATATGACGAGCAACGCTGCAAGGGGCTCTGTGAGCCCCCCTTCAAATGATGCCTTCAGCTTTTCCCCTACGCGAGAGAAGATCTTGTCAGCACGTCCAACAAATTGGAAACATTGATGCTCCTTGTGTTTAAATACATACAGGCCTGGTCCCTCTATTTTCTCAGCTACTGATGCAACCTGAAGGAAAATATACACACAGAAAAAGATCAATTCCCTTTGCTTTATAATGGCATGCTGACATCATGCAGTATTTTGGACCATTCTATATTTATAAGAGTAGTATGTGCAGTAATAGTTGAGTAATTTCCCGTAAGATTAAACTATTATTTGGCACACGAATAACGCGAACAAAATTAGCCAGATAATTACAGCCTTTCTTAAAGAAAGAGGTAAAGTAGAAATTGTAGTCGCACGGCCCAATGCAATTGGCCCAATGCATGCAAATTGGATCGACCGGCACGTCAATTTATTTCCTTTATCAAAATTAATGATTAACTTTTACGTAAAGAAACCGTATGAAATTGAATGTAATTTGAGTAAGATTTATGCAATCTTTAACAGTTATAAAATAATAAAGTAAAGTAATTATGGTTCGTGCAATATGCACAGGAGACTGCCCTTGGGGATTAAATTGGGGATTTTTAGCGACCTGCAGCTTTCTGATGAAGTCAGCTACCAGCGTCTTTACTGGTCTACTGAATGCATTTGCCCCTTTAACAGTTAAAAGATACTTATAGAAAATTAATAATGTACATCGACAATACATACGGTTAACTGCCCACTCGGTGGGTGTCTGGCTACCCATGCCTTGGCCTTGGTGATGAGGAGTTCCTTTAAAGCCGCTGGCTTTATCTTCCCTGCAGAGTATGCATTTTTATGATCACCCCACCATCCAGATTTTATTCTCATGTCGAGACTCTCGATTCTTTTGCTGTTTAGAATTTGCTTGTAATATATACAGATCTCCGCGAATCTCATACGATCTGACTCGTCATCGAATTCCTCGTCTCTGAATTTGAGAGTCTGAACACAATCACAGAGAGCTTGAACTTCTTTGCTACATGAGCCATAGTCATCTCTGTTACCATCAATGACAAGTTTTTTGAATTTGAAATAGTCAATGTTTTTCAGGTTGATCCGAGCGACCGCCATGGTCTGGGACGCCACGTACTTCTCAGAGTTGGATAATGGCCTCTGCGGCATCTGAAAAAAGAAATGTAATATATTTAATCAAAGCGTATTGGTGAATTCTTAATAATTCAATGAGAAAATTGGTTATCAAATCCAGGCCCAAACGTAGAGATTACAGAGACGTAGAGATATAGAAGACATGTATACTCCCTTTCTCCAATCTATGTAAATATGAAATTCTACATATTTCTATACTAATTACCAATACAATTAAATGGTGTATTCTACATAATATAACTATCCTTCACAATTATAGAATTACATTATGAATAGACGTTAACTGTGTGTTATGTGTAAATATAAATGTTAGCTAACATTTTGTACAATATCAAAATTACTTTCGCATTTATTGGAAGAAAATTACTCAATTTATAAAAAAAAATGTAAAAAAACTAAACTTGTTATACTACAATATAATTTCTTCATCGCCAAAAAACAAAAATACCCGACTGAAGCAATTTGATCGCAATGATCGCTAAAGACAATAAAAAGCTTGAAGCAAGTGACCACATGATGATGTTGCATATGCATTTAATACTTGATGAACAATAGGTATATTTCTGGTTGTAATGTCTGAATGGCTTCAATGGGTTTTCGAAATATTATGATGATTCATCTATAAAACCTCTTTTCAAATACAATCAGCCACACATCTCAAAACGAAAAACCAAGGAAGCCTTTTGGGTAATTTATATCGAAGCTGTTAATGAAATAATGAATTAAAGAAGAGTGAAAAGCCGTGAAAGAAAGTAAAATGAAAAGAAACCATTTCTAGGATACAGAATACTCATGAAGCTCACTTTTTCTGTGGGTGACGTGTGTGACATAGTGCTAAATACCTTGTTGTTAGTTCTCGGTTTCATCTGTAAACGCACAAAATGTTCCATGAAAAATATCACAACCTTTGATAACATCATTCAACAACAGTGATTTTTTTATATGAAATATAAGACACATTTACCTGTAACCACATAAAGTCCTTTCAAACAATTTCCAATGATACATATAATATATTATGATATAATATATGTATAATGTATAACTATATGTACACACAGGTGAATACCTATAAATAACTATGTTTTCCTATACCGTAGTGGCCCGTTTATAAGCCGGGACCTGTTTATAAGCCTATCTCGAATGCAGGCCGGGGGTATGAGGGTCATGAAAAAATAAAATCCTCTAAAATTTAATTCTCAATTAAAAGCCTATCTCAATTGCAAGCCGGGGCTAAAGGGGGGTCGAAACAAATATAAGCCCGGGCTTATGAACGGGCCACTACGGTAATAGTATTTTCCGTGGGCTTTCAAAGAAACGGATTACAGTATTCTTTTAGGTTAGGCGGACGGAAAACCAACCATGCAGTCGCTATACAAAGATAACGATTTTCTAATGACCTAATGTTTGTCAGCTGATCTGGCAATGAACATCACAGGTTACCATAGGAACGTTTATACTCATTCCTTCCACAAGTAGTCATCTCCCACCTAGGTAATATAAACAGGTGGAAGATTGGTTGTCTTGGCTATCTAGGCTGGATAAATAGCAGCAGGTCCTCTGAGTGAGCAAGCGTATAGCTAACCCGATTAATCTTCTGTATCTTGCCAATCCCGATAAACATACTTCATAAACTGATTCATGCTATGAGTAAGTGTATCACAACTTCCAAACCTGTAAGTGATCAGTTACGAACATGCCTGTCCGATGCATGTAATGTCTTTTGTGAAGAACTTCCATATTATTCCCTCTCATATTACTTCTTCCTTTCATAGATTAAAAGATCCTCCTCTGTCCAGATTCGTGAATACACCATTCTGATTGATTGACATTTCTCATATCTAGGGCACTACGACACACATAAATGATTGAATCTGCCTATGATGATTATATCATTCTATCGAAGTTATAGATTAAGAACAATAAGGCCGCGTTGTTAATGTAGACATAGACGAGTTATCATATCAACTCAAGGTTAACTCTCTATGACCAATACCTAAGACTCCTTATTCCTAACAACTTTATCACTTCTGAAGATCACACTTAAATAAATGTACAACTACATCAACAAAGATGAAGTGTCTTAAAGAAGATAGCATACATTTGTTCTTTCACTTTTAGGCCTATGACTAAGTAACTTATCGTGCAACATGTAAAAAGAGGTAGGCCATGGGTCATGGAAATACACTTAATACCCATATATGATAGTGAAACTAGCCCATCCTGAGTTTATAAGGAAGGATGATATTATTATCATGACATATTGAAAAACACTGACATACAACTGTCAACTGACATACAACTGTAATGTCTAAGACAGATCGACATGACTATTTTTAATAAGAGAAAAAAAACAGTGAGTCTGTAATGAATAGTTTTTTCTGTTGGCATTTAAACGGGGTGTCAGTATTAGGAGTGAATCTGCCTGCCAACAAGAGATCCTCTGCATTGATCGGTGCCAGGTCAAGTTCCGGGCATTCCAACACGTGCAGTACACTTGTACCCCGCTGTACAATATACTATATTCGTACCAAACTCTGGGGAAGCTATTATACCCAAACCCATAGATCTACATGTTTGGATCATGATGTTAACCAAATATTGTAGAGACCAAGCAAGTGCACAAATTCGTACAAATCAGTCGAGTTTAGTTACCCATAATTTGGAGATGTCAAGAATAGGTAACTAAACTATTATTAATTTTGAAGAAACAATCGGGTACAAAGGGTTAAAGAAATTTGATCAATATACTTCCAATTTATGTACCATAGCGCTAAACAAACTGCGTTGTTTGTCAATAAACATAACATAAAATTAATCGCTTTATTTTTAAGTAATGATGACTATCATCAATGGGTTAGTTTCGTGACTTCCCTCTTCAATGCGGTCCTGTATAAAATCCAGATCCTACTAGTCATGAATCTATTATGAGAGCTTAGGTGGGCGTGGCGCCCTGTTTTAGCAGAAGCCTTCGCACAGGGGGCTTTTTTACTAGTCTGTGTCGGCACTAGTATCTACCTTCTAGACACGTGGGTTTCAAACGATCATCACTTCCCTAAATAAGATCCAGATAGTGCCAGGGGAAAATGATAGGAAGCAGTGTTGCCTTTTTAAACAACACTTCAATCCAGGATAATTTTAGGACAGGCTCCAAACGGAGTCTTCTTCTTGAATCGATCCGCCACATTCCCCATCCAATAAACTCTAAAACCTTGGTGATTCACGAGGACCTAAACATTTATTGGAATCGGGATAAATAGCAATAGAAATAATTTAATGACCTTTGCAACAAAGGCGCCTAGAATTTATACTAAATGTTTTAGGACCGACAAGGGTGGTGTCGTACGTTTGGTAATTGTAGATTTCGAATTATTTTATATTTTATACGGTAAGAAATTGATAATTTATGTTAAAGATACTACGCAGTATAAATCATTTTAAAATCGATATGGTTATAAGCAACATAATTAGTTAGTTTGCACATTATTCAGGCCTGGGCCGATTTCATTCCTATAAGCACTGATATATTTACAATTTGACTAATTCACATGGTGAACAGATGCTATTGTATTGTAAATAATATCGGACTGGTCTATCCCCAAAAGAGAAGGGAGATCGCTTGCAGGATGGACAAACATCTTCAAGTGCCGCTCCAGGAAGACGCCCGTTGCTTAGCAACGTGACGCACTCCTTAACGAAACGTCGAGGGCGTCCGTCTGTGAAGGTATAAGGGGAAGGATTTACGTTGACCTTCCACAAAATGAGAAAAAACACCCCACTCCTAAATTCCCTCGCTATTGTCCAATTTCTTCCACTCGAGGAAGAAGGCCGTTAACTGCTCCGGAGATCTAGGCTTATACATGTATAGCATTGCCATTTTGTTACAGGCGAAATGTAGCCTAGGAAATCGTGTGGTGATACTTATACAGAGTGTCTGTGTGAGTTACAACTTAAGAACAATATTATATCAGTCATATACTGAAACGTATAGGCCTACATATATCTATGTAATGTATTAAAGATATACCGTAGCGTTAATGTGAGGGCTTATAAGGAGATTCTCTATATATTCTGTTATCCTTGGGCGACATTTCTCGTTTATTGAATCAGAATAACTCCAAATCTATAGTGTCATCTCTGTGAGAATGGGGAGTTCATCAAGAGAATTAAGCTTCATCCAAATATTGGAACGGTATATTGATGTCAAGGACCAGGGAATCTGTAGAACGGACGCTGGCATGATAACAAGATTGATCATGGACGAACATGTGTATAGAGGTCGATGGCCAAGTCCATGAGTTAATTAGTACCATGTTCCAGCTAGTAATGGTGACTACCATAGCCAATGATTAGCATGATTATGTGCGAGTGATACTGAGGAAAATGGTTCGGTTTTATCGGAGAGTTATAAAACAAGGGTCTGAACGAGATTAACCCTTATCTAACAGTTCAAGGGTTGAATACACATAAAGAAGCTATATATTGTATTGATTGAAGGATATGGAATTGTTCGCGTAGAATAATTGTAATTGCTATTTACTTATGGACACTTCCTTGACATGAAACACACCTTTTATCCCCGCACCAGGACAGAGCAATCAATCATCTCCGTACGTACCAGATTAATTATATATAACGACAGCCTAATTAATTGGAGTGTCAGTATAGACTGTAAATATGACTTAGGTATAAGAATGGGGTATCTATCTTTTTTGAGAAAGATATAAGAAAAACCAAGTAGCTGGCTCGTCTAGATTGGCGGAGAGCCAGTTGGAGCCAGACTAGTTCAAACAGCTTGCATGGTGGCCTCTGGACTAATAGTATTCCCAGATAATGATAACAGTTTGTTGGAGTAGCTCTAGCCTGCGGTGTTGGCTTTTCGGGTGGAGAGGATTGGATCCTCAGAGTACCGACGCTTCTCTGTGTGTATCACTGACTTACCGAGCACATCTGGTTTCGGTGGCCTTAATAATAATTGGGTAAAACCATTCAGGAATTCATGGCATAAATACAATTAACATTCAGAAACCTGGGAATCACTGGTGAACGATTCCATTGTACATGTACACTGAACTTTATAGGGGAAGACAGGTAGCAGTATAGGCGACGATTTATTTCTTTAATTAGCACTTAACGATGCCATTCGAGAACTCTCCTATTGATTAGAGCACTAAACAGGTATAGCAGATGTCGTCCGCAAGATTGAGAAGAGAACAATTGGTTGCCGATATTCCTAGTATTATTTGCGTCAAGAGCACGAGTTCTAATATTTGTTATTAGCTGATGTAATGAAAAACAAACAGAAATGCAAGAATATGAAATTCCATGCGCAATAGTAATTCACTGACTTCAGCCCCGTGAAACATAATCAAACCATCCCGTGTAATTATTGAGATAGGAAACAATTACACCGGTTCTATAAAGGCGGGAAGCCCATGGAGACTAAATAGTGGCAAAGCACTACAGTAAGACGATCAATGGAGTATATATACATCATATGACGGTTATAGAATAGAAACCTTGGGGACGGAAGGAAAGCAGCCTATATAGTCCAGACACAAATACGTAGCAATCCTTTCATGATATAATATCAGAGGTATAATTGGTATTTGGAGGTGGAATAGCCTAACTCCGAACATTCGGTGCACTGCAGCCATGCATTTTCTTCTCATGTGTGATATGATTCTTTTTATATTACTTAGTCGGCCATCGTATTTTAGATTTTCCCATTCGTGTCTTAATGACCGTATCTTTTAAAGGCTGTTCTTGGAACGCGATGGATAGGACTGTTCGTCGATGCATCTAATTTCTGTCTCAATGATGAATCCAAGGGTGCAAATCTAGTAAATTTTGCAATTTGCTGGAATTGCCAATAACATATTCCGAAAATAAGAGGAGCATTTGTATCACAATTCTAGATACCACACAGGACATCAACTGGTATAAAACTATAGTACACATCGCCCTTAGTGTACTCTCATATCTTAGTATGTTGAAGGCGCAGGAGGGAACATCCTACAGAGTGACTCACCAAGTTAATATGGACTCGAGAATAATATGGATGTTTAGGCATCACCATGAGTAAGGACTAACCCAGCGTTATACCCATAGCCGTTACTCCAACGGATTATGAGCATAACACCAGCATGATAATATCAATTATATCATGCAATTGAGCTGTCATTCTGCCCATGAGATAACACTATAAAGTACTGACTGGACAGTGCTCGCGTTACATATTCTCATTGCACAATACAAGAGGAAATGTATAATATGTACATATAGTGTCTTCCTAAAGATTTCTTAAATTGAAATTTAAAAAATGGGAAGATTTGAGCCTATCCATTACAGCATGAAGGCGGGGGCCATGACTAAATATGATCTAGTGAATGTTGAGTCCCAGTTTAAACACATTATTTTCCTAACATCACTCTCGTTGCTAATATTGATATATATAGGAAAGACCTATTTTGTTCGTTTTGGTGGGCTGACTCATATATACATTATGTATTATAGGCCTAAACATAAGACGACACAATATATGATGGTGTGAATTGTGATATGTATGGAGTCAGTGCTAGCTCAGCTTGTTCTGGCCTTATCATGACTGGAAGCTTTTTACTGCTGTACGTATCCACAGCCCGCGCGTGAGTAGCACTGGCAAAAAGTCGCCTGCGACAGGTTCCACTACATCCGGTGCAGTGTTGAAGCACCTGTCGCTTAGTTCTATAAACCATCATACATGTGGGCAAAGTTATATTTAAAATTATGTTAACATGATATGGACATGAGTTCTTTTGGTACAAATGCGTGTATATCAGTTTCCAAAGAACATAACGTCCCGGATACACATGTTTTACCGTCTCGTGATATTTGTGAATGAAGCTTTCATAATTATAAATGCGAAAATGTAACACACATTCGATCTGGGCGTTTTATCAAATACTTCCCATATAGTTAACCTACACTTAGCCTGGATTGGATTTATTTCCAAGTATCGTCTCATTAATGTGTTTCCCATATGCTAAGATATTTCTTGAGTCGTTGACTTCGAAATATATATTTATAAACAATGCCCCCGTCTCATAACAAACTGCGAGCGCAATATAAACACTGAAAAAGCTACTCGCAGATTGTTATGCAACGGGGGCATTATAATAATAATGGTCTAGGCCTATAGCTAAGACCATGAAACCAACGAGGAGAAAACATAACTTTGCTAGCAACTGCCCCATGAAAAGTTCTTTGTTTTTTATCCTCCGCAAATGTGCATTATTTATGTACTTGGGGAACGTCAAAGGGGAAATAATTTAATGGGTGCCCCTTTCGCATTGAAAGTCCATCGACATCTCTCGCTCGCTCTATATAGCTCGATCTCTCCCTTTCTCTCCCGGTGCCATATTGCTTTTATCTCGACCGAGGGCTTCAATTTCACGCATAGTTTCATGATGCTTTTCATTCGCACTTGAATTCTTTCATCTTCACTGCATCCATATAACACAATTGCCGGCATCGGATGAACTCGTTATAAAACACTCACTATAATTATAACTATGTGAAACTGTTCGGTCTTTAAAGTTCTTCAGAACTCCCGTCGGGATACACGACGCTGAATTGAAGCTTCAGGAGAGGTATATATAGCAACTGCATACTGCTAAGGACCCCTCAAATGACCAGCTCTAGTTTGCCGTTCATTTGAAAGTTATTAATCGGTATTAAAAGATATTTATATTCGTGATAGGACTGTTTTGTTATTTACAAAACATCAGGTTTGTGAGGCTAGATCACGGTTTCACCCTTACCCACACTGCAAAGGAACTCCTTACATATCCTCCCCTGCTATGTATAACATAACCAACTGTCGGCCTATAATTTAGTAGTAATTCTGTGTTTCCAATACGAGGGGTGAGCGTTAACGTTATAACACACTTATCGATCAGTTTGTGCACGAGCAAACCTCTGGGTACAGTTGGACACAGCCTGGTTCGTCCATATAGGCTTCCGAATACATCTATAAACTCCCGGCTGTATAATCATTGAATCCATAATCGATAAGTCAATATTATAATCAACACAATATCATCAAGAGTATAGTTTGATGATTAAAAAACTGATTTATTTAGTTTATTGGTTAAAGAAACTGAGTAGATTGATTACATTTGTTATTAATTATTTTGAGTTTTATTATCTTTATTGTCATCATAATTTTTAATTCGGTGAAACATGGGGATAAGGTCTGGCACATGTTTAAATAGGAGTTTCCTCCACGTATATTTTGCGTACATTTCGAGTATTGATATAAAGCTTCTGAACAATATAATTATGATACTTCGTAGTTTAAAAAATCACCAATATTTATATCATACAAACTATTGCGTGAGTATTTTTCCAACGATCAGGTGGTCCCTTTCATATGGAGAAGGGGTGGAAATGATAAATGGCACATATAGCTTTGAATGGGGTGGGATAAAGACCGCAGAATATTTTGGCACACTTTTAGGCACCAGAAAATGGGCCACTTAAGCATGTGGCCATACTATGCCAATTTCTATTTATTTGCATTGGCCTTTCCATATGTGACAAACCATGTCAGCCCTGTATACTGTCTGTCATGATAGCAGCTGTACTGTATACAGATAGGCTTGTGTTCCAGAATACTGAGATAAAGTTCACAAGGGTTTGGCTGCATATAGAAATGTATAGGTCAGGCTGTCAATATCAAAGGAGAGGGGTTTCCTTGAACTCAGTGGTGTAAATAAGGGTATTTTTTGTTGGCTTTTAGGTCCAAAGCTCAAGACTATAAGCGGTTTTCCCGTCAGCGGGAATAGACTGATAGATATACATGTAAACCAGCTAGATTGATCCAAAATAAACAATGCATTCTCACAGTATGATCAAAACATAACATAAACATGTATACCTAAGCCTTTGAAAATAGGATTATAACGTGACTGGACTTTTAGTATTTATGGGCTCAGCATATATTTAAGTCCATCTGGGTCTATAGGAATAGGGAATCCTATTACCCCAGTGTATGTTGCATAGACTTTACAGTGTCAACAGTTAAACTTGTTTGTGGATATATCTGTAATAAACATATGAGTGATGAAGGCCGGAGGGTAAAAGCGTTTGACATGTTTTAAGAATGAGGACCGATTTTATGATGGACAATTGCTTTGTTTTGACTATGTATGTTATGATGATATGGAGACCTCCATACCACTCGACTCCTATATTATGTCTATACATTGTGGAAGGGAGCGATATAGAGAGCCTTGTAGGGGTCAGTGAGTGCACAGGTGAGATAATCAATGTTCAGGCAGGTGAGAAGAGGGAGGCAGTGAAGCGTCTGTAATTTATAGCACCACAGCAAAACTTGACATAATAGATGCGAATCCCTCTTTTCTAGGCAGTCATGCATTGAGTGACATGGAGCAATTCATAACGAATATATGTATGTGATACATGTACATACATGTTGATATTATCATTAGTTGATTATCAAATTAGGGTGTGTATGCATGCCTCAAGTTCTGCCAATCTCTAACTTGCGCCTGACTTACATTTAGTTTGAATCATGTCAATGTACATCACGAAAATGTCATTCCCATAGTTGAACAAATCCATTATATATATAGGAACATGTTTTAGGAAATTGAAATACGTTGATGACTGTCTATAGTAAACCTAAATGTCGAACCTACATCAAAATAAAGGTCAGTCAGACTAAAAACAATACATTTGTTTCCCTACATGTTGGTGTACTCATAAACAAGAAAGAAAATCGATATTTATTAGTATTTGCCTAATTGAAATTAACTCAATTTTGATTGGTATCATATATAACAAAAATGCACAGCAGTATAGCTGCTATCATGCCAAGGGGTAATGATGTTAGTCAAAATAGGATTTATGACACGAAGAGACACAAGTCGGAAGTCCCTGTCATCCATGCACCATATTCAGGTCGGTCTCATGCAAGGGTAGAAAAGTATGTATACGCAAATTATACCTTTCCTTTAATATCCGCTGATGAAATAGAGAGAGGATAGATGATAGAATTTAGTGGAATGCAGTTGTAATAGATCCAAAACGACCCATTGGGGCATGCGTTTAAGTGATTATTTACTCCTAAAATGTTACTGCCAGTGTTTTGAAGCACACATATATGTTAGATTGGAGAAAATTTCCTGACTAAAGTATGTAAAATGCAGAATTATGTTATCAGTAGTCCACAGAACAACCAAATAATTTGATGATATAACATGACATAATATCAATATCATACAGTCATGCTGTGTTACAATAAACATGGATGGGGGTTACCCTTTCATGCCTTTGGTCTCGTGTGGATCACCCCACGAAGACATTTTACAGTTTATCCTATGACGTATTGCTCAATGATTCATACTTGCTCCATTTACATATTTTAGGAGATCCTACTTGTCTTGCTGGGTGATACCATTGTAAACAAGTGTCACCTCTACCTGACCTCAATACCGAGTTCTGTGTTAATTAGATATCTTCCACCTATTGACGACGTTAATCAACTTATGACGTAATCGCATCCATAGCCGATCTTGTTATACAGAGAATACCATTTCATCACAGCTCGAATGTATATAAAATCCATGTATGCCAGATCTTTACATTCAGATATTCATCCAAACACACATTTTGTTTTGGATTATTGATAAGCCCCTCCGTAGAATTTGCTTTGATCTCCCCCAGGTTCAACACACATCAGGGCCTGTCCCATCGATTCAATCTAGGGTCTATGATATTGACTGGTCGATATTCGGTTACAGAAAACAAGCTCCGATCTAGAGTGCAGCGAAATTGCACAAGGAGTTATTATTGGAACTGTAGTGGTTGTTTTATTCTAGGAAAATGCCTTATCTGCTGCGCTAATTTTAGACCGTTAAGTCATCCCTTCATTATGTCGGTAAGGAATTGCTATTACCATTCTAGCGAATCTTATCATTTGATAGGAGTTCATAAAGATATGAATAAATGAAACATGAAAAAAATCACTATGAAATAAACTGGGCAGGGCTTGGTGATTTTAAGTAAATCTCCCCTCGTGATAGAATAAATAAAATATCAATAGCCTTGAGGCATACAATTGTTGGAAGTATGGTGCAATTCTCTAGCACGTGCCTCAAGGCAAGCAACCTTTCTGAAGCTAGACAGCTCTTCTATTATGTACGCACCTGTCACACATTCTATACAACAAGAAAACATCTAGTTTTCAATTACTTCAGCTCATGGGAGCAAACGAGCACGATACAATTGTCAGTCATGTCAGTTCGCAATTAAAACACAAGGAAGTTGTCCACTCGATCATTGGTCAGACTTTCATTTGTGATGAATCATGCTCATTTAATATAAAGCATTGTGCTGTGATTGTCCATCCTTTTCTGGGAAAAGAAGCAGTATCAGCGCATGTTTCGTACAGAGGTGCCGCTCGTCACTAGCCCTCGCTCGCCAATAATTTTCTGCCGGAAACAACACAGATTACAAGTGATGACCAGTGCCTGTAGCTTTAATTTCCACCTCACAGTGGTACCCGCAGCCAATATATAGGAGTTGCTCCCAGTTTACTATAAATAAACACCGCTTGTAACAGCAAAATCGATATGCTCTCTGTGCCTTCAAAAGCTTATAGTGCAACGAGAGGTTGGGGTTGACGCTGGTGTGACTATGAGAGAGAAGAGAGCTGACGCTTATACTGACGCTTCTAAGTTCACCTAGTGAGAGAGAGGTCTGTCGCCTTCTCCATCTCCAGGTGTCTTTTTTGTGATTTTTCCTCAACCCTCTGAGTAAGCATTCATGCACTCATCTCACATCCCCTCAATTGAGGTGAGTGAGTGAGGACAATACAAGGTACAATGAGAGGCAGTCAAACGAAGGGACAGCTGTTCTTTGTGTACAATAATGCAGGGAGACTGCATGCAGTCGGAGACGAGGCAAGGTTTTATGGCCTAGATGGACCTTATGGCCTTGGACCGGCATTTTCCTGCAGCATTCAGTGCATCGCAGTACGAAATAACGTTAGAAAAATAAAGGAAATTATATACTCACTCATTGAAATACCAAGAGGAGATTGCCTTTTTGACCGCCAAACGGTTGCTGTACAACGTGGTTATTCCAGTGCTAGGTTTACACTTATACTCCTGTCTTGCAGCATGTGTAGAGTGGGTGTGTCGTCCTCCCCTGGTAATGATGGTACAACAAAACTCGTATCCGTAGATAGGCGAGGCAGAAGGGTGAGTTACGTAGTCGAGAGGCCTAGGATTTGGGTACCCCTCTTGGCTCCACTACCACTAATACTTCTCTGCTCACACAATCGTTGTAGACTGTATTGGGGAGGTTGAGGTTAATGCCGGATGGTTGTATGGTAGAGGAGAGGTTGGAAACCTCTTCCCACTGGTTCTAGTGTTTGGCGGATATGCTGCTGCAGAGGCTGATGCTGCTGCTGCTGCAGAAGGGGCTGACGGGTTGGTGTTAGTGGTGAATCTCGTACAATGACGCACGAGAGTTGCTGAACGCCGACGTAGATACCACCGAGGGTGCCCCTCCAATTGTCGTCTGCTACAAACAATCTATCAATTCTTTCCCAATATTGTTAACTTCCTTGTCTTCCATGCATGGCCACGGAATTAAGTGGAACAAATTACAATGGAGGGTTTTGGTTGGATCATGTGTTAGGCCTACTTGAGCTAGAGAAGTGGTGATCGCGCATAAATTTAGTTGTATTTATATAAGAAAATATGTTCTATACATTTGCACCAACATACACATTTACAAGAAATATGTCACAATACAGTGTGACGGTTTGGTATCAAATGTTACAGCTGTCTGAAAAGCCACTGCTCTAAGTTTGGATTGTGTCAAAGTGATTTTAAATGTAATCTCCTTTGGCAGCTCAGGGATCGGGGGAAAACACCGCCATGGTGACCCGATGAGCTGTTTTGCTAAATGAACCTTATCTACCAATGATGTATGTAGCTCTTCACCTGAATAAAAATGAATTAAAAAAATATTGAAAAAATAAGCTGATAAAAAGTTTAAATGTGTGTGTGTGTGTGGGGGGGGGGGGGTCTGGACTAATGAACGATCCCCTAACCTGCGAACATATGGAGGAGGAAACAATAGACTATATAATTGTATATTGCTCCCTAATGACATGACCTCTACCGCATGGAGATCTCCTCCCCTCCTGCTCCTGTCCCCTAGTAACTGACACCTAATATTGGGACACCGCTATACAGTATAGGGACATGTATATCCCGCCTTTCGCACCTGCATCAACATCTGCGAAACTTTTGCGACGTTCCGCGAAAATAAACTGGGAAATACAATCGTTCAGCTGCTGTACGGTAAATACTTTTCAACGCAATGTACGTCGACCCCTCCAAATTCCGTGACATAATCATATCGCAGAGCGATTGCAATGCGAGTCATCGAAGATGCCACTATATTATCAGTGCGAAATAGCCTTACAGTTACTGCCTAATCTACCATTACTTTCTTTCAGGCAGAATTAAAGAATACCTATCCTCCAGTGAAAAAGTGGTCTGTGTTGCATGCTTGAAGGACAACACAAAGAGGTTCACCACGAGTATTTACTGCGCAGCTTACCACGTGCACGTCCATTGGCCTCTTGGACATGCAATTGGTGCATCGTAGCCTGATATAGAGGTTACCTCCCTAGATGCACGTACCTCATGGATATTTCCCCAGGGCATGACTAGAGAGATTATCCCATATTTACATTTCATTTTACGTACGATGGTGCTGAGTAATTGATTTCTCAAATAACACATTAATAACTTTATAATGCAAGCACCAAACCCAACTCTATAACATTGTAACACGGTCTGACTACAAATTCAAAATTTGTATTGCCAATTTTAATCAAAGCAAAAATAGCGATGGAATATAACCTGTCAGTATTTCCGTCTCGTGTTTGATTGAGCCTCCTTAAGATGTATGAATTTGGAATTAATAATGAATTTGGAATTGATATTAAATTGGAATATGTTGAGGCACTGAAAAAATAGTTTTCGTATATCCAATGTTATCCTTGTGAGGACATATTACCTATAGATACCTGGTATAACTTTATATAGGCAATGGACGATGAACTCCAAGCGGCGTTTCTATATGGATTTATTTCCAAATAATATTATATTTCTAAATATAGGCTCAGTGACACCATAGACAATTCTTATTATTCAGCAAGCATTTCAAGCAAACACAAAAACATTATCTGTGGGGCGATGAAAACAATATTGTACCATTCAAGCCAAGCGTTACTAACTAACCGGAGAACATCGTGAACATGATGAATGGAATTAGAACCACTGGCCACCGACAATAAGCGACATGCTATTTCATCATGGCATGCTGCCACCTCAAAACATTTTCGCTCCAGGGTAATACATATTTCTCTTTATTACAGAAATAAAAAAAGTCGCACTTAATGCATTTTTCGTGACATTTTGGGCGAATACCGAGTTACAGGGTATGTGTTTCAATGGTTTAAGGGGCAAGGTCACACTTGAGGGACTGGTTCGAGCCACGTAATGCCGATTTCATCTAAATTTTATGTGTAAAAATGTTGCGTTATTGGAGCTCACAACGAATCCGAAGATCAGTTCTTCCTTTCGTGTCCAAGTAACCACAGATTTAACTGGAACGCCCACATTTGTTGGTGCGAAAAGGTGTCTCATATCTTCATAGTTGTGGTATTTCGTCATCTCTAAAATATGTAGCATGTTCACACATCCATGCGTTAAATATAACCATGCACAATAAACAGCCTCAACCCAATTAGTTGTGTTATAAGGAAAGAAATTCCCTTTCTTCGGGCAAGGGCAATATAACTCTGTTAGATACTAAAAGATGTATCGAGGTGAGTGGGAATATCGCTGTTCATCGGTAAGCCCGGTAGGTTGGTTGTGGGATGATAGTAGATAGGAAATAAACCCCTTTATGTTGGATTATGTTTATTCTATCACTAACTTTCGGGCTAAGTTGCCCTTCTTCTACTAAAAGAGTCATGCAACAATGGGCCCATGTTTCTGGGGGTACCGTTCAATTTGGGAGCCATTTGTCCCTTGAATGCTCAGGATACTATTTTTCGAGGTTTATTGTTTTTATAATAGTAATCCACACTGATCTTGACTCTACGGAAAGTCAGTTTTAATGAACCCATACACTAATCCATACCGTTGTCTTCAATTTGTTTTCTGAATTTCAAGAGGTACTTGTCCACATCACGCGTCATGGAGCACCCAATCAGCTGGGTCTGAGTGCTTTTTACTCTCCACTGTTGTTTAAAACATACATAATGTAATAAATGCGCCATCATAAGTAGGCTGTCTGTTCAAACGGTAAGTCATCAATTGTATTGTTTGAACATTAGTCATACTCAAATATCAGACTTTGTAGTCAGTTGAAAATCGCAGTATTGATACATACATCGAAACAATTATGTGATAACATATTGTTTTGTATTGATGACGGATTCACGATTTTACCGTGGATCAAAAGCGAAGACAATGGACCAAATATGAATTACCCCAAGCACCTACGCTCTTATCGTTCGCTTTAAAGAAAGCTACAGCAGTTGCATTATAGAGTTATACTTTTTACAAATATAAAGAACGATACATCTCTTATGAAATGTAATATTAGCTGACAGTATAGATAGTTTTTTGAATATTTGTGTTCTTTCAAGAGCATTTCAGCTGATCCATTTGCAACTATTGTACCAATAAAGTATGGATGATATATGTAGGCAAATAATGAATATTCCATGCCGGCCGTTTTCACCCTCAGGATACATCAAGATCAATGCATATGCCATCTTGAGCGACAGCTGTTAAATATGCTAGCATTTTCTTCATTCATAAGTAACGCTTTGTTCGTCAAAAGCACATCATTTCGGAAAGTCAGAAGGACAGCGATTAGTGTCTCGCCCTGTCATCAACTAAATTTTACATTACAACTAGAGGTCCATTATAATGCGGTGAATTACCGCGTCTCAACGTACTCATAGTACCATTAGTGATATAGAAATGGGTATACTCCGTAATAATTTATACACAACATGCGGTCTTCACTTACCGGTATTTTCCCAATAAAATTAAATTGGCTAAACCGTGACTAAAGTTAGCTTTTCGACCAGGCTGAAATATGATACATAACCTCCATTCAGATCCATGAGTTTATAAGAAATATATGTTTTATAAGATTTGGGGCCTGACAGCTGATTATAAATAAGGTTTACACCCTTTAGATAAACGAACAAAATAGTGTCACAACAGGAACATAATACTTGGGCTCAGTGTTGATTGTGTACCTAGTTTCCCCTAGGGTATGAGGTTTTTCATCGTCTTGCTCTGTAAGCGATTGGGTATTCTTTGTGCAACACGCTGAATGTATTTCATCCGTGGAAGTTTGTTTGTCCGGAGATCAAACAAGATTTAGACGTGATGCCAAGGTGATGAAGGTTTTGGATCTGTCTGCGTGATCTGAATCTGTAATTTTGAATCCAAAGGGTTTTCACTGATCGAAAATGAAAGCAAGGATTTTTCCTCTTACATTCGATTCATCCTCATAATGATGGTATTGTTTATCGTGTATTGATTAAACTTCCATGAGTGTTAAACTGTTTGACATTTTATTGCATCATTGTTATTGAGCCTGAGTAACAGGTGTTTCTATGGCCTCCAGGTGAGTTGACACAATCATAGAACTCACCCTTTGACTGTCTTAAGCCTATCTTGAGGCGGTGAGATCAATTCTTTAACAAGTAACTTCTCTTCACAATACAACAAAGGAAGTCATATGACACAACCAGGATCTGTCCAACGTTAACAAAGAATTCAGTGTCTATTTTGTAATGCCCAATTTTAACACGGTCTTTGACATATTTTTATGAAAGAAAGTGAAAGGTTCCTTTGAACCGAGGTAAATTTGCATGGAAAAAATGTCGCTCCATCCTACTATTAAGGCAAATTAAGCAGCTAGCTATGGCCGCTGGCTGTCATTTTTCCAGCATGTGTGGGCCTGCGTATTTGTCAGAAACAAAGATCTAAGTCTCTGCGTAATTAGTTATCTGGCCTAACAGTGTGAAGTAAATCAAAACATGACTTTAGGCAAGTCCCTTTTGCTCTTGGCAGTGAAGCGGGCTGTGAAACTTTTAAGAACTTTTAGCACCTTTTATGCCCATATCCGCGTGAAACATTTGACGCTGCGCAGGTGGATGTTATTTTGTGAAAGTGACTTTTCTTCTTGACTAAATATTGTGCATACAGTTAGATTTGTGTCACTTGGAAAGTCTCACTCACCACATTCACCTCGCAAAATGTTCTGGTTGCACTGCTATAAATTAAGTAAATAAAAGATTCAGTTAAGGTGAGACCTATAACATATTTTCGGTAATTGTAAGTAATTGATTGCCATATCAAAGACATTAATTTACTTTGAAAACAATTAATAATCCGTCATCTCGCCTTCAAGATCGTAATCCGTGCGAAGATTATGAGAATTACAGACAGCTACGGGTTAAGAATGGGTTATATATACTCATTCCTGATGAGAAGGGAAATCATAACGGACCGAAATTTACTATCATAACAACAATTAATGTCATTCGCTGAGATTACGAGGTACTTCAGATATACCCAAGTGTGATAATAGTTTATTTACCGGTACCTTGTCTGCAAACTAAGCGAGCACGACCAGAAACGCTTATGTACTCAAGTGATTGGCCTCTTACGAATAAATGATCTTAGTCCTAGAGTATTAACTCTGATAATATTGTGCTTTCTTTGAGAGAATACACATCGCGTAGGTATACACCAAGTATTAGTGAATGGGATTCGGGATTAACCTCTTTCTTATTTGGTGAAACGTCGCTGTTGACGGGTCTGAGTGAGTCATAAATATACATTTTAAGGTCGGATTGAAGCCAACATTTTAATTGTGTGGCAGAGATGGATAGATAAAATATGAGTAAATAGAAATGTCGCCGCCAAAACAATCTCATAATAAAGTTTCCAGCTCTGATGCCCTTTGCCATAAGGTCACTTGTATATATTTTCACTCTATGCCAGTGAAATAAATCCCATATAGCAGAAAGGATGACTATCATGTATGTGCATACAAATTACTCCTAAACCAACTCGGAGCCAGCCGATGCAAGGAATTTCACCGCCACCCTTAAAAGTTCAACTTATAAAAGACCTCTCTTTATTTGTATTCATCACGCAGCTACCGTACTATACAACCATAATATTATAATTTAATCCAGGTAAATCAGCGGACATCTTGACAAAAAAAACCCATCAATTCTAAATCCTATTGCCAACCTTTAAAGGCGTCAAAAGCTAAGTTCAAATCCGCCTGAACCTCTGTAAGCAATCCTACTATACCTTTGCAGGAATTGTCATTAGATGGATCCTATTTCCAAAGTGCAACGCAGAGCATATGATATCTACGATTTGCATATTTTGATCGCCTTACATTGTACTTATAGAGGTAGTACTTGGGATTTTCGCCGCTACTCTTGTTTAATCTATCAAAGAGTCCCTGACCCCATACTGTTGACTGTGTTAGCATGCTGCCAGGATATAATGATATGACCCGTAATTTTTAATTGAAGCAATTAATTCCCATGTTCCAAGATACTCAAACTTGATAAGTTCCAGGCTGGTCTGTAATAGTAAGCTGCTCTACACGTTTAAAACATATGTATACATAATATAAGAATCATGTCGATCCATTAGCAAGGAAGTAAGGGAAGATTCAGAATATTATTCTATCTGTAAAACGAAATTTCAATTCTACAGGACAGGTTCTACGGGACGAGGTAACATGTCTTATTCCTGTGGGATCTCAGTATACGGGTATATGTCAAGAAATGTGTCCATATATCAGACACTTCGTGTGTGAGTCAGCCCTTCTATTGTGAAGTGCGTATACACCCTCATCACATGGTCCACTGATATCTTGTCATTGCTTTTATTAACAATACCTGGGCTCTTACATTAAATAACCTAACCTCTTAGATAAATAATTACACATATGCTTATTTTCCCATGATATTCTACCAACTATAAAATGCAGAGCTCTATGCATTGGGATGTATTTGTTGATAGGTTGGGATAATGGCTCCCACGGATATCATCAGACCGTTCTAGGATGATTTAATTTGCCCTGCCAGGTTATATGTAAGTACACGAGACATAAATGTATAGGTGTAGAAACAATGTACCTTACTGTTTCGGGTAATTATCCAACTTAATTGGATTTCTAATTTGTCATGGGAAGTGCTCCCCAGTCATGGGTGAAGAATGATAACAAGCCACACAATACTAAAATAAAAAATGAGATTCATTCTCCACAGAGAGTTTGATCTTTGAATCCTATTAAGTAATTAATATTCTCGGGCAATAATCTAATCTAACCCTTTCTCATTATAGCCACTGAAATAATTACCTTAAATGAAATAAATAAAAGATGCTTACCTTGACGTTTCTGTGCTGGCAGCCCAGGTAATCCAAAAACTAAATGGTATAAGTAATGATCCTCATCCGGATTACTCCGGGTATCTATTATCCAAGGATGATCCCACTGACAGTGCTGTGGATTAACATTCTGAAGGTTATAGTTTAATTCCCAGCGACGTCAGGTACTTTTGTTATTTCTATACACACACAGATATATTGTATATGTCCGGGACGGCCGTATAACCTTTACGTGGCCACAATAAGTATCCACACAGTGCAAAACCTTTTTCCTGGCAGTCTCTCACTCACACTGTAGTGTCAACCTATGCACACAGCCTCCTAATCATTGCCAAAATCCTTGGCGCCTCTGCACTGGCGGATTGGTCACGGGTAGGTAGGTTGCATGGCGCTGAACACAGCTCTCTACACGCGGTCTATCTCCAATCCTCTAATACCCATTGCAGTATACATGTGTGGAAGGATGGTAGCCTGGTTACCATGCGCACACCTGCACCTATATTCCTCTAGCTGCCTCATTTTTCGGATGCTGAGCGATATGGGTATAGATCTAGACGCGGGCGCAGGTATTGAAAACCCACGTACGTCAGGTCATGATCGTGGGAGAAAGGTCAGAGGCAATTGGTGCGCTAAGTTGTCGGATATGTTTTACCACAGGGACCCAACTTTGACATCTGAGAGAACATGACACACGAAAACTTTGATATGGGTAATGATTTAATGGTGGAAAATGCTAAGAATCTCTGCAAGTACAATTGTATATATATATATATATGTATACATACAGTTCATAATTTCGTCTCGTAACTACAACAGGCTAACAATTAATGGAGTTTAACATGGCCACCTACATTCGATAACATTATTATCATTTCATCAAGTGACCTAATATCATGATTACCTGTTTATTGCAATTACCGAAAGTAATTAATTAGCAAAACATATCCAGCACATCAGATATAGTAGGTATTATCATACCCCCGCAAACATACCAGAGATTCCAAAACGGCGGAAGGCCCACGAAAAATTGGAACAATTACACAAGAATGTGCAATTATCGGGGTGTGACATAGATGAGTAAGTCTTAAGAGTATGTATAAGCGGATCCCTGTGTGAAGAGAGATCAAGAGGTAAATTTGAGTCAGGTTGGGGAAAGCCCATAAATGGGCATCCGGAATCTATCCATCATGGGTTGCATGTGGATGCATTTCGTCCAGATACTTTGACGTTTGAGCCATTGGCAGCATTCTAATATCACCTGAGATTCCCAAACATTCGATACCTACTAAAAAGGAATACCTGCGTCATTTATACCACCGTATTTAGCTGTCTTTTATTCAAGAGCTTGTAACGTCAATGAAAACTATCAATTATAGCAAAGCTCTAGTTCAGTCGATTGTGTATTGATCCAGAACACACAACAGCATACATGCCGACTGCTCGTTTCTCTACTCTCAGGTGAAAGATTCTTTCACATCCATTTTAGAATAAATCATTCAGGCTGACGTTTAATGGTTAAAACCCCGCTCTTAAATCGGAAGATTAGAGCACAGGGAAGAAAATACAAACAGACTCTGGGGAGTGTGATTATCCGCTCAACCTGTCAGTGACTCCACTTTTAGTTCAAGCCTATTCATGGGGCACATTTTGAGCCCTCTAGTCACACATAATACAGATGAACACGTTGCTATGGAATAAACCATGGTCAATACGCCCAGGACGAGGCTATAAGACCCTAAAATATCTTTTAGTTGCTAACCCAGCTCACTATAATATATATAGAACCTCCTGTTTTCAGGTATACTGTATAGAAAGCACTCTCGCTCCTATAACAAATCAGATGGACAAAGCTTTGCATCAAATCAACGATCCTTTAAATTATTAGTATACATACGCAATTTCCTAATTTGAATCTTTCTTCCAAAGCTGGGAGAGAGATTTGTACAAAACTGTGGATTGATGTATATAATTAATAGCTTCGGAAGAAAGATTCAAATTAGGAAATTGCGTATGTATACTAATAATTTAAAGGATCGTTGATTTGATGCAAAGCTTTGTCCATCTGATTTGTTATAGGAGCGAGAGTGCTTTCTATACAGTATGATGGCCACTCTGATGTCGGACCGTCGTAAACTCGGACCGCCGTATACTCGACCCGGGTAAGGTCGGACCAGGGGGTTAGTTAGTGGATTCGGACCAAGGTAAACTCGGACCATGCTAAACTCGGACCATGCTAAACTCGGACCATGCTTGCTCAGCTAGCATTGTTACCATTACGCACTGTATTTCATGTGCAATTCATGTGTTTTGTGAAGTGAAGTACATGGATGTATACTGATGCTAACTATAACCCTAAACCTAACCTTAAATGTGTGGTCCTAGGTCAGTATAGGCAGTAGTTATACCCCACTATTAATATCATATCTGGTCCGAGTTGTCAGTGGTCCGAGTTCATAGTGGTCCGAGTCCACTAACCCGACCAGTCCGAGTCTACCAACCCGGTGGTCCGAGTCCACTAACCCCGTGGTCCGAGTCCACTAAGCCACCCGGTCCGACATCACAGTGGTCCGTCTTCACCAGTCACCAATTAATAAGTGGTCAGTGTCAATGGAGTCATCGCACTTTTACTTTTAATATTCATAACGAATATTAAAAGTGCATGCGATTGTTATGGGATAGAAGGAAATTTGAAATAAATGTTTACAAGGTAATACATGAATGATAAATTAACAAATACAATAGAAAATACAAACGTTGGGACTATATACGGAGCAACTGACAAGCCTTCAGCATGATTCAGCAAATACTCGGATTTGGATGGCAGATTCTGATACTTCACAACCATGTAGGAAAACGACGTGCAAACATCTGTTTTCATACAGGTCCCTGTCCATTCAATATAATTATAAAAATAACCAAAAAGAAAGGGTTATATATAGTTCATTACTTGTGAGTTCTAGCTAGATAGATCAAGGGTCTTCTATTTGATGATGCAACCATATGTAATTTTATAAGTTTGAGCTGAAAGATCTTATAGGATGGAGGGAAGAGCTTACGGACAAGTGCCACTTCGTCCATCCTGTGTATTGTCCCGATTCTTGATTTTCCCCAGATGTATTTATGTGGGCGCCATTTTTTCCTGGTTTAAATATGAAGTTTTATAGTCACTCCCATGGTATTGGTCGGATTAAATGTAAGCTTAAAATAGTAGTTTGACATAATACTCCTGGGGGAATTGGTAGGTCCATCATACGAGTACAAATACGTGTTTTAGATGCAGTGAATAGATAAATGATACAAATGAAGCCAATAATACAAAAGGCCCCCAAGGCAGCTTCTGTCTGACACTTCGTACATCCAACGCGTACGGACAAGTGACTTCTAGTCATTATAATTGGGGGTGGGGGCTCAGGGGTCAAAGGAAGATCACTTGCTAAGGACATCTAAAATTGGAATATCTTTGAAGTGCAGGACAATCAGTCATCTCAGGACTGTTGCATCAAATCATGTTGCTCTAGAATATGGCAGTCTTGGCAATCATTGGCATAGTATGATCGAGTGAGAGGTTTTCAGCATAGACAATCTATAATAATTCTATAGTCATACTAAATTTCCAGTTTGATACTGTCATTCACAAATTATTTTTTTATTTTCTTCTTCAAACAATTACATATTATATTATATAGGAAACATGGTCCCGATATCTGTTATAGCCTACAGGTCTTCCTAAATTAATTGGGGTAAAATTTTAAGGAAAGATTCACATTTGAATAAAGCTGTTTTTAGAGGCCAATATAATATTAATCAAAGAAGGAAGAAAGACAATTTAGAGATAGAGATTTCCCATTTTTTACACAAAATTGAACGCACAATCGTAGGGTGACAACTTGGCTCCAAGAGAGGTTGTGCAGGTAGTTCACCTGATGAATAAAGCCAGTGGGGGAGGGGGGGGGGGGTCAAACTTACAGACGTCCAAGGAAAAAAAGACCCCCACCCCCAATCACACACACTCTCTTGCACTCGCCAGAGCACCCCCCCCCCCCCGCCCACTGCTGTGTACAAACTATACGCAATCGGGGGTCGTGAAGGCGCACCGTACTCCAGGGATTGTAATGCAGATCTGACCATTGAATCCGAGGGATTCCAGGGTCACGGCAATGCTTTGAACATCTTTCAGTAGCTATACTATCCCTGTCCCTAGGACGGAACTCGCACATAATACAACCCAGACTATAACACACTTGAACTCTTCATGGGGTTTAGAATAGGTAGGTAGATAAGTGCAGTATGTTTACAACTGACTGAAGATAGGAAGATTAAGGTTTCCAACAAAAAAAATGCAACGCTTTTTTTGTTGGAAACCTTAATCTTCCTATCTTCAGTCAGTTGTAAATTCGAAAAAGTCAGTCGTAAAAGTCGAAAAAAAATCAGTTGTAAAAGTAGAAAAAGTCAGAAATACATAAAACAAAGTCAGTCATAAAAGTCGAAAAAGTCAGTTGTAAAAGTCGAAAAATTCAGTTGTAAAAGTGGCACATGGCACTGTTCAAACATTATATAGGGGACGAAGCCTCTCTAGTGGCACACATAGTACTATCCAGTGAAATATAAAAAAAGAGATATGGAAGAGATCCAGGGCAAGGAAAGCCATTAGGAGAAGAAAGACGAAGCAAGAGGAAAAGAAAGAGGGGGAGAAAGAAACAGAGGTGAAGTAAGAGAAGAAAGGAAGAGGACATGAAACGAGAGATGAGAGAGAGGAAATAATAGAGGAGGTGAAGCAGGAAATTAAGAAGACCTGAAGGAGGTAATGAAGGAGATGTAGTGCAGCACTCGCTACCTGTCATACCTAGCTATATTTAAGCCTACCGAGAACAAAACAAGGCCTACCAATTAAACCCCATTGAAGAACTGTGAGTAGTATATGACATTTTAGGTTTGTGGGCGTAAAGTTTAAAAGTTTGTTTTTTTGAACAGATTTTATTCAGGCTTTATTTACATTAATGACGCTCTCACCTCAGAGGTGATGTTCTTAGCACCCTGATTTCATTCAGGCATCTATCGAGTGGTAATCTATTATATACAATCGCAATTAGATATATATATAATCAATGTTATTCGACAAGCCGTCTTTGGTCTTGTTATCATTATACAGCCATAAATCATTACTATTTATAAAAGAACATTATATTTATAAAAGAACATTTAAAGTTAAATGAGACTTCCCTTCTAAAGTTGATATTTGACTAGAAGTTTATGATTGTACTTCTAGTGGTGATGAGGGAATAATTGAGATGTAGGTCACTAGATCGGACAGTTTTTATAGCTATAAATTTCCTGATGAAACTTAATTAATAAGTAAACTGTGATATTTGTTTTAAGGGTGGGTCGGCGGGCAATTATTCCCTCATCACCACTAGAAGTACAATCATAAACTTCTAGTCAAATATCAACTTTAGAAGGGAAGTCTCATTTAACTTTTAAAGTTTATTTCACTGCCATCTAGTGGAGATGAGCAGGAACAATTGAGACTATGGAGCTTAGTTTTATCAGGAAATAATTTACCTGTCTAATTCTCCAACTTCTTCTTCCTTCTGGCTGACAGGCTATCCTCTAGAATGGATTTGGCCATATCAGTCTTGTCTGAAATTTTTCTTTCATATTACTTCCTGAACGTATCCGAGTTCGACCAACCTGCCTTTTCTAATATATTGGCTATTGGTACTTTAAGCTTGGCTGCTTTAGATACGCTAGCAGATCTCGTGCTGTGCGCTTTGTAAATGTTAGTGTCAATCCCTGCTTCAGCGAGGGTGAACTTTATCCATCTGGATACTGTATGTTTTGCCACTCGTCTATGAGTGCCACCGTAAGAGATGAAGACCTGGTCTTCTGTTTTTCTGAATTGTTCTGTGCTCTCAAGATATGTATTGAGGCATCTCACTGGACAAATCCTGGTGTCCTCTTTAAACTTATTTATTGTTAGGGTAGCAAGGGGTTTTCCTTCCCTGTTGTGCTTAAGTAAACTACCTATGCAGATTATTACTCGATCCGGTTCTTGGGTAATACCCGAGATAGTCATAGCGTGGATCGTTTGGCTTCTTTGAGCCGTGACTAATGCTAAAAGAGTTACTACTTTCCAAGACAGGTTCTTGAGTGAAAGTTTGGAATTCTTTCCCCACTTCTTGAAAAGTGTCAAAACTTTATTTGCATCCCACGTTTCCTTATAACGTGGCTTAGGCGGGTTACTTTCGAATGCGCCTTTAATGACTTAGCTTAAACATGGGTGACTGCCCAGTAATTCCTTCTGATCATTAGTTAATGATAGGAAATTGACGAGGGCACTTCTGGGATCTGCGATCCAGCTGCAATATTTCACACATTTGTTATTGAGTCCAGATGCAAACAGATCTATATCAAAAGGTCCCCAGGCTTTGTCTAAGTCTTCAAACGCTTTGCTCGGTAAAGTCCATTCAACATTTTCCCTAAAGTTCCTGGATTCATAAGCGGCTATGACATTGTCCACCCCCGGTACATGAATTGCTGATAGCCAAATATTTCTGATTTGACAGTATTCCCAAAGGTCCCTTGCTATGCTATCGCATTGTTCCGACCTCATGCCGCCAAGGTGGTTAATGTATGCCACCGCGGTAGTATTGTCACATTCACAGCGGATGTGCTCGTTCTGTACTTCCCTAAGTAAACTTTTGATACCTAGAAATACTGCTAATAGTTCCTTAGCATTTATATGAAGATATTCTTCTTCTAATCCCCATTTTCCCCCTGTACTGTGGTCAGGGATTGACGCGCCCCATCCCAGGTTACTCGCGTCTGTGGCGATATTAAGGGAAGGAGCCCCTTCCCAAATTCTACGTGAGGCATTCGGTAGATAATTCACCCACCAGGATAATTCCGATTTTGCCAGTCCTGATAGGGTCATAGTGGCTTCAAAATCAAAATCAGTGCATTCTAAGGCTTGGATCTTATCCTCCTCAATATGTCGGTAATGAGACATTCCATATTCAGCCCCTTTGGTCAGGTCTATGAGAAGTCCTACCACTGACGCCACCTCGCGAATTGTTGGGAACTCAGTTTTCAAAAGTCGGTTGGCTTTGTTGCAAAACTTGTCTGTTTTCTCACTAGGTGGGGTGACTGTCATAGTCTTCGAATCTAAAATATAACCGAGAAATTGGATCTTTTTTGTCGGTTCAAAAGAGCTTTTCTTCACATTAACTGTGAACCCTAGTGCTGATAAAAGAATTGCTAGTTCCCTTACTGTATCCTTACATCCTTGATATGTTTCATGCATTATGAAAGTATCATCTAGGTAGCCAAAGCATGTAAACCCTTGACTTTGTAACGGCGAAAACACTGGTTTCAGGAATTTAGTGAAGTATCTAGTCCCTTGTGCTAAACCCATAGCCATACACGTGTACGTGTATAATTCCTCCCCCCAGTAGAATTTAAGCCACTTTCTGTGTGGCTTGTAAATGGGAATTGTATAGTATGCGTCCTTAAGGTCTATTGACGCCATGAAACATCCCTGCGACATTAGTCTGGTTGCAGTGTTAAGAGAATCCATTTTGAAATGCTCATAAGTGATGTTCTTGTTAAGCTTAGATAGGTCGAGAATGATCCTATGTTCCCCGTTGGGTTTAGGTCTTAAGAAAACGTTCGAAATGAATTGTCCCTTCTCTTCGTGAGATTTCTCAATCTCAATCAATTGTTTAGCAATTTCTTTAACTCTAAATTCAGGATTAATTGTTCCTTATCACTAAGCCTCAAAGGTCTCGGTTTGACTGTCTGTTTAGGGATCTTATCAAAGTCCAACTTTGTCCCCGAAACCCCAATCAGAATGAAAGCGTCGGATGTTAATTCCCTCCATTTGGGTAAACAGTTCTTAGTGTTCCCCGCTTTAAACAATTCTGGGTTTAAAAGTTTGTCACAGAAACTAGCACTTACATTTTTCTGCTGCTTGACTGGTTTGGTGGCAAGGGGGGGCTCAGTGGTTGAGTCCCCTTTTGGGCAAAACCCTGCCCGGTCGAGGTTGAAGCCTGGTTAGTTCCTCCACCCCTGCCATTGCTCGTTCCACGAGGTTTCCCCCTGTACGAGCCTCGATTGCCACCCCGGCTGTTGTTTCCTCCGTTGTGGCCTCCTCGCCCGGGATTATTCTGATAACCCCCGCGTTCCCTTCTATTTCCAAATAAAGCGGGGCCCGTGCTCTCAGAGGTCTTAGCCTTTTGGGGTTTCGCCAAGAATGAAATCATTCTCTGCGATTTCTTCAGTTCCTCTATTTTGGTAGAGACGTTGTCTCCAGCCAGGCATTGTGGCGTTGATGGATTTTTGTCGTCATCAAACAATTCCTTCAGTTCTGGGTTCGTGTCCACCTTCAGAACTTCTCTGCGTGCCTTAGTCACATCTGTGAATGCCTTCATGATCAGTGCTGTGGCTTTGGACAGAGACTTAAATGTAGTCTCAGAGGGAGTGCCTGACTTGTACTTCATGTGCAACTCAATATTTCCTATTAAGATCGTGAGTGCTGAGATTAGGGCTTCTTGTCCCCTGATCAAGATTTTGTCGTTGTCCTTATGTTCTCGACTGAGTAACTCCTTAATGTTATTAGGAAGTTTGGGAACCTGTAGATTATCACAGTTGCTAGGTCTAGGGTAATCTTTCCTGATTTCGTCCATTATTTGGAAATCAAACTTTCCTGAGGCCAGTGGCTCCAAGATGGACACTAGGTCTGCGTGGACCTCCGGCCGGACCTCCTCTTTCTTGACCACGGTTTTGAAAAAACTTGTTAGAAACTCTTGCGCTTCAGTTTGTGGTGAATCGGAGTCGTCTTCAAAGTACTCTCCTTCATCGCTCCCCTCCACATCGAAGGATGTACGTTTGCCTTTGCCTTTGCCTTTTCCTGAGGCTTCCTTGAGTTGATCCTCAAACTCCTTGGTCAGCGTTTTCAGGTAACGGCCCAAGTGGTCATCACCATCGCCATCTTTACTAGGTCCAGGATTCACTTTCTCTGGAGTCTTCGGCTTTTCTGTCTCATCCTTGGTTTGTTTAGCCCGGGATTTTCTTGCGTTTGCCATGTTGAGAATGCACTCAGGTCTGTTGACAATTTAATAAAGTCTTGTGATTTGTATCCCACTGGAATCACTTAAAAGTCTCTTGATCGTTTCTGAGCGCACTGCTCTACGAAGCCACTGAGGTTTGAAAGAACCACGCGGTGAGATCGGTTTGAGCAGGCTCTTGGCCTAAAGCGCATGCGCACTCTCAAGTAGGTCAGCTTTGTGGCTTGACCGAGCAAGGAGGTTGCAATGGCTGACCCGAGTCCTCCTAGGAGTCATGGGAGCCTATCGAGTCTGCCTTAATGTCGTGCTCGACGGCAAGATCACGATTTTCTTAGACCGGAAGACCCACTGTCTTCCAGTCTGAACACCTGGACTTACTTTCCAGCGGCGAATAATATCTTTAATCGAAGATTTGTATGAATTGAAGCGAGCACACTGCTCTGCGAAACTGTCCTTTCAAGTGACGGAAGTAAACTGTCCGATCTAGTGACCTACATCTCAATTATTCCTGCTCATCTCCACTAGATGGCAGTGAAATAAACTTAAATCCTACCACAGCAAGTGCGACGAATACCGTCAGCCGCCAATGACCATGGCCGGAATTCTTATGGCAACTCAAGGTCGGGAGACGGCCCTCGAGCTTGGCTAAGACTTTGACCTATTAGTATATGCGGGACGAGTGGCCTTCCTAACAAGCATGGATTAATTCAGAGCCTCATTAAAAAAGAAAATAAAGATATACATTTGGTTGGTGAATACATAAGATATCTTGGCTTCATATTAATAAGAAAACAAAGGTTCTCACTGTAGAGGATTTTATTTCGATTTTCATTATTTTTCGTAGGCATGATTGAAACCGCAGCATTCAAGGAATCTGGACATCGAGGAATAAATTGAAAGATCCAACTCATCATACTATAGGTGAAACTTAGAATCTCAGGGGTTCCAGAAATTCATTTTTTCCAGAACTTCTTTTTAATCGATTAATAGCATATTAGCATTACATTTCCGATTGTCTCCAAGGATACCCATTCTTGATTAACAATACAAAAAATAAATACAGGTGTCATTGAAAAAAAAAGCCAGACCGCCAATGCTTTATTTTATTTAGGGCGGTCCAACTTGAATTTCACTTGGAACAGAGTTCTCACTTGCATCTCAGTGCACCAAAGAACGACATAAGGTCCGAACAGAAATAAATCAGGTTATTGGTGGAGTGGTTCTTGGAATAAAACATAAATATAATAGAGAGTACGCTTTCCCTCAGGTTAAACGACAAGGTCTTTTTTTATTTTACAAGCGATTACATGACGGATGACTAGACCTAGCAGCAATTTTTTTAAAACTCTCTTGAAACGCCGCTAAGTTGATGTCGAAGTCTAGACATCATACATGCGAATATATATTATGTGTACTCACTGGCTAAACCAGGCCAAATCTTTCAGTGGACGACTGCATTTTAATATGTAGCGAACAGTAATACAAGAACATTTGCTCTCTGACATTTGGCTTACCTTATACTCATACACCCATTAAATTAATGAAATAAGGTAGGTCGAACATACTTGTTCTGAATTTCAAGACTTTTCCTCATATAGGATATACTTCACGAAGAGCTTCTGTCACAACACACTCATCTTTCCACCTCAAAGATACAAGCTCGCTCTACTGTAAATAAAATACATCTCAAAAGCGGCAACTTCGTCCAGGTGGTCAGAGCGTTCTTCCGTTTTCAAGGAAACAACCGATTATCACAGAAGAATGAACCAAGCATTGACATGCGTAACAAACCAATAACAGTCCGTTAAAACCATTCAGCATCGCTAGGATATACTAAGGCAAAAAGACCTCCAAGATGTAATATTAAACTCTATAAAAGTAATAAATGAGGAAGAAAAAACAGTTGGTCCACAGAATAAACCACTGGAAAATTTGGCCTGGCTGTATCACATAGATATGTACATATAATGTAATTAACAATTATAAGTGATGATAACTAACTAAAGACCCTTTCGCTATTTGCCCTTCTTGAAAAATTTGTCCGCGCTAGGGAACTTCTCCTGGCTGAAGTCTGGGTCTTTGCTTATTCGCTCCCGGATGCTTTCGCGCACTTGTTGCTCGAAGGCGCTGTGGAGGGAGGCGGAGGCGGAAGCGTCCTGGGTCACCTCCTCCATGGTGGTCCGCGGCTCCACTCCTGCCACGGCTACGGCTCGTCGTAGCGTTTCTGGTACTATGTTGGAAAGGTCGGACAAGTCGCTCTCTGGCTTCCTCTCAGACATCACCTGCGTTTAAAAAGAGCACAAGGTATAGTTTCACACGTGAAAGAATTGTGGTAGAATTTACGAGACCACCGACTAGAATAGCAAGTTTTCGTCCTAAATGACAGCCTTTACACCCGATCACGAACTAGGAATTGTAGATTCCTTCATCTTAAATTCATTTCGCTGATGATCGCATGAATGTGTCAGTTTACATGGCCACATATCAAAATAGGATTCGCCTCAATTCGTGAGTTTTTGAATGTTACCAAGTGTACAAATAAAACCAGACTATACGCTTTAAATGAACGGCAAATTTACCTTTCTCCGCTTAGCTGGCATTCCATGAAGGTAGGCATCGCTGAAAGGTCCCTGGGGTGGTTCTCTGCTCTGCCTTCTTACATCCCTAGTAATGATGGGGACCCAGTCCTACAAAATACGAGGGTGTTCAAGTCCATATGAAAACCATAACGTAGGAATGTTGTTTATGAATAGTGTTAATATCAATCCGGCAATTTCTGCTCAAGAACGGCAGACCTTTCTGCCAAACATTGTATCAAGCGAGTGCGGTAGTGAGAGTGAGTAAGCAGACATATACACGTATTATATTAATGGAATAACAATTTTAAATAATATTGAATAGTATTAAACACTGTAACGAATTGAATAACATCCATTTCTTATAATTTCATCATGACATACCATGGAAACGAGTAAAAGGACTATATTTCTGTCATAGTTTAGAATAATACTGGACTTGCCCTCATAGCTAAGACACACTTATCCTGTAAATTGTAATGATTGAGTATGTTTGAAGAAGTTACTGCTTACAGGGGGTACAGCCTGGTGCCAGTCTTCAGAACCTAATCTAACATGTCCTTCGTCACGTGGGTCTGCGGTGGGAGGGGGAGGCAATGTCTTGGCCATTTCCTCAAGAGACTCCGAGCTAGAGACAGATTCTGAGGCCGCAGCACCCTGGGTAGAGGGGCTGTCTACATCCATGGCCTGTGGCAGAGAAAATAATTGAATGGTTACTTAACTCTACCCATAATCAAACATCCATCATATATGGTATAGGTAGATCGAACTGCCACACGACATAGTGAGGGACCATGTAAAACTATATTACTAAACTATACTGAACTATCACTATGAAAATGTATATATATTTTCTTTTTTATAAAGGTCAATTCTGAAGTCACTTATATTCAGTTTCCATTCATGGTATATGGACTCTAAAAATGTCCTTAAAAAGTCTCGAATAAACATAACTTCTTCCCTTGTTAAACTTCAATCCCAAATATATACATATAGACATATAAAGATGACATATCTGTAAGCGCATGTACCAAATATATATACAGCAAAGGGGAATATTATTTAAAAAAGAATTCTGTACCAAGAGATACACTATTTATTGGTGTCCAACTGATAATATCATCATCCATATGCGTTCCGCCACGGTCTCGGTTGATAGTCAAAGTTATAAAAAACAATGTAAGAAAATAAGACAAACCTCTTTATTGGAGCTGGAGACTGTAGCACTAGACTCTACGTGCATCTCCTCCCCAGCCTCGGCGCTCTCTGCCGACATGAAGGAGCCGTCGGAAGACTGTGACTGAGGACTTGTCTCCATCTCCCCCCGCCGCCGGATGTAACGGTCGAGTTCTGCTGGAGGTATTCTGATTTCTGGCAGCATTCTCTGCATCTCTCGCACTGGTATGCTCACCATCCATTGCTGGATCATCGGGTTGACATCCCGCGATATATGACGCTACAAGTGCGAGGGAACAAGAGGTAAACATTAGTCCTCAATAGTAATAAACGCGTCAAAAGTAACCGAAAGAACCGACGGCAAACATAGGCAGATATATATATCCAACCCTAGTATCATACTCATCCGATTCCACACACCTTTGTCGCAATGTGTGAAATCGAACACTTAACTGCATGGCATTAATATAGAACTCGGAAATTGTTGGTTTTAGTGCCTATGTTTTGTTTAATAGTAAGAGACTAAGTTATTCAAAGATGAATTAAATGCAGCACACGGGGCTGCCAGCCTACATCATCGTGGGCTATCACAACCCAAGATGATAAAAAATAAACGAAACAAACGTCACTCCACAAGGTAATTAATCTGAGAGCACATTTGTACAGGGAAATGGAAGAGGAAAGAAAGGACCACACTCACCACTTGATTTTCTATGAACCTCTGAAGAGCCTGTTCTCCGCCTTCCAGACAATGTGAACCTAACGCTATAAACTCGTGTATAACACGCTGACATAATGTATACAGGTGCTGTGCATAGTCTCCGTCAGTAGCTGCAAGATAAATACATAAATAAATGTATGAAGAAGACAGAACATCAACTGGTCCTACGACAGGTAAGTATGAAAGTTAAAACTGGCAATTCCATCTGACCAACAATATCAATTAGATATCGAGTCAACGAAATAGAACTTTGATTGAAAAATTATATGATAATCAACTATTCATGGGATGAATAAGGATAAATCACAGGAACAAGTTGACCAATAAAATATTTGATTTGACCGATGGTCTCGAGTGTTGTATTACTTACACGAATCATTCATGATAAATCGAATAGCTACGGACAGATGATGGCGAACAAACTCTTGTAAGGTGGCTCTAAAATCTATGTCATCCCGTCCTGGGACATTTTGCTACAAGTAGAAAAAGAGTACATAGGTTAAACTATTGTTCACATGGGCATCAAGAAGGAACATTTTTTATAACGAGATTGGCATTGTCGGATCTAACAACATTAGCTCCTGTCAACTGAATCCTTTGATTCGTGCACATTTCCAACTCTCGTCATTACATACGACAGGCAACACCACTACAAAGCCTCCCAGAGGTAAAAGATCGAATGACTCTCAATATTTGTGAGAGATCCCAAATCAAGGGGAATGCTATTGCTATACCAACTTCTTTTACAAGTGCATAAACGTCTAATATACTAGGGCATACTCACACAGGCAGTGTCGATCTCAGGACTGATATCATCCATGAGCCTTTCTACAGCTTGCTGTACGCTGGAGTCTGACACAGGCTGCCCCTGGAGTATTCTCTCTCCTACCATCTCTCTCAGCGGGGTCTGCAGCGACTGTAGAGGGGTTGGCTGGCCGTAGAAGATGGCCATCACGTCAGTAAAGGTTAAGTGTTGTGACGCCACATGTAGGACATCCATTAGAACACCTGAGAAATGTAATTTGCAACTGGTAAGCTTCGATCAATGCAATAAGATTGGAATTACAGACCAACGTCCCATGCTTGATAATATAATGTGTTTAAAACAAAAAAGAACTAATAAGTTTATTAGCCAACAAAAAACATCAAAAGGCCAGGGTAAGTGCATCTACCGACATCGTTTTATTTACACATGTGAATGTCATAATTCCCAGTCAATTACAGAAGTAGACAGCAAGAACGAGATGAATTTGTGGGAAGTGAGATATAGATAGACATTTATAAGTATTTCTATGTATATTGAAACTTGTAAGGGGTACCTTCGGAAGGGTTTATGTTGTAGGTTTCGCCAAGAGAGCTAAGGAAGCCGGCGATGGTGTCCGTGGGTCTTCCTAGAGCAGCTTGGGCGACATAGTTACTAATGCCTCTAACGAGTTGTGTGAACACTTCATCAGTGAATGCAGGCTCTTGTCCCTGGCCTTGGCCTGGTTGGCCTGAGCCTCCGGTAGTACCGGATTGTTGTTGCTGCAATGGAAGCATAACACATAATGTTATCCTGTATTATGGCGGATTAATCTTGAAATATAGCAACATGCTGATTAATTATTCCCAAGTATTGGTTTCGGCGTCCCAATATTTGGATTGTTTCTTTTCATACAGACAAAAGGATTTACATAGAGATATACTGTATATGGGACAATATTAAAACAATGTGGGAATAAAATGGCAAAAGTGAATCAAAACAGGAATATAATGATTTGAAGAACAATAAGGCATATAATATTACACACACGCTAGCTCATAATGGAGCATAAATTAATTAACAGAAAATGCAATGAATTGTAACAAAATGTTACTATTGTGTGTGTGTGTGTGGGGGGGGGGGGGGGCTGTATTAGGACGGAGGCGGGGGCTCTTACTTCGTCCAAATAAATATTTGATACTAAAAGGAGTGTAGGTGTAAAAGGACCTAACAGTATACTAACCCCTTCTGCTAAGAACTGTCTGAAGGCAGTGACAAAGTTAGGTTCTGGGGCTCCAGCGGTGGCACTGGCATTGGCAGCATTAGGGTTGGTGGTGGCGGTAGAACCAGTGGCGCCACCTGCGGGTCGTGGGGCAGCACCAAACAGGTTGGCAAAACTTGGGGGAGGCGGGGCAGATTGTGAGGAACTGGTGGAGGTGGTGGAGGTGGAGGTGGTACTCCTAGTAGCAGGAGTCGCCGCTCCTCGTGGCTCTGCAACGAGAATATCATAATGTAGATCTATAGAAACAAGATCTAGTTACATGTAAACAAACTGATATTTTTGTATTTCATTTAAGGACAATACAATATTTAAATATATGAAGTTGACATTGGTTTCCACTGTCCACTTCGACTAGGAGTCCCCAGAGAGAAAGAATTAGTTGCTTACAATTACGCAGTGCAAATGCATATTAAAATTGATTATTCCATGAGACAATATGCGAAACTACAGCAAAACCTGAATGGAGTGGGGAAATTTGTTAAATTAACAATACTTGGTACTATATGAACATACAATGTACAAACTGGTAAATGATTACTTACGATTCATGAAAGGGTTTTGACTGTTTATCCATGATGATACAAGATTAGAAACAACATTTGCAAGGCCGGCTTCTCCCTAGAAATACAAGGAAACGTGTGTTATATTGTCATACGAGCTCGATAAATCGAAGAGCACCATCTTTATCCCAAACAAACCCATTTCAGAATCTAAAACTTCCTACGTTAAGCATTCGTCATGGAAAACACGAGAGGAAGTGAACAAAACCTCACGATCATTGGTAAAGTCTAAATCTAAATGTAGGTAAAGTCTTAATTGTCTTCCACAAGGTCAATTGATTAAGACTATGCATGTAAGAATGTTTGTGCACAATAAAACGGAAGTTTTGAAGCAAAATATTAAGCAAAAGTTATTTAGCATTTAACTTACTCCTTGACCAGCTTGACCACCCTGAGCTTGCTGAGCGCGCTCGCTGAGGAAATGCCTGGACTGACAAGCAAGGAAGGGATCACATACAGGACCGCCCGGAGGACCAAAGCCTGGCATGCCGGGCATGCCGGGCATGCCTGGCATGCCTGGCATCATGGCAAGAGCTGGACCGGGGATGACGAAGGCAGCGGGCGGCGGCCTTCTGTCGTCTTGTGGAGATCCTGTAATACAAACAGTAGAATCAATATACAGACTAAATGTATAACAAGAGAGGAATGAGGCTGATGGAGTGTTGGATTTTTTACCAACACAGCGTTAGCTAATAGGTGGGGTGTTTATACATTGGTAAAGAGGGATGTTTTCAATTTAGGCCAAAAAAAGGCAGGGAGGGGAATGTTTCTCTACGTAGGGGGTTGGTGGTGGGGGTAATCGGAAACACACCTATTTTTGGTGGCCTTATTGATTTGACCAGTGAAAATTAAATATTATTCTATTACTTGGACATGAAACTAAGTACAATTACATTAAGTTATATTTCGATTTCATTCATGATATATCCTAAGTATTATTCTATTACTTGGTCATGAAACTAAGTACAATTACATTAAGTTATATTTCGATTTCACTCATGATATATCCTTGTGGCGTTTAAATGTGGGCATATATAGAATAGTCAATCAGAAAGTCAATCAAAAAGTCAGAAATGTCATTTGTTAAGTCAGAATAGTCAATCAGAAAGTCGAAATAGTCAATCAAAGTCAATCAGAAAGTTAGAAAAGTCAATCAGAAAGTCAGAAAAGTCAATCAGAAAGTCGAAATAGTCAATCAAAAAGTCAGAAAAGTCAAACAAAAAGTCAAAATAGTCAATCAGAAAAGTCAATAAAAATGTCAATCGAAAGTCAGAATAGTCAATCGAAAAGTCAAAATAGTCAATCAAAAAGTCAAAATAGTTAATCAAAAAGTCATTTTAATCATTTTAATTCGAAATAGTCAAACAAAAAGTCAGAAATAGTGAATTGAAAAGTCAAAATAGGCGATTGAAAAGTCAAAATAGTCAATCGTAAAGTCAGAAAAGTCAATCATAATGTCGAAATAGTCAATCAAAAAGTCAATCGTTAAGTCAGAATAGTCAACCATTAAGTCAGAACAGTCAATCGGAAAGTCGAAATAGTCAATCGAAAAATCAGAATTGTCAATCAAAAAGTCAATGGCATTTTGCGGTTAGGAGCAAAACCCTAGAGAAGGCAGATGGGAAAAAATGACAAAAAAAAATTCTGTCCTAATGGGATTTTAATGACATTTGCGGTTTGGAGCATTTCAATGGCATTTTGTGGTTGGGAGCAAGACCCTAGACAATGTAGATGGGAAAAAAATGAAAAGAAAAAAATTTCGTTCTAATGGGATTTTAATGACATTTGCGGTTTGGAGCATTTCAATGGCATTTTGCAGTTGTAGACAATGTAGATGAAAAAAAAAATGAAAAAAAAAATTCCGTCCTAATGGGATTTTAATGACATTTGCGGTTTGGAGCATTTCAATGGCATTTTGCAGTTGGGAGAAAGGCCCTAGACAATGTAGATGGAAAAAAAAAATGAAAAAAAAAAATTCCGTCCTAATGGGATTTTAATGACATTTGCGGTTTGGAGCATTTCAATGGCATTTTGCAGTTGGGAGCAAGGCCCTAGACAATATAGATGAAAAAAAGAAAATGAAAAAAAAAATTCTGTCCTAATTGGATTTTAATGACATTTGCGGTTCGGAGCATTTCAATGGCATTTTGCGGTTCGGAGCAAGACCCTAGACAATGTAGATGGGAAAAAAATGAAAAAAAAAAAATGTTCGTTCTGATGGGATTTTAATGACATTTGCGGTGGAGGAGGAAGAGGGATGGAGGAGGAGGAGGAGGAGGAGGAGGAGCGGGAGGGATGGAGGAGGAGGAGGGATGGAGGAGGAAGAGGAGGAGGGATGGAGGAGGAGGGGGAGGGATGGAGGAGGAGGAGGAGGGATGGAGGAGGAGGAGGAGGGATGGAGGAGGAGGAGGGATGGAGGAGCAGGAGGGATGGAGGAGGAGGAGGGATGGAGGAGGAGGAGGAGGGATGGAGGAGGAGGAGGGATGGAGGAGGAGGAGGGATGGAGGAGGAGGAGGAGGAGGAGGGATGGAGGAGGGGGAGGGATGGAGGAGGAGGAGGAGGAGGAGGAGGAGGAGGAGGAGATGGAGGGTTGGAGGGTGCAAGGTCAGATGAGTGCAAGGTTAGGGTTAGTCTCCTTCCTCCACAGTGGGACCACATCACATGGGTTTAATGTATAAACTATTATCTTGGCTTCTAAACAAGATAGAATTATGGAATAAAGACCAAAAGTTTTCTTATATTGAGGAGAATATATTTACACATGACCTATTTTTGTACATCCTTTAATTTCCAAAGTTTGACATCTGGACTGTGGACATCTGGAGTTTATGACTTTGTGGTGACACTGGGGAAACACCACCTGAGCTGAGCTGGCCCTGGGCTTGTTGGCCTGTCTGGCCTGGTCTGGCCTGTCTCTGATCTGATAAGGGGTAAAGGGCCGGCCTCTGATCTGATAAGGGGTAAAGTTCTTAGTCAGGTGATGATTGCCCTAATGAGTCTCTCTGATGTGACCCATTGTGCCGAAAACAAAAATAGAAAAGACTCTTGAGTTATAATCTTAAATTTTATGCCAATAGGTAAACGTCCGAAACTTTTCTCTAGGTTAAGGAATAGAATAGGAACAGCAGGAAAAGGGAGAAGGGGGCGAAAAAGGGGCTCAAACAGTCGGGGGCCACGTTTTGTCAGTATATAATGTCTTCTCCTCTCAAAGCTCTGATAGAACGCTAACGCGAACAATGTATCACTGTTATATTCAAGAAGCTTGGAGAGACGACATTTATCTCGAACCTTGATTTTGATTTAATGATATCTTTTTAATTATTTTTACCATTGTTATCCTTTTATATGATAGAAACACCCCCTGCATAAACAGAGCAAGCTGAACTTATCAAAAGTATTATAGATCAAAATCATAGAGTTTGCGTATCAAGATAATTCTGGGACATTGCATCAACTTCTATTTTTAATGACAATCAAACACTTCAAAACTATGATAAAATCATTTTAATCCTGCGATACCATAGCCATATAGAAATCACACATCAAATATATTTGAACTATTCCTCCAACAGACCTACCTTGACGACTGCTGGAGGTTGAGGAAGTTCTAGATGCACCGGTTTGTGTACTAGACGTCGATGTAGTGGTTCTGGCAGTCGTGAAAGGTCGGCTGGAAGATGACGTAGTCGTAGAAGCAGGTGTAGCACCAGCAGTTGTTCTTTGTGTCCCGGGTACTGAGGAGAAAAACACAACGGTGTAACTCTAACTTTACAGATTGTTTCAGGGCATGGATTCTGTCAATCTGGTAACGTTAGAAGAGTGCAAATGCACGGGTACTTAAGTTTTAACCCATTATAACTCAATTCAAAACATTCTAAAAAAACAACACTCTTTATTCCATCATTTGTATAACAATTTTCACGATTGGTACTCATACTAAACTAACATGAAAACTCATATGCTAGTATCATACTAAAATTCCTCATAACTAAGGCTGCTGACTTTACCAATAATCGATTACCCAGCATGCCTCACCGGTGTATATAAGACTGTACTTTTCCTTGCCACCTCACTTCTTATCCTATCCCTGAAGAAGGGCTACTGAGTAGCCCGAAACGTCGGACCATATAGGCAATAAAAGAAAGTCAAACAAAACTCATTTGAGTACTTTATGCGTCACACAAACCAACAAGATCCGAATCGAAAATAATAGTGATATCCATAGTAGTTGGTAGAATTCCATCCAACATTTTCACCACCTGACTACCTGTATCCAACGATCCTACTAGGACCACACTAGGCCACACCCACTTCTGTTGAGAGACCCCCAAACCCCCGACCAACGTCCACCCAAAACTCTCTAGCATCGAAAGATCCAGTGATGGGACAAGAACACCAGTTCATTTAAGAGCCATGTCATCCGATTCAGACTCCTCAGACCACGAACAACACGCACGAGTACCAAAAAGACAACGACACTCCACATCCCAAGGCGTAGGCCCCCTAGCAACAGCATCACTCACCGGTGACGCAACCGCAAAAACCACTCCGATTGAACAGACGTCGGAAAAACCAATGGATGACAACGGTGAACTACCGTCGGATTCCGGAGAAAAGAACACCAACGCCCCCCCTAGCAACGACCCCAAACCAGCTGAACCAGTGGCCAGTACATCTACTGCCCCTGATGAACCAGCCAACACAGCCATACAGAATAAAAACCAAGCATTATTCAAAACTCTAAGCAAGATCACCAAAGGCCTGGAGAAATCCAACCACCACATTGAGTTCCTAACAAGTCATATTAGTAAGGGAACCTCACCCAAGGGACTCATTCCCAACATCCCTTGCCAGATCCCGGAGATCTCGCCCCAATACCAACTCCGTTGGGAGAACGCCCTAACAGACGTGGGCAAAAAACTAATCGATATCCTCCTTGACTATTGGCAGCACCGTAAGACCAAATTACAAACAGACTACGACTCATTCCACCATACTCTATCTGAACAATGCCCAGAAACAGAACTGAACATGATCAACCGAATCCTCGCCAATCTAATCACAGCAATGCAGAAGCAATCAACCGAGAAGAGAACGAAAAAAGGAGACACCGGAGATTCCGGAAAATCCCGGAAACAACCCCAAAAAAAGTAGTGGTCAACCTATCAACCCACCCACTAAGTCCCAATGAAATAAAACTCCTGAGAAGAGGACTGTCCTTCTCACCCAGCACCACCACCTACCACCCAATCCACCGTCTAAAAGACTCCTACCTATACACCAGAAGAATAAGACTGAAACATTGTTTTCAACATAACCAAACTGACGAAGATAACACTATCACAATTGACCCCCTCTCAACCCTAAAAGAATCATCAGGATGGACCCCTCCCCCTGGGAACGACGAGGAAGTTGATTGCTATATCAACACCATAGAACGACAGATTGACAACTTACCACACAAGAAATCCCCACCCAACATTAGTAAGGAAGAAGAAGAATCACTCCTTAATCTGAGCAGAAACACCAACATTATAATAAAGCCCGCTGACAAAGGGGGCGCCATTGTAGTACAAAACACTACAGATTACATCAAGGAAGCATACAGACAATTATACAATGTAGAGCACTACCAAGAGGTCAACAAGGACCCCACGACCCAATTCAACAGAGAAATAAACAAGTACATCGACTTCTGCATCAACACATCAGGCCTCACAGCTTCTGCAGGCCCCATTCTCAAAAGACTGAATCCCAGAACCCCGGTAATCTATTTCCTCCCCAAAATTCACAAAACTAACAACCCGGGACGCCCCATTGTCTCAGGTTGCGGGGGACCTACTGAGAGGATTTCCGAGTACGTTGACAAAATTCTAAACCCATTTGTGCCCAGTTTGGACAGCTATGTCAAAGACACAAAACATTTCTTGGAAATTCTGGAATCAGTGGATAAGTTAGATCCAGGCGACTATCTCATGACTGTGGACGTATCAGCCCTCTACACCAACATCCCGCACATCGAAGGCATACGTGCCGCTAGGGAATTTTTACAGAAGAGAGCGATCCAAGACCCACCCACACAGATAGTCCTCCGCCTAATCCACTTGATTCTAACCAAAAATGCTTTCAAGTTTAATGACAAATATTTCCACCAAGTCAGTGGGACCGCCATGGGTACCCGCATGGCACCCACGTATGCAAACCTATTCATGGGACACTTGGAGAAACAACTACTCGAGAACTCACCCATCAAACCCAAGATTTAGAAGAGATACATAGACGATGTCTTTTGCATCATTCCAAATGGAGAAACTGATTGCCAAACCTTCCTGGACTATCTGAACACTCAACACAATACCATCAAATTCACCACAGAATTCAGCCCATACAGTATCAACTACCTAGATGTTACAGTTTACAACGATGAAAACAACTCACTTCGCTCAACACTGTATACAAAACCCACCGACGCACATCTGTATCTACAATACAATAGCAACCACCCACGCCATCAGAAAGACTCAATACCCTACTCTCAATTGATCCGAGTGAGACTAATCTGTTCCACGGAAGCAGAGTTCAAAAAACATGGACTCATTATGCTTTCTCACTTTGAACAAAGGGGATATCCGAAGAAACTACTTTGGCAAACATACGACAAAGTCAGAGCCATTCCTCGCAATCACCTCCTCCACCCCCCTCCCCCCGTGGAAAAACCACCTGTCATCCCCCTGATTCTGACATACGAGTCAAACAACCACAAATCCATTCAAACCATTCTGCAATCCAACCACAACATCCTTCAGAACTCGATGAACAATGAACCCCTACTTAGACACAAATTCATAATCGCATACAGAAGGAACCCCAACCTGAGAAACCTCCTCACAAAATCAGAATTTCCTGCCCCCAACAAGAAAAAAGGCACTTACCGTTGCGGCGGTAACTGCACGACTTGCCCCCTACTTGTAAACAAACAGAAAATCTCTGACTCCACAAGTGAAAAAACCTACGACACCGTAGGTCATTCCACTTGTAAAACCACCTGTGTTGTATATGCTATCATATGCAAAAGATGCGAGAAGATATATATAGGCCAAACTAAGAATTCTCTACATGTTCGAAGACTACAACACTTCAATGACATTAATCACGCTCGCACAGAGAAACCTGTCGCGGCGCACTTTACGTCAGAAGGACACGCGACCGGTGACGTAAGCGTCACCGCCCTTGACAACAGCGCGTGTCTCCTTAACGACCGACTACGCTTAGAAGAAGCGTGGATACGGCGACTCCGCACCTGGCAACCCCTGGGTCTAAACATTCGGACATGACTCAGCAGCAGATTGAACTCACCGCCGTAGCGGGACCACATCTATCACCATCCAAAATGAGCAATAACAAAGGTCTAATGTACTACAAGTGCCATCTCTGTGACAAATCAACACTAGGGATAGTGGCAGCTAAACGCCATTTCACGATGCTACACGAAGAAGGGAACAAGATAATATGCCCCACCTGCGAGCGATACATATGGGCCAGTACCAACACGACGTCTCCCATGATCACAAGAGACTGAAGATTCACCACAATGTCCCCTCATTAACCCCTGTTAACGGGAGAGACTCTCTCAACAAAATCGAATCTGAAATTTGTCTTAGAAATTTGGAAGGTGCACGCACGATTCTCCAACAGCAGGTCATCAAAACCAGCCCTGTCTTATCTACAGAAGAAATTAGGCACATTATTGTGCAAGGTGACATATTATCCCCCAGCACAAACCTCCTAGTTGACCAACTCAGCGGTCACTACACAACCAATCCGACCACCAGTGCCTCCACAACAGATTCCTCCACCGCTACCTCTAGCGGCACTCCCCTACTGGACGAAGACTCCCATTTGACAAGTGATAATATTCTAGTGAACATCCCGCAGGCTACACGAGTAGAGCAAGCAACCCAGACATCAAGCACATACATGAGTCTCGGAGACCTGAGACCGAAAGACTATCATGTCGACCGTGCACTGCTCATTGGAATCACCCAGATACTCAACAGTGTCAATAGCAACTTGGCACTAGACTTTAGCCACTTGACTAAATTATACAAATAGAACACTTGATCAATTTAACTTGTCTTTCCATCTTAATCAATCTTCCAACTGTATCATACCTATATTGTTTGTTCCTACACCTGGTTGACACAACCCTACTAAAGACCTTAGGACTCATTATAATTATTTGATTTATCTCCGGGCCTTACCTGAACTGTTTTTAAAAAAACAACACTCTTTATTCCATCATTTGTATAACAATTTTCACGATTGGTACTCATACTAAACTAACATGAAAACTCATATGCTAGTATCATACTAAAATTCCTCATAACTAAGGCTGCTGACTTTACCAATAATCGATTACCCAGCATGCCTCACCGGTGTATACAAGACTGTACTTTTCCTTGCCACCTCACTTCTTATCCTATCCCTGAAGAAGGGCTACTGAGTAGCCCGAAACGTCGGACCATATAGGCAATAAAAGAAAGTCAAACAAAACTCATTTGAGTACTTTATGCGTCACACAAACCAACAAGATCTGAATCGAAAATAATAGTGATATCCATAGTAGTTGGTAGAATTCCATCCAACATTCTATGTATTAGTAATAGAGACTGAATGTAACAAGATAGATACAACATAATGAAATGCATATGATAAATCAACAATCTGATTCACTGTCATCCCACTGAGGAAACAATTACAAGTTGTAAATTAATATTCTTACCATTGGCTGCGCCCATATGCGGAGGTCTTTGGCCAGACACCATCTGGAGAATGTTTTGCATCACCTCGGGCGGGATGCCAGGGGGTGCGGGGCCGCCCGGACCCATGCCAGGCATGCCGCCCATCATGGGAATCTGCACAGGGATCTGCATGCGGATATGCTGGGGCCCGCCTCCGGGCCGTGGTCCTGCCGGTGTGCTCGGGGATGGATTGCTGGTGGGAGATGGCCTAGTGGTCGAAGGGGTTGTATCTGGAGTCAAGTGAGTGAAGAAACTTAGTAAAAACATGATATTGCTGTCGCGAATAAGCAATTTATAAACACAAGGATACTGAGCTAAAGTGACTCTGGTCACATCGTTTGAAGGACGAGATTTCAGCAGGCTTCCACAGTTAAAAATGCAGGCGGGGAAAAAACCCCAGACAATTACCGATCATAGTTCCCACTATACAACAATGAATATATTGAATACTATTATTGCCATTCTAAATGCTAAGTAAAGATTCCTCGTCAGTCATATTGAAGGATGCTATCAATCATTATCTCATGGTTATTTTACATACCGGTACATGTGCTGTTTCAGACGCACGATAGAGATCACTCGCATGAAACAAACAAACAAAAACACGATAAAAAGACCGAATCTGATGAATGTAAATGAAATAAATCTCACTTGTCCCAGCAGCAAAGGCAGCAGCTTCGTCAGCAGGGAGGACATGGGCAGAGACACTGTTGATAGTGACAGCGTGAGGACCAAACTCCATGAACATAGTGCTGGCCACATTAGCACCACTGGTGGTGGTGATAGGGATGTTGTGGACCCCTACAGGCGGCGCTCCTGGGGCTGGCGGTGCTCCTGGGGCCTGAGGCGCTCCTGGGGCCTGAAGAAAGTGAGGATTCAGTAAATAAGTGATATTTATCTAATTATAAATCAATGGATATAAAACATGAATAATAAATGCTGTTGCAAGTATATTACTTTTATGAATAATAATTATATAACCTTGCGTTTTTATTTTTCATTTTATCCATTCATTTGTAATAGGATATTGTTGAAGTCTCCTGCCAGTGTTAAACTGTTCCAAATTGACAAAGGCTTTTACAGCGATTACTCGACACAAGAACGGGTAGAGATATAGCATAAAATACGATACTGAATAAGATGTTTTCCCTCAAGGTATTAAATAAGATGAATAGAATCCAAATCACACTATTTTCAAAGAATGTTGCTTCTAAGTCAGGTCTTTGAACCACTTGCAATAAGAGGAATCACTAATACGCAGTAAGATACCTGAGATGGTGTGGTTCTGGTAGAGGAGGAAGATGTAGACGTAGATGTGGTCTGTGGTTGTTGCCCAGGAGGCGTTCCAGGCCCTCCCTGAACGTTAATTTGTCCCTGGGTTTACAAAACACGTGGATACATTATACAACTGTGTAGAAAATTAAGACACCAATATGGCTCATACAGGGGGGTTTCCAACTGGATTCAGCCGAAGTAGGTCTAATATCTTTTTAATTTGTAAATCTCATTCTTATTTAACTAAGAGCTAGGAGTGATTTTCTTTCAATAAGAGTAAACCGCGGAGAATACATAAATTTTATCAATAATATTTGTGTTTGTAGACTTTATTTTCTTTCTCCTATCAAATTATCGAAAATTTTATAATTTTTTAGAGACTTACCGTAGGAAGTTGAATTAAAATGTATATTTGTATGAGCAACACATAGGGTTGCGGGAGTAAATAGACGTAATTGTGTCTATGTTCCGAGATCATTGTAAAAATAATAGGATAGGGGTGGGGTATGCATTATCATTTAAGGAGAGTAGGGGCAGCGAGTGTCATCAGCTTACCTGGAGTGGCATCATGGCGTGTGATAACAAAGAGGGCGGAGCTCGAACTTCTCTCGGGGGTGCTCTCGTCATGTCGATCATCAGGTCACTGATACTATGGTAAGCATGGCTTACATAATGTAGGGCTTCGGAAACCAAATTAAATAGTCGTTGGCCGGACCTCCGGGCATCCTAAACAAGGCAAAATATGAGTTAAGTAAGTAACTAATTTCTGGAGTCCTTCTGGGATGAAACAAAATTGAAGTCTACATTGTACTCTGTATACTTAGTAAATTTAATAACACTACACACTTTTCAAAACTATTCTGAAGTTTTTTGAACCCATCCAAATCGGACATCTTGGAAGACCAGTGTTAATGTCAGAAAGAGAGTCTTCCCTTTTACACATAGGATTGTAGTACACTACATAAAAAATAGAATGCTGACGAGATTTTCAATACAATATTGAGGGAAATTTTAATACCATCCTTGTAATGTATTCAGCTTTGAGTAGACAGCAAATAACGTGTTTGCTATTAGAAATACTGTGCATGAAATTATTGGAAAAATGGAAAAGTGGATTTTATCCTAAAACCTACATCATTTTCATACTGTGGGTCATCAATGAGGTTGGTTTGGTACCGTTCGAGGTGAGGTTGAAGACGTCTATTTAAGGCGAACACTTCATTCATTAGCTCACTTAGCGCAGCTGGAGTTGGATGCCTACAGAATAATTTGACACTCTTATATTCTTGTATCAATACAATTATTCAGGTTTTACTAAGAAGATACTTCTAAGTTATATACGGCAACAGAATGCAATAGGTTGAATAACCATAGGTTGGGAGCCCTTATCTACTCCAACAAAGGTCTTACAATCTGTTCTATACAAAATGGATACCAGAGCGCATATATGATAGATGATGAATATACCTTCGTTACCTAAACTACCAAACTAATTGAAACCGAAGCTTTCTGGGGACAAATTCGATTAAAGGACCACGTGTATCCAAATCCACATTTAGTCCAGAAATCATACACTTGTTTCTTTGTACATTATTACTATCCCATGCTTATTACAGGACGGAAACAGGGTAATAAAGTTACCTCTGCATACATGTATTCTAGGAATAAGCGACAAACTATACACCCGAAACATTTACGTTTCCTTGACCTGAAATACCAAACAATATAGCCAATCTTAATCATGAAATTAAACGGCTCTGAGATTCACACTGGTCAGTAAAACATATTTAATTCGTGTTATGATGTATTGACACTACTCATGTCTTAATTATATTGTTGCATTTATTACCAAGACAAGTACAAAAAAAGACAAGTAATTTAGTTGAAATTGTATTGCTTGTTGCAACGGACTTGTATTTTTACTTGCACTTTGTAACCATGGCTTGTTCTTGTAAGTTCACTTTGAATTTGTTTTAAAATAATATAATGAGGTATTGTTTATTTTCACAAAATTAATGTGAACAATATGAACAGGCTGTTGAAATCTACATTAAAACAGAGATATGGTAAAATACATAAGGATAAGCTCTACTTAGAAGCTCTTCTAAGAAACCAGTACAGGGTTACTAGCTCAAGTCTACCATTGGTATTTATAAGTTTATAACAATCAATCTCTATACTGAGATATAAGGTTACGGAGGACAAAACAATTTTGTCAGGGAGTAAAAAGTAAGAATCAATCACTGCAACTCATATTGTCGACACCTTTTAAGAAAATACTTAGCGATTTTAAGACTTATGACATATAGCCAAAAGATAAAGAGATATTGACACTGAATTAATATGATTATATGTCAAATAACATTTTTACATCAATGAGAACCTAGTGTTAGTACACAAAACGTTAGCACTCTGTCAAAAATACAATATCCACTAAATTACAAGGGTACATCAGAGTTTTCTGTCTTTGTTGGAGTGGTTCTTAGAGCCATCTAATTTCACGATCTAGTGTAACAGGTCAAGGAAACAGATATGAACAGGTGCATAGTTTGTCGCATATTCCTAGAATACATGTATGCAGAGGCAAATTAGTTCCCCATTTCCCTCCTATAATAGTGGGAAATGGTTGGAAACTGAATAAAGAGATTTCTGCATTAAATGTCACTTTCAGTACATGTGAGCCACTCATCTAAATTTACCTCTTTTTTATGAACTCTGTTCCCGAGATTTTATGTACACTTATAAAACACCAGTTCTAAATATAAAATTGTTATTTGATGCATCACCCTATTGCGTACAGTGTCTATCCCCCCCCCCCCCCCCCCCCCCCACCACCTTTTATTTTATATATTTTTTGCTATAATCAGTGAAATTGATATCAATTCTAATGAGTCCACGATGGGTAAGATTGATACATTCTAATATGGACCAGTCCTGAGTAGTAAAACCTTAAGTTTAGTTTCGGGATTTTGTACTTGGTAATTACTTGATGTTCATCTAGGTTTCAGACACCACAAGAGTAATACTGGAGTATAGATTTGCTCTTCAATCTGTGAGGCATACTGTTCATGTTGTGTGTGGTAAACTTTTTTTTGTAATTAAAATTTTGTAAAGCCTTAATGGTGAATAAGTAATTGAAAAGACATCATGAGTAAGAGAACGTGTTTCAATAGGGTTGGGGCAGGGGTAAAATACTAACACTGGGCTTCGAGGCCTGCCTGTTCGCCTTCCTTGAGATGTGTTGTTGTTATCTCCGTCAGTTGCCCTTCTGTTAGCTTGCGGAGAACTGCCTTCAGGAGAACTCCTTCCTTCACTGCTGCTGGCTGCGGCCGTGGCTCCTCCACTAGCCGATGGAGCAGATGGGGCAGATGATGGGGCAGATGTGTCCATCGGGGAAGATCCCCTTGAATTCTCACTGGTTGGCGGATTCTGTCAATCAGGAAAGGCAATTAGCTAATTTTAGATCTACCCAGTATACACTATAGTATACACCTTTACTACCTATCACCCGTCCACTAACCATAGAGAAGTATGAATAAAGTTCGCAATATCTTCCAACGTCACTGGATTTTTCTCCCCTGCTATATGACCTTATACCTTATACAAGTAGATTCTATACATATGGCTCAAGTTATATGGCTAAAATAGACAATGTGGTTGTATAGAAACTGACGTAAATTATCAAATGTAAAGGAACGAGAGCTTATGATTTTCAACAACTATCTTGGAGGGTTTATCATGAATGACATTCAACAGATTAAGAAGAGATGATTATTGCTGAACAATTGAGCAATTTAGAACAATCCTATAGACCACCCATTCATACCTGTAGCCTACCATGACGTAAGTATGTAATATATCTATTTCCAGATGTACATTCTGAGACAGGAAAAGGCATATTTAAGTAACATTTGCAATGCGACTACCTTCAGCATACAAGTTCTAAGAGTGGCGTATCTAATAATTATAGACATCACTTACTTCCAGATTGTCCAGAGTCTGGGTGGCTTGTTGTATCATCCGTCTGGCTAGGTCAACACGCATTTGAGAAGCACTCTGCACTTCTGGTGGACCAACAGAACCTAGGTGTATGTGTACATCTACTGACGACCCGTCACCCTGTAAAAATATCATGTCTTGTTAAGTATATGAACCAGACCATGGATTCGTGGCCTGAAGACTCTATGTTCATCAGATACTGTGCACGCAGGTAGGAACTTTAACGGGCGTGACTTCTTTTTTTTAATTGAAATCCCAACTTCGTCAAATTGATTCAAGACATTCAGAGACTGGTATTAGTGGGTAATATGGGTGTAACCGTGTTGTGAATGTTATAACAAGCAAATGAGCCGTATGAGATCCGTTATTTGATTTGGAGCATCAGACATCTATGAATGAGTCCATCTATGAGTGCATTATATTATACATTCCAAAAAGCATGTGCTGACTTAAGGTTAAGCCTAAGCTAACTTCCATCCATCGGTATCAGTAATTCAAGTACTCCAATGCAGGAAAAGTGATGGACACTTCTGCCTAAAGAAAAAATTCACGAGAAAAAAAACTTAATTTCATTCCTTGGCAAGCTTCAGTAAGGTCGACTACAGGTAGGTAATACCGTATGTAAAGAAAAAAAGGGGGAGGGGGGGGGGGGGGGGCATCTGTTCGGGCTGCAGAATCCATTCCATAACTTACAAGTCCTTAGTGTGTAGTAAAGGTACATGACCGGGTAAATATTTACATTTTCAGCTTGATAATGCGACTAAACAAAACAAGCATGCAATGCTAATGCCTTTCTCTCTCTTTCACTCAAGCCAGAAGCCTGGATTCTGACTTACTGCAGAGCGTGTGGACACACGAGCATTCCTCCCTATATCCCCCATGCCCGTGATTACTTGCTGGGTGATATTCTGAAGGTAAAACAAAAGGAATGCAAACATAAGGACCAACATCCCCGGGAACCCCAGTAGATACCTTCGTTTTGCAATAAGCCTATGAAATTTGCCTCAATTTTGCTACATTAACGGTTCCTCTCCTGCAGAATTCGATTTTGGAAACAATAATTTTAAAAAGGCAAATCTCACCGAATAAACGATAATGTCAAGATTGAACTCCAAAAGATATCCCCTTGTTTTAAACATGGATAAAGTTACAAATTTTTCCGGAAATTGGTGGAATCATTGGTCCAAATGATATTGCAAGGCGAGATGTAAAAAAATATGAGGTCAGGTGATCCCTGTTATTTATGTGGGAACCAAATATACCACTAAAACAAGACAGGAAAAAACAAACCTCTAGATTTTTTACAACGAATTCTGGAACTAATTTTACGTACGTGGACTTGTGTCGGATCAACAATATCAGATGGCAGAGTAAAGCTTCCGAGCACGAATGTGTTTCCATCTCTGCTTGCACTGGCTCCGGGTGCCGAGGTAGAAGCTGATGAGGAGGTGGACGTTGAGGGGGCATGAGTCGAGGGTGGAGGCCGGGCGACCACATGTATGGTTTTTCCGTTCACATCTAAAAAAACATAAAGGTTATCAGTAATTATGTTATATTGCAATATATTAATTCAGTAAAAACATTTACATGATAATGAACTCCATTGAAATTTATATTAAAGAAATAAAGATTTACATCTTTGAAATTCATCAGCTATTTTCATGCGTCGCCTACCTTTTCAGTAAACTAAATACATTCAAACGTATGAAGGTTAAAATCTGCAAATATCCTAACCTAAAGACCTTATCTAAGGTAGTGTTATACAGTGAATATTCCCATTGGTTTCTCCCTTCTATGATGAACATGTGGGGAGGGCCTCTCAAAGATAGGGCCCCACCCACTTCTCTCCTCCTGCTATCTGTATGTACATGTACTCACGACGGTACCAATAAAGGTCAGCCTTGATTTCGTCTACCAGCTAGCCCGATTTCATTGCAGTATGTTAAGCGTTTCTACCGGTTTTAATGACTGCCACTGGTGTTTTCACGCTAAATTTACACCTGAGAAAAAGCTTTCAGCGGCCTAGAACTAAGCCCTTATGTCTACCTCCCTGGTATGACTAACATCAGATTTTTCATACACGTACATATATTGCCTAAAGATTCGCGAATAAAGTATCTTTAAAAATAAAATCTATAATACACATATAAGAACACACATGAGTACAAACAAAATTTGCTTATTCAAATTTAATATATATTCCCAGATCAATTTAATCATTCCGGTAAAATAACAATACCAACGATGTACTTACCATAATGATCAAGTTTCTTATCGTCTTGGAGTACCCTTCCTTGGTAGATTAAACGTTGTGTGTCAGCTCCAATATCCTGAATGAAAAGATAGGTTCAGCTTTAAAAGTTGAATAAACGATATGCACAGGAACCAGTATACCACAAAAAATGCCATTATCATTTGGAGATGCCATTATCATTTGGAGTTAGGAACTCAACTAAACTTAAAAATGGACGAATCTAAAAAGTCATATTGAAAATAATGTACTCTTATTTGGTGTGGCTTTAGGAGAATTTACAGCACGAAGAACGTGATTTTATGCTGATTTTACCGTAGTAACCGAATGGTAAACCGATTTAAGACTAGTCTTTTCAAGATTTAATATTTGTATTCTCATAACTAATTAGCGGATACCGTATAGAAGCCCATAATAAAAAGCAAATTGATACGTATAATGGCAGCAATAAGAATTAATACAAAAGTAATATAATTACGATTGAGGCGGCTATCTTCTCTTTGAACTGCTTTACAGTTATCTGAAATTTGAAAACCAATAAATTAAATAAATGTATCTATAGGAAGTACAGGCGAATCATCATAACAATCATGTGAGTATTGTCAAATTGTAATGAGTATATGAAGATATAAATGTATATGCCAAATACACATGTATGCGTAATTCCTTCTAGGGGGCCGTAGCAATGTAGCATAATAACGTATGTGCTTGTCGTCACAGTCTGATATATTTATACCAGACCTGAGTGTATTATAGTCTAAACCTATCATTAAATGTTTTGATTATGCACGTGTATATAAAAATACTATAAAATTTCATGGACATGTATATAAATTGCATCTAATCTTAATCTTCCTTATAAATCTCAATTCATCCCATCCCACTGCACCCCATAACCATCATCCGTTCATGACTTATACTTATAGTTACTCTAATTAAATTATCATCAACTGACATTTATAACCGAAGCTATGCTAAATCAAAACACAAATGTTTACACTCGTCAACAAGAGGCGGAAGACCGGGTTTCTCTGAGCCTTTGCCAACATAAACTTTCTGAACCAAGACTTTAAAAAACTCACAAAAATACATGAAAGAGAGGAACACGTGGTGGTATGGTTCTTATGGTAATTGGAGGCTTAAATTGCATGAAGATTTTGAAATATTATACTTACATCGTCTGGCACACAGAAACTTCTGTTTTTGCCATCAAGTGTTTTAGCATTTAATTCAATCATGTTTGAGCCGTCGTCCTTGTCAATCTGCCTGATGTCCTGGTCTTAGGAGATTGGCATTGGAGAACTTCTGAAAAAGAAATTGAGTAACGGTGAGAATTTAAAATATTTGCGCCTTCCAACCATGTACTAAATCATTACATCAGTAATTAATCCATACCCTGGAACATTCATGCAAGAAATTAAATTACATCATTTAAAAATCACAATTTATTTCAGTCAGGCGGACTGTCAAACCCTCCCAGACATGACAGTTTGGGGGGGGGGGGGGAAATCGTTGCTCCTAATTATTGTTGGTACATCATACCACATGGATAGGACTGGGCTCTGGGGTATATATGTGACTATGTAGCCTGACTCCCTTTCTACCCTGCCGCCGCCACCACCACCATGGTCTGATTCTGAGGCCAGCTATTCAGCCTAATTGCTATTGTACAATAATTGAATTAGTACTATCATATTTGAATTTACCGAAGGATTCTTTTCCATGCATACTTCATTAGTAAATATCAAATAATCTAAAGGATATATAATATTATAGCTCCTGCATTCTATACATGTGTCTATATATATGCCCCTGCTTAATTAACTGTAAGTCACAGAAAATAGCAATCACAGATTCACAATTCTAAAAGAGTTCTCAAAACAGTGATCTGAGGCACTTTAATCTTAATTAATTATTAGTATTTAAGTGGTTGAAATATGTGATAAGTGAGAGTAAATAGTCCCCTTTCACATATATAGAGAAAAGTACTGTAGGCTTACTGTATGAATCAGGATAGATTAGATGCACTGCAGTAGCCTTGGTCTTGGAAGTTAATTTTTTTTTTATACTTTTTAATGCTAGACTTTCCAGAATAAGGTGAGACTGAGACAGTGAGAGGATACCACGTCCAGATTATAATCTTTATTATTACTCCAGTGTCTCCACATGATAGATTTTTAGTGCAACCCTTCCGTATCATTCTTGGCATAGGTAAGATGCATCAACAACCATGGGGAAGTTGGTGGGGGAATTTTTGTAGATCTAGAAGTAGCATCCAATCATTGAGATTTGAGTCAGTGTTGACATCATATGAAAATGACCATGTTTTACTTCCTTTTGTCTGAAGTGTTACATATTTTAACCCGTGACAATGGGCTCGCCAACAACCAACAATTAGTCACCCAAACCCATATGATTACCAAATGCACCATACTTCCACGTCCTGGAAATGGTCTAAAGACATCAAATGACCCTTTTCCACGTTAGCTTTTTCTACATGTCAGTCAATATAAATGATTAGAGACAAGAGTGAAAGAAATCCCGACTAGTTTCCTCGAGAAAAATCGAGTAATCCAGGGAACACAGGGCATACTTGAGTTTAAAATTATTGCATTATAGTTACTCATCCAATTAGCTTACCTTCCTGTTTGTTTCAGGTCTTTCCTAGGGTTATGAAATGGTAATTTCTCAAGATATATACGATCCACAACAGTCGCACTTCCATACGGGAGTGCCTTCACCGGAAGTTCAGTTCACGCAGTGTGACGCATGCGCACATTGATCGTAAACGGAGAGGAGTTAAAATTACCAAGCGTCAACTCTACTCGTGTTCTCACGTATACATTCTCATCAAACCCTTTGTTGAATAACAAATTCCAGTGAAGATGGCGGACGGATGGGACGATGTTACTTATCTTAGAAAACCTAAGCCAAAGCCCGGCCAGATGCGGTCACAGCAGGTATGTTTGCACACATTTCGGCCTAGGCCTAGGCCAGTCCTAGAATCTTCGACCGACTGCACATGAGGGTCGCCGTAGAAAGCTGAGTTTGGCCAAGCCCAAGGAAGCATGTTTTCCTCATTGTTGTTAGTGATGCAATATATTGACTTCCACAATAAGAAACAAAAACAATACGCATAAGTTCCTAGCTGTGGGAAGGTTATTTCAACTGTTGATACGTATGAATCGTTAGCTTAAAAATAGGCTGTGTCATTATTGACATCGAGATGGTGACATCACGACACGACCCAATGTGAATGTGACTACGGTATCTACGGTATAGCATGCAGTTGTATGGTTCAACGTCGCTCCCAACTTTAATTGCATTTAATGAACCAAACTTGCCTGGTTATTTAACTTCGTTGTTTATTTATGTCATCCGAAATTGAGGTACGTCATTGGCATTATTTGCTGTAACTTGGTCTAGCTAATTTAGGATGGCTTTCTGTTTCAGGTTTATGCAAATCTTATTATATTATATATATACAGTAAATGTAGCCTACATGCACTAAAATCTAATTGAGTCAAAATAATAATTGAATTCTTCTCTATCTCTAGGCCATCAATTCTGCTATGAGACAAGGTGCTGATGTAGATACATCAAAGAAATGTAAGTTTTCTTGTTCAAACAGGCATCCACTAATTTTATAATTTTATTGAATCATCGTTTTGTGATTAAATGTTATCTAAATTTATGTGCCAGTAACGATAAGTGTATCTTGCTTTTCTTGGGACTGCCCATGACCATGTAAAAAAATGACAGCAATACATAGAACTTATACAGAAATAAAGGCTAAACAGAAATCATCTACTCCCCCAATCCCCCAAGAGATAGACGGTGTCACATCGTACCGTAAAACGGGGTAACATTGACCCATTTTTTAAGATTTTTCAAAATGGATGGTATTTCCTGTGGTTATTTTCCTCTCAGTTAGGCATTAATTGTTACCTATGTTGAGCCCCTTTCTTACCCAAATACAATTTTGAGATTCCTGGTTGAGGAACCTACTAAAATTCTTCAATAACCCCTGGGTCAAAGTTACCCCACTATTGGGCTAACTTTGACCTACAGTTATATTTTTTTATATTCTTCTTCCTTATCTATTCTAATTCATATCATCATTATTTTTTTTGTTCTTCTAAACTCATTCTTTTGCATTTGTATATATTACTTTTCAATTTAAATAAATGGTAAATGAACTGTGTGCAAAGGATTTGCTGCCACAGGGAATCAAACTGATGTCTCTTCTGTTACATCGGAGAGACATCGCCACAAAAACAATAACTTTGACTCACCGCACTTAATAACCAATCTCTGAGACCAGTAGTAGTACAGCTTAGGGGCCATAGGGCCATATTTGAGATGGATGTGGACAAAGAGACCAAAAATTGCCCACATGCTAATTACTCCCTTAGCTTTCAATTTTTGGTAGGCGTCACTTTCGCCGGATACTTTATGGTGGCCATCTTGGATTTTCAAGACCGTTATCCACATAGGTCAAAGTTACCCCAGAAAAGGCAGTGAAACCACAAAAATTCCGAAAATCGACAATGGATGACTCAAATAATTTATTTTAAAAATTACTAAATATTGTATGTGATGTCTAAGTCACTGGTCATCAGTAGTTCGCTTGAGGAAGTCCTAGCTCTATTGCTAGGTAGTTACCCACATGAAAGTTCAGAACCATCGCTAAACATTAAAAAATTGTTTTGTTATTCGACAGCGCCCCCTAGCGACAAAAGAGGGAGTATATCCCAAGATTTCCCTGTTGTACACAAGCTTATCTCATCAATATAACTTTGAATACATAAAATTAAGAATCTACCAACAAACCTTTATCTAAGAGAGAAAAACAATGTTTTCCTGAGTGTAGGTCAATGTTACCCCATATAGGTCAAAGTTACCCCATTTTACGGTACTATATATACTCCCCCCCAATCCATTTTGTTTTTCCTTTTTCACTGCCAATCTTGCAGTAGGCTACGTCATTGGCATTATTTGCTGTAACTTAGTAGCTAGGCCTACTATGTCTAAGACTAATTTAGGATGGCTTTCAGGTTGATGAGCATTATTACGATAGGTATATAGTTAAAGTAATTCTTTTATTAGTCAGTTTTACTTCGGACACTCCACTACTAGCTTTACTGACTTAGGACAACCAATTTTAGGGTTAGGGTTAGGGTTAGTTTTTGTATTGTATGGTTTGGTCCGACTCCACCAACCCAGTGGTCCGAGTTCACTAACCCAGTGGTCTGAGTTCACTAACCCCCTGGTCCGACTCCACTAACCCGCCCGGTCCGACATCAGAGTGGTCCGAGTTCTCTAGGAACCAAATCTTTGGTGACTGGTGAACTCCGACCGTTCTGGGCTCGGACCATCGTATACTCGGACCGTTGTAAGCTCAGACTGGGTAAGGTCGGACCAGTGGGTTAGTGGACTCGGACCAGGGGGTTAGTAGACTCGGACCAGGCATAGCTTTAGGCAGAGCATTATTAGGATAGGTATATAGTTAAAGTAATTCTTTTATTAGTCAGTTTTACTTCGGACACTCCACTACTAGCTTTACTGACTTAGGACAACCAATTTTAGGGTTAGGGTTAGTTTTTGTATTGTATGGTTTGGTCCGACTCCACCAACCCAGTGGTCCGAGTTCACTAACCCAGTGGTCTGAGTTCACTAACCCCCTGGTCCGACTCCACTAACCCACCCGGTCCGACATCAGAGTGGTCCGAGTTCTCTAGGAACCAAATCTAAAGTCAAGCCGTGAGGTATTATTAACTATTATGTGCACAGAAAAATACACATCCCATTTGTCCAATAAAAATCCCATTTGGATCCAAAAACAATTTGGGCTTAAGTCTAGGCAAAAGTGCTATGACTGCAGCGTTTATGCTGATATGATATACTAGATAATCTGCTCTTTTACATTCACATTTTCAGATGTAACTGAAAATTGATAGAATTATTTTGTTGTCTTTCAGGGTCTGCTGGGCAAAACAAGCAGCATTCAGCTAACAAAAACACCGCCAAACTTGATAGAGAGACAGAGGAGCTTCACCATACCACAGTTAGTCTGGATGTGGCACGGCTCATTCAACAGGGACGTCAAAATAAAGGAATGACACAAAAAGAGCTCGCCACCGTTAGTAACTTCATACTTATACTATGTCATTTTATTTCTTCTGAATGAATCGTCAAGTACATGTTTGTTTCCCTAATTTTTGTCAATTCCATAAATATTCGTTATTTCCCCCCAATTCTCTCTCTCCCTCCCCCCCCCCCCCCCCCCCCAGTCAAGGAAACAAGGAAAGTATTTGTTTTAATAATTTTAAAGCGACTTATCTAGGAGAAACAGCTGCTTGTTTCACAGGTGCACTGTCTTCTTGGATTTAGTGTTTAGGAGGGGTAGGCGAGTGCAGAGTAGGCGAGTGCAGGGAGTAAACATATTTTATACCTGAGACAAGTGTGGGTTGATCCTGGTGTACCGGTATGCTGGACGAGTATACTCTATTAATAATGGTGATCATTTTTTTCCGTTTTACAGAAAATTAATGAGAAACCCCAAGTTGTTAATGACTACGAAGCTGGACGGGCTTTACCCAACCAGCAGGTAATTGGAAAACTCGAACGGGCCATTGGTGAGTACATCCTTCCTGATTAAATATAAACGGTATACCCTAATGGAACATTTTACACTGTTTTAGTCAACAATTGGGCCGTTATATATATGACCGCAAAATTTCGAAGATAACGATTCCATAGCTCCATAGCTTAAAACGTGATAGCATAAAATAACGTCTCTGGGCTTTCAGACGCTCGGTATCTCATTTCCTTAGTAAACAATGTATAATATCCTTACTCATTTGGCAACTTTAGAACAATGGTGTTGAAATTCTTATTTAGGAATTAAATTACATTAAACTGATACCACATACTGACTCTTGTAAACAATGCTATATTACAAATTTGTATTTTTTTTAGGTATGAAGTTGAGAGGGCGGGATAAAGGAAACCCCCTCGAACCGAAACCAAAAAAGTAGCTGCAGTGCCGCGCGCTACCCTTCCACCTATATATCAACACCTGCGTAGAATTTTTTTTTTATTATGGCTCGGGGAAAGTTGGTGCAGACCTGGATCTGCGGCATATTACGGTACCCAGGTGCTAACATCTTGTGTGTGGAAGACTGATAGCCAGTGTGGGGAAGACCTACACCAAGTTGATCCACCTCTCGTGTCTTTTAACTTGAAAGCTTCACCTTTGTCCGCACGCAGTTGTTAAAGATAAAAAAAAATTACGCTTGAGCTGTGGTTACACTTATCGACATATCCTCTAAGGTTATGAATCATTTGGTGATGGATCTCTTCTCGCCGATATCCTAACTACAATGGTATCGTTGCAAATGACCAACAATAGCTTCTTACGGATTAAACTACTAGATTTTACCCAGGATTACAACAAACTTGTCTAGTGTTTAGTACTGAACTGAACTTCGTATATGTATTACGTATATTGGTGATACTTTTCAGTATCACTTTTACTACTAACTCGCTTCTAAGCACCTATATACCAAGTAAAGCAGTCGTATTAAGCCTGTCTAGTGTAATTAATGAAGATTCCACATCCTTGAGAATGGTAACCGCTACGTTGTAATTACTGATCAAATATGCGCTCCAGATTGTATATATTCTTTGCCAGTCTTGTATAACTTGCTGGCTAAGATGTAATTACGTCTCGAAATAAACATTGTCTGGGTTTGTTATACAACATTAAAATTATCTTGGATGGTTGTCTCATTTGTAACTACATGGTTAACTTAGGTATCAATAAGCCAGTTTTAAATGTAAATGATTAACCCGATTCGTCCTCTTGATACAATGTAATAACGTATATCAACATTGCTATGACTAGTGGGCATGTGTTGTGTCAATAGTAATAATGGCATATCTGTTACAAGTAGTCCTTCTTTGAAAGTGGACCGATAATAAGATAGCAGTCTCTGCGTGGTCTTGAAGGGGAAACAGGCCTTAAATATTCCGAATAGCCTCGAAAATTATCATCTTTTTTTTTCAAGGGCCTTGAAACTTCAACCGGGCTTTGAAATCTTTAAGAGGGCTTCGAAAATATTTACATTTCCTGCTCGTTAGCTGTTATTGTCACAGAATACATGTGACTGATAATAGTCAGTAATTTAATTTATGAATGAATAATCTCGGAAGATTCGCCGACCCTTGGCATCTCAGTTACAGACGGGCTAGGGGCTGATGCCTCGTTTTTGTCCCATCTTAAAATAGCTATGATTTACCGCATAATGAATTTTAATTATGAGAATTCTGCTTGTATTTGGCGAAGTTGGTCATATGTAATTCAATATGACGAGTTCGTAATTTTAACTAAAGTAATTGTTTTTACTTTGAAAAACGTCATTATTTTCCCATAAACTCAAACTATGGAACGCGCATACATGGATGGCCTTGAAAATATGCTGAAATCGGCCTAGGATGTGTTTCAACCACGCGGAGACCATATAATTAGGTACCCCAGTAACCTTGGTGATTTTGGGAAGAGCAATATATAAATAATACTAGCAATGCAAGTCAACTTTGGCATACGGCATCCAATGTGGAACAGGTCTATTCCTTGGCCTGTTGCTCGATGTGGTTTCAAGTATCGAAATTGCTGGATTTTCTTGAAAGTTTTTGTTAAATCTTCACTGCGATTGGGGATGCGCTATACCTACTGCTGAGATGAGTAACATCTTCCGAAAAAGATTGTTTGCTAACATTTCCTATGTTGGACATATTTTGCATGAATCTATTTATATTTCTGATGTATTTATACGCTGATATCCCCATTATATGAAAGAATAGGCAACAAGAGTAATTCAACACTCCATTAGAGGGTTCTATCATTTACATAGCATGAAAGCCCTTTATTCTTGAATATGTTACATATTACCTGGAAGAATCAGGACTCCATATTCATTTTTATTCCGACCTGTAAGGCTGTTAATCGAAGCAAGATGAAAGAAACTGACATAGTTTTTTTTTTACTTCACGCACTTTCCATGATTTACCTTAAAACAAGTTTAGGTATTTAAAAACAATTATCACACGGACGAATCACAGAGAACGGATCAACCGCACTATTCAAACGTACGACTTCAGGCATTACTTTCCGTAGGCACTAGAAATTGAAACTTATTTCTAATTGGTTACCACAAACTTACCTATTATTGCACTTGGTTTAAAAAGTAGTTCTTTATACGAATAATCTGAAGGAAATTTGGCCAAATCATCCACTCAAAATAATGTTCATGCTTTTTGAATAGATATACGAAATTTGGAGGTAATGAAGTAATTCTGTTCAACTCTCATTCAAGCATCTTAAGAATTAAAGTAATCATTGAGCGATACATTCACATGTTGCAAGGGAAACCTTAAATAGGCAAAACCACCGACAACAATCGATATAAAACGTACACGTGCAACTGAATGACACCGCGCTATGTAGATAGAACTAGAATACATAATTTCAATAGTGTTAGAATCAATAAAACGTTATGGAATAATTCATTTGAATAAACGGTTAATACATATTTGAACATGTTCAAGGTTGATAGAACCTGTGCATAGTTCTTCTACCGTATAGTATATGGAAGATGATATCCATTCAATTAAAATAGCTATCTCTTCTTTCTCTGAAATGTTTCCTTTACAAGCACCTTCTTGTTTTACAGTAGTAGTAGTAGTAGTACATCCCCGATGAAGGCAAGTTTGTTTTTTATTCATTTAAAATTCTTTACAATATCCACCCATCTCCATTATTAAACCCTGTACAAGATAATCAGTAAGCGAGGACTTCTCAGCTCATCCAATCGTCGTCATCTTCATCATCATCAAAGAGGGGTGGAGGTTTGGGTTTCAGGGGCGAGTCCTGGAACGTGACAAAACATGGGAGCATCAGAATCTGAGTTTAGTTGAGACCACGGAGGTACTTTTGGCACCAACCACAGAAAGATTTTGTAATTGAAAATAGACAATACTTTGGAAAAGATCTACTTGGCGACTGGGCCAGCGTATATGTATGACGCCTTTTAGATTAGCATTTAATTAGTATTTAAGAATATATATCATTACAAACAACTCTTTTCAGTATAGGCCTACACCACGAGATTGAGTGTATTTAGGCAAAAGATAGTTAGGTGTAGTTATATTCACAAATGGGAATTAAGGAATGTTTAGGCAAGACAAGAATTCCTACCTACATGAAAAGAGAGCGAAATAGAAATGGCTAATAGAATAGTTGTTACATGTTTGTGCAAATGGAAAAATGAAAAAAATGTATGATATTTCTATCGAGATGTTCATGCAATAAAGTATTTCTTTTCTGTACATTCAGTCAGGATAAAGCATCGACTCAAAAGTTTGGCCCAACTTAGCTAACAACTTTGCCACAAACGATACAAATATGAACATAATACAAAAGTTGTAAAAGTTTGATAAGTTACAATTGGCTGTCTTCTATACTAAAACAAAATGCTTTCAGTGGGAATTTTGCTTCAGTGTCATTCTAAAAGAACATTTTCAGACCATTTTATAGAACAGTGTGTTATTCTGAGGATCCAAATAGGAATTCTTGGCAGATAGCAGCAGAATTTCTTTTATTTTCATCAGTCCTCGAATGATGAAACCACTGTTAAAGCATGCTTAACAGCCTCCGCCAGTTTTTATGAATGGATTTTGGTATATTTCCATTCTGCTGAGTGATTGTGGGTTAGATACTGAAGCATTTGGGTTAACAGCCAAGAATTGGAACGTAATTACACAAACTACATTTACCCGAAGTTCTTCGGTTCGAGTATTTCACTTTTTCTTTTTCACCTAATGTTGAAAAATATGATACGTAGATTAAAATGTATTTGTCTATATCTATACATGTATATTGTTGCATTAGTAGTTATCATAATTACAGACCAGACCTGTAAAGTGTGTGTGAAAATAATATATTAAATAAGTGTAACAAGTCTCTTTACAATAAGCGCTACATCAATAACTGCCATGATGTTATTTTGGAGCAGACAATACTGCAAAGCACCCAGCCATATTTAAGGCCGACACTACTAGCTTTTTAATTATGCTTTTCAAAAGAAATATTCATAAGCGACAATTTCAAAACAATCTGATTTGTGGACTTACATCTTCAGAATCACTCCCTTTCTTGGCCCCCTTTGTCGTATCTGCTTTTTTAGGTTCTGGCTTTTTAGCAGCTGCTTTCTTGTCGTCTTTCTTGTCGGGCTTCTTCCCTCCTTTCGCCCCAAACATGTCTGATTCATCATCACTACCATCATCGAAGAGTGGCCTATTAAAATCAAGTTTTCATAAATGAGACTTGAGTGAATGTACCTCAGGTCAAGAGTGAAGGTTCAAGGCATATGAACAAAATATAGCTATACTATAGAAAAAACAAACCAATATAGAACGAACGTGAGCTATAATGAATTTTTCTTTTTCTTGAAATTTATTATCAATTTATATGTGAAATACAAAAACAATTAGGGGAGAGTAGTAAGGAAGTTTAATTCACTTACTTGTCATCACTGACTAGTTTTTTATCAGATGGCTTTTTCTTATCTGCAGGTTTACTAGCTTTGGCATCGCCGAACAAAGGATCGGCCTTTGTGTCCTTCTTCTCGGAAGATTTACCCTTTGGAGCAGACTTGTCATCCTTCTTTTGTTGTTGGGTTTTGTTGTCTGAATCTTTGCTCTTCTTCGAATGGGAATCTTCTTTGGATGTAACTACTCCGAATGACATAATGGAGGATTCAATTCCCGCTAGAACATCGTCGGGACTTCTCTTCGGGGGTTCTGGTACATCGCGTTCCACTAGAAATCGAAGGGAAAATAAAAATATATATGATTATTTTGGTGGCAATTCTTTTTAACGGGTATTTCATTGTATGTTCATCATTATATACATGGTATTTAAATGATTAACTTACATTTCTTTCCCATTAATTCGGCGGCGTAGTAAGGATTCCCCTTGTCACCAGTGACATGAGAATGTACTTTTTCTTCCTTTGGACTAGCTTCGGCGGACTTAGCAGCTGAAGAAGAGAAAATTAAAGAACAAAATTAAAATGAATCAAGAGGCGAGTGAAATAAGAAAAAAATACTCCGGCACAGGAACTTGTTTCATGATGAAAGAGTCGTCAGCAGAGATCTTATATTCTATATCGAAGGAATTTACTTTGACTAACTTAGTATGTCAAATATTATTTAACAAAGAAGCTTGGTATATCTATAATATCCAAAAGGAACATTTGTTACCTTCTGCGGCTTTTCTCAATTCCTCTGCATAATGAGGGTTTCCACGGTCTCCGCAGACATGAGCATGGACATGGTCCTCCTTACAGTGGGACACCGGCGGTGGAGCGGAAGATGTAGTTGAGGATACTGGAAAGTGTCACGCAGAACAATATTAGCTTGATTAATCTCAGTGAAAACAAACCTGTTGAAATAATGCTTGAACAATTAATTTATCAAAAAAAAACAGAACAATTTACCCTGAAATCCCCAAAGATTTTGATAACATTTTAGCAGCATTTTCATACGATAAAAAACATTCCAATCCAAATTTGCGGAAGCATGAAATCACCATTCGCAATAGCGAAACAATTCAAACAAAGCAATGATGCATTGTAGGCACAAAAGAGGGAAGGAAATCCAAAGCTGCAAAATCTGTCAGCTAAAAGGCATTTACTCTGGAGTATCAAGAATATTTCTCAAGACACAACCAGGTATCAACATAAACTGTATAATGTATCTGAAGGTACACCCCTAAAACATTGTGTAATTTTAACAATAATATTCATATACATCAGTTAAAAAGAATTACCCTGAGCGACTACTTCAGGAGTGGACTCCATTTTCTCTGCTTGTTTTGCTTTTTCTGCAGCCTTCCTTAGTTCCTCGGCGTAGTATGGGTTACCCTTATCTCCTGTGATTGGGGCCACCACTGGATTGACTGGATACATTAGAGTTTCTCATTAACAGATCATTTGTAATTGTTGTTATGACTGATAGAAAAAATAATCCATCCGAGGGTATTATGAGCGTCTTTAGTTTGGTTGAATATTTTAAATTATCTAATAAAATTATCAGATCATAATTCGTTATATCATATATATGCAGTTGCAGTGTTAAATGCCTCACGTAATTGTTGTTTTGCTTGTGTGGAAATTATTTATTAAGAGAAAAATATTACAAGTGCATATTATATTCTGCCTTACATAATATGACTACGTATGTAAGAATTTAATTTAAGAGGAACTGTCTATATTTGAAACATTATACAACTAATGGAGTGAGTGAGCAATGTGTATGGGTATTTGCCTTAACAATTCAATATTTTATCATTTGAGGTATCTTGGTGGTTCCTTAAACTAATAGTCCCCAGAGGTGTCTTACCTTGGCAATGTACAACCTCACATATCTCATCTTTCGCTTTATGTATATGTTCATGTGCTTGCGCTTTCTTAGCATCTTCAGCTGCCTTTCTTAATTCCTCAGCGTAATATGGATTACCCTTAGCACCAGTGACTGGCGCCACGACTGGGACAGTATTACTTTCAGTCTTTGCTTTCTTAGGATCACTAGGGGCTGCTGTAGAAGATCAAGCAATCAACTTATATTTCTTAAGGCGACAAAGACAAAAGAATGGATTTGACAGTTCGGGTAAGTATAAACAATGCTGAAAATCTCATATGCATTAAAAGGGAAACTTAATTAGTATGCCCTTGGGAAAATATAAGGCATTCAAAAGGCGATGTCTGGATTATGAGCGTGGATCTTATTCAAAGCATGGAGTTCAAAAAGCAGTTGTACTAATTTTTTCAAGGAACTTGCATGGCATAAAAAATCAGGCCAACCAAGTAACCGCCACTCATATATTATCACTTAATTAGGAAGTGATAAGATATTCTTAAAAATACAGCAGCAGGGCTTTAAAACTAAAGAATAATGCAAAAGCCAATAGTCAGACTTACCAGGTTTCTTTTTGTCTGTAGTTGGCAATGCTTGTCCGTCCATAACAATACTTCCTTCTAAGGCACCGAGAGAGAATCCCCCTAAAAAGTTTCCAGAATGACAAAATGTTATGGCTGACCACCCGAATACACCAAGATGTTGGTTCACATTTGTCTGATATAATGTACGTAGTTTAGGGTGATTCAAAGCAAGGTAAATGTTTCCATGTTTTGGTGGTATAAGAATGTGATTTTAGTCTGCCCAAGCCCAGTTGAGACAAAAGTAGAAAAATGTGATTTAATTCCGGCGAGTAAAATAAAAATGTTTAATGGATAATTGTGGTGAAACGCTTATAATATGCAATGGCCGATAAAAAGAATTTAGATATAGTGACATGCATACCAGTGTAAGGTTTCTTATCATCTTTCTTTTTGTCATCTTTTTTAACATCTTTTTTATCCTCTTTCTTCTGGTCTTTGTCATCCTTTTTCGCAGCAGGCTTAGCTGGTGCAGCGCCAAGGGATGCACTGACACTGGATACTTCCATCTTCTCAACGACAGGAGCTGTGCAACCCAACAGAACTTATTATTATAGATTAGCGTTAAAAGCTGGAGATACATCATGAAATTAGAGCGCAATGTTAAATAGAGAGTGACTGTGTCAGAGAGAAGTTATATAAAAGAGTGCAAACAAGGACTATTACCAAAACAGATCCCATTGAAAAGATTAAGCCACAAGCAGATTATCGATACTAGAGAGACAGAGAAGATTCTAAGCCAAAGCAAAATTACTATATAAACAAAAGAAAAAGATCCACGATTAATTGTAGTATTGAGTATGAATTCGTTCATTATGGGTCCTGGTGAATTGCTTTGGAGATGCTTCCTTAATTTACCAACTCACCATCCGAAACAGGTTCGCTCTTTTTTTCAGATGTCGTCTGTTTAGTTTCAATCTTCTTATCTGGGATCTTGGAATCCTTGTCTTTAGAGCTACTGTCATCAACATCTTTCGGTGTTGGGACACTTTTTTCATCAGCCGCCTTTACGTTTGCTTTATCTTCAGGTGTTCCTGCAGATGAAGGGTCAACGACCCAAGACTCTATTTGGTTCACACTGCTTGGACTTCCTTTCACTGGAGTCTCCTTCGTCATTTCAGAGGAAGCTTTTTGAGGGACATCTTTGTCTTTTTCCTTCGTTGGTTCACTTTCTAAATCTTTTTTGAGAGGCGGCGTTGTGGTAAGGTTCTCGACCTTACTTAGAATCTCGGGGGATGGCTTAACAATAACAGACTCTTCCTTGGTTGCTATTTGCTCTCCAGATGTTTTACTTTGGGGTTTCTGTTCCTCAGCAGAGGGTACCTTTGCTGCTTTCGCAGCATGAGCCTGATCTTCATTGGCTTTCTTTTCAACGGTTTTGGAATCCTTTTTAGATTCTGACTTTTCGGGAGGAGCGGAACTAAGAGCTACATTGGTGGCAGGCTTTATTGTTTGCACGACTTCGGCGGCAACCTGTTTCTCAACAGTTTTATCACTGGCAACTTCTGCTTGCCTCTTCTTCTCTTGTGGTTGTACAACAGGTGTTTCCTCTTCCCCGGACTCCTCTTCGTCTTCCTCTTCTTTTTATGCGATAATCCACAAACAAATGATCAGAATCCCACATACCAAAGCCAAGTTCATGCAATACTTTAAATCAGGCAAGAACTTATTTTACAAAGTGAGAGATTACATGCATTGATGCCCTATTTTGGTATCTAAACTACTAAAATGATACCAAATAGAATTTTACAAAAAGTAAATGTAGATTGACAGTGGAACCGAGGTAAAATTAAAATTGATAAATTAAAGGATGCATAGCTTTTTATATGTGCGAACTATTCTATGTTTTAAGTGCTTTGAAGAAACATGAAAAGCTTATTCGGTGAGTCTTATAGGTATTGTCAAAGAAGTGATCAAAAAGAGGTAATAATGAATAAGGCCCTCTGAACAGAAAAGACCTAACCGGAATAAACAGTATACATACAGAAGAGGGATATCGAAACCTGTATGGATAAAAACGTACCCGAACTTTCATCCTCTTCATTATCGTTGACGACTTTCATTGTTGTACTCTGGAAAAGCAAAGTCAACCTGTTACCTAATATGGATACTTCAGCTGGTACACTCTTTCTACCTCAGAGACAAGGTAAAAAAGAAATTTTCATTCAAAAAGACATTTTCATTACGTGGTGCGCAATCGGTGAGTCATATAATCCTTTGAACTATCAACAAAAGATGGCTTTCAAGCCGGTGATTTGGGCGATATCGGAACAATTCTCATAATGATAAATATGTAAAAAAATCCAATGCAAAACATACCTTGACGGTTCCCAAAATAACTCCGTGGATTTCTGAACCCTTGTATGTCTTATCAGCATTGAACTCGCCCTTTAACTCATGATATACAGAATTCATGATCTTTTTCACCTACAAAAAAGGGAAAGACGTTATCAACATCAGCACTACACCAAATAGAAATTTCTTTGTTTCAAAATTAATCACATGCAAAATTTACGTTCACAAGACCCACTCTCCTACCCAAAGTAGGATAAACATACCAAATACAATTTTATCCGATCTGATACAACTTAAGAATTGGTGAAAAGTTAAGATAATGAATTATGGAATCCTCTATCTGTTAATTTCTACGCTGGAGAAAGAAATCAAAACTAGTAAAACTGTGCATTATTTGGTGTTGTTTCCTATATAGATCGCGGATGAGCCCCAAGTGGAAGCAATATATACCAATCTCTATCAGTGCATCATTTTCTAGTTAGTGTCACCTACCTCAGCTACTAAGTCATCTTTGCTGAGGTCACCGCCTGCACCTGCACCTCCTGAGGACTGCTTAGCTTTCTCTATAGCCTTCTTACCATCAGCAATGATCTTATCTTTCTCTTTCTCTAGGTCAGCGATCCTATCCTCGTACTTGTCCTTCATGGACGCTGCCTGTGTTCTCAGGTGTTCATACTGAAAATGGTAAGGACAAGGATTATGTAATTAGATAGTTGTATCTCTGTATTGCCCTCACTAGAGCCAACACTTTTTAGATCATCATTTTGATTCAAGAAATCGATTTCTTGTGACTATATAGATATGGAGGGATAATGGATGTGGGGTATCACTCTCTACTTGGTTTTTAAACATTATTCTATTTCGGTTTATTTTTTTCAACCAAAATACCATTTACAATCACCAGGTTCCTTTTCAATAAGTGATTTTCAAGTGGGTCTATTCACAGAAACTAAATTTGGATTTGTTCGACCCTTTTAAAACTTTATTTATGAACATTTTACAACAGAATTTTAACTTATATTTATTTAACAAGATTTAACGTATATTTATTTTTAAAAATATTTAAGCAATCATCCTACCTTATCTTTCCACGCTTTCAAACTGTCCACCTCACCCTGTAATTTCTCAACTTGTTTATTGGCTTCTCCCTTCGCCGCCTTGGCTTGAGCCGTCTATATATTTGAAGTGGAAGTAAAAAATGTATAAGATATCATAGAAAACATAATAGAACGAGATGTTCTAGAAAACATATTGTATTCTATCAATATAAGTGAATACAATACACCTAGTATCATAATAATACTTTCAGAGATATCCAGAGATACTCAATGGCCTTCAGTATGTTACAAACAGTACCAATGATGTATTAATAATCACTCACTCACCCACTAAGTAGTCTAGTAAATAATTAACAGACTTATCACATATCACCTCATCTCATTATTATGTACTACTGGTACATTACTCATCTCCAATAGGTTAAAAAATAGTATGTGTAATATGTCTTTTATTGTTGGCATGTTCACATTTAATATCCAATGACTGAAGATGTAATCACTGTATTCAGACTATAGCTCAGGTTAGGACGAAAATCGGTCGAAAGATCGAGATCACACTGTGATATTTCCTAAATAAATAATTTGGAGAAAAAAAAACAGCTCTCACCTTTTTATCCATGTCGCTGATTTTCTCCTCGAGCTGTGCCTTTTCCTCTGTCAAATCAGCTATCGCCCTCTCGTGTTTGTCTTGTGCAGTGCTAAGAAGTCGATCACATTTATCTTTCCATTCTTTGATCAATTCTTTCTCTATTTCTGAAACCTTTGAAATATGCATTTCATGTTAAGCGGCGTTCTTTTACACGTGATATCAATAACAAAAAAACTTAAACTGCTGAGCTTATAAGCGACTGTTTTGTGATTGATAACAAGATATGATCGATTTCTTTCCATCATGCAAATCTGCGTTGCCAGAAAATCCACCACTATGAAATAGAAGCCAGTTTAGCTTATCATGATAGGAACTCTAATACTGCCCTACCGAATACTTCATGGATTTCCACAATTTAGTATGAACCAATAGTACGAAAACTTTAATTTCGGGACAAATCAGTAGGAAATGACCCCATGGAGAGTACACAATCATAGAACGCTAGATAAAAGCCATTATAGGTACCTGCTCTGAAGTGGAAGCATCAATTGAACTCTTCTGTTTCCGTAACTTCTCTTTGAGTGACGTAATCTCCTCCTATGCATACAAAGGAGCAAATATTAGTACCCATAGTCCCAGCGCCAGATTCCAGATGAATATTAATATCACAATAATTCATTTTGTGATAAAAGCCAAAATGAGACAATGGAATGTCAAGAGGTATCAATCCTTTGGGAAATATTTATGCCAAATAAATCAGCTCTCATACACAAGCCTTAAAAGCTCACACCTCATCGATTAAACTCAGGGGCCAAAAAGAAGCCCAAGCTCCTCTTCACTACACATGCATAAAACTGTTCTACTAGCTTCCAGACCATTGCAGAATCTTCCGCCAATTGTTTAACATACCTTCAGTAAAGAATAGCATACCAACAACAGTTCAGACAAATATCTTAACTAAACCGTATAGACTATAGAACACCATCCAGTTTGTATTCATATTCTTGTTCAGATTTGATAGTTGCGTGTCAGAGTTGCTTTAGAGATGTCATGTGTGTTTGTGTTGCTTTTTAGTGGGAGTGAGCTAACATTGTCCGTAGCTATGATACCAAGTTTTTAAGAATCTGCTACAGATGAAAATGGCTTAGACTTTTCCAGAAGCTTCAATAGTTCATACATCGTATATGAAAACCAGGCAAGTAAACGAAAAATTATTACAGGTCTAATCGCGTCACAATCATGCAGAAGACAGCCTATTATCCAGTCATATACGTCACCGCACTTGAGATTTAATGAAATCCAATTGTGTGCAAATAATATTGAAAAAGAAAATATTCGATACAAAATGTTCCAAATAATGAAATATGAGTAAGTAACACCTATGTAAATTATGCCTTACAATGAGGTGCTAGCTGTCAAAGCAACCAAACGACTGTAACTAAGATTTCAAAACAATATTAACGGGTACATACATATTGATCACAAACACATGTTATCAGAACTAAGCAACTGTTTTACAACCATTCGCCAACTGCTTCTATACACAAGGATAAGATTGTAGGACGATTTAACTGAAATTTTTTTTAAAAAAACAAAAAAACTCACATCCTAGTTCGACTTTGAATATAAATAAATCTGTGGTGTCTGTGCCTACAAACTTCTTGTGTGTATAAATATGTTATGATTTCAAAATTGTCTGACTTGCTAACACGTATTCTAGGTTTGGGATCTTTGGAAAACTTCTATACGTGTATGTGTTTCATACAAAAAGTAAAATCATTAGAAGTGGGACCAGGTTAGTGTGTGTTGGTAGAGTTTACCAGAAGTTCCTTGGAATGGGCCACGAAGAACATGTCTCGGTGGACAATGCTTCTAGGTAGGAGAGGCTATGGGTAGGAGATGTTACTTAAATATATTATTAAATTCAGATTTAATCAGAAGTACACTCATATTTACACTAAATCTTCAAAAACTGTTTTCCACAAACTGAAGTCTTGCGTCGAATAAATATCCACCAACTTTCAAGGCGAAACTATTTCTGAAGTTGTGTTAATGTTTACTAATGTAGAAATATGTTTGTGTTTTGAGCGAATTGGGATGCATGTAAGAGCAGGCAGGACACATGATTGCTTACAATGATAATGAAATGATATGACCTTTCACAGGATCTGTATTTCTTACCTCGTGTTGGGATTTCAACTCTTCGATTTCTTCTTCGAAGCGTTTTTTCTCTTGGGAGAACTTTCTCTTTCGTTCACTTAGATTCTGGAATCAATTAAAAAGAATATTCAATGTAGATTCTTCAATGCTTTAACACATACAAAAGATATTGATATAGGCCATGGCACGACAGGACATCAAATGATTTTGATATCACAATGTTTCTTCTTCGTTTATATGTGAACACTTATCCGAAATCAAAAGTGTTAAGGACAGCGACTTACACTTTATCTACAACGCTTCTATTAATTCCCTAGATGTCATCAACAACGTAGAACATGAAACTACATTTGTACTTCATTACATCACAACAGGCTCCCAATAATGATCGATGGTTGTATACGTTTACTGATATCTTCAGTGTGTATACATAAAATAAAAACTTGCACCTGACCCCGTGCTTGATATTTTCCAGCTATTTAGTTCAGTATAATCTACCAGGGAGTTCTTCAGGGGAGCATCTGCCAATGTGGAAGGGTGCGAGGTTTAGGAACCTGATCATAACATTTACACATGGAGGAGTTCTCATGGGAATCAGTACTACAAGCTAGAAGAGTCTGAGACCACCACTCGGATAAAAACAATTAAGTCATTATAGACATACCATTACTGATAGCGCAATGTTATATTAACTGATAAACAGCAGCCAGACCGCTGGCAGCAGATATGTCATGCACCTGATCCGTAAATGAGTATACGTCATATATCATAATATATTTATTTTGCTATTTTATTTTACCAAGAATTAGAACAAGAAGGAAGGGATGGCCTTTATCAGCCCTTACGCGGTTCAGACTTTATAGTTTATACAGATCTCCTGGGTCTATTTAACAAACTTTCAGATTGTTTATAGTTTGGGATTAGCATCGCTAACTTCTATACAGAAAACATACAGTCAGTGTTGATATAAATTATATGATAAAGAGCCAAATACATAAATCGGGGTGAGAAACTAGATTTTATGGTCGAGCAGAAGATTGGAAATTCGTGGTTTAGCTCCTAGTCAACTGGATTGGTTAACTCATAATTTTGGAGGTATATCATGTACAAATCTAAAACAGAATCGCGTCGCGCCAGGATTGTGAATCTACCTAACCACGTAATGGTTTATGATTAATAGATGTTAGCGATGTATTTTATTTTACTTGTAGCCTACATCTGCATGGAGAGATAATTACAATTATACCAGCTCACAGAACAGAGGTATTTTGTAGTCGAGTCACGGAACATCGGTTATGTGTGTTTGGAAGGATCTGCACTATGTTCCACTTAACCTGAACTCAGTTTACCTGAATTTTCGGATAAGCTGAACTTTTCCCAATTTCCCAACAGTCTACCTTACTTCTATAAACATATGCATTTTGTTCGTTAAACCTGAATTCTTTGAACCTGAATTTTCTATTAACCTGAATTAGTTTTTATTTTCATAGAGCCATTTTCCCGGTTAACCTGAACGTTTTGTCGGTATGGATATTGCTCTCCCAACTCCCTCCAACTCTATAGGCGCTCGTACCTCACGTTAATGAGGCTTAACTGTTTAACTATACCCATCATTCACTTCAATCTTTAAAAAAATACATATTATTGTGAACCTTTTAAGGCGGCACTTCAAAGACACACCTAATAAGGTATATGATAGGCACCACCGATCACTAAAAACAGTAGCGCGAATCTTTGAATGGTACCGTCATATCATAGAAAACCATGTGAAATGTTTAAATACACAACCAAAGCTAACAAGACCTTTCCCTAAATAAGTAATTATTATGACATGATGAGATTCATGACACAGCTATTTATGTAAATGGGGAATTGATATATTTTGTACATGTATATACATTTTAGATTGTTGATATTGAATTATTGGTATTTTTGGTAGAAGCAAATGATTGATATTCAGTAAAAATGTTAAATAAAAGTCGTAAAAAACGTATATCTTTCATCTTTTTTCTTCATAATTGTTTGCGCATAACAATTAAAATCAATTCTTTTACGTTAACAAGCGTGAATGGGTTATTTTAATCTGAACTTTCGGTTAACCCGAACTTTTTCTGATTTCCCCTAAAATTCAGGTCAAGCGGAACATAGTGTATTTTGTAAACTATCCGTAGGATAGATGGATGCATTAGCTGTTGACAACACATGGTAGCTGATTGTAACAGTACAATACAATGTATTAAGAAGATGTTAAAGTTTAATGAATTTATAACGTTATGATGGCGGGTGGAAATGAGAAAAGAGTGAAAAGAAAAGACGAACTTGCATCACATAAATACAAGAGATCTCTAGTTCTGCGACTTTTGTAATTCACCACAAAGGCTCTTTCTCTACATGTGCATTTAATAAGAGTCTATTGGGCCATTTAAAAAAAGGAAACGTGAGAATATGTCGCGTAGCCGAAGTCAAGTTAAATACTTGGAGATAAATGGAAATAAATGACAAGTATAGAAAGTAAAAGGTAATATTAATAGCGGGGCACAATATAACTTAAGGATCCCAAGTCCAAAATATACAGAATACATACAATTTAATGTATGGAATCAATATTACACAACTGATTCGCCGTCGAGTGATTACGACATTAAGCTCAGAGTAATCACGGAATATTCTATTTAAATGGGAGCTTAATAGCCTAGTATTCATTGATTTCTCCATTCACCTGCCCTATACATATGAGCACTAAATACGGTACAAACGTATAACTCTACATGGATAATCTATATCCATTTATCCATCTTCAGTCTGGCAGTGGCACGAGTCAGACAATGCGTCTGCCTCATCCTTAGAATAAACAAGCCACTACAGGACCGGTCTAGTATTACAGCTCACTCATCAAAAGCAATGTTTGATATTAACCCTTCATTCAGCAAAAGAACAGTTTCAATAAAATATACGATTACAGACCACTAGAAAATACGTCATTTGGAAGGACAAAGGAGAATTGTGTAAAATACCGAACATCAACTATGTACAGCAATTCTAAAGAGAAAGCAAAAAAATCCTCTATGAATACGGGACCTCTATGTTTCTTAAAATAGAATCCTGATATGACCATGGACATATCCACGTTTGGTATCCATGAAAAAGGACAGGTCATTTTCACCTAGTGAAGGTAATGTGGAATAAAACCACAACCCTATCTGCCTGTCAAGATACAAATTTCTCTGTCAAAACAGACGTTTAAAATAATGAATCATTACATATATTACAATGTATTAACAGAGACCACTATCTTTTCCGGCAAGTGGATTGTGAATAATTATTGTAAAAAATGTGAGAATTCATAAGATTCATATATATTAGGCCTATATATTATCTATATTACAGAATTCATTTATTCCAGTATCTATTTATCTTATATTGACTCAATCGCCCACTCACTCAGTCACTCAGTTATTTACAAAGACATTTGTACATATTCACACACAACTTGGAATATAGCCAGTCTCGGGACAGTCTGATGCTCTAAACCATCACTGAAATGAACCCATAGAAACCAATGTCCATACCATCATTCATTGACCAACTACACTAATTTGAGGCGTCAGAAAGCTTTAAGGATAGTAGGCAACGAGGAATTTTAAGGTGGACATGCCAGTACAATTGAGACTGTATGTTCAACATGAGCTGCAATCAAAAGAAAAAATATGTATGTTGTTCCTGTTTTTTCACATGACTATGCCATCGGGCAAATGGAGGGGGAAAATAAAATCAATCAAGCTACTGGTATTGAGATGATACGATACGTGTCACGACTAATGTGTTTGATGTTCTTCGGCTGAATATTCCAGGCAATATTAAGAAAAGATAGGATTAGCCAAGTAGGAATTATTAATGACTAAGAAACGAATTCACAGGTGGGAACCTTAGTGGGTGATGATAAGTGTTTTATATATCAAAAGTAAGCGAATAAATATTGTGCGTCATCACGTCAGATTACAGCAATGACAGACGTCCATGCAGAAAACCAAAACAACATGGCTGTTCCACGTCCCTCCCTTCTTACCTCCTCAGTAGCCTCTACCTCCTCCTCCTGTCCTCCTACTACCATGGACACAGGGTAGATAAGGAAGCTCCCAAGGAGGGTCCAACATTTCCAAAAGGCGCCCAGCACCTTGCTATCTCCTCCCGACATGATAATGTTGCTTGTCCCTGAGGGATTTTACCGAAAAAGTACCGGAGCGAAAAGGGTGGCGGGCAAGAGTCTAGAGAGCTGAAATAGTATTGATTTCTAGGCGAGCGCGCTACAGTTGCTTCCAGCTATCCGGCAGCAGTCCTGTCAGATAATCGAGTGTCAATCAATGCAGATCAAAAGATTCCCTATAGTCACTTAATCCGAGGACTGGTACAGGCCCTTTTGTCCAGGTTGTTCCAATTGTTTCACGTATTGTTTATCACCTTTGTCTCCTAGAGAGTGACACAACACCTAATCTAAGTCTGAATGGATGTAGGTGTTACAGCAGGGAGGTACAGTATTGAGAGGTTGGAATCTGCTGGTTCAGCGGGTGCGCAAGAACTAAACTGCAGTGGCAAGAAACGCAATCTTTACAACTGTTTTACAAATTGACATTCACAATGCATTGCCTTTCCATATGGCCACATTTCCAGAGGCAAAGTCAATTTAAACTGCTTAGTGAAAATCACATCCAATGGAATTTTAAATATATGGTAAACGAATATACCAGGTAGATTGGCTTGGAGAAAGAATCCAAGGTAGTCGGAAAATAATAGGGTTAGCGACTGTTGTTTTAGTGGCAATCATCCATGTCTGGCTGACATATGATATCGTTTCATATAATCTGGGCGTATCGATTTCCACACTCAATAATAATTATAGCATATAATTTTGTATTGTGAACAGATCCAGCACAATTGCCAATGTTTTAAACAGGGCCAATTAAGGATAAAGCGAATACTCGATTACAGAATATATAATCAGCAATTTTTGTTTATTGTTGCTTCAGCTTTAATACTGGCTCATGTTAGACAGATCTATTTATATATATATATATAGATTCTGACCTTTGCTATTAGAACTTGTTAAAACAAGTGGAAAAACAAATGAATTATCTAGTTGTTATTCACAGGCTCCCATATGTGTTTTGCGATCCTTTGTGCTCCAGTTAACAGATTCTAAACTCACAAACACTAAATCACTTAGACCCGTGCGCCTTATTCCAAGGGTTTCCTTCAATGCCACAGGCGATCAGGGTCGTCTCTAAAATGACTGATCCAATATCGATTGCAAAAGTAAGTCCCCTTCTTCCGTAACGTACGAGTACATCCAGTATTGATGAAGAGGAAGCGCTTTAAGACTGCTTTCCCCTCGTACCTGTCTGGAAGGAGGTGAGGAATCAGAGTGGCCTCGTTGGTGGGTGCGCAGACACTCCACCTCCTCCTCTTCTAGCCCTTACCTGTCGCGCTGATATCGATATACACACACAGATATTATACAGTGCCTCACCAAGGTCCCTTGTATCGGAGCTCAAAGTAAATTGGGGGAGGGTTACACTTCAGAAGTGTTGCATGTTATCTCTCATTAACCGAATGAATGTTTTTCATCTATTAAAATCCATGAGATCTTCATAAACAGTGGCTCCTTGACTACACACTTTTTTCAAGTTTAGATCGCACGTCCAAGGTTTATCATTGAGGCAATATGGAAATATATATCTTCAAGATAACCTATTTTCAATCTGGAGACTCAGGGCAGAAGTAAATATGAGAGATAACCATATGATCTCCAGAGTCGAGTAAGTATGACAGACTCCCAGTTAATGTAAATTGACATAAAACTTTAAAAGTAGGACAGACCTTATGGGGAGCAGCCAAGTTCGCATCAAAATCCTACACTCTCCATGACTCATGTAAGTAAATTGGTTTGATAAACGAGCAAAAAAGTATATGCAAATACAAAAGCTTCGAAGGAGTCCTTTGATGGTAATGAAATACAGCCCTATGACAATCCACATCGACAAGGATTCGAAAAGTGAATAAATAAGTTGTTGACTCAAGCAAAAAGTAATTAATCACTCAACAAAAATCTAGGCATCTCTATCTAGAGTCTATCTTTAGTACATAACTCATGTATCTCTACCAGTCCCATAGTAAACGCCGGGTAGAAAGTAGGATAATCCAGGAGAAAAAGAAACCAAGAGAGAACGCAGGGAACCCTTGAGGACAGTACACTACTTAATAAAAAAAATATGAAAATGATATGGGTTACAGCCTAATAGAAACTTGGAGTTGCCACAGACTCGTATAGACTACTTCATCGACATTGGGATGATTCGAAGATGTATTTCATCGCTGTATTCTTCAATTCTTACACCTGTATACACCGACGCCTGTCAAACTAAATTGATTAGACCTTACATTCGAGGCTTTAGGAAAACGCTTAGTTTCTCGGAGGTGAAGGTTTATCACGCTCTCTTTTCTTTTGATTATATTATTCAAACATTATATATACTTGCAATCCTGAACACAATATTTTGGAGCAAAGAAACTGACGCAAGCAATGCATTAAAGGGTACTTAGTAAACAATGATACACTAAACATCTAGCTAGGTTGAAAGAGACCAAGCACCACATGGCAAGGATGCTTCTGATAATGACAGCAAATATACTTGAACTGATTGGGGATAACATTCATCTATGTTTGTTTGCCCACCGATACGGCTATTTAATCAGATCTGTGCAGACCCTATAAAGATCAGTGATATAATATGAACAGCCATACAAGGGGAATTATGATTTATCAGACAATCTCACGATGGGAATGATATGCTTTATTAACAGTTCTCTAATTTCTAGAGAACACATCTCGGTCCACTATGGAATACTGGATACTGGGTGTTTCACAAATTTTCAATCCCATTGATTTCGAAATGTCAGAAGACTATTATTTAAATCAAAGATAGCTGAGCTGTGGTATAACGTATTCTGATTCGGAGTAAAAAAAACCCATACCTACTGCCTGGAAAATCATAACCTATACATACATTATAAGCTGTAGATTAATGACATGCATAGAAATATAGATCTATTTGTCCAAATTTCATATCGCGTGAATGTTTAAAAAGCAGTCGGTAATCAATTGACACACTGTAATCATTGTCCCGAATTCAACACACATAGGTGAATGTAGCCCAGATCATCTCCGATCGGGTAAGAATGGTATGAGTGATTGGACGACTACTGCGTTAATAGGTTCCCTGGCCCTGTAGTAGGCGTCCTAGTAGGAGTATGATTCTAATCGGATTTTGCGGTTTGGAGCGAGGCTTTCCCTCCGTTTGGAGGGACTCTCTGAACTCTGAGCCTAGAATATTCATCTTTTTTCTCTCCCAGTTAGTCAAATACGAATGATTGAAAAATGTATTTCTACCAAGACCACAGATAGTTCTACAGGAATATACACATTATTGTCCAAACATTAATCACACAATCATCGTACTTCGAATCGAAAGTGATTCAAAATGTTGGGCTAACCTAAAACACAAGAGCATACACAAGAAACCAACAAGAACTACATGGCGAGGTATTATCATATACAACAATCCCTTTATTACTGGTAGTTCCATAATCTTGGCACCATGTATGCACACAGTGAGAGTAGGACCTTTAGGGAAAAGTATTGCCTAAGGTTACTACGAGCTCTGGCGCGGAGCCAACACCTGGTTTAGGTCATGTACAAGTCTACCAAAACAGTATAGATTCCCACAGCAGGGTCAGAAGGATAGTTTTCCATGTTTAACTTTACTTCGACAGAAGCCCACACCTATTCTGTATTTCAGGGGCGAATGGAAAATTGCTTCAATTAACGAATGATGACAGCCAATCTTTTCTTTTGCTTAGATTTTAGAAGACGATATTAAATGAATTAATAAATAATGTAAATATCCCAAAGCTTGGCAACTTGCAATTGGAAATCCCGAGTGTAAACCTAGTTAAACAATTAATATACACCGTTATACGATTAATACTGGATAACCCAAAGTATTCTCGGGATTATCCTATAATAGCATAACCCCAAGAAACCCCAAGAATGATGGATAGGGCGGTGAGATTAGGACAGTAGCCACACCCAATTTTTCGAGTGAATTGTGTAAGTTGATATTGCCTAAAGACTGATACCAATTTCCACGGTTGTCAAGAGAAGCCCATCTGGGTGAACCTCGGGAGTGATATCAAACCCTAGTCAGATGGGGAAGAGTCTGGGTGGAAAGGTCTAAGTGTAAACATGGGTCACATCTACACTGGATACTGGGAGATAAGTAGGCAGGGCTAACCCGTGCTGCCTTCTAGTGTATCACGAGTAAATATAGGAATATCTGGAGGGGCAGAGAATAGATTGGATAAAACTGAATGGCTTGTTACTCGAATAACAAAAGTGGTTAATAAAATATGTTAAATGAATAGGAGGGTCAGGCAGAATGGGATCTAAATCTGGATCACCAAGAAATCGTTTCTAATAGAGATATTATCGATAAACAAGCAACAAACAAATTGTATACTACTTGAATTGAGTACTTAATTGTGAAAGAGGGTAGCACAGGAAAGTTCTATGGTATTTCACCAGCATGAGGTTCGATTTGACAACCCACATATTCAATTTAATGATAAAATCACTCACTTTGTAGTAAAAGAAATTATTAATCCATCTCTTGATATTCATCCAACCACAAACCAATTCACCAGTGTAATCCAGTTACCTATCCTATCAATAATGAAATAATAAATTTTGATATAACTACCTTCTCCAGACTATCACACGATGACTTGAGATCAGCGCTGTCTTCTTGGAGGGCACTGCACTTGGCCTCCAACTGTTTCCTAGAAGCGCGCTCCTCTCTTAATGATGAGGTCGCTTGTTCCAAACGCTGTTCGAACTCTGGAATAAAATTGAGGTAATAACACTTTAGTACCAACCGCCAAATATGCTAAATTCCCAGACACATCAAAATATAGGCTACGTCAGATAAATACAGATATTGGTAACACATTGAAATTAATCATATGTATCTTATCAATCCATTCTGAAAATCTACTGAACATTATAAGTCATTTGCACTCTATCTATAGAGACAAACTGTCATGGAAAGAGTTGTCTCAACAAGTTAATTCAACAAGAGTTGCGCGATGGTCTTAAAATAGACTTGCATAAGAACTGCCCCGAGTCGTCTCAGTATTTACACCTTACTGGCGATAAATGAGGAATAGGACTTCATGATTCCGCCATTGCAACTTATTTCATGGTGAATGGTTGCAGTTAATATGATGCACACGAAAATTGCGTTTCTGCAAATAACTTCACAATCTTTCGAGGGTATGCAGAATTGTCAATCACAAAAACGCAGTATGCCGGACTGGAATGCATTCTTTCTTAATTTATCCCAGAACTGGATATTCTGAATACACACTGTCCTGAAAATAAAGGAAAAAACTTATATAGCTCTACTTTCCGAGCTGCGTAAAGGAACCATGACGTAAACTTGTCGAAATACCAAGTAACTTGACATTACAACACGTCAGCATGAAAACGCATACCCACTTGTATGTGCGAACATAAAGATATATATCATCACAACTAATTGAATTGCCTAGACAGTAGCTAGATACTATTTTCATCTTTAATTGACGGTTAAGTTCCAGCAATAATAAGTCTATATTGAACAAAAAGTATCACTGATTTGTGATGATAACATAGGGAGTTACTCAACATCAACTGGTTCAGTGGAGGACTGCAGCTTCCCTGTCTATGTACCACAGGTTACCTAGTCTTTTCACTAGCTGATACAATTTGGAATCTTGAGAAGGTAAACAAGTAATTGAAGGAATATATCTCTGCAACCCAACTCGATCCCAACACCTGTTGTGGAGGTGATGAGCAAAACAGGGCCTATTTATCGGCTTGGGTTAAGTCTCGAGTGCAACTACTTTTTAATAGGACATGAACACAAATTTTAAAAAATGCAACTCAAAGTCAAGATGTGTGGCTGCAAAACAGTATTAGGTACAGCAACGCCAATATTTCAATGCAATGGGTTGATACACTTCTCATGAACCCCATTAATTTGCTCTGGTTTCGTCAGCCCCAAGCACCTTGAACATATGTACAGTGGAAAATTAATTCCCAGGCCTTGAAGTAGTGAATTGCTGAAAGAACCAAGCTGTCAAAAGATAAGAGTTCTCTTCTCACAGGCATGAATCTTGCCAGAGCCATCAGAAAAGATTCATCAGTTGGATACATGTTTATGAGGTTCACAGAATCAACCACTGTCAAAAGTCGCAGTCCAAAATTTCTGTTTCAAGATCTCCTATCATCGGGTTGTCATGGAAACTTAGGAGATCATACCCCGCTTCTGTTAACCCTATCGGAATGTTTGGCACATATATACATCCAGGTCTGGCAAAACCGAGAATGGTCGAGGAGACAAAAGTGTTATTTGAGTATGAACCTATCCTCCCAACTCACAATTGGCAAAGCTAACAGAACGAGATGCTTGCTAATCTGCTTGATGGACCCATCACCAATCAACTAAATTACATGTTGTAAATAGATCCATATCTGATAGGGACACCAATGTGGCAATGATAACATAACGGTTGTTTTGTCTGCGAATTATCTCACTTCATATAAATGTCCCATTGAATTGGTGAGGAATATTTCAATTAAAAACACAAGAAGCGGCAAAATTATGTGCAAGACATTTGTCGTGAAATGGCACATGGGTGGGATATAGAATAAGCGATAGATAAAAAGTACTGAATCTGGGCTTTCCTCCACGCCCACTCTGCTATGGATCATTTCCAGGTCCTTACCCCAAAAAGAATTCAGACCAGATCCAGCGCCGAGTGCAGGTGATGGGTGAGGTGAAAAAACAAACCTTCAGTAAGCGACTTGTTCAACTATTTTCTTAAGAAACACAACTTAGGCTAAGTGTGTCCCACACCTACGGGAAATCGTCAAGGTAAAGGAATACTGCCAGAACAACCTCACTCAAAACATAACAGGAAAGTGATAAATATAAATGGCATTTGCATATAACATAAACTAGATCGATGATTCTTCAAATGAAAAAAAAATATATTAACAAATAAAACCCCACTGGGTAAACCTGTATCTTAGTCTCAGGAAGTTGAAATTGAATTACAGTACAGTTTGAACGAAAAGCCAAATGGAAAAACGCTGGAGACTTTACAAATCTTAATGTCGGAGGCAGAAACTTATATAGTATATGTTTATCACTGGTACCAATACTCTTGCATACAAAAGTACTCTTGAGTATACAAAAAAGTAAAAATACCAATACAAAAAATAGAATTGAATAATACCTGGGAACAAACAAATCTAAGCAAAACCAAATGCTCATCATAATTACTTCTTGAATATGAAACCACATAGATCTATGTTATGATTTATTGCGCCCGCCCAATCCGAATGTTTAAATCATATCACATAACACAAATCGGTAGCTAACTCAGAATTAGTCAAGTATATGGTTTTACAGGGAACGACATGATAAAGCAGGAGTTCCAATAATGAGCTGACCACACATCCTTCCCGCATCACTAAATATAAGAGAGACAGAATTTCCCCATCCGTTATGATTTGATACTTATGAGGATGTCTCAAGTCAGATGGAATTTGGAAACAGAAACTCGGGGTTGGAGACCCACCATCAGTGGATATAAATTCCCTACATCAGCATATATATATAATTCTAGTCATCATCATTCGATCACATGTATAGCAACCGCTCATATGAGATCGTCTAGCGCTGTTACGCAGCATTTAAAACTGGACTCACCATCACTCATGGCATTATGAATATGATCATGCACAAATTATATACTTGCATCATAATATATACATAGAGCACGCAAAGAACGCCTAATTTTTGTTCTCGTTTAGTCTACCTGTCTTTGATAGATTGAGTATTACCTAATTGTAAATCGTGCCGGACTCTCGGGAATTTATGATTGCTTTGAGTCTGTCGTAAGGTTACAACAGAATTCCGGGAATGAAATGCGATCATCTGGTCAATATGTCTAAACATTGACATAGGTGAAGGGGTTATGATTGAAAGAAGTGGATTACTGAGTGACTGCCGCAAAAATAAACCCAGAATGGCTCTTTTTTAACGCTGCATATCAATATTGGATTTCATTTAAAAGAACAAACCTTCAGTAAGCGACACGAGGCCCATGAGTTAATATTTACGAATGAATTTCATGAGGCCCATGAGGTAATATTTACGAATGAATTACAAATGGGAATATATCTTAGTAATTCTAGTATCCAAACAATATTATTACAAATTGAGCTAGAGTCACCCAGATACCGCAGGAACATTGTGCATACATAGAATATATATATCATAACGATTCGATTTGCCTTTAAGCCGGATAACCAGACTCAATCAATAAATGGCAAGGGTTCTATATTTGATTACAAAAAACAGGGAAACCCCGCGGGTATTGTTTTCAGACTAGTAGGACCAGTCGGGCGTTGGCAGGTTAATATCTACAGTGCGTTTCACAATATAAGGGCCTTAAAAACATAATGTATCAAGGCATCCCTACAATTAACCCTACATGTCCCTCCTACTCTTGGCCAAGGAAATGTAAATGTAAATCATACATACTGTTTAAACAAGGACAATGAGACATCTATAAAACTATTAATACAATGTACAGCTTTTGCACTAATTACATCAATCAAATTTGGTTGGAATTGGGCAAAATATGCTTTAGGGTAATAGAAAAATGTTGCCAATATATCTACAAAACATTTGATGAATTACAACTGAGTTAGAATAAAATTAAAAGTATAAATATGAGAGGCAATATTGGTATGCTCGATAAAAACATGTGTATGTGTAAATTAAAATAAGCTATACAAGTCTAATTTGATGCAACACACTGTGGTGTTATGATCGTTCATTTTAACCAGCAACTGGAAGAATTGCACATTAAAGGTCACACTCGCTACAACTAGAACGTGCCTTCTATAGAACTTGCCTTCTAAGTTACTTGCAGTAAATTTCCCTCATTAACAAGTCACACAATGCCAGATATATAACATCCAGCTCCTTCTAGGCAGTGTACGGTTTGCTCCAGAATGTGGTCGACACATTTACCTGGCCAAGCATGACGATTGATGGCCACAGAGCTGGGGCTCTGGGGAACCTAAATCAAAGAAGCGCACATACCCCTATCGATATTTTGTTAATAAAGTAGTATATAGATATACCCGCTATTATAAATAATCCCCCTTTGGGGCGAAAACTGGGCAGGGCCAAACAGGTCGACCGGACCGTGGACCTATTTATGTTAACAGGGGTCCTGGCTTATTACACTAGAATACTTAAAACCTCAGGAGCTAAATATAACACCAGTGGTTTTATACATCAGGAGTAAACAAATGTGTAATACCCCCTTAACGACGAGCCCCAAAGTTGGCAGGGGACCAAATTATAAGTTCTGAATTGAATACACTCGCTTAAACTTGCTGGTAAGCATGGTGAGCATGGTGAGTTATGTGAGAACTGGACTAGCACTGGACTGACCATTTGTATATTGATTGGTATACTACGAGTGTGAGGCAGATGTTAAAACCAAGATGGGTTGACCACTTAATGAACAGGAGTCATGCCTCAGCATGTAACACCTCCGATCTAACATGCCCACACCCCAACCCACACTAAAATACCGAGCATATTGTATCACCCCACAACCATGGTATATTTTGGTGTTCAGGTTTCCTCCCTTATGCCTACTAAAGTAAAGGAAGCCTTTGTGGTAAAGGCGGGCACCCTGTCAGCCATTTTCCAATTCAGACATTTAGTCCTTTAACCCTGATGATGCCCATATACTGCATTGGTTAATGAACTAATCTTCCTTTATAGAACACCATGTCACATAACTTGCATAAACTGTTAACCGTGTCATGGCACAGAAAGAAGAGAGAAGACAGGGCCAAACACAGTTCTCGACAAGGTGCATATTTATAAGCACTATATTTATAGATCTCTCTCCCCGGTCTACAACTCTCATTGTTCCTTGAGTTGACTGGGTCATGTAAACCTTCATGACATGATAGTAAAGTCTGTGAATGGATCACAGTAAACGCATTATACCTTTACGACAAAATTAATTTTCACCTACCGTGTGTCTAAGCGGAGGAAATGTTTCTACCATTGAAGTCTATATGGGCATGATCCCCGCCCACCCTAGTACGGGATGGTTCACAGGTTGGCCTATATAACAATGAATGTGGCTGTGTTGGAGAACCTGCACAATCAAAACAAGAACCGCCAGCAGCCCCAGGATATGCACAAATATATGGCTGTGTTCGTTCCACTCATAAATTAATGGCAAGCGAACTTTTAAATGTGAATATACCTCGTTGCTTTTGAGTAACACACATCTAATGATAAGTGCTAATGTCCATCATCACAATACACGAAACTGGGTAAATTCATTGACCCTAAATTGTGGATTTATTATGGATAGAATGAGTACACCGTGTGTGTATTGGCGTATAAACTGCGCTTAAAAGTAGGTTTCTCCCAAGCTAGCTCGCCAGACAGGAGCTACCGAAAATCAATAGCGTCCCACTCATTGGTGACAGAAGCTGGAGTGACTCAGATATTTGCACAAATGCGTAAACTTGGGGTATTCCCGAACGCCCCGCCCCACATAAAGTGACCCGTCCATACAGACTCCCAGCATCTCCATCATTCCATCTTAGTCATTTCCCAAACACTACAAGATCCAGACAGGCCTACGCCTCCTGAAACACATTACAAGGATCTAATAGTTGTTCCATGATTGTTTCCATCCACAACGTCTGTGGTTACTTTTCATGAGTCAAAAGTGTATAAAAGGCTCTATATGACAAGTAAGTGAGTGCATTGGGTCTTTCTTTTCATGATTGATTAATAGTCTGGAAGCAAATAAATGATGTCTGGAAATTACTACGAGAAGCCATGACACTTGGGAATCTGTTTTGAAAACATGCTGTATGCATTTGGGATTTCAGCCAAAATAAAAGTCCGGTATACATATTGCAATAATGAGGCGTGAGTGGTATGTTTCTTTCTCCTAAAAATTTTGAAAAAAGTAATGATGAATGACTAACAGGCGTCTAAAATATAAACCACCATATAGCTTTATATTAGAAGTACCTTCATCTAGATTGAAAGAAGGCTGGCTTAGATTAAAATGAGCAGATGTCGCTGCGTGTATTGGGAAAGTTTAAAGATGTGCAAGTATTCCAAACGCGGCTATTTCATGCCTTTTAATTTAAGACAGACTTGCTAATTCACTACTAACGCATCCAAATTCCCATCATCTGAATATATATCTTCCTTTTTATTAAAAATGAAAATAAACGATCAATTTAAGTGCTGATAGAAAATGGGAGTTGATAAGTTTATAGGTAGGGTACCATATGCCATACATATAAAGCAATTAAGCAATAATTTATTACCTCTATTCTCTAAAGAAATAGCGTTACAACTAAACGACAATAGAAGAATATGAAAGTGGTAAAGAGACTGCAGAAAGCAGGACCAACATTCTGCTAACTTTAGCTATGTGTTTACTTACAACCGCCCGACATATATATGGCCCATATCCTGCGTCAAAGACAGAGCACCTAGCACCCTCCCTCCCACCTAAATCCACACCTTCGCATTTATAGCACTTTAGGATCTACACACATCATACGATCCATCCCATCAGCAATGGTAAATCCAAGAACGATCCTAGAGGTGAATTACAAAGTAAACTATCTTCCAGAGACAATTGAGGGTAGAATCAATGTACCTTCATCAGGTGGTGATATGTGATGGTAAGACTCCTGAGTGATAGTTTGGCAAGTGTACCGCCACAATGAGCACAATACGAGGGGTGCAAGCACCGCGGATCCACAGTGCATGGGCACAGACAGTTCTGGAGGAACCAAGAGAAGGAGAAGGTGGAGAAGGTAAGAGGTGGAGGAGTGGGTCCGATCGTGTATACCTCTGCAATAGGAAACCTACGGCAGGACGGGGCGGGGGGGGGGGGGGAGGTGGGCGGGAGGGGATCTTACTGGGGCACATCGGGGCGGGACCGTGACCTAGTCTATAGGTGAGACATTTTACCTTGTGGAAGCCTGTTAGTTATTGTACCATAAGGTATTTAATTCCTTGCCAAAGTATCAGGGGGTAATTAATTGGTATTTACTCGTTCACCTGTGTAGCATTCCAATGGGACAGCCTAAGGAATCATGTACAAAAGAGATGTTTACAAAATATGTACATTTATTATCCATCCGTATGGTCATTGTTATAACCTCACCGTCGCAGAATAGTAAGAGGAGAGGATGACTAAACGTATAATATATGAGAAGAAACCCGCTCGCTATGGTCCCACCCCACCATCACTGTATCACTAAATATCCCTGAATAAGCAGATATCTGATAAACGGTAACAGTAAGGAAACAAAGCGGAAAATGTGAATGAATACACCGCAACTCAATTTACTGAAGGTCGAACCATTTTGAACTTGTATTTAGACTATATTATAGTGTTCATATGGGAGAAAGCACCATTTCACAAATATCCTTACAATTCAAGTTGATAATTTATAGATTTAATCAATAATACGGATTGCAAATTGATGCGACAATGGTCTGGAGTGGTGATATTGTTTTAAAGTTTTTTTCCCACAATATCGTAATGCTCACAAAAAAAAGAAAAACTTTCATTTTGAACGGAAACGGATTAATTAAACTTAATACAAAATGCCTAAATAACTTTTACCGAAGATCCCACGACACCTTAAGTGTATGTGGTTATACATTGAGTAGCTTTTACATCACTACACAAGGGGGCGGCACGGTTGCATTTTACCCTTAGATCTGGTGTCATAAAAAATGAATGTAATTCATCGACACTGGTCTCGATTTTTAACAAATTCTTTACACTTGACCTTTAAGTTCACCTTACGCCTTAACCTTGAAAATGTAAACCGGTGCTATGGTATCAATGATTCTCATTGAATGATAGCATTGTTTTGCGGCATGAATGAAGAGGTATGTAACTATGATCAAACGATAGGTGTAGGTGAATGAATGAATGAATGAATGAATGAATGATCGATGTCGCTCAAAAAGGAGGAAACGCTGGCCCAGAAAGATAAGCTGTTGAGACAGAGTTATTGGTACTAGGTTCAAACTAACTCGGGTCCAAGGAACGACAAATTTCCTCCCTAGGAACTAATTAACCCCACGCTAATCCTGTGGTGGTGAGGGGTAAATGTATACCTATTTCACTGAGATCTTATACATCAGAAAATCCGCTAAGGAATATCTAACGACTCGCAGAGTAAATTCGCTAAAGACATCTACAACAGCAAATGGAACAGTAAAGCTTAACAGCGAGCTTAACCACTTTAAATGTGAAGTCCTTTTCACAGTATCTGTTCCCACAAATATCCCCATGGGGATCTGACATGCATAGATATATTACATATATGACTCAGAGCGTCAAGATGTACATACTTCGAAATTACAATCCTAGTTATGGCAAAATTAACGAACTAATGTCAGAGCAGTTCAAAATCATGTACTTATATCCAGAAGGTGTTCTAAGTTTTTATACAATGCCAAATATACTAAAATATTCCAATCATTTCAGTTTACTTCCCCTCAAAAAATGTGAAATTTGGAAAAAAGTGCGAACCATTCGATTGTACATATCTTGAGGACCTGGCCCAAAGGCATGAATGCGCGTAACTTTACTCACCATTTCTCTCAGTTTTCAAAGTATTGATGTCAGAACGCTGCGTCTGTCCACTACTAAGGGTAGATTCTAATTGCTGTCGGATTTCTATCTCTTTCTTTTTGGCATTAGCTAACTCTAATTGTATATTCCCAACTTGAGATCTTTCTGAGGCAAGTTCTGTAAGAAGCTGAACCTGAAATAAGTAAATGCAGGCTCTAATATGCGCATGTGAATTGATCAAAGAAACGACTTATTTTAAGGATCCAGTGAATAAAGGTAACCAAACCTATGTTTTACGATTGTGAATTAGGAGTTTTGCTTTCCAAATATGCGATGAAAAGAATAGAAGGGAATGAGAAGAGTGATGGAATATAAACTTTGTTATTAAAGAATTGCCCTGTCTTAGAAGAGAAGCAAGCACTCACCCTTTCTTGTTCGAGTTGTAATAATCTCGTTTGTGACTGAGTTGCAGTTGTTTTAAAGGTATCATTCCTTTGTTCAAGCATATCATGGCTTTGTTCGACATATCTGCAAATATAACCGATAACAATATGTGAGAAATTGTTTTTGTAACATATGTTTTATTGTCATGTTTTAGTATAGGGGAATAAATGTCTTCGTAATATTCAGCATAGGCCAAACCACTTGTTTTATTATTGCTTTATGTCTAGAATGTCGCCTAAGTTTTAACCGTGAAATATAACTGTCATTTTCTTAAATTCATAGAACTATGTACTAGTATACACCATGAAAACCGAAAAAGTTGGGGCCGTGAAAATGTCTATCTATCACCAACCTCGGGTTGTGATGATTATAATGTAGTGGAAGAAGGCACAACTTGAACTAGAAAGAAGGCAGGTGTCGTTCTCACCTCCATTGAAAGTAAGGTGTAACCCCACATTGTTGAAGAACATCACAAAATAGCTTCTTCCCATGGCGTGACCCCCCACCCACACACCCCACCTCCACACACACACAATACAAACACACGCCTTGCCCCTCCACCCCACACACAAACACCTATTATCCATGACCAATATGGTGTCTTTCTTTGTTCTTAAAATATCAATTAATAAATACGCCCTGTACGTATATATAAGCGAAACCCATAATACAAAAGTGGCAAGGACAGCAGGTTTTTCAGAATCGTGTGGTATCAATCAAGTAGTTACAAAAGAGGACAATACAATGGGGAAAAAACGAAATGTTAATATGAGTTTCGTTTTCCCTATGATATAACTTACTTCTGATTCCTTTGTAATAGGTCAGATATCTTCTCATTTTGAGACTCTATTCTGGCATTCTTTTCAAAGAGTTCTTTTTTTAACCGTTCGTTATCCTGCAAGACAAAAGGGAAATATCAATAATGCAACCAATATACATAATTATATTGTAAGAGTGACCCTGCAGCAACTCTCGTATAACATGTCTTTTACTCCTTCTTAAAATCCACTATCTTATGATATCAATGGCCTATAAATATTATGTGATATACAAATTTACAGGTCCTTGTTGAACGCCCAAGAGTTAAAAAGTTTAATTAAAATTCCAACGTTGGGGAAAAAAATAAATAAATGCTAACGTTCGGCAATATAATATATGGAGGTACTTGGATAGCTATTAATAAAATATACAACAAACACGTAGCCTAAATCCGTTTTTTAAATCATAACTTATAATTATCTAACTTGACTCCATTGCTTAATTATAAAGAATTAATATATTAGAGATGAAGGGAATGAATCTAATTAATATATTACCTGGACTAATTTCTGAATACTGTGTAAGAGAGCAGTGGCCTCCATTGTAGGAAGAGAACCGTGAAGACTTAACATTCCTTTATTTCCTGATGAATCCATAGATTCCACCTGCCAAGGACAACAACAATATTACTTACTTAATTCGTTAAAATACATCAAGTGTATTGTTTCCTTTATTACTAATGAATATAGGGAATTGGGAGGTAGTATATAGTTGGAACTTGATGAATAAATTCTTTATGATTCAACAATCAAGTTGACATCAAGGAAATCGTGTTGGCAAAAATGCTTAGATTGAAATCTGTATGGCCTTGGGCAAACAGAGTGCAGCATAAAAAAACGAGTTAAGTGTTGTGTTGTCACTTTCCACGTAACAACATAAAATGAAGTAATAAGATATTTTAATTGCAATCCAAAATTGAAGTTAAGTCAACTAAATTATACGCTTAACTGCCCTAACACAACGTAAGATGTCATCAAATTCAAGTTTAGTACTGTTGCTACACAAACAAGCAGTTATAAACATCACAACAGGAAGCTATATGGCGTTGTAATATTTTTTTTTCTTTTTAATTCATTTCAAGGCCAGGTCATTTTACATGTAAGAAAAATTCTTTATTTGTGTTTTCTGAGAATAGAAATAGATGACGCCCATCTGCATAATGTGTTTGTGTACCAACAGACACACATAGAACAGGTGCAAACGCACAGCAATTAAAAGAAGGAATTTATCTCAAATTGAGATCGAATTTAACCAACCTTGTCATATAATTTATCCATTTTGTCTTGCATTTTACCAAGAGAGAGTCTGATCTCTGTGTTTTGCTGCCGGGACTCAGATAGGAGCATGGGGGTGTGGATGTCTGGGGTGGGGGCCGGCGTGGCGGCTTGTGGCTGCTGCATGGCCGGCTGGGGCATGGCGCCAGGACCTGCCTGTCCAGCGACACCTGTAATCAGACGTGGTAAAACAGGTTTTATTAAAATATATTTCTGAGGGGTAAACCAGTTTTCATGAGATATTAAAGAAAAGTTATATATTAAAAGGAAATATCTAAGGCAGAATAAAATATATTTTTTATGAAGAAAATTGAGTTTAACAGACGTTTTAAAGCTCAAATTCCTATTGTCCGTTTGACACTCATCTTTCCCATACACTATTATACAGGAAATTTTTCAAAACAGACGTTCGCACAGAAAAAACAATGTTAAGTGTTTAAAAACACACCACCATAAAATTCAAGTGAATAAAATGTAAAAACCCATGCAGGTTTAAAAAACTCCTATTAAGCTGAATTTAAAATGTAGCAGCATAATAATCCCTCTTTGTCAACATCTTCAATCAAATACCAGAGAGTAATAGTACCTTGGAATGGCTGCTGAGGATATCCATACTGATTCGGTGGGTACAGTCCTTGGAAAGGCTAGAAAATGTATCCAACATTTGCGAGTATTAGCACCACAGGAGAAAGGAGTGAGTGAGATTGGTTGCTTTACGCCCTTATCAACACATTGAAGGTTATATCAAAGGCGGGAGAGCTGAGAGGGGGAGGCAGTTTATGATCTTACCCAAGAAGTAAAGATAGAGAAGAAGGGGGAGAGAGGGGGAGAGGGGAGAGGGGAGAGAGAGAGAGAGAGAATAAAGAGACAGAAAGGCACTTTATGGTCTTGCCCAGGACCAGCCACAGGAGAAATGAAGGGAAATGGGTTCCTTTTTAATTTAAGATAATTTAATGAATCTTATCTACACAAATGTAGGCACATGAAACAACTTTTGATTTAATCAGAAATAATATATTTATATTTTTTTTTACAGAGAAAGAATGTGCATGTTGGCTTTATTTCTCCCACATGATTTTTCATATGGATAAAAGTACATAGCGCCCCCTCCCTAATGAAATATAGCTTTGCGACAACATGACAATTAAATCAATGTGATATAAAATTTTCTGAATGAACCCCAGGATTCGAATCTCCCATAAAGCACTTGCTAAAGGATTAATTGAACTGCTAAACAATAATATGTGAAAAGGAATCTCATCTACACAAATATTACTTACATTTTACATATAACAACTGCTGATTTAATTCTAGGAATGTACAAGTCTTACAAGAAATATACAGAGATTCATTTTTCACCTTTCCACTCGAATGACCCGTAATCTTAGAATAATCTGCTTTGTGGCTGACCTCTCTACTCTCGCTTCTCCCTGTACTTACCTGTACTTATGTATGGTATTGTAATGAATTTTAATATTGTGGAACTCCGAAATCACCTATATCTAATCACCTCATGTATCATCTCATACTCGTTTTTGATTCTTGTCTGCACCTGTGTACATGTGTGTTTAAGTGTGTAAGTGTTTTGTATTATATTACAGATTTTTCTTTGGCACAACCGTGGCAAAGCCACCATTTATTGATTCTCACGGAACATATGTATTCCTCTAAGCTACTGTTTAACTTGCAGTAAATATTAATCTGGAGATTTGTTGTTACCTCTCCTGTATTTCTGCACATATTACTGTTATCATCCTGCTGTGATGTAACAATACTCAATTCGCCGCTGCCTAGAATATCTTGGTGTTGATGTTGGAGTATGTTTCTTTATATAGCATGGAGACGCTTCGCATTGATCATTAATTACTTTCATCCATCCTCGGAGGCTAATTGTTTACCTCCTTTAAAAACTTGGGGACGCAGCTCGTTTGCTATCTGCATGTGTTGTTCGGATTTGAATTTAAATCTGGGTCTAAATTGAAATTTGGAGTTAGATTTGGATTTAAATTTATTGTTTCTTAATGTCAACTAATACCTGCTACTCGCACCTATTAGCTTCGTAACTGTTGTAACCTGTGGGTTACCCACAAAACCACTGTTAAAACTTGTTAATGGAATTCATATGTAGGCATTCATCGGAGGAAATGATATTATTTATCATCATTGATCGAACGACCTAATTTGTAATTTCAACATACTTGCAAATAAAGAATTCTTGAATTTGAATTTGAAGTCTTTATTTTACACAGAAAAGGGAGCACACTGTAAAAAAAATAGTTCCAAAAAAGCTTAACTATTATATATGAAGAAGGGGACATCCAGATATATAGGCGACGTGCATGATAATAATACTCACTTGTTGCATCTGTGGTTGATAAACTGCCATCTGGCTCGGCATTTGCACACCTAAGATTGGAGAAAGTCAATCATTAGAAAAGTTTACATCAAAAGCAAACATTAGGACAAAGGACGACCAGAAGTAACTCTAACCTGCCAATATGCGTGGAAGGCTATAAGTAGAACTCACTACTACATAACAAAATAAGATGTCTGTATATTTCAGGTATCAAGTGTAATCCCAGAGTAAGGGAGCGTTACCATTCATGGTGTCTACAAGTGTAACACCGTCCTATTGACCGCCCCCAACTCACATCAACATCCACAGAGAAAACATCGATAATCAATACATGCCGTAAGCTCTCTGAATGAAAAGAAATATCTGCACAAATAGCACCAAAGAGCTTTATCAGAAATAATAAAGGCCCACCTAAAATTTGCTCTCTGTACCGATAATAATTTTGATATTGTTAGTGGGTTTATGTTCACTTCTACCGAACTATTTTTACTTGTCGTTTATATTTTAATTTTATGTGAGGAAATTCTAGCATGAAGAACGCACGTGTGGTGGAAAAGGAACGCTCATGTTATCAGTTTTACGGTCAAGGCCACTGATTATATAGATAACACATCCCACCCGCGTGACATTAAAAAAAGTCGATACTTTAGCACGCGTCAGAAATTGTTGAACACAATTACAATAGAAAACTGATTCATGCCTTATTATAGTTATATAATGTTAATTGAAACACATCCATTCAGGACATGGAAGTAAACAAATCAATATACCAAATGATATTATCTTTTAAAATAGTTCCACTCTGTAAAAGATTGAGTGCAGAGCTATATTTCATCGTGAGACTACCTAGATGACAATTTTTGTACTTGCATTCGCTAAGCACATACTCTAAATGATATAGATCTTTACAAACGCACCCATAATATAAATTGAGACTTTAGTCACAGGATCAAAATGTATAGTACAAAGTCTAAAAATACAACTCATACTTTCATTAAGCTTGAAATATTTCTCTCCAAACCAGTCAAGGCTCAGGAGCTCTCAGATCATATAAGAATGGTATGTCAGTGGATAAAAGAAACATCCCCAGCTTCAGATTCAGGCCAACGCTGTGCCATCCTAAACCTCACCATGAAAGAAATCTCTAGGCTTAGGAGGAGTAAAGAATAGCCAATTGGATTATTATTTGATGGGTAGCTTACTGAGGAATTGAGCTTTTTTTTTTCTTTTTTTCTTTTTTTTTTTTTTTTTTTTGGGGGGGGGGGGGAGGGGTCTCGTCGATTTATCCAATACTATTAGGGGGCCTCCACTATCGGCAAGTGGTGGCCAATGGTGTTGCCAATAGTGACCAATAGATTATCGCCCAATGACCGGCAAGTAGATGCTAATAGAAAATATATTGGTAACGCAATTGGTAATGAGCTGTTCCACGGTGTCATCTAGCAGATAATAGTGGCCAGTGAACGGCCAATCTATTGGCCGAAGAAATGAAAACGTTTTGATTCTTCGGCCAATGACGCCAAGTTGCGGCCAATGACTTGCCACTCATTTGCAAGGACTTGCCACTCATTTGCACCACCTCCTCCCCTATTGCAAGTAGGAATGTCAATAGAGCGGCCAATCTATTCCACTCTATTGGCAACACAAACGTGCCGCTACTTGCCGATAATGGAGGCCCCCTATTCTTTAATTTGATTTTAGAAAAATATAAGTGAAATGGCAACGGAACGCAAACTCTCCCTAAAATTATTAAGCGTGCAGATTCTATACCAAGATTAAAATGCCAAAAGAAAAATATTGTCGAGATAAAAATGGAAACCCCAACATGCCCTTGTCGCCGTATACGGTGATGAAAGTAAAATGTCATGCCAGGAAAAGAGGAAACTAAAAGACCAAGGTCGACAGATGTGCCTACCTTGCATTGACCATGGAACTGTGAGAAAATAGATTCAAGTGTGAGCAAATCGGTGTAAGATTCATTGGTAGACTTTAAAAGAAATATAAAATGGCGATCTATCAACATACTTAGACGGTATTAAAACTAAAATATCTATGTGTAATCAATTTCGAGATATAAAAGATTCAATATCCATAATCAACAACATTTGATTTGATTCTTTGGTTATGATAAGGTTCCTTGTATAATTTCTATTCATGCAGGGATGTCACTTTGGCATTAAAACCACAAACCTGAATAAAATAATTCAACAACAACAACATATGACTGGGTGACTGGTTGGGGAAATCTCCCCAGTCTTCCACCTCTCCTGCTTTATGTTTCAAAGACTTTTCCTTATTAAATCTATGTGATTTTTTAGGATTAGAAACAAACATCCCTGAGGTGATTGCAACAAGAGTGGGAAAAACTAAGAAGAAACAGTAGCTTAAATTTACAACGACAATATAAATGATGGGCAATATTCAATCATCCTGTTGGTCTTACCATGGAATACTGAAGGGTGGACCTCCTGGGGTTGCTGAACCATCTGGGGTCCGACCATCGTGGCTTGAGGGGCCATCACTGGTTGTGCGAAAGTGGAATGGTCAGCAGTTGGGTTTGGTCCCACAGGCTGGGCCATGGAATGCATCATGGGTTGTTGAGCTGCAGATTGCCCAGCTGCAGCAGCATGTGGAGGCGCTGTTGTTGCAGCCCCGGCCACTGGCTTGGGCGGCAAGCCTGGTCGAGCTGCCACTGGTTCGGGCTCCTGGTATTTATAGAGAAATTAGTCATTAAATTTTCTCAGGAATTTCTCAACACTTTTTCATTAAATGATATAACCAATTCATCCAATGGCCAGTTTTCAATCTGACCTTGGTTAGTCAAACATACTGCACGTATATATGATGCATGGTAATGAGCATTAAATACGTTATCTGGTCAGATCTATATAGTCTAAACCTTTGATAGAGGTCGGAGTAGTATATAATTAGCAAAAACACACTACTACTACCACTTTGTTTAAGCCTTGCTCAGATGTAATCTGATAAATGTTTACAAAAATACAACAAGCAAACAACTTTAATGTTTGGAAGAGATAAGGAATAAATGTAAGAAACAAACAAAATGTCATAGTTACCTCTTCACTGTCGCTGGGTTCGGCGGGTGCAGCGCCCTGTAGTGGTAACATGGGTTGTCCCATTTTCGCCATTCGCGAAATGAGTTTTGCTTTCTCGCTTTTGGTCTGAACAATACAAAGAAGTTACAACTGTTAAACGAACGATGAGCAATGAACGAACACAAAGAATTTACTCGATCCCGTACTCGACCACAGTAGCTTTAAGCTCTAGATCGAGCATTTACCTGGTTTTTTAAACAAAAACATTAAAAAGAAGCATTAAAGTAATGAATTGTATCAATGCAAAATATTCGATTTCAATTAACAAATATCTTTTCGACATAGACGATATAGTAGTGCCGTTGAATGTCTGAAATTAGAGGGGTTAGTAAGAATGTAACAAATCCGATTAATACAGGCTTCAAATCACACTTCAATCAGAGATTGAGAAGAAATGCATAACATTCAGTCAGTTATGTACATTTTCACGCGTTAATTACTCATTAGTTATTCTTAACGAGAATTATTATTTCTTTCATTTCTCATTCATGTACCGTATTTATGGGATTATAGTGCGGACTTTTTCACCTGAAATAACCGTCTGCGCTCTGTTAAAAATGTAGCATATATGCATCATATTCTGTAGCGCTAGATTTAAGCTATTGTCAGGTTTGCGCACTACAATACAGTGAATATGGTACCAAAAAGTCACGTCTGGGAAAGAAAAACTCGAAGGGCAGAGATGGAATGACGTTGGTGTTTCAGTAGTAACTTAAACGCAATCATGATCATTAGTGAGATTTTTTTTTCAATGCAGGGATATAGGTCAAGAGTGGGGAAAACTCTAAGGGCAGAGATAGAACGATGTTGGTGGTTCAGTAGTAACTTATTCGTAATCATGACCATAAGTAAGATTTTTAATTCAGGGATATCTAAAAGTCTTAATGGATTTGGACTTAAGGCGACAATGGGAACACCTATGGAAATGATGACGAAATGATTTTTGGTGAGACGGTGATAAGTAAAATTACTTGTGAGATTTACTTATGAATTTAGAGGCACCCTGAAATATTAGGAACAAAATAATCCATGAAGCCTGTTTTGTGTTCTGCACAAAAATAAATTTTCCCATATATTCGGGAATTCAAGGAATTAAAACAGTGCTTGAGGAAAGGGTGTCATTTTAACATGATCAATTTACATCTTGCAAAATAAATTTCAACAAATATTTGTGTGATTTTTACCATAGCGTAATGTCTAGAAAGGTGTAAGAGTGGGACGGTTTGGAGTTAATGAACTATGCGGGCAGTCGTATTGTATGGAGATACCAATGAACGAAATCAATATGAGCTGTGATTCATTGGCAGGAGAATTCAAATGGCGGTGTATCACAAGAAATGTTACAGGTGTCTACAATATCACGCAAAAAGGCTTTCTCCCCCTTACCACATTCGGAGAGTCAACAAATGAATCGTCATCTGAAGGCGTCTAAAATATTCAATAGAGATAAAAACTATGTAAAACTGGTGATGGTTGGCTGTTTGTTTCGTTGCTTTATGCCCTAGTACCAGCTAAGGTCACACCTTAGGATAAGATTAGTTTCTAGACAAGTTGACAGTGGGATTCGAAATCAGTACTACCACGAGTCACTGGTTCCAAAGCAAGCGTTTGAGACTGCTACATCATCCCCATATTTGTAATAATTTACATAATCATGGGTACCATACGGAAAGTTTATTTTTTATAATACGGATATTGATATTTGGGGAAGACATTTCTCAAATACTTATAAGAAATGATAGTTATACCCGTATTTTAACGCCTACACATCTAAGCACATCATTATATATTGATTTCTTTTCCTAAGTAACTCTAACGAACTAGCACCATACACAATTATGCCCAAATGGGCAATACAATTTCTACTATCAATGTAAATACAGGAACTTGGGATCATTATTCTGATACGAAAAGCTCTGTATAATAGTTTTGCCAGAGTCGTCCCGGCTAAATAAATATAACGGTGGTGGGTGCTAAACTTTCAACATAAAAATAGGGCCCTGGATATAAGGGTTAGTGATTCTAGCACTACGGTAGCTATGACTTACAGACTGTGTTCCTTCTTTGTCAGTACTCTGCAAACCAATACGGAACCAATACATTTCACTCGATCATAATGATACTTATACACAATTTCATATAATGAAACATCAATATAGTTCAGCTCTATTTTTTTAAACCACAGCGTGAAACATATATTTAAATTACACAAATTGACAATTTTTTTTTTTTACTTTATATAGCCGCGAATTTTGTTCTTAAACATATTTTATTTGGTCAAAATTTCACAAATGTGATACGTAACATTTGAATAATGAACTTATAATGTCAGTTATGGGCCTGTCTCTCAGGTGGGAAACGAAGAGAAATGAATACACACCCCATGAGCCAGTTGATCAGATATGGATTTCGTCCTTGCCTTGACAGTGACACTGTCACCTTCTGATTCAGTGTCACCAGGGGAAGGTTCCTGGGCAGGCCCTGGAGTACTTGCTGGAGTGACAGCGGGAGAGGGTTCAGCAGAATCTCCACTAGTAGCAGCCTTGGCCAATTTCACCTTTGGAGAAACATTCATATTGTACATGTACTATTTTGTTATACTATGTTTACTACTTTACATTCTACATCCTTGGAGACACATTTCTATAAGTTTTTGCGAAGGGAGGGGTGGGGGCGGAGAAAGAGGGTTATATTCTGCATATAGATTGATAGATATACATGTATACGAGAGAACACTTCTCGTGGTGAATTTAGGTAATCCTTCAAATAAAGAAGCCCGAAAAACATACGCATTATCCAATAAATATTTTAGTGAAAGAACTCACCCGAACCGCTTCCACATTGAATATAAGCGTGGCCCCGCCTGGAATCTTCGGCGGTTTTCCCGATTGACCGTACCCAAGTGATGCAGGAACGACGAGCAGACGACGCGAGTTTTTCTTCATCCCTAAAACACCCTCCTCCCATCCCTGAATGGATAAATATAATGTTTCATATCAACAATTACATAATTCCTAGTATTATTTAAATTTGATGGAACGTATCATTAGTTTGAATCAATGCCGAAGCAGTTGATAAAAGTATGAAGAGACTAGAGAGAAGAGAAGAGAGTATGAAGTGTATATAAACATAAATGTTTACAAGTATTTAAGAAGTACATACTTTTATAACTTTCCCCTTTCCGAGTTTAAACCGGAAGAGTTTTTCTGCGCCAATATTACTGTCAAATTCCTGAAAGAAAATAGGGAGAAATAAGTTTATGTCTTTTTATACATAGAATTAGATAAGAAAAGAAAACCATCAGATAAGTATCTCTAACATTTTTAAACAAGTATAGATTAAACGCCTTATTATGCTCACTTTTGCCAGTGAGCATCATGAGACTTTATGACGCCTAATTGGCTTTTAGTATAGTTGTGATAAGAAGGGCAATTGATTGCCCTAAACAATCGTATTGAACACGCTTTCATATATGAAATATTTTCTCTCTTTTCTTTACATGATAGTATCCAAGTTGGCAGGAGGGTCTTCGCAAAGTGAAAAATAAAGAGATATAAATGTCTTGGCCTTGAAATGAATAAAACAAAAAAAAAGATTACCTGTCCTATTGCATTATCCTGAAACAACCATCCTGTATACCTCATTTCGACATGATCGCCCACTTCAAGTTCACCACCTTCCCCAAGAACAAGATCTTGTGAGATGAGTGTATTTAAGGATGACCCAGCGCTGGTAGCTTTGGCAAGAGCAATCTATACGGAAGAGAAAACCATGCGTCGATTAAGACATTTTTACCAATCATCAAATATGTAAAACCCTCAAATGGAAAGAACTTAGTAAAAGCCTCCAATACATGCTTGAGTCGGGAAGTTGTATGATTTGAATTGAAAAGATATAGAGGAGTTAAAAATTACAGAACAGAAAACATGAAACAGTGTACTTACTTGCTTAGCGAATTCTTGGACAGTACTTGGACAGTCGAACATAATTGTCCAACTTTGACGCATGTCATCGTAGAAACTGACATAATTATTTTGGAGTATCTGCAATAAAATGAGAAATGAAGACCATTACTAAATCAGTTGGTATACTATAGAGAACGAAATTATCATCCTGGGCTTAATCTTCTCTTTTCAGGCTACTGACACATATGATGAAAATCATCAGATACATGCAAGGGAAGAAATTTACTGATCAATCTCTAAACATTACAAAAACATTACAAATAAGTCCATACTATGATTCTTCATGATGAAAGCCACCTACCGTCAAAGAGAAAGCAGTACTAATGCTTGCGTTAGTAACCTGTTGTTGTTTAGACACGTAGAGAAGAAGCTTATACTGTGAGGAGAAAAAAAAGAGAAAAATCCATAACTTAGTGAACAAATCTTTTTTCATTAGAACAATCACTTTACTGCCAAATAGATTATGGTATGGAGAGCAGACATTTTAAAAGCTAATATTTATCTAAATTGAAATAAACATCCAATAAACTTACACTACGTTCGGTATGATTTGCCAGAACAGCAATACCTAATTTTCCCTGACTGCTGTAATCATTATCCACACTGCAATACAAAAACAGCGACGTGATTATCGATTAAAAATATTGCTCAACATAATTAGCCTCAATGAAATACTACTTTGCTAAAAACGTAAAATTATCTACCTGAGATGTATTTATACAAAATCATGCATAGATGGTGTCACGCTCTCTTATCAGAGACATATTGAAGCATTATTGTTAACATTTATATTCCAACGTTATACAACCAAGGTTACATGCTAACAGGCATCACTTCCCGGGAATGATAACCGATTAAGATAAAGGGATTGACCGGACACCCTAATCCTTCTGTCCACCAGATGGTCAGCTAGACACTTTTTGAAGACACTTATAAATACTAGTCAATCAAATTGTATGCATTTTAAATAAATTACTTACAAAAGACGCATATTTCATGCATTGCAATTTCAAAAATTAGAAATTCCTCGGGAATATCTCGTTCTACCAACATCGTTATAAATATATTTTACAATAACAATCTAAGTATATCAATGGATACATTATTTCGTGTGGGTGGAAAACGAATAATATCTCATGTAATATAATTATAATTGTTTCTCTACAAATGCCATTGCTATCGACCTTTATTTGGCCAGCCTGCAGGCATTTTGAGCGTGAAGAATTGAAAAAAAGAAACGAAGTGATTTGACATCCTTACTATTTGTAGCAGTGAGCCGCAACAGCATATAAAACAGCTGTTCCTGTTGGGTCTTTCTGTGTCGTTACTTCACCTATGGAAAATGCATGGATATCATATAAAATCTTGCTTTGTTGGTATGACAGCTGAACAGAGTATCAAAAAAGTTCATTGATCAGTTTTCTACATCGCTTTTTCTACCTGGAACCTGAGAAAAATTAATGTGCATGGCAGTGGTTCTTTATGTATTTGATAAGTGATAATCGCATACGCGGGTAGATCTTCCGGCCAGTCCACAACAAAGGACGGAGTAATTCAAATAAAGTACATTTTGCATCGTTAAATTAAATCAAAGACATTAGACATCCATTTCTTATTAATCTGCTACCTCCTAAACATTAATATTCAATGTTGAAAACCAAGTATTCGGCGTGCCAGTACAGGCAGCGATCACGACAATACATCATTCATTATGTAATTCGAATTAGTTGTAACATGTGTAGTAACCGTGGTTAACACGAGAGGGCAGTAGGGTGGGTAGTAGGATAGGACATGTTTCTTTTACTGAGGCATGCGCTAAGGGAAGGGGAGGGGCTAGAGGGAGGGAAAGGTATCATAGGATAAAGGGTCCACCAATACGGATGCCCGACACTCACCCCCCCTGGGTATATATACGGGGAATACTGGGATATACATAAGAATACATACATAGAAGGGGAGAGACTTGGGACACTCATATAGACTGGGATATAGAGAGATATGCAGTAGATACCAAGATGTACTAGACGCACTGAGTGCGCTAGAACCATTATATTATACCACCCTGATCTCGGATAGTCATGCAGTAA